>CM062221.1:4651914-7051914 GCA_031216235.1 Syzygium jambos
ACTACGGCTGCGTTTGGTTCAACTTTGGGGAAATGCATTTGGGGGAATGCAAATATCTTTGAGCCAAAGGGGTTTTTCAAAATGCAAGTGCCGTTTGGTAAGTATTTTTTAAAATCAACTTGTGCTAAAAGTACTTTTGCATTTTTTTTTTAAAAAGAGCTCCGGTGGAGCTGCGGTCGCCGGCCACCGCCGCCGGCCAGATCTGGTCGCCGGCCAACCGCCGACGGCCAGATCTGGTCGCCGGCGACCACCGCCTGGGGTCGCGCGACCCCGGCGACCGCCGCCTGGGGTCGCCGGACCCCGGGCGTCGCCTGGGTCGCGCGACCCAGGCCAAGCGTTGCCTGGGTCGCGCGACCCAGGCGGCGGTCGCCGGGGTCCGCGCGACCCCAGGCGGCGGTCGCCGGGGCCGCGAGACCCCCAGGCGGGGTCGCCTGGGGTCGCGCGGCCCCGGCGACCGCCGCCTGGGGTCGCCGGACCCCGGCGTCGCCTGGGTCGCGCGACCCAGGCGACGCCGGGGTCCGGCGACCCCAGGCGGCGGTCGCCGGGGCCGCGCGACCCCCAGGCCGCGGTCGCCGGACGTCGGCCGACCCTCAGGCGGCAGTGGCCGGACCCCTCAGGCCGCGGTCGCCGGCCTCCAGTTGGTTCATCGGGGAAGATGAACAGTGACAGACGAGGGCAAAACCGGAAAATCAAAAAATAGATGAGGGTAGTTTCGGAAGAAAATTTTTTTACTTACCGGGTACTGTTGCTTACCGAAAATGCTGAAAGCCCAAGGCAACCTAGGACCTGCCTTGGGCTTTCAGCCTTCACAAAGCCAACTTTGGCTCAATGGGATTTCAAAAAAAATTTGCCAAACACCAAATTTTAGCCTAAAGGGCTTTAGGTGCTCAAAGTGGCTTTGCAAAGCCAATTCCAAACGCAGCCTACGTCGGGCTGCCGTGGTGCATCGGTCCCACGCTTCATAAGTTCATAGGTGATATCCTAAACGGACTTTCACAAACTATCATATTGTATTAGAATCCAGAAAAGAGCTATGGGAAATACAGTTCCAATGCAATTCATTGTTACCAAACTATTCGTGTATTGATTTGTACTTCCGATGTTGGAACCGCATGTCGTGAAATTAATTATGGGGCTTCTTGAGATCTAACGGTGGAACATCGACCGGAAAAAAAAAATTGAACCCCGGATCACCCAACAAAGACGGAAAACATTGATTGCAGTTTACATTCCTAGTAAGTTTTCCTTCACGATATCCTTTGTTCCGCTATTTATTGTGCTCGTGGTACAAAATTCATTTTTTTGTCGTTCACAGGTACATTGACAGAGCATAGCTAAAATCGGGAAATTGATGTCTTCTTCCCTCCAACGGCATATCCGAAGAAAGCATGCTATGGCGACAACATGAGTATCCCCTACTTCATTCTTGATATCATATTTGAAATACTAGTCAGGCTCGCAAGCGATGAGGGTCGGATCCAACTGCCTCCTGTCCTTGGACGCATGCAAAGAAGAATTTCACATCCTCCACTTCCCTGAAGAATTTGGGGATGTCACTTTGTGCATCGATGATGGTAGTGAAGGCATCGTTTCACCACCCCCCAGGGGATCCTTTCCGACATACCCGCTGCATGTCGAGCACCTGACCAAGCATTTCGAAATGGTCGGCTTCGGGGGATCCTTGAACGTGGTCGAATATAAGAAGGAGCGAATGCTGATGTGGGAAGCGACCGGAGAGAATCTTGGAGGCCTCAAGATCAACTTGCGGGAAGCGCACCACACTCACGTCCTGTGACCCCGGGTTCTTATCTGCTCCTTGCCATGAACCTCCCTCGGATGTTCAACGCAATCCCTGGCTTTGAGCCTAGCCTATTCTCTCCCGAAACTTCTTGACCAAGAACTAAAACTTTTCTGTCATCGTGGGTGCCAATCGCCTTTTGTAAACCTTCATATCTTCCTGTTTAACCAAACCTGTTATCATTCTGCAAACTTGTTTAAGAGATTTGATTCAAAGAGAGGGACTTGTTTGAAATCTCACTTAGCATTACCAAAGTTTGCAAGTGCTCTTTCTCTCTGTGTCATCAAGTGAACTCGATTTGTTCTATGTAGAGTCAGACTAGAAAAAGGCTCTAGTTTTGCGTTTGGATCGGTATTCCGAGTCCGTGCAGAGAGGCATATCAGGAAGTTCTTCAACTGAGTAAGGAAAGTAAATGCAGATCATCAGGATGGTGATAAAGATAAACTCTGTCTATATTGTTCATGTCCTTCTAGGTTATTTATAATGACAACAAGAAGGTTCATATCTGCATAATAGATCTCTCAATCCCAAAACCAAAACATGTCCTAACGCCCTGAAACCTTTTTCCTGGAAAGAAAAAACATTTCAGGAATATAAACAGATACCCAGAATTCTAGACATTAAAAGGGCACGAAAAATGAAATTTCATCCTTTTTCTTTTTTGCATAATTTTTTCGTGTCCATACAAATGGAATAGCTGAACATGGACCTGAAAATGACCTTGATCCACCCACAAACACACACAAAGACTAGTAGATATTACTGATGTCGTTTTAGGGATGTCTATTCCTTCGATTGGTAGGTGCCAGCTCCATTAGGAGAATCTGAAACCATATCTTTAAATTTAATGTAGCTGAATCGAGGGCCCTATTCCCCTAATTATGTAATAATTATAGCTAATAGGAGTTAATTAAGATGGTAACTACTAACTAGGGTTGCATTTGAAATGCATGATGGATTTGGAATATCTAATCGAATTCTAGCCAAAGTTCGTCTTTATATGGCGAATAGAAGAACTATAAATTAAATGTAAATTGTAGGACGTAACGGGAATTCAGAATTCGTCTGCCTTTTGACGATTAGATGAGTTGATCATGACGGGGATAGCAATAGGTTTAGTGAACATCGTCCCGAGCGGCGTGGTTTTTTATCCTAAAATTACTTTTGGGGGATCATCATAGATATAATTATATATACATATATATTATTGTCATTCGCATACTTGCATAGGTTTGTCATAAAATTGGTAATTCTATAATCAATTAGTGTTACCTACAAAATTTTTGTACTTTGAAAAGTGCGATTTAGAAAAAGACACACACATCCTATTCTAGACTAGACAACACCTGTGAGACATAAATTCATGCACTAAAGGCTTCTTAGCTTGATTAAAACATCCACATAACTACTACATCGACATCGAAACACCGTTGTAACGCCGAAAAAGGAACTAAAAAAACTAACTGATTCTAGCTAGTTCGTGATTGGGTGAAGAATGGTCGTGCTAATATAGCCAATGTAGGCGTCTAAATTCTTACCTTTTTTACGCCTTTTCTCTTCTGATGTTCAAATTTTCTTAATATTGGGCACCTCAAATGTTTACAAATATACTCAATCCGATATTTAAAATCATTCACTATTTCTCATAATGTGTGTAAAAGTAGTACGTATACATTTGCTTTGACGGAGCTGTGTAGAAACTTTTGCCAAACAACATTACCTATTTGATAGGCAAAAAAGCTACTTACCACTTATTCTTATCGTAGATTCTTCAAAATTCAAACTTAATAAAAAGAATATTATAAACTTCAGAAACTTATAAGAACATCATATAATATTTAATCTCTCGATACTTAAATTTCAAAAAGGATAAGAATCAAATTGCGAGAGCTGTAAAATCTATATAACAAATAAAATTATAAGATAAAAATAGAAATCACCAAAACAAAATCCCAAGATACTTTTCATGGAAGAATCCGTTTTTTTTCCCAGAGTACTTGACCATCATTTGTAATCGAAAAAAAAAAAGAATAAGTTTTTACTTTAGCTTCTTTTTTACCGCTGGATCACAAGGCAACCCCATCTTGACACGTGTCCTCGGTAAATCGAGAGCCGTAATTTCAGTATTTTCTGAACACACACTGGTCTGCGTCACCCGGGGTGGGAGCAGAACTATGCCACCAACCAATCGTAGGGCGACACGTATGCAACGACAGTATCTCCTAACTGTTTCGCAGCAATTTCCCATTAATCAGTCTAATTTAGAGACAGATTTCGATAACCATGCAGGCCAATGCACAGACAAAGCAGAAGAAGAGTCCCCTTTTGTCCGTTAGTCTCTTCTGCGAATCTTAGTGGAAGCACTTATCAGAAGTCTTTTTGATTTGATTTTGAGATAATGACACTAATGGTTAATAAATTTTGACCTCCGAATTTTTAATTTGTTCAATATAGTCTCTAAACTTTAGTATAATGTTTAATGTGCTCTTTGAACTTTTGATTTATTCAATGTATTCTTTGAACTTTAAATTAATGTTTAATGTAGTCCATGAACTATATAAGAATGTTCAATCTAGTCCCTGATGTTGAATTAATGGAAGGATTACATTAAATATTTTCATATAGTTCAGAGACTAGATTGAACATGTATGAAAAGTTTAAGGATTACATTAAATAAATTAAAAGTTTAGAGACCACATTGCACGTTGAGTCAAAGTTCTAAGACTATTTGTATCATGATCCCTTTGATTTTCAAAGGGTTGACAAATCTCAAATGGTCTATTTTTGGGCAAGTGTTGAAAGAAAGTGAAAAAACCAAGCTACATATGTATAGGCTCAATCAAGAACAGATGGTTGAGTAATGAACATCCAGGTTAGCTAAGTATAAGATGAGATTCGTGTCGTGATTTGGCAAGTCTTCAGATTTTTGCCTCTTTTGGGCACAAATTCGATTTAATGGAACGACAAACTTTTGATTTCATGCCCCAAGACAGATGTTCCTCTGACTTTGATTATAGTTATCGTGTGAGCAGGTATGCCTTTCCAAGTCACTTGTGAAGCGATCATACATCTCACACCTACTATATCATTAATTACATTATGCACTCGAAATGAATGCGCACTCTACCTTACTGTGATGGATGTGAAATGTGGAGTTAATCAAACATGCCTATATGTACGAATGAGAATTATCCTCTCATTTCTTGTGTGTGATAAAAAAAACTATGTTGTTCTTATGGCAGATGATTACGGTTGTCGTAAATTACATCATTTATGATGTATCAAAAGATAAGCCAGTATATCGCATTTTGCAAATTGAAAAGTTAAAGTCGAATGTACATCGATTTATTTTAGAAACTTGAAATATTAAAGAGCGATGCATAATATGTCTTGAAGTTGAGGGTCATATTAATTGGTTTTCAAAGTTAAGTTATATTAGCAAATAACGAGAAACATAATCAAAATTTAAAAAAGAAAAAAGAAGAAGCTGAAGCAGAGGAATTCAAAATTTCTTGGTGCAAAGGCCGAATGGGTTTTCGACACGTGTACAGTCATTTATTTAGTTGCTTTCTTAAGAATGGTGCTTTCATCCAGTAGACGCAATGGTGCGACCTTGGGCAATCCCATGTGCCGACTTTGCGTACTATCGCACAGTGAAAAATAACGCGTGACATGACATGATGAATGACGGCAGGGGCATCTGGGTGGACCGGATCATACGTGGAGTCTTCTATCTCACCGCTTTCGTTCCGCAGAGAAAATTGCCAAAAATTCATAAATTTATCGGCGACTGATTCGATTTTAAAATTTTCAATTACGTCAATTTAGTTATAAATTTTTTTAATAATTTATCAATTTAATTCAAAAAATTTTGACGATTTGCTAATGTAGTCATAAATTTTTCGTTAGTACCAATTTAGTTGTGAACATTTTGATGATTTATCAATTTAGTCTTAAATATTTTGACGATTTGTCAGTATAGTTCTTCCGACCAATTATCCAAATAATAGGTTTCAATCTTCAAAAGGTTTTATGACTAAATTGACACAATCGAAAGATTTATGATTAAATTGGCAAATTGCCAAAAGCTTTAGGACTAAATTGACAGAACTGAAAAGTTTAGGATTGAATTGACCATCGTACAATAAGTTTAAGACTTTTTGGACAATTATCCCTTCATCTTAATTTAGGCTCCAAAAGAGACTCAAAATCACAACCTAAATTGTTGTGGCGGCTAATCTCAATCACTGGTCCATAATCTCCTGCGTGTAACAAAATTGTTATGAAAGTTGAACATCAATACGACGAAATTCGATGGCACTTCTTGACCGATCTCACACTTTTGGATCCATTTGAGATTTTCCAATCATTTGATTGATTTGCATTACCAGATTCTTACAACTCTGATTTGGGACCTTATTTCTATACAATGTAGCAGAAGTACATACAAGTTTCACTTTCAAATCCAAAAAAGTCGTGATATGTGATTCATAATAGAAGGTATCTGATGCGATCAATACAATGAGAAAGCTGATCTTAGAAAGATAATTTTTCGGACCCATGTGCACCAACATGATTAAACAGGTCAGGGAGGAGAGAGAGGAGGGAATTGGTGCACGTAATTGAATTATGCAGAAACAATGTGTGGCCAGTGGAAAACCTAGGCTTCCAGAGTTTTTGAGTGTTTGTGGGGGACTGAGCAAGAGCAAAGACAACATCACAATTCCAATGGAGAACATATATCTTTCCAAACCACCAGCAGAGACAGATACACATATACTGATGATACTAGCTAGTGGTTGTGTTGTGTAGTACACGGCACATGTATATAATGATGAAAACATACATACTTAAACATACATCCAGAGACATGGGTATAAAAGCAAAACTTCCCAGGGTTTCCATTTCCTCCATACATTGCACATTCCCTTTCTTATCTCTATTTGGGTACTCTCTGCTCTCATGCTCCTTTCATAAAGTTTTCTCATCTCTTAACCAAGACTGGTAAGAGAGAGAGAGAGAGAGAGAGACTGTGTGTGTGTGTGTGTGTTTATTAGTGTGTGAGTGTGTTCAAAATGGGAAGAGGGAAGGTTGAGCTGAAGAGGATAGAGAACAAAATCAACAGGCAAGTGACCTTCGCTAAGAGAAGGAATGGGCTCCTCAAGAAGGCGTATGAGCTCTCGGTCCTCTGTGACGCCGAGGTGGCTCTCATCATCTTCTCCAGCCGGGGCAAGCTCTTTGAGTTCTGTAGCAGCTCTAGGTATTCTTGTCTCCCTGCTCTAGCTCTGATCTCTTTCTCGGATTCTCTGAATCTGATCGTCGCTTTCTTTTTTGCACTTCTAACGCTCTTCAGCGTGAACACCTCATAATCAAGAAAATATGTTTTTTTCTAGCTTTCTGCTGGTGGGTTTTTCCCATTTATCAGGAGGGTTGCCAGATCTCTTGGTGTTGGATCTTGTCTTTTTAAACTCGGAGCACCTACCAAACTTTTGTTATGCTTTTTGGGCTTTTGGTGTCTTTGATCTTCTCATAATAAGAAATTTAAACAAGGCAAAGATCTCCAAAAAAAAAAGTTTCTTCTTCGGTCCACTAAAGATAAGTTTCAGATCTCATCTCTTCTTTTTTTCTTTTTTTTCGGCTTTTTCTTCCTATAATTTTTGTTTATCTCATTTGTGCTCATGAAAAGGGTTTTCAGGATTAATGATCAGCCTCTCAAAGGGTTTCTTTCAGTAGCATCGTGTATGATATTTTCTCCCTGTAGATTCCGCTAGCATTCGCCATCAAGATTCACTTCAAGATCGATGTTTCTCCAGTAAATATATCTGAAATACTTCATATACCTTTTCCTTTCACTAAACAACTTCATCTGGACTGTTAGATTCAACATGTTTGCCATGACAGAGAAAGGACCGCTCTTTCTTTTGTCTGATGTCCAATGAAAAACCCTAGAAGCACGCATGGAGAAAATTTGCGGCTTCTTCAGTGCATTCACAAGCTAAAACAACCTGAAAAAATCAACTCAAGCCGTCTACAAATTCATTTCAAATTGCCGTTTTCTTCAAGCAGTGATTATGTATCTTAAATACATTGGCCTGGTCCTGCTTTTGCAACTTCAGTGTGCATGGGTTTGCTTGTTTTCTGGTTGCTCTGTCAATATTAACGTTGTTTGACCCAGATGGAACAGTCTTTACCAGCGTCCTGGATATTTCCTTGTTTCCCTATATTTGTACTGTACTAAAACATTACCGACGAATTAATGAAACATGTTCAGATTTTTGCCCAAGACCCATCCTGATTTAAGGCCTTTTCTATCAAATATTGTTTAGGATGCGCCTGTGCGTGGGTTGCAGTCAAGATTCACACACTCTTTTCTTGATTTTTTATCAACCATCCTGAAGTTAATATTTGCCCTTTCTTTGGTTGTTACCGAATGCGATTCGAAAATTGGGATTCACTAATGAGGCTGATCGGAGCATTTGTAGACATTTAATATGAGCTTGTTTATTCATAATCAACTCGCTTATTTATTATGTAAGTGTTGGAATTTGAATGCGCAACCATCTATTCTAAAAACTAAAACTGTCAGAGAACCGATTTCATTCTAATTCGTCAATGATGTGAAGGCCAGTAGGATGAAGACTCTTTAATTAAGAATGCGAATTTGAAAGTCTAGGGGAAAGAATCGTGGAACCGGAAACTCGTTATTCGACGGTCTGTTGTAGAATCGTATATGCAATCTTTTGTTGTAAAAATTTAAGCCGTTAAAAAACAACATACAGAATATATCTTATCCATCAAATGAAAACAAAAACAAGCCAAGCCAATCCATAAAGCCGCTTATAAGAATTATTGTATATAGAACAAGGATCTATTACTATATACATAGGGCACGCGAGATTCATTAGAAAGATCGTTCTCTGCCATTGGATTACATTATCTATCCCTCCCATCCCCAGTAATAGCTCTTTGGGATTGTCCAATGCTATTCCTCACGATGATGCCTTTCACTTCGAGTTATTTCGCCATCATTTGACAACATTCTGATGGGGTTGAGCTTAATTTTCACGTTAATTGATTAAGGGGAATAAAAATGATTGATTGTCTTATAATTATCATACTTCCTTTCTATTCGATTGGCCTTTGGTAACAAAGGTAGGTCCAACATAATCATCAGTTAAGGATTATTGCTAAGAGTATCTGTAATCTCTTTTCTCTCCGAGAGCGACGAGAAGTGCAGTCGTGAAACGTCCTAAATATCGGTTTACATAGACTCGTGTGCCTTTCTATGTGCTTTTGGATTTCAACCAGGCATCTTTTGAATCATAATATGGTTTTGTATCATCTCCCGATATTCTTCATCTCTTGAAATAATCTAGTGATCATTTGCTTATTCTTATGTTAATTTCCTGTTCCCATTCACCTTCTTGCCCTAGCATGATGAAAACACTTGAAAGGTACCAAAAGTGCAGCTATGGTGCACAGCTCGACACAAACTACTCAATCGATGAGACACAGGTACCTTTGGTCTCTTCTTTATTTGTTCTTTGTGCACGTTCCCGCCCGCATGTGTATGTGCGTGCATGAGAGAGAGAGAGACAGATAGACAGACAGATCTTGTTTCATAAACTTCATTTCTATATACTGGGTTTATGAAAATGATGACAATAAGAAAGTGAACATAATTTGGTGCGCAAAAACTGGCTTAGAGTATACCACCTGGCCACTATAAAAAGATCAGAGCAAAATTTATCCAAAGTATGGTGCTTATTTACTTACCAGGGCAATTGTTTATCAGGTTTTTGTGATTACTTGTTTAGTATATGAAGCTTTAATCCTAATTATCGTGTCAAGCAGAGCAGCTACCAGGAATGCTTGAGGCTAAAAGCAAGAGTTGAGGTCCTCCAGCAATCTCAAAGGTTTGAATCTCTCTATCTGCCGTTTGAGTTTGTATGTTCATGGCATGATTTGGTCATTTTTCGAGATTAAGTACATGAAAATCCCAAGACAAAGCAACTACAGCATTTATTATTGTGAATCTGCTAATGAAAACTCCATAAGTTTCAATTTGCTATTGCAGTTGAGCAATAGTTTGAGTCACTTTGTGTTTGGTCTCCATAATTTCAAGCCATCAGAAACCCATAATAAGATTCACAGAATTTTTTGTCTTGCCCTTTTGATCTAAGTTTCTACGTCCACCAACTCCTACTCCATTCGTGACAAAACAATGCCCTAATTACTGTGCTCAAAATTCTCTTGCATTACTTACCGGAGTTTAAATATGAGTGAGCCGCAGGAACCTGCTTGGGGAAGATTTGGGTTCACTATCCAGTAAAGAGCTGGAGCATCTGGAGCGTCAACTGGAGAGTTCATTGAAGCACATTCGGTCAACAAAGGTAACTTGTGAAAAGAGAGACGGTAATCAGAAAGGAAGCTATCATGAGTCATGAGCATATTTTTGTAATGTAAACCTCTATTGCTTGGGTGATTAAATTGCTGTTAATTAATCTTGCAGACCCAGTGCATGCTCGATCAAGTCGCCAATCTCCAAAACAGGGTATGAATTAATTAATTATCGGCCATTTTAGATTGGAAATCATTTTCACTTCCGTTCTTTCTTCTTCTCCTTGCTCAATGTTGGATGGTTTCTGTCTACTTAGGAGCAAGTGCTACTAGAGACCAACAAAGTCCTTAGGAGGAAGGTATCGCAACTAATTACACTTCTCTCCTACTATTCATGTTGCCGTATTTCTTTTCTTGAATCTTTCCTGTTGCACATTTTGACCAAGTATTAACGAGAAACCCATGCTTTATACTGAGTACTGTTTAATATTTCGATTTCATAAGATCAACACACCGACATAAACAGACTAATTTGATACACTGTCCTCATTGAGCTTGGATTATTATGAGTACTTGGAACTGGGGTGAACACACTGTCCTTAGTGGCTGCAAATGCAAAGTTACCCATTATTGCAATGAAAAATGGTTTTCCGCAATCAAATGATGGATTAAAAAACTAGGAAGGACTCGGCTGAACATACAAACGATAGCTTCTGTCGCAAGTTATTGCTATCTTAGCAGCCTAAATCTTGTTTCTTGCGCTGCATTTTCCTCTCACATGTGCTGCATGCATACTCTTTCTAAAGTTGCCACACCGTTCTTTGAAGAAATTTACCAATGGAAGATTGTTGCGTTGTTTTCAAGTCCAATTTTCGGGCCAAATCACGCAAACTTACTTCATGATGTAACAAGATAGCATGCTGTCAGTGTAATGGTCACATTCTCTTCGAACAATGAAATCTTAAGCAGAACTATTTCATTGCCATTCATTTGGTTGCCAAGCTTATAGCATTGGTAGATAGCATAAGACTCTTAGAAGTTGCTTTTCCTGAAAACTTATAGTTGTGATTGTATAATTGTCATTGTATCTGCTTCCTAGCCCTGAGCTTATGGCATAGACCTCGCATTAGTTTAGAGACCTTGATGTCAAGCAGACTAATGGATGCAGTAAGCATCACGGATTAGTGGCAAAAACAAGAAGTGACTACCTTATTGTGATGCCACTGCTTCAAATACACTTTTTGATTGGATTTGGAAAATTCTGTACTTCAATTAGCTGGAAGAATCGGGTCCGCAAATTCCCTTTCAACTTGCCTGGGAAGTCGCAAGTCACGGCGGCGGCGCCGGCGGCATTCCATGTAGCCTCTTTCCTCCTCAATCAGAAGGGTTCTTCCACCCAATGGACGGCAACCTGTCGTTGCAAATTGGGTGACTACTCACATCCTCATTCCACTTACTCACTAAAGACTACATTTACAGACATCTTAGTGCATCGTGACGCAATGAATAACCCATTAGACTGTTGTTTTCCTTTATGTTCTTATTTTCCAGATACGATCCGGCATGTTTGGACGAGATGAATGCTTCGGTTTCAAGCCAAAATGTTGCCGGATTCATTCCAGGATCGATGCTTTGAACTTACTGCATAAACTCGGAGGGTGAATCAATCTGGTGAAATTGTGCCTGTGTACTTTTTAATTGTGATTCGCAAGACAATAAGTACATATATTTTGGAGCTGTGATGACATAAAAAGAGGAAGGCCGCACTTCCTCTCTCATGATCAGAACTTTGATAATGTTTGTATTGGCTTGTAATAGAAACAAGATAAGCTTTATAATTCTTTTCGAAACCTGCAATATTGAGCTGCATAGCTTACTGTTACACTGTATCGTCGAACGAAGCACTCGCTTTAGTCCCTTTATCTGTTGCTTGTGTTGAATGATTCCCTCAGATTTGCCTTTTTAGTGCATGAAGTTTGGTCGATCAATTAGCTATTATCACCCAGAAAGTACTGTTAGCCACGGTTATTGGATTGTCGACACGGATGTCTTCATCGAAGTGAAAAAAAGGACACCAACTTTTACCTTAGAGACAATTTTGGCCACATTTAAGATTTTCGTGAAAAATGCATACGTGATATCTGAGGTGGCAGACAGACACTTGACATGACAAGGCTAATACCATGTTTATAAAAGTGAATCCCTTAAACCAAAACAATGTCGTCTCCCACATGAAACCAAAACAACCTCGTTTTTAAGCCAAATATTAGCGTTTCAATCCAGATTGAGAGAAGTACCCGAATAGGGGTTTAGGGTTCTTCACAGAATTATAGCACGTTTCCCTCTCTCTCTCACCTTATATTTGAGGTCATAGAATTCGTCAACGACATAGACGACCTCATATCTAAGGTCTTCAATGGTTGTCGACGACCTTGACCTCGACCTCAACGGCTCGGTGGACGGTGGCAAGCAACGCGCGAAGGTTATTCAAACTAGAATGCCGCTCAATTGATAAGTACAGTCATCAATTTCCTCGTTAGTTTTAATTTGTCGGCACGTCAAAGGTAACTTCACTGTATAATGTTATATAATTCAAACGTGATTTTAAGAATTCTAACAGCTAGTGAGATGAAAAGACACGCAATTACCACCTTTGCGATTCTAGGTTTTCCCTTTATCTCTTCATCAAAGTTTCCCCCAAACTCGATCGAAAAGCGAAAGAATGCTTAGCTTGATACGTTCGAAGTGCATGAGTTAGCTCACCGCACCATCTTTCTTTCCATTGTCCCGATCGATTGGATGCTCGAACAATCTGTGTTGTATGTGTCTCTAGCAATGCCCACTGAATCTTTAGATCATGCGAACCCACCCAGAAACCAAAACCCACGCCCGAAAAAAGAGAAACGTTCAGATGCGTGGAACTGGCGTGTATTGAATTCGCGGAGCGCTCTGTATCTGGTCGGCTTTAAGCGACGAACGCGACGCGACGTCAACATATTCTTTTCTCAACAAAGGAAAGATGGTGAGCAGCTCGAATGCTACAGTGATGGTCATGTGGAGCTTGGTGTTGGACCATTCCCCCCTAAGTTTGTTCCAAAGACATTTCCTTTCTCCTCTCGCCTCTTATCCAAATTTGGCCAATCAAACTGACATTGTCGACAACAAAGCAAAGCATAAAATGCTTGCGAACATCTTACTGTTGCCGGGCCGGGCCGGGCCGCGGGGCCCGCATCTCGTGTGAAGAAGATTATCCCACCCCCCTATCGGTGTCTCTCTTTCAGTGGTCTCATGGCCCTCTTCGAGAGTCGCGTAGGCCGCTTTTCCATTGCCGGTGCGACGGTTTCGTTGTTAGGATCTACAAACGGGTCCACGGAGCGGCGGACTCGCGAAATTCAACTTTTATTTGATATTCGAAGCGTGTGCGATTAAAATTCTAGATGAGGACGAAAATTCTGAATCAAATAATAATGTTGATCTCCTACATCACTTCCATGTACGACGTGAAGCTGGATTTTGGATCACTCAAATTTACAAAAGTGCACCATAGCTAAACTTTACCTAAAAATGTAAAAAATCCAGCTAATGGCGACAAGAAAATAGTTTGGCTTGGTACCTGCTTTCTACTTTGAATGCAGCAAATTCGTAAACTTAGGGGTCCTAGCTAAGAACTTAGCATCTATATTCACAATCTCGTAGTACCGTCTTATTGACATAGAATTTGCCATATTTATTACTTCATAACATAAGTTAGGTGGTATATCCATAGTATCAGCCACAATGGGTCCATGCTATATACGAAGATTTATTAGGCGAAGGGAAATTGTCGAAAAGTCTTAAATCTATTGCATTTTTGCCAATTTAGTCATAAACCTTTCAATTTTGTCACTTCAATCATAAACATTTTCACTTCTTACCAATTAAGCCCGTCCAACTAATTTTGGTAAAAAATTGCTGACATTGACGCCAGCCGACCCACATGAAGCTGACATGAACAACTTTTAATAATATTTTTTAGATTTTTTTATCTTTTACTTTTTTCTTTTTCTTTTTCTTTTTCTTTTTTTCCTCCTCTTCTTCCTCCTACAACCAGTCATCGGGCCTCGACAACTAGTTAGAGGTGAGGGCCAGTGAGGTTGACCTCACTAGCCTTGGGCAAGCCTCGCTAGCCTAAGGCGAGGCTTGACCTTGCCATGGTTGGGCGAGGTCGAGCCTCGCACACCTCGCCTAGCTATGGCAATGCTGACCTTGCCGGGCTCACCGAACCTCACTCTAGCCAATTGTTGAGGCCCGCGCGACTGGCTGGAGGGGGAAACAAAAAAGAATAGAAAATAAAAATAAAATATAAAAAATTAGAAAATGTTAAAGTACTACCAAAAATTGTCCACAAAGATCGGCCAGTATCCATGTCAGCGATTTCCAGCCAAAATTAGTCGAATGGACTCAATATGCAAGAAGTGAAAAGATTTACTACTTAATTGGCAAAATTGAAAAGCTGAGGACTAAATTGACAAAAGTGTAACAGGTTTAAAACTTTTTGGACAATTTTCCCATCGAGCGAGCGTGCAATATATATTAACATCGATATGGACCTCAAATCCAATGGAATCCCATATGATCATATGGAGACAAACATTTTAAATGGTCCAACATGGTTGTAGTACATATACATTCACCTAAGATATAAAGCTATGTGAAGAATTCATTTTGCATGATACTCTTTTGAAAATCAAATATCTCAACAAGATAATCCTTAGATATATATATATATATATATATATATATATATATATATATAAAGTTGATTTCATAGCAATCATCTTCATTGGTGTTGCCACTGTGATGAGATTTGCTGGAGGTGATTTTCAACTTGATTTCTAATATGATTTTTTCCATGATGTCAATATATTGTTTGAGTGATTGTACGACTGCTAGTTGAGCTGCAGCAAATGATTTTTGTTGGAGGAATACAGCATTTTTGTAATCATCTGGTGATTTGGGTATGGTTTGGGAGTTTCGAAGGTTTAACCAATTTAAGACGGATCGGAAACTTGATCAGTTAATTCGAAAATGTCCCACCATTTGGTTTTGTATCTCCTAACCAGGTGTGGGACTTGTATCTCCTAACCAGATTCGATATGTCACATCGGCAGGTGCGACCAATTCGGCGCTCAGGTGGACAACACGGAGTATTTATGTTTTTTCCGTCCCCACTTGCTTTTCTGAGTTTTGCCTCCATTGAATTTCTCTGATGCAAAAGAAAAAGTATATATAGAGAAGTCGTGTTAAGGGGAAATTGGATTGACGAATCGATAAAAGTTAATAAACGCTCTTAGAACAAAGATGTCATAAAATAAACGAACATCGATTATTATTGGACTTTTTCAAGCGTAAGAACACTGCTTCTATATCTAAAACAAATGTACTTAATTTTTTTTGGCAATTATAGATCGTATTAGTCCTCGCTGAGAAAAAAATTATAGATCCGTCAATGGCCACTAATCCAAGCTTTCACTCGCATGTTACGGTTATTCTAATGTCTGTGAAATTTCGAATGATATTTTCGAATGTTTATCACAATTATAATAATCATCATTATAATCATCATTCTAACAAATTTAAGCAAATGTCATTTTCCTCAAATTGCAAGTTTATGAACTGAAAATGAGGTTGTATCTCATGTAATCGTCTTGAATTTTAAACATCTGTAGCAATGTTTGCAAATCTCAATCAAAATTGGCTAAGTATTTCTTCAACAACACACGCACGCGCACACACACACATAGATATATATAACTTCTCCACAGAACAATTGCCTTATTAGTTCTTACAATGGTGGAATCATTTTGGCCCAGTGATTGAAATATTACCTGCTCCAATCAAAAATAGGCTAAAACTTTTCCACACCCATGTTAAACCCTCATCTCATGAATCAAAATTTCCAAATCTCATGCATTTCCTCGTCCACTTTAGAGTTTTATGGGTTGCGGTCTGCCGATGTGACATATCGAATTTGTACGCAACGTATGCGGAAACCGAACTCAAATTTGTATGCTAATCACTAATAAACTATATGGTTAATACAAATATGATATATATATATGCTTGCTTTTTTTTCGACATATATATATATATGCTTGTTAGCTTTATATGATTATAATATAAGATGATTAGGAACGTTATTATTAGGTTCGCAAGGACAAGGAAAGAGAGAGAAAAAGAGCAAACAGAAAGATGAGATGTACATGTCTTCAAGCGGTGATGGGTTTCATAGCGATGCACATCTTATTTTAATATATCAGAGCCCCGCACGCCTCACATCTCCTAATTCTTCTTATATTATTGTCTTTCGAATAAAGAAAATATCATATCCCGATGATCACGAGATCCGAACAATGACTGAAATGGAGCATTTTAAGGATTTGCTCAATCCCGAATATAATATAAGATGATTATGAATGTTATTATTAGCTTTCGCAAGGACAAGAAAAGAGACAGAAAAGAGGAGAAAGAGGGAAAGACAAACTAGACGTACAGGTGAAAAACCCGAAGAGAGGAGGAGCACGAATGGAATGCATGCAGAGAGAGTAAGTTTAATACCGCCGAGACTGTTCCACGAGCGGTGCGGAGCCAATCAGGTGTCGACAGCGTTACTGACGAAACCACCCTGGTTTTCCTAAGACTTTGCCATTTCCACATATAGCACTCAGAACCCACCACCCACACCTCACCAGAGACCACACTTTCTTTCTTCTCTCCTTTCCTCCCTCGCTCTGTCTGCCTGTCTTTGTGGGTCCCTGGGATTGATTGCTGTAGGCTTCTTCTTAAAGAACACGCAGCAGAGACCAGACGGATCTGTCTCTCGCTCTCCTTCTCTTGATTCTTGGCAGTTCTTGGTGTGTGTTGGGGGTTGTGAATCGGAGAGAGATAGGATGGGGAGGGGCAGGCTTCAGCTGAAGAGGATAGAGAACAAGATCAACCGGCAGGTCACCTTCTCCAAGAGGAGGGCGGGCCTGCTCAAGAAGGCCCACGAGATCTCTGTCCTCTGCGACGCCGAGGTCGCCCTCATCGTCTTCTCCACCAAGGGCAAGCTCTTCGAGTACTCCACCGATTCCTGGTAACGTTCGCTTGATCACCGTTCGTTCGTTCGTTCGTTCTCCGCCGTCTCCGCTGCCCGCCGTTCTCGAGGCTTCTTGATTTCTTTTTAATATCGCCTCGCTTCGTGGGTTGATTGGTGGGTTCTACTTCGATTCTTGATGGGGTTTGCTGGGTTGCGGTTTCTTGCTTTGTGCGTGTTCACGTTTGCACAATTAACGGTGTCGTGATTGTGGTATCTTTCCAACTCCGGAAAATTTTTCGTTTATGCTTACGCCTGATAAAAATGAAGCGTACGATGGATCCTACATCGAAGGTACGATACTTTGAATGTGCGATTGATATAGCCTTAAGCTTTCTTACCTCCGTGGCTCGATCCCCACCTCATGAAGTGCAAAGGTGCAACACGAATATAAACTCAGGATAGTAATGTGGTGAAAGAGCTCTTGATGTGAATTATAAAAGGGCTCACTTTAAAACTAATTAAGTCATCTCAACGATCTTTGTCTTTGACAACGAAGATGTTATATATAATCAGAACTGGGTACGAAGAAAGCATGCTTACTGTTGACTAATGTTAGGACACTCTACAATCTTAACTGCATTCGTGTCTGTAATTTAAACGTTCGAAAGGACGGATGGTGACTATATACACAGTGATATGTGTGCAGTCTGCACACAAGACTAGGAAAGTTTGCAAGTGACGGTGGATCTGTTCCCTATCCAACATGTGATTTTTGAAGTTCCATCTACTGTTTAATTCCTTGGACTCTACTATCTTTTTATCTTTTTGACTTTGGAGATCAGCTTTCCTCATCAAAATTTGGAGAAAGATGATGTTGTGGGAAAATGCGAACTACTTTTGCCTAATCACCAGCTGGATCTTTTCATAGGGAGGTCTAATTACGCAGTTAAAATTCCTTTCTGGATAACCCAGAAGCCTAATCATGATATGATGTGTTTTCTTGGTTGAGGAGACATGTCTTGGTACATTTGTCTTCTTCCACCACTCGTGTCTATAGCTATGGGGCCACACCGTCGTCCTGGAGATGAACTGGAGAAACATTGAGCATCCTAGCAAATGGTTGTGATTAATTTGGTTCTTGCAATGAAAAGACAAAAGAATCTCCCTTTCAAGTGAAAATTGATCATATGCTTTTGCTTCCCATCCATCGCAATTTACTGTGATGAATCAACTTTCTTTTTTGGATGCCAAGTAAGTCCAATATGCTTTTCTCACACTGTGGCTTCATCTTTGATCTGAATCAATCATTTTTGTGATAATGCATTCATGATCGAGGGCTGGAAAGGGATTAAGAAGTGTCGGCAAATCCTCTATGTAACAACCGTAGTTAGAACTCTAATTAGGGTTTGTACAGAGAAGACACTGAAGATACAATATAACTCTTGTGGGGTTGGTTGGACTTGGGTCTAATCTTGAACTTTAAGGCTCATTGCATGAATTGAGTCTGACTCAGTTGAGTCCTAGCTAGAAAGCACAGGTTTTGTAGTTTATGCTTAGAATAACTGCAATTAACTTGCTTTTGGGCAGCAGGTTAGGAATTGTGCTAAAAAACTTCATTGACATGTTTCAACGATTGATTCTCTAATGAAAACGAAGATTAGTAGTGAAGAAGATAGGGGCCGGGAAGGATTAAAAAACATGAAAAGCAGCTCAAATCCTTAATTTGTGAGTCTCAAATCTAGGGAAGGATGATGTAAGGAAGCTCCAATTTCTTTGGAACATATATTCACTCAAAACTGTGACAATGTCACTTGCCGAACGTGATGACACAAAAGGTTGATGACGATACGAGCGTGAAATAACCATTTGACCTAGTGGACAGCAGTTGACTTTTCTATGTTGACTTTGGGTAAATAATAATATGTACAAGAGAGAAAAGGAAGTATGAAAAATTTCTTTTTCTGGTCCTTTCCCACGATGGCCTCTGATGCCGATCACTATAGTCCGTATTGTGTACTGTGTCATGTTCAATGCCCTCATGTAGCCACTTTCGATGATCTTCATTTGGTAGTAAAGAAAAACTCTAGCTATGAGCGTGGCTTATAACTAAACTTGCTCGTTATGCTCGTTCAAAATCCTGTCGATTAACGGCTTTTAATCAATTCTCGAGCCTGCTTCCAAGTGCTTGTTGATGATGATTAATTAGTTTGTAAGGCCAAGTACATGTCTGATTGATAATAATCTCGTTGTCGTGATGCGAAGCATATAGCTATAGCCGACTATGCATTCTTCTTCTTACTTCTCTTGATTTATTTGATGACATGGCTTGTGCCTCTTTCTGTGTCTAGTAAACTTCTACCATGTTCTGGCAAACTATAGATTTCTTTTCCTTTTGCCAGAGCAAGAAATGTAGATTAATCCAAAATGGATTTCAGAAGCACTCTCCATATATATTGACTAGTGAGGGAACTTTAATACCATAGTTTTATCTGCTTATGTGGTTATGATCTTAATTGGAAGTTTTATTTCAGTTTTCTGTCTTAAAGAAACTTCATCTTTTGTCAAACGGACTAACTTCGTACAACATGTTTCGGTTCTGCTTCTTTTCTTTGGCAGCATGGAGAGAATTCTCGAACGCTATGAAAGATACTCATACACGGAGCACCAAGTTCTTGCAAGTGAGACGGAATTGACTGTAAGACACCAAACCAAAAAATTTTGATAGACCTAAAGAGTTAGCCTCTTCTTCTGTTCATTTTAAAGCTAATCGACCAATGGAGCTCCGGTTTGCATTGCATGCACAACGTTCTCCACAAATCATAGTGGCTCGACTTTTAGTGCTAACCCATCCAGCTGCAATATGCATAACCCGGATCTGTGCAAATCACTGGACGTGCAAGTCTTTCAATCTGCTGATAGATTAGATATGCAAGAAGCATAGAAGCGAGAATGGCATCATATTATAGTTTCATATATAAATAAAATGAGCTTCTTTTGCTATGACAAATCAGTTAGCACTAAATCCTAGATCATGTGTTTCAGGGTAGCTGGACTTTGGAGCATGCTAAGCTCAAGGCCAGGCTTGAAGTTTTAGAGAGAAATCATAGGTATATATATACTAAAATGAATTTACTGCAAGAACTGAAAATTCATCGAAGCTAACAAATCTTGATATTTGCTTGATTGTTTCAGGCATTTCATGGGAGAAGATCTTGATTCTTTGAGTCTCAAAGACCTCCAAAATTTGGAGCAGCAACTTGATTCTGCTCTTAAACACATAAGATCGAGAAAGGTACATACAAGCAAGATTCATTTCAAAAGCCAATGTTACTATTATCAGGTCCTGCATATGGCTGATTTCACTCTAAACTTTACTGGACAGAATCAGCTCATGCACGAATCAATCTCGGTGCTTCAGAAAAAGGTATGCCTATTAAATTTGTTGGCACAGTATTAGAATTTTCACATGATACTCGGAACATGAATGGTTGTCTTTTTAATGTAGGTAACACATATAGTGACTATATTTAGGGTGGTTCAAGCACAAATAGTTGAACTATGATATCATACCCCATATAAATGGGGTAGATAGAACTTTAGATGGGGAGAGATATTACCATTGCCTTATTATTGTGCCGTGATTGAATATGTTCGTCAAGTCAACACCAAATTAAAATCCTGCAACCGTTTTTCCAGATATCATTATAGCGGTTGAAGATTTGCTAACTGTTTTTGTCTTCACACAGGATAGGGCATTGCAGGAGCAAAACAACCTGCTTACAAAGAAAGTGAGTAATTAATCTTCTTCAATGGACTCACATTTTCCCTCAAATATATCTGGACATATAACAAATTAAAAGAATTCAGTAGTCATTGAGCTTGCTCTCTATAGCCTGTCCAAAAACTAGCTTTCCAAAATATGATGACCAAATTTCACCGTTTCTTGACCAAAGACATATATATGCTAGCTATGACTCGACAAATGGTTGTGTACAGGTTATGATTCTATTCTTTTTTGGCAATTGTATTGATATAGCAATATTTCTCAAAATCTTGTGAAGCCTTAGCATTGCTTCAAAGAGTTGCCTATTCAGAGAGCTGTTTCTGGAGCTCCTGATCTGAAATGAATTTGCCTGAAGAGCTTCTTGTTGTTTCGTTAGTTTTAAGTAAAATCATCCTTTTTGGAGATATATGATTAGAAAAGAAGCACCTGCTTATGTATTTTTGAATTTTTTTTTGTTGAAAACAGGTAAAGGAGAAGGAGAAGGCACTAGCCCAGCAAGCTCAGTGGGAGCAGCAAGACCATGCCCTTGACTCACCTGTTATTCTACCTCACAACTTGCCTTCTCTCGACATCAAGTCTCTCTCTCTCTCTCTCTCTCTCTCTCTCTCTCTCTCTCTCTCTCTCTCTCTCTCTCTCTCTCTCTCTCTCTCTCTCTCTCTCTCTCATATATGCGCTCACTCACGCAGACACATACGCAGGCACATACGCTAGGATACACTCATGTCTGCACACTGACACTTGTTATGCGATGTTGAAACCAATGAGATCATCTCTAAAACGTACTATGTTTCCTACACAACAGTATAGCACTTCTCTAAGTACTTATTTGTTTTTGTCCTGAGTCTAGTAGCATTTTAGACTGAAAGCAGCTTATGCAGTTAGTCAAATGAATGCATCCAGTGCAGTTGACAATTGGGATATGCCTCAAGTTTCAATTATCTAAGTTTTGAAAACAATGTGCTGCAAGTAGTTTGACAGATTAGCTGGCTTCTAGTGCCTGTTCTAAAATATAAGATATATGTGGAAATTATGCAGTGGCTCTTATCAAGCGAGACACGACGGGCACGACTACGGAGAAAACCTGACTCATCCGCGGGCCGGTACACTCCTCCCTGCATGGATGCTCCGCCATCTAAATTAAGGCTTTAACATAAAGGGGAACTTCTGCTGCTTTATCTATAATATGCAATTTTGACGTCTGAATGTCTGGATTGCTTGGCATAATCTTGGCCTCTCGCCCACCCTTGATCTAGCGAAATAAACTTTAATCTGCTTTTTTGCAGCATTCAGTATTCCTCAGTGTGGTCCTCTGTGTATGTATAGCACGCATTACGTATGTGTATACCGATGTACATTTGTGCAAAATTATCTATGGAAATACAGCCATGAAGTACATGGAGAAGTATATGTAATACCATTGTCAATTTACTTGCACTTCATTAGCAGTAGTAGTGAATTAACATGATTCAATACCTTATTCAAGATCAAATTGATCCTAGTGGTCGAATCATTCCAATAGAGAATGATGACAGGAAAAATACCATAAAAGTTCTAAATTTATCGCGATTGTGTCAATTAAATCATAAATCTTTTTTTTTCTTTGCCAATTGAGTCTAAACCTTTTTGCATTTGTATAAATTCAGTCGATCTGGTCAATTTTGATCGGAAATCACTAATATGAACTCTAGTAGTCCTTTTTTAATTTTTGTGGCACGGCCGATCCTAACTTGAACAATTTTAATAATATTTTAATAATTTTTCAAATTTCCTTTTTTAATTTTTAATAATATTTTTTATAATTTTTAATCCAGTCGATTCGACGCTGACGTAGACAATTTTTAATCTCTGGACCTTTGCGACCGACTAGAGGCAAAAGCCGATGAGGTCGACATAGCCGACCACTAGCGAGGTTGCTAGTGAGGCTCGACTTCATCAGATCTGGCGAGGTTTGCCTTCGCCTCTAGCCGTTCGCCAAAGGTCCAATGACCCGCTAGAGGAAGAAGGGAAGAAACAAACAACGAGAAAGAAAAGAAAAAAAATAGAAAAAAATTAAAATATTATTAAAAATTATTTGCGTCAGCATCAATCGGGCCACGTAAGACGGCTAGCGTCCATGTCAGTGATTTCTAGCCAAAATTTGTCAAAATGACTAAATTAGTATGGATGCAAAAAGTTTTAAAAAGATTAAGGATCGAATTGGTGTAATCATAATAGGTTTAGGATTTTTTGTTTTTGTTATTCTCCTTGACGATGACAACGAAGGAGAATTTCTACCGACATTTTCCGTTCTTGTCAATCCCAACATGATTCACGGAATTGAATTCCAACGGGACATCTAGAACCTTTTTCTATGTGGTCGACTCCTTTGTCCCCAGCTAATAAGAAAACGACGAGTGTCCTCGAAATGTCTCCTGTGATTTTCTCAGTCTCAACTGCATGATTACACGTGGTTGAGAAGAAGAAGAGAGGAGGAGAGTGGTCAGCAAACGACTACGTGGTCGAACTAAAATGGCTCGCATCCAAGTCAAAAGAAGATAATGAAGCAACGGTGGAGGAAATGCACGCAAAGTCACCTAGGAATCTGATAGAGAATAGTATTACTTGTATATCTACTAAAAATTATACTAGTTCTCAAGCTCGTGTTAACGTGTGAATGGTTGGTTTCGCTTTTTGTGATCGATATTGACGTTCGGAAAAACGCGTATATGAATGTGAATAGTCAAATTGAACGATGCGCGAATCATGAAGCATTTTCACACGGTAAAATCGTTACTTTAAAGTTTACAAAAAGACATCATGGAGAAAAAGTAGGCGGTAACGGGTCCTTATCCGAAACTACGTAACCGGAGCGAAGTAATTGCAGGTGATTATCACATTTTGAATTTATGAGTTAGTGGCATGCATTTCTCTAATGGCTTTGATTTTTTCAGTGAGTGATAAGAGTTTGATTATAATAACGGGTTTTAATAAAATAAATAAGGATAGGAAGATCAAGGACATTTTTGTAAATATAAAGGCAGATACCAAATTCAAATTTTTATTTTATAATTAGCATAATTAATATGCAACATCGACTATTATACTGAAAATGGATTGGAATATTGTATTTTGAAAAAGATATACGAAAATAAAAGTAACAATTATATATTCTCGAAACCCTAGTAGTGTCAAAAATAAATAAGAAAATCACCATTGGTAAACAGACATATATAGACACAAAAAATTGTGGATTCGATTCCTAGAAAAGATATATCAAAATCGACATAACGATTATATATTCATGAAAAATTAAGGCTATGTTCCGAGTTTGGATAAAAGCTCTATGCTTGGTTGTTGTTCAAGATAGGATAAGGCTGAATAGAAGAAGAACATTAGTAGGATAACATAATCCCATGTGTGAGTGAAATAAAGGTGTATTTAATATGTCTCTCACTCATTTCTCATTCCCCTCTACCATTCCATGGCCACCACCCACGGCCTCCCAACCAGCTTTGTCTCGTCGCCACTAATGAGACTTGTCATGGTGACAAGCTCGACTCGATCTTAGCCACAATCTCGACCATTGAGTTGGAGCTCCATAGTTGAGTTCAAATCAATCGGATCTCGGCCACAGAGTCCCATGGCCAAATTTGGAGAAACGGTTGTTGTGTCTCTATGTCTCACGCACCTTCTCGCAAGAGGGCCATACCTTCATCCAATGGGCCTCAGTCTTGACGTCGACCACGAGGGTTGGGGGGGCGATTGGACTGGAGGTTGATTTTGCACGATGGTGATGCCTCGGGCAGCTAGAATGTTCTCAAGAGCTTAAAAATCATATCTGTCAACATTTAATGTCGCATGAATATCCACATGTTTACCAAATATTGCATAAGATATTAGATATCACATCTTTTTCCAATCCAACTTATATTATATTCGATCTTATCTTATGCGATAAAAAAGTTTAGACGGCAAGATGAAACCTACAGTTTCGAAAATAGCCATGAACAGAAAATAAAAAATCTGAACGCCAATAATTAACAAGAAATGACATCGTGTAGAGAAACTCATCGACAATGGGGATACTTTGACTTCGTGTCCTAATCCAAACAAAAAATTACTAGAGAATTGGACACGTCGGGGCATGACAGATGAACAGGAGCTCCAACCATGAGTTGACTTAGACCTACTTCCATTTAGATGGTCTAAAATTCACCCATTTGATTATTAACGGATTGAGGAAATTTCTGCTGTGATAGTACGACCCGTCGACCCATGATGTGTCCGCTACTGCGTGTACAGAAACGATGTTTGACCTTAAAAGGTTGGTGCTGTCCTTTTAATTTGTCCTCTTCTCTTGTGTAATTAATTGATTCATAATTACAAAAGAAAGGCGCTAGACTCTGGGTGTGAATTGTGTGATCCAAGGCTTGATTGGTGTCGAGCTCGTACAAATGCAGAAATAATGCCAAGACCGACTTATGAGTTGTGTTGAAAAAATCTCATATCAAAAAATAAATGTGACGTGGAGCAATAAGTAATCATAGCTTATATATAACTTAATAATCTAAGTATTTTTAGTGAAAGTGTCTCCAATAAGATATGTTGATGGGCACGAATTCGAGCTCCCTCTCCGTGATCTTGGATTTTTCCTACACATTGGAATTACGAGGAATAGATATGATGCAGTGAAAATAGATAAACACAAACTGAAATTCGTGATATACATAAGAAGTCATTATTTGAACGTAAGCTCAATTCAAATTCGAAGAAGTATCTAAATCCATTTTTAGTTTGATCGAGAATTTAGCAAATCAACGTATCAATTGTCATATTTAATAAGGGCTAATTCCCTAAAATATGCCCCTCACATTAGGTCCAATCATAATTCCACCTAGAACTTTATTTTTTCTCAAAAAATTCCTTAACTTTCACTATAGCCCCAAACCTACGCGTCAAACATTGCCACTGATTTCTTCAAGATTATCAATATCGAGAGACTGTTGTTGCACACGAAGGTGAGGGTTTTGATGAAGAAGTAGGATTTAATAATGTACCTCTAATTAGTCTTGACATTGATAATTTTGAAGGCATTAGTGGTAATTCTTGGACACGTGAGCAAATTTGAGATTGGAGTTAAGGGCTTCGTTTGGGAATTGAATTCCAAGGGGGCTTTAACATAAATACCTTTTGGCAAATATTTTGGAGAGCTTTAGCAAGATGCAATTGCATTTCCAAAGGCTTTCAAAGGCCTTTGGGACGAGGCAAGTACGAAAGTGCTTTGAACTTTGAGTATTTCTAAAATGCAAATACATTTTTTTTTCTAACTTTGTCCTTGCTAAACTTTCATAATTTCGGAAATGTCCCTACCTCATGCGATGTCACTGACAAGGATTCAAGTCACCAACGAGGCCAGATCTAGTTGCTTGCCAACCTCGCTTGAGGTTGCGCAACTTCAAGCGAGGTGGCCTCACCAAACCCCATCTAGTCACTGAGTTCTTCGTCGGTTTTGAGTTTTTTTTTTATTAACAAAAATGTGATTTTTCCAAACACCATTTAAACCAAAGTTGTCTATCAATGTACTTTTAAATTACAATTTATCAAGCACTACTTGTATTCCGAAAAATCCCTTTGAATTAAGCCTTTACATTTTCCCAAAAACTTTCATTAAAAGCCAAACCAAATGCACCCAAAGTTGAGGAATTTTTTAGACAAAAAAAAGTTCAAGACAAAATTATTATTAGACCTAAAGTTAGATGTTTTTGGGGAATTAGGCCCATTTAATAAAGCATTGTTGTACCAATAATTGAGTCCAAAACGTGAGTACCAATTCGTGCACTCTTGTAGATGATTAAACCCAAACGTGTGAACCATTTAAAATATGTGTATATATGTGTGTGTATTCATGGGAATTGGCATCATCTCGTTCTGGATTGAGATTAGTCAACATCTGTTGGAGAACATGGGAAGCACGATCAACGGATGAAACCCACACAACGTTGGAAAACACAAGAAACAAACTCGACACCAAGACAAGACTTTTCTCTATTTAATAATGACCTTCCTAGAAATACTACACTCTATAAAGTCAAAACCACAATGGCCCCCAATAAGACGTGTGTGTAAGAAGCCTATATAAATCAAATCATATTCTAGTTTACCAATTAACGAAGACACCACAAGAGAGAAGACATGAAGAAGGTGCGCGTCAGATGGTCGAGATTTTGCACGGCTTGTGCCGTCTGCGACAGTGGTGCCGGACTCAAGATCAACCTTAGCTCTTTTCGGAGCAGCAGCGGCAACGAAGAGGCCCCGAAACCCGGATTCTCCAGTGGCGTTGAAGGCAGTGTCCCCTCAGGCGGTGCCACCGGTGGCGGTGGCCGCGGAAACAGGGTGATGGTGGTCGTG
This sequence comes from Syzygium jambos, assembly GCA_031216235.1. Classification (NCBI taxonomy): domain Eukaryota; kingdom Viridiplantae; phylum Streptophyta; class Magnoliopsida; order Myrtales; family Myrtaceae; genus Syzygium; species Syzygium jambos. The sequence goes on from CM062221.1 coordinate 4,679,281, forward strand.
GACTCGAGCCTCGAAGCAAAGGGCGCACTGGAATGGGCGCTCTCTCACACTGTCCAAAGCCAAGACGACACTATTGTTCTCCTTTGCGTAGCCAAGCCCTATGTAGGAGGTGAATTGAAATAATTGAGTTTGCTTTCTATTTTTTTTTTGACGTCATATATGAAAAGTTGGAAATTTATAGGGAATTTGGTGATTGAATTGGTTTTTCGTTTGCAGGGTGCAGGAGGCAGATTGATGGGAGGGCTCGGGAGCTTTTGCTTTCCATGAAGAGCATGTGCCAAAAGAGAAGGCCAGGGGTGAGCCTCATTTGACTAGTCATTCCCAACATATGTGCTAAGAACAATGTAGCTAGCTGCTAGTTTGTAGAATTCAACGTGGATAGAATCCATAAGCGAGGAGAAGAATGTGCCGATTAGTGTTTTAGAAATCGGGCTGGACCGCCTGTTCAATTAGGCGTTGGTCCGGTTGTGGCTGGTTCAATCACGTACCGCTTATGAACCGACGTTTTCAAACTGTACTGAAGACCGAATTGGACTGCCAAGCAACACCCGGTCATTAGATTGAAAATGGCGAAAGAACCAGACCTATACTTGGTTGAATCGATCGAGTGAACCGGCCGGTTTGATACAGGTTTTAAAATAGGGTTACCAATTGGGATGATGAGGCTCCACTTGGTCACTATGGGCATTTCATGCTTGCTTGTTGTCAATGAAGTGGGTCGGTGGCTCCTCCTTCTTTGATCCGTCTGCTTTGGGCCTTGAATGCCTTCAGTCTCAAGATCATCATTGATCCTTTTCCTCTTCCTTTTTTTAAAGGTGCAAGTAGAGGTGGTCATAAGAGAAGGGAACAATAACAAGGGTACCATCATTGTGGAAGAGGCCAAGCGGCGGCGGGTGTCGTTGTTGGCGATCGGCCAGAGGAAGCGGTCGATGATGTGGCGGCTGACGAGGCGGTGGTCCGGGAGGCGGCTCCGCCGTGGAGGAGTGGTGGAGCACTGCATAGAGAATGCTACTTGCATGACCGTCGGTGTGAGAAGGAAGAGTAAGAGTCTTGGTGGGTACTTGATCACCACAAAGCGTCACAAGAATTTTTGGCTTTTAGCTTGATTTGTATAAATAAATAAGTACTCGCCCCAAATTGTTTATAATTTATGCGAATTAGAATATGCCATGGGGTTTGTTGCAATTGTTCGTGAATTCATGTAAACGTATGTATAAATTTTCTCCGAATATTATATATATCTCCCTTGAATCGCATACGAATGTCTTTTTGATTTTCCCAAGTGAGAAAGTAGGACACAGTCTTTGTACTTCCATCTTGTTTTACAATGTCCATATGGGCCTAATTCCATAAAAAATCCTAAACTTTATGTTTTGTCCCAATTATATTCTGAATTTTTTTGTCTCAAGAAAAATCTTCAATTTTTATATGAGTCCCAAATCTATCTTGCTGTTATAACTCTGTCTATGTAACTTTTTATTATCTAACGTGGCGTACGGATCGTAAAACAAAACAAAATAAAAACTGAGGGAGAACAAAAAAGAGAAATCTCTTCATCGCTGCTCCCCCTCGTCCCACCTTGGCGCCTCACTCCTTTGCGAGCCGTGCCATCACAACGCTGCGGCCCCTATCGAGAAAAACTGAAAGAGAGCCGGCCATGGCCGCTCAAGCTCTAAGCTTGCGGTGGCTATGGCCGCTTGAGCTTCAGGCTTGCCGGGTGGCCATGGCCACTGGAGTTTCGAGCCATCAAGCTCGCGGTGGCCATGGTTGCTAGAGCTTCGGGCACGATGGCCGCCACGGCCATGACCACCACGAGCTCAAATCAATGTCATTTCATCCTTTCTCGTTCAGATTTTTTTTTGCAAGGCGAAGTTTGACACGGTCTTTGCAAGTGCATGCATGTGTTCCTTTGCACGTAATGAGAAGGGAGAGGGAGGGTGGGTGGGGCACGGCGGCAGCAGCGACTGCCGGACGAGGTGGCAAGCTATCACTGTCGGGGGTAGCAGAGGTGCCGGAAAAGGGCCTCGTGGTTGGGCAGCGACGAGACCCCTTCCCCTGTGCTCCGCTGACATGGCGATCACATAACCTCATATATTTCTTCGGTGCCGGAAAAGGGCCTTGCATCTTGACAGCAAAGGAACAGGTTGCTGCACCGAAGGTTGCTCTGTTCTGCCCTGCTTTACTGTCAAGAGTGTCTGAAGCTCCTTGCACTTGTTCAATCCTGTTTCGCCGATGCCAATCACCAATGACGACCCCTCTTGAACATTAGTTACCTAGTTTGATCGCTACCCGTAGTCAACATCCCTGCGCTTTGCCCCTTTTGTTCGACGAGCAAATAGAGACGGAGATGAGCACGGGGAGAGATGGAGTGGCGACGGGTAGAGGAGGGGCCTTGAGGTTATTGAAGTCAACCCAAAAATTGATTTGAAGCTCGTGGTGTTCATGGCCGTCGCGGTTGTCGCGCCCAAAGCTCTAGCAGCCATGGCCACCACGAGCTACGTGGCTCAAAACTCCAGTGGCCAGGGCCACCCCGCAAGCCCGAAGCTCAAGCGGCCATAGCCACCGCGAGCTTAGAGCTTGAGCGGCCATGGCCGGCTCTCTTTCAGTTTTTCTCGATAGGGGCCACAGTGTTGTGATGGCACGACTCGCAAAGGAGTGAGGCGCCAAGGTGGGACGAGGGGGAGCAGCGATGAAGAGTTTTCCTCTTTTCTGTTCTCCCTCAATTTTTATTTTGTTTTGTTTTACGATCCGTACGCCACGTCAGATAATAACAGTTACATGGACAGAGTTATAAGGACAAGGCAGATTTGGGATTCGGATAAAAATTGGAGATTTTTATTGAAATAAAAAAAGGTTCAGGGTATAACTGGGACTAAACATAAAGTTTAGGGTTTTTTATGGAATTAGGCCATATGTATTATCATTTACCAAGCAAAGACAAAACCATGATTAGCCATATATTTTGGCAAGTAAAAAAATAAATGGGCGAATGATAACCATTCTATTTCAGAAATATATTTTTGGCCTATTTCTTGGACGAGTTTTTTAACAGAAATACATGTTTGATAATGACATAAAACTTCTCTTCTCGGAACAGAAATTCGTTTGATAACAACTTAAAATTTCTCCTTCTTATGCTCTTTTCCATTTATCGATAGGCGGCAGCCGACAGGAGGCAATGGTTGACGAGAGGCTGGCCAGAGGCCGGCGAGTGGTGGCTGCTGTGGTCGGAGAACAGCCGCGAGGGGTGGCGGCAGCCGCGTGCAATAGAAGGTGAGGGCGAACAATGAAAAGAGTTTTTTTTTTTTTTTTTTGGTAAAGAACAAGCAATGAAAAGAGTTTTTATTTCTCTTTTTGTTCAAGAAATAGAAAAGTATAAAATTTTTACTTCTCATTTCTATTCCAAACTTATTTTTGGACTAAAAATTTATTCCAAAAATAGAAAAATGAAATTGCGTTACCAAACTAATTTCTTTTCCAAACTTATTCCCAAAAATAAAAAGATTAAAAAACAAATAAACATAATGAATATCATACGCGTCCTAGTCAATGACTTTTATTTTACAAGGAATCATTTGTGTAGAGAAAATGCAACCACATTAACATGACCATAGCTCCAACAAGATATTAGGTAGGACACATATTACGCATGATCCTATACTTTTTAATTCGTAAGTATAGTCTCAATTTGAGTTCTCAAGCAAAATGTCTAGTAAGATTTGACTTTTATCTAATGTCGAACACCATAATTCTTTTAGAATTATAAACCCACAAGCCATTTAAATATATAAAGTATTTTCAAAGCTTTTTAAAATAAAGAAATATCTTATTTCGATGAAAAAAAGTCAGAATATTTTGACGATTTATAAGTAAAAGCAAACACATTCGTTAATTACTTTAAAAAGCGCACGATAAATCGAATTTGACAGATTTGATCCTCCAAACTTGATTCGTTTGAACGACGATAACAGTTAAATTCCAATTTTTATAGAAAAGCCTAATCTATTGAACAATCAGCTGGCCCCATCATCACTCGACTTGCCAGGCCATTAGGTTATAAGACTCTGCAATATTATCCGCACATATTCATCTCAACACCTTTCTTTTATTGTAAATGTTAGATTCTCATATCAATCAACAAAAACATAATTAAGTATATAATAGTTAAGTACCATATATTATGGACAGCAACTGAGATGTTCGAAATTACACTTACTATGGAAACCTACTGAGAGGTTCGAAATTACACTTACTATGGAAACCTACTGAGAAGTTCGAAATTACCACTTATTATGGAAAGCTACTAAATTAGGTAAAAATCTACATAGTTTTATACTGATATATTATACTTATTATTCTATATGATAATGTACTTATCATGCGTGGGAATTACTAATAGAGAAATGATTGGGTGACGGTATTTAATCTACTATGAAAATATCAGTCTGTTGTAGATCACAAAAAAAAAATAATAATGGGGTCCACTTCTTCAAGAATTGTGACTCACAACATATTGTTACTCTCACTATGGCCCAAAGACTCTTATGCTAACAAAGCTCATACATTAGTACTTAATTTTGAGTTATCATGACAAAGTCACTAACCATGTGGAGACGCTTCTAATTACCTATATATTTCAAAATCACTAGTTGCGTTGATGGGTATAATATGCTTGCCTTTTCATATTATTAACCATGTGGATGATTTACTAATAAGTGGTAGGCTGGAATTTTATTTTAATGATCTTAAATTTAAAAAAATAATTCTAATACCATCATGAAAGTTCGAATTCCCTAAAAAACCTTCAACTTTAGGCCCAACTTCTGCCCTAACTTTTTTCTTTTGGTCTAAACTCTAGTCCCAAATATGCCCACGATTCCAAAAATTGCCTCTAGTTTATGCAAAATCATCAACATTGGGGTCAATTAAAGGTTCATTATCATAGCCTACGTTTTCATTAACACCCTCACATTCATTTGAAACAACAACAACCTCATGATGTTGATAATCTTGAAGAAACTAGCGGCAACTTTTGGATGCATGGGCAGATGTGGGATTAGAATAAAAGTTGTGTTTTTTTTTAGACGAAAATATTTTAAGACAGAAATGAGATTGGACCTAAAGTTAAGAATTTTTTTTAAAATTAGCTTATCATGAAAAAACTACCAAAAATTGCCCAATATATTTTATACTTATTTTTCTTCATGTAAAAGAGTTCCTAATCACACCGAATAGTTCCTGAACATCAATGAATTGATTAGTAACTTTTCATGGAGAAAAGAGCTTTTCAAGATAACTTTTTGATATGAAATAGGTAATTAAGCATTAATACATCTACTAATTAAGGGAAAATGATACAAACAATCCCTGAACTTTAGCATAATATGTAATTTGATTCATGAACTTTTAATCTATTCAATGAAGTCCCTGAACTTTAACTTAATGTTTAATGTGGTCCCTAAACTTTTGATTTGTTCAATATGATCCATGAAATTTTTGTATATGTTCAATTTATTCCCTGAACTATATGAAAATGTTCAATGTGATTCCTAAACTTAAATTAATGGAATGACTATATTAAATATTTTCAAATAGTTTAGGGACTAAATTGAACACGTATCAAAAGTCCATGAACCACATTAAATATTAAGCTAAAATTTAGGGACTATATTCAACAAATTAAAAGTTTAGAGATCAAATCGCACATTGGATTAAAATTCAAGGATTGTCTATGTTATTATCTCACTAATTAACTAGAAAAAGTTATAGTATCTCAAGTAGAACAGATGTCACAAATATTGAAGAAGAAAGGGAAGAACGACTCCCTTCCCATGGGCATCATGAGAGTTTTTTTTTTTGTAAAAAATGAGAAGTTTTTTTTTGTCAAAAGTCAAAAAATGAGAAGTTTAATTTATTAGTTGAATATTTACATCTTTAGACTTGAGTCATAACTACTTATCATATTAAGGGATCGGTGTTATAATATTAATGGAAGGTGGCGTGGTGGATTCTCTTCCTCGTTACTTAGAAAAAGCGACCCCCTGGTTCAAGAAGCGAAGAAGAAATAAAGAAAATCAAAGGCCCATATCCTCTTTCCAATAATATATATGTGAAGTTATAAGCGATAACAAATGAATATGTGAAAGAGGTAAAACTTCATATCTTATTGAATCCACGAAAAATTCATGGCAAAGCACAACCAATCGTATGATAGAGAATCATATACCCCATTGCATTCTCATTTACTTATCAAGAATTGAAGAGCTAATTTCGGTAACAACTTACAGAGTTCGACTTTCGGGACTACTCGTAATGCATTGTTTTTATAAGAAAGAGCCCTCGACCTTCTTTCTCGTTTTAGGTTTGCTCGCCTTTTCGAACATAAGAAAGCAGGACACTGAATGCTCGCACTACAATAATTTCAAACTACTCACCCTAATTAATATCATTCCATAATCAAGAGGTGATTTTGACCACCTTGATAGCCTTCCCCAATGAAGGAGAGTTTTTTTTATCTGATTTTAGTAGCTCTGAAAAAGGAAAAAAAAATTGTGATGGAAGAATTCATAAATTGAAGGACCCCTTCGTTCTTGAAATGATCACGGGATTCTCCCCTAACAATCCTGAGATTGCCTTTGTGAACCTTGTTCTGCAAGCGAGACAACGTGCGACTGGGTGGCACGTGGTTTCACATGACATGTTCTTGTTCTGCCGTCGCCCCTTTCTTGCTGTTTCCCTCCCACTGGAACTGATTTCCTGACATCAACGCCCCCTTTCAAGCCCCCCACATCGCATTCAATTCAACTCGAGAAGCCTCCGTTCCCTTCAAAGATCTTCTCTTTCCGATCCTCTCTGCACACCCACCAATCGCTTTTACGTAATTTCGCACCACGTCGAGCTCCTCAATTTCGTCATCCTTTTCCTGATTCAAGAATCTGTGGCGTTGCGGCCTCGATCGAGTTGGATTGCGCCGCGCCTCAGCAAAGGGCTTCTTGACGCGAGTGTGGCGTGCGCGAGGAAATCTTGCCCTTTTGATGGCTTCTTGATCGAATCTGGGAAATGGGTGCTCGTGAATTCTTGATTCGGTGGTAGAATTGTTGGGGGGGAGTGGCCGTAAGATGAGGCGGCGGGCCGCCGACTACCGGCGCCCGGTGCGGAGGAAGTATTGGTGTTGGATCTGGGCTCTTCTTGGCCTGTTCTTAGTCGCTGGGTTGCTGTTGTTCGTGGTTCAGCATAATCAAAATGAGGATCGGGACGGGAAGCCTGTGCAGGTATAATTGCAGGGTGCTTTGTTGACGATTCTTCATTTGTTGACCAGGCTAATTATAGGGGAATCCCTCTTGGTACCGATATGATGTTAGACGATTGGTGATGTCGGTACCGGGCCTCTTGCGGATTTCAATTCGACTTTCAGGATGCAATTTCCTGTCCCTCGTTACTTGAATTGGTTGTGTCTTGGTTGAATTGTTTGTCATTTAACTTATGGACGTTCTGTCTTTCGGCATTAGTTCCACCTGCGTTTAGGTTATCCTCTTATTGTAACTTTGGTAGCTATTTACTCGTGCGAGTGATCACAACGAAGGCTTTAGTCCTGAGAATTTTTCTTCTGAACTATGCTTCCTACCTAGAAAATCATTGAGAGGGGTTAGATGGAGAAGCAAAGGTCAGGGGAATAATATGAGGAAGGTAATCTGTCTGGCATGTGATCGAGAAAGAAGCTAGATCACGCTTCTTGACATAGTTGCACTTACAGGATTTATGAGTGAGCATAAAGAAAATGTATGCTTGCCGCGGTTTGCTAAGATGGTTAGTCGACTTTGGCAGAGTTAGATATGTTGTCTCTTCTGCTAGGTTTTCCGTAGCTTTCAATGCTAGAATGTGTATATTGGCATTTGTATTATAACTGATCATCATTTTGATGTACTTGGGATCAAAATACTCACTTTTTCTCCTCCCTATATATGCACTATTAGAACTGAATAAAATGTTTCCCATTGCTCTTTGGTTCCTGGACTGTTACCATTCTAGTTGGTGTAGGTATAAATTTTGACAATGTATCTCAGGAAAGAAGAGAAAGTCCTCAATGGGAAGCTCATCGGGTTTTAAATTTTACTGAAGAATTAGTGAGCACGACATCACTTTCTCGGCAGTTGGCAGAGCAAATGACACTTGCCAAGGCGTATGTCGTCATAGCAAAGGAACACAACAACCTTCACCTTGCATGGGAGCTGAGCTCAAGGATACGAAGTTGCCAGCTCTTACTCTCAAAAGCTGCAATGAGAGGAGAGCCCGTCACATTAGATGAGGCGGAGCCAATCATTAAAAGCCTGTCTACTTTAATTTTTAAGGCACAAGATGCGCACTACGACATAGCAACCACAGTAACAACAATGAAATCCCATATCCAAGCCCTTGAAGAGCGTGCAAATGTAGCTATAGTTCAGAGCACAGTATTTGGACAACTGGCAGCGGAAGCATTACCAAAAACCCTCCATTGCCTAAACGTGAAACTCACCGTTGATTGGATCAGGAACCCATCGCTGCAACAACTCACGGAAGAGACTAGATATTCTCCTCGGCTTGTCGACAACAATCTGTGTCACTTCTGCATATTCTCTGATAATTTGCTGGCGACATCTGTAGTTGTTAATTCTACTGTCTCTAATGCGGATCATCCTCAACAGCTTGTCTTTCATGTTGTAACGAACGGAATAAGTTATGGAGCCATGCAGGCATGGTTTCACCGTAATGACTTCAAAGGAGCAACCATAGAAGTGCAGAATATCCAGGAGTTTACTTGGCTGAATGCTTCTTTTGCTCCTATCATGAAACAGCTGTCGGATCCAGATGCTGAGCCGAAGATGTGGAACCAAAAGTATTTATCTTTACTAGATCACCTCCGGTTTTACATCCCTGATATCTACCCGCAGTTGGAGAAGGTGGTTTTTCTGGAAGATGATGTAGTTGTCCAGAAGGAATTGACCCCGCTGTTTTCGTTGGAATTGCATGGAAATGTTAATGGAGCAGTGGAGACGTGCCTGGAGGCATTTCATCGCTACTACAGGTATCTTAATTTTTCGAGTCCGCTCATAAGCTCCAAGTTTGATCCTCAAGCATGTGGTTGGGCATTCGGAATGAATGTTTTTGATCTGATTGTGTGGAGGAAAGCAAATGTTACGTCTTGGTATCAATATTGGCAACAGCAGAACACAGACGGGACGCTGTGGAAGCTTGGCACGCTTCCACCTGGCCTTTTAGCCTTTTATGGACTCACAGAGCCACTTGATCGACGATGGCATGTGCTGGGTTTGGGCTATGACATGAACATCGATAGTCGTCTAATAGAGAGCGCAGCTGTCATTCACTTCAATGGCTATATGAAGCCGTGGCTCAAGTTGGGCATCGGCAGGTATAAGCCTCTGTGGGAAAGGTATGTGAATACAAGTCATCCGTATCTCCAAGACTGTGTCACAGCATGAAATGTTCTACCTCTTGATTGTTGGTAGCTCACGCAATGACTGACACTTTCGTCTAGCTGCTCCAGCTCTAGCATAGGGTTACAAGCAGAAAATTTTGAATGTTGTTAGGAGGTTTTCTTCTCTTTTTCCCCAATTATATCTCAAATTATTAGGATTATTCTTACAGAGGATAAAGTGAAATTCATTATTATATGAGGCTTCAAATTTTTCTGGTGGAATCTTTTGTTACCCTTCTAGAAGTATAGAGTTATTCTTTTTCCCCCTTTCAATAGCGGATTTTGTAATTATCTCATCTCATTTTAAGAGGGAATGGAAAAGTTACTGGTTGTCTTGCGATGCTCGTCTGGTCTGCAGAGGCCTTTGTTGTGACAATTTATATTGAATAAACAATTGACCAACAATGGTTTTTTGATAGTTATGCTGGCATTGTACTCGCTTATGCTGCGCATAGAAGCTCAAATTATTTTCATATCTGCTGTCAAAGATTTCTGTGATGTGAGATGCATGATACACTCAGAAGATTTGGTAACTACAAATTATCGATGGAAACTACATGAAGCTGTCAGAGGATCACGTTTACGCAATATGACTGCTTTCATAAGTTTTTTGCAGATCATCTTTTTTGAATCACGACAGACTTTCATCTCTCCTGGACAACTTAGGGAAACGCAATTACGGATGCTTGTAGGCTGCTGCTGATCGGTGTCGCGATCTCGGTGGTTCTCTTGACAAACAGACTGACTATAGGAAAAATGGACAGAAGGCTCATTTTGTAGTAAAATCTGATAATCCGGGATACATTGGTTCTGAGACATTTCAAGCTTCAGGATCAAAGCTTTTTTTTTTATGTCTTTTTTCCACCAAACAAGGATCAAACTTAGTGCGAGTAAGAGTGATACATTGATATAAACCTTAGCAAGGCGATCCAAAAGATCCGGTTGCTGATAGATCTGCAAAGGTAGTTTAACTATGTTACCGCAAAGGAAAGAGGATTTTAAGGACGAGGAATAGAGTCGAAAGCCACTCTTTCATACCGACAGCCACCACAATGGCAGTAAATATCCTAGTCCTAGATACAACACTTGAACATTGACAACCTACGGGAATTGGACAATCTTCAGAGCGCGTTTATTTTTACAACTGCTGTAAATAGTAGGAGCATTTGATCATGTTGAGGACAAGATGTCGCCCTGAACAACTAAACCATTTCAATCTTTTGTTGAAGACCATATTGCAATTTCCGAGTACCCATCCTCGGTAGCACATGCTCGGTACATCCCGGTCGTATTAAAGGGCATGGTGACTTCTCCCGTTGCAGAAACTGCGACGAGGCCAACATTCCCCTTCGGAACCCTCTCTTTCACAACGCAGGCAGCTGCTTCTTCCAGGGAGAGTCCTTTGAACTCCATGATTGCGGCCACATCCCTTGCGACAGTGCCTCGTATTATAGCTTCACCTTTGCCCGTAGCAGATACTGCACATAGACTGTTGGCATACGTCCCTGCCCCTACGATGGGCGTGTCCCCTATCCTTCCGACCATCTTGTTCACAAAACCTCCGGTAGAAGTTGCCGCAGCTAAATTCCCATCATTATCTACAGCGACGCATCCCACGGTACCAATTCGGCTGTCACCATCAGTGGTGGCTGCGTCCTTCTCATTCTTTTGCATGGGTTGCGTATAATCAATCTGCGGTTATATGACAGAAATGTGAGCACAGATTCGAATTCCAACTACGGTTATCTAGTGATTCTTGAACCAAACAAGCAAGAAAAACAAGTTCTTCATGGCCCAGGAGAGAATATTCGTGGCGTTACATGCAGTACGCCATTCAGCATATATTTGGCTCTGGCGTTAAAGGATCTGATACTTAAGCCACCACAAAATGTTGAAGTGGAGCAAGTCATTTCCCATAATTGTTGTCCTCCGCATACAGGAAGTTTACTCTTTTGCCTATCTCACTGAAGTTAGTGTGATGAATAATTGGGTTGCCGAGAATTAGCACTAACCTAAAAATTGGCTGATTATTGGGGAATAGGGCATTTATAAAGGATTGAAGATATGAAATCCAATTTGCAGTCACAGAAATTCAAATGAGGGAAATACCTGCACTCTGTTTGCTTCCTTGGCCTGTTTTAGCCTTTCAATGTTCTCTGGAGTGATAAAGTGAGATGCATCAAGAGTTTCTACGCCCTGGCATATTTGAGAAGTCAACAAAGATTAAAAATTCCACCAAACGCAAGATTAGAAGCTAAAACAATTGTAAAACAAAGAAACTGGAAGGGCAATTCTATCAAAGGTTCGAATGCATTGTGTGATGCAACATGTGTATGTGTATACATAAGTCCAGAATTGGGAAGGAAGCTAAAGAGACGCATAATCCTTATTTCTTTGAAGAAGTGATTTAGCAAGCTGAAAAGGCCTGATTGAACTAGAGAGGTTGAATCGATGAGCAATATCTAGCAAAATACGAAAACACAGCCAAGAAAGAAAAGGTCTGTCTTTGTCTTCTGATCGCCAATTAAGTTCCAGAGACTACGGAAATGCTGGAGTATATCAAACCTCCTTCACTTAAGAAGAGTGACCGGGTAAGATTTTTAACTCACATGTTCCCTCGCAAATGCTTCTGCCCCATCAAATGCCAGGTATATATGAGGAGTTCGTTCCATGACCAGTCGTGCCAAAGAAATGGCGTTGACAACAGTGGTGAGCCCAGAAACAGCTCCACATTTCATTGTGTTCCCATCCATGATGCAGGCCTCCATTTCAACAGTGCCATCGCTGGTTAAGACCGACCCTCTGCCTGCATTGAAGTGAGGGTTGTTTTCCAACTCACGGACCTGGTTATCCCCGAACACGGTAAGGGTACAACCAATTTCTTAGAGAAGGAATAGGCTCACATAGAAAAACAGTAGCCACGCATCATAGGTAAAATTCAAAGAGCATAATTCACATTTCAGGCAAGTCATTATTGATGTAACCTGCAGGGAAAATGTCTCAAGACTTTCAAAACATCGGCAGGTATAAACCCAGCAACTTTTGGTTCTCCCTCTTTGTTTCTTATTCTGAAACTGTTTTAACATCCTGCAATTGCTTTTTTGTGTTTTTGAGCACTAATTTCTAGCAGACCTGAAATTCTTCTACAGAAAATTTCCAATCAACAAGTGTGAAATACTTCAGGCTAGGATGTTCTCGACATGGTTCCAGGTTTATTAAAAATCCTAGAAGAGACTAAAACCCAAGATGAAGCAAGCCATACCTGTGTTCAGTACATAAAACCGAGTGTAAAGTACAAACCGAACATCCGGATCTCACACTAAAGCTAGACAACTCAAACTGCTAAGCTAATGCCTCAGTCCCCTTCTTCTTGGTACGGCTTAAATTATCACTGCCCAATTTATTTATTTTTTTGACATAACAGATACTTGTCACTTCATTTAACAACTAGCCCTCTAGAGTAAGGGGCATCAAAACACAGAATCTCCCGTAAAGGGGGCGGCGGGTAAGAAACTCAATAACATGGAAGGGCCATAAATTTTGAGGCTTTTACAACTCAATCTGCTAATCTATTTAAATCTCGAAGCAGTAGGCTAGCTCAACACTCTCAGAAAAGTCCATGAAGCCTAAACATTATGTGGTAAGAGGCTCAACGTCCCACGAGCAGAGAGAGGAATCTTGCAGGAAGCTTATGAAGGTGGAGCTATCAGTTTCCAACACAAATTTCTGTCCAAATCGGCCAACAAAGTGTCGAAGAGCGTGGAGATAAGCAAGGGTTTCAGAGTAAATGGCAGAGGACACTCAGGAAGATCTAGTGTCAACCGGAGAGAGAGAGAGAGTGCACACAAGGACACATGGCACAAGTTCAAAGTTCAGTAAGACGACAAACTGCAGATCATTCATTAGCCCCGGATTACGTTGCTATGTACACCATCATAAACCAAAAGAAACAAGAAAATATAAAGCAAGAACAAAGAAACCAGATGGGTCATTTGAAATCTACAAGCACAACTCTCCTATCAGCTCAAAAATACAACCTTTTTTCCGGGTTTTTTCTTTTACCCATGAACTAGAAAACTCGTGATCACATCACGAAACACGTAAGGGCGATGCTTACAGAGAAACCTAGCGTAAATCAAATTACCACGAGCTCGACGACGTCTAGGGGAGATTTCTTGGACTTGAGAGCATCGACGCCGAGCTGGAGGCAGTGGCGGAGGCAGGCCTCCTTCACGAGGCGGCGCTCGGGCGGCAGGGACGGCGAGATGTCCCCTGCTCCTCCCTGCAGTGCTATTGCCCACCCCATTCGCCACCACCACCTCCCCCTCTCCCTCTCTGCAACGCCCGTGTGCGTCTGTCAGGAGCGAGTACCCAATGAGTCACGATCAGCACCAACCTTAAATACTCACTGGACAGACCCTACCGAAGAAAAAGGAAGAAGAAAACGACAACCTTAATCGCATAAAAGAATAGTTAGAACTGTATTGGCCCCCGCCATGATTGGTTGGTTGCTCCTGTTCGAATGATCATTTTGTCGTAAAGCATCGTAAAACAGCCTATGACATTGTGACCCTTCTTTGTATTTGAGTACAAAGGTGTGATTGCATTGTACATGCCGTAGAAATTTTCGATAGAAAGCAAATACGAGATAGGACTACTTTAACTTGATATCCTCACAAAAAGTTTTAGGTTTTATGGGAAAGTTACTGGTTGTCTTGCCATGCTCGGCTGTTCTGCGGAGGCCTATTTTGTGACGATTTATATTGAATAAACAATTAACTGACATTTTTCTCGCTTTTGCTGCGTATTGAAGCTCAACTTATTTTCATATCTGCTGTCAAAGATTTCTGTGATCTGAGATGTATGATACATGCAGAAGATTTGGTAACTACAAATTATTGGTGGAAACTACATGAAGCTGTTGGATGATCACGTGTGCGCAGTACGACTGCTTTCATAAGTTCTTTAAGGATCATTTTTTTTTTAATCATGACCGTCTTTCATCTCTTCTGGACAACATAGGGAAACGCATTTGCGGATGACCATAGGTTGCTGCTTGCTTGGTGTCACGATCCCGGTGGTTCTCGACAAAAAGACCAACTTTAAACAAAAATAACAGAAGGCTCATTTTGCATTAAAATCTGATAATCCGGAATACATTGGTTCTGAGACATTTCAAACTTCAGGATCAAAGATTTTTTTTTATTTTTTCCACCAAACAAGGATCAACCTTGCTAAGGTTTCTATCACTGTATTACTTTTACTTGCACAAGTTTTTTTTTTCTTGCGATGGAAAAGATCAAGTTGCTGATAGATCTGCAAAGGTACTTTGACTAGGTTACTGCAAAAGGAAATGAGGATTTTAAGGACGAGGAATAGAGTCGAAAGCCGATCTTTCATCCCAACAGCCACGACAATGGCAGTAAATATCCTAGTCCTAGAAACAACACTTGAACATCGACAACTTATGGGAAGTTGAACAATCTTTACAGCACGTTTCTTTTACAACTGCCATCAATAGTGGGAGCATTTGACCGATGGTGAAGACAAGATGTTGCCCGAAACAACTAAACCATTTTACTCTTTTGTTGAAGGCCATATTGCAATTTCTGAGTACCCATCCTCGGCAGCACATGCTCGGAACATCCCGGTTGTATTAAATGGCATGGTGACTTCTCCCGTTGCAGAAACTGCGACGAGGCCAACATTCCCCTTCGGAACCCTCTCTTTCACAACGCAGGCAGCTGCTTCTTCCAGGGAGAGTCCTTTGAACTCCATGAGTGCGGCCACATCCCTAGCAACGGTTCCACGTATTATAGCTTCTCCTTTGCCCGTAGCAGATACTGCACAGAGACTGTTGGCATAAGTCCCCGCCCCTATGATGGGCGTGTCTCCTATCCTTCCGACCATCTTGTTGACTAAACCTCCAGTAGAAGTTGCCGCAGCTAAATTCCCATCATTATCTACAGCGACGCATCCCACGGTACCAATTTGGCTGTCACCATCAGTAGTGGCTGCGTCCTTCTCATTCTTTTGCATGGGTTGGGTATAATCAATCTGCAGTTATATGACAGAAATGTGAGCACAGAATCAAATTCCAACTTAGGTTATCTAGTGATTCTTGAACCAAACAAGCAAGAAAAACAAGTTTTTCATGGCCCAGCAGAGAATATTTGTGGTTTCACATGCCCTACGCCATTCAGCATATATTTTGCTCTGGCGTTAAAGGATGTGATACTTTAGCCACCACAAAATGTATAAGTGGAGGAAGTCATTTTTCATGACTGTTGTCCCTGCATACAGGAAGTAAACTCTTTCACCTATCTCTCTGAACTTAGTGTGATCAATAATTGGGTTCTTGAGAATTAGCACTAACCTAAAAATTGGCTGATTATTGCGAAACGATAGAAAATAGGGCATTTATAAAGGATTGAAGATGTGAAATCCAATTTGCAGTCACAGAAATTCAAACGAGGGAAATACCTGCACTCTGTTTGCTTCCTTGGCCTGTTTTAGCCTTTCAATGTTCTCTGGAGTGATAAAATGAGATGCATCAAGAGTTTCTACACCCTGGCATATTTGAGAAGTCAACAAAGATTAAAAATTCCACCAAACACAAGATTAGAAGCTAAAACAATAGTAAAACAAGAAAACTGGAAGGGCAATTCTGTCAGAGGTTTGAATGCATTTTGTAATGCAACATGTGTATGTGTTTACATAAGTTCAGAATTGGGAAGGAAGCCAAAGAGACGCATAATCCTTATATCTTTGAAGAAGTGATTTAGCAAGCTAAAACGGCCTGATTGAACTAGAGAGGTTTAATCGATGAGCAATATCTAGCGAAATATGAAAACACAGCCAAGAAAGAAAAGGTCTGTCTTTGTCTTCTGATCACCAATTAAGTTCCAGAGACTACAGAAATGCTAGAGTATATCAAACCTCCTTCACTTAAGAAGAGTGACCAGGTAAGACTTTTAACTCACATGTTCCCTCGCAAATGCTTCTGCCCCATCAAATCCCAGGTATACATGAGGAGTTCGTTCCATGACTAGTCGTGCCAAAGATATGGCGTTGACAACAGTGGTGAGCCCTGAAACAGCTCCACATTTCATTGTGTTCCCATCCATGATGCAGGCCTCCATTTCAACAGTGCCATCGCTGGTTAAGACCGACCCTCTGCCTGCATTGAAGTGAGGGTTGTTTTCCAACACACGGACCTGGTTATCCCCGAACACGGTAAGGGTACAACCAAATTCTTAGAGAAGGAATAGGCTCACGTAGAAAAACAGCAGCCACACATCATAGGTAAAATTCAAAGAGCATAATTCACATTTCAAGCAAGTCATTATTGATGTAACCTGCAGGGAAAATGTCTTAGACTTTCAAAACACTGGCAGGCATAAACCCAGCAACTTTTGGCTCTCCCTCTTTGTTTCTTATTCTGAAATCTGTTTAACCTCCTGCAATTGTGTATTGATGTTTTTGAGCACTAATCTCTAACAAGATCGAAATTCTTCTACGTAAAATTTCCCTTCAACAAGGGCGAAATACTTTAGGCTAGGATGCTCTTGACATGGTTCCAGGTTTATTGAATGTCCTAGAAGAGACTAGAGCCCAAGATGAAGCAAGCCATGCTTGTGTTCATTATATAAAACAGAGTATAAAGTACAAACCAAACATCCTGATCTCAACACTAAAGCTAGACAACTCAAACTGCTAAGCTAATGCCTCACTCCCCTTCTTCTTGATACGACTTAAATCATCACTGCCCAATTTGATGTACTAAATCTTCTCGTCACGGGAAGATCTAGTGTCACTTGGAGAGAGAGAGAGAGAGAGAGAGCACACAGGGACACATGCATAAATTCAAAGTTCAGCACGATGTTAAACTGCGGATCATTCATTAGCCCGGGATTACGTTGCTATGAACACCATCATAAACCCAAAACACAAGAAAAATATAAAGCAAGAACAAAGAAACAGATGGATCATTTCAAACCTACAAGCACAACTCTCCAATCAGCTCAAAAAGATAACTTTTTTTCCGGGTTTTTTCTTTTACCCACGAACTAAAAGGACTCAGTTGTCAACCCACCGCGAAACACGTAAGGGCGATGCTTACAGAGAAACCTAGCGCAAATCAAATTACCACGAGCTCGACGACGTCCAGCGGCGATTTCTTGGACTTGAGAGCGTCGACGCCGAGCTGGAGGCAGTGGCGGAGGCAGGCCTCCCGCGGGAGGCGGCGCTCCGACGGCAGGGACAGCGGGATGTCCCCTGCTCCTCCGTGCAGTGCTATCGCCCACCCCATTCGCCGCCGCCACCTCCCCACCTCGCTCCTTCTCTCTCTCTCTCTCTCTCTCTCTCTCTCGCTCAGCAACGCCCGTGTGCGTCTGTCAGGAGCGAGTACCCAATGAGTCACGATCAGCACCCACCTTAAATACTCACTACCGACAGACACTGCCAAAAGGAAAAGGAAGAAGAAAACGACAACCTTATTCGCATAAAAGCAAAATTAGAACCGTATTTGTCCTCGCCAACGCCATGATTGGTCGGTAGCTCCTGTTCAAACGATCTCTTTTGTGCAGTGCCATTTTATGCATGGGAGTCCGTAATTAAGAACAAAAATATCGTGAATCAATCAATGACATTATGACCCTTTTATCGTAATTGAGTATGATGGAGGCGCGATTGCATTATGCATGCCGTGAATCCATCTGGCTGGCTCTATTCCCCTCCTCAGGCCCTTTTGGCACCGTTACGTAACAACGCCCCTTGCTTTGGGCCCTGTTGGCTAAGTCAAGTTTATGATATAAATAAGAATTCGTATTTGATCCCAAAAAAAAAAAATTTGATAGAGAGTGAATACGAGATGGGATTACTTTATCTTGACAAAAAGGCTTGCTATCTAAGACACGAGCCCGTTTGTTGGGTAGGAAACAGTTTTCAGAAAATTATCTTTTGACATTCGATTATTTGAATGACGGAAAACTAATCGATGTACGAAAATAAGGAAATTACCAAAAAAAAAGTTTCGAACGTATTGTATTTGTGCCAATCCAGTCGTAAAGATTTCAATTCGATCAATTTAATCTTAAATCTTTTGACAATTCATTTGGCTGATTTTGGTTTAAAATCGCTGCCATAGATATTGGTTGTCATACGTGGCATCACCAACATTAGCGTAGATAATTTTTTAATAATGTTTTTTGTCCTATTTCCCCTTTTTTTTTCTTCTTTCTCTCTTACTTCCCTCCGCCGGTCCGTGGCCTTGATGTTTGCTGGCGGAGGTCACCCGCCACAGGCAAGGGCCGAGACACCATCATCGACCACATTTGAGGGCTCACAACTCCTCACCCATATCTGGTGAGGTTTGCAAAACCCTCACCCAATGCCAGTGGCAGACACCAACCTCATTTAAAAAAATAAATGGATACGTTCGCTAGAAATCTTAAAACTTATCATTAAAGTGCAATTAAGTCCTAAAATTTGCAAAAAGTACAATCGAGTTCTAAAACTTATCAAATTGATTCAATCGAGTCCTAAAATTAACACTATCCAATTTGACTAACGGAAAATTGTAACAGCCCGGACCTACCGCCTCACGTGATATTGTCCGCTTTGGGCCAAGCCCTCACGGTTTTAAAACCGTGAGGGCTTGGCCCAAAGCGGACAATATCACGTGAGGCGGTAGGTCCGGGCTGTTACAAATGGTATCAGAGCCGGTGCCGGGTCGGTGTGCCAGCGAAGACGCTGGTCCCTCTACGGGGGGTGGATTGTGAGATCCCACATCGGTTGGAGAGGGGAACGAAGCAGGCTTTATAAGCTGTGGATACCTCTTCCCCCAGTGACGCGTTTTAAAACCGTAAGGGCTTGGCCCAAAGCGGACAATATCACGTGAGGCGGTAGGTCCGGGCTGTTACAAAAATGCTAACGTGATTTTTTTATTATGATTTTATATCATAGGTGGCTATGACGTAACGTTTTTATCTTTATTTTAATATTAATTTTATTTAAATTAAATTTATAATTTAAAAAAAAAAAAAAAAAAAAAAAAGGAGGAGGAGGAGGAGGACAATCGAGGAAGGAGGGCTTGCCCTCCTCGCCGCCACCCCACCATCGCCGGGAAGGGCCAGCAAGGGTGAGGGGACGACAAGCAAGGGTCGCCGAGCCCCGGCCAAGGGCCGACGACCCTCACCGACAGCAAGCGAGGGCCTACAAGCCCTCCCCTAGATCGGGCAAGGGTCGTCGGCCCTCACCTAGACCTAGCCGAGGGTCGCCAGCAACAGCTGACCCTCACCAGATCTGGGGAAGGGCCGCCACTAGCAACCCTCAGCCAGGTCTGGGTGAGAGCTGGTGACCCTCACCCAGATTTGGGCAAGAGTTGCTGGCCCTGGCCGGGGCCCGGCGACCCCACCAGCTGTCTCCCCACCCTTGCTGACCCCTTGCAAAGATGGTGGGGCGGCAGGGAGGGTAAGCCCGCCCACCCCGCCTATCCTTTTCCTTTTTTTTCTTTTTTTTAGTTTATCTTTTTAAAATTTTAATTTAAATAAAAATAGTATTAAAAATCAAAATTTGGCCAAAACGACGTTGTTTTAGCTACGTCATCGCCACACAAGAGAAATAAAATATTAAAATAAGTCACATTAGTATTTTCCGTTAGTAAGTTTGACGGTGTTAACTTTAGGACTCATTTGAATCAATTTGATAAGTTTTAAGACTCGATTGCACTTCTTGCAAGTTTTAGGACTTAATTACACTTTGGTGACAAGTTTTAGGACTTCTAGTAAACATATCCCAAAATAAAAAGGAAGAAAAGAAAAGGGAAAAAATTCAAAAATAAAAATAAAAATTGCAAAAATTGTCCACGTCAACACTGGTCATGCGACGTAGGATGATCGACATCCATGTCGGCGATTTCTGGCCAAAATTGGTCAAATAGACATCATTGATAAATTGTCAAAATGTTTAAAGTTAGATTGATCAAATTGAAAGATTTAAAACTGAATTTGTATAAGTGCAATAGGTTTAAAAAATTTTTAACGATTATCCTTACTAAAATAACAAACTTAAATTAGGAGAAAACGACTTCCCTTTCTGGCAAGAAGGAAAACACTTTCCCTAAACCATCAAACAAACGGAAACAAACCTTTTTTTTCCTTGAAAATGATTTTTATGAAAAATATATTCTTTTATTATGAAATTTTTAGTGAAACAAAAGTATCAACGTTTTTGAACATCAATTAATTTTCCGTCATCCAAATATCGAAAAGCTAGAAAAAAAATTAACCAAAAAATTTAATTTAAGAACGTATGGATTAAAACAAACTGGTCTATGCCAACTGCTCCTTTTGGATTTATCCCGTGATTGAATTCTTTAAAAGAGAAAAACAGAGATTGCCATGTGAGAAAAACATATTATTTAAACTTATCATGATTGCGGGCCAAAATTCATTTTTCAAGAAAGCAAGACCGCCAAAAAAGGAAAAATAAAAAACATGGACTTTTTTCAACGATTGCACAATTGGTTGAACGTTTTCAGTCGATTCAAATCCCAGAAATGGTGTGCAAATGCTCTGTATCCGGGGCACATGCATAAGCAAAAGGTCTTAACCGACTGATTGGCTTTGTGCGGGGTGTTTGATGAGATTTCAGATCGTCCAATCTCAATGTCCGTACCCTAATTGATTAAAAAAATAGACTTTATTATTAACCTTTTTCATGTCCTTCTAGGATGGCATAAACAAAGACTTTGCCACGCATCCATGTGCAACTTGAGGACTCTTTGTGTGATTCGGTAAAGAGCTTGTCTACTAAACTTTTTTCATGTCCTTTTTCTCTTGTTCTTCTACAATTGGGAACAAATTCCATTCAGATAAGTTAGGTGAGAAGAGGGTCGCTTTTTCCTTCTTAATGATTTGTTAACCACCAAGCTCATGATACGACAGGAGAGATAATTAATGTTTTGGAAATCGTGTCGATGACCACACCGAACGAGCGAGCTCATTCTCAATTTGAACTTGTTCGACCAATTGAACCGGCCCTATTCGTATCGCCAAGAGCACGAAAATGGTTAATATATGGTGCAAATTCGACCGGTTGGTTGGTATGTTTTTTCATCGATGTGAGATGTCTTGAGATGCTGTCAAGTTCGCATGTTCAGAGTTCACCTTTGTAGCAGTCCAACGATTCAACCGAGGGATTGAACCTCCTCCTTGGAACACCGTTCGTTTAATTTAACACCATGATTTGATCGAACATGGCACGTATTCGAATGGTTGAACCGGGTTGATACCCGTCTTTTACTGGTTCGACCTCCTGATGATCAACATAGGAGCCACGGGACCCGGTCGAACCGGTGACAAGATGAGGTTTTATGGGCCGATCCAAGTTCACTATATTGAATCCGTTTTTGGGTCGTCCGTTCTCTCCCTCATCAAACTGCGTGCCTCTCTCCACACTCTAACCCATAAAGATTAAGTTTCAAATGATAACTGAATTTCGAACCTGTGCATCTCTCTAGTGAACTTTATTTCTCCATTTAATAGCGACTTGAAAACCTTAAGAAAGAACTAAATGTTCCCATTTCTTTTTATGCATTTACGTGCAACGCGAAAAATTGATGGTTCAATATCTGATATCCAATTTGAAAAACCTTTGAGAATTGAAAAAAAGTGATAAGGCAATCGAAATTTTGCATATTGAGAAACGTGAAACTTCGATTTTCACTTTGGTGAAATATCTTGAGATTAGTAGTCCGAAAAAGTACTTCCCGCGAATCATCTCGTACGGGCGACGATATGTAGTCAATCGGTTGCGACGCATGCATGTACACAATGCATAGAAACGTTGTTCATGAGACATTGATTATGCAACGGTCACTAGAGACAGTTCATCTTTCACTGCCTTTCTTTCCTTTTCTTTGCTTTCACCACAAGGTTTGATATAATAAATACAGTCTGAATTCATTGCAAATTCGTCTATTCATTTCCACTATTTCAAAATTCAAAAAATCTGCGCATTTCCCTCTCTCTCGCCGTCATTAATCCCATCCCACCATTATTCTCTCTCTCACATCGCCATCATCATTCAAGGAGATTTCGCGCAGAAACGCAAAGCCAACGTACCGTTCAGTCCAATCCATGGATGATGAGAGTCACGAGAGTTGCGAGATTGCATGCAAGACAGACAGACACACTGGGCCTTATGTCTCTTTTGCTATGTATATATATGTACATGTGATCATGAAGCTTTCATGGTTTTGACTTACAGAAGTTGTCTCTCGTTTTCGAGGAAGAAAGAGAAGAAGAAAACGACTGACATGGGTGTTGATCAGAGAGACGAGAGCAGAAGCAGCACGACAGTGAAGAAGAGATCGTGTGATGCTACGGCCAAGATCAGAAGCGATGGTGCAACGGTGATGGCCAAGAAGACTAGTAGGAAAATTCTTCCCGAGGATGAAGACTACATAGTGTTCTGTTTCAGAGAGGATGGCGCATTCGATGTCATCAAGGATAACCACGACAAGTCGTCGGCGTCGGTGTCGGTGTCGGCTCAACTTGATGGCGCAAACTTGACTGCTCGAAGGCCCGTCATCCGAG
This sequence comes from Syzygium jambos, assembly GCA_031216235.1. Classification (NCBI taxonomy): domain Eukaryota; kingdom Viridiplantae; phylum Streptophyta; class Magnoliopsida; order Myrtales; family Myrtaceae; genus Syzygium; species Syzygium jambos. The sequence goes on from CM062221.1 coordinate 4,702,357, forward strand.
AGGTCAGTGCAGCGTCCCTCCAAGTTTATTCCAAAAGTTTAAGTTACAATAAATGACGCGAGTTATTCTATACTTGGCATAGGCCGATGTTATGAAATGGTCGTCCCCATAACATGATTGCATCAAACGTGCATTCCATTGTCGCCCGTGTGATTTAGATAGAGTACGCACATCATGAGAGATCTAAGTCTTTCAAATTTTTCCATTCGGGAAGTCTATATCTGTCTTATTTTTTCTTGATCTTCTCGACCGCAGCTTGATCACAGTGAGAGGGAAACAGTAATAAACGAAGTCGTCAAGAATACTCGGTCTAAAGATGAAGGGAATGGATCGAGAGGCGACGAGGAATGCGTAAGCTCGAATAAGAAGGTCGAGTTCATAAACCCTAGAAGTTGATCAACTCTTGGTCTTATAAGCGACGTATTCCCATGCATTTGCGTGTTCTCTCGCATTGGAACCGTACGTGTTATCATACTACATGAGCTCACTCATTTGCCTTCCTCTTTTAAATGATCTTACAGGACAAGAAAGAAGGAAGCAACATCCGAAAGGAGACGACGGAACGAACAGACTCCATTAAATCAGACGGTAGCGGCCGCGGCTCTTTCTCCTTCCCCGTGTAAGCCTCGATCGTCGTTCTTGAAATGTCATACTTCTCCATGTAACTCAATGGTTGTGATAGCGCCCGGTCCATCTGACCTAGCTCATGGATCAAGTGACTTGTGAACATTTGTGTAATGGAGTGTTTATCATGAAATGATGCAGATTAAGGTGGGAATGGATGGGAAGTCCAGTGCAAATGCCAAAGCCAGAGGGGAAGGGACTGCCATACTTGAAGAAGCAAAGAGTTCCACGAGTCCGCTTTCAGTGCTGTAGATTTTGAGAAGTCGGCCTTTCGTTTCAATTATTATTTTTTTCAATTTTCCTTTTTCTTTGTTTTTTTTTTTTTTGTTTTTCATTCGGAATTTAGGAGAATTATTAGAAATACTTGTTGGTGTACAAACTTATTCAAGCAAGGGTTACATTGAAATCTCGAGCAAGCTCTATTTTAACGTCTCTCTCCGTCTCTATAGTATTTGGAAATCAAACGGTATATTTTCAATAATGATTCTTTTTCTATGAACCTTGTGATCATTACTCCAAAGTTACTAACTCGATAATAGAACTTATTATCAATAAGTTACTAACATGTGTTGAGAGAAATTATTGTCCTTTCAAGTAAAAAAATGGTAATGTGTAGGGGTAATCGGTTCCCAAATGAATTGGTTCATGACCTGGAACGGGGAACCAAATCTATAACTCCCGATTCTAAAATTTTGAAGACACAAACCGGTCTGCTTTTTGTTTCGTGAGAAATGATTTTTTTTTTTATAGAATACAAAAGTTGTAGTATTTTACTACAAAAACAATCAAGTAAATATATTGTTGTTTCTTTATTTGAAGCACCTAATTCCAAAAAAAAAAAAGCATAAACTTTACCTTGAGTGACAATTCTGACCCAAACTTTTTTTGTCTAATAAAAAATCACCAACTTTCACCTAAATCCCAAATCTGGCCCGAACAATTTGAAAAATTCACATTATGGGAATAGATTTGGGACTCAAGTAAAAGTTGGTGCTTTTTATCCAGACAAAAAAAAGTTCGGGCTAAAATAATCACTCAAGGTAAAATTTGTATTTTTTTTTTAAATTAGCCCCCATTGAAGACATGTTTGACTTTCTATTAGGAGTATGCAAAGAAACTCGGAACCGCTCAAACCGCCTAAAACTGGATTAGGCCGGTCTAAAACCGACGGTTTCCATGGGGACCGGTTTGGTTCCCGGTTTCATTTTACTAGAGCCGGTAAGTACTAGTCCGGTTCCCAATTCCATGTGTGGACCCGCCCACCTGACCACCCGGATCGGACTGGTATATATATATATATATTAAAAAAAAAACTGTTGTTTGGAAAATCATATTGAGAGACATAGTCCTCACACGTTGAAAGGTAAATATAATGACAATCTCCCACTTCAATGTTTGAATTGAGAAGGCATAAGTACATGCCAGTATGGCATTATGAACACGACACTGTTTTAGCTATCATCTCAATAACACAAGTAAATGTAGGGGGCCCTTTCCTCACAAGAATGTCTTCTGCACTTTCCATTTCCTTGCTTCCTCGTCACCTAAAGGTAAATTTTCAGGCTTTGAGCAATTTCGTAGGAATTGAGGATCGGTCCTATGGACCCATCCGATGAACCAACAGACGATTTCCGATTCTGATTTTTTGGAACTGATCCTTAATGAGCGGTTTCCAGTTTTAGGGTGAAACCGCTCACCCAGACTATACTCACCCCTATTTTCTATGGATGCAAAAGTTTTTTTTTTACTAAAAGAAGTTTTAAAATGGGTTTGGAACCGGTTTAACACTGGAACGGGACTAATTGAACCAATTTGGAACCAAATTAAGCCAGTTCCCGATTTGAACAGGCAGTTCCGACCTTTAAATTGGGAACCGAACTTGTGCTCCCTAGAATCGGCCTCGAATTGATCGGTCCAAGCCAGTTCGGTCCGGTTTCTAAGGTGAATTAGACCCAGTGCACACCCCTAGTGAATGGGGGCTTCATGGGCTTCATTCCATCGCTTTAAGCCACAGTCGAATGCCCTTAAGGCAAGCTGAAGCCCAAATGCGAATGGACTGTGAATTCCTGAATTTGCAAGACGAAAGTACTAACGATAAGGAAGCCGAAAGAGAGAGCGATGGAATGAAGAGAGAGACTAAAAGAGAAGGGAAAGAAGACATCTTTGGTCTCCACAGTCACAAAACTTTACTGATATAAATCAAATATTGATCCAAGAAGATTAATCCTGGCTTACACATGACCATTTGGGAAAGCAGGGCCACTGCTTTCAGCATCAATGAAGCTGGTCCTCCTTTTCGGTTTCTCTGTTTCGTTTCTTCAGAACCCATGTCCTAATTGATTATGCTATATTGGAAGGTTAATGACCCAGTATTGGATAGCTCAATCTGCACTTCTCATTGAAGAGCCTTGCTCAACAAATGGAATGCATTTAGATTGTTGATCTGTCATGCTCAGAAAGTGTCCAGCTCTGTGGTGAATGCAGGATGGTTTCTTGGAGGACCTCGTACAATCAAATCTGTAACGACTGTGCTGAAGAACAATGGACCAATAAGAGCTAATTAAGTTTCATGAGCTTTTATGAGAACCCAACTGCAGTAAAAGGGGCAAAGAAAGAACATGTCCACAAGCATATTTGAAGATGTTTCAGCTGATTTTGCTGATGTTTAGAATAGAAAGAGCTGGTCATGTGATCCAAATCTTCGCCCAGAAATTTTTCGGTCACATTTCAAATCACCTATTTTTCAAATCAACTATTTTACTCCATTTTCCACAGCTCGTTCCTCGTTGTATTTCTTTGTGTCAATCAACTTCTCGCCCTTCCCCAACCTTTTTTTTAGATTGAGGCCGGTGGCCTGTGGACAATCTCGTATTGGAGGAATCTTTTTCATGATACCAAATTCATTTGTTTATCTCTGTGGACAAGGGTAAGTTTCTGAGCTGATCATGTCGGTGTCTCGTGTACTCATACATACATCCTCTTCTTGATTTTTCTATGGTAAGATAGAGATGACAAACTACTGCGGCATTTTTCTTTTTCTTTTTTTGTTTTGCTTGTTAAGTCCATTTCAGGTTCTTCATTGTAGCTCTTTTCTGTTTCCACTTTCATCCAAGACAGAATAAACATCTTCAGATTAACTGATTGGTTTTAATCAGCAGTCCATCGTACTTTGTAGATCTCTCTTTGCTCTTTGTTAGGTTGTCATGCAAATCAATTTCCTTTCTGGCGATGATCATGCATCTAGCAAGAGCCTAACTGCTTGAAGGGTCATGCGCTATTTATTGTTGTGAGTACTCATTCCCATATGGGTGACATCTATTCTAAATTGTAAAGAGACCCTTCTGGTTCATGACAATGGTCTTACCTTTGTGAGTTCACACGCCGAAACATGAGAAAAGTACGAAACTTGGTTGTAGAAAGGGAAAGAAAAGGTCTTGACATTATGGCATTGGAAGGATCTTGTGCTCTCGTGATGATTTAACTAGTGCTAACCAGATCAACAATAGCTGCCAAAGGAATTTTCGCTTCTGATTTTATGCCCGGTGCAGTTTCTCTCTATCACCTTTTCTTTGACATTGACACTAAGGATGCGGCGCTTTTTATTCTTGTTCATTCAACATTCAATCTTTGAAAGGTTGCAGCGGGTAGGCTTGGCCTGAGTTCCATTTGGCATCCTCAGTATGCAATAGGTTGGTACTTAGGCCTATGAACACAATTGCGGAATAAGGTTCTGCCTCTGCATTACCCTCCTGCGTGTTTGCTTGTATTGCACAAATATGTTCATTTCCTCAAAAGAAATTTATGAAGGTCGGCTCAAATCGATAGTTAGATTGATCCACGTGTATATCTATGCAATACTAATAGAAGTCTACATTATACTGCACTACAGAACTAGCCTGTTTGAAAGAGTAAATGTTGCGTGCCAGCAACATGAACATGGTTACAAGGAAAAGCCTTTTCAGGCCTTTCGACATTCACTCTGTCCACTTTGTGTTCCCTAACAGGTTTAGACAAAAATCCCAGAACAGATAACTTCATTTCCACCGACCAAACTCTGGATTAAAAACCCAATCACTAGCTTGTCAACCTCAAAGTTCTTACAGGATGACGAAGTTGAAGGAACAGGGCTACCAGGACATGCTTCCCTCTATTCTTGACTTAGAAAGCCAAGATTACGGGGTGATCTCACATCGTTCTGCTGGCAATAAACCCGGTTTAAGTAGAAAATTTGATGAGACAGACAATTTACTGAAGCATGCTGAAGTTTGCGCCGAAACAAAATGGTGCAAGGAAGTACATAACCAGTCCACTGTAGATCCAGGACTCCCAGAGCTGGTCGCATTCTTGCAAGATACAAGTGCTTCTGGTGAGCGACATCCTTCTCACGGAAAGCATGGGGTGCAAGGTTGTGAACTCGACCATAATGCCATTTCCTGCACACTTGACTCAGATGTGGACAGCGGGAGCGAAGTGACTAGACATGCTCTATGGACAGAGACATCATATGTCGTAAAATTCAAGGCAAAGCAAGTGCTCCACAAGGATCAAGTAGAGATACGCAGTCCTGAACAGGTTGCGATTGAGAAGAAAGTAGATGTTCATGTGAAAGACGAGATTCTGGTTAAGCATGTTTCGCCTGAAATGCCGCCGATACATGGACATGTAAGAACATGCTGGCTCCTTATTGTGTTTCGTAATATACATCTTCCACTCGACATGTCGATTCTTAAAAAACATAAACTAGGAAGGATTCCGTGAATAGCGAACACGCATACATGTTGCATGCCATCTTATTTGTGGTAATTTAAATGGTACAGTCCGATGTTACAGATTCCAGGTGAGACATCAGCGATGCCAATTTCTGCAGTATCATATATAGCGGCAGCAATCGAGCACGATGTTCCTCCCAACATTAACCAAAGAAAAGATTGTCCTGGGAGTTTGGAATTTGAAAATGCTTTTGAAGTCGAAAGTAGGCTGATGCTCGGAAGCGTGATGTCGGAAACCAGAACAAAATCAGGTCAGATACTCATAAAGAAACAGGTTCACGGCGACGCTGATTTCTCTGCAGCTAGTCCAATCGCAACTCGTCCCACGGAGTCGGATACAGTACCGTATTCCCGTACCATCTCTCTTCGCTCGAAATCGAATAGCAGTACAACCAGCTCCAAGTCCTTTTCATTTCCATTGTAAGCTTCAATTCCTCTCCAACACATCCTATACAATACCAAGAGAACTATCACAGATGTTTTCACTGTTGAGTCTTTCGCGCATGAACAGATTGCCCTTCGAATGGAATGGCAGCCCGATAAAAATGGCAAAAGCCGACCGGACGAAATTGCAGGAGCAGCAGAACAGGCCGTGGTGGGCACGTTTCGTCTGCTGCAAACAGAAGTACATCAGCCAATATGATTTGGATGATGACATTGCTCGTAAAATCGTGAAATAGTTGTCACAAATTGCATTGTCATTTTTCATGTATACAGGGAGAGACTCAACTACAATCGTATCATATACTTCTGAGAGTATCGATGTTGTCGGTCCTGCTTTCGCCAAAATCCTGCGATACAAAAGTTTCTATGCATCTGGTGACTTCAGTAAAGACTAATGAAGCTAATGCTCTTACCAACAGTCGGACCCAAACTGATTGTTCTTGTCGAAAGAGGGACTTAGGTCTTATACGACGGACCTCCGTGATCATTGCAGTGGGTGCGCCATTTGATTAGAGCGACGATGAACTCGTTCATCCAGCTCAGCAATGTGAGCTGGCACGGGGTCTCCTATGATTTCTCGAGTGTAGGCCGGAGCAGAATCATCGACAGGCGAAGTGAAGCAACTCATCGATCACAATCATACCCAAAATTACCGCGGTCCTGTTCCGGAAGTAAACTGAACCGCGATTCCATGGGAAAAAAGAAAAAAGAACACAGCAACTTCCAGATATATCGGTCGCGGGTTCCGCCTCAACGCACACCTCGCGGCATGCGGCCTAGTTGATATCGATAAGCACAGGCTGTACACTAAACAAGAATCGGCGGGATTTCCACCTCAACCACTTCTCTTGCAATTCAAGCGATCAATGCTCCGCAAGAAGATCAACAAGAACACTGGAATGAGGAATCCCCATCTGGACTCCAACCGTTCACCATCAATTCCATCGTCAAGGACCCCCCCGACCCCTCCATTGTCAAACACGTTAGGTGATAATTAGCCCCTCCAAAATTAGGCAAACCCTAGTAATGGCGGGTCACAATCACAACACCCCTCCCGCCACAAGAACAAGAAAGCTTTTGCAGGAATTCCTGAGAGGGGTTGGCCGATGCCGCATCATCTTTCCTGACAACCTATTCCTTGGACCACTCCTTGCGGTGGTGGTGGCGGTGGGGAAGCATTTTGAGGTTAACACGTTTCGTTTAGGCCCTCTTCGAGGAACGTGGGTGGGGCTAGGTTAGTTCAACTCGAGGCACGTGTCGCTGTAGGATGGGCTACGAAGCTACCCTTTAATAGGAACGCGCATTCATGAGCGATGGTCACCCCCTGCCCGCGGTTACCAAGAAGAGTTTTTGCGTGCATTAACGATGTTGTCGGCCGTCCTCTGATCGATCGAGAGATTCGTCACGAGAGATCGCCCCCGCACAAAATTTACATAACTTGCTGACGAACGTGCACGGTTGTCAGAATTCGATACGTACGTGAAGTCTCGTAGATGTCGCCGTCCTCGAATTGATGTACCGACGACGTATCTAGCTAATCAAGAATGGAAAGACGGCGAACAAATTCAATTCGAAACCGGCCCCAAGAAAACCAACGTCGTGGTGGCGGCCCAGTGGGGGAGGACCTGGAACGCACGCATCCTCGCCCCATCCCCACCACCCCAAGAGCTCATCCCTCTTGGCACGCACCACCACCCTCCCGCCGCACGTGGCCGGCCCCGCCACTCAGCAACCACCCACCTAACGTGTGGCCCCCACCGCCCAGGCCCCTCCACGTCATCCGACCCGTCCCCATCCCGTGAAGCCGACGCCTGGCCGGGCCCCGGGGCTGACGCGCCCGAGAAGATATTTCACGTGCCGACCTAAGCCGACGTAAACAATCGCGATCGACCACCACACACGCCCAGGATTGCAACTGAAAATATCATCATAAGCATTGCATTTGAGTACCAATCGCGACGGTCGCGCCCGCCACCTCCCGCACGAAAAGCACAACGAATTTAATCGACCGTTAAAAATAATTTTAGAAAAAAAAAAAACACGAAACTCTCGTGCTTCGTCTTGCACCGTTGCATGCAAAAAGTATGCCGTTCCGGCACTGAGAACCGCCGGAGAGCGCGGCCGGGGGAGAAGGAAGGGGGAAGAAGGTCGGGTCGGGTCGGGTCGGGATGAACCGACCGCCGCGCCACCCGCCCAATCACGGGCCCCCACGTGTCCTCCAATCCGTGAAGTCCCGTCCCCATCGCCACGTGTAGTCATAATCGCGCGTGCGACTCGTCACTGCGCCACCGCCCCCGCCCCCTTCCCTCCGGGCCCCACCCACTGCCCTCTCTCCAAATCTGGGCCGTGCGATCACCCCACCACCACCCCCACGCCCCAAGAGATCGGCGTCGTTAAGATCATCGGCCGAGATCGAAGCGGCGGTTACGTGGCGCGCTCTCGAGTCGGCATGCAAATTGGTTACGTCAAAAACCACTCTATAATCCCGTCTATTATCCACCGCCAATAATTTAGTTTCTGCTTACATGAAATACCCCCAAAAAATAAAAATAAAAAACACGAGAGAAATTAAAAAAAAAAAAAGGGGAAAAACCAAACCAGAGGAATAATGGGCAAGGGAAGAAGGTTAGCTCGTAGCTGCACATGAACATCAAGAACAAACCCATGCGACTTTCCGGAACAAACCCTTAAAAAATCAAAAATAAAACCAAGAAGATCGCAAACAAAAAATTTACAAAAAGTCAATTACTGAAAATATAAATTTCGATATAACGTTCTCCTCCTCTTTACCTTTTTTTTTCGTTTATTTGTCACTTTTTTTAAGTTCCTTTTTTTTGCGCCCGGATTTTTTGGGAGCTAAGGCAAAAAGAGAGCGAGAAGGAGGAGAGATTTTACGGGAGATACAGGCCTGGTGGGTCTTGGTCCCCGTCCGTACTCCATTGACTCTGACTCCAGTATGCGTGATCGACGGCGCTGGGGAGATCGAACAGGCCCTGATCGGCGCTCGGTTGCCAATCCAACGGCCCGAAACCTCCCCCGCCGCCGCCGCTCGGCCTGCTCCCCTGCGACGTCGACGTGGGCAGATCCACGAGCACGCTCTGGTCGATGAACCCGCCGCCGCCCATCTCCTGCATCTTCATCTCGTCGGTGGCGCCGGCGCCGGCGGCCATGTGGTGCCACTGGTTCGGCTGGGCCTGGTCCTGACCGTGCTGGGTCATCACGGCGCTGAACCCGTAGGGTAACGGACCGTCGCTCGAGGAAGTGATCAGGCTCGTGAAGCTTCCGATGTCGGAGAACAGCCCGCCCTCCGCCGCCGGATGCTCGTAGCCGCCGGAGTCGCTAGCGTTTATGTTCATGCTCTGAGAGATCATCAACTTGTAATCGTTGATGTTCAGCAAGCTCGACTGGTGGGACGCCGAAGACGGCGCGGAAACTGCTTCGGTGGCGACGGCGGTGGTCGTCGCGGTGAGGCTGGAGCTCTCGCTGCTGGAGTGAGAGCTCGACTTCCGCTCCCTCGGCGGGTCATCCTCCTCCGCCTCCGCCGCAGGCTCCGCCGGGGGGGCTGCGGACGCGGACGAGGAGGGCTTGGGCTTGGAGGAGCGCTTGGACTTCCGGCAGCCGCCGCCGACTGGGACGTTGCGGAGGACGCCGCCCTTGGTCCAGTACCTCCGGCAGCTCTTGCAGAAGTGGCGGGGCTGGGAGAGGTTGTAGTTGTTGTAGTAGCAGAACTTGGTGTTGACCGAGTCGCAGCGCGGGCACTTCAGCGCCTGGTGGCTCGGGTGGTGGTGGTGGTGGTGCCCGTGCGGCCGTAGCCTCCGGTCCCCGACGGAGGCGGCCGCGGCGGCTGCTGCTGCTCCGAACATCCGCCCCCCGGCGATCGAGTGAATATCTTGCATCTTCTCCTCCTTCTTCTTCTTGCTCCTCCTCCTTCCTCCTCCGACTTCTTCCTCCTTCCTCCTCACGACCCAGGATCTGTCGTAGCGTCGCGGCGATGCTTGAGGTGTCGGCAATGGATCACATTTGGTGGGTGCGACGGCGAGCGGTTGCCTGGTCTGCGCGTGCGCTCGCTTATCTGTTTCTCGCGGTGCGAGGATGACGATGAAGAAGGTGAGAGCAGCTGCTGCTTCAGCCTGCGAGAAATATCCGTCTGCATTAGCCTTCGATTTTCTATATTCATTTTAATTTTTCCCGTGGGAGGGACATGTGAAATGACCAAGATCGCCCCGGCTCCTCCCGCAATTACTTACTTGACCCTGAGCAAATTAAGGAATATCGATCGAATAATCAATGATCGCGACGTCTCCCGGTTTAGCATGGGGCTGATTTGGGTCGAAGGGCAAAATTTAGGTGATGATAGTAGTAGTAGTAGTTTGACCAAAAAAAAATTTATTAGTAGTAGTTACTTCTCAAATCTATGTAGAGACCGGCCTCGATGAACGATGTCCAGAAGGATTATCCGAAGAAGGCGGATGTAGTTTACCTGGTTATTACATCCAACGTAACGGTATAAGTACTTGGTTTAGATCGAAAAGGAAATCTGATGAAATAGGTTAAGAACAACCAATTGAAGAACTTAAATTGTTAAGTGGAGTGGGCTTGAATGCTTATAAGAGCATATTATAACCCTCCATTCAATGATGCGGGACTACACCCAACACTCTTCTCACTTACGCACGCTCGACTCGACTGTGTATTGTGAAATAGGCACGGCTTCCACGGTGCAAACAGTTTTTGAACCTGTCACGAACAATGAGTACGAATTTGAGTACCGGGATTTGAAGTCTTGACATATGCTCAAATACCATGTCGAAAGAAGTTATTACTCGAGGGCTTAAGATATTTGAGTAGATGGGCACGACATGCATATAAGGCATGTCGCAATCGAGTGCACATTACAATTGCGTGCTTAAGCAACGCAATATTATACCTAACAAAATATTGTATGTACTTGTAGTGGCGATCCAACATGCTCTTCACCAATAAAAAGAGAAGATATTTTGCAAAGTGGATGGAATTTTGTGGTTCTAACGTAGAACCACGCAAGTGAAAAACTCCCTGATCGATAGTTTATATGTGGACACCACAAGTCAAATTGATGTTTTTACTGTCGAAAATCCTCTTATTATGTTCCTCATTATACATTTTCTAGTGATTTGTAGACTATTTATGCAATGTAACCATATTGTATTGCGTGCCAATCTAATTTTGGACTTCTGTAAAAAAAAAAAAAACTAATTCATCATCTTAGTGTCTCCCATGTTGGGTTTGCTCCTTTTTTCGAGAGGAGATTACAAAAAACCCCCAACTATGTCTGCTGTGATATATTTGTCATAATTTTTTTTTCTAACACCAAAAATCTCAATGAGCTCGTTAAAAATCTGCTTATATGGACGCCGGAAGTAATGACTTTGTTTTGATTGAAAAGTCATCTAACGAAATATTAACAGTTGGTAAATAAGTCACGTAAGTACAAATTTTGGAGTTTTTTTATTTTATAAGAAAAAAATTAATAATAAATATGTTTGAGTGGGCATACTTTGAGATCCTTGATGTCAAAAAAAAGTTTAAAATAAACATGTACAATTAGCATAATTTGAAATTGAGATAAGTGCACTCAAAGTCCTAAAACTTGTCACGAAAATGTAATTGAGTCCTAAAAATTTCAAAAAGTACCAATAAGTTCTAAAACTTGTTACGAAAGTATACTTAAGTCCCGAGACTTTCAAAAAGTGCAAATAGGTCATAAAACTTGTCACGAAAGTGCAAACAAGTCCTAAAACTTATCAAATTGATTTAATCAAATCCTTCCATTGATTGTACTTTTTGAAAGTTCTAGGACTTGTTTGCACTTTCGTGACAAGTTTTAGGACTTGTTTGCACTTTTTGAAAACTTTAGGACTCAATTGCACTTTCTCAATAAGTTTTAGGGCTTGTTTGTATTTTTTGAAATTTTTAAAACTCAATTATATTTTTGTAACAAGTTTTGAGACTTCTTATGCAGTTATCCCTTTGAAATTCTGGCCTTTTTTTCCTTTTCTTTACAAATTTCCGTTTTTTTTCCCAAAATTAATTAGGACCGTAGCAATTTCAGCACGACTTCCCAAAATCACAAAGAAATTTGTCCAATCGGAGATATTTTCTCGCTCGGGAGAGGCGGGGATGGTGACGTGCGTCTTCGCTATAAATGGCAGTTTCCATGCGCTAGCGCCTGGGGCTACTGCCGAGGCACAACGTTAGGGGGGGGCGGAGGGGGCGGGAGGAAGGGGGCACCGCTAGGTCCGCGCGGGGGGGGAGGGATCGGGCCGTCCGTTCCCGACACGTGGACGGGCGCGAGGCCCCCGAGGCTGCCGTCCACAAGTGTCCTCCTGTCGCCTTGTCGGCCACGGTCGTGTTTTCTTTTTTTTTTTGTCCACCTGATATCTCCGGGGAAGTTGTCAGCTGCGACTGGTGGAGGGGACCGCCACGTATCGACCGCCCATTGGCCAACAGCCGAAACCGATTTTCCTTCCTTTTTTTGTTTTTTCGTTTTTAATTTTTTTTTTCTGGGGGTGGGGGTTTCAGCAGTGATTGGGTGGGGGATACAACTGTGCCTTTGTCAGTTTACATCCAAACAAATACTGCACAGGCCAGTGTTCACTGGGGAAATCTTTGGTTCATGCAGGTCGAGATTGTTCAACGAGGAACATGATTTAATTCTATAAATTCTATATATATATATATATGTATATATATTTTTCAACCATGTATATGAATGCACCAAAATTTGGCAAGGTCGCCGGTATAAATAGGCACGTGATTAAAGCGCAAGTCATTATTGAACACGCAAGCCATTGTCGCCGGCCATAAGCATTGTTATCGATATCAAAGCCCGTCGATGGCCATCGACGATCGTGGTTAGTGATAATTGACGAGAATATCAATTTAAAAGGAGCGATGGATCACCGGTTGAAGCGCCGAGAGAAGGTTGAGTACCTGGAGGGCGTCGGGATGCGGTTGTGAGTTCTCAAATTTGAAACCAGCCGGTGAGCGAAAGCAAAGGAGGCGAGGAAGTCGCGGGATAACCAAAGCACGATTTTAAGGGAGTACCTGCTTTAAGACAACATCGTGGCATCGCGAGTGCATGGGCACGAGATTTTCGTAGATGAGGGAAACGTGGCTATAACTGCAGGAGAACCGCTCGGAGATGATTATGGCACGATCACTATAAAATACCATCATTCATCTACCGAAGGCCCCCGCGCAAACAAACAAACATGAAAGATCTTTTACTTTCGTGCACATTAGCTTTAGTTTCCAAATTCGCATCGCCGATTGAATTTTGGCATTGCATCTTTGCATAAAAAAAAGCTTTGTTGACGATTAAAATCCGGCATAGTTTGTCTGCATTCGATTTCGCTGAAGTTGATGTATTTCCAAGTTTTGTCGTCGATTAAATTTCAGCACGATCTGTATACATACAGCTCTTTAAGAAATAAGTTATCGATTCCGCCACAGAGCCCATCTCCTAAAATAAAACGAAAAAAAGACTTTCGTTATCGAATCCAATTCGCGCGAAACAACGTTCATATATACATATATGGATAAAAATGTATATAAATGAGTAGGTTATATTCAACAAATAGTCAATGAATTTAGCGCTGTACTCCTGTTATCTACGTACAAGTTGTGCAACGGGACAGATTAACTTGAGAACATGTGATTTCTCATTATAATACTTATGTCGTATATGTTTAGATTTTTTTTTCGGTCTATGCACCATTGCTTCTTATTCGATTTTGGTCATTGTAATTTATTCCGCGACAAATTCGGTCCCTAATCTCCAATCGCGATTTTGGTACCGATCCTAGAGTTCTATTCAAATATCGACAGAGCATGCCGACCAAGCACCAGGGACAGTTACGCAATTGGTCCCTACACTATTGTTCTATTGAACTTTGGTTCTCATACTTCACTTTCTAATTGATTGGATCGTTGAACTAATTTTACTCTTGATTTTGCGGGCGAATTTTGCATTTTCCGGTGCAAAATACGAATAAAAATGTTGGCCAAGTGTTTTAGATTAACACAATAGTTTTCCCTAAATGGTCGACACTTGAGCATTTCTCTTGCGGGGATTTGGCCCATCATGTGTTCGTCTCTGGCAGACTGGCACTTGGTTAGCAGATTCTAATAGCTCCGTTTTTAGTTGTAAAATAAATAATTTGAAAAATAATATCCTAAAAACAATCATTTGCGTAGCTTAAAATAAATAATCAATCAAAAATATTTTCATTACAAATGATAATTTAAGTCCGAATATTTGCACGGATGGTGGAAATAATTTCCGTTCGTTCGTCGCTGTAAGAGATACAGGCGATCGATTTTAGAGAAATTTTTCCCAAATCATTTATTTTCAATTAAAAACAATCGTTTGCGTAGCTTAAAATAAATAATCAATTAAAAATATTTTCATTACAAATGATAATTTAAACCAATAACACCTAATTGCCATGGGATGCCCCGTTCGTTAGACAAAATTGCTAGATCCGATGGAACAACAATTGATCCGTCCATAGCAGTAGCGATTAACATTAATACAACGGCACGACTCGAAGTACTAACATCGTAGGCGATGGTACACCCACCGTTAAGGACGAACTTAAATCGGTCGCTGAAGGTTTGAAATTATGTTTCGTATCTTCCTTTCAACTTCAATGGGCCGGCACCAAAAAAATAAAAGGGATAAATGCACTTGTAGTCCTAAAACATGTCACGGAAGATGCAATTAAGTTCTAAAGCTTTCAAAAAGTGCAATCGAGTCTTAAAACTCGTCAACGAAAATGCAATTGAGTCCTACAGCTTTCAAAATGTGCAATCAAATCCTAATACTTATCGAGTTGGTGCGATCGAGTTTCAGACCTCGTCAGTATTTCCCATATATCAAGCTGGACTAATTTAAATGGAAGAACTCGATTGCACCAACTCGGACAATTTTTTACGACTTAACTGCACTTTCTAAAAGTTTTAGGGCTCGATTGCGCTCTTTCGCGACAAGTTTTAGGACTTCCAATACACTTATCCTAAAAAAATAAGTTTGAAAATACGCATTTAACGAGACCGATTCTATTCGACGTTCGAAACTCTGGTGATTTACCCCGGTTACATATGGATCTTAGGGTGGCTCGATCAATGTTTCGGCCTCGGACATTATGCGCGCGTACCTATCGGTTAATGCGGTCAATCGCTCAAACCTAACGTTCTTGTTCATCAGATAAAAAAAGACCAACGGCGTCGATGCGAAAGAAAATGCCAGACACTATTCTCCGATGTAGGATACGCGACGCCCTGGTCCACCGCCTACGGAAGAAAACACCGAGCGTGAAATATGCAATCGAGCGTCCGTCTATTAGAAAAAACGGTTTTTCTTTTCCTCCAAAAAAACCTCGCCAGGACAAAATCGAGAGAGAGAGAGAGAGTGCCGAGACACGGGCGCACGCCCGCGCGCGCGCATGCTCGAGATTGACGCGGTGCTCGGCGCGTCGGTACGCCGGGTTCGTGCGAACGGGTGGGTGTGCGTCGATAAATGTCGTCCCGGAATCCAAGCCCCACTCGAGAGCCAATCCGTGTCCAAATATCTCATCCAAACACGCTCGGACGAGAAGAGAAGCTCGTGCGGACCCCTCCCACATCCGTTCTCTTAGGGCATCATTGTACATCACGAAACAGCGTGCGCTTGCGGCCATTTCGGTGTCGATTCCAACCCGTTCAATCCGCTGTCCATCACTCCGAATAGATCTCGGCACCATCATCCCCCGAAGATCCGGACAAACCGGCCATTGCATCATTAAGCCGCGCGGCCGCGCCTACAGTCACTTTGCCATGATTCAGTCGGCATTGATTTCTGAGAGTTTCGACCGCAACAGAGGAATTACCGCACCGACGCGGTGACATATAGGGCGCATTCGATTCGACTCTGGGGGAATATTTTGGGAAACCGCACAGGCCTTTGAGCTAAAGGGGTTTCTTGAAATATAAGCAGTGCTTGGTGAAGTGTATTTTAAAAACACATCAAAAGCAACCTTGATCCGATTGCCGTTTGGTAAATCATGTACTTTGTAATGGAGTTTTTCTTATTTTTTTTAAATTAAAAAATATCTCGAACTATTCATTCACCGGAGGGGCTGAGTTTTGCCGACGAGGCAGCCGTTAGGGTCGCGCGCGACCTTAGGCGAGGGTGGCGGTGGCTCTCCGATAGTCGAGGCCTTCGCCAGCAAGCTAGGGTGTTCGAGGACATTTTTGGAATTATGAAAGTTAAGCGAGGGCAAAGTTGGAAGAAAAAAAGAGTCTATTTGCATTCTTAAAATATAGCATTCCAAAACACCTCCGAGCCTACTTTAGGTCAAAAGCCTTTTGAATTACAATTGCATCTCCCCCAAAGTTCCCCAAAAAATTTGTCAACCGCGCTTTGCATTTGCGCAATGGACTTTGTGGCCCCGAAGTTCCTCGCAAATGCCGAACCAAACTTGCCCGTAGTACTATTCCGCACATAGTGTCACGTACGTCCCGCTCGATTCCCTCCGCCGAGCTGTATCAGGTCGATTCGGCAAATTCTAACATCATGTTTTCAACGATCGACGCAAATGGAACCGCGCGCTTGTCTAGACACCCGGAATGCGGTGAACAGTAGCCTTCGTATCGTGCTCATTGCCCGTTTTGGGAACGCACCTCATGCTTCATCTATATCGCGGGGTCACAATTGACGTTCTCCGCGCGTTTTCGTGGATTAGCAAAATGGTCTCTCCGTAGCTAGCGGAAACCAAAGCTTTAGTCCCCATCTCTAGTCCATCCGACGTTGCCGTCCGAGAACGGCGTCGGTAAAGTACACAGGCGGATCTGTCTGTACCCGTTCTTGGTCTTGAAGGTGGGTCACTCCCGCTCCCCCATCCCAACATGCGCTGCGAGGGAATGCTCTCACGTGGGACGGTGCAATCCTTGGGAAAGGACCCGATCCCACGGGGAACGAGGTTATCTTCTGTTAACTCCGTCCACATCTCTCTCTCTCTCTAAGCATATCTCTGCGCTCATACGCCTCGATCGGATCGATGTCCCTCTCTATATTTCCAAATGTAGATGGAGTTTTGCAGAGCATCCCTCGCATCAGGTATCCCTGCTCCAATGGGGCTCTCTCTCTCTCTTCCCCTTGCCCTTCCAAGCCAGGCACCTCTCGCCATCTCTAGAGATCGCAAAAGATACCAGCTTGTCCTCTCTCTATTTCTCCCTTCCGGTCGTTGTCGTCGGGGAACCGACCAATGGGCTCACGCCAGATGGGCCCAGCCGGTTGGCTCGGGAGGCACCCCTCCAGTGTGGGCCCCACCGAATCTGCCCCCACCCCCTCCCCCCCTCCCTCAAATTGGATCTCCTAACCCTCTAAAAGAAGGCGAAATAATTGGAGTACCCGCGTGCGAGGGATGCACGGTCCGCCCTACACGGCCATGCACCGATCCATAGATGGAGGGCGTGTCTCTAGGAGTGGTTTTAAGAGCCATTATTGCCCTGGTTGAACCCTTGCCGCCCTCCGGTGCCGTGCTACCCACCGTCCCTAAATCATGCCGTGCATTATTTCTCGGGTAATTTGCTACCGTTCGATCCCCGACGTTTCGATGGAAGGAATGGCCCGGGAATTCGCATGCTCCCCGACGCTCCTTTCTCCTCTTTGGCCAAGGGCGGTGCTCGCGTCCCTCTAGGCGCTAAGCATATCTCGATTGGGCCGGTGCTCGTGGGGGTGACGTGAGATTGTAACAATTTTTTTTTCTCGAATGATTTAAATACGTTGTAAGTTGTGAATGACGTGATATGACATGACGTGACATCTGAGCTGTGCAAACGAAGAGAAATTTTTGGTTGAGTCCGAAACAAGGTTGTGGGAAAGTTTGATGAACCCACCTTTTCTCCATCGACTATATTAGAAGTACTAAGTATGATAGTGCTCGTAAACATGGTCTCGTTATTAATCGTCCGGGCATAATTTTCGTCTTGTAACTTAAAAAAAAAAAATGATATCGACGTTCATACATTTCGCTCATTGATATACATCAAACAGATTTTCGCGAGGGGTTCTCGCGGCGGGAATTTGCAATCTAGCTCATCAGAAGAAATGGGAAGTGACCCGCATTCGAATTTCAGTTTGCGATGCCAAGATAACGATAGTATCATGCAACACGACATTTTGCATGCCAACTTGAAATTATTATACTTATATTTGACCCAAAAAATAAAAAGTATCGCAAAGTTCAACCCCATATTATATTCGGAGCATAGGATCTTGAGGCGCGAGAATATCTTATGGCCGTGGTCCTCTCCAAATTAGGTAGAACATAAAAAATGTACTTAACGGTATTATAATGTGACATGACTGTCGATCGGATAAACAAATCATTAAAAAATACTTTAGCGTAGAATTGAATTAATGCGACGGTCCAATGGTCCAGCGAAATGCCGTTAAATTTTCGTCCTAGGAGGCGGCTTCGACAGGACGAGTTGTGATCTTTTGGGACCGTTGGGGCTTTCTGGTCCCCCACTCCCCAGGTCATCTCTTGTCCTCTTCACAAACGAACTGCACAAACCAAGTTCAAGCAACTCGTTTCTTTTTTTCTTTTTTTAATATTATCGACATTTTCCGGATTTATTTTTATTAGAGTAAAAAGTCTCGAACCGAGACCTTTCGACGGCATGAGTCCTTCTCGCGGGTCGAAAAAGAATTGACGGCACCGGGAAAGGTCAGACTTGGTAGGGAGAGGGACAGAGAGAGAGAGAGAGAGAGAGATTGGGGACAAGGGACAGTGACAACGAAATGACCCGAGCTAGCTTAGCGGGAGTCGAGTCAATCGGCCCATGTCCTTGTCCCCGACGTTGGTCCGTCCGAGTCCCTACGACAACAACACATGCAATCGACGCATTTTCCTTCGTTGTTCCCTTCCATCTTGTTATCATTGTTGTTCCCCCGCTGAACAGAAGCTTCCGAGTCCTTCACTTGACGTTAGTGGCGGGACGAAACCCTAGCCGAGATCTCGTGGTCACATCTCCGTGATTCTTCTCTTTTTCTCTCTCTCTCTTTTTTTTATAACAATCTCCCTTGGCATACGCACGTCGCCGATTTAATCGCGTGAATATAAAGAGCATATAGAATACGCCGTCGCCCGCCAAAAGGTGCAACATCTTTCGATCCGGAAAGATTGAGCTGATAGGTAAAAGGAGATCACGTGAATATAAGGAGCACATAAGAATTGACAAGTGAGATAACAATTCGATGGGTTTATTTGTTAGCGGTCGAGCTGTGATTCGGGCGATGATCCGGGGGTTGTCTTGACTTTTCATGAGGCCCCCCCCCACCAGGAACATTTTTGGGGTTCTTCTCATGGACGCTTTCGTACCAAGCCATACCTTTATGTGCAGCAAACGGAAGCAACTGTTGATCAGATTCGCATGTGCCTCGATAGTTAACCCGGATGAATTGACGTGCTCAGTATCCGATAGATCTGTCTCTAAGATGATGTCCTTGTGCATTGCGGATGTTATTGTACGATCTTAGATGTTGGGCAAACATGGCGATAATTTGTCGATTCTGGAGTACATAATTGTGTTACGTCAGTGTCTCTCTTCTGGGGCTGCTAGCATGGTGGAATAGGGGGGCGCCTAGGATAGGATGCAACCCGAGGTCGAGGCCTTCGGGCTGGCAATCCGGTCAAGCAGCACTCGATTTCATGATCAACAGTGTGACCACATGGGATTAGTCGAGTGACCGAGAAATGGATAATCAGCACGATTCGAACACGTTCTCGATCCGATTCCCCACGTCCCTATTTGCAAAGCAGCTTCATATTTCGGGTCATCCGCTCGAGTTTTGACTCGGGATATCGGAGAATGGTTTTGTGGACTCGGGGATTTCGCTCGCTTATTAAGTACAGGCTTCATCCGAAAAACGGTGGTCTCGCCGGATATACGACATAGAAATTTCATTCTGCACCGATCCTGGATTTTACCCGACATCTTTCCACGCGGACGTGACCGCGCGCCACAACAGCAGCTCCCATCTATTGCGCACTGTCGTGTTGCTCCGTAGCGTTGGATTCTTGAACAGTGCAGCGAAAAGACAACCGAATTTCTTGAACTGTGCAACAGCAATGACTGGTGTAAAGAAACAGATGATGGTCAACAGAGAAGATGAATTATTTGCTGAGATCGACAACAGTGGGTCTTTCGAAAGATGGCGCAAGAGTGGACGACCGCACAGTGGGCACCAAGAGCAGAAACCATAAGGGTCAGGATCAAGGTCAGATAAGCACGAACGAAGCACTGCTGCGAAAGTGGGTTTTCTGGTCCTCGTGCATGAATGGATGTTCGCCATTTTGTTGCTAGGGCGACCCGAAGTGGAAGCTGGAGCCGCACAAATCGCACGCACGATTGCTGGTGGATGAAAGTTGGATTCGGACTAACTTGGGGTCGCATTAGAACCGTCCATCCGAATTATGCCTCGGACTGCATCCGAGGCTTCTTGAGCACGGGATTGATCCATCCGTCGTGGACTTCGGCGCGAAAAACGGTCGTCCTCGGGGGTTTTAACTCCTCCCTCCTGATTCGGGATGTAAAGACAATCGGCGACGAAACCAAGGAACGATGATTTATTGGGCGGGGAAAGAAAGTCTCGATCGAGCAGCTTCTTTGTCCAGCTGAACGTCGTTTTCGTCGGGATCATTCGTTGGTACGATCCAAGGACGGGGTTAATGACGATCATCGATGTCACCACAGGCGCGTGGGGGCACGAAATGGCTCGTTTATTCAAGATCATCAATGTGCGCACATGCATCGGATTAATCCGGTTTTGTGCGGGCGGGTGGGGGGCCTCATGGTGACCCGGACCCAGACCCACCGGTTTGGTCATTCGGCCCGACCCATCGACGAACAGCTCGGTCCAATCCCAGCTTTGCGAAAATGACGCTATTAATTGATGAATTTGGTCGGCTGGTTAGTCAGCTGGTAGTTCGAATCGGATAGAAACGTTAATCAGAAGTGGCGAGTGGTTGCAAATGGCAACTGAGCAGAGTCGGAGTCGAGCCAATAAGGCGTACTAGTTAATATCAAATCTCATATATGCGTCGACATTGCGCCAAAAAAAAAAAATCGACTCTGATGTCAGAGAGTTAACGTCAATAAGAATTGATGTCACTGACTATACATCGACCATGGCTTTGAATGTAATATTAGGGTCGGCTTATTTGATGGAAAAATCGTTTCCGAAAAATTGTTTTTGGGCTTTTCGATGGTTCGGATGACGGGAAACTGCTCGCTCAATAGAAAGCGTTTTTCATTGACTCGAAACGGAAAAAAAAAAAGCCTAGATTAGGGAAAACGACTTCTGCTTCTCGCTAGAAACAAGTCATTTTCTAATTTCCTATCTGCTTAGCTCTCTCTCCATCTCTCATCGAACGAGATTTAGACACCCGAAAATGTTTTCGGTCACACTTTTCAGCGTATCATCGAGCAAATCAAAACTAATCATTTCCCTTGAAAACGATTTCCACGGAGCTCATTTTCCCCTTAACATACGCGAAACAAACACACCTGAAAATAGGTACAGCACATGAAGATCGGGGCGAACACAAACATCACGGCCAAGAAGATATTGGTCATTGCTCCTGCGTCGGTGCATCCACGGGACTCAAATTGTTTACAATCTATTGAGGTATATATGTTGTGAATATTTAATTCGATAAACCTTCATTTGAGATTTGATAATATAGCACATATAGCTTTTATATCGCATGAATAATGCACATCTCTTTAGGAAAATAAAAAACAAGTCTTTCTTTCCAAGCGACCAAAAATAATTTCTAGCTCATTTTTCGTATTTCAACCAAATAAAGGAGCAATATATTGCCATTTTCTTGGGAAATGACTTCTTGAAAAGTAATTTCCATAAGTGTCAACTTTTCCGCAAAATAAAATCCTTAACTCAAATCAAGGGGAAAGTGTCAGAAAAATCTTAAGTCTATTATATTTGTGCTAATTTAGTCCTTGACCATTTAATGGTGTTGATTTAGTCCTAAAACTTTTTGACGCGGAGCCAATTCAGTCATCCCGATTAATTTTGGCTGGATTTTGCTGACGTGAATGCTGGTTATTTCATGTGGCACGGTCAATACTGACGCGAACAATTTTTAATAATATTTTAATATATTTTTAAATTTTTATTTCTTTATTTATTCCTTTTCTTCTTTTCTTTCTCTTTTTTTTTCCTTCCCTTCCTGCTTCCTGAATTTTTAATAACATGATCTCGTCAGTAATATGAGCCGAAAGAACTGAATTGACTTTAGGTCAGAATGTTTATGATAAAATCGACACCATTAAAAGGTTTAAGATTAAATTATTATCAATGTAATAGTTTTATAACTTTTCTGACAGTTTTCCCTCAAATCGATATCGGTGAAAAAGTTCTAAAACCATTGGGACAAAGAGAAATCACGTAAGTCTGGGCTATAGCGATGCAAACAAGACAGGTTCCAAGCTCACAAGGCCCATCTTACTCCATATCTACTCAAGCTGAATCTCCTTCAAATTTATGCCATCAATGAGCACTTCACCCACTTGCGGATCATAGAATCTCTCTATAAGATTGATGATCACGGTTGATTTGCTTTTACATTGTCTGATCAAGGCCGCAGCTGTGTCGATTGGTATGCAAAAAGAGAATTCGTTATGATAAAGCAGAGTCATTGAATTTTTGTCGAGGTCGATTACGAGTATTGACTGACTAATAGAGCATGTCGAGTGTAATCAGAGGAGTGAACGATAAGTTGACCAACACATAATAATCTGAGATTGATGGGGAATATCGGCAGTCAAATATTAGCATTGATTGTGAGAAGCCGATAAAATTAAGTTGACAAAGGCGGGAATAGTTTTGGCAATCGACTAACATGAGTCGATGTCAATCGAGTCGAGAAGCATTGATATTGGTTCACAAGATTTGGCCAAAATCAGATCGACTTCAAGGATAAATGGGAGAACAACTATTGCAGTTAAACTCTTCGGCGGGAATAACAAAGATGTTGACTGACAGATCAAGTTATTGTACACAAGCTCCGGAGGCGGGGGGCGAACAATCGACCCATTAAACATGGATCAATGATTTGATTTCATGTTTGGGAACGGGCACAAGGAATGGCCAATCATCCATGAACATTAAATTGGATTAATACTATGAAAAATCACAAATTAATATATTTGTGATAAACGGAGGATAAAACCCCAAACCGGTACACCCGTTAATTAAACTAACACATATCATCCAGCTCAGTAATTTAACGTTAAAATTTAACAGAAACTAACGGAGGATAAATTTATTACATTTGTACCAGTTTAAGGTTTTTGGTGATCAAAAAATTAATTTGGAGTTTTTCGCAGTATTAACCCTAATTTAAAGTTGTTCTAGTTGTTCATCTACTTTTATCAATCAGATGCTTGCTCTTGTTCTCTGGAAAACACTCGCGGTCAGCCAATAAATTTCGCTTCCCAAGTATTGGAACCCGACCATCAAACCGCCGGTCGATACGGAACCACAGGGGTCGCCGATGTTCGGGACGGGACCGTAGATCCGTCGAGGCATGGTAAAAATTTTCCCGCCGTCGAGTCGACGATTCGAGGGGAGCGATTTCCGAGCAATGCGCACGAGTTAGATGAATTCGATGTTAGGCTATCAGCCCAATCTCTCGGATGGCCCAAAGTCGGGCTTGGTTCATCAACACGGATCGAGCCCGACCCGAACCCGACCCGAATAATCGGGCCGGGGGCCCAAATTGATCACCGGTCAAATTCCATCCTCGCCATGATCACCCATCAATCGGTCCAAGATTGGTCCCAAGTCACGAAGCACCGAAGGAGACGACGACGACGACGACGACGAAGGAGACAGAAGAGGAAGAGGAAGAGGAAGAGCGGAGCTAGCGAGAGGCGATGGATTTCTGGGGCCGGGCACGGAGCTTCGCGGAGGAGGCCGCCAGGCGGTCCCAGGAGCTGACCGTGGAGGCGGCGAGGCGTTCCCAGGAGCTCGCCGCCGGCTCCTCGCGGCTCGCCGACGCCGTGTCCGAGGCGGCGAGGAGGTCGTCCCGGGAGATCGCCGCCGAGGCGTCCAGGCGGGCCGACCAGATCAAGCTCGAGGCCGTCAGGCGGGCCGATCGCCTCAGGTCGCTGGCCGAGGGCTCCGCCGCGCTGGCCGCGGCGGCCCCGCCGAAGGAGGAGGGGGCGGCGGATCTGGAGAAGTTCGGGATCACCGACGAGCTGAGGGAGTTCGTCACGGAAATCAACGTCACCACCTTCCGGGATTTTCCCCTGCCAGGTACTTCGTTAGTGTGTTTCTTCCTTCTTCTTTTTTTCGGATTGATTGGCGTTCTTGTCGTCATTTGGTTGGTAAGGAACTGTCCGGCAGTTGATGACCGTTTATTTCGTTAGGAATGGCGTGCTTCTGTCGGTCAAGTCGGAAACCCAAGTTAGTTTGGGCTGAATCTTTGCGTGATCACATTCTGTCGCAAGAACTGGATTGATGATTGACTGTGCAGAAACCTGAAGATGTGCTTGCTCCAATCCTCTTAGTGAATTCACTTTGATCTCTGTTACTCGCATTTGCCGGATTTCGAGTTCTTGGGCTAGTCGACTCCATAGTCCAAGCTCATGTATGACCATGGTTTTGCTTTTCTTAGTTTGTTCTTGATGAAGTGTCCGCTGAAGTTCCACTGTGGGAACTCCTGAGCTTCCAAGGGAAGTTTTTCATTGGCTGCATGGTTCCACTGAGGTTATGTTGTGACAACTTCTGTGGTTCCTAGGGAAGTCTTTTTGCTGGTTGCTTAGAGTCAGTGGAATTTTTTTTGGTTGATGTCGGGCATGTGAGCTGGGATATGCGTTGGCTTGGCATAACAACGGAACTAATGCAATCTTGTGCTCATTGTTGAATGTTTGCATTTTCCTCTAGCTGATGTTTCCTAACCTTTTGCAGACGATTCTGAAATGTCAGATGTTCCTACGGTCTCAAATGTGAGGCAGGACCTTACTGAGTTTCAAGAAAAGCATGCCAAGCTTGTACTTTCATCTGTAAAGGTACTCAACCGTGGCTCAATTAGCAAATCCTCAATATGCCTTACGGGGAGATAGAGATAGTGATAGAGAGAGAAGGGGTGTAAATCGATGCATTTGCTTTTAGGTAAACATCAATTTTGCCTTCAAGGCTATAGAAATGCAGTCGTATAGGCGGTCATCTTTAAGGAAGGTTGGCTGTACTTGCGCTTATAATCAATTAATCATGTTAAACATAAAGAGTTACATATCGAAGTTTTACCTGCGCCTACATGTGTTATGAAGGCTAAAAGTCAGTTACCCAAGACTTATGGCACAATGGTGCTCAGACGACTTTCCTATACACTTCAAGGTCTTGTAAAGTTTATTGTTGACTTGAGCTTGGCCCCATCCTCAACATTTCTGAGGTTCATAATGAGATTTATCTCAGTCTAAGGGATGAAATTCCCAGTCGAGTAGTATAAGTCTAATTATCTAATTCTATTGTCAGGAAGAGATCTTTATAGATCTTATTTTTAGCAGAAGTCTTTAAGCATGATCTTTCTGAAATAAATAAATTGCAGGAATGCTATCAACTTCTAATATTTGGTTGCCATTGACCTATTGCAGGAAATCTCAAAGTTGAGATATGAGTTGTGCCCACGGATTATGAAAGAACGGAAGTTTTGGAGAATATATTTCATACTAGTTAATAGCCATGTTGCGCCGTATGTATCCTTACTGTGATGGAACCTCTATCTAAGATTTCCTCCCCCTTCTTTTGAGATGAGTTCTAATGTCTAGTTTAGTAACATTTGACAGTCTTGACTTAAGTACCTTGGAAGCTTAATATTGTCATTTTGTGATCTTTAGTGTCGTTCATGATAGTGGAAATGTCTTATCGTTCTTAATTACTTATAATTACCCACTATGGGATGTCATGTAGAATGAGTGAGGGCTCCTTTCAATCTTTTTTATGGTCACCTCGATTTGATATGAGCCCGAGGTTTTCACTTTGATATTTTAGACCCAGCCTGTTATCACTTAAAAAAAACATACTGTAGAAAAATCTTTCTGCATTGCAGTATTGCTCAATTTTTCATGAATGCTAACCGAACGATTGTGGAGCCAAGTTTTCTTCAACTCTCTTGAGATTTCCTTCATCATGCCTGGAGCCTTATTTAGTAAATATTGAGAAATTGCCAGACTTCCTAAATAAACTGCATCTAGTGCAATGGTACTTGTGAAGGATTTTTGCGTTTGCATTGTACTCAGCAAGTAGAATATGTTAGCATAATAAATACTTTATCCAAAGATGGAGACATCATGTCAGCATGGTGAACAGAATAAAAGGAAATGTATATATCATATGTTTGATTGCTAAATTTCCCACAATTTTGGTTGCCACTGATCATACCTGTTGACTGCTCTTTCTTTTATGTGCTTTATGAGCTTCCTCACTCTCGGTTGTTGTCAGCTACGAGAGGCGATACATGGAGGATGTTAGACAAAAAGCTTCAGACGAAGTTAAAGAACCTGCAAATGCTACTGAAGTTAAAGAACCTGGAAATGCTACTGAAGTTAAAGAACCTGGAAATGCTGGAGTAGCATCTAAAGTGGAGACAGAGGAACCAAATAATCCGATTAAGCTAAGCAAGACTTCCACCTCAACAGAGCAAGACTTGGATGTCTTCCTTTTGGGAGATCTTGGAGATGATGACGAGGGACCAGGTACTACGACTAAATAAATTTTCTGCAGTTATTGGTGTACATTCCGGTTTATTGTTGCTATTTCGATCTGTTAATTCATCTGCAAAATTTGACGATGGCAGACTTTATTGTAGAAAAATTTGGTTGAATGCTGAAAATGTGAGAGCTTATGTGGTCATATGCTATTGTTCTTAACTGTAATAATTGCCAGTCGTTAGTTGATAGCTGACGACTTGTCATGTCTTGTCATGTCATTTGCCCTTAGTGTTGGTCTGAGAGTCTTTGAATTTGTCTACTTGATTGATGTTTATGATTCTATGAGCCCCATCCAGTTTTCTGTGGTGTTTTATGGTTGTGCAATTCGACATTCGGGACTGTTAATCATACTAATAGTCTCTCTGTTCTTTCAGATGATGGAGATGCAGGCTTTGATGATGATTTTGACAAAATGGTGGATAGTTCGGTGAGGATAGCTCCTTTAGCTCTTTTTTTACTCCAAATTGGGTTCACTTACACGCAAGTTTTTACATGACCGGAAGCATTCAGATGAAGTGACGTAGCATATAGTTCTCATATTTAGTTTAGTGCGGTTTTTCTTGCATCAATAAGACTTTCCATGAGCTGTCTACCTGGTTTAGATATTTACTCAACTATAGCTGGTGAGCTAGGTGCAGGCGCTGCCCAATCTGGGCTAGGTTTCATTTGCTAAGTAATCCATCACGAACAGCTGCATTATCTCAATTGGCTCATTGTCATGAGTTGACCCAACACTTACGACAATGCCGACTCGATTGGATTATTGATGTGTAGGATGACGAGAAAGAGAAAGAGTAGAAGATTCTGGGATTGGCTGCAACGCAGTTTGCTCATTGGTAGTCCGCATCAGGGAGATCTTATCGTGGCAACTGAAATCCGAAACCTTTGTGGAGTATCCGCAGATATGTCCTCCGACCTTTTCCTTTATCTATCTACTTGCTTTGGTCTCTCGATTATTTTCTTATTTTCGGCGGGAGATAAGATGAGGGAAGTTGGTCAGTTGTATAAAGTATAGACGTTTGTAGTCAAGTGAATTGTATTTGTGACTACCATTCTTTGTAGGATCAACTCTTAGAAAAATAATGCTACTTGACAATGGCTCACTAACCTGTCTCGTAGTTTTTGTAATTGATGCTTCCGTAACAGAGCGTTAACCTCGCTACTTGACTTTTCTTCGTTCTCAGAATGATTTCAAAATGATTTTTTTTTTCAAGTCGACCACCTATGATTTGTTAAATCATACAGACATTTGCATGTAATTGAGAAATCTTTTATAGTTTGTAGATTTTACGATATTTCCTCGTTGTTGGAAAAGTAAATAGGCCTTCATTGTCTTACATGAACCTCTTACGCTGCATTTGACATAGCATTGAGAATAAACGTTCGGCAAGGCCTTTGTGCCCGAGTTGAGGTGTTTGGCAAGAGAGTTTCAGAGGATTTTGAACCAAAGTTAGCATTTCCATCATCCCGTAGCCAAATGAGGTCCTATCCAGCTTTCTTTTTGACCATTTTCGTGAAGCCGATGATTTTTTTTTCTTCCGACTTTGCCCTTGCTAAAATTTCAAAATTCCAATTTTATCCTTACCAAGACTGGCAACGCTCGATGTTAGCGACAACCTGGCACCTGAGTTGGGTCCCCTGATCCAGTCGGCACCCGAGTTCTTCAATTGAGGGCTGCCGGTTGCTGAGCGTTAGTTTTCTTTTTTTATTTATTAAAAATATAGTCGACGTCCATGTAGGTTTTTTCAAACAACATTCAAGCCAAGGTTGCTTTCGATGCACTTTGCAATTACATTTTACCAAATACTATTGCATTTCATAAAAACCTTTTAATTTGAAGTCCTTTGCGTAACTTTTCCCAAATGCTCTTCCAAACGCACAGCAAGGCTGCGTTTGGTTCATTTTTGGCGGACATGCAAAGAGTTTAGGTTGTAAGAGCTTTTTCGAAATGTTTGATGAAGTGTAATTGAAAAAACTAACCTTGTAAAGGACATCATGTATATATTTCAAATAAATAAATAAGGAAATCTACTTGTAACCACCGATCGTCGCTAGCAAGCTAGATTCGGCATCGACAGCCACTAGCAAGGATCACCTAGGGTCACACAACCGCAGGCAAGGCTTGTCAGTAATGTCGTGCGAGGCTACATAATGTGATAAGGGTAAAATTGGAATTTGAAAAGTTTAGTGGAAGTAAAGTTGAAAGAAAAAAATGAATTAACATTTCGAAAATGCGCAAAGCCCAACCGTTAGGTAGGACTTTGCATTGGGCTAAAGGCCATTAGAGCACTATGGAAATCCAATCATCTTCCAAAAGCTCTCTAAAAAAGGTTGCCAAACACCTGAGCATTTACCAAGTGGTTTTGGTTCGGCTTTTGAGGAAATCTTATGGGACCGTGAAAGACTTTGAGTTAAAAGGGTTTTTAATAGTGTTTGGTAAAATGTAATTTAAATGTGTATTGGGAAACAATTATTGATTAAATGTTGTTTGGAAAAAAACTACACTTGTAAAGGACGACAACAAGCTCAGGCTGTCGGAGAGCCAAATCATGCATCGGAGGCCTCCCCTAGGGTTGCAACCCTAGTGACCCCAAAGTGAAGGTCGTGCGACCTCAGTGAGGATCGCCTCACGCGACCTCACGCGACGTTTGTTGGGCAGTGACGTTGTGAAAATGGTGAGGGTAAAAGTGGAATTTCAAAAGTTTAGCAATGGCAAAGTTGGAAGAAAAAAATGAATTAGCATTTCGGAAATAGTTAATATCACGAAAAAACCCAAATTTGTATATCTGTGATAAATTTACCACAAACAAAAATCCCAAAACGGGTATATATGTGACAAATTTACCTTCTGTCAAATTTGATTAATAACATGAAAAATCACAAATTGGTAAACTTATAACATATAGAGGGGTAAAACCCCAAACTAGTACACTTGTCAATTGTCATATGTTATCTAATTCAACAATTTGATAGTAAAATTTAACGAAAACTAACGGAGGGTAAATTAATCACAAGTGTACCAGTTTGGGGTTTTTGGTGGTCAAAAAATTAGTTTGGGATAAATATCAGTTTGTGATTTTTCGTGATATTAGCCCTTTCCGAAATGCTTAAAACCCAATCTAGGCAGGACTTGAATTGGGTTAAGGACCATTGGAGGATTTTGGATATGCAATGCATCTCCAAAACCAAACCAAACACACTCTAATAAGTTGCAGTATTTTCGGATGTTATTTTTGTTTACAAATGTACTTTCCTTCAATTTTCATTATATGCTAATATGCAAAAATTTAAATCCAAAGAGAGGTAATAACATTAATGTACGTAATATTAGTACATGTATTACTAGAAAATCCCAACATCATTAATTACTCTTTTCACTTCCATTTTCTTCCCCGATCTAGTGCACTCCAGCATATACAAATTTCAGTGATTGTTTCTCGATTTCTCTCTTCGGTCACATCGTTAAGACATTCTTGAGTTTGTTAATTTGCCAATTTGTCAGTAGAATGAAGGAGAAAATAATGGAGGCTTCACTGCTTATGTTTATTCACGGTTTCACTTAGTGTTGGTCCAGTGTTATTCCGTTTTTTTAGTGTTCGAGAGAAGAGAGATGTGAGGAAAATTGTGCTGAACTGATATGTATGTATCGAGATTGAATAGTTCAGTAAAATTAGATGTACTAGGGTCAACTATGAGGATATGATTGTTCCGACTCACGTGGGTTGTGTTCCACTGACCATATATGTGTATGATAAGGAGTGCGATACTTATACCCTTTAACTCGCTTGACCCATTGCAAAGATAAACTTTAAAGCGAGAATTCGAAGAGAATGGTCCATCCTCTTCTTGTGATACATATGTGGGACGATACAAATGAGGACGAAGGGTCTTATATATACTTGAACAACTCTAATTATAACCGTAGATCTTTTTTTAATCTAACGGTGATGGTCCAATCTCCTATCTACTATCTACACTTATTAATTACAAGAATTTTCAACAAGTGTACGGTTGAAATCTGCAGGAACCACTAAATATTCACTTTTAAAATAACCTATTATCAGAAAAGTAAATATACTCTTTTTAAATAAAGACAAACATGGCTTAGTCACCTTACATAAACCTCTTATAGCAATAAAGTGATGCTTCTAAAAAAATTTTTATGTCGAATACTCAAATTGTCTCATTATGTAGTACTATTAACATCGAGAGTCATCTAGAGTTGTTCCGTTAATTTTTCAAAAAGATGAAATTGCATGTATAGGCTCTTCTCAAATTTTTCGATATAGACCGTAATAGAGATGAAAACTCAGCTCAAATTATATTGTCATTTTGTGTAATCATTGTTGAGAATTACCAAAAAAGTCATAAATCTGTTATACTTGTGCCAATTTAATCCTCAACCTTTTAATTTCCTCATTTTAATCCTAAACCTTTTCAAAATTTGCTAATGTAATTGGCCAAAAATTGTTGACATGGACACTAATTATCCTACGTGACACGACCGGCCCTAACGTAAACAAAATTTTTTTGTAATTTTTTATTATATTTTTCTTTCTTTTCTTTATTTTTTTTCATTCTTTTTCCGCCGGTTGCTGCCAAAGGCGACACCTAGCAAGGGTTGCCTTTTGCTAACAAATCCTGTTGAAGCCACTTCTGTAACCTTTTTATGATGTTTTTGTAACGGTTAGTAACGGTTTTTTGGGAGTGCCACTGGCAAGTGGTGAATGTTTGTTAAAAATAGAGGGCAAGCCCTCATAATCTAAAGCGGAGTTACGCATTGGCAAACGATCTACGGCTTTTGAGCTGTCCACGTGGACCAAATCGGAAGGTAATCTGAAGGTAAACAAAGGCGGTCACGTCCCCCTCTATTATAGTTAACCTTTGTTAGCATTTAAAAGCGCAAATGATAATCATTACATTTCTTATTTTTTTATTCACAAAATCAGGTTTTGAACATAAATCTGTTTAGCGACGCAATTTCAATTTTTTTTATTTGCGGAACAAATTTTTAGCCCAAAAATAAGTTTGGAATAGAACTGAGCTGAAACAAAAACAAAAATAACAACTCTTTTATTGCTCACCCTCGCCACCTGCTGCCATTCCCCACCGCGTCGGCCACCTCCCACCGCTGCCCCCCACCACGCCAGCCGCCTCTCACTGTTGCCCCCCACCGCATCAACGGCCTCACGTCGTTGCCTTCCTTCTCGTCGGCCAGCCACTAGGAACAATAATTTAAGAATAATCTATCAAACGAATTTTTATTTCGGAAACAGAAATTTTATGTCGTTATCAGATGCTTTTTGCTCAGAAACTTGTTCATGTACTAGCAAGAAATAGCGTCGAGAAAGAAAATGGTTATTATTCGCGCCCTAAACTTCTAATGGCCGAGACGAATAGCGATTTCAATCGGATTGATTTGATTTAATTTTCTACCAAAAATAAATTCGTTTAGTTGCATAGAATAATGGTTCCATTTTGAAAACATTGATCATCCAGCGATTAAAGGCTTTATTTGGGGTTGAAGAAAAGAACATGGATCGTACGATAATGGGAAAATTACCAAAAAAGTCCTAAATTTATTGCATGTGTGCCAATTTTGTCATAAATCTTTTAATTTGACCAATTGAATCCTAAACCTTTTGAAAATTTATGTAGTCCATCCGGCCAATTTTGGTTGAAATTCGTTGACATGGAACTGGCCGTTTGATGTATGCGGCATGGCCAGTGCTGACGTGGACAATTTTTTTTTGTAATTTTTATTATATTTTTATTTTATTATCTTTCTTTTTCTTTTCTTCCTCCGTTGGTTGCCAGGTCTTGGCAATGGTTGGTGACCAGCCACAAGCTATGATCGGCGAGGGCAACTCTCGTCAGCCTCAGGCAAGGTCACCCATGCTGGGATCTAGTGAGGGGCGACCTCGACGGCCTCGCTAGCTTCAAGCGAGGCTCAACCTTGCCGAATCTAGCGAAGCGATCCTCCCCCGAGGTCGGCGAGGTCACCCCTCGTCAGATCCCGACGAGGTCAAGCCTTGCCTAAAGCTGGTGAGGCCGGCCCTTGGGGGCCTCTAGCCAGGGCAAGGTTGAGCCTCGCCCAAAGCTGGCGAGATCGACCCTCGCTAGCCTTTGGCAAGGGCGAACCTTACCCGAAGCTAGGAAAGTCACCCCTGCTAGATTCCAGGGAGGGTGATGACCGAGTATGCCTTAACACTTCTAAGGATATATAGTTCTCATGAGTACTCTAAAATGTTCTCAAGAATATTATGGGTATTTTAAAAGCGGATATGTAGTGGTGCTTGCAAATTTCAATCGTACACTTATTGAAAATTCTTGTAATTAACATGTGTAGTTGGTAGATAGGAGATTGGACTAAGATTAAGGAAAGATTTATGGTTATAATTAGAGTTGCTCAAGTATATATAAGGTCAATCCTCATTTGTATCATCCCACAAATTTATCACAAAAGGAACAATAGAGCATTCTCTTTAAAAACACTACTCTCTCTAAAGTTTATCTTTTCAATTTAGTGTGCATCAAGTGAGTCAAGGGAACTTAAGTGTGGCACTCCCCGTGAGACGCTTGGTGAGTCGAAACACAAGCTAGGTGAGTCAAAACACAAACCAGTCTACCTTTAGTAGATCGTTCCCAAGCACAATATGACGAATCATATCCTCATAGTTGATCGTAGTACACACAATTTAACTTGACGAATAATTACGAGCCATTAAAACAAAATTTGGGTCATCTACATTCAACTTTATATATAGAGGTACAATTCAAGTCGATCCACCAGCAAAACCGATCATGAAAGTTCATGCTAAAAAGGAATTTGAAAAATGGGTGCAAGAAAAAAAGAAAAGCAAGAAAGAACTAAAGAGAAAATATATACAAGGAAAACCTAAATAGATTTGGTCATTGACCATTATATATAAGCTACATTTACACGAATACATTATATTTACGGGCATGAATTGTCTTTTTTTTGGCAAGAAGATTGGATGGTTTCCAATAAAATTCCAAGTTTCACACAGAGTGGAAAACGGAATCTGGGAATTTTCTTTTCCCTCTCTTTTCTAATAGGAAGGTCTTGGCATTCCTTATTTAATTTTAATTTCATCTTTGGATGTGGACTTGGTTCTCTGCACCTTTATGGTAAAGCCATCTCTCTCGCTTGTCTCATGTACCTCGTCTTCTTATAAATGAGTCACTGGTCACCTTTGTTCAGCAGTTTAACTCCCCCAATCACTTGAGAGGTTTCTTCATGCTTCTTTCTGCTGTCTGAGTCTGTGTCTATCATAGGAGATGGAAGGGATGGATGAGTTGGGTTCCTTGTGGAGTTGTCAAGAGGTTTGTGTTTCCTCTACAGTCCTTGCTTTTCTGCTCATTCGAAGTCGTCTTCAATTCACATGTGCACTTCATTGCCTATCAAACTGCTGTTTTTTGTCCCTGGATGTGTAAAAGCAGTTGATTTAAAACTGAGATAGTCTGAATTCTTGACTCTTAATTCTGAATGACAATTTTTTTGTCTTCAATTGCTTTCAAAGGTCACTTCGAGACAGTTCATGGGGATCATTTGCATTCTTTTTTCTTGGGTTTTCCACGAACACAAAATGCTTGCACTTGCAGACGTTTCTCTGTGTAGCAAACTTCGATTCGGAAGTGATTCGGTTTCTGAAGATAGTTGTGAATTGAATAGGTGTTGAAAAATTATTAACAAGAGCCATATTGGCTTTGATCTAAACTACAGATATTTTCAGAGCCAACCCCACATTTTCCCCCTTCAAATATCAATGCTTTTTTTCTTTTCTCTATTTTTGTTGCTTTCCTGCATATGAATGAAGCCTCGATAGATAGAATCTAAATATAATTTGGCGGGCCCATTTCAAGATATTAATGTATCTACCAAACGAATACTTTGTCAGCAGCATTTCTAGTGAAAATCCAAAAAAATTTCATCAGGTCGGTGTAACTATTGATTCACTATTGATATATAGCTTCGGAGTCTTTCATTAAGTCCTCTAGACGTATCGTTCTTCTCTTCTTATGTTCCCCGGATCAGCTGGTTTTTCTGCTTCTTTTTTCTGTACTTTCGATTTCATGTTAAAAGTCTGAAACGACAGAACATGGAGGAGTTGAAGCAGAAGATCCTGTGCACCAGCCTGAAGCTTGAGGCAGTGAAAATGGAAACGAGCGAAGAAATGAAAAAGTACAGGGAGAATGTGAAGTACCTGCTCAACCTCCTGAAGACTGCTTACCAACAAAGAGATGAAGCCAGAGACCAGCTTCAGAAGCTGATCAACAAGCTCACTTGTCAAAGCATCAATGACATATCATCCTTGTTCTCTCAACAAAAATACCCCGATGGCTTCCTAGTGCCGGTGAGAGCGAACTCGGGCATAACTGAATCAAGCAGCCTCTCTGATACCTACAACAATCACCACTCGCATGGCTCATCAACTGTAAATCTGTTCCTGGATGCAGTTTCTTCACCAGACTTGTCAAGCATTAACGTGGCCGATTCTGGTAACACGGGCTTCATCAATCAGCCTTCTGTTCAGGAATATAGCGGTGCTATGACTAGTGGTTCAATCTCCTTGGTGAATGCTAAATTCGACCCAGCATCTGTCATTATTGATGACCTTGTCAACGGAAAAGCCCTGCCTCAGAAGGGCAGGCTCTTGCAGGCCGTGATGGAGGCTGGTCCTCTGCTCCAGACGCTCCTCGTGACGGGGCCGCTACCTCGGTGGCGGAACCCTCCTCTCCAACCATTCAAAATTCCGCCAGTTGCAGTAATAAGTTGTGACCTGGCAAATGCTTGTCTCAAACCTGGTGCAAGTCCTAGCAACTACCTGGTGAAAACTATAAACCAATCCCCACATCCTGATGTCTCGTCATATACGTGCTTGGCCTCAGTGCTGAACTTCACCGGTGAGGCCCGCCTGTATCAGGGTCATGGGTGTCTAATGCCTTCGGTCGGCTGTGCCGTGAATCAGATTCCAGCGGGAAAGAGGCAGAGGTTCCAATGACAGGAGGCTTTTCCTTCTATTTTTTGGGCATTTAGTTGTAAATGCATGGCTTTGTTTTTTTGTCCCGGTGTGAATGGCATGGAGTTTCGTACTGGTTAGTTTGTGCATGTGGAGGTGTCCTTTGTATATAAAACTCTCGTGCATCTGATTCTGGCTGCCATATTTCTGAATTTAGACCAGAAAGCTGCATCGATATCTTGGTCTTTTGCTTTACAACGCTTGAACGACTACTTTGTCAAGATAGAACAGACGATGATGAATGGATGTTGAAATTTGTCATTTCTTCTCAGAACTTCCTGGTTCCATGAGTTTGTTAAGTACAAGTCACTCTCCGAAGATCTTGCATGGTGAAATGTCAATGCTGGAAAGAATTTATACTTCTTGCAATCAGAGGGCAAGCGGCGAGCATGCCTTTCATGTTGAAACGATGACAGGCGATGTGGCCAATACATGTCTGATGAATGTCAAGGTTCACCTCAGAACTGATTAAAGGGTATAATTTACATTATTTTGGATCATTATAAAAAGAACCTTGATATCATCTACACGAAGACAAACAAATACACACATAGATGCATGCACCGATTTTTAGAATCACGACTCAAACTGTGTTGGTGTTACCTCGGTGTAATCGACCCAAATGAAAACCTTAATTGCTTCAAAGAATGTTCCACCACATACAGGACGCGGGACAGATAATTCCGATGCAATGACGGCGAGCTAGGATGATGACCATTCGGAAGCCATCCGAGCATAATATTGCAGCAATTGATACAATTGATACAAACTTCACCACAAGATGGATGCCTTCAAGTCCTGGTCCAATCTCACCTGCGGCACTTGATGGCAGCAACACTCCTCGTTGGAATCCGCTGGCAATCTCCTTGGTCATGGTCGTATGCACCGTCTTCCTACTCTTCAGCTACTACTCGATCTTGAAACGGTTTCTCTGTGCCTTTCATCTCACCACCTTCTCAAGAAACCGGGCTCCTGAACAATGCCAACCCGGACGACCCATCCCTCTAGTTCCACAGCCACTGCTTGGACTCCTTCACCATGCACAACCTGCCAACCACTCA
The DNA here is from genome assembly GCA_031216235.1 of Syzygium jambos. Lineage (NCBI taxonomy): Eukaryota > Viridiplantae > Streptophyta > Magnoliopsida > Myrtales > Myrtaceae > Syzygium > Syzygium jambos. Next base: position 4,739,125 of record CM062221.1, read on the forward strand.
GTTCTGCAAGAAGGAAGTGGAGATGACGAAGCCGAGCAACGGCACCCAGTGCGCAGTTCGCTTGGGAGAGTTCGAGCTAGGAAGGGGACTAATTGAAGCATTTACCAAACTTCGCTCACTTATTCCATGTTGCTTGCATCGACACTCGGTTTCAGCTCCACTTTAATTGTCCGCGGTGCAGGGCTCGAGGGGTGTGCTATTTGAACGTCCGAAGTGAGAGCATCGTGTCTGCACGGAGTTTGATAGTGACGCTCGATGGAGTGGACTTCATCCATGTGAGGGCAAGCCAAAGCCATTACCAGAGTTCGAGGTCTCAGATCCTAGAGAATTCAGCAATGGCGAGAGACGCGCCGGGGAACCCAGCTCATGAAAATGTATAGAATGTGATCAGAGTAGCACCTTCAACTTTTGGAAGCGGAGAGTGGTGGGATTTGATCGGAGACGTGAAGAACGGGACAGCTTTTGAGACTGAGCAGAAGATTGACTTCCTTATTGGGAGACATTGTGCTGGTACGGGAAGGACCAAGCGACTTCATGCGCTTTACACTGTACAATTGACACAGCCGCAAAGAATTTGTCTTTCAGATCTTCTCTTTTCCCTTCATCAATCGAATTATCATGCCACGGTCGCATCAAGAATACACTAGGGAAAAAGGTCAAGAAGGGAGGGGGCAGATCAGCAATCAAAAGCGAAAATTTTGCCCGATGATGCGGGAATGGGACACATCGTTACTCGACGATTGATCTTTACATTTTGGTCGAGGAAATGAAGCGGAGCCACCATCCGCCACCAACATGACAGCCCGTGGACCCATTGCCTTCCGTTTTCCCGATGGCTAATGGGACGGCGAAGAAGATATAATTTCTCTGTCCGTTTTAGACTTAAACATACTGGTCGTAATTTCACTTCTCTAATTTGGCCATGATTTGGTTTGAATTTGATATCATTTCGGTCGTACATGTTTACATGCCTCTGTGATATAATAGGATACCGAAATCATGTTTTGCTAAGTAATTGGGGAATTCTATTTTGGACATGCTTGAATTCGCTGGAACGGAGCTTGGACTTGCTGTTGCTGGTTGCTTTGGTTCAGATGAGAGATATTGTCATTGGTTTTATTTGATTAGTGACTTGCAAGCGTATCGTGTGAACATTGCTGATGTGTCCATTGCATGTGTATATGTGCAAATTAGTAAACGTGCTGAGTTGCAAGTGCATCTTATGAACACCGTTGCGCGTTCATTACATGCATGTATTTGAGGTGCTGAATTGCATATGCTTTGTGCGATCGTTACTGATATGCTATCATTGCTTATGTATTCATGCATTATTCTGGTGTCACTTAATCGTTAAAGGTATGCATGATGGTAAAGACATAAACTCTGGATATTCTTTCTTCCTAATGATGCATTTGTTGTGTCATTTACTTGTTGAATGTGGTCTGATAAATGTTGTTAGAATTACGAGCAATAAGTTTTCTTAAGCATATTTTATATAGTGGAACCATAAACTACGGCATTTTATCCAATGAATTTCCCGCCGTATTAGAAGGATACGGAAACGATAATTGGATCTCAAATTCAAACGAGACAAAATCTACTAATGGATATGTGTTCACCTCTGTAACTTGGAAATTAGCCAACAATATTGTGATAGAAATGACAATCCCGCTAAATCAAAAGTCGACTTGGTTGAAGCAGATGATTATGATGGCCCGATTGTTGCGATAATTTCTCAAGCCAATATTATGGCCAATGTGAAAGGATGGATGGTAGACTCAAGTGCTACCAGGCATATATTTACAAGCAAAATATCTTATTCTCCCACACTCCAATAGAGGAATGAGGAGATTATTTAACTTGGTGATTCAAAAGCTACTCAAGTTTTCGGGATAGGAAAATTCTTCTCAAGCTCACAATTGAAAATAAGACCGAGTAGTTGAGAAACTTTCCTTTTGGAAATGAAACAAATACCTTCCATCTCTAGGCATTATAGTTGTCAATGGGCAAAAGCCATTGCAATGAATAAAAAAAAAATTTCAATGATTAAAAGAGATACATTCGATTGAAACGCGGTAAAGCAACTAGTTTACATTCGACTGAGTTTAACCTAGCATTTTTTTTCTTTCTTTTTAAAACCTTTGAAATATGTGAGGGATTGTTAACAGTTTTGTAATATTTGAAACTAACGGCTTTGATAAAGATTATGGAAAGCTATTATTCTGTAATGGTTTTTGTAATGTTTTTATAACGGTCTTGATCGAAATCAATTAGCAATGAATTTGTAACGGTTTTTAATTTAATGCAAGAATTGATGATGGAAAATGGCTCTCTTATTTTACCTACAAATTGCTACTTCAAACATAATTGAAAAGGTGATATATAAAAACATGAAAATCTTTACACTTGCTCAATTTTTTTCGTTTCTTTGTTAGATTATACCTACAATTTAGTTGTTCATGTTCCTTCTATTTTGTGCTGTGTAAATAAGAATGTTCATTGTATCACGGGAGGATAGCCGCTAGAGACTATCGTATCAAGTTTCAAACTACGAGGAGCAGAAATATCCTTAAGGACAATATTTGCATGCCTTAGACAATTGATCTTGTTGTCTCATCTTTTCCAACCAATTTCCAACAATTATCGCTTTCATCTTCTCCTAATTTTTCCAACATCTTAAACAATCAAGACAATGAAGCAAAACTCCAAATCACGGCTTTGTTCTGTTTGTTTTGCGGAAACTTAATGATTTTAAAAAAATATATTCTAAAAAATAATCGCTTATATCGCTTGAAATAATCAGTTGATGAAAAATGTTTTCAATGCTAACAACAATTTATGTTTACACATTTTCATGGACAATGAAAGCATTTTTCATTTGTTCATTTTTATAAAGGGATACTGACAATCATTTTTAGGAAAATATTTTCAAAATCATTCAATCTTCGCAAAACAAGCGAACCATAAAGATGTCGATATGAAATATCCCACTATCCAAAGTGAATATTTATACACAATCATATAGTAGTCTCTGCTTCGTCTATAAAATACAATTGTTGCGACGAGGCGCCTTAGAAAGAAGCCTTAATGTCCTTTTTGGTCATCAAAATTGCAAAAATCGTAGAAAACAACGGTCTTTGAAAGTAATGCCGTTATGATGTACGAAAAAAAAAAAAGAGGATTCCGAAAATAAAGAGAAAAAAATTTTAATTTTAAAACCCAAAAGAAAATCGCCAAAAAAAAATTCCCCGCGCGGGGTTGTGAATGTCATGAATTTGAATTGTTGTTGATGTTCAAATAATTTCAAAACTCTCAAAAAATTTAAAAGTTGGAAGTTATCCAAACAGTTCCACCAATGAAAAGAAAACTATCCAAAACAGACCAACGGAACTTCAGTTTTATCCGATTTTATCCGATTTTATTCGATTTTCTTTTTTATTATTATCTACAAATCATTAATCTATCCGCAAAAGTTTGAATCCAAAAAGGAGGCAAATTGTAACAGTAATATACGTAGCAACAAACGTAAGATACGATCCCAACATCATTACTGGCTCTTTTCCCAATCATTGTCTCTCCGGTTTTTCCCAATCATTGTCTCTCCGGTCTGTCTTTCCCGACATCATTAATTTCCTCGTTCTTGGATGCTCCAGCGAATGCAAATTCCAGTGACCGTCGCTCGATTCTCCGGCGAATGCAGTTTTAGGGTTTGTTAATCCGGCAGGCGGTGATCATTACTCGGTAGTGCGTAGGAAGAAAGATCGTGGAGGGGGGCTTCGCGCGCTTGTCGTGTTGCTTCGCGGATTTCACTTGGTCTTGGTACGGTTCGATTCCGTTTGTGGGGGCGAGAGAGATGTGGGGATGGTATTGAAGCCGCGCGCGGAGAGACGGGGAGATGGCGAAACGGGACATCGCGGCGGCGGCGGCGGCACCGTCTGGGTCGAGGAGGATGCGGATGTGGATGCTGCGCGCCACCACGTCGGTGCTGCTGTGGACGTGCATAGTGCAGCTGACGGCGCTGGGAGAGACGTGGGGTCCGAGGGTGTTGAAAGGGTGGCCCTCCTGCAATCATCGGGGTCGGTCGCCCCTGGCAACCGGAGCTAAGGAGGCGGCCCGGGTCAAGGTCTCTTCCGGAGACCATCCTCGGCGTGTGTTCCCTCCCAAGAGTAAGTCCTGTTGCTTGCTTCTTATACAGTTCGTGCAAATTTCGTTCCTTTTTGTCCCAAATCTTAGGATGGTGTGCTTGTTCGTGTTGAATTCACGGAATGTCTTTGAATTTCTGTAGTGATGTTGGCAATTCATGGCTTTTCTCCGGGTATGAGGAAATGCTTTAATCGTCTATCGTTGTCATAAATGTTGCCTCTTTGAATTTCACTGTGATTATGAAGTTTTCCCGAGTGCAAGCCTATGCTGAAATTTGGTTATTCTTGGTATTCGCTGTCGAGTGATTCGCATTTGGAAGTAGGATTGTTTCGGGTCATCGTGTTTAGCACACGTCCGATGAGACTTTCCAAGTACCTTTCGATCTTTGTGTTCCATTCACGACTTCTCATTGGATTGCATAGGGGTTTACAAGAACAATGGATACTTGATGGTCTCTTGCAATGGAGGACTTAATCAAATGAGAGCAGCGGTGAGTGAATAGCTAGGTCTTCCCATGTTCTTCATGCTTCAACTCTCGATAGCATTATCCGGTTTCTCCCATGTCCACAGACGAACACTCCATAACTTTTTTATGAATTGCAGATTTGCGACATGGTTGCCATTGCTAGATTCATGAATGTCACGCTCATCGTCCCTGAGCTGGATAAAACTTCCTTTTGGGCTGACCCCAGGTTGTGATGATTTTTGTTTCTTTTACTCGATTACTAAATACTGAATTCCGAGCAAGAACATGGCTTAAAGCCGTTAATTTGTACTTGGCAGTGAGTTTCATGACATATTCGAAGTCGATCATTTCATCACCTCTTTGAGAGATGAGGTTCGAATCTTAAAGGAGTTGCCGCCCAGGCTCAAGAGTAGAGTGGAACGGGGAAGAATTTATTCCATGGCGCCAACCAGTTGGTCAGACATTTCTTACTATCGTCACCAGGTCTGTCATCCCTGTACTATATGAACTTGCACCCATGTTCGACTGTGTTATAAACCCGATTTCGATATCAAAAGTTGTGTTCTCTAATCGTGTATTATTGAAGTGAAATTGTGTCATTGAGTTTCATTGGTTCTGTTGTTCCCTATCTAGGGTGCAGGTTCCTAATCCTAGCTTACTTTCCGTTATTTTTCTTTTGGTGTATATAGATTCTTCCCCTCATACGGAAGCACAAAGTTGTGCATTTCAATAGAACTGATGCCCGACTTGCCAACAATGGCCAACCGCTGCAGCTTCAGAGGCTGCGTTGCCGGGTGAATTTTAGTGCTTTGAAGTTCACTCCTCAGATAGAGGAGCTGGGAAGAAAGGTTGTAAAGCTTCTGAGGAGAACTGGTCCTTTTCTAGTGCTTCACCTTAGATATGAGATGGACATGTTGGCCTTTTCAGGCTGTACTCACGGTTGCAGTGATGACGAGGTGGAAGAGTTGACAAGAATGAGGTGAGCTGTGAGCTACATTTTGATTCGAGTTGATAACTTGTTTAGGGGTTCTCTGAGCAAATCTCCCCTCTAAATTCACTTCTTGGCAGATACGATTATGAGCAGTGGAAAGTTAAGAAAATCGATTCTGATGAGCAGAGGTTAGAGGGTCTTTGTCCTTTGACTCCTGAAGAGACTGCTCTTACATTGAAGGCTCTGGACATTGATCGGAATATGCAAATTTATGTTGCTGCTGGTGAAATATATGGTGGAGAAAGAAGAATGGCAACTCTCGCTAGGTCTTATCCAAAACTGGTCAGTATCACAGAGCCAAAGGGCTAATATCTGGTTTTTATCGCTTTCTTCATGTTTGTGTCTCTAGTCAACTGGTTGACTTGTTCTGCTTGTAACAGTTTAAAAAGGAGACACTACTAGAGTCCTCTGACCTAAAAGCTTTTCAGAATCACTCGTCACAGATGGCAGCATTAGATTATCTTGTATCCTTGGAAAGTGATGTTTTTGTTCCCACCTATGACGGGAATATGGCTAAGGTTGTTGAAGGACATCGCAGGTAATAATCTTTGGGCATGGAACTAAAATCTTTCATTTTTCATCTTGCTAGTTTTTCTCTGTGGCTTCAGTTGAACTTATATTTTATGTTGTAAGAATTTGACCCTTTAGATCTTTGTATCCAGCGAGTAGTATTAATATTGTTCAGATCCAGTTTATGTCAAGTTTGGACAATTAAATCGCAACTGGGTGTTGATATCTATTGAATCTCATACATTGCATGACGGGATGTTGTATCATTCTCCACATGCCTTGGTTTTTCAAAGTTTAAAACTTCTTCTTCTTTTTGTTGAAAAGTTTAAAACTTCTTAACTATATTCCGATAATACAATTAGGTTTCTTGGTTTCAAGAAGACGATCTTATTGGATAGAAGGCTTCTTGTGGAGTTGATAGACCAGTTCAGTAGTGGAAATTTAAGTTGGGAAGAGTTCTCTTCTGCTGTTAAGGAAGTCCATGCATTCCGTGTCGGCAATCCCACAAGGAGGTTGGTCATTCCAGATAGACCTAAAGAAGAGGAATACTTTTATGCAAACCCACAAGAATGCTTAAGATCATCTACGATCCATAATTGGTTGTTGGTTGGGAGATCCTGATTTTCTCAATTTGCTTCTGCAACCCTAGCTATTTGCAGAGATCTTTGACCTCTTCATCATGTCACTATGACCAAAAGAGTTTTGTTCTGAAAGGGCCATCAAGTGAGATACCAGAAGAGTTAACCCTTTAATAAAGGGTCAAATCCTGCAGAAGCTGCAGGGGCACAATCCAATCGTCTCTGTCCATGCCAATTATTCAATTGATGTACAGAAGCTATCATGCCATTATGGGGTCGTGTTTGATCAAATTGCTTGTGCACTTCCACGGCAGATGCAAATATGGATGCGGTTTGCCACAACTGTGAATTCAAGGAAGGCAATCCACATCCCCTCACTGGCTGCAATCCTCCTTTCTCCTTCTCATTAGCTGCTTCCGTTTCTTCTCAATACACATTCTGTTCAATTTCTTAACACATGATTGCTGTTTCTTTTGTTCTATTCCACTGAAGCAATTGGCAACATGATTAGGAACGCTCGTTGGACAGGAATGTCATGTTATTTCCCCTAGGTCTTTTTCTTTTCTTATTTTGGTGCATAAGTAACTGCAGCTTTGCTGGTCATCTTTGCAAATATGTCCGCAGATTTAAAGCAAGTGTTTCTGTTGTCATGTTGACAACCATGACTTGTTGGTTAGAGCTTCATGCAATTGGCAGTCGAGACATTTGGTTACTTTCTTGAAAAATATGTTCCCAGTTGATCTTTAGCACGCTGGCTATGACAACCTGACTGAAGCGACAAAAAGCCAATTGAACAAGCTCATCTCTACGAGCATTGGCACTTTCCGGATTAATTTTTGTTCATATTTATTGCCCAATGGCTTGTATCATTGGAGCTGGCTGGCGAATGGTTCTCGTCATCCTTTGCTCTCTTTGGAATACGAGCTGTATCAGACCGTTGGCCTGTTGATGTCTATATCTTTATCGGGTGCTCTCTTTCTATCACAGTGTAAAAAGAAAATGCGTGAGTCTTGTGAATCTCAATAACCGGCCGTTGTACACAAAATATAAGATGAGATACCGAATGGGGTCTTATCGTCACACCAAAGTCATGAATGCTGCTAGAGAACATACATGATGACAACCGGTTTCTCTGTTTCTTCAAGGAAGATATGGTAGCCAACTTCACCATGCGAAGGCCATGAGCACATGAGACAAGAAGCACATGAGTAACAGCTGACTCTGTTTCTTAATGGAAGGTTCGTCATTATTATCACGGGGCTAATGAGGAAAAATCATTCTCGGCGGCTTACTGCTTCTGTATAAAACTTACCCATCGACCTCGCTCTCTGGAGGTGGTTAAAGATGCTTTAGCTGCAAGTAACGTTTGTTGATTATCAAGTTAATAAACTGAGGTGCGATGATGTGCTGCTATGATTGTGATGGTTGATCATCACATCTTTTGCTAAATCGGAAACCATGATTAGAATGTGAAAATCACGGCCATCTTTTTGAATAATCATCAAAGTCGAACCAAGTAAATTACGCAAGCAAGGACCAGAAATCATTCTCAAGCCAACAGGATTGTGGAGGATTAGCGAAAATCCTTGGAGCATAATCATATCACGGACACCAACCAAACACAATACTTAAATACCAGTACAACAAGGCTCGAGGTCACCTGCTAACTTTTGTACGCAAGAAGATTGTGGTGTAGCCCTAAATTATTCGAGTGCCATCTTACACTATAAGAAAAGCAAAGCAAAGCAAGACAAGCTACTGCATGCAACATAAGTACACATTACGAATGCCTGATGATGACAAATCGAGGACGCAGGTAGAGTCTCCAAATCAGTGAGAATTGATTTATGATTAAATATTACAAGTAAGTCCGACCCCCCGGAAAAAAAAAATAAGAAAGAGAAATATCACAAGTAATACATGCCTGAAAGTTATGTGCATTCAAACAAACTAAAGACAATGTACAATGGTCTCAACTGGATAGCTTATTTAGCCAGGAGAAGATTGGATGAACCCTATATGTAAGAAAATTGAACCCAAAAAAAAATTTGAATAAATCATATTACAAAAAGAATATCAGGATGATTGTTATGCTACCTAGCTTTTCCCTGTCTTTAGCTTCTTCAGCGCCAGATCTGCATTCTCGCCTGTAGCTCGAGGCCGTGTGACTCCTCGATTTCTAGCTTCAGTATCCTGCATTATACACAGATTTAAGGTCATTCTTCGATGCTGCAAGTTATGTAGACACATATTTACTTAGGTTGACCCAAAATAAAGAAGAAACACGACGACCGAGGAAACTAGGGAAGTACCGTAGGAATAGATGAAGAGGAGGCGTTTCTACCATTTGCCTGCTTCCCTAGCTCAATTTGCACCGAGATGCTGGCCTGTGACAAATCTACCCCAGAATTTTGCAATGCTTGAGTTAATGTATTCAGCAACCTGTTACAGATAAATCTCATATTATCCAACAATTCGCCATACAATTCTAAAAGATAGCAGAGACAGGCCTGATAACTCGATCACAATTGGTGGACAGAGTGCAAGACTCGTCACCTCACACCGTAAATGAAGCAACCATCAACCGGGATTCAATCTAGTACATTGCATGAACAGATTAATGTGTGGTTTGCTTCCCCTGAACATTTGTTAAGGAGTGCCTCGCCGGCACAGGCTAAGCAATCAAAGAAGGAAAGTTTGCAATTGTCAATACATTGCTTTTTTCATGCTATGCCAGATCAATGCTTTGGAATATTAAGTATGCTTAAAAAAATGTCATGGGGGCACTCATTAACAAGACACCTATGAATAATGCAGATAAAAGAAAATGGAACAGTATAAAACATGATAGTTCTTCATATAGAAAAATAGTTTCGACTCCTAGTTTCAGATTCATCTGCCAGTTGGGATAAGCCAGATCAGACCGACACTAAGAAAAACAAGATGCGGACGCAATATTGGTTGAAAATACTCGCCCTGTAAAAGTCCTCAGTGTGGCAAATGTAGTCTTGCCTTTGCTCTCAGAGCAGAAACTCTATAAAAAGTTCCTGTTTGTAGCAAGTGTAAGACAGTTTTCTGCCAACAAATGCAATGTACCGCAATGATTCGCTACAAATTACAATGCAACAGAGCACGAAAAATGCTGCACATCCGGTCCTAAATATTTGAGAATAATTTTGAAAAGATATGAAAAAATGCTCAAAAACAGTATATTGCCAAAAATAAATAATTGCGACAGAAAAACCAGTAATACAACTTTTTGCTGTATAAATCTGAACAAAAGAACTTGAAAAATTTATGCTTACCCTTGAGAGTAAACATTCGAGATACTTATTGTACCGCCTTCGATGGTCAGCTTATCTTCATTCAGTTTATTGGTTGAAGCAGAGCACTCGTTAGTCAATGATTTGATTCTACGAATCTGTGTTGGCGGTTGGGATGCGTTGTTTTCCAAATTAGGATCCCCTCGTGCCACTGCACCACTACCCCTGACACAATTCGAGATGTTCGGCTGAAGAGACATTGGAAATGGAACTGCTCTATTTGTCATTCCAGGGTGAGGCTCCACAGATTTGAAAGCAGTAGCAGATCCCATCTCAGGTTCAAGAGGGTTGTTCGAACTCCTGAAGATGGCTGGGGCCATGGCAATATTGTTCTCATCAACTTTTGCCGCAAAGACCAAAGGAGGACTGGACCCGCTATTGATGTTTCGAGATTGATCAACATAATCATCTGTTGGCCTCTGGCCATTTCTCTGTTCAAGGAAATTGAGTGAGACGGATAGCAGTCACAGATGATAAATGAACATATCAATGTCATGATCTCAGAAAAGCAATCCTCGGTGAGGTCATTAGTGAGGTGACCGCCTGACTGGTATGACCAGCATTGGGGGATGCCTTTGATATCCAAACAGAAGCCCCCAATGCTTATCCAACCAGAAATTTTCACTCTATTGCCACTATAAGGAAATGGCTGACAAAATTTATGGAACAATTATTCATCCATAACACGCAATTCCCCATGCAGAGAGAAGACAGATGAATGAGAGAAGGGAATTACCAGCGGCATCATTTTTGCTGGTTCTTGGCTCCATCCTTGAAATGAACCTTCATAATTAGTTACCTTTTCCTGTAGATACTGTATGTACTCGATAACCTGTGAAAAAGCAGTTCCTCCATCAATTCAAGATTATAAGGTTTATTCTAACTGGCAAGAAAGAAGGAAAATGAATGCCCAAGTACCTCCAATAAAAATGATGCCTTATCTCTCTTTTGGTCGCTGTTTGGGATGAGAGACCTCAACATCTGAAACCTGCAGCAGGAGGTCTACATATCAAATACATGATAGGATATTATACGCAGTACAAAAGTGGCGTGATCCATGGAATTCCACAGTATGAAATGTGAATAGACAGTTTCGACTAGCCAGTAAATTGCTTATCTAAGGGATAACGCTGCGTGAAAATGTGGTTCCCCATACAATCAGACGCGTTAGGATGAAATTGTTTGATCTTAGAGCGGAAGACAGAGATTAAGCGACCCTCAACTCACCTGTCATTTATTTTGCTCCGCCTCCGCTGCTCAGTTGCAGAATGTTTGGAACGAGGTGTGCTGGCCTTCTGATCACTAATCTTTCCGTCGACTTTCACCCTCAACTCTCCTGCACCAGCTCAAAACTTTCCTCATCAGAAAACGTTGGAATTTAGATGAGATCATCCTTTTCTGTGATATATAGAAACAGCTAAAGATGCACATAATTAAGGAAAATTAACAACGGGACATAACATTAGATCGACTAGTTTTTAGATAACAATTCCATAAAGACAAATGTGACCTTAAAATTACCTTTAGGAATAGGGGAAGTCTCTTTCTTGAGCACAAACTCTGCATCATCGTCGTCGAATTCTTCTTCCTGATTGCTCCCACTCTTGGCTGATCTTATCATATCCATAAAGCTTTTATTTTTGGCCCCTGATGGCCTATAAAATGAAAAGGTCATCCTCAGTATCGACCTAATCTGATATATAATAGTGAAGTGACGAGATAGAAAGAAAGAGAATAGCCACTGACTGAGAGGAATAGAGTGAACTGAACGAATTCCGGTGATTGTTATTGGAAGATGAGCGCGATGGCCGCTCCGATGCGGCCCACGGCCCCAGTTTCACCTCCGCCTCTGTCAAATTCAGAGCCAACCAAAAGAAATTAAAAAAAAAAAAACCATTCAGTTTTTCACGTTTTCTCATAAACAGGGGTACTTCACGCGCACAGAACAACTGATTTACCTACCTCGTACAGAGGCAGAAGGCACATTCTCCTTCCCTGTCTTTCCCTTCTTGGCTGCAGATTCATCCCAAAGCGTGAACCCGCTGTTAGTATAAGAACTGCAGTTGGAGTTCTCATCCGTCCGGTCAGTGCTACTTGCCTGAGCCACCGTGAAAATGGCCGCCTCAGGTTTCGGCAGGTTTTGATTATTGAAAAACGAAATGTGGCTGATGCTGTAAGTCCCGATCCCTCCAGGAAGGACGTGTTCCACCGAATGATGCGGCGGCAGCGCCGGCGCCAGGGGAGCCGGAGGTGGTGGTCTCTCGAGGGACGAAGATATCTCGCTCGTGGCCTCTTCCTTGGCGCTCGTCTTCCCCAAGAAGTCGTGGGTTTTCAGGAAGTTGTCTGCACACAGAGAGAATAAACCAGATCAGGCTCTAGATCACGTGATCCAGGATTTGGCTCAGCTGTCAGATTGATGATTCGAGCAATCTGCACAGGACAAGATTGAAGAAGGGTCATCGTAATTTGAAGTGAACCGTGCCGGATCGCCATCTTGATGGCTCTCACGCGACAGTGCTTGGAGTCTAGATCCAAGACGGGTTCTTCCTGGAGAACACAGAGGACGAGGAACTCTTGCTGTTCAGCAACAGCTTTAATGGGCCTTGGTTTCAGTCGACAAGTGACGCAATTCCGGACAAATTATTGTCCAATATTCCCTCAACCACCGTTCATGCGTTGGGTCGTGATATAAGCGTCCGGATGATGCTGTCGCTCGTTCCCGAAACCGGCCCAGGACAAAGCACACGGAAGAGGGAAAAAAGGGTCGATACCCAAAAACGCACGCCCGCTCATGTGAAACATGTGCGTTGCCCGAAAAAGTCAGTCATGGGATCGACCCGAGATCGTGCCTTCCTTACGTATCTCAAAAGGCACCCCACGCGCGCGCGCGCGCGCGCACAGAGTACACGCACGCGCACGCACCTAACCGTAACAGAACCACGCATCATCGCTTGACTGCACGCAAAAATTCTAACTTTGCTGCCGCTCCCCTCGCGGGACGATGAGGATGGAAAGTAAGGAACAGGAGGAGGGAAGAGGGGGGGGGGACGCGGTGGATTCGAGTGTCCTGAGGTCTCTCTCGCTGATCCGACCAGAACCAACGTGGCGCAGGTTCATGCACGGCACGGCACAGCAACTGCGCCCCGGGCCCCGTGCCGCGTGCCCCGTGCCCCCACCACCCCCCGGCCCTCGTGTGATGTCAAATCGACCCGTCAGTTCAACTCGGGACCCACCACCAACACCACCACCCCTCCTCCCCTTCCTTCCTCCCCCATCATCTGATGTCCGGATTCGCCTCTTCTTGTTCCTTGCTTTTCTTGATTTTTGCTTTTCGGCTTCGGCAAAAGCACCCCCCCCCCCCCCCCCCGATACCTGGCCCCGCCCGAATTCGTGGCCCAGATCCGCGACGCTCACCTCGTCACGTGCACCCACTAACCTCGATCGTTCCCCCGCCCCCATTAATTTACAGATATCTCTCTTTCTCTCTCTACCCCCATTAAAGGCACGATCGTTACCAAATCCGCAGGGACGACCCATCATCGCTTTGCTCTTTCTTTTTTCCCTATTTCGCTCGCTTTATTCTCGGGATCTAAAAACTAGATTTTTTGCAATGAATGAACAGGGGGAGGAGCGAGACACCCTTTTCATTAATTGGCCCAATCGATGTTATTTTTGGTATAAAAGAGTATAGATTTCTTGAGCGAGAGAGGATGGAGAGTGTGTTACCTTGAGAAGAAGGAGGCGGTCTTGGATCTTGGTGGTGGAGGGTTGAATGGCTGCACAGCGACAGAAAGTCGTGCGTTGCTTTCCTCCCTGCAAGAACCGGCTCCGATTTCATCGTCGCTCTCGCGTGTTTTTTCTCGGGCTCTTTCTCGAACTCGGACAAAAGGAACAAAAGAAAAGAAAACCAAGAAACGGACCCGACAGCATCAATCTGCAGCCGCGAACGCGAGAGCAGATGATGCGTACGGATTGTCATACCTTCTGTTCCGAATGGACGAGGTTGAGGGAGCTCCATCATGCAAAGCCTCAGACGACCAATCGACCGCGAGCCCGCGGAACTCGACTGAATTACGGGAACGAAGAGCTGAATTCTTCGCGAACCGGCGAGCTCTCGAACAAAAACCCCGCTAGAGTTCCCGAGCTCGAAGCGAAATTCCGAAAGGTGGACTCGAAATCACCCGCAGCCCTCCGCAGATCTGCGCCCCCGAAAGCAATGCAGATTCGTCCGGAGATGGCTTCCCGCCTCCGATCTCAACCCGACTCCGCTCCGCCGGGTCGCTTCGGTTCCAAGCGACCTCCCTCCTGATCGGCGCCCGCCTCTCGAGAAAACCGCTCCCCGGAAAATCCCGCCACCGCCGGATAACTTCGGCCCGGGGAGAATTCCCCACGAATCTGGCAACCGGGAACGAAACCGAACGAAACCAAACGAAACGAAACCAACCGCGACGCTCAGCAAAATCCGAAGCTGCACACGGAAAAAAGAAACACCAGGAAAGCATAATTCGGAAACGGGTCAGCCCCAAAACAAGGCCACGATCTCTTCCTCTAACACGGCTCGAGACCGAAGCATAATTCAACAACAAGAAACGCAGGAAACGAACAACAACAACGACAAGAACAACAAGAACCTCAGGCGATCCGAGCTGCCGTCGCCGGAGAAGAACCGAACCGAACCGAACAGAACCGAACCGAATCCAATCCCAATTCAGCTCAGTAGCAGAGCTCGGAGATTCAACGCGACCGCGAAGGGCTCACACTTTCACTCCCCTCTCTTCTCTTCTCTCTTCTCTCTTCTGCGAGGGAAGCCATAGCTGGAGATCTTTTATACAGTCCATTTTGTAGCGTCTCCCGCATTGCTTTCCGGTGCGTCTCTTTTTGCTCCATTTTTATCCATTTCTTTTTAATATTATTTTTTTTCCCTCCTCTCTTCTTCTGCCCCTCTTTCCACAACCCCCTCCCCGTAAACGATGATTATTATAAATAATTTTATTGGAGGGGTGGTTTTCCGTTCGGGCGGGCGAGGACGGCGTTCCCCCCTCTCGACGCCGTTTGCGTCGCGGCGGGGGCCTAACGGCGTTACGGGGGGCGGGGCTCGACTGACCCGGACGGGGAGGGCTGGGGGGGTCCGACCATTTTGTTTAATGCCCGATGAAAATTCAGATTTTTGGAATCGATCAAATTAAACATAACTTCGTTCCGAATTGCCCCCCATTAGCACGTTGGAAATTTTACCCTTTCCAAAGAAAAGGGCAAACGATACGAACGGTCCATAAACTTCACACCTCCCCGAACTTTTGCTTAATATGAAATGTCGCCCCGGAACTTTCGATTTATTTAATGGAGCCCCTGAAACTATATGGAAAATGTCCAATGTTGTCCCTCGACCTTGAATTAACGGAATTGAACCGTTGAATATTTTCATATATTCCAGGGACTGACCTGAACATGTACAAAAAGCCCAGGGAACACATTGAACAAATTAAAAGTTCGAGGACGATTTGAGCTAAAGTTCGAGGATTACATTGAACAAATTAAAAATTCAAGGATCGCGTTACGTATCAAGCCAGAATTCACGAACTATTTATACTATTATCCCTTTTAATAAATCGATTGTCTTCGAATGATGCACAGTCGGTGTCGTGAAAATTGAATTATTCCGAATTAATATTGCTTAACTAGTGTCAGCTTAATGGAGGGGGTTCGAATTAAAAAAAAATCGGCGCCGCTAGGGGGAAGGAAGCTCGGTACGGCATGCGAGTCACGGAATTCAATGATTTATTAGGGTCGTTGTTAAATTTTTTTATATTATATTATTATATTATTTAATTATTTAATTTGTTCTGTGGGGGGGTGATTAAATTAGTGTTGGGTGGCGATCCCGATGCTAATCGTAGTTTACTTCCCCCAAGGACTGATGCTATTCTCTTTATCTCGGACCGTATTGTTCACCATCAATCGATTAATCATTTTATTTATTTTTAAATCTTTGCTCTTCAAATGCACTTGTAGTGACTTTGCCCAACTGTCCACTTGGGTTTAAGATAAGTCAATGCGTAAAAATTGCAATAATCGTGTGTTGAAACTTCAATTTTTTTGGCGGTTCGAATTTTTGTACTTTTTTGATGTCATCCGGTGGTTAATCCATCTCTATTTTTAAATCGAGCCGTCGCCCTCGCCGCGCTCCATGGCTCGAAAGGTTGTGCCTCTGCTTCAAGCCCCCCCCCCCAACTCCTCGCCATGACCAGATTTGGGCCGGCGGCGGAGCTTCGCAACAACGACCGGGCCCACTGGCGTTGCTCACCGGGGAGAAAGGGATGAAGGGAGGGATGCTATTCGAAAGAGGGAAAGATAAAAGCTAATTGAAGATTTTATCGCCGAAGATGATCGAAATTATGTATTGTATTATGCTAATCTGGCGGAGCAGATTGAACAATTTATAGCCCTTCGAAGTCGAATTTAAACACTATGTCCTAAACCTTAAACGGGTCGGCCCGGGAATGTGAAATTCCCAAATGGTCCAAGCAGAGCGAACCAATTTTCCACAATCTTGTAAGAACAAAAAATGGAGTACCCATATTGCCCTTGTTGAAATTATTGCACACAGGACAGTCCCTAGTCATTCGCTCCCCGGGCTCACCAAGTAAATTGCAATGTGACAAAAGCACCAGGCAGTTGTGATCATGGACTTTCAAGTACCAACGGCAAAATTAAAGTTTAGGAGTGGCCCGACGTGTCGATCGACCACTCGTCATGTCACGTGCCGTCAATTGGAGTCGA
Source organism: Syzygium jambos (assembly GCA_031216235.1). Lineage (NCBI taxonomy): Eukaryota > Viridiplantae > Streptophyta > Magnoliopsida > Myrtales > Myrtaceae > Syzygium > Syzygium jambos. Next base: position 4,755,916 of record CM062221.1, read on the forward strand.
TTTCCATCTCGATTTCTCTTTAGCTTCCGAAGGTACAGGGTGACGCTGACGCCCGTGTCGCACGCATCAGATGATGTCGCGCCCCAAGGGAATGGTTGGCTTGACAGGTCGCTGCGAGAGCGAGAAACGTGATCGGGATTATACAATAAGCAATATTGGAATTAGACATGTAAATGGTCGATTGGTCCTTTTGCACGTTCTGCTTCTTCATTTTGAGCGGTTTATGATGTCGTTGGCTTATTTTATTTTTGTTTACATCAATTAACGCAACTGGTCTCCGAGCGACAGCTTGACTCGCATTACAAACCGCTCCACCCACTGAAAACCCATAAGATTTCACATCGACGGGCCAGTCATTCTAGCTCGATCAATGTACACACGTCACCAACGGATGTCTAACTTCACAAGCCGCCAAAGCTCCGCTCACAATAAAGACAGGCTCCCATCAAAACGCGGATGCCCCAGCTGCCTAAAAAACCCACGAAACGCCTCGCGAGCTTCGCAAGCCCAGTCGACACGACACTAGTCGGACCGCGACCATGGTCCTTACCGGAACGGACCGCGCACCGATCAGCAAAGATTCGGACTCCCGACGTCGAGCTCCCGAAGCCGGAAAGCCCTCCGGCACCGCTCGAGGGTTTTCAGAAAAGGGGGCGCGTCGCCGCCACCTCTTTTGCTAGCGAGCTCCACCACCCGCATTTGATTTTGCCGCCGGCGGTTGCTGCCGACGCCATGCCACGCCACGCCACGCCACCGCGAAAACTTTTTCAAGAAAAGGGCGTCGCCGCCGTCACGGGTTGGCGTTTGACATTTCGACAGCTTTTACCCGGTTGACCTCACGCCGTGGTTTTCCCCCCGTCCATGATGGCTCCTGAATAAAGAAAGGAGGGCGAAGGGGATTAAAGATAATAGAGAGAGAGAGAGGGGTCGGCTTCAAAGACAGGGATGGAAGCAGACGACTTCCAGACCTGATGATTAGCGGGCACAGATCCCGATTCTAGCTCGCTCTAACCCAACCCAACCCAACCCCTCCCATCGTCATTTAATACCGTTTTTCGAGCAGTAAACTGGGGCAGAGGATGTTGGTGTCGCAGGAGGAAACCTCGCGCGATCATCTCTCTGTACTCAGGTGTTGTTTTCGAGGGGGAGGAAGTGCCGTTCCTTCTTATCCGTTCCCTTTTCCTCTTCCTTTTCTTCTTGTTTTCTTTTGTTGTTGTTGTTCTTGGTTTGGGTCGTGTCGTGTTTGGATTGTGTTTTGAGCTGTGACCGGAAAGTGCGGAGCTCCTTCTCAATCTTCCCCATTTTCGCCTTTCCTCTTCCCACCCCCACGTGCCCTCCTCCTCGTTCTCTCTCGCCTCAACTGAGAAAGGCCAAAAATCTGTTAAACCTCATGTCACGGCATCGTGAAAGAGAGGGTGTTTTCACGTGCCAAATGTACCTTTGATTCCGTCATTGATCTTCGTTCATTGCAGGTTACCTATTATTTGATAAATCGTCGAAAGGTTTAGTACTAAATTTACATAATTGAAAGGTTCAGGACCGAGTTAGCCGCCGTACAATAGGTTTGGAACTTTTTGAAAAATTATCCCGACAATCTAATAAACTACTTGACACGAGAGAAGAGCCGGTCTATTGCAAACCGCTCAAGTGTCCCCATTAACTGCTTAACAGATGATCTCGACATAATTAACGAACGAAATCCATTCGATTGTCTTATGGTGGTTACCGAGCTTTCTAGAATCGCAAAACAAAATTCCGATTATTAACGTTCGATCCGCCTCTCATCTATCTGTTGAACAGATTATATTTTTGAAGCTTCGATCAACGCTCAATTATGTCACGCCTTTGTGTCCATTTTAAAATTTAAATCCTTGCGAGCATCCACATGAAGAAGGTAAACCATTTGGCCGGCGTGCTCTATTATTGATCAAAGCGAATAAGAACATATATCGAAGAGATAAATATAATATATATATTAGGCGGTACTTAAATTAAATGAAGAAAGAAAGAAAGAACAAGAAAATAAATATTGCTAAATTGAATAATTGTGTCACACTAGAGGAGGACCAAAAACATAAAATACCCATTTTTCGTTTTCGCGATCATCTGTCGCTTTCCAATTTTCTATCTATTTGTTTATTTATTTATTTTATTATTATCATTATTATTATTATGATGTTGGGTAAGATAGAATGCATCGCACATGCGAGCCATGGCGTTGCGAACTCTCACGCCCCCCAAATCTAATACTAATCAAATCACCAGTCCACGTTCCCATCCACCTCGTGCTTCCACCCTCTTTCGCTCCTCTCCCTTTTTTTTTTCCTTTATTGTTTTTGCGAACCCCTTTTCAAAATTTAATTATTATTGCCAAATTAATAAAATAAATTTCTTGACTAATTAATAAATCCCTTTGCACTATGCTTTAACGTGTCGATATTATTTCTTTTTTGTGGGGGCGGGGCTCCGGCAATCATGGCGAGCATTCACGCTTCGCGGTGTGGGGTGGACAGAACGGAACAGCTCGGTAAGGATCCTACTACACTTTCGTGTTGTTTCGTGGGTGGGTTTTTTTTATTTTTATTTCGTCTTTGTTTATAGAGATAATAACGCGAATAGTCCCCGAATTTTAATTCGATGTACAATATCATCCTTGGACTTTTAATTTGTGTGATGCGGTCCTTGAACATGGGCTTAATCTTTTAATATGTTCAACGCGGTTCCTGCATTGTTGGCAAATGTTCAATTCAATCCGCGAACTATTGATGAATGTTCAATGTAGTCATTCTGCTTACGTTTGCTTCGCGTAGTTTAAGGACTACATTGAACATTTACTAATAGTTCAAGCATCGCGTTAGACAAATTGTAAGTTTAGGGGTGAGATTACACACTGGGCCAAAGTTTGAGGATCCCATCGAATAAAGTAAAAGTTCAGAGGCGACATTGCACATCGAATCAAAGTTCAAAAACCATTTGTGTCATTTTCTCTTATTTCGGTGCATACATGGTCTGTCTTAAGCCGCGAATATTCCTTTTATTTTTCACTTGTATTAATGGATTCACTCTCTCGTTAAATTCATTTTGCTTTTATGTGGTTAATTATATCGAATCTCAAGACACACAGTGAACAATATTATTAGAATACTTGATAATTAAATTGTGTTTTCATCTAACGGCTTAACCTTTTGAAATAGTTGGCAATGGTCCCACGAAATCTCGATTGGCAGCGGTCTTGTAATATCTTTCATGATGCCAAAGTGTAAGGTCCCGAGTTCGGAGCCTTCCATATCCCTTATTGGCCTCCTTATTATATTTGTCCACGCTAATTATCAAACTGTAGTCTAGCTGATACACGAGGGAGAATGTTACGATTTATATATATTAAACCACGTCTTCATGTAACGAGGTTAAACTTTAGAATAGTTGGCGTCAATCCCATAAAATCTTTCAAATATTTTATTTTAGTACAACGGAGATTAAATTGCAGACCCACGAAGTAGATCGTCGATCGAATGAATCGGGTAAAATACGAGTTAAAGTCTCATCGAAATCCGACTTGCGATTTAATGCCGTTTGAGTCGGGAATTAAAGCTGCACAACAATAATAGTAACTTCCCCTCACAAGACATGAGATGGGCGTGATTACTAAATGAGTTTCACCTTATGATTAGGGGCGAGCGTGGCTTCAGGATAGAACCTAGAACCTGAGAACTTGACCAATAGGAATCTGTCCAATTCCAGGTTCCAAAGTATGCAGGGTAGGTTCTAGGTTCCAAAAAATGGAAAACCTATTTTAACGAGTAAATTATAGGTTAGGTAGGTGGAACTCATAACTTTTTACTTTATTAACGTTTCGTATTCTTCATGTGTCCGAATATAATCCGTGGTAAGTGGACTATAGCATCAAACGATGGCTATTAAAGGCGATGATTCACTACGATTGTTCAATTAATAATATATGTAGAACCCGAGTAGACCCCGAAACTTATATGGAACCCGAAACCGCTCGCTCCCACTTATGATCATTCCCTCCACAACAGAGGCTTGACTGCCATCGAGCTAGAGCGCACCATCGAATCGAGAAAAGTGAAGCTCGCTCGGGGGCGATCGGATTCGAACGCGAGCTCCGTCCGTTTCTCGGAAAATGAACGGTACCTGAAAACGTTTTCCCCGGAAATTTCCGTCCAGCGAAAAGCGCTTTCGTTACCGACAGTAACTTCCGCCTAAAAATTCTCGCGGACAATGAAAAAATTGCTATTCGCCGGTTCAGAGAGAGAGGAAAATCGTTTGTTTACCGGAAAATATTCTTCTTTTGGACACTGGACGCTACGAACGAATAGGGCAGAGAGAGAGAGAGAGAGAGAGAGAGAGAGAGAGAGAGAGAGAGAGAGAGAGGAGTCAATCATCATATTATAATATCCGCTGCGGGAGGGAAAGCAAAGGGTGGAGGGGGAAGGGGGGAATAATAAAACAATGGGCGAGCGAAGCTCGAGAGGCACGTGACCAGTGATGGGAGGGGGAGGAGGGAGGGATGGGGGATCCGACGGTTGGTGACGAAACGTCAGAAAGGGGATGAACGGTCGCTGTCGCGTCTTGTCGCGGAGGGGAAGGCCCAGCGCTGGGGGGCCCGCCGGGGTCACGTGCGAAGAGGAACAAAAGCGGTGGGGACTTCGCCTTGCTGGGCCAACCCCCCTCCCCTATCGACGTGCGGGGGGGTTGGGTGGGCCCCACGGTTACATCAGAAACCCCGTTTTCGTTTTCAACGTCAATCATCTCTCTCTCTCTCTCTCTCTCTCTCGCGTTGTCAAGGAACCCCGTTTCCCCGTTCGCTCGACATATCCATTCTTGCGGGACGAGCGTGTACTTTACTCCATCGGCTGTTTCGTTGGCCTCTCCTTATTCTCTGAATTTGACTTTGCTTTACGGTGTTCTAGGCTTTGTTCCGTTTTGATTTGCTCCGTCACGAGATCCGCGTACTTTCTTTTTTATGTGCCGTTTTGAGCAACGGATACAATCATCTCTCTCTTGCATTGCCCAAGTGGCCTTTGAATTTTTAATCCGATATTCGACGTGACTCCCGATCTTATAAACGTTTCCTGTATAATTTAGGGACTATATTGAATATTTGCTGATAGTTCGGGGGATGTCGTCGAACAAATTGATAGCCTAGGGATAATATCGCACGTTGGGTTGAAATTTGAGAGACCGTGTTGCACGAAATTAAAAAGTTCAAGAACGATATTACACATTCGACCAAAGCTCAGAAACCATTTGTTTGCGCTAATACCCCTCTTTTCTTTGGTACGGGTAAAATCCTAAATTGGTTAGAAGCACAATCGCGATTGATTTGCAGGATTGATTCTCGGTAATATGGCGGACTGCAGACGGCCGGCATGCAATACCCTGATAAGTGTTCGAAATCGACGCATCATTCGATCTGAGACAATATTCAACATATCAAGAGACGAAAGCCCTTGCCGCTCGAATCGAGATCTTCACGACATGTCGAAGGGATATCCGTGCGAGCAATATAAGCTTCTTAATTACACAAGACACGATTACGAAATGAGCTGTCGATGCCACTATTGTATTCGAAACATGCATGCACTTATCCATTTACATCCCCCCCTTACCAAAAAGCTTTGAGGACGCAATAATGATGGTGAGCTTGATCCTTACACAAAAATAATTGAAACGGTACGTCGTCCAAATAAATAAAATCATTAGCTTTACAACAATATACTTTGCTCAAGGATTAAACCTTCCTAACTATACCCCACCAAATAATAAACAAGTATTTGAAAAAATTAGTAGATTAATCTATAGATTCCAATGCATGAACATTGGCACCATTGCCTTTTCGATCTTCTCTCTCTCTCTTGGTTTTTTTTTTAATTTCGTTATTAAATTATTTTGCTCTCTTTCGACGTTAGGAGAGCCGGAAAATCGTTCGGAAAATCAACCCTGATGTAGAAAAAGGAAAAAAAAAACATAGGGCCGAATCTTGGTTTGAAAGATTTAGCCATTTAAGCAAAATTAGCGTTGAGGGAAAGTTAGCTTACGGAATCAAAATTCGAAGCCATGAATCTCTTGATTTCGATGGAGACGGTTTGTTTTTAAACGATAAAATTATATCAGAAGGGCCGTAACTTTCGTAAGGTGCTCATTTCGATGCCATAACTCTTTAACCGATCGCCTGATTGTCGTTACGTCTATAGAACTTTCATTTCGATGCCATAACTTTTCAATTGACGACCTGAGTATCAAGGACTCCAATGTAGCATTAAAATATACGGCACTTGCAATGGAACGGTTTCTAAATATTACGACGCTCAAGTGATCGACCGATTAAGTTATGGCATTAGAGTGATGGCTGTACGAAAAGTATGTCACTCACGGCTAGACATGTCAAAATGGGTCATAAAACTTATTTCTTAACCCATATATTAGTAAATGGGTTAGTTATATTTAGTAAATGGCTCATAAATGGGTAGAAGTTTTATATTGGTGTTAAATGGGTCTTAAATGAGTTTACAACTGATTTAAACTCAATACATCTCTTTCGCCCTCTCTTAATCTTGCACTCGTTTACTCCGCACTCTCATTTCAGCTTGGGTATGAATTTTCCTATATTTAATTAAATATGTAAGTATTTTAGCAATATGAGTCTGATCGGGTATGGGTTGAATATGGGTCGGATCGGATTGGGTATGGGTCAAGAAAATTACATTGCGCATAAATGGGTAATAAACGGGTTAATAGATCAGTTTGGGTCGGACCATTTATGACCCGACCCAAACCTGATCCGATCCACCCAATCGACAGGTCTACTCATGGCTTCCCTTTCTCCTTATTTTCTAAACGGCCCAAAAAGCAGACCGAAATCTTGAATTTTATCCCGATACATAACACACAAAAAAGGATAGGTTATTCGCTACAATCATACGAGGTGAGGTTGCAAATTGGAACTATGTGAATGGGGGGAGGGGGACAAGGCAAAGCCCCCGCCCCCCCCCCCACAAAGCAGCGCAAAACCCAAGCATCGCGAGGTGTCGACTTTTTTTTATTTTTTTTGGTGGAATCGTAATTCAAAACCTTTAAATTAATCTCGCGACTCGATTTAATTTTAAACGCGGTTTAATCATCGAGGGAGAGTTTCCCGCGGCCTGGAACATTCCCTCCTCGAGGGATCCGTTTAGGGATCAGTTAACAAATTGCTTCTCCCCCTCCCGATTATTCTAAATCCCCAAGGCTTTGCGCGCCGTTTAGGCCGCGTAATATACTACTCTTACGCCGGGGCCCCCCTTTGAATTAATCATTTTATTATCCTCGCGTCTCGATTTAATTTAATTTAATCCAATTCAATTTTTTGTTTTCGAAAAATCCCGTGCGGGAGCGAATAGCGTGACGGGCGGCGGGGGGGGGGGGACGCGTGTCGCGGCGCGCGCGCGACCCGCACCGCGTCACGTGATTAAGAAAAGGAGGGGGGAGGGAGGAGGGAAGGCCGTCCCGCCTACCGCGGATCACGTGGCCAGCTCACGAGGGCGCGACGCCCGTGGGTCCCGGCCGCTCCATTATGCGGGGGGGGGATCTAATCTCCCTTTCAACCCGTCCGTGGTCCCGGTTTTTTTTTTTTTCTTTCTTTCTCCCGAGTCCTATTATTTTATCATTAATTTATGTTTTTTCGGTCGCTTTTAGTTTTGATGGGAATTCGCGGGGCCCGCGAAAGAGCACCGGGCCTCAGCCCGGGTTTCGATTTCGGCACGAGGCCTTTCCTTCGTCTCTCGCGGAAAAAGACGCGCGACCTTTGGCTCGTTTACTTGGTAAGAGCCGGGTTTGGATTCCAGCTCAAAGTTGGCGAGCAAAAAGGTCGGGGCAAGAATTGGACCAAACCCAATCTTAAGCCGTTGCTTTCTCACGAGACCAAAAGGAGCAATAATAGCTCGTCGCTGGTCTCGCCAAAAACGGTTCATAGATGAAAGGAAGGAAGGAAGGAAGGGAGGACGGCGGAAGCAAAAAGACGGGATTATCCACGCGCGCGCGCGGTGCCTGTCGGGACGACATCAACGTCCGGAAAAAAAAAATTCGAAACCGCGCGTAAAAAAAAAGATAAAATAAGATAAGACAAACCCAAAAGGGGTAAAAAAAATAAATAAATAAACCGAGTAAAAAAAGGGGCAGCGACGGGGAAAACCGAACGGGAAGGGCAAAACGGGGAATTCAGGCGACGCCGAAGTGGCGGGGAGTTTAGATGGTTTTTTTTGGGGGGGGACCATGTGACTCTGGTTGCATCGCTTGACGCCAATTGACGTGACGCGGTCCCCCACCACAACCACCACCACCACCACCACCACCCCTTCTTCCCCCCGCACCACGGGAAAGGCCGTCCGCACGTGAGATCGAGATGGATGCGAGAGCCGTGTGGTCGCCCTCGCCTTCAATTTGGGTATTTTCCTTTCGAATCGAATACCGCGGAAAAGTTATTACTTTACGTCCAGGGTGGCGTCCGGCGTTGTGAATTTCTCCCTTTTCGTGTGGCCATAAATTGTGGATTTCGCGCGCAGCGGCGCCCGTGCTCTTAAGCATTCAAGACCCTCCGGACTCGTAACCGTACAATCCGATGATCTTGAATTCTCGTTGCAAATCGATATAAACTTGTGATTATCGGCGACACGAGAATATTGTTTTTTTTAGAGAATTGAAGCCGCGGTAAGCAAAGTTTAAGATTTATTTTTTCGTGGTTAGACAGAGAGTACCGTCGCGCCGGTACGAATTAAGCGTGCTTTGCTAACGCAAAAAAAAAAAAACGCAGCAAATGTATAATTTAGAGCTCTCGGAGGCATTTTGCTTTCCTTTTTCGCCGGGTACCGTTTCGGGGATGATTAATATTTTTTTTTCCTTTCCTTTTGGGCGAGGAGGGAAAGTTAGTTTGCGTATGTTTTCGTGGGGAATAGGAGGAGAGGATAGGAGAGCGAAGAAGGGTGGGGTGGGGGGGAAGTGGGGGCTCAACGAAAGACGACAAAACTTGAATGGAGGTGGAATCAAAGGATAGAGAATGGAGAGAGAAAGAGACGGAGATGGAGAGAGAGGGGGAGGGGGTGGGAGGGTCACGTGCGCCCATCTCCTGCCACTCTGCTCGCCGGCTCGCGTGCGGTGGGGACCCCCTCCTTCCCCCTCACGCTTTCCTTTCTTTCTCTTTTTCTTTTTCTTTTTCCATTGTTTTTTAATTTTTGCTTGGAGGGGTTCAGTGGAAATTCCGGTCCCCCCCGTTCCGTTCCGTTCCGTTACGTTCCCTCGCTGACGGCGTTAGTCCCCCGGGCTTAACGCCCCCGTCCAGCGTCTCCGTTTTTTTTTTTTCCCGTACGGATCGTGTCCGTGTGGACAGCGAGCGAGATTCGACGGCGTCCGGAACCCCCCGCGCGCGCGCTGTCGAGGCTGGCTTAGTCACCGCCTCCGGCGGCCACGGCCTGTCAGGTGGTAGGTTGTTAATTCGGTTAAATTAGGGCAAGTTAAAGGCGCGGGGTAAAACCGGTGACCGGCTATGACTTATCGCGCGGAGCTTGCTGGATTATACAACCTATTGGGCGATCTTCTCCTGCTTCGTCATCAATATGGTCTAATTAAAAATTCCGTGCAGGATTCATCTATTTGTACCGGTAATTAGATCTTGGGTCCTTCGCACCGGACCGCGGGCCGGATGGATGTATCTGTATGTACGGTCGGGTTCGTTGGCTCGTTGGTCTTCTTTTCGGCCGTCCATCGGTGTCTCTTTGCAAGACAAGAAAGTCGAGTTCGGATGAATTGAAGTCTCGATCCGAGGACCACCTTGCTAAAGTCTCGTGGATCGGGTATGGCGTGAGTTGAAATCGCCATTTGTTGAGTGATGAACGAATTATGATGACGGGACTATCCCGGGAAGTTTTATATCGGGTAAATGACATGAACAGTCTCTGGACTTTGGTCTAATGTGCATTATCGTCAAAGGATTTTTGATTTGTTCAATGTGATCCTTGAACTTTTGATGAATGTTCAATATAGTCATTTCGTTTGCTCAAACGACAAATCGGATGTTATTTGATGACGTGAATTATTGCATGCTGAGTTTGATATTTCAAAATGACGAGTCAACAGGTCAACCTTTTATCCATCTACTTTTTTTAAAGGAAAAACAAAAATTACAGTGTTAATATATTCATCTTTAGTTGATGACGAGGATTAGATAAATACCTCACGTTGACAATCCACATGCAGCTTTTCTTTTTTTTCACCGTTCAAAACTTAAGAGATTGAAAACATCATTAGTATGTTTCGTTTATTTCAATCAATGGAATGACAATATTAAGTATTTTCATATGGTTCATAAATTAGATTGAACATTTAACGATAATTTAGGGACGACATCGAGCAAATTAAAAGTTCATAAATAACATTACATATAGGGCCAAAATTCACGGACCATTCGTGTCATTTTCAATTCATCGAGTGCTTTCGCAGCGAAGCATTTCTTTTTTTTCTTTTTGTACTTGTCCTGTATAAAGTATTCACGTCAACATTAGATAGCACGTCATTCTCATTTATTTCTCAACCGTTCTAGATTGTGCTTACAACTTATAGCTACGATTACGATGGTCTTGTTTTATTACAATCCTTATGGCTCCAAGCACAAATTTAATCAAATCACAATCCAAGGGGTTAATTTCATCGCAATTATATATATATATATATATATATATATATATATATATATATATATATATATATATATTACTCGTGGCTTCCTCGTCAAATAGGAAAAAAAATTCTATATAATGCGATGGGGCGAGGTTTTTTTAAATACCCGAGGTGTTCAAAATCGAACAAAAAATAAAGTGTAGATCAACTAAAAACCGAAAAATTACGTTAATCCCTCGCTAAGCATTTAGACCAAAGTTCGAGAGATTACCCAAGTTTGGATATTTCATATGGACTCATATTTACTTTAGTAAAATACGGGGATAATGACACAAAATGATTCCTGAACTTTGGGTCAACGGGCAATGTGGTCTCCGAACTTTTAATTTGTTCAATGTGGTCCGTGAATTGCAACCCAATGCGCAATATGATTCATGAACTTTCACTTTATTTAATGTGGTATTTGCACTGTTGGTACATGTTCAACTTAATCCCTGATAGGGATGTCCAAAAAGGACCGCCCAAATCGGGAATCGCCTGGTTTGGTTCGATTCTTGGGAGTGTTAGTTCGGTTTGCAGTTCCTAAAAGTGGAACCGGTGTTCGGGTGGTCTGGTTCTCGGTTCCAAGGGAATCGGGAATTGGACTGACTACACATACTTTTTTTTATTTCTTAAAAAAAATTAGTAAAATGTGAACTAAAATTTAAGTGAATTTCATTAATAAAAATTAGTAAAATGTGAACTAAACTCTAAGTGAACTTCATTGAAATAAATTAGAGAAATGTGAACTAAACCCTAAGTGACCGGTTTCATTGGACCAGATTGCCAGTCTAGTTCTTGGTTCTACCTAATTGGTCTGGGAACCGATCACCTCTAGTTTTTGAATTACATAGAAATGTTCATTATTGTCATTTCATTAATTCAAGTTCAGGGACAGTATAGAATATTTTTATGCAGTTCGGGGACTAATTTTAACACGTACCAAAAGTTTAGGGACCGCATCAAACAGATTGAAAGTTCAGGGGCCTACATTGAGTATTGAGTTAAAGTTCAGGGATCACATTAAATAAAATAAAAATTCAAAGGCTACATTGTGAGGGAGCATTCTTGTTATTGTCCCTAGAATATATAAATTGTAGATACAATCCATATGTCTCGAAGTTAGAGCTGGCAAACAAAAGGAAAGATTCTTTTTTTATGATTGTTCATTGCCAAAAAGTGATTGTCTACTTCTGGAGACAACCAGAGGTGCCTCAATTGTTTATGTCAGCGAATAGCTCATAGCCATCACCATTCGCTGCTCGGGGCCGCATAATCTATCATTGATCATCTATCGATCTGTCTGTCACGCCATTTGATTAATGTGCATTGCGTACAATCCCCTCTTGCTTGAAGCCGAAGGTGCCGTTTCGGGATCGCCCCGGTACCGCGCTCCGAAGGTGTCGATACCATTTTTCCGGCTTCTTTGCCGGATGAAGAAAGGGGGTCGAGTTCGAGTGCTAGGGAGCGCGACCTTTCGACCGCCTCGTCTGCGAATCGATCTCGAGATGCCGTGTCAGGAAAACTACCCGGTGAGGCGGGGGGGGGGGGGGGGCGGCTTCTTTGCCAGAAGAAGAAAGGGGGTCGAGTTCGAGTGTCGGGGAGCGCGACCTTTCGACCGCCTCGTTCGCGGATCGATCTCGAGATGCCGTGTCGGGAAAACTAGCCCCGAGGGGGGCGGGCCACGTGCCGGTAGGAAGACAACGAACGACCCTCCCGCTACGGCGAACATAGGCGACGCGTCTCTTTCTTGCGACGGAGTCACGTGGGAGGGTAAGAGGGGACCCGCGAGAAGAGAAGCCAAACGCAGAACACCTTTTGTGGGCGCCACGTGCTTCCCCTCCCCCTCACCCCCATCTCACCCATCAAAAGTTAGGATTAGGCTAGGTCGGGCTTCCATGATACCCGATCAATTGAAAACTTAAGAAAGTGTGCGTTTGATGTAACCCGACTTGCGCACAACCCGGTTTGGGTCGGATTGGGTCTTGGGTCGTTTTACCGGTTGCATTAGCTCTCACACCAATAATACCATACAAAGAAATAAGTCGATCTTAAATTAGAAGGAACTCTCAAAATTTAGGGACCGAATCGATGCTGATGCACATCAAGAGCAAATCTTCATATGGTCATGGACACGCCGCGATAATTGTATAATCTTTCTCTTAAAACATTGCGCCGCACTTGCCGGACTAATTCGCCCGGACCAAAATGCGGCCCCCCCGACATCCCGACACGTGGCCCTCCACCCAGCGGTGGCACCAACGAGGGAACCACCGGCAGCAGACGTCGATAGGACTCTCAACGAAGTACACCATTATTCCCCCCCTACCCCCACCTCCTCCATTTTGATTTCGCTTTCGTTCTCGGACAGACTCGTTTTTTTATCTTCGTTGCCAAGGACCGCAAATGGTCCCATTTGATTTGATGACGATAAGATCAGATGCATCCCCCACGTTTTATGCCAATCCCGGTCGCTGCTGTCACATCCCATTTGCTCTGCAGTGAACTTGGTCACTACTTTGGATGGATGGTTACTCTCTTTAACAATCAAAGCTTTTTTCACGCCGAGAGAGATGCAACAGCAGAGATCTGTATATACTAATTTTACTAAACACGGCGACTCCATTAACCCTTTTCTGCAGAAAGTGATGAGCCCACGAATTCTCCCTTCAAAAACCATGGGGACTCTGATAAATCCAGAAGCGGTGGAGGCAATGCGAAGAAAGAACGTAATTAGTTAGCTTTACTCAACTTCTCGAGCAGAAGGGTGTCGACGATGGTCTTTACATAGGCATGGAAGCACGCTCTGCAGGAATTAGGCATGAGAGTGGACTCGTGGAGCCTCCGGATGTGACGACACACGGAGCTGGGGATGACGGACTTGGGCCGCTCCAAGCCACACGCGGCCAGTATGGTGTGGGTCGCCACTCTGGTGATTTCTTTGAATGCATCGACTCTTGCAGGAGCTACGATGAATGAGAAACTTGCTATTAAATGACAGGAATGAAGAGAGTACAATAACGAGTCTTCAAAAACAGAAAACAATGAGATGGTTGGAGTAAGTTAAGATGGTGAGATCCGGAGGAATTGCGTGAGATGTTATTCAACAAAGAGAATTAGTCTCTCAAAAGAGCTCACTTCTAGCCCCTAACCACCAAAAAGTTCAGAAGAAATCGCAGAAGGATTGATATTATTCTAACATCCAGCAATGACAGGCGAAGTTAAATTGATCGTATCTTGTACCGGGACTCTAGTTACTAAGCAAGAGAAGATATTGAGATTAGCAAATCAACCCTAAAAGTCAGATTAAGCAAGACTCGCACTTACGGTTAGTTCCTTTGTGTCTGAATCATAAGTAGTCAATGCACCCAACAACAAGTGTCAACAAATTACATTCAACCGATTGGCTTCAAGAAGGAACTAATAACATGATGTGCTATCTGCACTTCTGTGTGGAAACTCAACATAGGATTCTTCACAATTAGATGTGAATGTGATTAGACAACAGCAGAATGATATCCATGGTGGTCACATTAACTGAAACAGGTTCTAGTACTATTGTCTTAGACATGCTGTTTTGTCAGTGACATTTCCTAACACGTTCAGGCAAAGCAAGATATACCATCTGAAACAGAACATGTGATTGGTCACACAAAAGCCGGAAAAGCATTCAAGAGAACCTTACAGAAGCAAAACATAAATCTGTCACCAGGTAGCATGATACATCCATACGATCCCCAAAGAAAATCAAGATTACGCCCTAGAGATGTTTGTTTTATCAGATCAATCACTAACAGAAATCCATAAATAAGTAGAAGGTTGCTTATCGAACATACCCAGCTGTTTATTGTGGCCAACCGGCTTCAAATTGAACTTGACAAAAGATTGGATTTTCACTTTTTGCACTGTCATCTCTTCTAGAGTGCCCAGCTACACGAGCCTCTTCCAGCATTGCTTTCCCCTGGGAATTATGTGATGAAGCAACACTTGCCTCAAGTGTGGCAGAAAAAGAATGAAAGGATCCTGACAAAGAACCAGCAGAAGATGTCATAGATGGACAATTGTCTTCTTGGTAAGTGATGCCGCATGATGTTCCAACAGATTTATTTGTGTGATACTGATGCCTTTCCAAACTAGCTTGGTCCAATGTCGAAGGAGGCAATCCTGGACATCTTTTCTGTCTCCGTCTATCAATTATGGGAGATCTAGGCTTAGAGGATCCTGACACGGAACCAGCAGAAGATGTCAAAGAAGGACAGTTGTTTTCTTGGCAAGTAATGCTGCATGATGTTCTGACAGACTTATTTGTATGATACTCATGCCTTTGCAAACTAACTTGGTCCATTGTGGAAGGAGGCAATCCTGGACATCTGTTCTGTTTCTGCCTATCAATTACTGCAGATCCAGGCTTAGACAATTTATCACCAACATAACTGACCTTATGCTGCAAAGCTACTGCACTTTCAGTATTGCAACTTTTATTTACTTGATTCCTCAATTCTAAGCGACTAATATTAAAACTGGCTACTTTTGGAGCATTTCCTTTCCTAACCAATTTGTTTGCTACATGACGAACACTACCTGTTAAATCACGAGCTTGCCGTCTAGACTTGGATCTATCCATCATTTGCTTTGGTGATATTGTACGTATCTTCGTCGCAGGAAGCAAAACCTAATGATAATTCTATAAAAATAGAGTTAATCTACCTACTTTAGGCAATAAATAATGCAATATTTGTTAGAAAATATTTAGATTTCATTTTATTTATTCAAATTTTCTTTGTTTATGTAGAATAATGAGACATGGAGAAAATAAGGAAAATATGGCAAAAGGAAGGAAAAGAATATGCTACCCAGAGAAGAGTTAGAAGATGACTATCGGATCGAGAATTCTGCGATTTATTCCCTAGTTTTATGTAGAAAAGAAGTAATTGCCTTGTGATAGGAGTTTTCTTTTAGGGGGACAACTAGTTTTCTTTTAGATCGTAAATTTTATTATTTTGGGAGTTTTTCAAGTATTTTGAAGAGAGGACAAAAGTGATGACAGAATCCTTGTTATTTGATTCAAGATATTTGGTTTAATTTATATTTTCGTTTCTTCTTCTATTATGTTCTAATTTTCTTTGTTAGTTATATATTATTGTGATTTCATGCTTTCTATGTTTTGCAAGTGATTTCATTCATGTGAATTATATATTATTGTGCTTAATTCCTTTTAAGCGATTTGTCACCACTTGAATGATCTGATATGTATGTTTGAGATTGAGAAGTGATAAAATGCAATTGCTTCTTATAATATATAACCATGAATTAAATATAGATAGAGATATACCATGTTATTTTGTAGCTTTCGATGATAAGGTGGTCCAAAAGATTCATTGTAAATCGGGAATATTCGCATATTTTAATGCACTTTTGTTTATTTAAATTCACATAGAGATTTAGTGGATTGATAAACTGAGTAGGTTTGCTATTCTTAGAGATAGGATAGTAAATAGACTAGGAAATTCCACTATTACATGTTTGATTTTGTTTTTGTATGCATAATGATTTGAAATTTATATCTAGTGATTATGGTGAAATCGGATGCTCTAACATATTTTATTTGATTGATTATTTTCCTTTAGTTCTAAAATTTCATTTTTAAAATTGTCAATATTTATTTATTCTCAATTCTATTTTGATTTGTTAGATAAATTTTAGAATTAATCTATTTTTAATATTTAATTGGTTTATTAATTATCAGTCTCTATGGGATGATACTCTTCTCATCATTATATTACTTGTTCATTGACACGTTCAGAATTTTACGAACAATTTTTTGGGCCGTTGCCAGGGATTATTTGTTTAATACCAATTAATATTGACACCGGATAATTCTAAGTTTAATCTAGCTTTAATCTTATTTTTTTTCAAAGTGTACATTGGTGTATGACACAGAGTCAACAAGGGCAACTTGTTAAGTTTAATCTAGAAATTGAACATACATTTAAAAAGCGACTAAGAGAACAGAGAAATCACACTAAAAAGATGGAGGGAGTTGCTGATGGTGAAATCCATGTAGACTCTTGAGAGATTATGCTACGCCAACAATTGAGGGCACCATATCAAGCATCAGGAGACCTGCAATTCAAGCAAACAACTTTGAGATCAAGCCATCGCTGATTTAGATGCTTCAACAATTAGTGCAATTTAGTGGGCTACCAAGCGATGAGCCAAACGCTCCATCGATGCTTTTCTTGAAATCCGTGACACAATTAAATATAATAGAGTTAGAAATGATGCTATTAGATTAAGATTATTTCCATTTTCCCTAAAAGACAAAGCTAAGCATTGGCTCTTTTCTCTTCTTGCACGATCAATCACTACATGGAATGATATGGCCCAAAAATTTAGTGGGCTACCAAGCGATGAGCCAAACGCTCACATCGATGCTTTTCTCGAAATCTGTGACACAATCAAATATAATGGAGTTACAGATGATGCTATTAGATTAAGATTATTTCCATTTTCCCTTAAAGACAAAGCTAAGCATTGGCTCTTTTCTCTTCCTGCAGGATCGATCACTACATGAAATGATATGGCCTAAAAATTTCTTAGTAAGTTCTTTCCACATGCAAAGTCTGCAAAAATGTGTAACGATATTACTAATTTTATGCAGATGGATAATGAATCATTATATGAAGCATAAGAAAGATTCAAGGAGTTTATTAGGAGATGCACGCATCATGAACCACCGGTATGGATGCAGGTACAAACATTTTATAATGGATGTAGTACAAATTTTCATTCTATGTTTGATGCAGGTGCAGGGGGAACTCTGAATAATAAAATACCAGAAGAAGCCTACAACCTATTAGAGGAAATGACATCCAATAGTTTTCAGTGACCTACTAAGAGGATACCGGTGCGAAAAGCTATCGGAGTTCATGAGATGGATGCTTTCACTGCAATTGCTGCACAAATTGAAGTACTCAACAAAAAAAAAAGATAACATAAGTGTTTTAGGCATGAAAACTCAAAATATGACATGCGATTTTTGTGGTGGAGGACATGTTAGCACAGAGTGTCAGGTAGGCAACATTTTTACTCAATTTAATGAAAATGCTAATTTTGCTGGGAATTTTAACAGATCACAGAATAATCTTTGCTCCAACACGTACAATTTGGGATGGTGCAATCATCCAAAATTTTCATGGAATAATCAGAGTGTGACGAGACCACCACCAGGATTAAAACAATTAGAAGAGACAAAGTCTAATATGGAAGATATAATCACCAAACTTGCCAACACCACTTAGGATATCATCAAGAGCATATATGTGAGATTTCAGAATCAAGAAGCTTCAATCAGAAATCTAGAGATGCAAGTGGGGCAGTTAGCAAACATGATGTCAGGGAGACAACAAGGTTCTTTGAATAGCAACATAGAGAAAAATCCATTTGAAAATGTAAAAGCTACAACCCCGAGAAATAATAAACAAGTGGGAGAAGAGGATGCCGAACGAAAGATTTCCAAAGACAAAGAAGAGGAGGTCAAGAAACAACCAAAGGAGGCAGACAAGAGTAAACTTTTTCCGGATAATCTAAAGCCATACGTGCCACCAGTTCCATTCCCTCAACGACTCCAGCAACATAAAATAGATAAGCAATTTTCTAAATTTCTTGATGTATTTAAAAAATTGCACATTAACATTCTTTTTGCATATGCTTTAGCATAAATGCCTAGCTATGCAAACTTTTTGAAGTAGATTTTGGCAAACAAAAGGAAGCTGGAGGATTATGAAACTGTGAAATTGAACGAGGAATGTTCAGCCATCTTACAAGATAAATTACCTCCGAAGTTAAAAAGATCGTGGGAGTTTTATAATTTCTTTCACTATTGGGGATTCTTACTTTGAAAAGTCATTATATGATTCAGGTGCAAGCATTATTTTCAGGAAATTAGGATTAGGTGAAGTAAAAGCAACACAGTATCGTTTCAACTAGCTGATCGATCAATTAAATATCCGAGATGTATTGTGGAAGATGTATTGGTAAATGTTGACAAGTTTATCTTTCCTTCAGATTTCATAGTTCTTAACATGGAGAAAGACTTTAAGGTACCGCTTATCTTAGGTCGACCTTTTCTAATAACAGGAAGAGTTCTTATTGATGTGCAACATGAGAAGTTGATTCTTAGAGTTCAAGATGATCTTATCTCTCTTAATGTTTTTAAAGCAATGAAATATACCTCTAATGATAATTTTTGTTTTAGAGTTGAGACAATTGACAAGTTGGTGAATAAGGTCTTTCAAGAAAATATTTTTACATACCCACTTGAAGCACGTCTAGTTCAACCAAGGAGCAAAGAAATTGAGAATGAGGATATAAGAGAGTGCGTAAATTTCATGGAGGCAAATCCAACATATTCAAGGAAAAAGGCAACAAAATTTAAGGAGTTGGGACCACACAACAAAGCCTAAACCATCGATTGAAGAGCCTCCTATTCTTGAACTCAAACCCTTACCCTCTCATTTGAAATATGCTTATTTAGATGGAGTTTCTTCTTTGCCAGTAATTGTATCTTCTTCTTTGACAGATTTGATGGAGGAGAAATTGCTTAGAGTGTTGAGAGAGCATACGGGTGCAATTGGATGGAAAATTGTTGACATCAAGGGAATTAGCCATTCACTTTGCGTGCACAAAATTTTAATGGAGGAACAACATAAACCCACTATCTAACCTCAGAGGCGTTTGAACCCAAAAATGCAAGAAGTGGTGAAAGCTGAGGTAATTAAGTTACTTGATGCAAGGATCATCTATTCTATCTTTGATAGTTCCTAGGTAAGTCCTGTGCAAGCTGTGCCAAAGAAAGGAGGTATGACTGTCCAAAAAAATGATAATAATGAATTGATTCCAACTAGAACAGTTACCGAGTGGAGTGTATATGGATTACAGAAAATTAAATAATGCCACTACAAAAGATCATTTTCCTGTAGCATTTATTGATTAGATGTTTAAAAAACTTGTAGGACATGAGTTTTATTGCTTTCTTGATGGATATTTAGGGTATAATCAAATCCCTATTGCACCAGAAGATCAAGAAAAAACTACTGTCACTTGTCCCTATGGTTCTTTTGCTTTTAGAAGAATGTTCTTTGGTCTTTGTAATGCACCAGCTACTTTTCAAAGATGCATGATCTCTATTTTTTTTATATGGTTGAAAAATATATTGAGATTTTTATGGATGATTTTTTTGTTTTTGGCTCTTCTTGTTTAAATGATTTGGCTTTGGTTTTACAAAGCTGTGAGGAGACTAACCTTGTTTTGAGTTGGGAGAAGTGTCATTTTATGATACAGGAAGGAACAGTGCTCGGGCATAAGAACTCTAAAAATGGAATAGAAGTCGATCAAGTCAAAGTGGAGGTCATTGCAAAATTGCCTCCACCAACATCTGTGAAACTTGTCGGAGAATTTTTGGGGCATGCAGGATTCTACAGGCGATTGATAAAAGATTTTTCAAAGATTGCTAAACCTCTATCCAATCTTTTGGTAAAAGATGCACTGTTTAATTTTATTGATGAATGCGTGAAGGCTTTTAACACTTTAAAGGAAAAGTTAGTATTAACACCAATCGTGGCAGCACCACAATGGGACTTACTTTTTGAGCTGATGCGTGATGCTAGCAATTTTGTAGCGGGAGCTGTTTTGGGACAAAGGAAGAATGGAATTTTTCAAACCATCTACTATGCCAATCAAACCTTGTCATGGGCACAATTGAATTATTCAACAAAAAAGGAGCTTTTGGCGGTAATTTT
Organism: Syzygium jambos; assembly: GCA_031216235.1. Taxonomy (NCBI): domain Eukaryota; kingdom Viridiplantae; phylum Streptophyta; class Magnoliopsida; order Myrtales; family Myrtaceae; genus Syzygium; species Syzygium jambos. The sequence goes on from CM062221.1 coordinate 4,776,426, forward strand.
TGCTTTTGATAAATTTCGTTTTTACTTAATAGGCTCAAAAGTTATAGTTTATTTTGACCACTCTGCTTTTAAGTATATACTTGAAAAGAAAGAATCAAAATCACGTTTAATCAGGTGGATTCTACTGCTGCAAGAATTTGATTTGGAAATCAAAGATAAGAAAGAGAGTGAAAATCTAGTTGCAAATCACTTGTCAAGAGTCCTAAATTCAAAGGAAGAAGATAAGTCCAATTACGGAAAAGTTCCCTGATAAGAAAATTTTTTCCATGAAATCCACATATATTCCCTGGTACGCTGATTTTGTAAATTATTTAGTAAGTATTATTCTTCCTCCTGAATTGTCATATCAATAGATCTGATGTTAAAAATTATTTTTAGGAAGAGCCTTTCCTTTTTAAAGTATGTGCAGACCAGGCCATAAGGAGATATGTCCCAAACGAAGAAATGGCAAATATTTTACGTCGTTGTCATGATAGAGAGGCAGGTGGTTATTTTGGTGCCACCAAAACTGCTGCTAGGGCTTGACAATCTGTATTTTATTGGCCCACACTATTTAAAGATGCATACTCCTATGTAGCTTCATGTGATTGGTGTCAGAATTGAAAATATTTCTAGAAAAAATGAGTTGCCTTTAAACAACATTATTGTGTGTGCATTATTTGATGTTTGAGTATTGATTACATAGGGCCCTTTACACTTTCTTATAGGAATTTATACATTTTAGTGGTTGTGGAGTTTGTGTCTAAGTGGGTAGAAGCTGTAGTATTGCCAATAAATGATGCTAAGGTTGTGGTCAAATTCTTGAAGAAAAATATTTTTACCCGATTCAGCACTCCTAGGGCAATCATAAGTGATAGGGAGACACTTTTGTAACAAACAATTTGAAGCACTTTTGAGTAAGTATGGAGTCACACATAAGGTTGCAACCCCTTATCATCCTCAGACTAGTGGTCAAGTAGAGGTTTCAAATAGGGAAATAAAGAGAATTTTAGAAAAAATAGTGAATGTCTCTAGTAAAGATTGTTTAATAAAACTTGATGATGCACTTTGGGCTTGCAGGACAGCATTCAAAACCCCAATTGGAATATCTCCATTTAGGCTAGTGTTTGGGAAGGCTTGTCATTTATGGGTGGAATTAGAGCATAAAGCATTTTGGGCATTGAAATTTCTGAATTTTGACATACAGTTTGCAGGTGAAGGAAGATTGTTGCAACTGAATGAATTAGAGGAATTTCACAATGAGGCCTATGAAAATGCTAAGATGTACAAGGATAGTATAAAAAGAAGACATGACAAACAGATATTTAGAAGATAGTTCAAAATTGGCCAAAAAGTTTTACTTTATAACTCGTCTTAAACTTTTTCCAGGAAAGTTACGTTCCTGATGGTCTGGTCCTTATACAGTCACACAAATATTCCCATACGGAACAATTGAAGTTGCACATGACACTAAAGGCACATTTAAGGTGAATAGTCAACATTTGAAGCCCTATTTTGAAGGTGGTTACCGCAAGTAGAAGACCGCCATTAAACTTCATCCTCCAGAGTGGCGACATCTGAGGTAGTTTGGCTGAAAACTATAAAGCAAACGCTTTTTGGGAGGTATCCCAAGCATTTTCATTATGTTGCTTAATTGATTCTTTTTCAAAAAAATAAAAAAACATTATTTTTTTTCTCTAGGTTAATTTTCTTTCTTGAGGGATCACCTTTTTGGAGTTTAGTCATCAAGGCAATCCATGGACACATCCTACAATAAGGGGAGTTTTCTTGTTCCTGTTTTTCTTTTGTTTATTTTTTTTTTCGCATTGAGGACAATGCTTTATTCAAGTTTGGGGGGAAACAAAGTTTTTGCTAAATCTGATTTTTTTTTGTCATGATTGCATTCCTTGTTGTGAATTTTTGCAATTCTTAGGAAAATTTAAGTTTTGTTCAAACTTGCGAAAGATGTGTAAGTTAATTTTGATTCCGATTATGTTGATCCACTTACTGAGCAGTAGAAGTCCTTAATTTTTGAGTAGTATGTACATCTAGAGAATATTTACATGAAGTATACGCTTTTCTTAAATCTCACCCAAATCTTAGAATTTATTTGATTTTCTCTTGAGGTGAAATCATAGGCTACATCTAATTGAAAAAATGATTTTGGCAATTTTTGGATTGATTGCGCCTTTCAAGCCAACCTTGTTTATTTATCCCTAGTTACCCCATTAAGCCTTAATTCTTATCCAATCTTTCATTGACACCCACATCTTTTTAGCTTACTTTTTGCCAAATTATGTCATTGTCCCACACCCCATGAACATGTTAATTTCTTAGGATAAAAGTTTATTTGAGCATAATAGCAATTTGGGAGGAAGGGTGGAGCATGAAAATAATTTGATTGCTATGGTTGTTGGGGGTGTATTGTTTCAAAAAAAAAAATAAAAAAAAAGAAAAGAAAGAAATTGCTTTTATGGTTCCATATCCAACTTTCAATTGAGTGAGCCTTTTGGATACTCAATGGGTTTGGAATGTTCACATTATATTAGAAGGGACTTAGGGAGGAACTCCACCATAAAGCAATGAAAAAAAAAGAGAAAAAAAAGAAAATAAAAAAAACAAAAAGAATGATGATCAGTGACGGCAAAAAGATTATTTTGAAGATGTGAAATTGGGGATAGTGGCATGTGCTCTAATTAGATCTTAGAAATCAACGTGTTCATACGTGATTTGAGCTTAAATTTACCATTATCTCACTGCTACCCAGCCTTACATTACAACCCAGGGAAAAGTCCTATTGATTTTTGGTTGGATGATTAGCTTACATTGGTGGAGAGAGGAATGAAAAGCAAATGTATGAGATTTGGTCATAATTATAAAGAGTTTTTGAGAGGTTGCATACCAATGTGAACTTATTTGGATTGCATATAATTCGAAAAGATGAGGACTCACACACATGCTCGGATCACATAGTTAGAATTGGTATTCACTTATGAATCAATTTCAATGTTTGGATGAAATTTGTGTTTTTCTTTGAATTGTGATTTCGAGAAATTATGGAAGGATGTTATGGAGGGGGTTGTTAGCTTGAGTATGTTTTATATCTTGCTTTTGCTCGAGCACTAGAAAAATGTTAAGTTCGAGGGTTTGATAACTCTATAAAAATAGAGTTATTCTATCTACTTTAGGCAACGAATAATGCAATAATTGCTAGAAAATATTTGAATTTCATTTTATTTACTCAAATTTTCTTTGTTTATGCAGACTAATGAGACATGGAGAAAATAAGGAAAATATGGCAAAAAAAGAGAAAAGAATATGCTATCTAGAGAAGAGTTAGAAGATGGATATCAGATTAGGAATTCTGCAATTTCAGGTACAGCAGCAATTAGATCGAAAGGTGATGACACTGTGGTTGTGGGGCTCTCGATGTTAGAGGGACCGCTATTTCTTACAATATCGAATATCGAAATTTGTGGCTTAGTCAATGGCATTGAAATATGTCCAATGCAGCTCTCTCCTTCATCAGTTCCCGCATGTTCTGTTTGTATAATATAAACTGATTACTGGATTTATCAATTTTTATTTATTCTCAATTCTATTTTGATTCGTTAGATAAATTTAAGAATTAATCTATTTTTACTATTTGATTGGTTTATTAATCATCAATCCCTGCGAGACGATACACTTCTTATCATTATATTATTTATTCCCTGACAGGTTCAAAATTTCATGAACACCTAACGTAGAATCTTCATCTTCCAATGGTTGATGACTTGAGGATGGTTGATCTAATTTGTCATGCCCTCAGTTATGATGCTCTTGCTCTTTACTCTTCTTGCGTGGATACTCCACATTACTTGAATGAAAGCTCAATGACCTCTGTCGTCGTGCATCCCAATTCTCACGAAATGCCTTTATACGAATATGCATATCACGGCATCGTTGTAGAGTTCTTGCACCCAAATATTCCGTTGCTCTCTCTACAACATTGTGATCCCTTCTTTTGCCTTCTTGGGATATTTCCCCATCAATATCATTGCCCCTTACAGATATAGCAGCAATCGGGTCAAAAGGTGATGACACTATGGTTGTGGGGCTCCCGATGTTAGAGGCATCGCTATCTCTTACGATATCGAATATCGAAACTCGCGATTCAGTCAATGGCATGCCTGTAGAGTTCTTACACCCTATTTCGTTGCTCTCTTTGCAACATTGGGATCCCTTCTTTCGCCTTTTTAGGACATTTTCCCATCAATACCATCGCTCCTTTCAGGTACACCAGTAATCGGGTTGAAAGGTGATGATACTGTGGTTGTGGGGCTCCCGATGTTAGAGGCACTGCTATCTCTTATGATATCGAATATTGAAACTCGCGTCTCAGTCAAGGACATTGAAACATGTCCAATGCAGCTCTGTTCTTCATCAGTTCCCACATGTTCTGTTTGTATAGAATAAAATTAATTATTTGATTTATAAATGTTTATTTATTCTCAATTTTATTTTGATTTGTTAGATAAATTTTAGAATTAAGCTATTTTTAACATTTAATTGATTTATTAATCATCAATCTTTGTGAGACGATACTCTTCTCATCATTATATTACTTGTTCATTGACATGTTTAGAATTTCACGAACACCTAGCGCAGACTCTTCATCTTCTGATGGTTGATGACTTGAAGATGGTTGACCTAATCTGTCATGCTCTGAATTATGATGCTTTTTCTATTTACTATTCCAACGCACAGACTCTACGTTTCCTGAATGAAAGCTCAATGACCCACATCGCAGTGCATCCCAATTCTCATGAAATGCCTTTATACGAATATCCACATCACGGCATTGCTGTAGAGTTCTTGCACCTGAATATTCCGTTGCTCCCTCTGCAACATTGGGATCCCTTCTTTCTCCTTCTTGGGACATTTCCCCATCAATACCATCACCCCTTTCAGATACAGCAGCAATCGGGTCGAAAGGTGATGACTCTGTGGTTGTGGGGCTCCTGATGTTAGAGGCTTCGCCATCTCTTACGATATCGAATATCAAAACTCGCGGCTTAGTCGATGGCATGCCTATAGAATTCTTGCACCCGAATATTCCGTTGCTCTCTCTATAACATTGGGATCGCTTCTTTCACCTTCTTGGGACATTTCCCCATTAATACCATTGTCCCTTTCAGGAACAGTAGCAATCGGGTTGAAAGGTGATGACACTATGGTTATGGGGCTCCCGATGTTAGAGGCACCGCTAGCTCTTATGATATCGAATATTGAAACTCACGGCTCAATCGATGGAATTGAAACATATCCAATGTAGCTCTCTCCTTCATCAGTTCCCGCATGTTCTATTTATATAATATAAAATTGATTATTGGATTTGAGCACGTTCATAGCTGGGTTCTAGATTTGGAAGTCTTGAGTTATGGTGGGTGTCAGAAGAAGATCGGATACAAAAGGAAATCAACATGATTTATGGTGGGCTATATTTGCCTATCTTTGCCTAGACACTCCACCATTAAATGCTTTCATAAGGTAAAGAGAGGCTCTTGTTTGATTTTTTGTTAAAGAGCATGAACTTCTAACATTGACAGAAGGAACAAAGATTTCAAGGTCTTTGGCTCATTTAATGTTTGTGTTTGTGTTTGTTCTGTTGTTTGACATTTTGTCCTTCAGAAAGTAAGTGTGCAGAATGTTTTTCTTCATCATTAAATGTAGTATAGGTGTTGTGCTTTTATATATGGACTTATGGTGAGTGTTGTATACTAATTGAACCCATCAGAAAGTATTCTAAGAACAATTTCTCCCTCCAACTTGTGCACTTGTTCTAAATTTCCAAAGTTATCATTATTCCTTTTGGTTCCAACATTTGGTATCAAAGCTAGAAATGGCATCCATTAGTTCCGTTCAATTGCAACTTCCAAAGTTGTACAGAAGCAATTTCAACAACTGATCCGTGCATACGAAGGTTCTTTTCAAATCGCAAGATTTGTGGAATCTGGTGAAAAATGGCTACATTGAAGTGGCCAATGCCGAAGCATTTGAGGCTTTAAGAAAGGAGGAGAAAGACTCTTTGGACGAGTCTTGGAAGAAAGATCAAAAAGCGTTATATATGATCTTTCAAGCTGTGGATGAAATGATATTTGAAAAAATATTGAGTGCGGAGACCGCAAAAGAAGCGTGGGATGTTTTGCGAAAATCCTACAAAGGTGATGATCATGTTCAACGGGTGCGGCTTCAAACAGTTCAAGGTGATTTTGAGTTTGTACGCATGAATGACTCTGAATCAGTCTCGACATATTTTGATCATGTGCAAACCATCGTTAACCATTTGAGGGTTAATGGTGAAAAACTCCAAGATGTTCGAGTCGTAGAAAAAATCTTGAGGTCTTTGACCGAAAGATTTGACTACATTGTCGCGGCGATCGAGGAAGGGCAAGATGTGTCAACCCTCACGTTGGAGCGGTTGATGGGTTCATTGTGCTCGCATGAGCAAAGAATTAATCAAAAGTCCATCGGTTCAAATCCTGGGCAAGCATTGCAAAGTCGGTTCGTTCCATCAAGTCGAGGAGGCTATCAAGGCAGTCAAGGTCGCAGAGGAGGCCGAGGTAGAGGTGGAAATTTAAATTTTACCGGAATTTATAAAACATGAGACAAATCAAAAGTCAAGTGTTTTAAGTGCAATAAATTCGGACACTACAAATCTAAATGCCAAGCAAATACGACGCCTGAGCAGGTGGAGCACGCACATGCCACCAATGCTGAGGAATACATGGTGCTAGCATGCAAGAAGGATGACTAGAGCACCGTAGACACCAAAATATGGTACCTAGATACCGGTTGCAGAAATCATATGTCCGGTTGGAAGGAGTTATTCTCGCAGTTGGACGAGACGAATCGTGGGGAAGTCAATTTTGGGAATAAATAAAAAATTCCCGTTACGGGCAAAGGTAAGATCAATATTAAGTCAAAAGATGGTACTAATGTATCTATTACGGATGTTTACTTTGTGCTGGACTTTTATGGAATGATGTCTTGTTGGAAAACAACATCGAGAAACTTTTCCGGTTGGAAATGCTAGAAGAGCAAAACAACCATTGGAGTTGGTACATACTAACATATGTGGCCTTGTTGAGGTTAAATCATTTAGAAAAAAAATGTACATGCTAATTTTTATGAATGATTTTGCCAAAAAAATTTGGATATATTTCTTGAGAAAAAAATCTGAAGCTTTTGGTAAGTTTAAAGAATTTAAAGTCTATGTTGAAAAACATAGTGGCTTTAATTTGAAGACGTTGAGATCATATAGAGGTGGAGAATTCACCTCAAATGAATTTGATAAATATTGTAAAATTCATGGAGTAAAATGTCAGTTGATTGCCAGCTATACTCCTCAGCAAAATAGTATAGTATAAAGAAAAAATAGAACAATTTTTGAAATGGCTAGAAGTATGCTAAAAGCTAAGAATTTACCCAAGAAGTTTTGGGTAGAAGCAATTGCTTGTGTTGTATTTGCGCTTAACAGGTGTCTAACAAAGAGTGTTCTTGGAAGAACCCTAGAAGAGGCTTGGAGCGGCAACAAACTAGATGTTTCGTTCCTGCGAATATTTGGGTGTGACATATCCCCATATACGTGATGAACGGAGAAAGAAGTTGGATGACAAAAGTGAGAAGTGCATCTTCATTGGCTACAGTGACACAACTAAAGGATAATAAGTTGTATAACCCAATCACTCTAAAGGTAATCATCGGCAGGTAAGTCCAGTTTTTAGAAGATGAAGCCTAGGATTGGAACCAAAAGGGTGACCAGAAAAACATTACCATCGAAGATGAACTATTGGAGGGAGATACAGAAAAACCTCCATTGTCTTCGACTGGTGGTGCATCTTCTTCACCAACAGAAGCTTTAGTACCACCATTACGTTGTTCACAGCGATTGAGAGAGACTCCAGCAAAATTCAAGGATTATGTGATCACAAGAGACGATGACAGTAATAGTGATGGAATAATTGATGAAACTATAGTAAAGTTTTGTTTATTTGCTGAATGTGACCCTATATCCTATGATGAAGCAGCCGTAGATGAGAATTGGATCCAAGCAATGGATGATGAAATATACTCAATTGAGAAGAGTGACGCATAGATGCTAACTTCTTTACCTCCTAATAAGAAGGCCATTATTGTTAAGTGGGTGTACAAGACGAAGTACAAACCCGATGGTCAGGTGGACCTTTACAAAGCCAGACTGATTGTAAAGGGCTACAATCAAAAACAAAGTATTGATTATTCCGACATATTTGCACAAGTGACTCGAATGGATACCATTCGGATGATCTTAGCACTTGCAGCTCAAAACTGTTGAAGGATTCATCAAATGGATGTGAAATCAGCGTTTCTTAGTAGTGTCCTTGAAGAGGAAGTCTATGTGGAGTAACCATAGGGTTATGAGAAGAAAGGGCATGAAAATCAAGTTTACAAGCTGAAAAAGGCATTGTATAGGCTAAAACAAGCACCTCGTGCTTGGTACACACGTACTTGTTAAAGCATGATTTTCAAAAGTGTTCGTATGAGCATACACCATATATCAAGTCAAATATTAACGGTGACATAATAATTGTGTGCCTTTATGTCGGTGATTTGATATTTACGGGGAGCTATGAAAAGATGTTTGCTCAATTCATGGAGGCTATGACTAGCTAGTTCGAGATGACAAATTTAGGATTGATGTCCTATTTTCTTGGCCTTGAAGTGAAACAGGCAAATGGTGACATTTATTTCACAGCAAGACTATGCTAATGATATTTTGAAGCGACTGAAAATGGAATCGCTTAAGCTAATTCGGACTCCTATAGTAGAACGGTTGGAGCTGAAGAAAGAAGGAATCGGTGAACAGGTAAATCCCACTTATTTCAAAAGCATTGTTGGTAGGTTTGAGATATTTGGCCTCTACTAGGCCAAATATTACCTATGGAGTGGGAATTATTAACAAGTTCATGGAAAAACCATACCAATGACATTTGCATGCAGCCAAAAGAATTTTATGGTATGTCAGTGGAACTCGTGATCATGGAATTTTATATTCTTATACTGACAATTTCAATCTAGTAGGGTACACATAGTGTTTGGGCAAATGATACCGAGACTCAAAAGAGTACTTCTAGATATGCTTTCTTTCTTGGATTAGGAGTAATTTCTTGGTCCTTGAAAAAACAAGCTGTTGCACTCTCGGCAGCTACAGCATAATACATAGCGTTAGCTTTGATGGCATGTTAAGCGATATGGATTCGTAGGATTTTGCTTGAATTGAAGCATGAACAAATAGGTCCTACCAAAATGATGTGTGACAATAAGTCGGTTATTGCATTAGCCAAGAATCCAGTTTTTCATGGCAAGAGCAAATATATTGACATCAAGTATCACTGCATTCGTGAAGGAGTCAAAGATGGTGAGATTGAGCTTGATTTTTTCAGATTAGAAGTGTTGACACCTATTTTTAATTTGCCCAAAATTAAGTGCACAAAATTTAGGAATTAATTTTTTAGTTCCTAAAACAAAAAAATATTTCTATTTAAATGCATTGCATATAGAAATTAGGCACATTTTGCATTAATAGGGCCTATTAGAGTTTTGTAAAAAAAATAAAAATAAAAATAAAATTTCAAAAAAATAAATATATTAATTAATTAATTAATTTTAAAAAAAAAGAAGAAGAAAAAAATCGAGTCGGGCCAGGCCGACCCGGCCCGTTCTCTTCCTTCCCCCGCGCGGCCCAACTTCCCCCGCGCCCGGCCCTTTCCCTTTTCTTTTTTTCTCCCCCTCCCCGCGGGCCCAGCCCGCTTCTTTTTCTTTCTTTCCTTTCTTTTCCCGCGCGCGGGCCGGGCCTGGCCCGGCCCGGCCCCTTCTTCTCCTTCCTTCTTCCTCCCCGCGACCGTCGCTGTCCGTTCCCCTGTTTTCCCCTGTGCGCGACCGAAGCATGACGCACGGCGACGCCGCGTCATCGTCGTCCTCAGCCCAGAAGAGTCCCGGGGGAGCACGCCACCGGGATTGGCCTTAATGGCCAGTCCTATCCCTCCCGTTTTTCCCGGCGTCCTTATCCTCTCCTCCCTCTTGGCTCCCTGTTCCCCTGCTCTGCTTCACCGCCAGGCCTCCCTCTCTGCACCGGCCTATGGCCGCGGTTCGCGGAGCCTAGGCCGGGGCAGGCCATCGTCATTGCATAGGCAACGGAGCAGAGCCGCGTCGTCGTCGTCGGCTATAAATAGCCACAGAGAGAGAGAGGGAGTCCCGGTCGGCGTTTTTGAGAGAGAAACAGAGCAGGGAAAGAGAGAAAACAGGGAGGGAATAGAGAGAGAACGAAGAGAATAGAGAGAGAGAGAGAGTGTGACCGAGGCCTCGTCGGAGCAAACCAGCGACGTCGTTGCCACCGTGAAGAAGCCAGAGCCCCGGTCGGCCATTTTCCAGAAAAAAGAGTGACAGAGAGAGAGAACAAGGGGGAGAACAGAGAGAGAGAATGCAGAGAGAGAGGAAGCATATCGGGAGTTCGCCGGAGCCGTCTGCAGCGCCGCCGTCTCCCGCCAGACCAGCCAGAAGCCCCCCAACGCGCTGCCGACAGGTGAGCTTCCCCCGGTCCCTGTTTTGCTTTGTTTTCCGGCATGGTTAGGCCAGGACTCGTGCCGGCCGAGTCGCGTGATTCCCAGCCCATGCCGTCGCCGTTCCCGGTCCCCACTCGCAGTTGAACGTCAGCCGCAACCGTCGGAGCCGACCGTGCCGCCGGAGGAGGTCGAAATCGGCTGATTTCCACCGCGCCCGCCAGGTGTTCGACACAATGCCCCAGAGAAGCCGATTCTGATTTGGCTCGCCGGCCGGCGAACCAACGGCCAGACGGCGAACCAGGCTGTCGGCGACGTTGTTGACGGCCCCAGAGGCTGTTCCAGCCGGTGGACGGCCGATTTTGGCCCCACCGGCGCCCTCTCTCCGTGGGTCTGCGAATCGGGTCGGATTCGACCCGAATCAGCAGATCCGACCCGGGTCAACTCCCGGGTCGGATCTGTCGACTCGGGTCGATTATGACCGACCCGAATCAGTCGACCCGACCCGGTCAACGACCGGGTCGAATCCGTTGACTCGGGTCGATTATGACCGACCCGGATCAGCCGATCCGACCCGGGTCAATGACCGGGTCGGGTCCGTTGACCCGGGTCGGACCCGACCCGACCGGATTTATATAATATTTATATTATTATTTTATTTTTTAAAAAATTATTAAAAATTTTAAAAAATTTTAAAAAATTTCAAGAAAAGTTTTTTTTATTATTTTTTATTTTTTTATTATTTTTCTTGTTTTCCGAAAAAAAATTCGAAAAAAAAAATTTCCGAATTTTTTTTTATGTATGACTTATCTGAGTGTTTTAATCCTTTATATTTATGCATGTGTTGTTTTATTTAAATTCAACAAGCCTGAAGTCGCGCGGTGGTACTTTGTATGTTTTATTTTTATTACCATTGCGTTGTTATTATGCATGTTTTTAGTACAATTGCATGAATTGCTGTGTTTTGAATGTCATCTGGCTTAGTTAGGTCTAGAACCATAGGTTGCATGACTGCTAATCATTTCTGATTATGCACTCGTTTGAATACCTTACATGTTAGGAGAAAGGTCCTAAAATCAATCCAAGCTGTTTGACAAATGTTTTCAAAAAATGAACAGGGTAAAATGGTACCGAAAGGGCATTAGTTATCTGACTAGTGTAACCAAGTCCCCGAACCCAGTTAATTTTTGGTTCGTAGGAATAGGGTGATTCTCCCATCACCCTATTTGGGTTTCTAATCGTCCTACCCCAAATCGATTAGTGACGACTCCTTGGTATAAACCATTTGCATGTTAAATATTTAAACCTTAAGTCGCGATATGGTATGGGCTTGGGAGAGCCCGAGTTAAGTTCTTAACCTAGACTTAGGACATACCAGGCGAGCCCCCCCTGCTTTTTGCATGACGTCCAAAAAAGGCTCCGGGAGTTCGATCGCGACAAGAAGATCAAATTGCAGATATTTTCGCGTAACCATTAAAGGCGGATTCGTTTGAAAAATTAAAGAAGATGCATGGTGTTGTTGAATTCCAAAATCAATTTTAAGGGATGCTTTTTGGATAATATAAAATTGATAATTGGATTTAAGCGCGTTCATAGTTGGTTTCTAGATTTGGAAGTCTTGATTTATAATGGGTGTCAGAAGAAGATCGAAGACAAAAGGAAATCGGCATGATTTATGGTGGGCTATCTTTGCCTATCTTTGCCTGGACCCTCCACTGTTAAATGCTTTTATAAGGAAAAGAGGAGCTATTGTTTGATTTTTTGTCAAAGAGCGTGAACTTCTAACATTGTCAGAAGGAACAAAGACTTCATGGTCTTTGGCTCATTTAATGTTTTTGTTTGTTTTGTTGTTGACATTTTGTCCTTAAGAAAATAAGTGTGCGGAAAGTTTTTCTTCATTATTAAATGTAGTATAGGTATTGTGCTTTTATATAAGGACTTGAGGTGAGTGTTGTATACTAATTGAACCCATCAGAAAGTATTCTAAGAACAATTTCTCCCTCCAACTTTTGCACTTGCTCTAAATTTCCAAAGTAATCATCATTCTTTTTGGTTCCAACATGTTCGTCCCTCATAACAGCACAGTCATGGCAAAACCAATCCCCTTGGGGTACAGTGACACCCAGGCCCACACAATAAGTGTGAACAGCCGAATCGTAGAGATCGCAAAGCAACAGACACCATTCATCTTGTTTGCCTCTATAGACACCGCACCGCGTTTCCATATAAGGATCAAAAGATCTAATTCCATGGGGATCATAAAACCTGCCAAAGAACACAGATAGCAAATCGCTTCTTTCATTAAATTATTTCAATTTTTTTTGGTTCAGGTTTTCTATCACTAGATTTTTTTTATTCGAAATAGAGATCATTTCGTTAAACCCGCACCCACCAACAAGAGTAAGGGGCATCAAAATACAGGATTTCCCAAAGAGGAGATGGGGGGTTAGAAACCCAGTTTAGGGAGAGGGTCTTATATCTTGACGCCTTTACCATCCAGTTTGCTAGTCTATTTAAGTCACGGGTGCAGAGGACCAATTCTAGACTCTAAAAAAAAATCAAGAGGCCAAATAATCAATGATAAGTGGCTCAACATCCTAAGGACAGAGGGAAAAATCTTTCAAATTGCTTATCAAAGTTGAATAGTCAGACTCCGGTGTTAGTTTTATATGAGGTTGATTAGCAAAGTGTTAGAGCACATAGAGATAGGCAAGGGCTTTGGCTTGAAGGGCGGAAGATGCTCAGATTGGTCGCGTGAGGCCTTCCATCAATCTTCCTTTTGAATAGCGGCTTACGCATGCAATTGTCCTTTCCATGGTCTCTGAGAGGTGAGATCCATCGATGTTTATCTTCAGCAAACTAGGGTTTGGTGGTCTCCATCTCGGCCGTAAGTTTAGCAATACTGTTTCGCGCTTTAAGTTGCTTCTATTCCACTTCGCGTAATTACAATGCATGTCTAGAGCCGAGTCGATTATGCTGATTGGGTCCGGCTGATTATGATAGAAGACAAGGGAGTTGCGCGCTAAGAAGAATTTCCAGAGGGTGATTGCGATGATCTCGAACTGCATGTTCTTCTGAGTCATATTATTGTAGTTTAGCAACCACTCCTCAAATCTAATGACTTGGTGAGAAAGTGGATGTTCAATTCGAGATTTGACCAAACCTGCTTTGTCTTGTCACATAAGAGGAATAGATGCTCGATTGTCTCGAGCTTTTTTCCATACAAGGGACAAAATGGCTCAAATAATACCTTTCTCTTAAACAAGTTTAGCATTGTAAGTAATGCATATTAACAGACGCTCCATAGGAAAAGTCTGACTTTTGGAAGTGTTTTTAATCTCCAAATTTTGCTCCAAAGAGCATTAGGGGTTTTGCTAGGAAGAAGAGGGCTGTCTAGAGCCATGTGTAGTCTCATTCTTTCGTAGCTCATTGTATCCGCTTTTGACGGAATAACTTGACCGATTTGTTGACCACACTAATGAGTCTTCCTTCGGGGTAGATGGCAGTGGAGTAGCTAGGATTTCATTCATAACTTCTTCATCGAACAAGTTGTGTAAAAGTTGCTCATTCTAGAGAGGTTCCGCTGGGGCTATCAATTTTGCAATCATGTTGGGTTCATGTTGGTTTTTTGGTCCTCCTAATTCGCCCCTTTCTAGCCATCTATCTTCCCTGATTCTAATATGCTGCTCGTTATCCACTTTCTACCTCACCTCCTTCGAAATGGCATCTCTTCCCATAAGAAAGCTCTGCCAGCCTCATGATGGACGAGAACCCTTAGCTGCATGTCAGAAATCGATGTTTGGAAAATAACATCCTTTTAGAACTTTGCACCATAATGCATTTGAAGTTTGAGACTCTCCAAACTTGTTTTCCTAGCATCGCTTTGTTAAACGTGATGAGATATTTGAAGTCAAAACCTCTTTTGTCTGTTCTTTGCTTTAGTATCTCCTATCTTCTCCAATGAAGGCCGGCTTTTGATGCATGCGTTTTTCACCAGAATAAAGCAATCTTCCTCTTTATGGCCTTACAAATGGACACTGGGATTTTGAATATGGACATCACATACTGTGGTAAAGCCTGTACCACCGTTTTTATTAAGATCTTTTTACCTACTTTGGAGATAAAACTGTCTTTCCACCCTTCCAACTTCATGTTTACTCTTGCCAAAATCCATGTGAACATTTGTTTTTTTGTTTGGCCCCAATTGGAGGGGATTCCTAGGTACTTCCCTGTATTGTCAATATCTGAAACTCGCAATTCTTGGGCCATATTCCCTCTCAGCTGATGTGGGCACCCTAAACTGAAAAAAACTCATGATTTGTTGAGGTTGATTTCCTGACTTATTGCGAAGCAGCACCGATGTAGAATACTAGCTAGGTTATGGCATTCACTAACCTTTCCATCCACAAAGAAAATAGAATCGTCTCCAAAAAGTAGACGGGAAAGTGTCGGACAAAACATATTGAGTTTGATTCCTCTAACACTCTCATCATCCACAACTTTCTTCGTGAGTGAGGAGAGTACGTTTGCAACAATTATGAATAAGTAAGGGGATAAAGTGTCTCCTTGTTGAAGACCTCTTGATGGTGCAAAGAAGGGAAGGGGTTCTCTGTTAAACTTGACACTAAGGGAGACTGTGGTGACATATTGCATAATCCATGAAACCCATCTCATGCATGCTTCAAGGAAGTCCCACTCAACCCGATCATAGGCTTTTTTTTATGTCCAGCTTGAGAATGGCTTGAAATTTCCTTTTCCTCTTCTTGATTCTTAGCTGATGTAAGACCTCTTGAACAATCAGGATATTATCTTGTATTTGTCTGCCGCTAATAAAAGTGCTTTGCTCCTCTGCTATCATATTAGGAAGCCAAGGTTTTAGGCGATTTGCCAAGACCTTAGAGATAATTTTGTAACCGAAGTTGCACAAGCTAATAGGCCTGAAGTGGTCTAGCGTTTCTGGGTTAGGCTTCTTGGGAATCAGAACAATATGTGTTCTGTTCAGGTTCGGGTCAAGATGGCCAGAGTCAAAGATTGTTCTCACTATAGTGAATACATCGTGTTGGATGATATCCCAATGTTGTTGATAGAATAGCCCATTTAAACCATCTGGTCCCGATTCTTTCTTTGCTCCCAACTGGAAAGTTGCTTCCTTTACCTCCATTGATACACTTCTCAGTAGACTGCAATTCATTTGATCATCCACTAAGTTGGGACACTATTCTAGTATTGGTTGAAAGTTTCTTGGGCCCTCGGTGGTGTATAGAGACTTAAGAACTGCTCTGTCATATCCTGTAGTTGCTTTGGATCCTGACACCATTCCTCATCCGTTAATTTCAGCATAGAGATCTTGTTTCTTTATTTTCTTTGTACTGTGGTTGCTTGGAAAAACTTAGCATTTTTGTCTCCCACTGCAACTAGTTGATCCGTGATCTCATTCCCCAAAACATTTCCTTTTGTTTCCCTAGTTCATCCATTTGCTGGTTCAAGAACTTCACTCTCTCTATTGTGATGCATAGTTGGAGCATTTGTGATCTCTTGAAGCTCCCTTTTCAGAGAGTTATTTGGCGTTTCGCATTTGAGAACTTCTCTTTGCTTCACTTCATTAATGCTTCCGATACTCTTTGTAATTTCCTCAAGAGTTTCTCATTTTCCAATTCAGGTATACTCCACATTGATTGAACAACTCTTCTACATTCTTCATCTTCCAGCCAATATGCTTCAAACTTGAATTCCCTCTTCCTTTTTGTCATTGCTGCTAATTGTGAAAGCAATAGGGGACAATGATTCGAGTTGATCGCAGGAAGGGCAAGAACTTGTGCATTTGGGTACATTACTCTCCACTCTATATTGCATATAACTCTATCAAGTCGCTCTTTGATGTGTGCCTCCTCATCCCTAGTGTTTGCCCATGTAAATGCGCAACCCTTGCTCTCTACATCCATAAAGGAACATCTACTAAGAAAGTCCCGAAACGCAGCTAACCTGTAATAATCCGCCCTACATCCTCCAACCTTTTCCCTCGGATGCAAGATCTTATTGAAATCTCCCATACATATCCATGGTAAATGGTTGGCTTGGCTGACTAGCTACAACTTCCCTCAGAGTTGGAGCCTTTCTTGGTATACTATTGTAGCATGAACAAAAGTGACTCTCACATGATTCTGGCTTCCTATCACCAAGCAAATTAGGTCAATCAGCTCCGAGGAGGCACTTACCAACATTAATGATACCAAATCAGTCCATAATATCGCTAACGCCCTTGGGATACCTATTGGGTTTACCACTGCACTAAACTGGAAACAAAGCTATCTCTTCAGCCTCAAGATAATTTCTTCTTTGTTTTTGTTTCCATAAAAAAAATGATGCTAGGCCTCCCACGTGCCACTAAGACACGCAGTTCCCGCTTTGTCAGGGGATTGCCCAACCCCTGATAATTCCAACTTAAGATATTCATGGGACACCCGGTGGCTTATTAGGGTTAGCCACCAAAGCCCGTACTTGATGATCAACTAGAACTTGGATTGGGGTATCTAAAAGTTGGGTTTCGTCCAAGACGGGAGCGATTCCCTTCTGGGGAGAGTAAGGGCTATACCTGCTCGGAGTCTTGCTGCTTGTTGATTTTTTTCCCCAACTCCTTGTCTTTTGATGACCAAGCCCTTCTGTCCCTAGGGTCGAGACTGGAGCTTTGATTAGCAGTAACTGTTGCTGGAGTCCTTTGGAGTTGCTGACACCTACTTCTCTTCCTTTTGGATTAAAAACAAAGGGCATCCCTCGCTTCTTTGTCATCTTCTCACCACTTAGAATTAGTGATCTCTTGCCTCTCAATTTAAAAGCCACCAGCTGAAGTGAAGGGGATGAAGTTTCAGGGACAATCTCATCATCCATATCTACATTCCCAGGCCTTGCATGGAACAATTTCCAAAGAGGGCTCCACTCTCTTGATTCAGCACGAAGCCAAAGTCCAAAGCATCCAGGTTCGTCAGTTTCAAGCCTGTTCTCGTTGTAATGCTTGACTTCGCAGAACTTAGCATAGTGCCCTATACGACCACAACCATAGTAGAAATATGGTAACCTCTCGTATCAGAAGTCAACCCACAATTTCCTCCCTCCTTGGCTTGCTATCATTCCAGGCTTCAAGGGGGCCGCTAAGTTGATTTTTACTTTGGCCTTACCCTTTGAGAAGGTTGGAAAAGCCTTTGGGTCAGTTCTGACATCAGAAACACATCCAGCAGCTGCTGTGATTCTCTTGATGGAGTCCTCTGAGATCCAGTTCAAAGGCAAACCGTGCACTTGGACCCAAAAATCACAGAGTGTGAATTCATAGTTTGGAAGTGGGACATCCGGTATATACGGTTTGAGCACCAC
Source organism: Syzygium jambos (assembly GCA_031216235.1). Classification (NCBI taxonomy): domain Eukaryota; kingdom Viridiplantae; phylum Streptophyta; class Magnoliopsida; order Myrtales; family Myrtaceae; genus Syzygium; species Syzygium jambos. The sequence continues at coordinate 4,794,353 of CM062221.1, forward strand.
TAGGTTGCTAGAGAAAAACCAGGGTCCAGCCTCTAAGACCCTTTTCAACTCATGCTTTGTTTTGAAAGCAAAGGCAAAAGTTCTCTAGTCTTCCTGAGTAATATTCACTGAGTCAGCTCTCCACGCTCTCTTCATAGTGCCTTGGAAGGCTTGGAAGTTAATGGTCAGATTTGATAACAGTTGCCCGAGCAGAGTCAACTGGCATTCTTGTAGTTGGAACTGCTCCATTGATTACTGATAAGTTGCTTTTTGATCATAAAGTACCCACTTTACTACATAGTGTAGCTAAGCGAGACTCTGAAACTTCATCTTCCTCCACTGGAGTTCCAAGTAGGGGATAGCTCTTAGCCCCGCGGGCTGAGGGCAACACAGAGCTCCTACATCGAAGCACACCACAACATCGAGTGAAGAGGGAGGTTCAGAAATATGTTAATCAAGAAAAACTCGCAGACCCAATCAACACTACTAGGTGTGTTTGTAGCAGACAACTCCTCGTTTAATAGTTAAAAAAACGTCTATGGCAGAATAGGTGAAGGTCATCTAGAAGATGTTTCTCTCATTCAGTAATTTTATCAATCACTTACTAGGCATACTTCCCCCTGGGTTATTTCATTTGCCTTAGACAACTACCAACCCCCTTTTTCAGTAAGGAAAACAGCATTGAGACACCCAAAAGTACTGTCCCGTCTCAAAATCTAGCATGCTAAACGAAGACCATTCCATTGTGAGAGCCAAGGAACACATACCCAAAGCGAGGAGGCAAAGTCCAAAGCATACACCAATCAATTGCCGCCAAGAGGTTCTATCACTAGATTACTCAGTGGAAATAAAGTCCACGGTCGTATGCTCAAGCAGAATGGAAGGCAAAAATCACCAGCTTAAATTAAACACATTCATCTCAAATCCTTCAACGGTAAGACAGACTGTAGCTCTAATACTAATTCAATATTAACCAAATTTGATCAAAGGAACCAAGCAAAACCAATTACTGACCACAAGGAGCCCCTCAAACGAGCTGCTCTATCCCCAAGTAAAAGCATCGAAATCAATGAATTTTGCTGATCAAGTCCAAGAAAGGAAAAGGACCCAGTTGTCCAAACACGAGACGCAATCTACCCGAGTTCGAAACATTCAAAACGTACCTGGTCACGGGGCGAGACGCTGACTACCCTCTCGCCGGCAAAGACGCCGTCTTTCTGAGGCCTGGGGATGGCGGAGGACCTGCGCTTGCACATGGGGCACTTGGACTCCACCTTGGCTCACTCCATGATGCACACGAAGCAGAAGTAGTGGTCGCAGCTGTCGATCCGGCACACGCCGCTGCCGTCGGGCGCCGCTCGTCGCCGTCCTCCGTCGTCCGGTGGGGCTTTCTTGGACCGCTTGCTCGGCGGCGAGGCGGGTGCAGCGCGACTCGCCATGGTTAGCGACTAGCGAGTTGCGAGGGACGGCGGAGTCGCTGCGGAAGGAGGAGGATTCCGAGAAAGTGAGAGGAGTCGAACAAGAAGAAGCCCGAAAGACCCAAAAAGGTCGCGAGATCATAATCAAATCTTGTTTAGCGGTTTGAAACTGAACCAACATAATAATCCTTTTACCTTTGCCTTTGGGGCGGGCGTATGGCGGGCGGGCGGGCGGCCGGCGCCGTCGGATGATGGGAGGCGGCGGACAGGCAGATGGCAGGCATGCAGCGGTGGCGGGCTGGCGGGGAGGGTGAGCAATATAAGAGAGTTGTTATTTTTTCTATTCCAAAAATAGAAAAATTGAAAATTCTAAAACCTTCCAAACCAATTTTTGGATTAAAAATTTGTCCCGTAAATTGAAAAATGAAATTATTTTACCAAACCAATTTCTGTTCTAAACCTTTTTCGGAAAAAATAGGTAAACAGATCACGTAGTCCTAAAACTTGTGATGAAAATATAATTAAAAGTGTAATCAAATCATAAAATTTGTCAAATTAATGCAATCAAGTACTTTGGTTAACTTTGTCCAACTTTGCTAATGAAAAACGTTAACATGACTTTTTTTTAGTTATTATTTTCTTTCTCCCGTGTGGCGATGATACGATTAAAATATTTTATTTTTTAATACAAATTTTATTTAAATTATATTAAACATAAGCTAACTTTAAAACAAGCAAAGAAAAAATAAGAAAAAAACCAAATGAGGGTAGCCCTTGCTGCTACCGCCCCATCGAGAAATTCGACGATGGTGGGGATGGCTAGTTCAAGTCCCCGAGCTGTGGCCAGTGGTCGGTAATTGTCATTGACCCTCACCTACCCAAATATGGCTGAGGGCCGCCAATCGGCAAGGGTTACCGGCCATTCCCCACCATCAACAGTCCTTCCATTGCCTGGTTTCACCTTTTTTTTTTTTTTTTTTTTAATTTTGAAACTTTAACTACATTTTAATTTAGTTTATATGAAATTTTGATAAAAAAAATTAGATCTGGACCAAAACGACGTCGTTTTAGCCTTATGCTTCATGTTTCAGCTCAATTCATTTGTAAGATCAGACGGAGTTAACAGAATGACTTGATCACACAAATCTGATAAGTTTCAAGATTCGATCGCACTTTAAAATTCAATTGCGTTTTCGTGATAAATTTTAGAATTTTCAGTGCGCTTCTCCCAATTTAATATAATCCGTAAGAACTCGATTAGTCTCCAAAAATTCATATAAAACACTTGAGGAATCCGAGTCACATCGCGGTACCCAAGAATCCATACATAAAATAATCATCGTTTCGTTCTCTCATCACAATTTGTGGCTCCGGTACATAGAACGTGAAGATGCTAAGGATGGATTTTGGTCCTCCTTTGCTCGTCCACGCACCGCACGAAGTCACTCAAATCTTTCTCCGAGCTCCCTCCTTCGATTGCGTTCCGCGCCGCGCTGCTCATCTCCTTGGCTCGCACCCTGTGGGGCAGATCGCCCCTCAACGACTCGGCCAAAACCCGGGCCAACTCCGCCACCTCCGGTATCTTCTCCGACCCCTCGCCGACCCTCATTCCCACGCCCAATTCGTCCACCAGCAGCTTGGCGTTCACGAATTGCTCCGCGCCCATCGGCCACGTCAGCATGACCGTCCCGGCGCTGAGCCCCTCCAGCGTCGAGTTCCACCCGCAGTGAGTCAGGAACGCGCCCACGGCTCGATGCCTCAGTATCGGCACCTGCGGGGCCCAACCCCCGATCACGAGGCCCCTCCCGGCCACTCGTTCCCCGAAATCCTCGGGGACCGCCCCGTAATCCCCCGCCGCCGCGTGTCTTCCCCGGCCTGCCTCCCTAACGCATAGAATGAACCTGACCCCACTTTCCAGCAGGCCGGCCGCCAACTCATCCATCTGCCGCTGCGTCAGCACGGCACGGCTCCCGAAGCACACGTAGACGACCGACCCGTTCGGGCAGGCGTCCAGCCACGTCAGCACCTCGCCGGCCGATACCGAGCTGGGCCCGCCCCTACTAATGGGCCCGGCCGAGCCGTCGGCCTCGGCGGGCAAAAGCGGGCCCACGGCCCAAACCCGGTCGTGCCCGACCTCTTTCCTGATGTGATCCAGGTAAGCCCGCTCCAATCCGTCGAACGAGTTGAACACGATCCCCCAGCTCTCGATGTTGCCGATCGCGCCCTCCCGAAGGAGCTCCATTTCCGGATCACCCGCCTCGTAATTCCTGTATATCAGGGGGATGTGCGACCAGGGAAAGCGGGGGCGGTTCGGCAACTTCTCGAACGAGACCATCGACTCCTCGTCGGGCCTGCGGAGGTCCCGCCACAGGGCGAAGTTGACGGAGAGCCCGAAGGCGCCGGACGGCGAGAAGACGACGCGCGGGACGCCGCGCTCGCGGGCGAAGCGGTGGGTCCACCCGAGGAAGAAGTCGGAGACGAGGGCGCAGGGCGGGGAGGGGTGGGACTCGAACCACCGGGAGAGGAGGGGGAGGTGGAGGTCGCGGAGGGCGCGGACGTTGGCGGCGAGGCGCCTCCGCGGCGGATGGGGCGTCGCGGGGGGCTCCGGGGAAGGCAAGACCAGAGGCTGGAGCTGCGGCGAGGAGGAGGAAGAAGAGAGGAAGGGGTCGAGCAAGTGGAGGTTGTCGGGGGTGACGAGGACGGTGACGGTGAGGTCGGAGCGGCGGAGGTGGAGGAGCTTGTGGGCGAGGTCGAGGAGGGGGATGATGTGGCCCGGGGTCGGGTAAGGGTACATGAGGATGTGGACGGACATGGCTGATGGCTCGAGCTTTGCAAACCAGTCCGCACCTCTCCGTCGCGCCTCGCTCTCCTCCGCGCGCTTCGAAGGGGGCGGGCTTCAACGGCGGACGACGGGGCGGAAGAGACGGCGGAGGAGGCGATGGTGGCGGAGGATACAAGACGCAGACGAATTCGTCGGAAGAAAAAGAAGCTTTCTCGAGGAGCGTTGCAGAGAGAGAGTGAGACGGATGGCGTTTGTTGACTGGGAGTGATTGGTTGCGTCACCGCTGACGAACTTCCAGCGACGACGTGGCAACACCGCAACACGACAAGCGGGTAGGACCCGCCTCGGTGGGTGTCGGATGGGAATAAAGAGGACTTAGCCATACATGCGATAATGAAATTCATAATTTAATTATGATCATGATATGCTCCTCGGATCAAAGCGTGTTGCCATCGCACAACAAGTTGGAGGGCTCAAAATCATCCCTCGTATTTAATTGCTAACGGGAATAGATTTATGCGATTCTCTCGCCGTGCTTTTTCCTTTTCAATCAGATCACAATCGCTACATAAATTTACACGTTCGTTTCCCTTATATCTGTCGGGTTGCTAACTGTTTATCCATTTGATTATTATACTCCGTGTGGGCGAACCCCACTCGACATCGGCACCATGTTATAAGCTTGCGTTGCAGCTATTCTGCACTCATACGGCTTTAAAATCGAGTTTCTTCCCAACTCCTCGTACTTGAGAAATTTATTTCCTTACAAGAAGCCATTTGCCATCTTATTTGCTCGTTATGGGTTCCTTCATGTCGTGTGAGTAAGCATCTGGCTGTAAATAATTTTATAAATTTTTCACACTTCAACAGTTAAAAAGAAAAGCTAGAAACTTGCCTCTTTTATAGCAATAAAAGTGTTTTTTGTTAAAATTTCTGCCATAGGTTGAACATTATGTATAATTAAATAAAATTTCTTAATTAACCGAATTGTTGATTATTTTTTCTTAAAATTGGATTGCTATATAAACATCTAAAAAGGTCTATATTATAAAAAGATGTAAATGTCTTTCAGAAAGGAACAGACATAATTATAATGATAATAATGTTATGATATAAAATCTAAATTTTATGTTAAAATAATTGCATGGTTAGTATATTAATAGGATGATTAGTTGGTACAATCAGTCATATAGATAAATATCCTGTACGTAAAATTTTACATTTTATTTTTCATAACATTGCTCATACTATTAATGATTACTCCATAATGCTATGTATGATAAAAAGGTTCATTATTGAATATAATGTTATCGAGATATATTATTGCACATCGGATATAATTATTTTCTGTCCAAACCGGCGCGGTTTCTTTGGTTAAAATTCTAATTTTGGGTGCTTTTGGAAAACGGGCAACTCAAAACATAAATGGATATGCTCACTAGAAATCCTAAAACTTGTCACAAAAGTGCAATTGAGTCCTAAAACTTGTAAAATGTGCAATTGAGTACTAAAACTTGTCAAATTGGTTTAATCGAGTCATAAAATTAACACCGTTCAATTTGATTAACAGAAAATGCTGACATAACTTTTTTATTATTTTTTCTATCTTACATGGCGATGTAGTGACTTTTTTTAATTATTATTTTAATATTAATTATTATTTAAATTAAATTCTAAAAAAGCTAAATTTAAAAAATTTTAAAAAAAGGGGAGGAGGAGGACAGGCGGGGAGGGAGGGCTTGCCCTCCCCGCCGCCGCCACCCCACAATCGCTGGGAGGGGCCGGTGGGGTGGAGGGACGACAAGCGGGGGTCATGGTCCTCCCCCAAATCGGACGAGGGTCGCCAATGGCGGCCGAGCCTCACCTGATCTGGGGGAGGTCTGCCACTGGCGAGGTTGGCCACCACTGGCGACCCTTGCCCGATCTGGGGGAGGACCGTGACCCTCGCCTGCCGTCCTCCCACTCTCGCCGTCTATCCTCTTCCCCTTTTTTATTAGCTTATTTTTTAAATTTAATTTAAATAAAAGTAGTATTAAAAATCAAATTTGAGCCAAAACGACATCGTTTGGCCATGTCATTGCTGCGTAGGAGAGAGAAAATATTAAAATAAGCCATGTTGGCGCCACGTCAATATTTTCCATTAGTAAGTTGAACGATGTTAACTTTAGGATTCATTTGAATCAATTTGACAAGTTTTAAAATTTGATTGCACTTTTTGTAAGTTTTAGGACTGAATTGCACTTTGGTGACAAGATTTAGGATTTATAGTGAACATATCCCAAACATAAACTTATGATATTTTAGCATAGTGGGTCAAATTAGGCAAATGGATGAGTATGAGTCTTGATGGATTCTATTCAACGTGAGTTAATTAAAATTTTAATGATATATACGAGCTGAACGGGTCGATTTATTTTATCACCAGACTCAATTCACTCATTTCCCACCTCTAGTACCGGGTGAATCGGGAAGGACAAATAATCCAATTAAGCCACTGGTGACTGAACTTTGACATTCAAACACTTTTGATGGCCCGATATCACTTCGTTATAGCATATAAGCATATAAAAAAATTATCCATCAACTGCACATTAGCATCGGCCTCTGGTTTCTACACTTGCTGAATCACTTTTGACCTCCATTCAGTGGCAAAATTAATTTAAGGACACATACACATAAAAGCTTCATATAAGAATACGTGGAAGAGAGAATTGTTTTGCTTGAGCCTATTTATTGACTTTTGAAAATGACCATCTAGAGCAACTAGATGTTATGGTATCGATTATGATTGTACGGGGACTTGCACGGTGAAGAGAGGTTTATGTATAATCCTGGAGATACGTCTCTAACAGAGTAGAATGATAAATATCAAGAAATTCGGGCCATCAAAAGTTTCATGGTAATTGTATGTCGTCGCATTGACTTACCCAAAATTTAACTCCAATCTAAGCTACCGTTTTAGTACTTGGATAACCATATGTAGAAATAGGAATATCACTCTCTTGCCATATACATATTATACATCTGATCACATTCCTTAATGCTGCAAAATATATTAACCTTTCTCTTCCTGTTGTCGCCGTTGTCATATTGACTTGTTCAAAACCTAACTCCAGTCTATGCTACCGTTTTAATACTCGGATAATTATGTGTAGAAGTAGGATCATCACTCTCTTGCTCCTATACATATTATCCATCACATCACATTCCTTAATGCTGAAAAATATCTCAACCTTCCTTTCTCTTCATCTTCGCATTGACTTACTCAAAATCTAACTCCAATCTAAGCTACCGTTTTGATACTCGGATAAATGTGTGCAGAAACAGGACCATCATTCTCTTGCCCATATACATATTATGCGTCAGATCACATTTCTTAATGCTGCAAAATATCTCAACCTTCCTTTCTCACCGTCGCCAAACTTGTATATAAATTCCCCCCCGTCGAGACTCCTCCTCATTTAGCTCTACCAGCATGGGGAGAATTGCGCGATACTGGCTCTCTTGACGATCCTATTGCTCACAGCGTCGTGTCAGTCTCTCTCTCGGCACCCTCACGAATCCCATATTTATATACACGTTCGCGACGAGTAACAATACAACTTCTTTTTCCTTTGGGTTTTTGCAGGGACACCAAGTGCAGATGGAAGTGGAAGCACACCGGGACCAGTGGAGTTGGACCCCCATTGCAAGGTTGTCCGAGACTGCGCAGCGTTCTGCTTTCGTATGGGGACGCTTCCCGTAGCTTGTGTTCGTGGGCTCTGCCACTGTGGTATTGGCAATTGATAGATGACTCTATTCAAATTAGCAGTTGTCTCACTAATAAGTTAAAAAATTTTCTTTCCTTTGCCTCCTTGGCCTCTCGATCCCTGGCCTCGTCCCGTCGAGCGATTTGGCCAATGCCTGGGCCAGCTTGGCGGGGTCGGGCACCGCGTTGTCCCGGGTCTCACATGCCCTGATCACGGCGCCCAGTTGGTCCACCGGCAGCTTCGCATCCATGTACTGGTCCGTGCCTCACTCTCTCTGCGCTTTGAAAATTAATCTTACAATACCTAGCACGCTGATGGAAAATTGCGCAAGAATTGCTAAGCAAATACTGCGGCAAACAATTCCGAGTCACAAAATTGAAAATGAAATATTCTAAAACGATGATATGCAGCTTAGTTTAATTGTCAAACCAGAAGTTCTATTTCACTCTCGTGGACCGAGTGTCGCATTGTGTGACTCGAGATTTGAGGAAACTTTAGAACTCCTCACGGCATTTCTAAGCATAAAAAATGACAAATTTAATTAATTACCCCACGTTCATTGTCCTTTCAAAATGGTTTTTCTCTCTACTGTAAAGAGAAAGCTAACATATTATGAAACTAAGCAACTGCTGAAGAATTTAGATAAATGATCATAGAATGAGAAAAATTCAAACTCAAACTTAAAAAATTCGGTATGGGACAGATTAATATGTTTATATGGTAATTATTCTGGGGTCGCGCTTTTTCCACTCTTTTCTCGACTGTTGTACTCCCTTTTATAGTGTATTAACCATATTACCCTTACTAAAAGTTAAAAGTGGGGCTCATTTGGGAATTTTTTAATTGTTTCTTTTTTTTCTTCCGCTTTCCTTTTTCTTCTCGGTGGTTTTGTTGATTAGAGATCCACGTATATGAAGATGACGCCGTCTCCCACAATGGTTCTTTGACGAGAGTGTCGAGCTCTTTATCCTCCTGAATGGCTAGTTGTAGATGCATCCGGATTATCTCACGTTCAGGTCTAGCTCGTGTTGCCCATGGGCTCAAGCACCTCGATCATTCTGTTTCGATGCTCGGAAATCATCGTGAGAATCAAAGGATCGCCGGAGAGAATTACAAGCCCTCTCTGTAATGGTTAAGCTTTGAGTGATCATGATTAGCGTGGTTAATCCTTGTCATGCTATGGAGGTTCAACGCCAAGGCCAAGCTCTATAAGGAAGTCTCACTCTCTTAACTACTCCTCACTAATAATCTGAACTACATGGTGGCAAAAGGCGAGATTGACGAACCTCAAGTATGCAAGGCGCGCGAAAAAGGTGAGGCAATACGCAGCGAGCTATGCGGTCGTGGCATGGAGCAAGGTCCTTTCGTAGCTGCCGGAGGCGGCGTCCGAGGGATGACAGCTAGAGGTGGCAAGGGCGTGTCTCCAGAGTTTGACATAGCGTTTGAGGAGGAGTACCGGAAACAGAGGTCATGGAACGTGCCGGACAAGAAGCCGAGAAAGGAGATAATGCTGTCCCTTGTGTTGGCATCGAGGTGGTTCTACCCAGAGGTGCCAAGGGTTTGTGAGGAGTGATGGCGAGGTGGAGAGGAAGCTTGTGAGATTCTGTAAGACCGCGCAGTTGTTGGTGTGCATGGAGGTCTCGGAGGAGGAAGATGAAGACGCATCGGCGATACGCATCAACGCAAGCGAGAACAAGACAAAAGAAAGTGGAAGAAAAAAAAAAGAAACAAATAGAAATAGATCTCAAATTGGCCCCCGTTGACACCTAAATTTCGGCACATCATTTAGTGGTTAATTGCACAGAAAATTAGGGATTAAATTTTAACCCCTGAACAAAAATATTACAAATCGCATAGCATAAGGTTTAGGTTTATATAGATTAATTGTATTTCGCATCGGATCGGCGGTTGTAAGCGAGCTTAAAATTCATCATGTAAATCGAGCTTGGGCATCGAACGAGACTCGGCTCACTCGGAAAGCATGGGCCGAAAATCACACGCAAAAGGACTTGGTTGTCTTAATTTGAGCTTAAATTAGCCCATTATGCTTAATTAAAGAAAAGCCCAAATTAATTCAGCTCACTTAGAATTAAATTAAAGCCTAAACCTAAGCCCATTAAGATTAGAAAGCTCGGCTAATTGACTTAGGTTTACACTATAAATATATGTTTATATCTCATAATCGAAGGGAGCTTTCATAATTTCAGAAATCAAATTTTTAGAGAGAGCAAACGGGTGAGAAAGAGGGAATCGGCACACAAGAGGAGAGATCCACGTTCTCCACTACGGGAGAAAGAAAAGAGAAAAGTCAAAGAAAAAGGCGAAAGAGAGAGAAGAGATAGCGAAAGACTCGGTCAGCACAAGGGGGGCTTCGTTCAGAGGGAGATACAGACACATGGCCACCATTGAGGAAAAAAGAAAATCGTGAGAGGGGGGTGCCATGCAGGGAAGACTCGGTCAACAGAGGAGGCTTTTTCTTTTCGAATCTGACAACACTCGAAGAAAAAGCGTCAGAAAGAAAAGAGGAGTTCTTCATCATCATCATCGTGGCTTTTCCTATTTGGATTCGGACTTTGCATGGTGAGGCTGGTCTTCACCGGTTCACAGCGATGACTATCGCTGCTTTTCTTTCCCTTCAACCGAGCCCCACGAGACGAGTCGACGTGGACGGGCCCCTCCGACGAAGCTGCTGCACCTGATCGGGGAAGCCTCCGCCGAGCAATTGTTGCACCAGCAACCAGCCACAAAAGCTCCCGCAACGCCCTCGTGCAAGCCAAACCTTCCCAGTCTGCATCACGAGGCACAGCCAACGGACCCCACTGTTGTTGCGCCTACATCATCGAGAAATCACTAGATTGATCCGCGTCAGTCCAGACAAGTAGTACACCACCGCGAAGTAGCCACCCTTGCCGTGAACATCGCCGTGCCTTACCGCTAGCACCGCTATGCACTAAACACCATCCTGCTGTCCGTGAGCAACACCGACGAGACACCACCGCTGCTAATCCCGACACCGCGCCGCCGCTCCCGACGCGCCGCCGGTCACAATCCCGATCCGTTGCAAATTCAAATTAGGAAAGAAATCTGCAAATCAGATAATCATCTTATCCCAATTTGATTTGAATATTTTATTACCTAATTTGTGCTTATTGATATCTAATCTTGCATATTTGAACAATAGGCAATATTTCAATTAGGATTTATTTCCTTTTTTTGAAATCTTGGATATCTGATCTTATCAAATTTGGATAGAATTTAGAATTTTTAAAATCCTTTGAATATATCCAAGATATTTGAGATATCTAAATTTTTTCAAGATGTGATCGATTAGGAAAATTTCCTAATCCGCAACTGCACACGTGGAAATAAATCTATCTATCAGGTTTTAGATAAAGTTATTTCCATAGCGGGTATTTCGAATTTTAGGATCAATCTGTCAGGCTTCAGATTGAAACTTAATTCGAAAGATTTAGCGGTTATATTTTTTTTACTTGATTTTAATTTCGAATTTTGATAAAAAAATACCAAAAGATTACTCTAGAATAGGTTAATTTCTTTAGTTTAAAATTGCATGTTTAGATAATTGGCATTTTTAATTCCGAATTTCATTAAAAAAATACAAAAAAATAATATGCCCGTCATTAGAAATAGGTCACATCGTCGCATGACATATAGTTTACATGTTAGGTTGCATTAATCGCATGTCAATTTTTGCACGTCATTACATATAGGTTAGCTTTCATTTAAATAAGTGAAAATAAAAAATTTTTTGCACCTTTGAACTCTAAGTAAGGATTTATCAAAATTGTCAAATTGAGTATTTCTTTTGAAATTGGTACCGAAAGGGCGTTAGGGAATCTAGCGTAACCAAGTCCCCGAATCTATAATTTCTGGTTCGAAGAAATAAAATAGTACTCCCGCTATTTTATTTAGGTTTCTAATCAACCTACCTTAAATTATTAGTGGCGACTCCCATTGAAAATATTTGCATGCTCACAATTGGATCCAAGTTGCGATTTGGTAGAGTTTGGGAGAACTCGAGCTAGGTTAGTCAATTTAATTGATCTAGTAATCCATTAGCCTAAGATCGTATAACCGATTTTCAAAAAAATTCAAATTGTCCCCAGCGGAGTCGCTAAGCTGTCGCGACCTAAAAAAATCGGGTTTTCCGATCTTAGGCTAATGGATTACTAGATCAATTAAAATAACTAACTTAGCTCGAGTTCTCCCAAACTCTACCAATTTGTAACTTAGGTCCAATTGTGAGCATGCAAATATTTTCAATGGGAGTCGCCACTAATCATTTAAGGTAGGTTGATTAGAAACCTAAATAAAATAGCGGGAGTACTGTTTTATTTCTGCGAACCAGAAATTATAGATTCGAGGACTTGGTTACGCTAGATTCCCTAATGCCCTTTCGGTACCAATTTCAAGAAAAATATCCAATTTGACAATTTTGATAAATCCTGACTTAGAGTTCAAAGGTGTAAAATTTTTTTTATTTTTTTTACTTATTTAAATGAAAACTAACCTATATGTAATGACGTGCAAAAATTGACATGAGATTAATGCAACCTAATATGCAAACTATATGTCATGCAACGACGTGACCTATTTCTAATGACGGACATATTTTTTTTTATATTTTTTTAATGAAATTCGGAATTAAAAATGCCAATTATCTAAACATGCAATTTTAAACTAAAGAAATTAACTTATTCTAGAGCAATTTTTTTTTGCATTTTTTTATTGAAATTCGAAATTAAAATCAAGTAAAAAAATATAACCGCTAAATCTTTCGAATTAAGTTTCGATCTGAAGCCTTACAGATCGACCCTAAAATTCGAAATACCCGCTATGGAAATAATTCTATCTAAAACCTGATAGATAGATTTATTTCCACGTGTGCGGTTGCGGATTAGGAAATTTTCCTAATCGATCACATCTTGAAAAAAATTAGATATCTCAAATATCTTGGATATATTCAAAGGATTTTGAAAATTCTAAATTCTATCCAAATTTGATAAGATCAGATATCCAAGATTTCAAAAAAAAGAAATAAATCCTAATTGAAATATTGCCTATTATCTAAATGTGCAAGATTAGATATCAATAAGCACGAATTAGACAACAAAATATTCAAATCAAATCAGGATAAGATAATTACCTGATTTGCAGATTTCTTTCCAATTTTGATTTTGCGACGGATCGGGATTCAATGGATGGTGGCTCACGATGGATCACGAGCGGCAATACCTGACCGTGGATGGCTGATGGGGCTCCTCGCAGTGGTGTTCTTGCGGTCAAGAGACTTGCGGTTGTAGCCGTCCCGCTTGAAAAGTCACTGGCAAAGTTGATGTTGTCTGTTCTTCCACTAAAGAATCCGCATGTCGCCACACGCCCAAGCTCTTCACGATCTCCTTCTCAAAAAATAATCTTTGGCTTGCACTTGCTTCGGGCACACTAATCTTCTTCAGCTATGTTCTTTCTTAACTTTATTACTTCCATGAATGTGTGAGACGCCAGTGAAAGAGGCTCCAGTGTTGAGAATCATGGGCGAAACAGAGTATCGCAAGAGCTTATGAGGAGCGCCGGGGGCATCGGCTTTGCTGGAGGCTTGACCGGGCGCGGTGCCAAGGTATTGGACTGTAGGAACGTTGACGATCCGTCTCTGGTCGTGGACAGTGGTACTGAGAAACGGATCAGCAAAGGTCTTCGCAGTGACTACTTTATCGTCGTCGAGGAGTGGATGGCTTCGATGGGCAGCAGGCGACAATGGTAAGGCGGCCAAGGTCACGTCCGCAAGAGGGAGTCACGGCCGTGAAGAGACTCTCAGCTGCCGAGTTTTCCTTCTCTCTCTCTCTCTCTCGCTTTCTTGTAGTCTTGTGGCCGTGTATGTAAGTTGTGTGGCCTCCGACTTCTCCGAATTTCTTTGTGTTTCTTTGAATGGCCGTGTATCAATTGTCCCCCAATGTCTCTACGTGAGAATGTATTTATAGGCAAAGTTTAGGGTTTTGCCTGCAATTACTTCCTATTTTGATTCAAAGAAAATATTGTAATATCTCTGTGATAATATCAATTCATTCAATTTGAATCGTGATAATATCAATATTGACAAATCAATATTTTCCAACTCGATATTTTCCAATGAAAATTTTAGCTCTTATAATGTCCATGGGCTTGGCCAAGAATTTTCTTGAACGCAGGCTTAGTCCAATTTCATCAAGTTCAGAGCCGTTCACTCGAGTCCATCTACCGCTGGTCCAATGCAAATGCAACTAACCTATATGAACCTAAATTATATGCTTATGCGATTTTAATATTTTTTTTATTTAGGGGTTAAAATTTAATCCCTAATTTTCTATGCAATTAACCACTAAATGATGCGTCGAAATTTAGGTGTCAACAGCCCCACATTTGACTATGGGAGATACATCATTCTAAGGTGGAAAGAGTGAGGGGTAATATGGTTAGTATACTGTTAAAGGGAGTGTTTGAGCCAAATAAAGAGCGGAAAAAATGCCACATATTATTCCGAGAATTTCAAATTATTTTCTTAGATCGAAATGTATTGCTATGTTAGAATTGAATATCATACTCTTACAAAGTTTGAAGTCGAAATCATCCTTCGCATGTAATATATGATTAGATTTCTGTGATTTCCTCATCGCACTTTTTCTTTAGTTTCACAAAATACTATAGATACGAAAAATCTTTTAATTATATCTCTAACCATTTAGAATAATAAATATTAAGAAATATGTAGTGTGCATTTATTTTGCGGAAAATGGATGATTTGAAAAATATTTTCCTAAAAATGATCTTTTTGTATCGCTTAAAATAATCATTTAACGAAAAATGTTCATTATCAACAACTATAAATATTTAAACATTTTTGTAAATGATGAAAATATTTTTCGTTCGCTCGTCTTTATTTGCGATACAAGAGATTATTTTTTTAAGGAAATGTTTTCCAAATCATTCATTTTTCACAAAATAAATGAAGATAATAGTAGAACTTAATTTCATAGTAATTATAGGTTGTCGCATTGACTCACTCGGGGTAACTCCAATCTAAGCTAACGTTCTAATTTACCTAATTCTTTTAATAATAAAGAAAGTAGACAGACAAACTTTGCATGGAAAATTGATATGCACCTTCAATTACTCTCTTAAATAAGCAGTACTCCCGCTATTAAAAAAAAAAAGCAAAGTCTCTCTTAAATATCAAGAAATTCAGGCCAGCGAGACTATGATGCATGTGTTCAATGGTTGGATTAATTTCAAAGTAATTTAGATCATCTCATTGACTTACTAGAAATCTAACTCCAATCTAAGCTACCGTTTTAATACTCAGGTAATTATGTGTAGAAGCAGGACCATCTGTCTCTTGCTCGTATACATATTATACATCAGATCACATTCCTTAATGATGCAATATATCTCAACCTTCCTTTCTTTCTCTCCGTCTTCGCATTGACTTTCTTAAAATCTAACTCTAATCTAAGCTACTGTTTTAATACTCGGATAAATATGTGCAGAAACAGGACCATCACTCTCTTGCCCATATACATATTACACGTCAGATCACATTTTTTAATGCTCCAAAATATCTCAACCTTCCTTTCTCGCCGTGGCCAAACTTCTATATATATATATATATATCCCCCATCGAGACTCCTCCTCAGTTAGCTCTGCCATCATGAGGAGAATTGCACGATATCTGGCTCTCTTGACGATCCTATTGCTCACGGCGTCGTGTCAGTCTCTCTCTCGCCACCATCGCGAATCACATATTTATATACACGTTCGCGATGAGTAGCAATACAAATTTTTTTTTTTTGGGTTTTGCAGGGACATCAAATGCAGATAGAAGTGGAAGCACACGGGGTCCAGTGGAGTTGGACCCCCATTGCAAGGATGTCCGAGACTGCTTAGCGTTCTGTTATCGTTTTGTGACGCCTCCCTTTGCTTGTGTTCATGGGCTCTGCCATTGTTATAATGGCAATCGATAGATGACCCTATCAAATAAGCAGTTGTCTCACTAATATATAAAAAAAAAAGTTTCTTTCCTTTGCCTCCTTGGCCTCTCGATCCCTGGCCTTGTCCTGTCGAGCGACTCGGCCAATGTCCGGGCCAGCTCGGTGGTGTCGGGCACCGCGTTGTCCCGGGCCTCACACGCCCTGATCGCTACGCCCAGTCGGTCCACCAGAAGCTTCGCGTCTGTGTACCGGTCCGCGCCTTACTTACTCCGCGCTTTGAAAATTAATCTTACAACACCTAGCACTGATGGAAAATTGCATAAAAATTGTTAAGCAAATATTGAGGCAAAAATATATGAGTCACAAAATCGAAAATGAAATATTCAAAAACGATAAATGAGAAAGCAAAATATTATGAAACTAACCAATTGCTGAAGAATTTGGATAAATGATCACAGAATGAGAAAAATTCGAACTCAAACTTAAAAAATTCGGTATGGGACAGATTAATACGTTTGTATGGTAATTATTCTGAGAATTCTCAAATTATTTTCTTAGATCGAAGTGTATTGCTATGTAAGGATTGAATATCATACTCTTACAAAGTTTGAAGCCGAAATCATCCTTGGTATGTAATATGTGATTAGATTTTTGTGATTTCCTCATCGCACTTTTTCTTTAGTTTCAAAAAATACTATTGATACAAAAAATCTCTTAATTATATCTAACCATTTAGAACAATAAATATTAAGAAATATGCAGTGTGCATTTGTTTTGCGAAAAATGGATGATTTGAAAAATACTTTCCTAAAAATGATCTTTTTGTATCGCTTAAAATAATCGTTTAATGAAAAATGTTCATTATCAACAACTATAAATGTTTAAACATTTTCGTAAATGTTGAAAATATTTTTCGTTCGCTCGTCTTTGTAAGCGATACAAATGATCATTTTTTAAGGAAAATGTTTTCCAAATCATTCATTTTTCACTAAACAAACGGAGACAATGATAGAATTTAATTTCAAAGTAATTGTAGGTGGTCGCATTGATTCACTCTAGAGTAACTCCAATCTAAGCTACCGTTCTAAAAATTGGATAAATATGCGTAGAACAGGGCCAAAGGTTGTGTTCATGGGATGTGCGAGTGTCGATGCACTTGATAGATTGTTACAGATGCGGTGAGGTTCCTCTTATGATCATGCTGAAGATGAATGCGACAATTGATTTATTTACCATCATGGAGCTGGAAAGCGAATTTATTCATAAGGCAATTTCGTATTCGACATGGTTCATTGGTCCTAAGAGAGGCATTTCGAGAATCCATGGCGATGATATCGGATTTGCGACCTACAGTCGTCGTTCGGATTGGCCGAAGTCTGAAAAGGGCAAAGCGCATTTTTGACAAATTGCCTGGTTCGCCCTTGATTTCATGATTGATGAGAAAATGAGGGGTTAAATCGCTCGTACCGACGGTGGATAAGATATTCGGACGTTTTTTCGTGGGTCGTGGAACGAGACTTTGAGGCGAGTTGTTGAAACATGCCATGTCAAACGGGTTGCATTTTAATTACAACATTAGGTCCCATATCATATTTTTCTTTTCATTTGGGCCCCTCTACGCCCCATTTCATAAACACCAAAAGACGAAGACGACAATTAATTGGCTTAACCAAGTCCATCATCGTGAAAATTTCGTCGTTGCTTCTCAATTGAGCGACAACTTTTTTATGAATTGACGGTAATCTGATCTTAAATCTTTAATTAACTTAATTCTTTCAATAATAAAGAAAGTAGACAGATAAACTTTGCATGGAAAATTGACATGCACCTTCAATTACTCTCTTAAATGAGCAGTACTCCCACTATTAAAACAAAAAAGAAGAAGAGGAAAAGTCTCTCTCCTCTGCCTCCTCGGCCACTAGGATAAGGTTAAATATTCATTTTCCGAGGAAAAGAAAAGAAAAATAAGTATTAGAAGGAAAAATAAAACAAAATTATAGTTTAAGGTCAAGCTATCAACTCTCTCCATCAACCACCGTGTCTCTTCTTCCACATTGAAGCTCCATTTGGCTCTCCACAAACACGTCTAAATCCTTGCCCTAGCTTCATCTATTTATCGCATCCTCTGCAGCCCCACTCAGCTTCTTGACGTTGAAATGTTTGTTATCATGAAAAGGGGTGATTTTTGGATATGAAAAAGTGGTCAGGAAGCATTTTCTCGTGACTTGATAAAGAATTGTTGATATGAAAAGTAGCGATGGCTGATTATGAAAAGTGGTGACGGGGGGACAAGGTACAATTCTCAAGAGATGTGTTGGTTGATTATTTGTAAATAACACCAAATCATAAATTGTTCATGACAACCGTTTAAACTAACAACTTCTTTTTTATAACTCTCTTTTCTTTTTTCACAGACAAATTTGACAACACATTCAACGTGAAACTTCAAAAGAAAAATTGAGTAATTACTGAATTCTTTCCTCTGTAACTTTAGTGTATATCCTGGAGGTATATTTATTTAAAACTCGGTGACAACAATAATGTGGGCAAATAATACCTTAAGACAATGATCGTCATCACGCATTAAAGAACTATAAGTTACTATTCTATCTCCATCAGCAATCAAATCAACAATCTTCAGGTATTTCTTTTCATAAACATGGAGACGGTGGCTGCATCAAATGCTCGCAATATCGACTTAAGGACACATATACATAAAAAGCTTTAGATAAGAACATGCGAAAGAGTGAATTGTGTAATTTGTTTAAATATCGACGAAGAGTACGCTTATCGACTTAATAAAATGACTATCTAGAGCAATTAGATATTATGATATCGAACATAATTAATCGGCAACATATACAACCAAGAGATATATATATATATATATATATATATATATATACATAATCTCGAGAGATATATTTCTGACAGATTAGAACAACAAATATCAAGACGGGCTGGTGAGAGTATGATGCATGTATTCAATGGTAGAATTTAATTTCAAAGTAATTGTTAGTCATCACATTGACTAACTTGAAATCTAACTCCAATCTAATCTACTGTTTTAAAACTATGGTAAACATGTGTAGAAGCAGGACCACTATACATATTATACATCAGATGACATTCCTTAATGCTGCAAAATATCTCAACCTTCCTTTCTCGCTGTCAATGCATTGACTTACTCAAAATCTAACTCCAATCTAAGCTATCGTTTTAATACTCAGATAAATATGTGTAGAAACATGACCATCACTCTCTTCCCATATACATATTATACATTGGATCACATTCCTTAATGTTGCAAGATATCTCAACCTTCCTTTCTTGCCGTCACCGAACTTCTATATAAATTCCCCCCGTTGAGACTCCTCCTCACTTAGCTCGGTCATCATGGGGCGCGATATCTGGCTCTCTTGACAATCCTATTGCTCGTGGCGTCATGTTAGTCTCTCTGTCGGCACCCTCGCAAATCACATATCTATACACACGTTTGCGATGAGTAATGATACAATTTTTTGGGGGGGGGGTTTTGCAGGGACATCAAGTGCAGATGGAAGTGGAAGCATGCCTAGCGAGGAAACTCCCTTGAGCCCTGCCACTTGCACCGAGTTCAAAGACTGCGTGGAGCACTGCAGGCAATTTGGGTGCATTACCAAAGGTTGTGATAATGGGTTGTGCGACTGTCAGTGCACTTGATAGATTACTCTATCAAAATTTTGTGTTCATGGGCTCTGCGAGTGTGATTTTTACATTTGATAGATAACTCTATCAAATAAGGAGTTGTCTCACGAAAAAATCGATAAGTTTAATTCTTTCCTTTGCCTCCTTGCCTCTAGGATAAGGGTGGAATTTTTATTATCCAAGGAAAAAGAAAAATAAAACTATAGTGTTAGCCATCAAATTGGACAAGCCATCAACACCCTCCATCACCCACCCTCGCGTCTCTTCTTCCACATTGAAGCTCCATTAGGCTCTTCACGAATCCGTCCAAATCATTGCCCGAGCTTCCTCCATCGACCGTGTCCGCCTTGCTCAGTTTCTCGATCCCCAGCGTCGTCTCGTCGAGCGAGTCAGCCAATGCCTGGGCCAGCTCGTCGGGGTCGGGCACCGCGCTGTTCCGGGCCTCGCACTGCTGGTCACGATGCCTAGTTGGTCCCCCAGCAGCTTCGCGTCTGGGTACTGGTCTGCGCCTCACTCTCTCTGTGATTTGAAAATTAATCTTTCAATTCCAAGCGCTGATGGCAAATTGCGTAAAAATTGTTAAGCAAATACTGCAGCAAACATATCCGAGTCCCAAAATCGAATCGCGGGACCTCTTTCGTTTGATAAAGAATTGAAATGTAATGAGCCCTCTCAGCATTTTCTCGTGACTTGATTTGAAGCTTAGAATATCAGAAGAAGTTAGAATTTGTAATTTGAAGATTAACATTTTGTACAAGACTACATAAGGCCAAGATCGAAAAGTCGATTGTACAGTATCTGCATTTAACAACACTAATCAATTTTACTTGCAATTTACTTTACCAATTATTTATTCGCTATCGTTTATCTTTAGTTCGTAGTGTGGCCATATTGATTGTTTTCTGTCCGAATCACCACAGAGCCCCGATTCACTTCAAAAAACCAAAGATCCAACCTTTGGTAAAGGGTATTTTGTTGAAAACCATTTTCGGCGAAACATCTTTTGGCACGCTTGGTGAGACCATTGTAGTTCGGTTTGAGGAAGTGCAAATGGCGAAAATGAGGAATCAAAAGCCCCGCAATGCCGCTGGCGAGGAAAATCAATCCCCACAGCAAGGTAATGAGAGGCTTGACCGGTCGGAGTCATCATCCGCTTATCCAGTGGGTGATGACAACAATGGTGGGAATTTAGAGGATGGCCCGGGGAATCTCACCGATGAATAGGGGAGATAATTGGAGCCAAACCCGGTGGCAACCATGAGAATGACGTTCGACGAGCAACGAAATGATTTGGCTAATCATGTGGCTGATCATCTTACTATAGTGCTCAAACCCATGATAGTCAACATGGTGAACGAACTCGCCTCTAGGCCGGGACCATCAAGTGAGTCAATTTCAACGCAAGGAAGTCAGGCGGCAATGGGGTATGTTCCTTCGACCTCTTGCTCAATTAAGTAATTTCGGTAATTTCGGCCAAGCAATACCGCAACCAGTGGTAAGAATATTGCAAAGGCCTAAAGTTCTCGACGGCCATAACCAAAGTAATCCTAACTTGGTTAATCTTGCCAATATGGTCAATCAAAGTGGTCCAATTCCAAATAATTCCACTGGAAACATTGATGATGGAATGGCAAATCAAAACATAACTTTGCTGAAGGTTGTAAACGAGAGGCCAGTTATACCGCCGCCCAATGGGGACAATGTGAGACCATTCGGTATTGCTATGCCACCACCCGTGGGAGTAGTGAATCCACTGAATCCGTTGAATATCGTTGTAGCAATTCCACCAAGCCAGGGGCACTTACTGAGTCGGTCGCAGTCGCCAATGGACAATTTGGCACGGCCACCTTCGTCGCCTAGGGGGCCAAATTGGTCGGGTCCAACAGATGCAAGACCCTAGAAGGAAAACTATTGGGAAAATTTTCTATGTTGTTTTAATAATGACAGAGATAATCAAATGCCACTAATGTATGTATTGGGTAAGTAGTACTAGGTGATATACACACAAGCCACAATGCACATGATATCATAAATAGCCAGGTGATTTTGATACGAGGGGTGGTCTGCCACTGTCAAGAGTGTTATGCTAATATCGAGGGATCGTTGCTAATATCTTAGATGAACAAGATATTAGGCGTGGAAATGTCTACAAGTTGGAAGGATCTTTAGCTAAGGTAAACATCTGGAAGGATTATGATTGAGGGTAAACAAGTTGAGAAGAACGAGGATGCTCATGAAGGCTTGGAATGACTAAAATTGGCTAAACAGTTGGATGGACCTTGATGATGGTAAAGAAGTCTAAAACGAGGATGTTCGGTAAAGCTTGAAAGGACTATGAAGGTGAATAGCTTGTTATGATCGCAATTGTTAATATGCTTGGAAGGACTAGGATTATTTGGTGTAGTAGATTGTTATCAGAGCAGCAAATTGTGGGCAGGAGTAACTGCCAATATTAGAGAGGTGGCGGATGTGTGGCATCCTCCTTCCAACCTTAATTTGGTGTCTAACAAATATCTTCAAGGTTTAGAATCTGGAAAAGAGCACAAGAGTTGATCATGAGCAGTTCTAACATTAATAAGCAAGAGATAGTCTAACAAATGTACACTGACACTGTTTAGGGAAAGTACATTCTCCTTCCAACCTTAATCTGGTGTCTAACAATTATCTTCAAGGTTTGGAATCTAGAAAAGAGCATTGGAGTTGATCAGGAGCAGTTCTAGTATTAATGAGCAAGAGGCAGTCTAACAAAAGTACACTGGCCCTGTCTAGGGAAATTGCCAAAATGTCAAAGGGACGTTGCCAATGTCAAGGAGCCATTCTGACGATTCTAAGTAACATTTTTCCGTTGGCAGCGGTAGAACCAATGGCTACTTGAGGATTTCAATAAGGAACAGTCATCAAAGGATGAATGGCTACATATTAAGTCAAAGAGAAGTAATTGTGTTAGATGGAAACAAACAAAACTAAAGTAGTACTTTGAGTGTTCTTCTTTGCTATTATTTTGCTGTTAGTAGCCGTATATTCTTGATGTTCTGGGTTGTGCTAATGTTTGCAATCAGTGATAAGGGCACGTGTACAAGAGTGATAGCAGTACACAAGTCCTGATAGTGTGATCTATTAGAAAGACGTTATGTATTGATTGTAACTTGACTTGAAGTTTACTTGTGGATTCCAGCCTTGTTGTGGCTTTTAGTGTAGAGAGTGGACGTAGGCTTGGAGATAAAGCCAAATCACTATATATCTTCTTGTATTACTATCTCTTCACTATTAGTATTACACATTCAATATCATCACCATATGTTCAACAGCAGCATGGCCACTTGATTTCTATATATAGTTTCTGCTACTGTTTGAAGTTGAACTTATCATATTCCGCAAATCTTTTTCATAGCTCTCAAACAACCTATTCACTCCCATCTAAGTTATATTATTAACCCCAATTACAATGTATAATTGAGCAAGCCGTAGGAATAGTGATGCAGCGCATGGGCCTTGATGGAGGAGTTCCTAGGCCCATCTATTGCAAACCATATCCCGATTGGGTTGACATGATTCAATACCCGAGAGGCTTCAAATATCATACTTCAGTTTGTTCACTGGACAAGATGACTAGTCTACAGTTGGACATATTAGTAAGTTTACAGCCCAATGTGGTGATGCAAAGGACGATGGGTGTATGAAATTGAGATTGTTTCCTTTATCATGACAGAAGACAGCCTTTATGTGGTATGCTGGTCTACCAGCTAATTCTGTTCAGAATTGGGATGAGATGGAAAACAGATTTCATGCCTAGGTTTATAGGTTGGTACCTGAAGTGACCATAGTAGATTTGGCCAGCGTTAGACAATATAACAACGAAACGGTAGACCAATACATTACTCGATTCAAGAAATTGAGGAATCGGCGTATGGTTTCCCTCACCGAGAAAGAAATCACGGACCTAGCAAAAAGTGGCTTGAAATTCGCCTTGAGAGAGTGACTTGAAGGACAGAAGTTTACAGATTCATTCTCATTATTGACTAGTTGGTGAAATATGAAATTCTTTGATTAAAAAGGATAAGAAGCCATATAAAGACTATAAACAGAATATGACACTACTTGATCGTGAGGATAGTTCAGATGAGGATATCGACCAGGATGAAGCCATCAAGATCACTGAGGCCAAAATGATGCTCGACAAGCCTTATGTTTGTCAATCTTTGAAACATGGCCCGAGTTAAGGAAAGTGTTATGGCTAGGACAAAAGATACACAGAGCTATTCTTTTGATATGATAAAGTTGGATGAAATATTTGATCTCTTTCTGGCCGATGGTTTAATAAAATTGACAAAGGGACAAACCATCCCAAGTAAAGAAGAGTCAGTCAACAAAAGATATTGTAAGTGGCACCACTCAACATTCCTTTCTCGCCGTCTTCGCATTGACTTGCTCAAAATCTAACTCCAATCTATGCTACCGTTTTAACACTCGGATACATATATGTAGAATTAGGACCATCACTCTCTTGCCTATATACATATTACACATCAGATCACCTGCAAAATATCTCAACTTTCGTTTCTTGCTGTCTTCGCATTTACTTACTGAAAATATAATTCCAATCTTAGCTACCGTTTTAATACTCATATAACACTCTCTTGCTCATTTACATATTATACACTAGACTACATTCCTTAATCCTGCAAAATATCTCAACCTTCCTTTCTCACTGTCTTCGCATTGACTTACTCAAAATCTAACTTACCGTTTCAATACTCGGATAAATATTTGTAGAAACAGGACCATCACTCTCTTGCCCATATACATATTATGCCAGGTCACATTCCTTTAATACTGCAAAATATCTCAACCTTCTTTTCTCACCGTCACTGAACTTCTACATAAATTCCTCCCGTCGAGACTTCTCCTCACTTAGCTCTGCCATCATGGGAAGAATTGCACGCGATCTGGCTCTCCTGACGATCCTATTGCTCATGGCGTCAGGTAAGTCTCTCTCTCGGCACCCTCGCAAATCACACATTTATGCACACGTTCGCGACGAGTAATGATACAATTTTTTTGGGCGCGTTTTGCAGGGACATCAAGTGTACATGGAAGTGGAAGCGTGCCTCTTGAGGAAGCTCCCTTGAGCTCTCCCCGTTGCACCGAGCTCAAAGACTGCACGTGGCACTGCTTTCGATTTGGGTGTATTAACAAAGGTTGTGTTGATGGGTTATGCAAGTGTCGGTGCACGTGATAGATTATTAGGTGCCATGAGATTTGACGTATAATCATGATGAAGATGTATGCAATAATTGATTTATGTAATGTTGTGGAGCCGGAAAGTGACATTGATTTCGTAATCGATATGGTTTATTGCTCCTAAGAGCGGCATTTCAAGAATCCATGTTGATGAAATCAGATTTGCGATTGTTTCGCTGGAATTTCTTTCACAACGAAATATCTTCAATCGAAAGTCATTATCAAACGGTTGTTCTCTCAAACATTCATGTCAATTGCCTCACAATTTCGGATAGTGTGGTGGTCTTGAGCACGTTTCTTACTCGGATACTCCTCATTTTTGTCGGTTGATCCATCGGTTAAATTGTCCCATCCCCCGGTGGCCTTGAGCTTCTTAACTCTCTCTCAACGCTTCTCATGTATTTAACGAATTGTACACTGTCCTTCACCATAAGCACATTCATTGATAATTACTAGTCCTTCCTCATTGTACGTTGACAACTGATTTACTGTATCTATTAGCATGCGTCAGCGTTGCAAATCAATATTGATGTGGCCGTCGACAACGTGTCACATGCATAGCAATGTCCGCACACTAGTCATGCGTTAGTCACATGGTTGCTTGTGCTTACACATTAGTCACGTGTTCATCTATGTTGATGGCTTGATCATTTTTTGGTACACATAAATGCCCCCTATTAAAAGGATTAAAAAAGATTTTAATTCTTTTAAAGTGATACATTTAATGTACGCACTCTCTTTTTGCAGACAGTATGAGGACGTGCATTGTTCTTCCAACGCTTCATACTGCACGCAGAGTCAGCCAACTCATAATGTCCTGTGGTGCTCTGATACGTTGCTTCGACTGACCTTTCCTGCGAACCGTCGTGAATCTTTATCACTATGGATCATATTTTTTCGAATTGCCATCTTCTGAATCGCTATCCATTCCAAGAAATTATATATTTGGATAAAAATCTGATTTTTATACTTCGCTACAGACGTCATCGACTCAAATGAGGCTGGTCAATCGGCTTACTGCTGCGTGCCGGTCTCTGGGTTCCAAATTGTACACTATTTGTCGCGACCTAAACCAACATCATGAAGCCAATTGCGAGCGGGAGACGCATTTGTACAGCTTCGTCCTCGCACATAGGCAGCACTTTGGTTTTATGTTATCCCATGTCGTAGGCAGTACCTCCACTTCAAGCAATGTCGATGTTCTGGTGGTACCTTAGCTTATGTAGTCCATTGTCGTGTCATTGTCATTGGTGACCCGCCGTCTATGTTCAATGTTCCTAATGAACAATTCTTTACCCTTTTCACTTCATGCCACGTCTCTTCAGTTTGTTCTCAAGATCTTGATCAATGTTTTATATCACCGATACCATCACTTGATCGTATCATCAACTGAACCTCAACGTTGTCAATCGGATTCAAGCAAACAGAGGTAATGCTGTAGAGCTGGGAGTAAAGAAGGTGAGACTCTCCCGGAGGCTCAACGACTTCGATCATGGTATTCAGGTCACCCAGTCTCTGGTAACACATGCCAATATGCTTGTGGAGGATCAGGTGCCTGTGTTTGACGAGCTACGGGATGAATGTGATCACTTTCCCCCATTGGTGCAGGCTCATGCTTCGGTAGCCGAGCAGGCCTTGGAGGAAAACGACCGTTTGGAGGATCGCCTTGCTGCTTTCGTCTTCATGTTTAAGAAGCTCATTGGTCTGGTGTGATCAATGTTTGTCGTTTTGTCGCTGTGGATGTCGTCGTCATCACATTTCCTTTCCTAGTCCAGTCGCTTTTTGTTTAGGATCGATGTACTTGCCTTCCCTGTTGATGTGTATACAACCAGCGCTTTTGATGTTTCTGTATCTACTTCCTTTTCCTGATCACTTAGTATTTTCAGCATCTCCCACATGGTCGGATGGTACCTCTTTAAATACTTCCCATTAATTGGCCTTGGCATATTTTTTTTCCATCTATATCCATTAATCGATAAGCATTGCTGGTTAAAATATATGTGACCAAGTAAAGATCTTCCCAATTAGAAGACCATTTGCCGAATTTCTCATTGTCTATGTTTTTTGGTGATATGGTTTTCCATACCAAGTCACCGACGTCAAAGTGTTTTCGCTTCACATGTTTATTGGGAAAAGTACTAAAAAAGTCATAAATCTATTGCATTGGTACCAATTTAGTTCCAAATCTTTCAATTGAACTAATTTAATCCTAAATTTTTTTACATTGGTACTAACTCAGTTTATTCGGTCAATTTAGGCTGGAAATCATTGATATGGACTCCGACTATTATACATGGCACGACCGGCGTTGACGTGGATATTTTAAAATAGTTTTTCAAAGTTTTTTATTAATTTTTTCTTTTCTTTATTTCTTCTCTTTTCTTTTTTTCTTTCCTTCCTCTTCCCTCGGCCAGTCACAAGCCTCTATAATGATCGACGGAGGCCGGCGAGGGCGAGGGCTGGGATGCCCTCGCCGGTCACAAGGGAGGCCAGCCCTTGGTAAGGGCTGGCGAGGATTGGACAAGGCTGCCCATGCTCTCGCTGAATCTGGCGAGGGCACCCTTGCCCAACCCTCGCCAGAGGCTGACGAAGGCCAAGACGCCCTCGCCCACCTTGTCGTCGCGAGGTCCCTCGCCATTTGGGCAAGGCTACCCCTCGCCAGATCTAGTGAGGAAACCCTTGCCCAGCCCTAGTTAGATCTCGCGAGGGTATGGGCGGCCTCGTCCAGCCCTCGCCAAGGGCTGGCCTCCCTTGTGGTTGGCTAGGGCGTCCTTACACTCGCCCTTGCCAGCCGCCGGCGGCCTTCGCCGGTCATCGTGGAGGTTGGTGACTGGTGAACGGAAGAGGAAGGAAAAAAAAAGAAAGAAAAAAAGAAAAAAAAGAAAAGAGAAGAAATAACACCACCCGCCTGGGTGGCGCTG
Organism: Syzygium jambos; assembly: GCA_031216235.1. Taxonomy (NCBI): domain Eukaryota; kingdom Viridiplantae; phylum Streptophyta; class Magnoliopsida; order Myrtales; family Myrtaceae; genus Syzygium; species Syzygium jambos. Next base: position 4,822,112 of record CM062221.1, read on the forward strand.
CTGGAGCGCGCACTCTTCCTCTCGCAAAAGGTTGAGTGTTCGAATCCCGGGCGCCGCAGGGTGACTTAACCGGTGGCACGTGTGTGGTGGCTAGCACATGTCGCCCCCAGGGTTTACTCCCCGGCTGTCAGCCGTGCGGGGGTTCCCTGGGTTATCAAAAAAAAAAAACAATTACTTAAGTACCAAATCGGAAAAAAAAAAAAGATCACTTAAGTATCAATTCCGACCAAATTGATTACGTGGCATTTATAATTAAAATTTTTAATATGACATGGTAGGATTTAACAAAAAAATTCAGTCCGCATGAACATCCAAAACGACGTTGCACAATCCGACTGGCACTGAAGTGATTATTTTTTAACAACGACTAGTATTGAAGTGATCACTTTAAATGAAAATTAGCATTCAAACAATCAATATTTACAACTTTTGGATGACATCATTAGGGGTTATATGCAGACTGGGAACACTGGAGAGCTATGTAAGACTAAGAAATTAATAAAATATGATCATGTCGGATTTTTGGCTATCCATATTGAAATTGGCACTTAAGTGACCGTTTTTTTTTAAATTGACACTTAAAGTGATCAGAAAAAAAAATTTTGATATTAAAGTGAGCGCCCTACACAACTTTTGGTACTTCTAGTGTCCTTCTCCCCTAAATCGGTGTATAATTTGCTCTTCTTTGAACTCATTCACAGTCTTTTGTGCAATATTTTTAGAAGAGGATACTAAAGTAATCGATGGCAACCAAAATAAAACAATGCTTTTTTCATGAAGGAGGGTATATTTTGCCTATAAACGACCATGGTTTAACAATAGGTTTCAACACGAATGCTTAGACATGTTGAATGGGACCAGTTTTTGACAAGGTTCATAGCTCTTTGCATAATCAATGCAATCTTGAGTCATGGTTGGCCAGAAATAATCATGGCAACGCAATAACCATTTCATTTTAATTCCAACTTGGTGTGCCCCACAAATCCCTTCGTGTATTTCTGACATGGCGACCATTGACTCATACTTGTTTAAGCACCTTAGTAAAATTTCATTGATAGTTCTTTTATATAATCCGTCGTCAAGTAACAGATATTTCATCACTAGTCTTTTGAAATTTTTATCAAAGGCAACGGGATTTCTCAGATACTCAGCAAAAGGTTTTCTCCAATCCTCTTGGTTGATATATGTGCCTTGATCCTTATATAGATCGGTCACCATCACTATTGAAGACTATTTTTACTTTTGTGACGATAAACTTAGCCAATCTTTTGATATTTTATATCTATAGGCCATTTGAGCTTACTTGTTGGATTCTGTATTCTCATCTGTTTGATATAGACCAATTAGTAATCAAGAAGTTACTTGACAGCTTTTTCACCAAAGTATAATGGCGAACAATATTCTCATTAAGGCATTGATATTCTCCAGTTAATTGTTTGACAACTAATTAAGAATCTCCTTTTATTTGTCCAAAATGTACATTCATGTCAGTCAAGATATTTAGACCAACTATTAATGCCTCGTACTTCGCTTGATTGTTTGTGCAATCAAAATCGAGTTTGAACATGATATTGGTCTTATACTCCTTTGGCGAAATTATTAATATTCCTATTCCTAAAAAACCTATTTGCATATGATCCATTGAACTACAAAGTCCATGGTAACATTTGTACCAAATTTGGCAATACAGCCTTTGACGATTGGCTGAGTTAGCATATGCTTAATCACATATGTTTTGTATATTACATGAACAGTAGTTGGCAACATGCAGTGACGTATCATATTGCAAGTAAAGTACAAGGACAAACATGGCTTTTCAATTGGTGTACATCTCTTTTTTGCATCATTCAATATTCGACTGAGGTACTAAACTACCTACTCTTTGCCCTCATCATTCGCTTGTGCCAGTTTGCTTTCATAGTCGTGTCGGTCATCAACAGATAAAGTTTTAAAGGCCTACTTGCTATAGGTGGTATCAAAACTAGAGGATTAGACAAGTATTCTTTTATATGATCTGCATTTTGGTGCTCTCTTTCCAAACAAAATCATCTTGATTCTTCAACTTAATTAGAGGAGAAAGCTTCCATCTTGCCAGACAAGTTAGCAATAAATTGATGTAAGAAATTCATCTTACTTATGATCATTTGCAGTTGCTTTTTGTTCATCAATGGTGGTAATTATAGATTAGCGTTAGCTTTATTCTTATCTATTTCAATCCCTCTTTGGTCAATCAGGAATCCTGGAAAATTATCAACCCTAACTCCACAAACCCATTTCATTGGGTCATTTTCAATTTAAACTTCTTAAATCCCAATAAAAGCTTGTTTGAGATAGTTTAGATATCTTACCTGATTTGATTTGACGATGATATCATCAATATAGACTTTCATGAATTCCCAAATCATGTCGTGGAAGATAAAGTTCATCTCTTTCTAGTAAGTAGCTCATGCATTCTTCATACTAAATGATATCATTAACCGCTCGAGCGTGTCAATAGCTCCAGGTAGGGGTGTCAATGGGTCGGGTCAGATCGGGTTTTCATAATACCCGACCCGACCCGAAATATACAGGGTCACACACGACCCAACCCGATCCGACCCAAGACCTTGTTCAGTATATACTCAAAGAATAAGGTCGGGTCAGGTCGGTCCGGGTCGGGTTTAGGGTCCCATGGAGTCCGGGACGAATTGGGGGTCAACGAAGAGGATCAACTGATGCGCTCCTTCACCCCCGAAAACCAAGAACCGCGAAGAACACCCCTGCAACGCGAGTCGTCCGAACGCAATGAATCAAGCAAGAAAAAAGGGAGAAGAGAAGCTCGAAGGAGCGGAAGCGGAGAGGGTACTGTGGGTACGGTCGCCGCTGACACGGTAGGAGGCCATGAGGGTGCCGAGGACAATGCCGAGGGTGCCGACGACGAGGAGGGAGACGGCGAGGGCGATCTCCTTGATGGGGGGCCGCTGTTGACGGCGTAAGGGGAGTCCATCATCATGTCCTCGTCCGAGATCGAGAAGGCATGGTCCACGTACGCAATCTCCCCCGGCCGAAAGCAAAACGAGAACCCCGCGTTTGGTCTTGAGCTGAACCAAAGGCTGGTCGAGTTCGGACGAAGAAGAAGAAGAAGCATGGGAGAGATTTTGCAAATTCGCTGGGTTTCGAGGAGAAGAAGAGAAGAAGAAGCAATTGGGGATGACTTTTTCTTCTTTCGAACCAGAGAAGACTTTCTGGACGAATTGGGCGGTGACTCGCGGAGATCGACGGCGAAGGGGGGATCGATCGCGCCGGGGGGAAATGGTCGGAATCGAAGAGGGAGGATCGAAGCGTTCTCGATCGGGGGGGGGTGGGAGGTGAGGGAGACCATGGCTGAACTGGAAGGGGGGAGACAGAAGTTCACGGTGGAGAGAGAAGAAGCGAAAGGGAGAGGGGAGGAGAAGTGGCGCCAGGTCAAAAAAGCCTGGCCCGGCTTGACCCGGCCCGATCTTAATAAATACCCATATCTAAAACCCATACCCAAAGAAAATAAGACCTGACCCCAAAATACCCTAAAATTTTGGGTCGGGCCGGGTCGGGTCGGGCCGGGCCGGGTTGGCTCGGCTTTTTTTTGACACCCCTAGCTCCAGGACATCTAAACATAGTCTTGTGTATATCTTCTTTTGCTATAAATATCCGGTTATACCCCGAATGGCCATCCATTAAGTTAAAGATCATTTTACCTGGTCTGATTTGACGATGGTATCATTAATATAGACTTTCACGAATTCCCCAATCATATGTTATTCGTGGAAGATAAAGTTCATCGCTCTCTGGTAAGTAGCTCCAGCATTTTTTTTAAACCCAATGGCATCACTAACCATTCGAACATGCCAATAGCTCTAGGACATCTTAACGCAATCTTATGTACATCTTCTTCTGCTATAAAATATCTGATTGCACTTTTCGACAAAAAGAAAAAATCGGTTACACTTTAGTTACAGCATCAAGTGCCATAGCATATTATTTTTCTTTTCATCTGGGCCCTTCTACGCCCCATTTCATAATTGACCTAAAGACAATGACGACAATTGATTGGCTTAACCAAGGTCCATCATCGTGGAAATTACGCGGTTGCTTCCCTTTTTTTTTTTTTTGTTGGGGGGGGGGGGGAGAGGTTTTGAAATGTTGCTTTTTAACTGAGCAACAACTTTTTTTTTGTGAATTGATGGTAACCTGATCTTTAACTTTTAATTCACCAAAAATTATTTTAGAAATAAAGTCGGACAATCTTTGCATGGCAAATTGACATGCACCTCAATTACTCTACTAAAAAAATGACACAAATAGCCATGAACCTTGACTCAATATACAATATTATTCATAAATTTTATTTTATTTAATGTGATCCCTCAAATTTTGATACATATTCAATTTAATCTTGAATCTATATGAAAATATTCATTATTATCTCTTAACTTGAATAAGTAAAATGTTCTTATTAAATATTTTCATATAATCTAAAGACTATATTAAATATTTAATAAAAATTTCAAGATCACCTTGAAAAAATTAAAATTTATATACGACATTACACATTGAATTAAAATTCGAAAATCACATTGAACAAATTAAAAATTTGAGAACGATATTATAAATTGAGCTAAAATCCATAAATTATCTATTTTATTTTCTATACTCTATTAAATAAGCAATCCTCCAACTAATAAAAGAATTAAAAAAAAAAAGGAATACTCTCATTTCCTTGGCCTCCTTGGCCTCTGGGATAAATATTCGCTTTTACAGAAAAATAAAAAAGTAGAAGAATAAGTATGAAAAAGGAAAAAAAAAATAAAAATAACACTACAGCGTTGGCCATCAAATTGGAACAAGCCACATCAACACTCTCCGTCAACCCCCGCGTCACTTCTTCCACATTGAAGATTCCTCAGGCTCTTCACGAATCCATCCAAATCCTCGTCGGAGCTTCCTCCGTCGACCGCGTCCGCCGCCGCCTTGCTCAGCCTCTCGATCCGGCCCCTCTCCGGCCTCGTCCCGTCGAGCGACTCGGCCAGCGCCCGGGCCAGCCGGGCGGGGTCGGGCACCGCGTCGCCCGGGGCCTCGCACGCCCTGATCGCGACGCCCAGCTGGTCCACCAGCAGCTTCGCGTCCGTGTACTGGTCCGCGCCCATCGGCCACGTCAGCATCACCACCCCGGCGCCGATCGCCTCGAGCACCGAGTTCCAGCCGCAGTGCGTCAGGAACCCGCCCACGGCGCGGTGCCTCAGTATCGGCACCTGCGGGGCCCACCCCCGGATCACCAGCCCCCGCCCCGCCGCGCGGCCTTCGAACCCGTCCGGCAGGAGCCCGTGGCCGTCCCGCACCTGCCAGTCGGCGGTATCCGTCACGCACCATATGAAGTGGACCCGGCTCATCTCCAGCGCGGCCGCCAGCGCCGCCATCTGGTCGTTCGCCAGCGCCGTGCGGCTCCCGAAGCACACGTACACGACGGAGCGCTCCTCCCGGCCGTCGAGCCACTTCAGCACCTCCTCGGCCGGGACCGAGCTGGACCCACCCCGGCCGGCCGGGCTCACCGAGTCATCCACCGGCGGCAGGAGCGGGCCCACGGCCCAGACCCTGCCTGGCCCGAACTTCCGTTTCATGTGGTCGACGTAGACTCTCTCCAACTCCGTGAAGGTGTTGAAAACGACGCCCCAGCTTCCCGTGTTTTCCAGCCAGCCCTGCCTGTAAAACTCCATCTCGGCGTCTCCATCCTTGTAGATCCTGAACAGGTGCGAGATCTGCCACCACCGATACGTCGGCGAGTTCGGCACGTCGCGGAAGGTCACCGTGGAGTCATCATCGTCGCTGCTGCCGCCGTTCTTGGGTAGGTTTTGCCAGAGCGAGAACTCGATGGACACGGAGAAGGCCGCGGAGGGCGAGAACACGATGCGGGGGATGCCGAGCTCCGAGGCCAGGTGCCGGGTCCACCCGAGAAAGAAGTCGGACAAGATGGCGACCGGCGGCGAGGGGTGGGAACGGAACCACTCGAGGACCGCCGGGTAGTGGTGGTGGCGAATGGAGAGAATCTTGATGATGAGGCTGTTTTTGGAGCCACAGGGGATGTCGGGGGCCGGGATGACAAGTGGGTGGAAGAGGGAGGGGTGTTCGGAGAGGAGGGGAAGAAGGAGGTGCTGATTGAAGGGGGTGACGAGAGCGGTCACGCGGACGCCTCGGCGGACGAGGCGGTCGGCGAGGTCGAGGAGGGGGATGATGTGGCCGGAGGAGATGAAGGGATAGACGAGCAGGTGCGGAGCGGCGGGGACATCGGCCGCAGCCGCGGCGGCGGCCGCGGGCATGCTGGTCGACGCTGAACAACTTCTGGAGTCAAATTGCGTAAATGCTATGATGGAAGAATATGTGAAGGCGGTTTTGAATAATGAGAGGAGGAATGAAGACTTGGATTTATACCATTATGTGTGCGCGTGGACGGTGGGACTCTAGCCACGATTTAATTGGGAATTGCTGGTTGGGACTCTCCTTCTCAACTTTTGTCTTCTCATTTTTGAGTTCAGATTGGGTGGCGGTGCGTCACGCCTGACGACGTAGGTTCTGGTGCTGCTTCGCCTTTACGCAGAAAGCTCCAAACCAGATGTGTAGCTCTAGGGCCCCCACCATGACTTTCGACTCCTGGTTCCTCCAACGAAACTGGTCTCTGAATAGGCAGGCGTGAGATGCAAGCAAGCATGGCTCATCTTTCCCAAAAAGGGGAGAAAAGGGCAGAAGAAAGAGGCGTGTGCGGGCAGTGTCCTGCCTGCTCCGTTCGATTTCGACCTACATACCCAGGTTGAAATAGGTAGGTCTCGAATGCAGACCTGTGGAAGGTTGAAGAACTGGACCAAGATCCGGACGGGCTCTTTGGTGGATTCACGGAATTAACGGGTTATTTTCTATTTTAATATTTTAGAATCAATCCTTGATAGTCACGCATCCAGATTATGCTTATCTCTAGTTACGATTGGGTTCCGAAATGTTTGACACTTCAAGAATAGAGCGATGCCGTTTTCTAAAGTCGACTTTTAGGATGTGTCGCCTGTTCGAGCCAGCGTGATCTGCCCTGTGCCACCATTTATGATGTTCACGTGTATGATATGCCACCATTTATGATGTTCACGTGTGTGATGAAGGGAAAGGTGTTTGGGTGCTGCCCGAAGCAGAGAACGTCCTTGGATCACGCGGGATACCAAAAGATGTACCATTCTCAAACAGACTTTCCAAGAAAGTCATTTTCCGAAGTTTTGTTAAAATCTAAAATAAACTGGAAAAGTATTTTCAGTTTAAGGAAAATCTGATAGGAAAAATTATCAAAATATTCTTGATTTTTAATTATATTTAATTTTTTTATTATATATATTCTTTTCTTTTTCCATTTTCTTCTTCCTTGGTTTAAAAGAATTAAAATTTTGATTTTTTTTAAATAAAAATAATAATTAAAATGCAAGTTTTCAAAAAAATATTTCCATAAAAACAAACTTTTCATTAACCAAGGACACGAGCATGAGCACCGAGGACCCACGCATGGCTTTGTGGACCTGAGCCTAAGGGTTGGGACCAAAGCTCAAGTGTCAGGAACTCGAGCACGACCTTTATGGACTCGAGTTTGGGTGCCAGGGCATCGAGTATGGGCACCATGTGTTTAGGCCAGGCCTTGATGGACTCGGGCTTGGCTGCTAGAGACCTGGTCCTGAATGCCAAGATCTAGGAACCAACGTTAAGGTTTTCGTATCCAAGCATAGAATTTTTGGTTTTTTTTAAAAAAGAAATCATTTTCTTGAAGTTAAGTTTTTGTAGGAAAATATTTTCTGTTAACTCATTTTTCTATACAAATTAAATATTGAAAAATGAGAAAAATATTTAATGATATTGCTAACCGCAGTGCATGTCTTTCCATACAACTCTAGCTTGAATACCCACTTTCACATCCTTATTCAGCATCAATCATGTAGGATTAGGCATTGGAGAAATTCTAACCAAAGTAAACTAAACAAAACCTACTCATACGCTTCAGTAGCCTTAGACTTACTTATCAAGAGAACTAGTCAAAAAATTTACATTTCGTCTAGGTACTCTCACGTTTTTCAAATTGAGTCCTTGTACTTTTAATTTATTTAATCTAGTCATTTTACTTTTACAATCTAACCACATCTCTCCAATAATGAACTTATGAAAATTCAATTGAAATAGCCGTTACGTAACGTCGAAATGTGACATGGATAAGTTATGCCAACTTAAACGCTCATGTAGATACGACTGTGGAAAATAACGAAATGAAGAAAAAAGAAAATAAAGGTCTTCTACTACTCATGATTGCTCTCTCGACAGGAAATTTGCCACGGCTAGGTGAGCTCAGGGCCGCTCAAGTTCAACATAAAGATCACCACCACTCAAGGTCATGACCGTTATTTGATCCTCACGCAACCATGCAAGTTAAACTTGGCCATGGCCTCGGTCACATCAATCATCGTCAGCTTGATTTGATCGGACTTTGTGTTGGGGGACTTACTTGATTAGACAACTTGCGGAAACAGATGGACTTAAATTATAAACATAATGACTTGATTAGAAAAAACACAAGTGTACCGGGACAAAAAGTAAACATTTCCCAATCAAAAGTAAAATGATACCAAAAGATTGCAGCTTGCTCGGCACACCAAGTTGGAGCAAAAACTCCCCTTCAACGGAACTTTGTGATGAAATGGGTCAGCCTGCAAATCCCACGCACGATGGACCAAACACCTACTCAACACATGGGCCCCGAGCTGGCTCTGTAAACATTGCATTCGACATCTTCGACCAGCTTGATACAACTACCAAGCGCTTTTGGACCTAAGCCCATCTCTGCTTAATCCATCCCACGCTGTAACGAAGCCACTCAACTTGTAACCCAAGAACCCACCAAGACAAAAACCCTTAACATCGACAATAGCTAAGCTGTCGTCTGCGCTGCAACGGGAGTTCTTTCTACCAAATCACAGAGTGCGAGTTTTACGTTTTCCTCGTCAGTGCCAAGTTTTTTTTGTTGCTAAACAGTGTTTATTGCTTCATTTCTGGTTAAAACAACACAAATTTGAAACTGGCTTGGCATGGATCCATCTTTTTTCTCGATCCTTTGACCATGTTTAGCACGAAATGGAAAAGTGGCGAAGTGCACGTAAGTCCATTGATCCCTCAACTAGAAAGAAATTCCATTGTCAGTAGTTATACTGTAGGCTATAGTAAGTGAAAACAAAAACACTTGCTAATTTTTGACCACTAAAAATTCCAAACTAGTATATCTGTGATAAATTTACTCTCCGTTAGTTTCCATTAAATTTTATTATCAAATTGCTAAGTTTGATGACACGTGGTAGTTGACGGATGTATCGGTTTGGAGTTTTACCTATTTATTTGTCACAAGTTTACCAATTTGTGATTTTTCGTGATATTAATCCAATTTAACGGACATTAACGAAGGGTAAATTTGTCACAAATGTACCAATTTGGGGTTTTCAGTAGTTTAAAAATTAGTTTGGGATAAAATTATCACAGGTGTATCAGTTTTTTATTTTTGGTGGTCAAAAAATTAGTTAGGGGTAAAATTGTCACAAGTGTACTAGTGTGGGGTTTTTGGTGGTAAAAAAAAAATAGTTCAGGATAAATTTGTTACAGGTCTACCAATTTGGGGTTTATGGTGATAAAAAAACTAGTTCGAGGTAAAATTATCACAAGTGTATCGGTTTAGGGTTTTACATGATATTAATCATAAGTACGAAAAAGGAAAAAAAAAAGGAAAAATGACACAAATATTCTCTGAACTTTAGTCCAATGTGCAATCTCGTCCCTGAACTTTCAATTTGTCCAAAATGGTTCTTGAATTATGGGTAAATGTTCAATCTAATCCTTCGGTTTGTTCAAACTGTTAACTGACGACGTGGACTGTTAACTGATGATGTGGAGCTGAGTTGGATTACTGAATAAGGGTTAATACTATAAAAAGCCAGAAACTGGTACACTTGTGACAATTTTACTCCGGATTAATTTTTTGACTATAAAAAATCTCAAACTGGTACACTTGTGACAAATTTACCCCAGACTAATTTTTTGACTACCACCTCAGGGTCATTCATGTGACGTCCCATTCATTTTTATCTTTTGTTACACACAAGCAGAAGCTTATCTCGGGACAATCACAATCAATACACACAACGAAAATAAGACAAGAAGCATCATGAGCAAACCTTATGTTTAGAATGCATGCAAACATATTTTAACAAGCCCTTTGGGCCATGGCAAATAACACATATTTTTATAGCCGACTGTAATTAGCAAAACTTGACTTGGGTTATCCTATACCCACTACGGCTTCTTGCTCCTCGCTTCTTCACCTCCACCTCGGTCCCATCCGCCTGGCCATTTCACATCCCACCCGTGGCTTTATCACGGAGCCGGCCCGCCCGCACCGTCAAAGCACCGTTGAATCCACATAGGGATCCAACCCATTCTCCGTCTGCATAGCGATACCACACCACATACAGATGAGGCACCGAGTCCGTTAGGCCCTCATCAAACATCACAAGCATCGTGATTCGGCGGTAGGCGCGGTCTTCTCTAACATTTATCACGGTGAGCACTTTAGCTCTCATCTCCACAGGATCGCCAACGAGGGCTGGAGGAGATGCCATCCTACGGACCTGAAAAAAGGAGACAACGGGAGATGAGTCGGGGAGACTTAGCAAGTGAAAACACTAATATCAAGTCAGGATATATCGATCGTCGTTAACATAAGTAAGCCCTTACCGCACTCGCATCGATGGAAGATCAATAGCAAAGTTCAAACAAGAGAACATCACGCATGGCCACATCATGTACACTTTACCAACCAAGGCTTAGTTCTATCTCAAAATAACATCAAATACGAAACATGATTAAATCGAGAAAATGAAGTAACTACGATCAACCAAACGACCAAGAAATGGTCCAAGCAACCTACGTCACAACGCATCTCAACATCCTTTCTCGATAATAAGGAATTCACTTACTCAACAATTAAACAAGAACTAGAGAAAATGAGACGTGTGAAGGACACGTGAGTCTCGGCGACTCTCGAACGATTCTTGGTGGTTCTTGGGCGGCCTTATACTTGGCTTCCTCACTTGATCGAACCACAAGAGAGACATGGGCTAGTCGGTAAGTTCTCTCTCTTTCTCTCTTTCTAAGCATAAACAAGAAGCAAAGAAGCAAGATAGAAGGTTGGTCGGGCCTCTTGGGCGTGAATTAGAAGCAAGAAGGTCAAAGAAGAAGGTGATGGCCAGCTAGTTTGGGCGTGGAAATGGCGTGAGGGAGAGGAAGTGGCGGGAGAGAAACGGGGGGCTTCCTATTTATAGAAGCTCTTTACTTGGTCACCACTCCAAGCCATCAATGCATGTCATCATGGAGGGGCCCTAAAGTCTTGATCCATTAATGCAAGCCATTATGAAGGGCCCCAAAGTCTAACTTAACTAAGAAGGGTCATCATGAAGATGACCTAAAAGTCTAAGCCAATTAATGAAATTTGGAGGATAAGCTTTGACTTGGTCAAGGCTTCCAGGTTCTTCTATCAATTTCCAGACTGTGGACTCCCTAGAGTCTTATGGATTTACTGAGTTCTCACGCAAATGGATTTACTGAGTTCTCACGCAAATAACTCGGGCCAATCGGGTCACACGAAATAGATCAATTGGCACAAAAACCACAACCCACGCCATACTTAATCACAAGATTTTCTAAGGGTTTTCCGCGATAAACACGCATAATAATTCCTTCCAACCCGAGGTTTGGCGCAGGAATGTCCTCAAATATCACCAAAAGACATCAAGTCGAGATTCCAACGTTCTCATATAGAAATTGATAAATATTTGAAATCTGACAAAACCAAACAGATTTGCACTATTCACGAAATCGGACTTGAAAACATAGTAAATGGACTCAAAAAATTCTTAAATTTGAATATGTCATAAGCAAGGCCTTAAAAAATATTTTTCATGCGGAACACGAAATCTAACTCTCTTTGTAAACACCATTTTTAGTAGTTCAAAGATAGACTAAAAATAGTTTGCTGGAACAGAATTCTTGTTTCTCAAAGTAAGCTCTGTCCAGAATCCAAATCATCTCAAAAAATTCCCAAATTCATATACGTCATAGAAAAATAAGTTCTCAACAACTTTTGTGAAGGAAACTTATCCAAAATCGGCCCAGAAAAGCTTGTAGGAAATAAAGGAAGGGTGAACATCACTGAAATATCCATTCTGGGCAGTTTTACACGGTCTGAAAATCAGGCCATCGTACCACTCATATCAACTCCAAAAATTCTGAAATTAAAGTGTGTAAAACTTCAAGATGTTTGGAGAAACTTTCAAGAAGAAAGTGTTTGGAAATTCGGATCACAGAAGTCTCCCCAAAAATAAAAAAATGAAGGGATACAAAGGATTCGAAATTGGGTTTTCCAAAACAAGAGTAAAAATTTCAGTTCCGATCGGAAAACTACCAACTTAAACCATAACCATTTCCCAGGGAATTAAATTGAGAATGTTACATGAAACACCTATGACAATTTTACCCCGAACTAATTTTTTTACCACGAAAAATCTCAAAATGGTGCGTATGTGACAAATTAACCCGGAACTAATTTTTTTATCATAAAAAACCCTAAATTTGTACACTTGTGACAAATTTACCCTTCGTTAAATTAGATTAAGATCACGAAAAATCAAATTCGTAAATTTGTGACAAACAGAGTAAAACCCCAAACTAATACACTCGTCAACTACCACATGTCATCAAATTCAGCAATTTAACGGTAAAATTTAACGGAAACTAATAGAGGGTAAATTTGTCACATGTGTACCAGTTTGGGATTTTTGGTGGTCAAAAAATTTAATCGGGATAAAATTATCACAAGTGTATCAGTTTGGGGTTTTTTATGATAAAAAAATTAGTTTGGGATAAGATTATCACAAATGTACCAATTTGGGGTTTTTCGTGATATTAATCCACTAAATAATGATTCTGCAAGTATTTTATAAAAGAAAAACAAATTAGGGCTTCAAATAACCCTCTTCTTCCTCCTCAATGATTCTTCTTCCTCTCAACATTAGACTTCCCAAATGCTTGGATCGATATTGAAACGACAAGAGTTGGGTTGAGGACGATCCTGGCAACGATTTGAATCTTGGGGTCTTGGAGGGCGCGCCACTGCCTGTGTATGATCCGCTCAATCAAAAATCAAAATGAGGGAAGGAAATGAGAACTATGTGAGCATCGAGGAATTGAAATCTCGGAAGAGCTCGTGTTCTGTATAGCTTGAATGCAAGTTTGTGTTTGGTATGCCTTTTTGGTTATGAAATTTTGCTTCTTCTTTTTTGTGGGTTAAAGGACTTGCTTTTGTTTTTTTTTTTTTGGGCCGAAGGACTTGCTTCTTCTTCTTTTTGTGGGTTGAAGGATTTGCTTCTTCTTTTTTTGTGGGTTGACGGACTTGCTTATTAGAAGCAAAAAAATTGACTGACCAAAATTTCAGAAACAAAAAAGCAAGAAGGAGTACAATAGTCGAAGAAAGAAAAAGAACAAAAAGTGGACATGAAGACTCAATTTGACACCTGAAGCTGAAACCTGCGTAGTGATTTGGCACCGAGCAGTAGTGTCACTAGAGGAGAAGGAAAAAAGGGGCGCTTTGACCATATCAGCGCAAAGGAGCAAAAGGAGATGATTTCTGAATTCAATTCACAATTCTTCCCTCCATCAACTTCTTTTCTGTGATCTAGTCCATCACAATCTCTTTCCAATCCGACATCGATCGAGCTCACACGGTCAGAGCAAACATATAGCGAGGAGGAGACATTAGCATTTGGTGATCTTGATTTGTTGCAATAGAAAAATGTTTTTCAGGAATGAAAATGTTAAACTCATTCACTGTTCGTGTTTGCAATGAAAATTGATGGTCTTAGAATAAAAATTTGTCGATGTTGTGAGGAAAGCAAATCCATATCTACCTCTGAACCAGTCTAGTTTGTTATTGTTGACAAAGCCTTATCAATATGATCTTACACCTGTAAAAGTTGAAAGACAGAATTGGGAGATATGCAAATGACATGCATATGGCTATCAAACCATTTGAGAGATAAAGACTGAAATTGCCTTCAATTAGACCTCTTTTTGGTAATTGAAACCCATTTTACTAAAGTGGCAACGATAAAATGCAACAAAATTTTTACAAACAAACGAGCCCCGTAAGCTAACTATTCAAGAAAAATTAAAAGTACTCTTTAACATCCACAAAGTAGACGAAAAAAAGGCCAACTGCACTTTTCAAATATTGACTATACTACTTAAAGCAAAAATTTCTTGCCCATGATGCTTGTGCTCTATACAGCATCATTGCCACATCTTTAACACTTCCCAAACTATAAAAAAAAAAAAAGCAATCTCTATCTCTTGATCTTAAATTGGAGAGTATCATATCAACAAAAAGTACAAGTACTAATCCTACTTCCAACTCTTCAAACATCTACTTCTGGTAAATTTTCCTGGTAAATTTTCCTCTTTCTTGGAGACCTTGTTGATACAACACTTCCATTATCATTCAAATGCTCCACGGCTTGTTTCCATTCTTCTTGTTTCCTTTTCATAATGTCCGCCTTTGGCCGCCAAACAAAAGAAAAGCATCAATCAATCAAATGTGAAATGTTTACATAACAAGTTTACTACCACAAAGCTACACCTGTAATCTCATTGTAGTGATAAATTTGCAAGATGCGCTCTCTACCTTCTTAGCATTATCCACATCATGGATGGTATTTCTTAATAGCGAAATGGCTCGACTACCTTCCAGTCCAGGCTATTAAGAACCATAATACTCTAGTTAAAATGGCACTTAGAATTATTCAAGAACATGATCACTTCCTTAAAAGTAAGGTTAAGAGTACCTTTTCAGTGGTGGCACTATTATGATGCATCTCTATGACAAGTGAGTTGGCTTCTCTCTGTCCGACTATCTCTTCATCCTGTTCATTAAGAAAGTGAAGTTAAAAATATTGATACTAACAAAGACTAGAGACATAGAATGAATAAACCTTTACCTTTTCTTTTTGTTTCAATGGACAACTTCTTAAGTAGTGGCCTCACTTGAAGCACAAATGACTTGTGATTTTTGTGCCTTGTCATGACACTTTGAATCCATTTTTAATTTCTCCTTCCTCTCTTATCCTTTTCTGTTTAGGCCAACTAGGCATAACCCGAGGCATTGGTGCCACCAAAGGTTCTCTATCGCTAGAAGACCACAGGTTATCGCCATTCATTGCTTCCAAGTAGTGACTGTATCTCTATAAATATGTATCCTTCTTATACTAGTGCGCAACAAAAGTTTCTATCTCCTCTCCTTTGAATAGTACGACACAGATTGCATGAGGGCATGGAATCCCACTGAAGTCCCATGCCTTGCAAGAACAAGAGTTGTTTCTTATGTCCACTACAAATTTGTCGTTCCTATGGCGCACTTCAAATCCATCTTCTCCATTCCAAAGCACATGACGAAAGGCACTTTCTTTTTTATTGCCTTCTATCTTCTCTAATATCCTCGGCGCAATGGGTGCGTTTGGTTCGACTTTTGGGGAAAGCCTTTGGGAAAATGCAAAGGCCTTTAGTCTAAATGGGTTTGGTGAAATGTAAAGACAGTTTGGTAAACTGTAATTGAAAAGTGTCTTAGAAAGCAACCTTGAGAAAATGCTGTTTGGTAGACATATATTTGAAAAGCCCCTTGGTGTGACCATTTTAAGTTTTTTAATTTTAATTTGTTTAAAATTGAAAAATAAAAACAATGATTGTAACTTTTTTATTTTCGTGTTGAGAGTAATTTAAAAAAGACATATTAGCAAATTTATAAATAAAAAATCATATCAAAGTGGATCTTTCTCAAATTATAAGTGATTAATTTCATTACAACAAATATGGTCACATATGTGGATCTTTCGCAAAATTATTTCGCAAAATAGGATTGTTATTTCGTTGTCATTGGCACTGCAAATGCCATGCAAAAGATATATTATACCAATTCATGCATCTTCTCATAGGCCGAAAAAGAAAATTTATGCATCTTTCTCATATCCGTGCTTGCAAGTTGTGACAAGAAGAAAAACACTCAGCTTGAAAAAGCTGTGGTTCCAATTTTGATGGTCCAAACCCCAACACTGATTGTGGGGTCCTTGTTCGTAACCCCTGATTGTTGTGGCATCTTTATCTCGTAACTTCGCCCTGCCATCATTAATAGAGAAGCTTACAATTTCCCCGTCAAAATCATTTCAAGAGCAAGTGGCATTTTTGTTTGTAAATTTGTTGGTGGTTTAACAGCAAGATCCAGCATGAGTCCACTGTGTACACCAGCAAAATGAGAGAGATGTGAAAAAGTAAAGCTGTCCAATTGAAGCAGCCATGGAACTCCATTTCATCCATTAAGTTTAATTGGTTAAAGAAGCTCAACCTTTCATTGAAACAAGTTTGTTCTCGATAGTCTATATCAGTCAATCCACAATTTTCTTGGAAAGCACCCTTTGAAACAGAAATTGACATGCTCAAATTGCAGAAAATTATGAAAGCTTCATTCGAAAGGCATACATTACACTATGAGACTGAACATTTCATCCCAACCAATAAATTGTCAGAAAGCACAGTTGGCATCGATTTATTAAAGCCACCTAATTACATATCGAGAATATCCAAAACAATCAGCTTGACCTTCTTATCCCACAAGCACAATTCCAACCTCCTCTGTGGTCATTGTTGTCATCACTTTATTTCATAACCATCATGCACAATCTAATCTCCCCAATTTGGTGTAGGCTAGCATCCGGAACATCATCCAAAGGAATAACCCACGTACTCCAACGAAACTTGTTTTTTATGGTAGTGTTTCTCCGGTGGGTCAAACATCTGCACCAATGATCCCAGCTCAAAACAGTGAACTAAAGAAAGCTAGTAAAACTTTAACACAAATAAAGAGACACAAAGCATTGTCTTTTCCAACATCTTTGAGAAAGTGCAAGGTAGAGAAGCTAGAGATGACTCTTAAGTGTTGCTTTGATGAACCATTGCAAAGGGAAGCAACTGAGAGAAATAAAAACAGGTCAAATTCTAACAGACAAGGAGGGGAAAAAAAGCCTTACTTGACGCCATGGGGTGGGAATCTCCTGCAGTTCACGTTTGATGCACAAATATTCACCCAGTAGATCATCAATTGCGAGTCTAGTGCCATTAACGACCCACCATATTATTGAGGAAGGCCAACCTCCATATATAATACATATGAAAAGATGAATGATAAATAAAGTGACAGGAAGGAGAACTCACACTTAACTTCAGAAGAATTGAAGTCAAAGGTGAAGTCAAGAGAGAAAGGGTCTTGCCTTCGATTCTTCTTTGCCTTCCAAAGAATCGAAGAGGTACTTGCCTTCATTAAGGTGAGAGTATGCTATTCTCCGTAAGGCAAGACCCACCAGAAAGAATTGGACAATTCATAACTTCATTAAGATCCACCCAGAAACCTGAAGAATCTCATCTTCGATTCTCCTTAAGGCGAGTGCTTAAGGGAGAATTCATACTTGCCTTCACACGCAAAACCCACAAAACCCAGATTTCAGAAAAATCAAAGTTGAAGACCAAATCGAACAAATAATGACGTGCATATCCGTGTTGCGTCGCGTGTTCACCGAGCCTCCGGCGAGGCAAAGCAAACCCAGATCTTTCGCGGCCTCGGGCAGCCCAGGCAAGGCGACACTAAAGGATGGTGATTCAAGTATTTTTACGCAAAACAAGCAATTATCGATATTTCACCAGAAACTAAACCAGATCTCAAATTCCCATAACCTTGACTACCGTATAAAATCCACAAAGCAAATACAATCAACACACTCGCACAAAGAAATTGTATCAAGCATCGAGAGGGATAGAGGGATTACCCGGCAAGTTTCCGAAGATATTCCGTTAAACCCTAGGCACAGTTGGCGGCAGCCCAGATCAAGCGCTGGGCGCGTGCGCGAGGAAGAGAGTGCGAGTGTTGGCCACGAGGAAGAGAAGCGAGAGCGCCAGGCGTGGGCGTGTGTGGGAGGGGAGAGAGAGGGGGGGCAAGAAAGCAGAGAGCCCTGGTTTTATTTGTCTTCAAGGGGTAAATGTGGAATTATGATTAGTGAATGAGGGTGAGATTGGAAATTCGAAAACTTCATTTATCCGGGTCTTTTGCATGCCGAGAAAGCCAGAAAGCCAAAGCAGGTAAGGGGGAGCCTTGAGCTCAAGGCCTTTTAAAGGCTTTGAAAATGCTAACATTTGAAAAATTGGCTCCCAAAAATAAATGCCAAACACACTAGCATTTGCCTAAGGGCCTTTAGAGGTCCAAAGAGCTTTGTAAAGCAATTCCCAAACGCAGCCAATGTCCCTTTTCCATCCTTGACATGCATCTATTTTTTCACGCATTCTTGTCACTATCTTCTCTCAATATCCTAAAGCATAGATGTGATAGACCGGTGTCTAGCTTCCAGTATCAATCCAGTAAATGCTTTTGACAAGTTATTATCCACAATATCTGACTTGCATATAGTTTTGAAGTGAGCTTTGCACCAATATTTTGGAGCAATCCTCATCAAATCAGCCTTTCCTGTCTTGCTCATCTTATCCAATTCCTTGAGGTGTTTTTCAAATTGCTAGATTGTAGTGGACTTTGCACACATCCAAAATTGCATGCGACAATTGTTTCCCCCATTCTTCTTGGGCCAATTTGCATAGATATGTCTTGCACATCGTCGGTGCTCAACCTATAACATCTCCTCCTCCGGCACCTGCACAAGCCCTACAGCAGAATACATGATATCATCATATATATAATGAGGTAACAATATGGCACACATGGAAAATTCAAAATGAAGGAAGATTAATCACATTACCTTCTGCTGATATGAGATTACTGTGTATCCTACACCATCCTTTGTAACAAGATCATTTTTCAAGGCCTCTACAAACTAGCCCCATGAATCCTTATTCTCGACCTCAACAACAGCCCATGCAATAGGGTACATCTGATTATTTGCATCCCTCCTCACAATAGTCAATAACTTACCCTTCAATGTTCATTTTAAGAAACGTTCATCCAACTCTATCAAAGGTTTGCAACCTTCAAGGAATCCCTAAACATAAAATCATTGGAAGATGGGTCTTGAATTTGGTGATTCTCTTATAAACTTTACCTTCATAGTTTTTCGAGGATTTCTGTAAATAATTTCTTCATAATAATTTCACAAACTATTGAACTCATACGAATACATCCCGTTTAGTTTTTCAATTACTCTTCACTTAGTCCTTCTACACTGGCTTATAGTGACATCTAAGCTTATTTGCTCTCGCATAATTTTCTTGAGCTCTTGCAACTTCATTGAAGGAGCTGCCTTCCACAAGCTTAGATAATGCTTCACCATGTACGTAGATGTAAACCTCCTCACTTGAAAAGACCGAGAGGATGTGTGCTCATCTTTGAAAGTTTTCACTGTAAACAAGCCTGTCTTATTATCTCTAGCTGCATAAATTAATTAGTTACAAATTTTAGCTTTATATTTGGCCCTAACTCTCACCTTGTCATTCTTGATAAAATCAATATTAACTTTTCTGGTAGCTACATATTTGTTGATAGCTTCTTTAAACTGCTTAGGGCCATC
The DNA here is from genome assembly GCA_031216235.1 of Syzygium jambos. Taxonomy (NCBI): domain Eukaryota; kingdom Viridiplantae; phylum Streptophyta; class Magnoliopsida; order Myrtales; family Myrtaceae; genus Syzygium; species Syzygium jambos. The sequence continues at coordinate 4,841,845 of CM062221.1, forward strand.
AAATACCATATTCAGTGCGAAGTGAGGTATCTCTGTGGTTTCATCATACTGTACATGTGTGCTTTTCCTTCTAACAGTCTCCTCTATCTCTAGTTCTTCTTCATCACTCGTGACAAAGCTCCAATTACAGTCACTTGAGTCAAAGCATTCAATCTTAAGCTCAAAATTATCTTCACAATGGGTAGTTATAGCCTCTTTCCTCCCAGCATCTTCGTTCTACTTCAACATCTATTTCACTAGGTATCTCCAGCAACCTAGCAACTCTATATGCATTGTCTCCCTTAAAAGTTCTAATTTTTCCCCTAGCCATTTGAAGTTCTTCTTCTTCATTGTCAAATAACCATGGGACCTCAACAAGTCATCATCCTCTTCAATTTCATGATTTTGCCCATCAATAGGCACTAAAACTCCATCATCTTCTTCTACATTCATTAATCCCCCCACTAACCCATCACCAATGCCAACACTCACGTCTTCACTATGTTCAATAAATATCTCACATATACTGCCAATATTTGCCCAAAGTCCCATCATTTCCTATAGTGAAATGCCATCTTCAATCAATCTTAAATCATTCTCAAAATTCTTACACTGCATTAAATAGTGGAATTTCTCAATATTAGAGTAACCCATATCTTGTACCAAGTGCAAAATCTCCAAGTAGCTTAGCTTGTCTAGATCTTAAAGCCACTCTCCACTATGACCATCAACATACGCTACTATTCTATCATGAACAAACCTACCTCCAACCCATAGAGTAAATCGAAATGTTTCATCAACCATGTAAATCTATACAAAGATAAACATAAAAATCAACTAGACTAAAAAAGATAAATGACACCGGTCGATCTATTTCTATTGTTTATACAATATAAACAATTAAATACCAAAAGTATAATCTAAAGACAAGAAAACAAACACAAATGAGGGCCATGTCTGAAAAGCCACGAAAAAGCTGCAACCTAAAACTACAACAAGATGTGACACATTATAACAAAACTTATTGTGCCCTCGATATTGTTTTAATACTCTCATAGGGAATTGCAAAGCACAACATGCACAAAGAAAATATTCCCACTTTACGTCATGACAATGCTTCGATCGAGTCAAATAAATCGTGCATTATCATCTTCGAGAAAGCCTTGATTAACCCATTTTCAAGAAAGCCCTAATTAACCCTAAACAAATGCCATGGAGGAGCCTGTAGGACACATCATCCTTGTAAAACTCTCACGTGTACAGACCCGAGTCTTCATTGGAAGCATTACGCACGAGACAACACACCGGGCGTAGAGTAACGTCTTTGGTGTGATAAGATAGAGTCGACCTTCAAAGCAAGCTCAAGTCTTGAACCCTAAATCCACATATATGATCTGAAAAAATAATCTCGATACTAACTCCTAAAAGAGATTGTAAGGCTTCCCTCCTCCTTCTTCTTCCTTCTTCGTGTCTTGATTCAGCATTTTGGTACCGGCCGGAGTATGAGAGCTGCGATTGTAGAAACAGAGAAGAAAAAGATCGGCCTTTATATTTTCCTTTTTTGGTCTGCGGCCCAGTTGAGTTGTTTTAAAATTAATTTCCATGTGGATTTTTCTTCTCTTAATCTTATATAAATAACTTATGTGAATATTCCAAGAGTCTTTTTTTTTTCCTTAAGGGACTAAAATTCACTTCATCAAAGTCCATTAACTTTACTTAACGGAAGAACGACATTGAATATTTTTAAATAATTTAGAGACTATATTAAAAGTTTATCAATAATTTAGAGATTATTTTAGATAAATTAAAAGTCTAAGAATGAGATTGCACGTTAGGTCAAAATTCAAATATCATTTGTATCATTTTTTAAAAATTAAAAATAAAATTATAGCCTAGAGCAAGCCATCAACACTCTTCGTCAGCGCCCGCGTCACTTCTTCCACATTGAAGCTCCATCAAGCTCTTCACGAATCCATCCAAATCCTTGTCCGAGCTTCCTCCGGCGACCGCGTCCGCCGCAGCCTTGCTCAGCTTCCGGATCTGGCCTCTCTCCGGCCTCGTCCCGTTGAGCGACTCGGCCAGCGCCCGGGCCAGCCGGGCGTGGTCGGGCACCGCATCGCGTGGGGCCTCGCACGCCCTGATCGCGACGCCCAGCTGGTCCACCAGCAGCTTCGCGTCCGTGTACTGGTCCCCGCCCATCGGCCACGTCAGCATCACCACCCCGGCGCCGATCGCCTCGAGTACCGAGTTCCAGCCGCAGTGCGTCAGGAACCCGCCCACGGCGTGGTGCCTCAGTATCAGCACCTGCGGTGCCCACCCACGGATCACCAGCCCCCGCCCCGCCGCCCGGCTTTCGAACCCGTCCGGCAGGAGCCCGTGGCCGTCCAGCACCTGCCCGTCGGCAGTATCCCTCACGCACCATACGAAGTGGACCCGGCTCATCTCCAGCGCAGCCGCCAGCGCCGCCATCTGGTCGTTCGCCAGCGCCGTGCGGCTCCCGAAGCACACGTACACGACGGAGCGCTCCTCCCTGCCGTCGAGCCACTTCAGCACCTCCTCGGCCGGGACCGAGCTGGACCCGCCCCGGCAGGCCGGGCTCACCGAGTCATCCACCGGCGGCAGGAGCGGGCCCACAGCCCAGACCCTGCCTGGCCCGAACTTCCCCTTCATGTGGTCGACGTAGACTCCTTCCAACTCCGTGAACGTGTTGAAAACGACGCCCCAGCTCCCCGTGTTTTCCAGCCAGACCTGCCTGTGAAACTCCGTGTCGGCGTCTCCATCCTTGTACATCCTGAAGAGGGGCGAGATCTGCCACCACCGGTACGTCGGCGAGTTCGGCACGTCGCGGAAGGTCACCGTGGAGTCATCATCGTCGCTGCCGCCGTCGTTCTTGGGTAGGTTTTGCCAGAGCGAGAACTCGATGGACACGGAGAAGGCCGCGGAGGGCGAGAACACGATGCGGGGGATGCCGAGCTCCGAGGCCAGGTGCCGGGTCCACCCGAGAAAGAAGTCGGACAAGATGGCGACCGGTGGCGAGGGGTGGGAACGGAACCACTCGAGGACCGCCGGGTAGTGGTGGTGGCGCATGGAGAGGATCTTGACGATGAGTCTGTTTTTGGTGCCACAGGGGATGTCGGGGGCCGGGATGACCAGCGGGTGGAAGAGGGAGGGGTGCTCGGAGAGGAGGGGGAGAAGGAGGTGATGGTTGAAGGGGGTGACGAGGGCGGTCACGCGGACGCCGCGGCGGACGAGGCTGTCGGCGAGGTCGAGGAGAGGGATGATGTGGCCGGAGGAGATGAAGGGATAGACGAGCAGATGCGCGGCGGCGGGGACATCGGGCTCGGCGGCGGGGGCGGGCATGTTGGTCGACGCGGAACGACTTCTGGAGTCAAATTGCCAAAATGCTATAACGGAAGAATATGTGAAGGCCTTGGTTTTGAATAATGAGAGGAGGAATGAAGACTTAGATTTATACCATTATGTGTGTGCGTGGACGGTAGGACTCTAGCCATGATTTAATTGGGAATTGCTGGTTGGGACTCTCTTTCTCAACTTTTGTCTTCTCATTTTGAGTGCAGATTGGGTGGCGGTGCGTCACGCCTGACGACGGAGGTTCTGGTGCTTCTTCGCATTTACGCAGAAACCTCAAAAAACCAGATTTGTAGCTCTAGGGCCCCCACCATGACTTTCGACTTCTGGTTCCGCCAACGAAACTGGTCTCTGAACAGGCAGGCGGGCAATGCAAGCAAGCATGGCTCATCATCCCCAAAAACGGGAGAAACGGACGGAAGAAATTTGACCCAAAAAACAATAAAGGACAGAAGAAAGAGGCCTGTGGGGACAGGGTCCTCCCTGCTCCGTTCAATTTTGGCGTTGGGTTTTGGGTCCAATCGAGACGACCCGTTTTGTCCTAAGTTGAAAATAGGTCGGTCTCGAATACGGACTCCGGAAGGTTGAAGAACTGGACCAAGATCCGGACCGGCTCTTTGATGGGTCTACGAAATCAACAGGCTATTCTTAGTTTTAATTTTTCGGAATTGATTCTTGAAAACCGCTTATCCAGATTATGCTCATCCCCAATCTCGATCGGGTTTGCGAACGTTTGGCACTTGAGGAACAAAGCGACGCCATTTTCTAGAGTCGACTTTTAAGACGTGTCGCCTGTTCGAGTCGGCGTCATCTGCCCTACGCCACCATTTATGATGTTCATGTGTGTGGTGAAGGGAGAGGTGTTTGGGTGCTGTCCGAAGCAGAGAACATCCTTGGGTCATGCGGCATACCACTGCATTCAAAGTTGCATTCAAATTAGGGTTTAACACACTAGGAATGACTTGGTTCTCTAGCAAAGGTGTTTTCTTATCGATTCGTCTTGCACGAGGAAGAGCAAAACCTAATTCTATCAAATTACATGTTGATGTGTTATCGTTGTGCTAGTTCGATTCGGTTTGAATTCGAGATCGAATCGAACTAAGGATTCGTTTATTTCGCCTAAAATGTACCATTCTCAAACAGACTTTCTAAAAAGTCATTTTCCGAAGTTTTGTTAAAATCTAAAATATGCTGGGAAAGTATTTTCAGTGTAAGGAAAATCTGATAGGGAAAATTATCAAAATTTTCTTGGTTTTTAATTATCTTTAATTATTTTTTTATTATATATATTCTTTTCTTTTTTCATTTCTTCTTCATTGGTTTAAAATAATTAAAATTTTGATTTTTTTTAAAATAAAAAATAATTAAAATGAGAGTTTTCAAAAAAAATATTTCCGTAAAAACAAACTTTTCATTAACCAAGGACACGAGCCTGAGCACTAAGGACCCACGCATGGCTTTGTGGACCTGGGCCTAAGGGTTGGGACCAAAGCTCAAGTGTCAGGGATTCAAGCACGGCCTTTGTGGACTCGAGTTTGGGCGCCAGGGCATTGAGTATGGGCACCATGTGTTCAGGCTAGGCCTTGATGGACTCGGGCTTGGCTGCCGAAGACTTGGTCCTAAATGTCAGGACCTAGAAACCAACGTTAAGGTTTTCGTATCCAAGCGTAGAGTTTCGTATCTAAGCATCAATAGCTAATCATATTCAGAAAATGATTTTTGGTTTTTTTAAAAAGGAAATCATTTTCTTGAAGTTAAGTTTTTGTAGGAAAACATTTTTCGTTAACTCATTTCCCTATACAAATCAAATACTGAAAAATGAGAAAAACATTTTTTACAAAATAAACAGATCTTAAAATGGTATTGCTAAGCGTAGTGATTGTCTTTCCATACAACTCTAGCTTGAAAACCCACTTTCACATCCTTATTCAGCATCAATCCCGTAGGATTTGGCATTGGAGAAATTCTAACCAAAGTAAACTAAACAAAACCTACTCATACGCTTCAGTAGCCTTAGACTTACTTATCAAGAGAACTAGTCGGAAAATTTACTTTTTGTCTAGGTACTCTCACGTTTTTCAAATTGAGTCCTTGTACTTTTAATTTCTTTAATCTAGTCATTTTACTTTTACAATCTAACCACATCTCTCCGATAATGAACCTATGGAAATTCAATCGAAATAGCTGTTAGGCAACGTCGAAATGTGACATGGATAAGTTATGCCAACTTAAACGCTCATGTAGATACGACTGTGAAAAATAAAGAAATGAAGAAAAAAGAAAATAAAGGTCTTCTACTATTCATGATTGCTCTCTCGACAGGAAATTTGCCACGGCTAGGTGAGCTCAGGGCCGCTCAAGTTCAACATAAAGCTCGCCACCACTCAAGGTCATGACCGTTATTTGATCCTTGGACCTAATCTCACGCAACCATGCAAGCTAAACTTGGCCATGGCCACGGTCACATCAGCTGTCGTTAGCTTGATTTGGTCGGACTTTGTGATGGGGGACTTACTTGATTAGACAACTTGCGGAAATAGAAGGACTTAAATTATAAACATAATGACTTGATTAGAAAAAACACAAGTGTACCGGGACAAAAAGTAAATATTTCCCAATCAAAAGTAAAATAATACCAAAAGATTGCAGCTTGCTCTGCACACCAAGTTGAGCAAAAACTCCCCTTCAACGGAACTTTGTGATGAAATGGGTCAGCCTGCAAATCCCAAGCACGATGGACCAAACACCTACTCAACACATGGGCCCCGAGCTGGCTCTGTAAACATTGCATTCGACGTCTTCGACCAGCTTGACACAGCTACCAAGCGCTTTTGGACCTAAGCCCACCTCTACTTAATCCATCCCACGCTGTAACGAAACCACTCAACTTGTAACACAAGAACCCACCAAGACAAAAACCCTTAACATCGACAATAGCTAAGCTGTCGTCCGTGCTGCAACGGGAGTTCTTTCTACCAAATCACAGAGTGCGAGTTTTACGTTTTCCTCGTCAGTGCCAAGTTTTGTTTGTTGCTAAACAGTATTTATTGCTTCATTTCTGGTTAAAACAACACAAATTTGAAACTGGCTTGGCATGGATCCATCTCTTTTCTCGATCCTTTGACCATGTTTAGCACGAAATGGAAAAGTGGCGAAGTGCACGGAAGTCCATTGATCCCTCAACTAGAAAGAAATTACAGCAGAAGCCATTATGTCAGTAGTTATACTGTAGTCTATAGTAAGTGAAAACAAAAACACTTGTTAATTTTTTAATCACTAAAAATCCCAAACGGGTATACCTGCGACAAATTTACTTTCCGTTAAATTTTACAGTCAAATTACTAAATTTGATGACACGTGGTAGTTGACGGGTGTACCGGTTTGGGATTTTACCTCTTTATTTGTCACAAGTTTATCAATTTGTGATTTTTCGTGATATTAATCCAATTTAACGGATTTGTCACAAATGTACCAATTTGAGATTTTTAGTAGTTTAAAAATTAGTTTGAGGTAAAATTATCACAGGTGTACCAGTTTAGGGTTTTTAGTTGTAAAAAAATTAGTTCGAGGTAAAATTATCATAAGTGTACCAGTGTGGGATTTTTGGTGGTCAAAAAGAATAGTTCAGGGTAAATTTGTCACAGGTATATCAATTTGGGATTTTTGATAGTCAAAAAATTAGTTCGGGGTAAAATTATCACAAGTGTACCAGTTTGGAATTTTTAGTGATATTAATCCTAAGTACGAAAAAGGAAAAAAAAAGGGGAAAATGATAAATAATCTCTGAACTTTAGTCTAATATGTAATCTCATCCCTGAACTTTCAATTTGTCCAAAATGGTCTCTGAACTATGGGTAAATGTTCAATTTAATCCTTCGGTTTGTTCAAACTGTTAACTAATGACGTGGAACCGTTAACTGATGATGTGCAGCTGAGTTGGATTACTAAATAAGGGTTAACATCATGAAAAACCCCAAACTTGTACACTTGTGATAATTTTACCCTAAATTAATTTTTTTACTATCAAAAATCTCAAACTGGTATATCTGTGACAAATTTATCCCGAATTGGTTTTTTGACCACGAAAAATTTCAAACTGGTACTCATGTGACAAATTAGTCCGGAACTAATTTTTTTATCACAAAAAATCTTGAATTTGTACACTTGTGACAAATTTACCCTTCGTTAAATTGGATTAACATTAGAAAAAGTCAAATTCGTAAATTTGTGACAAACAGTGGAGTAAAACCCCAAATTAGTACATCCGTCAACTACAACATGTTATCAAACTCAGCAATTTGACGGTAAAATTTAACGAAAACTAACAGAGGGTAAATTTGTTACATGTGTACCAGTTTGAGATTTTTGGTAGTCAAAAAATTTATTCGGGGTAAAATTGTCACAAGTGTACCACTTTAGAGTTTTTTGTAGTAAAAAAATTAGTTTGGGATAAGATTATCACAAGTGTACTAGTTTGGAGTTCTTCATAATGTTAACCCACTAAATAATGATTCGACAAGTATTTTACAAAAGAAAAACAAATTAGGGCTTCAAATAACCCTCTTCTTCCTCCTCAATGATTCTTCTTCCTCTCAACATTAGACTTCTCAAATGCTTGGATCGATACTAAAATGAAAAGAGTTGGGTCGAGGACGATCCCGACAACGATTCGAATCTTGGGGTCTTGGAGGGTGTGCCACTGCCTGTGCATGATCCGCTCAATCAAAAATCAAAATGAGAGAAGGAAATGAGAACTATGTGAGCATCGAGGAATTGAAATCTTGGAAGAGCTCGTGTTCTGTATAGCTTGAACGCAAGTTTGTGTTCGGTATGCCTTTTTGGTTCTGGAATTTTGCTTCTTCTTTTTTGTGGGTTAAAGGACTTGCTTGTGTTTTTTTTTTTTGGGCCGAAGGACTTGCTTCTTCTTCTTTTTGTGGGTTGAAGGATTTGCTTCTTTTTTTGTGGGTTGAAGGACTTGCTTATCAGAAGCAAAAAAATTGATTGACCAAAATTTCAGAAACAAAAAAGCAAGGAGTACAATAGTCGAAGAAAGAAAAAAAACAAAAAGTGGACATGAAAACTCAATTTGACACCTGAAGCTGAAACCTAGCGTAGTGATTTGGCACCGAGCAATAGTGTCACTAGAGGAGAAGAAAAAAAGGGGGCTTTGACCATATCAGCGCATAGGAGCAAAAGGCGATGATTTCCGACTTCAATTCACAATTCTTCCCACCATCAACTTCTCTTCTGTGATCTGGTCTATCACAACCTCTTTCCAATCCGACATCAATCGAGCTCACATGGTCAGATATGTTAACAGCAAACATATAGCGAGGAGGAGACATTAGCATTTGGTGATCTTGATTTGTTGCAATAGAAAAATGTTTTTCAGGAATGAAAATGTTAAACTCATTCACTGTTCGTGTTTGCAATGAAAATTGGCGGTCTTAGAACAAAAATTTGTCGATGTTGTGAGGAAAGCAAATCCATATCTACCTCTGAACTAGTCTGGTTTATTATTGTTGACAAGGCCTTATCAATATGATCTTACACCTGTAAAAGTTGAAAGACAGAATTGGGAGATATGCAAATGACATGCATATGGCTATCAAACCATTTGAGAGATAAAGACTGAAATTGCCTTCAATGAGACCTCTTTTTGGTAATTGAAACCCATTTTACTAAAGTGGCAATGATAAAACGCAACAAAATTTTTACAAACAAATGAGCCCCGTAAAGTTAACTATTCAAGAAGAATTAAATGTACTCTTTAACATCCACAAAGTAGACGAAAAAAAGGCCAACGGCACTTTTCAAATATTAAATATACTACTTAAAGCAAAAATTTCTTGCCCAAAATGCTTGTGCTCTATATAGCTTCATTGCCACATCTTAAACACTTTCAAAACTACAAAAAAGAAAACAAAAGCATTCTCTATCTCTTGATCTTAAATTGGAGAGTATCATATCACAACAAAAAGTACAAGTACTAATCCTACTTCCAACTCTCCAAACATCTACTTCTGGTAAATTTTCTTGGTAAATTTTCCTCTTTCTTGGAGACCTTGTTGATACAACACTTCCATTATCGTTCAAATGCTCCACGGCTTGTTTCCATTCTTCTTGTTTCCTTTTCATAATGTCCACCTCTGGCCGCCAGACAAAAGAAAAGTATCAATCAATCAAATGTGAAAGGTTTACATAACAAGTTTACTACCACAAAGCTACACCTGTAATCTCATTGTAGTGATAAATTTGCGAGATGCGCTCTCTACCTTCTTAGCATTATCCACATCATGGTTGGTATCTCTTAATAGTGAAATGGCTCGACCACCTTTCAGTCCAGGCTATTAAGAACCATAATACTCTAGTTAAAATGGCACTTAGAATTATTCAAGAACATGATCACTTACTTAAAAGTAAGGTTAAGAGTACCTTTTGAGTGCTGGCACTATTATGATGCATCTCCACGACAAGTGAGTTGGCTTCTCTCTGTTCGACTATCTCTTCCTCCTGTTCATTAAGAAAATGAAGTTAAAAATATTGATACAAACAAAGACTAGAGACATAGAATGAATAAACCTTACCTTTTCTTTTTGTTTCAATGGACAACTTCTTAAGTAGTGGCCTCGCTTGAAGCACAAATGGCTTGTGATTTTTGTGCCTTGTCATGACACTTTGAATCCATTTTTAAATTCTCCTTCCTCTCTTATCCTTTTCTGTTTAGGCCAACCAGGCATAACCTAAGGCATTGATGCCACCAAAGGTTCTTTATCGCTAGAAGACCACAGGTTATCGCCATTCATTGCTTCCAAGTAGTGACTGTATCTCTATAAATATGTATCCTTATACCAGTGCGCAACAAAAGTTTCTATCTCCTCTCCTTTGAATAGTACAACACAGATTGCATGAGGGCATGGAATCCCACTGAAGTCCCATGCCCTGCAAGAACAAGAGTTGTTTCTTATGTCCACTACAAATTTGTCGTTCCTATGGCGCACTTCAAATTCATCTTCTCCATTCCAAAGCACATGACGAAAGGCACTTTCTTTTTTATTGCCTTCTATCTTCTCTAATATCCTCGGCGCAATGTCCCTTTTCCATCTTTGACATGGATCTCTTTTTTCACGCATTCTTGTCACTATCTTCTCTCTAATATCCTCAAGCATAGATATGATAGACCGGTGTCTAGGTTCCAGTATCGATCTAGTAAATGCTTTTGATAAGTTATTGTCCACAATATCTGACTTGCATATAGTTTTCAAGTGAGCCTTGCACCAATATTTTGGAGCAATCCTCATCAAATCAGCCTTTCCTGTCTTGCTCATCTTATCCAATTCCTTGAGGTGTTTTTCAAATTGCTAGATTGTAGTTGAATTTGCACATATCCAAAATTGCATGCGACAATTGTTTCCCCCATTCTTCTTGCGCCAATTTGCATAGATATGTCTTGCACATTGTCGATGCTCAACCGATGACATCTCCTCCTCCGGTACCTGCACAAGCCCTACGGCAGAATACATGATATCATCATATATATAATGAGGTAACAATATGGCACACATGGAAAATTCAAAATGAAGGAATATTAATCACATTACCTTCTACTGATCTGAGATTACTGTGTATCCTATACCATCCTTTGTGACAAGATCATTCTTCAAGGCCTCTACAAACTAGCCCCATGAATTCTTATTCTTGACTTCAACAACGGCCATGCGATATGGTACATTTGATTATTTGCATCCCTCCTCACAACAGTCAGTAACTCACCCTTTAACGTTCCTTTTAAGAAACATTCATCCAACTCTATCAAAATTCTGCAACCTTCAAGGAATCTCTAAACATAAAATCGTTGGAAGATGGGTCTTGAATTTGGTGATTCTCTTATAAACTTTACCTTCATAGTTTTTCGAGAATTTCTATGAATAATTTCTTCATAATAATTCCACAAACTGTTGAACTCATAGGAGTACATCCCATTTAGTTTTTCGATTACTCTTCACTTAGTCCATCTACACTGGCTTATAGTGACATCCAAGCTCATTTTCTCTCGTACAATTTCCTTGAACTCTTGCAACTTCATTGAAGGAGCTGCTCTCCACAAGTTTAGATAATGCTTCACCATGTACGTAGATGTAAACCTCCTCACTTGAAAAGACCGAGAGCATGTGTGCTCATCCTTGAAAGTTTGCACTGTAAACAAGCCTGTCTTATTATCTCTAGCTGCATAAATTAACCAATTACAATTTTTAGCTTTACATTTGGCCCTAACTCTCATCTTGTCATTCTTGATAAAATCAATATTAACTCTTCTGGTGGCTGCATATTTGTTGATAGCTTCTCTAAACTGCTTAGGGCCATCAAATACCATATTCAATGCAAAGTGAGGTATCTTTGTGGTTTCATCATACTGCGCATGTGTGTTTTTCCTTCTAACAGCCTCCTCTATCTCTAGTTCTTCTTCATCACTCGCGACAAAGCTACAATTAAAGTCACTTGAGTCAAAGCATTCAGTCTTAAGCTCAACATTATCTTCACAATGGGTTGTTATAGCCTCTTTCCTCCCCCCATCTTCGATTCTACTTCAACATCTATTTCATAAGGTATCTCCAGCAACCTAGCAACTCTATATGCATTGTCTCCCTTAAAAGTTCTAATTTTTCCCCTAGCCACTTGAAGTTCTTCTCGGAAAAACAAAAGACAGAACACGGGGATTTACGTGGTTCGATCACGAAGTGATCTACGTCCACGGGCGAGGCAAGACAGATTCCACTATAATCAAAAGAGAGTACAAATTTCAGAAGTCGAAAATAACGACAAAACCTCACGGCTCACCAAAACTCTCTGAAAGCAAAACTCTCTGTGTTTCAATGAGAAAACCTATCGGCCCAACCCTTCGCGTCGCGAACTAAATCTCAATTTTCTTTCCACTTTCGGGTCGCACAAAAAATATGTCGGGTCGGGTCATAAACCGGACCGAGTACATAAATTCAAGACATATTTAACACTTCTTCATTGTCAAATAACCATGGGACCTCAACAAGTCATCATCCTCTTCAATTTCATGATTTTGCCCATCAATAGGCATTAAAACTCCGTCATCTTCTTCTACATTCATTAATCCCCCCACTAACCCATCACCAATGCCAACACTCACGTCTTCACCATGTTCAATAAGTATCTCACATGTACCACCAATATTTGCCCAAAGTCCCATCATTTCCTATAGTGAAATGCCATCTTCAATTAATCTTAGATCATTCTCAAAATTCTTACACGGCATTAAATAGTGGAATTTCTCAATATTAGAGTAACCCATATCTTGTACCAAGTGCAAAATCTCCAAGTAGCTTAGCTTGTCTAGATCTTAAAGGGCCTAATTCCAAAAAAAAAACATCAACTTTAGGTCAAAATACAATTTTGGCCCGAACTTTTTTTTTGTCTCATAAAAAAGCACAAACTTTAGGTTGAGGGACAATTCTAGCCTGAACATTTTTTTGTTCCATAAAAAAGTACCAACTTTAGGTCAAGCGACAATTCTGGCCTTAATTTTTTTTTTTCTCATAAAAAATCACCAACTTTCACCCTGATTCCAAATTTAACCCTTGTTGACTTTTTGTCTAAAGTCACCATTATTTGAGAAAAAAAGGTTATGATGGTGAACTTGGCGATTCTTGTCTATGGCGTCTGTCGATAGGTGGTGGTCAGCTTCAGATTAAGACCAGAGAGATTTAATTTGGAGATATTTTTGACTTACCAGTGAAGTAAAAGAGACGAATAATTTCACCGTTATTCTTCAAATTGTGGCTCAAAGAATAAGACGATAAATATTGCTTTAAATCCAGTCAGCAAATCACGTGGATTTATTGCCAAGGTGGAATAATTAAGTTAGATAATCAATGGTTCTAAGTTAATGGGGGTCAAATTTGGGATTTAAGTGAAAGTTGGTACTTTTTTACTATACAAAAAAAAAAGTTGAGTCCAAAATTATCTCTTAACCTAAAGTTGGTGCTTTTGTATGAAACAAAAAAAGTCCGGGCCAGAATTGTTCTTCGACCTAAAGTTGATACTTTTTTTTGGAATTAACCCGATCTTAAAGCCACTCTCTACTATGACCATCAACATACTCTACTATTCTATCATGAACAAACCTACCTCCAACCCATAGAGTAATTAGAAATGTTTCATCAGCCATGTAAATATGTACAAAGATGAACATAAAAATCAACTAGACTAAAAAAGAGAAAGGACACTAGTCAATCTATTTCTATTGTTTATACAATATAAACAAATAAACACCAAAAATATATTCTAAAGACAAGAAAACAAACACAAATGAGGGCCATGTCTGAAAAGCCATGAAAAAGCTACAACCTAAAACTACGACAAGCTGGGACCACATTATAACAAAACTTACTGTGCTCTCGATATTGTTTTAATACTTTCATAGGGAATTGCAAAGCACAACATGCACAAATAAAATATTCTCACTTTACGTCATGACTATGCTTCGATCGAGTCAGAAAAATCGTGCATTATCATCTTCGAGAAAGCCTTGATTAACCCATTTTCAAGAAAGCCCTAATTAACCCTAAACAAATGCCATGGAAGAGCCTGTAGGACACGTCGTCCTTGTAAAACTTCCACGTGTACATACCCGAGTCTTCATTGGAAGCATTACGCATGAGACAACACACTGGCACAGAGTAACGTATTTGGTGTGACAAGATAGAGTCGCCATTCAAAGCAAGCTTAAGTCTTGAACCCTAAATCCACATATATGCCCTGAAAAAATAATCTGGATACTTACTCTTAATAGAGATTGTAAGGCTTCCCTCCTCCTTCTTCCTTCTTCGTGTCTTGATTCAGCATTTTGGTACCGGCCGGAGTATGAGAGCTTCGATCGTAGAAACAGAGAAGAAAAAGATCGGCCTTTATATTTTCCTTTTTTGGTCTGTGGCCCAGTTGAGTTGTTTTAAAATTAATTTCCATGTGGATTTTTCTTCTCTTAATCTGATATAAATAACTTATGTGGATATTCCAAGAGTCTTTTTTTTTCCTTAAGGACTAAAATTCATGGCATCAAACTCTATTAACTTTACTTAACATAAGGACGACATTGAATATTTTTAAATAGTTTAGGGACTATATTGAAAATTTATCAATAATTTCAGGATCATTTTGGATAAATTGAAAGTCTAAGGATGAGATTGTACATTAGGTTAAAGTACAGGAATCATTTGTATCTTTTTCAAAAAATAAAAATAAAAATAAAACTATAGCGTTAGCCATCAAATTAGAACAAGCCATCAACACTCTCCGTCAGCCCCCGCATCACTTCTTCCACATTGAAGCTCCATCAAGCTCTTCACGAATCCATCCAAATCCTTTTCCGAGCTTCCTCCGTCGACCGCGTCCGCCGCAGCCTTGCTCAGCTTCCCGATCTGGCCTCTCTCTGGCCTCGTCCTGTTGAGCGACTCGGCCAGCACCCGGGCCAGCCGGATGGGGTCGGGCACCGCATCGCTCGGGGCCTCGCACGCCCTGATCGCGACGCCCAGCTGGTCCACCAGCAGCTTCGCGTCCGTGTACTGGTCCGCGCCCATTGGCCACGTCAGCATCACCACCCCGGCGCCGATCGCCTCGAGCACCGAGTTCCAGCCGCAGTGCGTCAGGAACCCGCCCACGGCGTGGTGCCTCAGTATCAGCACCTGCGGTGCCCACCCACGGATCACCAGCCCCCGTCCCGCCGCCCGGCTTTCGAACCCGTCCGGCAGGAGCCCGTGGCCGTCCAGCACCTGCCCGTCGGCAGTATCCCTCACGCACCATAAGAAGTGGACCCGGCTCATCTCCAGCGCAGCCGCCAGCGCCGCCATCTGGTCGTTTGCCAGCGCCGTGCGGCTCCCGAAGCACACGTACACGACGGAGCGCTCCTCCCTGCCGTCGAGCCACTTCAGCACCTCTTCGGCTGGGACCGAGCTGGACCCGCCCCAGCCGGCCGGGCTCACCGAGTCATCCACCGGCGGCAGGAGCGGGCCCACGGCCCAGACCCTGCCTGGCCCGAACTTCCCCTTCATGTGGTCGACGTAGTCTCCTTCCAACTCCGTGAACGTGTTGAAAACGACACCCCAGCTCTTCGCGTTTTCCAGCCAGCCCTGCCTATGAACCTCCATGTCGGTATCTCCATCCTTGTACATACTGAATAGGCGCGAAATCTGCCACCACCGGTACGTCGGCGAGTTCGGCACGTTGCGGAAGGTCACCGCGGAGTCATCATAGTCGCTGCCACCGTTCTTGGGTAGGTTTTGCCAGAGGGAGAACTCAATGGACACGGAGAAGGCGGCAGAGGGCGAGAACACGATGCGGGGGACGCCGAGCTCCAACGCTAGGTGCCGGGTCCACCCGAGAAAGAAGTCGGACAAGATGGCGACCGGCGGCGAGGGGTGGGACCGGAACCACTCGAGGACCGCCGGGTAGTGGTGGTGGCGCATAGAGAGGATCTTGACGATGAGGTCATTTTTTGAGAGATAGGGGATGTCGGGGGCCGGGATGACCAGCGGGTGGAATAGGGAGGGGTGCTCGGAGAGGAGGGGGAGGAGGAGGTGATGGTTGAAAGGAGTGACGAGGGCAGTCAAGCGGACGCCGCGGCGGACGAGGCGGTCGGCGAGGTCGAGGAGGGGGATGATGTGGCCGGAGGAGACGAAGGGATAGACGAGCAGGTGCGGGGCGGCGGGAACATTGTCGGCGGCGGGCATGTTGGTCGACGCGGAACAACTTCTGGAGTCAAATTGCCGAAATGCTATGATGGAAGAATATCTGAAGGCCTTGGTCTTGAATAATGAGAGGAGGAATGACGACTTCGATTTATACCATTTGTGTGCCTGCGCGGACGGCGGGACTTTAGCCATGATTTAATTGGGGGGAGGGGGGATCGTAATCCTGGAATCGCGTGGATGGTGAGGACTGTCACGAGACTTTCTAGAAAGAGAAGATTTCTTTTTCCCTGGAAGAATCTCGTGAAATGATGCGCATGCATGTTTCTAATAGGTTATGACTGATCTTACCATATCTTCTGTTACCTTAAATAATTACTTTAAAATAAGCCCCGATATGCTAAAAAATCATCAATTTTGTCCGAATTTTACCTTTAATCTCGTAAAAAAAAATCCAACGCCTTATATGATTACTTTGAAGCATACAGGAGCATCATGCACTCATGAAACAGAAAGAAATCGTGCGTTTTAGCCAAAAAAAAAAAGGAAGAAATCATACGATTAACATCGCACTTTTGGCACGGTGCTTGCCTGGTTAGTATTCTCTTTCTTAACTTTTGTCTTCTCATTTTGAGTTCAGATTGGGTGGCGATGCGCCACGCCTGACGACGGAGGTTCTGGTGCTTCTTCGCATTTACGCAGAAAGCTCCAAACCAGATAATATGGCTCTCCTGAGGCCCCCATCATGACTTTGGACTTCGGGGTTCGCCAAAGAAACTGGCCTCTGAATAGGCAGGCGTGCGATGCAAGCAAGCATGGGCCATCAATCATCGTCCCCAAAAGGGCAGAAAAGGAAAGAAGAAAGAGGCGTGTGGGGGCAGGGTCCTGCCTGCCCCATTCAATTTCGGCGTTGGGTTTCTTCGGGTCAAACCGAGACGACCCGTTTTGTCCTAGGTCTAAAATAGGTAGGTCTCGAATATATTACAATGCGAACGTGTGAAGGTTGGTGGACCGGTTCAATAGACTTATCCGAAAATTGGACTAGATCGATGATCCGATTTTTGGGTGGATCCATGAAATCAATGGACTATTCACTGTTCTAATTTTTTGGAATCAGTCATTGAGAACTGCTTATCCGGATCATGCTCACCCCTAGTCTAGGTTTAGGAATGGTTGACATAGAGCGACACCGTATTGCATGTTCGAGTTAGCATTGTCTGCCTTACGATACCATTTACGATGTTCACGTGCGCGGTGAAGGGAGAGATGTTTGGGTGCTATCCGAAGCGGACACGGCCTTGGATCACGTGGGATCCCACCGCATTCAAAGGTGCATTCAAAGTAGTGTTTAATGCACTAGGAATGGCTTGGTTTTCTGGTAACGGTGTGTACTCATCGATTTGTCCTGCACGAGGAAGAGCGAAACCTAATTCTATCAAATTGCAGGTCGATGTGTTATCGTTGCCCCAGTTCGATTCGGTTTGAATTCGAGATCTAGTTGAACGAAAATGGTATTGCCAAGCGCAGTGCATGTCTTTCCATACAACTCTAGCTTGGAAACTCACTTTCACATCCTTATTCCAGCATCAATCCTGTAGGATTAGGCATTGGAGAAATACTAACCAAAGTAAACTAAGCAAAACATACTCATACGCTTCGGTAGCCTTAGATTTACTTATCAAGAGAACTAATCGGAAATTTTACTTTTCATCTAGGTACTCCCACATTTTTCAAATTGAATCTTGTACTTTTGATTTCTTTAATCGAGTATTGTACTTTTACAATCTAACCATATCCCTCCAATAACGAACCTAGGGAAATTCAGTCGAGATAGCTGTTGGGCAATGTCTAAGTGTGACATGGTTAAATTATGCCAGCATAGATGCTCATGTGGATACGACTGTGAAAAATTGTTAAACATATTTCGAATTTGAGCCCGAAGCGAAAATATGAATTCTGGAAATAGAAATTAATGAAAGATCAAGTTTTGGAAATAAGGCTTCCTAATATGTGCTGGAGTCTTTGGCCACCGAGGTTGGAAGGTCCAACATGTATATTTTCTGGAGGGGGGTTTTCCTTCACGATTGATATTCTTTTGTTGGACTTAAGGCTTGAAACAGGAGTGTCCAACGCATATTTTGAAACAAGAAAGTCCAACGCTGGAGTCTACGGCTTGACCATGATTTGGTCCACTTTTGTATTGAAAATATATCTCGAATTTGAGTCAATTAAATGAAACCCGGCTTGAGATTGATTAAATAAAAGTCCACGAAAGTTGAAGTTTTCTTTTCACTTGATTGTCTGAATTGGAAATCGGATTACATATTGCCGTGGGTGCAAAGAATTATTTCCTCAAGTTAAAAGTTGGCCAAGGATGAAAAAGGAAATATTCGAAATTTACTTTCCTAACATGCAAGAGTTGGCAGCCAACAAAAGAAGAAAAAAAATAAACGCAAAAGGAGAAAAAGGAAAGTTGACTTCTTTGACCGGTCTAACTTGGGACTTCTCCGGCCCAATGCAATCGAGGTTTTCTCTTGGGCATGCCATGCTCGCACATATATTGCGGTTAGCGCTGATGTTGATAAGAGAAGTACTGAAGCGCCGCCGTTGAAGAGAAGATATTCTAAGCGAGTGCTTTGTGTGGGTTATTATCGTGGATTTTGTTCGTGAAATTACACCAGGTATTTAAGTATTTGTAGCGATTAAATCCTGTGATAAGATTTGTATATAATTCATTTGTAAGATCGATAGATTATTTTGCAAGGAATTATAGAGCTAAACACTGTGTGATTTATTAGATATAATTGGAGCTTGGGAAAGTGTTTGAGTGACTCAAGTGTGGTTGTAATCTCTCTTATATCACTTGATCTATAGTGGAATTCCATACTGCTTTTTCCCGTGGACGTAGGTCACTATGATTGAATCACATAAATCTGATCTCCGATTTATTTTTTTTTATTCTGTCAATTTTACTGTTCGATCGCTTGGCTTCCGCAATAATTAGTATTAGAACCTAGCTTGGCTTAATTGAAGCAAATCGATGGCGACAAAAGAAGGAAAAGTGAGAATCGATAGATTTGATGGGAATGATTTTGATTTCTGAAAGATGCAGATTGAGGATCATCTATATCAAATGAAACTGCACTTGCCCTAATCTGGGAGAAGCTAGAGGTGATGAAGCAAGCTGATTGAGAATTGTTGGATAAACGAGCTTTGAGTGTTATTTGGCTAACATTGGTTCGTAACGTCGTATTTAACATCTTGAATGAGAAGACCACTGCAGGTTTGATGAAGCCTTATCGGACATGTACTAGAAGCTCTCTACGATTAACAAGGTCTATTTGATGCAACGTCTGTTTAACTTGAAGATGAGCGAAAGTACATCAGTTGCTAATCATATCAATGAATTCAATGTGATCATTAGTCAATTGAGTTAAATTAAGATTGACTTTGAAGATGAGGTACGTGCTTTAATTCTATTATCCTCATTGCTTGATAGTTGGAATACTACTGTTACTGCTGTTAGTAATTCTTCTGGGTCAACAAGTTTGATGTTTAATAGTGTTCAAGATTTAATTCTGAGTGAGGAGATCCGTAGAAGAGAATCTGGCGAACATGTATCTACTGCTTTAGTAGTTAAAAGTAGAGAAAGAACTGGTACTTGTGTTAGCAGAAGTGGTATAAACTCTAATAGACAAAGTCAGTCTATGACTAGTGGCACCGTTTGTTGGAGCTATGGTAAGAGGGGGTATCTTAGAAGAGATTGCCTTAAGCTGAAAAACGAAAAAAGAAAATGAATTAGAGTTGGGTCTCCGGATGATGTTGCCGCTATAGCATACCGTAATTCGAATAGTGATGATTTTATCTTGTCTATCACTAATGATTCATCATTTGATGGATGGATTATGGATTATGGTTATTCTTTTCATGCTACACCAAACAGGAACTGATTTACTACTTATCAGTGCCCGGATAATAGTAAAGTACAGTTAGAGAACAATTCTGAATGCAATGTTAAACGTGATAGTGATGTTAGAATCAGAATGCATGATGGTATCATAAGGACATTGACTGGAGTAAGGCATATTCCAGAGTTGAAGAAGAACTTGATTTCCTTGAGTGTCCTGATTTCAACTAGGTGTCGGTATTCTTTGGAATGTGGAATTATGAAAATTGTTCGAGGTCTCTTGCAAGGAATCAAGCACAATGGCCTGTATGAACTTCAAGGTGAGACAGTGATGAAATTTCTTGCAGAGACATCGGATACATCGATTCGAGAGTTTGAATTATGGAATATGCGTTTTAGGGCACATTAGCGAGAGAAGCTTGAAGGTTTTAAGTGAAAGATATTTGCTATGTGGTTATGTTGCTAACGAAGTGAATGTATACAAGTGCTGTGATTTAAATCAACGTCGGAAAGTGCAATTCAGTATGACTATTAGAGAAATCACAGATATTGCAGAATTAATTCACTTAGATATTCGTAGGTTGTCATGGTTTCCTTCAAGGAAGAGTGATAGATTTATACTTACAGTTGTTGATGGCTACTCGAGGAAGACATGGATGCTTGTGCTAAGGCACAAGTTTGATATTGTTGTTAGCATCAGGTAGTTGAGAGCTTTGATCGAAAAAGAAACTGATAAAACGGTCAAGCAGGTGCGTACTAACAATAGTATGGAGTTTTGCTTGAAACTATTTAACGAATTTTGCATGAAGGAAGGCATAGTGAGACACCACACTAGTGCCAGTGAACCACAACATGTTGCGGAATTAATGAGTAAAACATTGCTAGAGACGACCCATAAAATATTTTCTAGTGTTGGTATGGCTAGGAGATTCCTGGTGAATGCATTTAGTACGTGAGCTACTTGAAGAATAGATCCCCATCAACTGCGATTGGATGTCAAACTCTTGAAGAAATGTGGTCAGGTAACGTTGTTGATTATTCTGTTCTTAGAATATTTTGATGCCCATGTTATGTTCGAGCGAGTGATGGTAAGCTAGATGGAAAGGCAAGAAAGTGTATGTTCCTAGGTTATGCACAAGGTGAGTGAGGTTATCAGTTGTGGTGCTTGAAATTAAATTCATCAATTTTTAGTAGAGAAGTTACATATGACAAGTCTCCAATACTTCTAGCTAGGAGTGATTATAGCAGTGTTCATACAAATCTGAACGGTATTTAGCTTGAAGTGGAGTTGCAAGGAAAAACTCCTAAGGTAGCGGATATTAGCGAAGTAATCAACACAGATAATGCTTGTAGTGAGGTGGAGCCTATTGAGCTAATAGTTGCTATAAATGCTGATATTGACAAGGTGTGTATTCGATCTCCTAATATATATGGATGCAATAATGGTTTTGCTTTATGTGTAGTTGAAGAGGTTATATCGGAGACTCCTTGTGGAACAGTTAAAGGTGCTTGTAGAGTTGGTGTTCTGATTAGGTCTATTGTTATAGCAAAGTCCAAGCAAGGCTTGGACTTCGACGACGTCTGTGGCAGTTGAGCCCATCAAGGGCTATGAGAGAGTAGTAGCAAAATTCGGATTCTATCAAAGCGATTGTGACTTAACTAAAACGTCGAGCCAATGTGGAGATTGTTGAAAATATATCTCGAATTTGAGCCATTAAACGAAACCCGACCTGAGATTGATTAAATAAAAGTCCATGAAAGTTGAAGTTTTCTTTTCACATGGTTGTCTGAATTGGAAATCAGATTACATATTGCTGTGGGTACAAAGAATTATTTCCTCAAGTTAAAAGTCGGCCAAGGACAAAAAAGGAAATATTGGAAATTACTATCCTAATGTGCAAGAGTTGGCAGCCAACAAAAGAAGAAAAAAAAATAAACGCAAAAGGAGAAAAAGGAATGTTGACTTCTTTGACCGGTCTAACTTGTGACTTCTATTGGCGGTGGCATATCCCAATGCAATTGAGGTTTTCTCTTGGGCGTGCCTTGCTCGCATATATATTGCAGTTAACGCGGTTGTTGATAAGAGAAGTATTGAAGCGCCGCGGTTGACAAGAAGATATTCTAAGCGAGTGCTTTGTGTGGATTTTTTTTGTGGATTTTGTTCGTAGAATTACAATAAGAGTTAAAGTATCTGTAATGATTAAATTTTATGGTAAGATTTGTGCATAATTCATTTATGAGATTGAGAAATTATTTCGCAAGGAATTATGAGGCTAAACACTACATGAGTTATTGAATATAATTAGGGCTTGGGAAATACTTAGAGTGTTTGAGTGATTCGAATGTGATTATAATCTCCATTGTATCATTTGATCTATAGCAAAATTCCGTGCTGCTTTCTTTGTAGACGTAGGCACTACGATCGAATTACGTAAATCTGGTGTTCGATTTATTTTCTTTATTTTGCCAATTTTACTATTCGATCGCTTGGCTTCCGCGACATCCTGGGCCCATACAAATATATTATGTTGAGGGCTCCATTGGGTGGCTCTTGTTGATGTGAGCAGAGTTGTGGCCGTGAATAATTTTTGCTGGTGCGCAATTCTTCGACAAATTACATCCAAGAGATGCGTCTTGAAGCCAAAATCTTGTGGTAAAATTGTGTAATTTCTTCGTCAGACTGAGATATTAATTCGTAAACATTGTTTGTATTATTGGATGTAATTGGGGGTTGAAAAATACTGAAAGTGTTTGAGTGACTCGAATGTGATTGTAATTTCTATTGTATTGCTTAATCTATAATGGAATTCATTATCGCTCTTCCCGTGAACGTACATCACTATGACCAAATCTCATAAATCTTGTGTCCAATTTATTTCCTTGTTTTGTCAATTTTATGGTTCAATCGACTACTTTCGCAACAAATATAAAGAAAAGAAAGGAGAAAAAAAAGGTCTTCTTCTACTACTCGTGATTGCTCTCTCGAAGGGGAATTTGCCACGGCCAGTTGAGCTCACACAGCCATGATCGTCATTCGATCCTTGGACTTGAGCTCACGCAGCTATGCAAGCTATGTTTGGCAGCTTGGCCATGGTTTCCCTATTCACCGTTCTCATTGGGTGTCTATGTTGGCAAATCTTTATTTGTGTCACATATTACCTCGTTTGACGGTCACGTCAACTGGATTTGATTGGACTTAGTGTTGGAGAGTGTCACGCCCCAAACCCCATCGAGCTCGTGACATACCTCTATGGTTGAAAATCGCGATGTCCCAGGAAGTCGCCGATCCCACACATCAGATATAAAGCATCAACGGAAGCAACAAACACCCAAACAATATTTAACTAGGGGTATAAGGGAGAATGTACATCCGTTACCATTATAAACTTATACAATATCTACCATTCACTATCCACATAATATACATGCACACCGAACTTCTAAACTATACACCACCGATATAAAAAAGGATTAGTAGCTTGGGTATACCCTACTCCAAAAATGGAACACTTCAAAACCTTTACTCAACCCTTAAAACTAACCCCTACGCCCCTTGGATGGCGTCCACTCCGAGACTGACTTCCCAGAACCCGAGTCTGAATCCCCCTTAGCCACCTGCTCATATGAGGACTCAGAGTTTGCCTCGATCTCAATCAAGTTGTCCTCATCGCCCGACTCTAGCAGAACCTTAGTCCGCTCCTCCTCGTCAGACTCCTCTTCTGGCTCTTTCTCTTGCTCATTCTCTGACTCACCCTCTGGTTCGTTCTCTAGGTCTTCTTTTGGCTCGTCTTCGGGTTTTTCTTTCGGTGCCTCTTCAGGCTCTTCTTCGGGTTCCTCCTCTGGCACCGCGTCTAGATCCACATCCATCGGATCATACCCTGCTTGTGATTCCTCCAGCTCCGGATCAGGCTCAGCTACTGAAGGTTCGAGTGCTGCCAGTACGTGCTGATGTCCTGATTGGGCAAGACTAGTATCCAGGCTAGTCATCTCACCATCAGGAGGGAGTATGGCTGACGGATCCCAATTCCCTACTTCGTCAAAGGGAGCATCAAAGCCACGGACGGAGCCAAACTCATCCATCCTGTCCCGAAACATCCAGGTGATATAAGTGTGGGCCTGCCAAAGGGATTGCCCTATGTCTACCCAGACTACCGTGATATGTTTGATCCAGGTCATATTCTCATCTATCGGGTACTCTACAACATTATGGTCGATGTGCATTGGAATTCCAAAACGTTGAGGCGGCGGCGGCGAAAGATTCATGGTTTAGGCCGGAGTTCTAAAATTGTTTAGTTGAAATAACCATGAAAACATGTCTCAGCAAGTACATACCCTAAACCTCACCTAGGCTAACACGTACTATATTCTACTCACCAATATGCACTAATTCGGCCATAGAATGAACAGTAACTCGGCCACCATAGAAAATCACCATAACAGCACATTTAGGCCTATTTTTCACACAATAAGCCACAATAATCACTCAAAATCATTCCGATTACCTAATCAATCAATTCTAACCTTAATTCCACCTCAAAAACTATCACAATTCCATCCAAACCACTCAGCTAAATCAGTCCAACCATTAATCCATGATTAACCCCTAAAACTCGCTAAAACGGCCTCGAACTAACCTGAAAATACCCGTTATCCTAGGCG
This sequence comes from Syzygium jambos, assembly GCA_031216235.1. Taxonomy (NCBI): domain Eukaryota; kingdom Viridiplantae; phylum Streptophyta; class Magnoliopsida; order Myrtales; family Myrtaceae; genus Syzygium; species Syzygium jambos. The sequence goes on from CM062221.1 coordinate 4,866,472, forward strand.
AGGGTTAGGATATCACTTACTTGTGATTCCTACACGAATCGTGGCCTCAACGATGGCTAGATGGAGAGAAAATAGCAGCGGCAGCGGTGACAAGCGGTAAGGGTTACCGGCGACTCGCCGACGATCACGAGGGGCGGCGATTGGCTGCTGGCTTCCCGCGGCTAAACAGAACCGAATGAGGATGGTGGTGGTGGTTTTGGTGAGGGAAAAAAATAGGGAAGAGAGAGACGGTGAGGCGTGGTGGCGTGAGGCGAGCGACCACGGCGGCAGCAGCGGCTCCGGCGTGCGGCTGATCCGACTCGGTGGGTGGACGGCGGCGGTGGCTGGCCTGGACGGCTGGCCACAATCATGGTGGGGTGGGGAGGAGTCGACCAAGAGGGAGAGTGAGGGAGAGATGCCGAGAGAAAGAGAGAGAATGAGGGGAGAGAGAGAAAATAGAAATAAATAGTCTAAACACCAATAATTGGTGTCTAATACCCATGCCAAATGACCATCTTACCCTCTCCTCTAATTTCCAATCAATGGCCACGATTTGATCTTATCCTAAGATCGACGGCTAAGATTAATCCTTGCCAAAATATCTATGGGCAAAATTGAAATTTCACAAAATTCCCAAAGGCAAAATTATCCAAAAATTTTTATTTCTAAAGTTGGTGTGAAATGACCAAAATGCCTCTCTCACATTATACTTGGCCTTAACAAAGTCTCAGGGGTAAAACGATCATTGTTCATTTCTCGCTAGAATTCAAATTTTCTGAAGAATCCGGACAGATCTAAGGCTGACTAAGCCAATAACAACGTCGTCCAATTATCTTGTCGTGACCTTCATAATTTCCAATACCCAAACTTGGTCTCTAATCAATGATTAAATTTAATTAACGTACTTGAGCGCATCTCGAACTAACGAGTGGCTTTTGGGGAAATTCGCACATTTGACCTGTGGCCGATACTGAATTAAGCCACGTTTAAGTTCACTCGGGTCGTCACGACCTCGGTTGTCACTTAATTACGATGATCGATCGCTAGTTCCAACGGGCACGATCGTTTAGTATAGGTTTGGGGTCATTTGTCAATTCATTTCGTGGTCAAGCGGAATCACCCGCAATCCACTCGTATGATAGCGGCGAACTGATCCCTAACTATACTTGGATCGGCCTACATTAGCTCAAAATGTCACCTCAACAATTTTTATGGTCGAAAGTCGATTCACGATCGAGTTCTTTGGTCGCGCGAATTTAAATCCTTAGTTAGCCTTTCCCTAACGGTTAGTATCCCAAGAATAATCAGTTCCAAGCGAGATCCAACTACAAACACATTCATAAAATCATCTATTTCATAAATCCTAAGTGAGTCGGATTTTCAGAATGTCACAGAGAGACTTACTTGATTAGACAACTTGCAGAAATAGAAGGACTTAAATTAAAAATATAATGACTTGATTTGAAAAAAATACAAATATAACAGGACAAAAAGTAAATTTTTTCCCAATCAAAAGTAAAATAATACCAAAAGATTGCAGCTTGCTCTGCACACCAAGTTGAGCAAAAACTCCCCTTCAACAGAACTTTGTGATGAAATGGGTCAGCCTGCAAATCCCACGCACGATGGACCAAACACCTACTCAACACATGGCCCCGAGCTGGCTCTGTAAACATTGCATTCGACATCTTCGATCAGCTTTGATGCGTCTTTCAAGCGCTTTTGGACCTAAGCCCATGTCTGCTCAATCCATCCCACACTATAACGAATCCACTCAACTTGTAACACAAGAATCGACCAAGACAAAATCCCTAAGACTGATGATAGCTAAGCTGTCGTCCGTGCTGCAACGGGAGTTCTTTCTACCGCATCACAGAGTGCGAGCTTTTTGTTTTCCTCGTCCGTGCCAAGTTTTTTTGTTCCTAAACAGTATTTATTACTTTATTTCTGCTTAAACAACACAAATTTGAAACTTGTTTGACATGGATCCATCTCTTTTCTCGTCGCTTTAACCATGTTTAGCACGATAAGGAAAAAAGGCGAAGTGCATGTAAGTCCATTGATCCCTCAACTAGAAAGAAATTACAGCAGAAGCCATTATGTCAGTAGTTTTACTGTAGTACATAGTAAGTGAAAACAAAGCACTTTTTTGTTTTTTTGCTAAAGTGAAAACAAAAACACTTGCTTCTCGTATAAAACAACCCCAAAATTTGAGAAGCAAGTTCATGAAACTCTGAGAGACAACTAGGGCTTGTGGTTCTGAGACAAGGGGTGTCCATTGTTGATTGGAGGTGGGTGTCGACCGGCCCCGTGGTAGTCTCTGTTGGTGAGGGCCATGACTTCGTAAGCAGACTCCGTGGCTCCCTTTTGGGCATCAAGATTCTGAAGGCCACCCTCATCATAAGGTTCTTGGGATGATGGGCATTTGGAGCTTCTCATTGCATCGCAATGCACAGGCCTTGAATCTGGTGGATACACCATCATCTTCCTTAAGATGGAGACTCTGAAGGGCCTTGTTGTTCCTCCCTTGCCTCCTTCATTCTATTGCCAAAATAAGTTAAAAAGATTATTAGCCAGAATAATGCGCTACAAGAAATAAAGACGTGTAGGTGCTATAGATAGTATAAGTATCAACTTTCTTTCGTGGGATCTATTGTAGCGGTGGGGTTAGGTAATCCGAGCCGTCAGATCTAGTGAGTTGCAGGGAGTATGCCCAATTTAGACTGTCCAATATACCATATAGTATATGGAATATATATATATACATATATATATATATATAGAGAGAGAGAGAGAGAGAGAGAGAGAGAGAGGAACCTGATCTTCCATGTACTCAAGTGAGCTTGCTTGGGGCAACTTTGAAGCATTTTGGTCCTTTCCTGCATTAATTCAAACACTTGGATGATGAAATGGATAAAAAATCCTTTTCCAACTACTTGGATCCATTTTTTATGTCGCATTGAAACAAACTCAAACAATCTTCAATATTTGCGGCTTATTTATCACTATGCGCTTATGCAAAGTAAAGACATATCAACTAACTTGAGAATAAAAGGGGAAAAAGAAGAACAAGAAAGATTAAGGTAGAGCAGGAAAGAGCATCGCACAAACAGAAGCACTGAACAAAATTTTGGCTTTCATATCATTAAAATTTCTGTAGTTTGGATACATACAGGTATGATATTCCGCACTTGCATATAGCTTGACAAAATTTCAAAGGAAAAGAAAGGGATAAAAAGCAAAGAAAATAAAAGAAAGGGAAAAAAAAGAGAGCTGTTCTTGTGTAGCTCTCAATGGATGCAATTATTCATTAGTTGTTCCTGGGAGGGTGTGGTTTGGGCACATGATAATCGGCATTGAAAGCTACAAAACCATCCATTTTGACTTTGATGGAACGACGGGGGCTTCTAATTCTTGTCGACTCGTAGTCTACGTCCGACGTCCTTTTCCCTCTACGTAGGCTACTTTTTCCAAAATAATTCTTGGCACCTGTTGATGATGATGATGCACTCTTTGAACTCATTTGCATACTCGAAGTCACTTCTTTCGCCGTGCTTTGTCCCAAGAACTTTCTCAACTTCAACTTTCGTTCCTCGATTCCTTGATCAATGTCTCTCACTACGTCAGCAGTAGAAGGAATGCCGTCATGTAGCACCTGCAAAATATGAGCAAAAGCAAAGTAAATAACGGGTCGAACACTCCAAGAAAGTTGTGGAAGGATCGCTACTTAAACATTGGTGAGAAAAACGACTTTCGCAACCCTTTTTACTACCATCCATATCGACAACAGTGATGCGTCTACTCGACAATTGTTATGACAGAATGTAATTTCTTCTACCTTTTGAACTTCTGATGAGGAGCCTCCAGCTATTAACACCTCCACTCCATCTTTGTCAAGAACCAATTTTTCTTCCATGGCTGAGAAAAAGTTCCAACATTCAGTGAGGTTTATACACGCGTTGACCAACATATACCACAATATGACACGCAAATTCGTAAAGCTTATGAAGCATATTCTACTTACCATGGCCAATTTGTGCACAGGAGCTCGATTGTTGTAGTGAAAAGAGTACAAGCATGGGCAGAAAGCTAGTGATCCTTACGGACGCCATGTTTGGTCGCTTCTCCCCCTTTTTTCTTTAGCTTCTTCAGAGTATGTTTTGTTGTTTGAACAACGACAGAGAGGGGAACATGGGGAAGTAAGCAATGGTCTTTATAGAGTCTAAGGCCTCGGTCAAAGGCTAGTGTTCCAAAGCTTACTTTTTCAACATTTCCCGTCATATATTATATTTAATATTAAACGTAGTAATGCCCGCATTACTTTGAAGAACTCAAAAGGACGAGCAAGAGTTCAGAGAGTGTAGAGTTGAAAAGTTGCAAAACGGTTTTTGGTTGGGTAGGCTTCAGAATATTAAGAGGTTTTTCAGCATGTGATCGCGTGGAATTGAAGATACGGTGTTCAGCGCCTGTCTGCCGCCATGCATGCAACGTGGGATTTTTTTTCACTTGTCCAAACCCTAAGTTTTCGTTTTCATTTTCACTTTTCAATCGATATTAGTTGCTAACGAGTGTTATAATTCGATTTTTAAAGTATTGATTTGCACATAATATTGAAAAAATCAGTGGGTCGTAAAATTTAAACTTTTTTTTTATGCAGTTGCTTAGCAAGTGGACTCATTAAACAAAATATTAATGTTCTCATACACTTATTGGTCTAAAATTTCAAGTTTTCCTCCGCGTTTATCGATGCAAAACAGTGTAAGAGAAGAGGTTTCTAGGTTGGACAAGAGAGATTCACAGTGGCCAATGCTGCCCTTTGGCACACATCCTCATAGTAGTGGAGGTTACGCTGGCTGTTAGTTCATTCATTTGTTAATTCCGAGTATTCTAAGGTTCGTATTTGACTGATGAATTGTTCAAAGTTTGAAGAGAGGGTTTAGTTTCATGTTAAATTAACTTTGCTGTTTGAAAGCGTTTTGGTCGAGAAGTTGTCCTAGTTTTGACTGCAATTAATTAGGAATTTACCTTTGGACAAGGCACAAAGATTTGACTGGTAGGGTTAGAACACCATCCACAAGTTAGGCCACCATATTTTTCCTTAAGGAAAATTGAAGAAAGCACTCGGAGCGCTCCGTTAGGGATGAGCCAAAAGTATCACACGACAAATTATGAACAATTCCGTTCTCAAAAAAAACATAAATGATCAATAATAAGTATAGTATCATTAGGTTTTTGTGAAGAAAATGTGGATACATATAGAAACTCAGGGGATAACAAACATGAACGGTCAAGATATCCGGGGTCAAAGCATCCAACGTTATTTGTCTATGTAGTTTCTTTTTTTTTTTTTTTTTTTTTTGATAACTCAGGGAACCCGCACGGCCGACAGCCGGGGAGTAAACCCTGGGGGCGACACGTGCTAGCCACCACACACGTGCCACCGGTTCAGTCACCCTGCGGCACCCGGGATTCGAACACTCAACCTTTTGCGAGAGGAAGAGTGCGCGCTCCAGCAGCGCCACCCAGGCGGGTGGTTGTCTATGTAGTTTCAATGTGTCTTACATACATAAAGTCTCCATCCATCTAATAATTCTCATATTTTTAGGTTGGATATTCTAACAATTGAAAAGGGAAGCGAACTATTTTCTTTTGGGCTCTTGGATTATTGACTGAAGGTTAATTTCGCATATGATGCTCGAGTTAACACATGCTCATCATCATGTGCAATTGCAAGAAAAATTTGTGACTTTATTTAAGAAACAGTTTTCCTCAAAATCAAACGTTCCTTTTTGAATCATGATATTTATATCTTTCTTGGCCTGGCCTGACATGACGACCTTTATAATTAAGTGGTCTATATCCTTAAGTAGCACTGCGAGGAATGATCATTCGAGTTAGAGAAGGCAAAGAGTTTCCAATTGAATCAGAACTTTGCTCTTTTCGATTGAGAAAATGAAGGTGATTGTTTTTTTTTTTTCCAATCATCATATTATGGAGAGAAAAGAAAGAATATTCTTGTGTGCTTTTCATTATTATTTTCTCTTGTGATTAAATTCGAGAGAGAGAGAGAGAGGCACTTGGTGATCGGGGCGACGTGGTTCCCTAAGAGGCAGCATTGGAATTGGGGGATTGAAGAACATGGAAAAAGCGACTACCAACTCGAATCGCCAACCTTTGATGATTAACAACAATGAACAGTTATTAACGAATAAATTATGGGCTAGGGTTTCACGAAGTATAGAACACGAGGGCGTGCTCTCCAACTTTACCTCTCACTTTTACTTTAATTTATGAGGACAATGTATCATAGTTTATAACCTGAATGGCTTTCAATGTCGGAAAACCAGCGGCGCAAAGCGTAGTCGTCGGCCATTGCACATGCAAAGGGTGTATGAACAGTGACTCTTTTTTGTTCTTCGTCCTCCCTTTTTTTTTAAGAGTAATATAGTATAATATGATATGATATAATATGATGAAGCCTGACCCTTTTGTCTATATACACATTTGGGAACAAATATTCTCAAATCTGAATGCTGCTTGTAAGCCGATTCTCGTCTGCGACTCGCTAGTTAGCTCCTTATGGACTGGTATTTATGAGGAAAAAGAAAGATATTATACATATACATACATATGCTATGTGGAATATGTGAGAACACACGATTTTCTGAGGTATATATTAAGACTAAAATTTACCATTTAGGTCGCCAATTGTCCAGATGCTTGGATATACAATGATCTTGAGAAAACCCTAATTTTTCCCTTTCTTTTAAGCGACTGATTTGGTCTTATATTGCAAATTTCTTGGCCATGTTTAATATATGTACAGCTTTCTCGGTTCTCACCGCATTGAGAAGGGTAAAAAGAAAAGCTTTCTGGGTCGGTCCGTGAAGTTCAAGTTTTGACTTGGACCGAAAGTTTTGACTGAACGTGTGAAAATTCTCCTGGTCGTACTTGCGTACAATTTGAGTGTTGGAGGCACATGAAGATGGACAGCGAGCTGGGTACGTTCCCACAAGAACATTCATAGCAATGGGTGTCAGAATTTGCGTAGAAGTTGTACTTAGTTCAGTCCATATATATTGTTCTATCAATTGCCAAGTATGCAGCATGCATAATATAAGAATAGGCGGTAACAATAACGAGTGTGCACAATATTATGAGGTCAAGTTCATCATTTTCAAGCCTGGCACGTCGGTTTCGAGAGCCGGGATTACACACGGGTCGACTAGTCGTGTGTATCTTGACGTGGATTCGAGCATATCAATTACAATCTTCAAAATAATGACATATCTTGGTCATGGCGTAATGAAAGAAAACAATTAAGACGATGAGTCACCATGTTTCTTTAGCTCCAAGGCCATCTTTAGGGTTCTTTGAACTTCGGGAGTTGAGAAAAGCTTTTGTACCCCCCCCCCCCCCCCACATGTACGGAAGGAGATGGGTTCGAGTTATGGAGATCCTAAAGGTGTGTGGATTGTGAGATTGTGGTCATTTTCGTTTGTCTCTGAATAATATTTTTATAGTTGTAAAGCGACTTTGGTTACGGAGCTTTCGATCGGCATTCAAACTTGGGGGGTTTCAAAAGGAAGAGAAGTTTGGCTTGCCTTTACAAGACATGGCCACATGATTTTGTGAGACATGGTCACATGATCAATTTCCCATGAAAACTTGTTTCTTTAAAGGTTTTAAAATTTTCTTTTTTTGATGTGATCAAGGAATTGGGGCAGGTCTTAGCATGCATGGTCTCTTGATCATGCACGATGGAGGTTGCTTTTGGAAAAGTTGGTGCACTTTTTGATTGTTGAGATTCTGGGTGATCTTGTCAAGATGTTGGACATGGTCTGTGTTTTTTGGGAAGAGCTAGGCTTTGGCCGGTGAAGGGGAGGCTCGATTGAACTTGATGTCCCGAGCTTTTAGCCAATAAAGGTATGGAGAATTGAGAAGCCAAAGCATAAGAGTTCATTGTTGTTTCAATAGGACTCTCGGGCCCCTACAATGTAATTTTGCTTCATTTAGTAATGTTTAATTATAAATACATTAGTTTCCTACAGATGCGGAAACATTTTTCAATGAGGAAAATCTTTACGAGTGCTCACTGCCGGAAAATTCTATGATCCTCTAATTTTATCTCGTTAATTCTATACCTCGACTTCATTTTGATGGGTCTCACGTTGAATATACATGATTTGAGACATTCATTTATGCTAGAGCATACATATACATCTGGTGCAGTGACTACGCATTGAAGACGTTTATGCTATTTATGTGAAATTTACGGTGAGATTCACCATACATGTAGATCCAATTTGGTGTAGGAATCCTTTTGCAGACTTCATTGACAATATGAGTCTGAAAAATTTTAGTTTTAGTATGCGTTTGTTTCGCGAAAAATGAATTATTTAGAAAATATTTTTTCTAAAAATAATTGTTTGTATTGTTTACAAAAATGAATAAATGAAAAATATTGTCATTATATACGAAAATATTTAGACATAAATTATTGTCGATAATGAAAATATTTTCTTTGACTAATTATTTTAAGGGATATAAGTGATCATTTTTAGGAATATATTTTCCAAATAATTCATTTTTTGCAAAACAAACGAAACCTTAATAAATCAGGGTTTAGATTCATACGGGAAAATTGTCCAAAAAGTTCTAAACCTATTGTACCGCAATCAATGTAGTGTTAAACCTTTCAATTATGCCAACTTAATCATAAACCTTTTGACAATTTATCAATTTAGTCATAAACCTTTCGATTGTAACAATTTAATTTAAATTTTATGACGATTTGTCATTTAGTTCTTTCAGCTAATTTTGACAGCAAATTACTAACGTGGCAATCTAGTTAATGCCAACCATCCTATGTGACAGTACCAACACTAACACGGATAATTTTTTAAATTTTCTGATTTATTTCCTTTTTCTTTCTTTTCCCTTTCTTTTTCTTTTTTATTTTCCTCTTTTTCTATCCACATGCCATTGCTGGGCCTTGGCGATGGTTGATGTATGTCACCGACCACCAGCAATTGTGACCCTCACCCAGGAGAGGGCGTTGAGGCCCTCACCAATAGTCGGTGGAGGGAAAAAGGGAATAAATAAAAAAAGGAAAAATAGAAGAAAAAATTTAGAAAATTACAAAAATTGCTCACGTTAGTGCTAGCCATCCCAATAAGGATGGCTAGCATTGACTAGAGCGTCCCACGTAGGACGATTAACTCTGACTAGATAACCACATGAGTAATTTCCAGCCAAAATTAGTTGTAAGAACTAAATTGGCAAACCGTAAAAAAAAATTTAGGATTAAAGTGGCACAATTAAAAGGTTACTGCTGTATAATAGATTTAAAAAATTTTCGACAATTTTCCCAACTTCAAACCACGAGCTACGTAGCAGGGTAGGATCATGATACTTCAAGCTTATAAAAATATCCCACTCCATATCGAGTTGCTAGCACAATCATCCACAAGTTGATAATTTACCCAACAAGACCCTCTAGGTTAAAAAAACAAAGAAGAAAAATTAACACTTTGACTTATGAATGTACAGATGCTTTTATCGAGGTATGATCGTGTGAGATTCGGGTCAGTTCTTATAGTCTAGTACACATTGTTCGATGGAAAACCTGTAAAACGTTTGAGAGAGCAAAATTTCTAGAATGTGTATTTCATTTATCCGGCTACATTTTTGGGCGATCTTTTCTTTTTGAGTATATGAAATCGTTACTATCGAAAAAAGTGTCAAAAAAATCATAAACCTATTTTATTTGTACCAATTTAGTCTTAAATCTTTTAATGGTGCCAATTTAGTCATATACTTTTTTAACCTAGAGCTAATTTAGTCATTCCGACTAATTTTGATTGGATATTCCTGACGTGGATACTAGCCGGCTCTAACATAAACAATTTTTTTTAATAATTTTAGATTTTTTTTCCTTCCTTTCTTTCTTTCCATTTTTTCTCTCTTTTTTTTTTCTTTCTTTGTTTTGCTCCTCTTTCCTCCAGAATCCGGCATAGCCATGGCCAGCAAGGGCAGGCCTCGCCTAAGCAAGGGTGTCCCTTGCAACTACAAGCAACTGTCGGCCTTGCTGGGCCTCGCCTTGGCCTAGGCGACGACTCCCTTGCCAAACTTGGCTAGGCCAACCCTTGACCAGGCAATGCTCGGAAAGGCTGCCCTCACCCATACAACAACTGGGCTCGCCAAAATTGGCGAGGGCGGCCTCGCCTGCGCTCGCCCTCAACCCGACGAGGCCAGCCCTCCCCGACTATGGCCATGCCAGCCATCGGAGGAAAGAGGAGGAGAAAAGAGAGAAACAAAAGGAAAGGAAAAAAAAGAGAGAAAAAAGAAAAAAATTAAAATATTATTAAAAAATGTTCACGTCAGCGTCAATCGTGTCACATAGGCCAACTGGCGTCCATATCAATAATATCCAGCTAAAATTAGACGTAATGACTGAATTGGCTTTAGGTCAAAATATTTGACTAAATTGACATAATCAAAAGATTTAAGATTAGATTAGTACCAATGTAATAGATTTAAAACTTTTATGATACTTTTCACTATTACTTCTACATTTCCCATCCCTAATTGAAAACCATATAAAGTTTCCAATTGTAGCAGTGCCTGATAAGTGCTCCAGGCAACGATTAACAAGGCCCTTTCATAGATCTCCTTTATCTATCAAAGAGTGCCCACTTATTAAAACTCATTGAATTTGCATTTGAAGTGTAATTTTCCCGTGCGATGCGGATGATTAATTTTCTCGCATCATATAATTTTCATTTTTGAATATGTTGTAATAAGTATTCTTAATGTATGTAGTCGTCTTAATCGGTGGCTTTAGGGCACTTGTTAACAAGACCCCTTTTTAAATTGACAAAAAAATAATTTATCACCTAACATGACTTAAAAATTGTTGCCGGTCCCGATGGTTGAACTTGGTTGGGCCTACAAGTTAGGCCCAAGCTTAGTCATGCAAGATAAACTCATTTCGGGGGTTTTCATGTTAATCGTGATTAACGGGTTAAGATAAGGTTGTTAGGCCTCTAGCATCATTCTTGCTGAAAAGGCCTAATCTATCTATAGTAACAAAGGCTTGACTAGAGCGCAACACGTCCAGGTATGTTATGATCTTTAATCAAATTCTGGCAAAGGCCACTCGCGAATCACATGAGTTTTTATTCGTTACGTCGTGGGCACGCAATATATGTGAATTCTTCGATATGATGGTTGCCAGTTTCTAAGTCATAATCACATTATTTAATTAGGGGAAAACGAGAGTGTAAGACCATTCTTTCAACATTTGACATTGTTTAAGGAATTACTCGGCTGTCAAAAGATCTTACTTTGTTTCGCCCAAGATATTATCAAATCGTTGGATGGAGAGGACCCGTTATGATTAGATGACTGAAGACCATGGGGCTTTCTCTCCATATTCCTAGGGATTGAGATGCGCTCGACGCGATGCTTTTGTTTCACAGAAAATTTTTAATTTATAAAATATTTTTCAAAAAATAATTGCATGTATCTCTTATAAAAATGGATGAACAAAAAATATTTTCATCGTCCATGAAATTGTTTAGACTTAAATTGTTGTTGATAGTAAAAACATTTTTCATTGACTTTTTTTAAGAAATATAACTAATCATTTTTTGGAAAATGTTTTCCAAATCCTTTTTTTCCATGAAACAAACGGACCTTTAGAGCCAATATAACACCTTACGATCTGTATTGATTGGGATTAGCTGTGTGCAGAAGGCATCCAGACATCGCTCAATGACCAACTAAACTCCTACTAGCATCGTCTTTGGATATTCTTTTGCCAGAGCTAAATATGACCTAGATAGTACGTATGCCGGTTTTTCCTAATACAGTGATATAACGATTTTTATCAGATCCACTTTCCATTGTCGAATAGACGTCACTTGGATGGAATCAGTCACACACCTATCTTCTAGTACACGTGCTGTCCATCTAACGACGATCAAGAGTACTCGTAATTTCGAGTCTATCTGTACAAAATTTTCTACGGATGATTAGGTAATTTGGTACGCGATTATAATAATTATTATTATCATCATCACACATTTATCACGAGTTGCTTGGTGTTGTGTCAATTTCCTTCCTACTCTATGATCCTTGATACAAATTTTTTTTTGTATCTTTTATGTATTTTTTTATAATAAAGTCAAAGAAGAAAATGAGAGATGTAGAATCACCTAACAAGCCTTCTAACTCCGAGCTCTCCACGTCCCCTCCCAACCCGCCCTCTCCACTCTTTCTTTCTTTCCCCTCGAAAAAAATCAAAAACGCGGAGACGTTTTAGCAAACCAGCAGCAAAAGAAAAGCAAAAGAAAAAAAAAGAGGGAAAGAGGGCCAAGATCATGTCGGCGGAGGCCGCCCCGATCTCCTCCCGCCTCCGCCGCCCCGATCGCCGCCGCGGCAGCCGCGGCCTCCGCCGCTCGCTCTCCCTCGAGCTCGACCCTCCCCCCTGCTGCTGCTGCTCCTCCTCCCCCTCCCCTAGCCACCAGCGCCGCCGCGCGTTCGATCTCTACGATTCCGACGACGACCTGACGCTGCCCGTCCGCGATCCGATGGCCGCCGCCGCCGATCGAGCCGGAGCCCCGAGCGGCGACGTCGCTTCCGATCCCGACTCCGTCGATCTGCTTCGGAAGCTCGGCGGCGGGAGCGGCTCTGGCATGGATCCGTCCGCCGAGCGTCCGCGGTTCGCGGGGGACGCGGATTCGGTGTCGGAAGAGGTAAGTAGGTTGGATTTTGGGGTGATTGATGGGGACGATGACGTCTGTATGAATAATGTGGATGCAGATTTAGGGATCGGGTTGGGGTTCGGCGTGGGTGGGGACGAGGATGGTGGACTTGTGGATGAGGATTGTTGTGAAGATGAGTTTTTTATGGAGGCTGGGGATTCTGGGTTGGATTTCTGTGGAGCAGGGTCGACGGTTTGTGAAATGGAGCAGTGTTGGAGCGGCATTCGTGATGTCGGGTTCGATTCTGATTTGGAGTTGCAGGAGGAATTGGGGCTTTGTGGAGGTTCGGAGGATGAATTGAGTTTGGATCACGTGATCGATGAGGATGACTACTTTAGTAGTGTTCCTTTGTGTTGGGACGACTCCCTTCCATTGGAAGTGGATGACGGAGAGGTCGAGGATCTCGATTTGGAGTGGGAGGAAGTCGAGAGTTGCGTCGATGATAGAGAGGTATTGAGCTTGTTTGGCGATCCTCTCAATGATGTTGGGTCCATTTCTGTATCTTCTATGCCTATTATTGCAGGTGAAGGCGAGGAAGAAGTGAGTGTCGAAGTAGTTGGAGGTTTTGGGAACTTGGAATGGGAGGTTTTGTTGAATTCAGATAATTTAGTAGCAACAGCAGGATTGGATCATGAGCTGGAAACTTACTTTGATGATGATGATTACTTATATTCTGAAGAATATGAGAGCATGTTTGGTCAGTTTACTGAGAATGAGAGTTCTCTGGTGGGAGGGTCCCCGGCTTCTGAATCAGTGATCCAGAATCTACCAAAGTTGGCTTTGACTCAAGAGGATGTGGATGGAAAGGACGGGCTTTGTCCGGTCTGCAAGGATGAATTTACGGCTGGGGACATTGCAACACAGCTGCCTTGCAGCCATGGATACCACACTGATTGTATCGTGATGTGGCTGCGCGTGAGGAATACGTGTCCTGTTTGTCGTTATGAATTACCTGCTGGTGGTGCGGTATCATGAGCGGGGGAAGGACCCGGAGAGCATGAATTGGCCTCTAATCACGAGTCGAGGGCGACATTGTTTTGTAGAAGTCTGGAATGAGTATTAAGTTGTGTAAAAATGTAGATAGTGGCATCAGAGAGACCCTATCATCTTGTACTTGTGGCAAGGATGATTGAATTCTTTAGAAGTTCACATTTTTTGGTGAGGGCAAAAGGGAGTTTTATTCCTCAAGAACCCAAATTGTTAACTGTTGGGAGAATAAAACTAAAGCTTGTTGTAATATTATGTTTTTTTTTTTCAGACTACTCTGAGTAGCCCATGACTCCTCGTGTGTGTTGGCTCCAAGTCTTCCCCTTTGCTTTTTTCAGCTGTGGTCTTGCGGGGCAATGGCTTATGGAGTTGAAGTTTGTATACTTCATGTTAGCATGTCCTTATAGGAACCATTCTAACTTGTTTGCCTTCTTTTTGTGGTTTGCACATCAGATGATCAGTCGCGAGTCGCTGCAGGTATGATAGTTTTTGTTTTTCCCTCTAAAGCCTTCAGGGGCTGTATGATAGATTACTCATCTGCTGCATTTCCTGTATGCCATATGCCTCTTGTTGTTCTCGAAATAGAGATGGTATGCATCCTTGTACAAGATAGATTGCTTGTACGAGTTATCAGAGTTCAGGTTAACTTGCCATTCGAATGTCAAATCCGACCAAAAATCCTATAGGCTGCGTATGGTGGGCTAGACACGTGGTCTTTCTCTACCTATATGCTTCAGCATTTGAATTGACATGATAAGATGACATTAGAATTGGGTTCTGCTCCTGTTTGTATCGCATATGCAGCCCCTCATTTATCAAACTCTACATATTTGTTCCAAATCCAACTTGCATGTGAGAGGTGTTAAAGTGTCTCATTCTGCCTATTTACGAGACCTATATGTTTTTACACGCATGTGATTTCCCTCCACTTATAAGTCTAAGATCTCAGGTTGGACTTTTTAACTAAAACAAATCCATATCATCCTACTCGACCATCTCGCCCCTCCTGACCAAAGCCCAACATCCTGTATTCCGCCTCTTGTGTGGGGTATGGTATGATAATCGGTCGAGCCAACCCAAAAAGATAAAAAGCAGCTTCCATGAAGTTATGAAGCATTGTCGTCTAGGCAGGCACAAGAGATAAGGCCTTCTTAGTCTTCTTAGCCGTCTGACTCGGATGCTAAACTGATAAGGTGTTCCGTGATTGTCTTCAAGTCATATTCCTGACGATCGGTGTGACGAAGTTTCCCTCCGTGCTATAAATATGCGTCCAGGCAGGAGATCTGGGACTCAGGAAATACCCAATAACAGAACATTATCGTAACATGAGATTGGGAAGTTGGACATCCAATTTCCTCACCTTGCTCAACACAAGAATCATCCTCACCCATCCCATCTTTCCCAATCTCTCAGCAATAACATCCTCCCGACTGCAGCTGCCGCAGTCGCAGCCGCCGGTGCCGTCCACTACGGACCTCGAAATGGGTGGGGCACACGACACTCCATGCGCTGCATCGGAGACGAAGCATAGCCTGGCCTGGGAGAAGATCATCGTCTCATTCTGCTTGACGTCGGCCACGGAATTAGCCGCAGCATCAGTCCAGAAGGGAAATCACCTCCCTCCGGTGTACTGTTTGTACTCGGCAGTGGTCATATTAGCCTTTACCTTTCTCTTTGTAAGCAAATACATCAATAGCAATACCAAGTACCTGACGATATCCCTTGCTCTTCAGCACATTAGCACATTCTTTGTGGCGACCGCCTTCTTCGTCGCCATGACAGTTCCATTCCATTTTTGGCTCAAGTGCTGCGCTTGGGCCATATATGCCATTGCGATTTTGGCCATTTTGGCTTGCAGATCTCATGAACATCTTTAATTCTATGAAAGCTCAAAGAGATAGGTGGGAACATATATATGTGCAAGGGATTTCGTGTACCAGTAGAGATATTTCTGTGTAGTCTTTAGAGCCATCAGACAAGAACCTGTAACTTTTCATTAGAATTCATTTCTCGAGAGCTGCTTGGTGTGGTAAAATCACTTCACAGACAGAAACAGGACAATCATAAAAGCAGTCGAGCAAAATGCATTGCATTTCTTCCCTCCTAGAGCTTATTCTAAAACGGGGCAGGACCGGCTAGGACGGGCCGAACCTTTCGAGATTCAGTTAGCCCGGATGGTTCGGTTCGGCCTTCAGCAGCTCGTAGAGAATCTCATCTAAGCTCGATCACGCGTCAAGAACCTAATCCGGTCGATAGATATGCATTGAAATTCCCCTTGTGAACACTTTTCATTTGTGTTTTTCTCTTGAGAAGAATTTAAGCACGGCTTTGCATCTCTGGGGCCAGTACTTGTCGAAATCGACCCGAAAGGTATTGGAGGTCTGTCCTCTTTATGGGCTGGCCAAGCCCATCAACATCGGTTACCTCCCTTGCTCTTGAGATGTTGTCAATACAGGACGGCTTTCACGGCTTCCACTGTCTTTTGGTGCAAAGTGGGTCCGCGCAATTGGAAAAATTACGATAACGTGTTCACTAGACCTGATCAACGGGCAAGCCGTAAGAACGTCGTTGAGGGATTTCAGGTTATGAATGTCATTCTTGTGCAAACTTAACTAAATCGAACATGGCTGGTAGATATTTTAAACACGACCCTTTTAGTGAAAGTTGAATTCTCTTCGTAAAATAATCAAGATGGGGCGGAAAAGGACAATACCGGCGGACGCCCGTTTATTTGTGTTTCGAGCCAAGGCGGACCTACTAAGGTGCCGCTGCTAGGACATGAATCATGATTCGGTCTTCAGTACTCACCTCCATGTTATGGTACCCCCACCTCTCAATGTCAAACAGATTGGTCTACCCTGCATTTATGGATGAGCTTTGTCCCAATTGAATCTGATGGAAGGAAAATGAATAGGGGGACTGCGAAAATGAAGTTTGCACGTCCACATTCCACGCAGATTTAATTGGACAAGGCAATGCAGGATGAAGCGTGATGCTTTCGGTTCAGCCAAGATATATCATCTCAATTTACAATTAGTATAACAGCGTAAATAGTCCTTGAACTTTTGTCCAATGTGTAATGTTACCCCTGAACTTTTAATATGTGTGATGGATTTTTTAGACTTTGGTTCAATGTATAATGTCATCTATAAACTTTTTAATTTGTGTAATGTGCTTCTTGAACTATTGATAAATGTTCAATATAGACCTTAAATTATATGAAAATGTTTAAAAGTTCATAAATCACATTGAACAGAGTAAAAGTTTAGGGACGACATTACACATTGAATCAAAGGCAAAGACCATTTATGTCATTTTTCCTTTGTTATTGCAGATCTTCACTAGTTACCTTTTTAAATATGGAAAATACCACCAAAAACCCAAAACTCTACCATTTGTGATAAATTTATCCCGAACTTTTTTTTGTGACACGAAAAATCCAAAACAATGCCACTTGTGATACATTTACCCCACAATACTTTTGCCCAAGGGCATTTTCGTCTTTTTCCTTTTTCTATTTTTTTTTCTTTTTTTTCTTTCTTCTCTCTTTCCCTCCACCGTGGCCGGCAGACGGAAGTCGGCGAGGGCCGCCCTTGAGGGTCGCCCTCGCCTAGGTTGGCGAGGGCTGCCCTCACCCAACCCCAACGCCAGTGAGGGCTGCCCTCGCCAGCTTCCCTTCGCCAGCCACAGTGGAGGGAAGAGAGAAGAAAGGAAAAGAAAAACAGAAAAAGAAAAAGACGAAAATGTCCCTGGATAAAAGTATTGTGGGGTAAATGGGTCACAAGTGGCATAGTTTGGAGTTTTTCGTATTACAAAAAAAAGTTCAGGATAAATTTGTCACAAGTGACAGAGTTTGGGGTTTTTTGTGGAGTTTTCCCTTTTAATTACTATTAGTCACCAATTATCATTGCATGCTGGTGGACCAATGACGCCCTCACAAGATAAAAAAAAAAAAGCTGGCAAGGACCCTATTCAAATCACGAGAACCATGAGCAGTTATCACCATCACTAGTTAACTATCAATATTGTAAATACTCTAGGATCTTCAAAAGAGAGGAAGAGAGTAAATAGTCAAAGGCATTGATGGCCCAATTTATAGAGCATGGAAAACACAAGCAAAACCCTAATTTTTCTTATTCATGACCGCCTATTAACTACTGACTAACATCCATAAACACTCTTACTTTGTTTTCTGCACATCGCGGCACAAACTTGTTAGACCCAAATCGAGTCAGGCAATTGTACGAATCCTAATCCATCTAAGACTGTGAATCGGCGTTCTTGATGTTTATTCTTCGGATACAGAAGAAAGGCTTCAAATTGCCAAGATCATTTTGGAGTTTTTCCTTGGCTATTGATGACATTACTTACGCAAAGAATCTAATGGCTCGTTCAATGCAAGCATTAGGCAACAAAGCATATTCCGGAAACTTCTCATCAAGCTAAAAGGATGAACTGTCCAATGGCCGAAAGCCACGAAACCTACACAATGGTCAATGGTACATTAAAAAGGAGCGACAACAATGCTGCAAGCTGGCACACTAGTAGTGACTTTTTTCAAAAGAAATGTCGTCTTCTTTCATTTATGTTTTGTTCTTTGGTGTCTATTTTTATAGGGGTGAGCAACTTAGGCCGGCTAAATCGGGCCCGGACCGATAAATTTAATCCGGTTCTCGAGATTATCGATCCGATTTCTAGTTCCTAAAAGCGAAACCGATTTCCGAGCTATTCGGTTCCTGGTTCTAAAGGAGAACCGGACCGGACCGGACCGGACCGATTATTTAATATATATTATTATTTTTTTTTCTTTAAAAAAATTGATAAAATGTGAACTAAACTCTAAGTGAACTTCATTATCATAAATTTATTGATAAAAATTAGTAAAATGTGAATTAAACCCTAAGTAAATTTCATTGACATAAATTCATTGACAAAAATTAGTAAAATGTGAACCAAACCTTAAGTATTTAACCAAAAAAAAACTAAACTTTAAGTGACCGGTTTCATTGGACCGGACCGGAATCGGACCGGATAGGCGATCCAATCCGGTTTCTGGTCTTAGAACCAACTGGTCCGGTCCGCGATTCTCAAAATTGGGAACCGGTTCTTTCGGTCCAGTTCCTGATTCTATTTTAAAATCGGACCGGATTGGGAACCGATCACTCCTACTATTTTACTGGATATTCCCCTCGCCCCACCTCACGTACACCAGATCATGTCCCACAGACAAAAAGCAACAAGAGGATGTTGGTTTGTCGACCCTGTCCGTCCTATTCATGCGAGAACTAGTTTCGCACTAACACTATTCTTTAATCGCACATGATTTCATGTTTCGATGCTCCTCGTGCATTGATTAACTACTTGGTCCCCTTGGGACTTTCTTTTGCTGATGAACTTTCCAGCACGGAGATCTCAGACGAAGTTGGACTGATTCATTCGCGTGTTGATGCAGTCGTCTCGCTCGATTAATCGCTACGAAAGAAGAATGATGCTCGTGACATGTGAATCGATTTTCAAAGTTTCATACATGGCTCTTGCTTCAAGCGGATTGTCTGATGTGTTTTCACTTTCGGACAGCCTCTGGCTCCCTCCAGTCCTGGAACTTTGCCTCCACACGAACATGCCCTCATGATTGAGGACAAAGTGTAAAATTGTGAGCTGCTTCATGGACGGTACTAAGGAAGCTCATCATGCATCTGTTTCGACTAAATTTGGCGTCCAACATGAACCCTTACCGAGCAATTTCACATACCATTGCAAGAGCCAATCGTTTCCTATATCTAAAGAACCCATGACAGGTCATCTATTTAATTTCCCATGAATTGAACCATTGATTGACTTAATATATTAGCTACACTGACAATGATAGCTTCTCTCATCTGACATACATATATGTAGTTATTCAATACCATGTGAGTACGGTTGCGAACACTTACATTGATAATCCAGATGCTCTCTTTCGTCGAATACATAAATATGCGAGTGAGCGCGCACGATGCATGTGTATAAAGTTGGACATGACAGAAGCTCTTTCTTTAGATATTTGCAATCTTTCATACCTTCAGCAACATCATATAACTTTGGATTGAGCTCTTACAGTGCTTAGGATCCAAAAAAGCAAAAAGGCATATCCCCTTGACACTTAGCTAAAACCCCTCTCATATCAGTGAGAAAGAAAGTAACATATTTTTTCCAGTACCAAAAAGCTATGAGAATTTCCAATAGAGAACCCAAGAAAACATATATTTACTTCCTTTTCTTTATCCTCAAGCTCTTGCTCACCTTGCCTCTACTCGGAGAAGGATCAGTGCCATCAGCTCTTTGCTTGAGATCATCATCATCTTCCTCCTTGTAATCATTCTTGGACGGACCCTTTTTAGCAGCATTTTTTGAGGCAACGCATCCTCTATAACTAGGACGTGAAGATGCATCAGAGGCCATTGAATCATCACTCTCAGCTTCACCATCACCACCATCTTTATCACCTTTATGACCTCCATCTTCTGCATCATCATCATCATTGTTGTGAGTACTTTGTTTGTCACCTGCGCCTTCATCGTCTTCTTGCATTGGAGACCCAATATACATTGTCCACCCAGATTCATTGCTCAGACATTCCTCTGAACCTTCAGACGCTTGGGACGAAGACTCCATTGCCTTAAGAGAAGAAATAAAGAAGAGAGACCTAGATCAGAATCAAGTGGGATATAACAGAACTGGCTAGGGTTCTTAAATAGAAAGCCTTGGCCTTTTCGCTGTGTAAGCATTTAGACACCTGAGAGAAACGATCTGCTCTCAACAGGTTACTGCATCTCTGACTCAAAAAGGCCCTCCTTCATTAACTAAAGGCAAGAGAACACAAGTTGGAGCTATTGATAGAAACAAGTAGATAAGGGAGAGAGCTAGGGTTCTTAAATAGGAGATTTCTTGCCCTTGTGTATGCATTTAGGAACCTGAGGAACACAACACTGGGCTTATACTATTTCCTCTGACTCAAGAAAGATTTTTCCTACACAAAAAGAGCAAAACATACCCATCTCATGTAATCTTGAAAGCTACATGGAGCCACATATGGTCTAATGGCCCTGCAGGGACAAATCCAACGCCCACCTGGCAATCTAAATACCCTTTGAATTTTCTCTCACTGCAATCAGAAGATGACAGCTAGAGAAGTAGCCAAAGACAGAATTTTCATCTCTCTTTCTCTCAAGAGGCATCAAAAAGAAAAAGAAAAAGAGAACTTCTTGAATATGAAAGGACATGGGTTGTTCACTGGGTTCATGGGGTTTCACAAGTGAAGATACAAACTTTATTAACTGCTCTGCAATCTGTCATTAATAAAAAAGGGCAGTCTTAAATGCAAAAGGCCAGGTGATGAACTGAGCCCTGCAAACTACGGGGAGAATATATGTAAAGACTCTAGCTTTTAAGTAGTGTAAAGAAGAAGACCTCTTTCACTGCCTCATTTAGCTCTCTCACATTCAAATTCTTCTGTCCTGGCATTGAAAAATAAATACGGACCAAGATTTTTGTTTTTTCCCCTAGCTTGTAGCGTAAAAGTTGCGAGAAGATAACTCCAACTGAGAGTTCTAGGTTCTGTAGATTGGGCATTGTGGAGGAACTTGTCAAAATTGTATGTCTTGTTCTGATTTCTGTCTCCCTCTAATTTGTAGGGTGTCTGTCTCCTCAGAAAGCAGGTTCATGTCTTTATTATACGTACATTCTTTGATAATTACAGAATTTTCCTCTATGGTAAGTTTAGGATTTTCCTGGATAGAAATCCCCCCTTGACCTAACTCAGACAAGTTACAGATATGTAAAAACAAGAAGGGCAAGCCAAAGAATTGCACCGGTACTATGATAGGCAACCACAAAAATACAAAACCCTTCAATAGGATAATGCTAGATATACAAAAACTTAAATATTGGTTGAATGAAGTGACGCGACGGATTCTTATCAAATATCTAGTGCGATCCACTAGCAATTATCTCACTAGGTTGTGTAAACCAATCCCGTTATCTCTACCGGCAGTCGAGACCGAAAATTGTCATCAATTGTGCTATAAAGAATGACAACCACTCTGTTACTACCTAAGGAAACAAAAGGCACCCCCCTTTTCTTAAACTACCAGATAGTCAGTAGGGAGCTGGCACAAAATCCCCCTTCTCCATCTAGAGGATCTTCCGTGTCCAAATTAAAAGAAAGTCACATCTCTCAATCCTTCCTAGTCAATGAGCAATGAACCTCTAAGACCCTTGTTGATTGCTTGAAACTTGAGAGCACTAGAGGGTTCTAGGGGAGTGGAGAGGCATTAAATCTTTGGCAGCACCCGCCTCTCTCATCCGTTTCAATGCCAAAGCCGCGTGATCATCTGACCGAGTTTTAATGATCCCCCTCTATAAATTTGTCATGTGGATGGATGATGTACTCACTAGTGATGATGAGTTAAGTTGTAGTGATCGGACAGATAACCTCTCGAATTTACTTCGCTTCATCATTATCCGAATCACCTCTTCAAACGCCACTAAATGAGTTTCCCCTCTAGAGAGATGTGCTCTTGTATAGTCTCACAAGTTCTCTACATTATTTTCTTGCCATTAGCCAGTAACCTTTCAAGATTTCGAAAAGATTCGGTTGAATTCCTATCTAAATGTCCATTTTAATGTGCACTATTTGACTGTTAATCACACCAGCGACAATTATCAAGCCATCATTTGGTTTACCTTGTGTTTCCTTATCGAAGGTTTCATGGTCGCATTCCCGCCACATACCAAAGATAGAGGGAATAGTTGTCCTGCCCTTCACTTTTTATGTCTGCGAAACCAGTGGACCCTAACATCCGGACCATTTGTTAGTTTCCCAACGTCAGAGTCATCACATGAAAACATGGCATTCTCTATCCCTAACATGCTTAACAAGATGAGCTAATAATGAAACGGAAAATGGTATCTCCTCAATGCTCAATCAAACCAAAGAGAAAGAGAACAAAAGACAAAAAAACCTCAAAGAACGCATCCAATAGGCAGGGCCACACATTGTTCCCATTTTAGTGAGCACGATTCTGGTTGTTCCCCACTTCTGATCTCCTGTCATGATTTGTCATGTGGTGTCATTAGACAAGTCAGGCCACATGGGGTGAATTCTTGCTTCCACGTCCTTTTTGTAGGGTCAAATCTTGTATTCTCCTTTTTCACTCAATACTAATCGCAAAGTTTTTACAAGTTCAGACATATACAATAATAGTCGCGAAACGTGATTTATCTTTCACGAGATTGAACAGATATGTTTGATTCGCCCATTATAGATCGGGTTCGATCTCATCGAAACGTAATGACTGATTAACTAATGTGGCGTGCAGATTAGGGCCAGGGAAGAGAATTGATCACTTACTCAAAAGTCCCTGCTCATGCACGTGAGACTGGATCATGGAAAATCTGGGAATGGGACAAAGTTTTCAAAGCAGCAAGATCCGGTTCCTCTTCATTTTCGACCTTTGGTTTATCTGCTTTAAGGATGTCTCCGTGCGTGCATGTGTTGCCTAGTTTATTCACAGATGTTTCAAGAATTGAGTAACGCGTGCTCGTTTGTTTATTGAGAGTCCATGATGAATCTTTTTGACTTTTGGGGGAAGGTTGAGATTCGCTTGACTATGTTTTCCTATCATGAGCTGGCTTGCAGCAATTTGGCCCGATGACCAATGCAACTTTCTTTATTTGATTTTGACTAAGGTCCAAAAGCTTGCCAATCCCAAGGTTTTCTTATTCTAAGCTTTTAATGCACGTGTGCAAGGAAAGTAACAAAAGCATTGGACGCAAGGACAGAAGAAAACTGTCGAGTAATCGAAAGAGATAAAACAGTGACTGACTTCCTCTTGTATAGACCTAGGAGGACTGTACAAACATGTTACATTGTAAAAGTTCCTTTTAACTTAGGAACTTTCAAACATTTCAGATGTAGCATCATACGAAATTCTCTGATTTTGGACAGTGTAGACACCGTTTCCTTGGATACATTGAAAAGAGGCGAGATATAAATTTGTCCCAAATAATGGAGGCCAATGTGAAGCCTCTCTTTAGCCTCCATGTATAGAATTGTAATGACATTTCTATGTTATCTTATCAAGAAACAAAACTAAACGAAAACACTCCTCTATTAGCTGCACTGCAAACATCAGACAGATTTCACCCACATTTCTTCTCTTTTACCTCCTGATGCGGGTACGACAAAGAGTTGAATGCCAAAATGAAGGAGTTGCTCGAAAAGCAATACCATGACAAACTGAAAAATTTAGGACAAATGAATGCCGATATCTTATTGTTATCTCAACAAGTGCATTAGAAATTACGGCAAGGATTATACAGAAGGGTCAACAACCACGACAAGTATTGTATGTACATGTTATGAGTAATCAAAACTCGGAATGTTCACCGAAAGAATTCAGAAGAGTGCGGAAAAGACCATTCAACAAAATGCATTGGCTGATGAATTCTACAGATACAGGAACCGACAAACTTTTACTTTAGTGAAATATTTTATCACGAACTGTTAAAACTGCTTTCATGGACAATCACTTTGAAGAGGGTAAAAGAGGCAAAATAGGAGACAGATATACCGACTCTGTTTAAATGACCATTCTCTACTCCCACATCGTTCTCATCCCTATGCAACTTCAATGAGAGAACTTTGAGATCAACTTGTCGACATGAATTATTACATCATCGATGCGCGGACGGATCGCTGCCTGCGGCTGAAGCATCCATGTCACGAACTGGTGCAGCGCTTCTGGATATGGAGGATTGGGTCCAGCCGGCCACTTCACCTGCGCATTGACTATTGCTAATTGTAGACTTCCTCCGGATTCTCCAAGGGCGTACTCAAATGGAGAAACACCATACCTTTTAGGTGAAAGAACAGCGAGAACAAGGATGAGAAAAATAGTCATAAAAAATGGCCACAACACCGCAAACTCAAGCCTTTAGTTTTATTAAAAAGATTCTGTGGGAAGAAACTATATGCATAGCCCACATGGGAATCAAATGTTCCAGTCAAATTTCCGGCATAGCATTGAATGTGCAAGAGTTGGTTGCCGTCTAAACAAATATCCTTTACATGCCCGATTAACTCAGATAAAAGAAACAGGGTTAGGTCCTCCTAGCAAACTGGTTGCACTACCATTTGATTTCAGTCTAGACATGTCATTACAGAAATCCAACAAGACTGGTAAGTCAAACTAGTGGCCTACCGGATAACAAGTATCAGGCTTGAACAGATAGGCAAGAAAGAAGTTGGAGTACTTATAAACAACAAAATCGGATGATGTTTTGAGTTTTTTTACTGTATTTGTCTTTTGAGATGAAAACACACACATGTATGTATACATATATATGACATACGTATAGGTAAATGCCCAGTCAAACAATTGCATCATCAGATCCAATCAGTTTATGAACACATATGCAAACAAGACCATTTAAGTTCTCCCAAGGCCGGTATGAGATATACAGAAATGGTGAATGAGGATAAATACTTACATTATTGCGTACAGTGTACATCCTAAAGACCAAATATCAGTTCTCTCATCAATGTCTGCGTGGCTCGGGCAATCCCATAACTCAGGTGCCCGGAAAGGTGCTGAACAATGCTCAGAAGCCCACTCCTGTACAATGGCAAGCCATGGACCACCATGAGAAAGCAACACAAATTGCAATCACTCAGTAAGAGATGAACTATGCTTCTTAGTTCTTAGTTCTCCCCATGGATAAAATTTATATGGCAGAGGATAGGGTAGCCTCATACTAAAATTTCCACTTCACACAAGCTTATCTGATAACACTTGAAAAACCAACTGAAAAGAACATACATCATCCAAATTGATGAAGCCCACAACACCCAATAAAGATATCCACATAATGGTTCTATGACAGACAAAAGACAGACCAAGAGTTATTGATGTACATAAATAAAAATGCAAGAGATTTTTTCCTCAACCAAACCACAGACAAAAAAGTTAAAGACACACCCCCACATGCACGCACACACATCCACACAGGTATAGGATTAACAAGCACCTGTAACTGCAGTGCCTCTGAACGAGAGTGAATTTGCCTCCTTGCAGGTCGAGCGCTTCCAAAATCCATCAATATTGCAAGAGGAGGTTGTCCCTTCCTATGTGTTATGAGGACATTACCAGGTTTCACATCATTATGTGCATAAGGTGGCTCCAAACTGTGCATATGTTTAAGTCCTGCACAAAGCTGTATCACCTACTTGCTTAGTCAAACAGCTCCTGATACACTCTTAACACATTGTGATCAACTTGTAAAATCAACATACCAAGACATGAACAAGCAAATTGACAGGGAAGGGAGCATACACTACTGCTCTTAATCCAACCGAGTGACATCATGAGGGTGGTTGCATTCGTTGGAATCCTGTTTCATCAGGAACTTTAAGGATTGGGAGCTTCCCTTGATTAACTCGTACTCGGATATTCTTTATTTGTTCAAAAATCATGGTTTTGGGCAATGACAAGATGACGTGGCACCCAGCTAATAACACGAAATTCAGTGTTAAATCATGTTACTCTATTTTGAGACTTTATCCCCTCACTCAGCCCCCTCTAACGCAATCTGTCTGCCCCATATACCTTATAGTATCTCTTTCTTACAGTAGCTTGGAATAAGATTCTAACTATAGGGAATCTCAGCGAAACCGGATTTCATTCTCACGGATTCATGTTGCATGTGTAAGCATTCTGAGAAATCCATTGATCATCTCTTTCTTCATTGCAACTTTGCTCTTAAGCTTTGGAATCATATCCTTAGCTTATCTAAGGAGGCATGGGTTATGCCAAGTTATGCCATCCAGCTATTTAGCTATTCAAATGCTTATGGAGGAGGCTCAAATTCTAAGAAGTCTTGGAGTGCTGCACAAGTTTTCTTAACGCGGTGCATTTGGAAGGAATGCAACAAAAGATTGTTTGAGGGTTTAGAATCTTTGGTTGCTTCTGTGTAGTACTCTTTTATTCAGATTTGGACATCTTGCTCTGACTTCTCATAGTCTTGTGATGTTTTTATTTGCTTATTTGCTTTTCTTTGTTTCTTTCTTTGTTCTAATAAATTACTTTATTAACTCTCAAAAAAGAAATCCAACCAAGTGACATGGCATCACCTCAAGCAGCACTTCTACTAAAAACACAATTCACTCTTTTAATATATGATAATAGCTGCCGTGATTTTCAAGTTTGTAGAAGTCAACATAGTATTAAAAAGAACAGATTGTATTTTATTACATATTGTAATGTAGCAAGAAGTGGCTCAAATGTGAATAAGCAATGGCATGTCACATGGAAACTTCTGTATATCGAGCACCTATAATGCGTGAAGAAGTAGAAAAATAAAATGGAAAATCGTTGTTTGCCTGTCGGAATATTTGAAGAACATCAGTGGATGAAAAGAACTCCTTTTTTGCTTTCATAGCTTTGGCATTATCGAATAAAGTTCCATCCAGATGAACTGGAAACAACAAATATGCTTCATGGTTCCAGGATCCTTCTTGTGCAGTCTGGAAAGTAGATCTTTATCAATATAATAAGTACTCGCTCAAATCATAAGTAATGTAACGAGAACAGGAAAGATGCCAGCCTCCAAGTATGTTAATAACAAACCATTTATCATCTTATGAAGATGATGCAGGAAAAACAGGACCTAAAAAATGTTGGAAACATATTTCAGAAAAGAGAAGAAGATGGTGACACTATTTGGTTCAGAAAAATATCAGTTGTTGAAAATGCAAGAGGAGCACCCACACGACTTATTAAAGCCACTTAATGAACGATTATTCTGTTTGTATCAACCAAGTAAGGGTCA
This sequence comes from Syzygium jambos, assembly GCA_031216235.1. Lineage (NCBI taxonomy): Eukaryota > Viridiplantae > Streptophyta > Magnoliopsida > Myrtales > Myrtaceae > Syzygium > Syzygium jambos. The sequence goes on from CM062221.1 coordinate 4,894,077, forward strand.
TCTACATGGTAACATGCTCACAGGCAATGTATGCAAAATGATACCAAAGTTCAATCACAGAAAATCGCGTCCTGTCCCAGGAACTCCCCATACCCCCCGCCAAAAAAAAAACCCTTTGTACTTCTGAGCGTGCACATGTCGGCATGGTTGAATCTCATGTTTCTTCAAAAGTCGGTACATAATATATTGGCAAAGACCAAAAAATGTTAATTGTTTTTCATATTATCCACATGAATGCTCAGAAGAAAACTCATTTACTTTGAGCAAAGTTCTTTATCTAATCTCAACATTCTACAAGCTCTAAATTAAAATCCCAAATCATCAAGTAAGACACCTAACATATATCAGGTTTGGAAGCATGGAGAGAACAATATAGGTTTAGATCTTAACTCTTTAGCCATAAAACAATGCATATCATGGATAAAATTTGAGATTTCAGCTAAGATTTTATGCATATCATGTACACTTCGAGTCATATATTCTGTTACAGCATTATCAATTTGCCATTCCGTCAGTCATCACCAGGAACAGAGAGGATGCTCTTTACAATGAAAAATGTTCCTTTTGCCAGAAGATCTAAAAGAAAACTCGGTAATTACCTTAACAGCAATGATGGCGTGATCCAGAAGGGGAAGCAGATTGGGGTGACTAAACAGAGATGAAACGCGGATCTCTTCCCTCACCAATTCCAACTGTTCACCATTCTGAATGAGAACTTTTTTCATCGCGTAAGTGCCATCATCTGCATAGAAACCAAATTAACATCAGAACAGCCATGTAGAAATATTAAGATCCAGAATGAGTTTTCGCACAGAGAAAACAGAAGGAGAAAAAAAAAAGCCACTCCTGAATTTCTTGTTAAATTCTTACAAATACCAATGCAGAAACTGAAGACTCCAACTCAAAAAGACTCCCGTGAAAGCCTAGATAGATGGCAGGACTCCTCAAACGTAAACAAGCAAAAACTACCAAAACCATATAGGATCCAGATTAGACACATAATGGGGGCTCCTAATGCTTCTTTTAAGACACCAGAAAGTACCAAAAACAAATGCAAACATCTTCCAAGCGAGATTCACATCAAGCCCAAATCACAATTGAGTCTTTCGATTGGATCAACAGCTAGCTCATGGGAATCACAACCAAGCAATCAAATCACTAAACAAAAGTACCCAGATAGAGAAAATCCAAATGCAAAACGAAAAGGGCGTGTCAACAAGATCTGATAGACGAACGCAAAGCCGCGAAATTCATCGAAAGAAATCAGTTGGGGGACCTGAAAGATGAGAAGGGTCCTTGACTTTCTTGGCGAGACCTCCACCAGAGACGGAGGAGGAATCGTTGACCACCTCCTTGACCAGAAACACGAACGCGAACCCACCTTCCCCGAGCTGCCTCAAGATCCTGAACCTGTTCTCGTTGATCCAGACGTCCCCTCCCCCGTTCACGGCGTCGTATAGCGCGTTCAACCCAGAAAACGTACACCCCATCGGCACAAAACTCCTCTCGTTCTTCAGGCACCGATCTCACCCTCTCCCCCTGAAACGATTTCAAGATTCCTAATTTCTCATTCCTACTGCATCACCAATCAATAGGAATGAATTGGGGGATCTCGAAATCTCGCGGCCTCTCTCTCTCTCTCTGCGTCTCTTTCAAGGCTTTCTTCGCGTCAATGACTTGCGCGAGCGAGCGAGCGAGCGAGAGCGAGAGCGAGAGAGAGAGCGAAAGGTAGGGGGGCGATCTGTTGCAATTCTGTGTGTCTCTGTGTTTCCTTTCGTGATTATATATTTTTGGGTTTGCCAAATTGCTCTAGATCTCTCGTTTCGTTCCCTTCGCGAGCATCACGTCCCCGGGATCCCTTCCAAAATTACAATGCACCCACATGGGCTTCGTGCATTCTTGCGGTCGGTCTCGTGTTCCTTGGACCGAGCTCCACTCGTTCAGTCAGTGGCGAGATGGGCGTTGACCTGTCGGCTGTGTTCGTCTCGCGCGCGAGCAGCGAGCATCGAAACGGGGGTGTGTCCAAACGAAACAGGTTTCGCCTACGTTGCCCGCTTCGCGGGGGGACCAAGGTTGGCCCTTTTTGCCGTGTTACGAGTTTCTCTTGATTCGTCTCGTGCGATGTTTGAGATCTTCTTGCAACCTCGGTAAATGCAATGCGGAGGTGAAACCCCTCTGTCTCAGATCTCCACGTTTTGCATCTACCCTTACAGGAACTTTTAGATTTTCCATCATAATTGGAGATTATAGAGTAAAGATTTTTTTCAGCTGCCGATTTTCTTCCGTCAGTGGCCGAGCTCCAACCACCCTCGCCAACCACTGGCCGGCCATCCCCAACCATTGCCAACCCTTTCTACCGATGGCGGGCAGCGGTGGCAGGGCCCTGCCATTTTCCCTCATTTTTTTCATTTGATTTAAATAAAATACTTATTAAAAATCAGATTTTGACCGAAAAAATGCCGTTTTAACTAATATGCATTGTGTAGGAGAGAAAGGTAATAAAAGAAAACCACGTCGGCATTTTCCGTAAGACAAACGGAATAACTTTGATTGAACATTTTGATAAATTTTAAGCCTTCATTATACTTTTTGTAAATTTTAAGACTTACTTACACTCTATATAAATTTTTAGACTGAATTACATTTTCGTGACAAATTTTAAAGTTTCCAGCGCATTTACCCCTTTCTGTCATGTGTGCCAAAGATTCTATCGACTAGTGTTTGTCTTATTCGATGGCTCCTTGACAGACTGATACGTCAGTGACTGATGCTGTACTTGATATAGAGCTCAAACTAGATACTAATATCAACTAATCGAAGCCAACCTGAAAAATATTGTCCACTGGCTTGATCACCTCACTTCAAAGAGAGCATTCTTGGAATAAGCATCCTAGTTTTAGGTTTGATTAGACGATTGGCATCCACTGTGGAATGTTCTTCACGAAGAAGCGGTTAAAAGGTCTTATGATGTTTCTTTGATGGAGCTAACGATGGTGTACATATATAACCCAAGTATCTCCCGGCCATGATCAGAATAGAATCTAGAATACAGGGGCCATCATACGACACACAAGAACAAAGCACTCATGGAATCAGCAGTAACATGTCAAATAGAAAAACAACATCTCATAAATATTTGGCAGTGATGATTTAGGAGATGAACTTCTCCGGTGGTTCGGGAGCTTCACAGAGGTCCGCAGGGATTATAATGACTTTTTGCCATATATTTGGCAGTCGACCATGTATCGTGTTACTCGGTAACAGTCGCTGGTTGCTGTTGCGTGATGCAGTGAATATTTCCGCCACCTAATACGATTTCCCTAGCACCCTTAATTCTCACCACCTGATGCAAGCATCAATTTGTCAGTATCTTTTGTAGATTAAAAAAAATGAAATCAGATACTTGAAATGATAATGTTTTGAGCCCTTGAGCACATGTTTCTCCATTTGTAAGCATGCTTCACAGCGTAACACACCAAGAAAGACACCGAGTAAGTTGATTTCCTCCTTTAGAATCGATACCAAAGCTTAGTTGAAATTCTAGGCAGATCAAACAATGGATATAACCTACTATATTTCCTCCTCGACCTAGTTCGACCAAAGATTGTAAAACAAATTGAGAGAAGACTAAACAGACTAGATAGTGTAACATACCTGATGATCTGGGAAAGCATTACCCAGGACACGAGCAGCTTCATCATCCCACTTCTGATCCCCAAATTGTGGTACAATGACTGCTTGATTAGCAATATAAAAGTTCACATATGAAGCAGCAAGTCTTCTACCCGGCGGTCTTGGTACTGCATCATCACCCTGTTATAAATTATAGGACTGTCACCGCATGGACAATGTGCTTTGTTTTTCATCATAGCTCCAAACAAATTATTTTGGGCCAAAACTGAAGAAATCATCGAAGATTCAAGGGTAAGTCGAAAGCTGCATCCTAATTAAATCAAAAGATCTATGCAGAAAGCAGAGGCATTGAAAAGCTTGCACACTTCCAAGTTCCAGAAAGTCAAGTCTCTCCTTAAGCTAATGCAGATCCACAGAAAAGGAGTGTGAGAACATAACTATGCTTTTCATCTCTCTGGTGACCGATCCAATGCTTTGATAAAAGGAAGTAACTAGGCAAGCACCTATTCTAAAACTCTAAAATGCTTACCTGTGTCAATCCAACAGCCTCTTCATCTGTCGCATAGAGAGGATCAGGAACATGGAGTTTAATTATCTGCAATTTCCTACCAGCGGCATCAGTTGCATTGGAGAGAACCTGATATGCTTCCACAGATCGTTCGTATTGAGGATCCGTTTCGTCATCGGTCCACGAGAGCAAAACCACACCAGGCTTCACAAAACAGCACATATTATCAATATGGCCATTCGTATCATCATCACCTGCAGAAAGCTCATTAATCATTTAAAAACATAAAGAAAAGCACACTACATACTAAGTAGAAGTGTATTCTCAATTAATGTATACACTCTTGTGGAAAAGCCACAACAATTTCAGCTGGGGAACCGGAAGATTCCCTAGATTGTGATAATAGTTTCCAGTGTCACAGCATGAGTGATGAAAACCCAAAACTCCCCCATCGTCTTACCTTAAGAGGAAGTCCGTTATGTTTTGGATACTACCACAAGAATGGCTGAGAGACATTGAGATGCTCTGACTTATAGTATATTAAAACTATAAAAGAGTTTGAAGAAAAGTAGAAGACGAAATGTCCAGATTTTGATTTCAGCTTCATGATATAACTGCCAACTAATAAGAATAATGTACCATATAATCCATGAGGCAGCCATATGATCTTCTTGACACCAAGATATGCCTTGAGTTCATCCTCAATTTGTTCTCTGGTTAAATGCGGGTTCCTGTTTTTGTTCAGGAGGCATTCCTCAGTGGTAAGACAAGTCCCTGAAGAAAAAAGATTATGAAATAACACGGGCCAATCGATGAAGCATTTAGATACCAAGAAATCAGTGTGGTTGAGACTGCAGCAGGACAAAAAGAAAGCAGTGCCTCTCAGAATCATTGATAAATGAATTAGTGAGAGAGGAATTACTCTGCAGCGCCTCTGACAAATTTCTAGAGCTAGTCAAAGTGGAACTGCAAGAACTGCAAAAAGCTTTCGACCTTAATGAACTCTAGGAATTCAGGCGGAGATAGAATTCTGACTGTGAGCTAATTTCCCCGGCTCTATTAAACTGTTCATGATACTTCAGATGGAGTTGATTTGCAACTGGAATTTCCTAAGCATCTAGAGGGACATCTTAATCACAAAAATGGAGAGCAACTTCCCGTGGAACTCACAAAATTACCAAGAGAGCTAATTCGGAAAAACCTGTACGACAATGATGCCATGGACATTTCCTATAACATTGGAGAGAGATTCATGCGCGGTGACAACGCAGACTTTCTTGCCATACACTCTTAAGTGCCTCTAAAGCTTTTTGATTCACCAAAAACACATGCATTCAAACAGAAACAAACTGGCAAGTATATAATAATGATGGGAGGACTTCCTTGCTCCTGATATCATCTGGTTATTTTATTAAAGTGAAAACTACACTGCAGTGAGCCTGGCTGGAACAAACCGAATGATGAATGATGACAATACATGTGAAAGTAAGAAGTCAAATTTGGCTAAGAATCTCCTCCATGTCTCCACTAATAATATTGAAAAACATAGTGCAAGCACAAATTATGCATTCAAGTATAATAAGTGTGCCTGTCTGCATACGTGTGCGTTGCGAGTAATACCTAAGAGTCAAATATCTTCACTTATAGAGTGTTATAAAATTGCTGACTAACCAGCATGTGGATCATACCTTCTCCATCAACGTGGATGCTTCCACCTTCAAGAATCATTTCATGTGAAAACCTAGGAGTCTCCTCAACTTCAAGAATCTGACAGTAGATTTTAAGGTAATTAATCCGCATTTCACTAAAAGGGAACACTGAATACGGGAAATAAAAGGTAAATGAGACTGATGTAGCAAAATAAAAAGAACAAAGAAACTGATTTTAGATTCTGATTGTAAAAAAATAATAAAGTGTGATAAGGAGATCGAATGACGCTTCTCTACTATCAGTAAAAAACTGCCTTCAACCGGTGGTAACTGCTAACTGCACCTTGTCCACCTTTATTCTCTTTATGTGGCAATGCATGCAATTGAGCAGGACAGCGTTGCAAGTCTGTCAGCTAACAGCTTCAGGGTTCCCAACCCAAAAGAGCAAAGGAAGAAAAAAGTATAAAAGAGGACAATAACTACTTAACTAGCAGAAATCACAAAAGAAAAGAGAGACGCTACACACAGTGTTTGGTGTAGCCATACATACCTTCCTGGCATTAAGAATGTCAAGACTCCAATCTTGATAGCAACCTTCCTCAACACCTATATTCAAGGGGGATAGTGACATTTTAGAGAGAAAGCATTCTTAAACTGACTGGTCATATCCCAAGGTAATAAAATATTAACATCTGCAGGTTTTCTATCAGAGCACCGAATGCTGACCCTGTCTTATAAGAAAAAATACCTATATGTAATGATGAAGAAAAATAACCGTTCATTTATCAATTCAGTTTCAACTATGACTTTTTATCAATTTGAAACCAGCTTTGTCGCTGTTATCTAGGGAGGCAGAGAGTGAAAGGAAACATCTGAAATTGATTTAAGTGTGAAATTCATGCACTTTCTCAGGAAAAAAAAAAATTCATTTCTTTTCGCTCCACGACAAAATGATTGAAACAGCAAATCAGTTGCATTCTTCATGTCAGTATGAACATCTTGCTCACACCATCTCCTTCATTTCCAACTCGAAATATCAAGACATGGCAAACATGACATCAGATGTCACAATAACTACTCATCTTTACAGAGAATAGATACTTCAAAAAATGCCATGTTACCTCCATAGCTGTTGAAATTCCAGTCGATCCCGGCTACCTTCCGCTCACAACCCGGAGATCCGTCCCTCACCACAAACTACAATGGGGCAACACCATACAAAGCATCACGACATCGACCCGCATAAAAGAAACTCGAGGGGGTTATTCATAGTCACTCACAGTCGGTCCAGTGTCCCTTAACCAGGAATCGTTCATACTCATCTCAACGACCCTGACATTCGCCGGCAACATCCTCCGCGCATTCTCCCACTAAGCGCGCACAGACACCCGCAACAAACAATACCCAAAAACTCAAAAAGCGGAACCACGCACCCAAGAAACGTCAACTTCAATCCGCCGAGAAACGCGGGAACCAAACCTGGGAGGCGCTCGCGCAGACGGTGACGGGCTCGAACCGGGATATCGCGGCGGCGACCTCGGCGAAGAGGCGCTGGGCAGGGGCCGCGTTGTCCCTCCAGTTGTCCGGACGTTCCTGCGAGGAGGAGGAGGAGCAGCATCAGATGATTCAGCGCGCCGTTCCCCGACCCATCGGCCGCCCCCCGCAGGAAGAAAGAATTCAAACGGGGAGAAGAGAAGAAGATGGGTCGCCAAGATTTTCGACGCCGGAGACGGCGAAGGGAGACGGAGGGGTGGTATTACAGGCCAACCGATCCAGCAGCGGGAGTGGCGCTCCCACTCCGCCGGCATGCGGTATCCGTGCGAAGCTGGCGTGCCTTCCATTGCTACCCTCTCTCTCTCTCTCTCTCTCTCTCTCTTCTGGTCGCAGTTTGAGTGGGGACGTCACGGCTGATTTACGGGTCTTCGGGTCGACAGGTTTCGGTCTCCGACAAGACAGGCATCAGCCGAGTGGCAGGCGCTGACGTGGCTCACGTGGCCTCTCTTTTTTTTTTTTTTTAATTTGGAAAATCACACGAAATTTTGACTTAACGTGTAATTTAAGCCATAAGCTTTTAATTTATTCAATATAATTCATAAATTTTAATTAACTATGTAATATAATTCATGAACTTTTTTAATTAAACTTTCAGTACAAGTTCAATTCAGTCCCTGAACTATATGAAAATGTTCAAAATTCAATTATCAAAATTCAGGGATGACATTGAACAAATTAAAAATTCAAGGACCACATTGAATATTAGCGCAAAGTTTAGGGACTGTTCATGGACTAAATTACATATTATGTCAAAATTTATGGACCGTTTGTGTCATTATCCCTTTTTTATTGGGATGAATATATTGCGAGTCTTAAAACTTGTTATGAAGATGTAATCGAGTTCTAAAACTTTCAAAAGGGGCAATTAAATCCTAAAACTTGTCACGATTGTGCAATCGAGTCCCACACTTTTCAAAAAGTGTAATCAACGGGAAGATTTGATTGGATCAATGATGAAGTGTAGGATTGATCGCATTTTTTGAAAATTTCATAACTTGATTGCATTTTTGTAATAAATTTTAATACTTTTAATATACTAACCCTTTTCTTATTTTTGATAAAAGGATTTTTGCAAAATAAAAATGCCCCCTCCCATGTTTTTTTTTTACCCCTCTCACTTACTAAGCGATCAGACATGGAAATATTGCAATTTTTAGCACATTTACAATGTTCGTAACTTGCATGATCGATACTTTCAATATATATTTCCTTGTTATGTATGTTCAACGAAATCGAATATAAGCGAGGGCACTTGTTTGGCAAATTCTTTGTATAATTAAGGCGGCATGAACATAAAAGTCGTGTCGTTCAAAAGATCATGACACATTCCATAAGCTCAAACGTTTGAAATTTGCATACAATCTTAACTCCGGATTTTATTTGAAAGCTCACGAAACACTCTTCAAAGTTCACTAACCGGCTAAGTTTGGAGATTTGATATGTGCACCGGAGGTTAACTCGGAGCAGTTTGCACACGATCGGTCGAATTTGAACTTGGGGCAACCTCTTTTTTTTGTTTAATTTGATGATATTGATCGAGAGCAATGAAACCCGACAAAACAAGAGTAGATTGGTATTACCGTGACAGAAATTCATATTTGCATCGAAGGGATTCCAATCTCTTTCACTAAGCACACGAGTTTTGCATGATTTTTCTTTTCATTAGACGTTTCCAGTAAGCCAGTGGTTAATCTTTCCGTCTAATTTTTCAAGCGCGAGTTTATGCGGAGGTGAAACACACTCGCAGTGTTTTGCTACCATGGAAATATCCAGTTCCACCATCGAAGCTTTTAAGGAACTGGTTTCGGGCACGCAGTAGTCGACAACCAGCGAGCGCCCGCACGTCGTAACGAATCCACTCTCGTCTTGGAGGCTCGCATGCTCCGTTGCTGTCCCTCACGGAAAATCAAGGATCCCCTCGATCTTGGCCACACCCAGCTGCGGTAAAAGATTCGATCCCGCGCCTCCACTAGCCTTTCCGGGCTTTTCTTGAGGCCACCCAATTGCCTCCAAGAACCCGTGTTCCGATTCTCTTTCCGACCACCCCCTTTTGGGTTTCTCCGGACACGGGCCTACGTTCTTGCACCCAGAAGGTCGCTGACGTTGTGTGTTTCTTGCTGCTGTTCTGTCTGGTTTGATTGATCCTGCCTAAGCACCGGGTTCGTCTGAACATACTTCTTTTTTTGGGAGAAAAATGAGGAGCTTCGTTTAAATTTCTTTGTTCTTGCCTTTTCGAGTGCGAACAATATTTACTTTGATGATCTTTTATGGGTGCATTTGTTTTTTACTTCCTTCTTATAAAATTCGATGGTTCTTGTGTAAATAGATTGGGTCTTTGGCATGTTTCCATTAGAATCATCGGCCGGTAAATACGATCGTTCGAGCACTTTCATGTTCTTGATTGTTCATTTTCTTTTTCTTGGTAACTGCGGATTCCGCCGGACACGTGTCGTCTTTGGGAGGAAGGCCGTGGATATGTTCTCAGTTTAGTGTTCACGGTCATATTGGTCCTAGATACTCAGCTATTGGCAATGATGCTAGCTGGTGAAACATCTGTGTCTAACTGTTGGCATGATCTTGAAGGACCATTTGAAATATGTTGCTGCAGCTAATGCCCCACTGGCGCCCATGCATGCACACATTTACTCTTGACTTTATCATGTATATTTCGTGAGGTCACTACGCATGATTCGCTGAAGGCAGTCCAGTGATTGTTTACATGCATGTCGTTGCAGCATTTGCAATCTTTGCCATTGTTTCTATTCCACTTTCGTCACCTCTCTGCCATTTAGATGTTACCTTGCATCCCTCGCAGTATCAGAATTCTTCCACTGCTGATCTGCTACAGATGCTTATTGATAGCTCCTTTCCCGTTTTTAGCTTTCATCTGCAACTTACTGGGGGACGTATACGTCAGCTCCACGCATGGCTCAAGATAATTCACCAAGTGCCGATTCACCTCGCCGGCGTTCTGGCCTCTTGCGGGATCAGGTCCAGGTAGTTAAGAGAAAGGACTCTGATCGTTTCGAGATCGTTCCGATCCAGGAATCACTTTCATTTGAGAAGGGCTTTTTCATATTTATTCGGGCGTGTCAATTGCTGGCCCAAAAGAATGATGGGTTAATATTAGTTGGAGTAGCCGGTCCTTCTGGAGCTGGCAAGACCGTGTTCACTGAGAAGGTGCTGAGCTTTATGCCCAGCATTGCTGTCATAACAATGGATAATTACAATGATTCCAGCCGTATAATCGATGGCAATTTCGATGGTGAGTCCTCTTTTCACCTGTGTCAGTTTCAGGTTTATCTTCGATTTTTAAATTACTCGTAAGTTCTTGGGTTCCACTTCATCTAGATGGCAAAGAGTTTTAGGAGAGATACAAGGCACAAACTCAAAATATTTAGGATTGGTTAGGTTTACAGAATGTCCACTTTCAAAAGAGCATACTTCGAATACCGAAGAGAAGAATCAGCTATTTAGAGGTAGGAGAATTAACAGCCACGTCGAGATTGTTAGCTGTTTTCCAATCTTAAAGAAACACTGATATCTAGGTATAGCTTGACCTTTGGGAAGAGAGCTTTCTCGAGATGTTGGCACCGGAAAGAAACAGAGCATTGGCTTGTGGCAAAGATTTATCAGCTTTGTGGGCGAATCTTCATGAGGCAGTTGATCAGTTCAATGGAACCAACCGGGTAAGTGAAGAGGAGCCAACCAAGTCCAACCTGGCAAATATGTGTAAAACCTGATGACTTGGTATAATTTGTTGACCATGAGAGGAACACACAATGCTCACAGATACCTGCATTTTGAGTTGATTAAGACATTATCTTGCCAGCTGCCCTGGCTTTTGAGTAGGTCAGTGATGTAATTCTTTTTGTGATTTCTCTGGTTTATTTCTGAGACATTGTGAGTGTGAATGCTATATTCACCTGTCCCGTTGGATTTTTAATCTTCTTTTCATCCCCAAGATCAATGCTTCTTTTTTCTCAAGTCATCTCTCTTTAATAATTATTTCATCTCTTCTAGATTGGGCATGGCCATTTGCTCGCCGACATGTATTATATTTCAGCAGTGCGTGTCCATTCCTTCCGTAATTGTTCAATTTATAATATTGGCTGGACATGTTTATATGTGAAGGTAGATCTCTATCAAAGCCTGAAGGTTGATACATGCTATTTTATGAAAGCTTTTTCAACTGTTAGGGATCTACTTCAGTTTTCTTCCTATCCTTAGCTTGCCTTATGCTCCAACTATGTTGCCACGTATCTTCATTTAGATTTCCTTTCATACGTGGGTCTTTCTTCTACCTAATTCCTTTAGTCATCTACAGGCATTCGAGGATATGGTACACCAACTGGCATCTTATAATGTTGTAAACACTTCTTATTTTGTGAACTTTGCTAAATGAGAGATGAGTTATAAATTCTAACAATTATATCTGAAGCAGATCCTCGCTTGACGGACTATGACACATTGCTTGAGAATATTCAGGGTTTAAAGGCCGGGAAGCCTGTTCAGGTTCCTATATATGATTTCAAGTCCAGCTCTCGTATAGGCTACAGGTTATGTACATCTCTCTAAATGTGGAAAGATTTTACTTACTTCATTAGAAAAAGGAAAAAAGATTTTCCTGATGGAATCCAAAAACTTTTGTAGAATACACACTAAAAATTGCTGCTTTTCATTTACTTGTATCTGATATCCTAGATGTGTTATACAAAAAAATTGAAAATTATGCTTTTGACAGGACTATTGAAGTTCCCAGTTCTCGCATTGTGATTATAGAAGGGATTTACGCCCTGAGTGAAAAATTGCGGCCTTTGCTTGATCTTCGTGTCTCTGTGACTGGAGGGGTTCATTTTGATCTTGTCAAAAGAGTTCTAAGGGATATCCAACGTGCTGATCAAGAACCTGAAGAAATCATTCAGCAGATATCTGAAACGGTTTCTTACTTTCCCTGTGTCAAGAGTTTAATTAAGTAATAAGGTGTCCAGTTGTCTGCTAACTATTATTTTCAGTTTTTCACCATCGAAGCATCTAACCAAGTTTTTAATCCCCTGCAGGTGTACCCAATGTACAAGGCTTTCATTGAGCCTGATCTTCAGACTGCGCATATAAAAATAATCAACAAATTTAATCCTTTCTCTGGATTTCAGAATCCCATTTATATTCTCAAAGTTACTGTCGAACCTTTTCTATCTGGAGTTTGCAGTCTATTTTTACATTTCTATCTCAGATCGAGACTCGCTTCATTTTCTTTTTCCGTAACTTAATTCATACCTTTTGTTTATTGCAGTCAACAAGGACAGTAACAGAGGATGAAATCAAGGCTGTTTTCCCTGGAAAATATTCAGAGAGTATCGAGGAAACTTATGATATATACCTTCTACCACCCGGTGAAGATCCAGAAGCTTGCCAATCATATCTCAGGATGCGAAATAGGGATGGCAAATACAATCTCATGTTTGAGGTGGGATAAATATAAGGTTAACCTTCTTGCTATGGTGTCATGTTTTCCATTCTTTTTTCTTACTTTTGGAGATATGATAGAAAACCTAGTAAAACCTGCCTTGCGAGTCTAGATTCAAATACCGGCTGCCAAGGTTTTTCAGAACGTAACAGAACCTGGTCAGACTTTTCTCTAGTTCCATTCTTAGGCCGAAAATCAGCAACATAATTGTCACTTTAGCTGTTTCGAAACTTGTAATCCAAGTTCTAAATTTAATCTCTTAGCAGTCACATGGCATCGCCTTCCAAAATGTTATCATTGTGTCACAACTCCGATAAAAAATTACCTCTGCTACAAAAGTGAAGTAATGTCATCAAAGCATTTACCAAGATATTCAGCAAAAGCAGCATCTAGTTTCCCACTTAATTCCCAGACCACTCTCTGAAAACAAGTTTGTGATTAGTTCTTAGTATAGCAGCTGCTAACTAAATCTCCTTGTAAATTTCAACTCTTCACAAAACTTCTTAAAATTGATACTTGATCTAATCTGAAACCGACATTTAGGCTTTTTCCATAAGATACTGCAAGTTCTAGGAGAAGTGCTCATTTGGGAGTTCCTCTAGGAAATCCTTTAGAGAACATGATTTAAGAATGAAAACAGAGGCAGTAGTCAGATGTTTTTAGTAGAACGTGAGTTCGCGAATTATCATTACGATCTATAGATACTTTTCACTTTAACTTGTCAATTTCTTAGGGGTCCAATAATTTCAGGGACAATAAATGATTTGGGAAACATTTTCTTAAAAATGATTGGTTATATCGCTTAGAAAAATTAGTCACAAGAAAATTATTTCAGTATCAACAACAATTTAAGCCTAAACATTTTCATGGATGATGAAAATATTTTTCATTCGATCATTTTTAGGTAAATGTTTTCCGAATCATAGGTTTCCCCCCAAAGAAATGTGCCCTTAAAATTACATCCTATTGCTCTTTCCTTTGGAAAAGATGCAAGTTAAATAGTTCTTTTCTAAGAATGTTTTGGTGGGAACAACTTAAAACTTTGGTTTTGGTGTGGAAACAGGATTTTTTTTTTAAGAACAAACACGTTGAAAAGGGTTTTTATTGTATAACTTATGTCCACTTATTTCTGAACAGGCTACATTCTAGTCCATAAATGCTGACTCAGGCTCTACATTGGGTTCTAAGCTTTGAGTAGCCATTCTGTGAAAGGAAGTTGACAAAAAATGCGTGACAAGGTTTGCTAAAACCAATGATAAGCAACCATATGCATCATATTTACCTTGTTTAACATTATTCAGAGGGTAATAAAGACATTTGTCTAGAATCGGGAATGGGACGTGGCATCTTCCATGAACATAGTAGGTCAACTACTTCGGATTTTTTTTCGAGAGTTCAAAGCCAGTGTCAGTCTTTGCCATATCATAACATAATCAGTCTAATGTCCTCTTCTGGGCTTAGATGCATTTAATGTTGCTTGTATCAGGAATGGGTTACAGATAGTCCATTCATTATATCTCCAAGAATAACTTTTGAAGTTAGCGTGCGCCTGCTAGGAGGATTGATGGCCCTCGGCTACACAATCGCATCCATTCTGAAAAGAAGCAGCCATGTCTTCTCTGATGAGAGGGCATCTGTGAAAACTGATTGGCTGGAGCAGCTTAATCGCAAGTATGTTCAGGTATATTTCAGCTGGTTCATTTATATGTTCAGCTTGCTCTACTTGACATTTGGAGCCATTTTATTGTGTCAGTGTCTAATAACTTTGGAGTCAACACTATCATATATTTCTTTCCTTGTTAATTTTGAATTGAAATGTAACCCTGTACACTAAATAATCCTCTAGCGTTTGATAAAGGACAACTTAACATTACTGAACCATCAACCAAGATGTTTGGTGCCTTTTAGACCCAAACACAACTTTCCTGACTCATATATTTTTTCATCTATGAAAGATCAAGTAAAGCCATTGCATTCAGAACTCATAAGTGTAGAGAGCTTTGTTTTTCGGCATCCTATTATGAAAATTTTATCGTGTATATTGTCCGAGTGTATTCATTAAACTAGTCTATCTTGTTAGTGTGTTTGCATCTATTAGCTGCTTCTGTTTTGATAATTGGAAGGCCAACAGCAAAATCTTTCTGATCTGGTTGTGAAGGTACAAGGACGTGACCGTATGTATGTCAAGCATGTTGCAGAGCAGCTGGGTTTGGATGGTTCATATGTTCCTCGCACCTACATAGAACAGATCCAGTTGGAGAAGCTTGTAAATGATGTTATGGTATGCCTCTTCTTATCTCTCTGTAAATTTGATCTACTTGCTGCACTGATGATTGAGTTTCTTTGTAGGCATTGCCGGATGATTTGAAGACAAAGCTTAGCCTAGATGATGATCTTGTTTCCAGCCCTAAGGAGGCACTTTCCCGGGCTTCTGCAGATAGGAGGATGAAATATCTTAACCGGTATATGCTTATTAACCCACAATACTAGATACTTCCCTAATTAAGGCTCGTATAGAGCAAGTTTAGAGGAGAGGAGCTTATTAATTTGTGTGTGTACAGATACTTTATGCTAGTGCTTTCAAACCTGTCCTTGCATCATTTAAAACAGATTTAGTTGTAGCACCATCTTTATTATGGGACGTTCAAGCAATCATTCATTGAATTCTGTGTGTATACCTTTCAGTGGAATATCTCAGTCTTTCTCCAATCAGAAAGACAAGAACTTCTTAAAGTTGACCAGACTCGCCATCAATAATAGAAGGTTTGATGGAAGAACTTTAGAATCGCCTGCAATTGCAAACCAGGTAAGAATGATGAAAATCTGAAAGAAGCTCAAATCACATAAATCTTCCTCTTCTGTAAGCTGTGACAATTTATCCTCCTTTGTTCCGTGGTCCCTCCCCCAACATTATTTTGCTGATTTTGGCTCCCATCCCTCGCAAACTGTCGTAAGGTTAGTTTTTTACACACGTGACTGGGTACAGGGAGCCATCACTCAACTATCCGAGCAAATATCCACGCTCAATGAGAGGATGGATGAATTTACAACTCGTATCGAAGAGCTCAATTCCAAGTTCAACACCAGAAGAGTTTCAGCTAGTCAACAGAACTTAGGACCGCAGGCCGAAGCCTGCAATGGATCTGGACCCACATCTCTTTTTATAACTGGCTTAGGAAATGGGTCTTTGACTGGTTCTTTGATGCCCCATTCTTCATCCTCTTCCCAATTAGCTAAGGACTCCCCACTTATGGAAGAGGTATGTTTCTGAGTCTCATCTTTTAGCACTTTGTTGGGTGCGGTAGATCCAATGGACCAGCTATGACATTTACTTGAGTGAGATATTAAGGAGAGATCTTCTGACATTAGAGCACTTTGTTGGCCTTATCTTTGCTGACGCAGCATATGCTATAGCCTTTGAGTATCATATCGAGTTTATCTTTTGAGACCCTGTTTTGGAAGAACTGGTGACATACTACTGCGTGAAACTTATAGAGCGGTGTTGTGCCATGTTGAATATCTTCAAAAACTAGGCGTGGCTTTATGGCAAATCCCAAAACTTTCCAGGGAATTTTCAGGCCTGATAAAATACTAGAAAGGGCTGTAACCTGTTGCATGAACGGTTTCTTTTGGCACAAAGTTGCATGGACAGTTGTGCAAAAACTATGTTTGCTCGTTTCTCTGGTTGACATGAGAGCTGTTGAGCTGTAGTCCCAGAGATTGTGAGTCCTGTTTGTGTTGAATAGGGTTGTGAATTCATGGAAGACAAGGTACTCCTGGCCTGATGAAAATGGAATGTTATTGTCCGGACAGAAGCTATCACTTGAGGAAGATTGAGTTGATCTCTCATTTTTAATCTTTTCGGCATATTATTGTCATGATTTTAGGTCATATGTTAACAATGGCTGTTTGTTATCTGGGTTTTGTTCTCCCAATGGCAGATACAAGGCATTACCCGATCACAACGCCAAATCATGCACCAGCTAGACAATCTGAGCAATCTTCTACATAAGTATCGGGGGGAGCAGACGCGTCAAGCAAGAACAAATGACGTAACCACAATGACTGATGTCGTCACTGTCCCTATTGTACTGACTCTAGCTTTCGGTGGCTTAGGTCTGATTCTGTTCAAGACCCTGACCACCCAGAGGTGATTCCTCCGCTAGATCCTTTTCTGCATTATTACAACGAAAGACCACTACCCTTCTTATTTCCTATATGTATATTTTTAATCTCCATTTTGAGGAAGGCCACCAGTAATCACTAAACGGGCATGTCCCGGGTCTGTATATTGTAGCTTTTCAGCTTCATCTATGATACAGAGGTTTCTTGACTATTATGATATCATATAGCAAGGTAAGCAGCGGAGTCCTGCAAGTTTAAAAAGATTTTGAGGTGTATATATACCAGAGATATGAATCGGTGAAGTTCATTTTTGATGAATCTCTCGTCATTTGGGGCAAGATTCATGCAATTCACATTGAAATTGTCAGTCCACATACCATTATGGAACTAGTTCATACCATTGCATTTCAGCAAACCTGTTCGGAAAACAATGTATCTTTCGGATTTCACTTGGATTTCATCGCCAAATCCCTCTGTTTGATAATGGGCAAGTTGACAGCCAGATTTCACTTTGAAACGTCTGTCTAAAGTGGAAACCGGGATGGACATTATTTGATCTCAAATCAGTTCAAGAGATCTCTCTCTCTCTCTCTCTCTCTCTCTCTCTCTCTCTCTCAAGATGATTCCTTGCATCTCATTAAAACCTCCAGAGAAAGAAAAGTACATTCACATCAACATTCAATCAGCATTTTCTGCACGGGTTTTGTTAGCTTGAATGCTGATCCCTTCTTACTAAAGTTTCCAATATACGTTGCTGCAATTCACCCGGCCTCATTTCTAGTTTCTACTAAACATTGAGGCCTTCGACTTGGAACACATCCATATCCCATGACCAGGACCTGTGAAATTTTGTAATAAAAATTGCTAACTAGGATCTCCGTCGTGCCATTGTGATAGAAAGCAGCCGTAGTCTGCATCTCCAAGGCAGTAAATTGCTAATTCTTTGGAGGCAAATCGATGTTGCGAGAATTCATTTGCATTCCTGTTCATGACACTCTGAGAGCACAATCCCGTGTACTGATATCAGTTTTTTTGGCACGTGCTTTGGTTACGCATACATGAATTTATAGACGTGCCATGGCACCATATAAACCGGAGAGACCAGTGAGCTAACCGACAATACAACAACCAGAACTAGCAGAGCAATGAGCATAAAGAAGCAGAACCCCAAGTATGTCGACATTTTAGAAAAGAGTGGAGGTAAGTTCAGATACTTCTGTTACAACTTGGTCATAATCAGCCGTTAATTTTTCTTGCTCTTCTGGGCCTAGTTCACCCTTAGTTGGCTTTGTAAGTACCAGAACACAGCATGTTGGCCTCTTCGTTGCTCCTGCATTTGCTAGATCCTGAGACCATATTAAGGAAACAGGACAATAATCTCAGAGCTGGGAGAATCAAAAGTTAAACAGCTAATAAGGTGAAGATGAACTAAGTTTCCGGGGCAATGGCAACCCATTCGCATCATGCATGCTGATGAATGAAAAAACAAAACCTAACCATTCACATTGAAGGATGGCATAAACTTACCTCCTTTGAGGGAACATATATATAGGAGATATCATTCTCTTCGCATAGAATGGGAACATGAGTGATCACATCAATAGGTGATATGTTGCCAGCAATGACGCATAATCTGCACAACACAGAAAAGAAAAGACAAGAAGAACGTTGAGTGATCTACTCAAATACATAAAACACAAACTCAAAATAACATGGACAATCCCCAAAGGGCTTGTACAAGTAGTCGCTCTTTCCTTGGCAAACACAGCCGTAGACTGTAGTACCGGCAGTACTACTGTAACTTGAAAATTCAAATGATACATTTTTTAAATCACCTTGATCACATACTCCGGCACAATCATCTTCATATGTTTACAAGTTCTCCATCTCGGCATTTTAGAAAGGTCATTGTGACAGCCCATTTGCATACACAGACCACACTTCTGTTCAAAATATACATTCTCATAAAACTCCTACACAAAAGTATTTTCACCCTGCTGGAGCTGGTAACATCGCCACCTAGCACTATTTACGTGCCAAATTCTTTATTACGACCTCTTCATTTAGCATCACAATCACCGCAATCTAGAGATCCCAAACAAACATTTGCAAAAGAAGAACAACATGGACCCAAAATGACATATTGGTACACAGGAATAGCAGAAAACTCGCCTAACGGGAAAGAGAACTATGCAAATGGATTCAAATGATTTTGCAGGAAACAGAAAATTAGATGCAAGGATAATGCAAAGAGAGCTGATGCTGACCCTTTGTGACCACGCCTGATGCTCTTGACCACCTCCTTCACGCCTCTTTTCAAGCATTTCTTTTCAGCAGCTGCTAGCCAAGACACAACATTCAAATTAGCCGGCATGCAACATTGATCCCATCAACTTGATGGCTTATACATAGCATCTCCAAAAGTAAAAGCCTTAAAGATAGCTGGACTGGATAGCTTTTTGTCAGCAAGCGCAGACAGAGGCAAACTAAAGTAAGGTCGGACTAAAGAAAGGAACTTGAATCAAGTTCCGGTGAATTGTTCCCATGGAATATATAATTCGAAAAAGCCCCGCAACACGATCAATACATTGAACAAAAAGAAAGAAAGATATCACTGATTTTCTTCCTTTGCCCACCAAAATTTGGTGTTTTACACATAGTTTCAGCTGACGTCAAGACAGTTCAATTGCCCCTTTTCTTCAGTTGAAATCACGATGGATGATGAACACGGTTCGGTTCTTCTTCATATCCAGGCTCCAATCACAGCTAAACCCAACACCCGAAAAGGGTAAGGGGAAAAAACCAAGAAACGTCGGACGCAAATCGCCCCCCTGTCGACCGAGCTGTCCGAAAGGGCAAGAAAAACCGAGCGACACGGAGACATCCGCACGCACGCGCGTCTGCGCACGCGGGGTTCGTACCTCGGCGAACGAGCTTGAGGGTCCGCTTGCAGAGCTTCTTGCCGGCGAGGGGCTTGGCAATGGGAGCCAGCGACAGCGCCTTCTTCCTCTCCTTCTCCTTCTGCGCTCTGTCCGCTTCGCCATCGCTCCCCATCTCTCTATCTCTCTCTCTCTCTCTCTCTCTCTCTCTGTGAACTCGGAAGAAGTCACGCGGAATCGCAGAGAGATTGCGCGGGGAAGAGGGAGGCTAGGGTTTTTGCCACGGGAACCGGTCCGGTAGGGCTGTTCCGGTTCGATTAGAAAGGTACGGTTCGACCGGTCGGGGGGGTTTTTGCGCGCCCACGTGCCTATCGTAGCTATGCGCGTGCGGTTTTGTGTATTAGGGATTATCCCATAAATGGTCATTGAGTTTTGGCTCAACTTGCAATGTAATTCCTGAATTTTGGATTTATTCAATGTGATCCCTAAATTTATGGTACATATTCAATTTAGTTCCTGAACTGTATGAAGATGTCCAATGTTGTCTTGAGTGTGATCTTTGAACTTGTGATACATGTTCAATTTAGTTCATGAACTATATGAAAATGTTCAAAATATCTTCATACAGACTAGGGACTAAATTGAACATGTATCAAAAATCTAGAGATCACATTGAATAAATTAAAAATTTGGGAATCACATTACAAGTTGTACTAAAGTTTAAAAATCACATTGAATAAATTTGAAGTTGAGGGATTACATTGTATATTGGGTCAAAGTTTATAGACCATTTGTATCATTTACCCTATGAATTACTAGAGTCCGTCTCTTTCTGTTGCCCCCAAAACAAAATCATATCTTCACTAATCAACTTAGAATCATTTACAACTTGTGGTTACATTACGCATTTCGCAAACTAAAAAGATTTATGTTTTCCATTCAAAATCGACATTAAGACGAGTAGTGACATAATTGTATTTATTAAATCCAAATTAAGATGATAACGACAATACAAGTTTTCCTTTTTTATTGTATACCTATCGCCCTATGCCTCTTCGTTGGTGCTATATGATCATTATCTGCCTTTTATTGAATATAATTGACAAATAATGATCTTATGAATCATGAAAATTCAACCATGATTTGTTCGTGTAGTGTCGCATATCCCTTAAATACTCGCATTTACCTTATGTAGTGCTTTTCTTACATGAACAAATAAAGATCATAACTAGGTAAGGATACTAAACCATTTATTAACTAGATAAGCATAAGCATTTAAACATGATTTTACCATTTGTGCTTATTTCAAAGGGTCATATTTTGCGCCATCTTTGATCGGAGAAAACTTCCTCGAATCGGTATTTTGATTGGTGGTTTGCAAATGTAATTAGATAACTCGAACGACGGAGCACATGTTCAAACACGCATCTCTATATAGCAAAAGCACATACGAAATGATAGCACAAGACTCTGAACTTTTATTAATCGCCACACTTATCGAGAAGCATCGCAGCTATATCATGGCCTTAGCTTTTGATTGAAGAGAGCCCGGACCCAAGGATTAGGCCAACAAAATCCGCATACAAAGACCCAATGTAAGTGAACAAGCCTTTCAGTTGAGCTTCACTGATGGATCGGACATCGGCGTAAGGACCGCCGATCGACACGTTCGCAAGGACCGCCCCGCCTCCGTTGATCCTCAGTGCTCTCAGGTCGACGGGCCGCAGGTCCTGCGTGAGTGTGAAGTCGCCTCGCTCGCTCCTCTTGATGTTGTCCGCACCCGTGACACCGCTCAGCAAGGTTCGAGTCTTGCTGGCATCGGGGCCAGTGAGGTAGAACTTCGTGACAATGCCGGTGATGAACTCGGTGAAGAGGACATAGGAACTGTCGGCGGCCACCGCCACACCAGCAGGGCCCGAAAGGCGCCTTGCCAACACCGTCACTTGGTTGGTCCTCGGGTCAAATCGAAGTAGCCTTCCTGTCTTGTCCCTGCTCGAGATGATTTGGGCTATATCGCTACAACAAACACAAAAAAGAATAAATTACTTCGACATCCTTCTCAAGGGATAAGAACCGCATGAGTGCCATAATTTGCGTACGGCACATAACTTGTTTTTTTACTCACTCAAGTGCCACAAATCAAAAAAATTGATCACTGAAGTGCCATAAGCGATTTTCTTCATTGGCAAATCCGATGTGGACGCTGGTTGTCCTACGTGGCATCGCCGGCACTGACGTGGGAAATTTTTATTTATATTTTGATTTTATTATAATGATTTTTTTTATTTTGATTATTTTTTATTTTATAATTTTATTGTGCTTTTTTTCTACGTCGGCTGCAAAGGCCTTGCCCGCGGCCGATAGGGCCATGAAGGTCCTAGGCGAGGCAATTGTGGCCTCGCTAGCCACAGGCAAGGGCACGAAGGCCCTAACTAGATATAGGCTAGGGCCTTTGCGATCCTGTCGATCGCAAGAGAGGCATTCTTGCCTAGGGCCTTCATGGCCCCACTGGCCGAGGGCGAAGCGGCCCTCACCTAGTCTAGGCAAGGCCTTTGAAGCCAACGAGAGTCACTGGCGATTCTCGTCAGCACAAAAAAAGCAAAAAAAAAAAGGAAAAGAAAAATAAAAATTCAAAATTAAAAAAATCAAAATATTAAAAATAATCCATGTGGGAATGAAAATTAAGTAAAAAATCCCTGTAAGACGATTTGCCAAAAATAACACTTAAATGATCGATTTTACTCCGATGTGGCACTTAAGTGAGTGAAAAAAAAAAGTTTTAGCCCTCAAGCAAGTACCGTATAAAAGTTATGGCACCCCTGCTGTTCTTATCCTGCATCCTCAGTATTTAAGCGAATTATGGAAATGTCTTTCAAAAATTTACATTAACAATATCAATGTCGATGGCACAAACAGCAACATAAAATGTTCATGTAGCTAGCTAATGGTACTGAAACAGGATTCGCGCCATTTTACCCTATTGTCACGACATATCTCTAGCCGATGAGTTTAAAGATTATATGCACATATTACATAGTCTACACCCAAATGTTGTGCATGAGAAGTGGTAGTATGCACCTGAGCTGGTAATTCGTGCTGGCGTCTGTGAAGTAGACGAAACCGGTGTTGAGATCGACGTCCAATCCGTCGCAGAAGCGGATCGCAATGCCTCCCGCCGAAGAAACTAATCGGGTCGCTCGTCCTCCGAGAGGCGATACCACATAAAGTCCCAAGTAAGCATCGCAGATAAAGAGAAATTGAGTGGCGTTGAACGCGATTCCGAGCGGCCTCCCGCAAATTCTCCCCACAGTCGCGTCGGCGGTCGCGTTTTTCCCGTCGCAGAAGGTCTTGTTCCTGAATTGCTCCAAAAAAACACAAGAAATAAGCTAATCAAGGCCCCCTATGGGCTCTCATATCTCGATGTCCAGATATTGTGAAGCTTAATATATAGATTTTGCATTTTAAGCCAAGAAACATATTATACTATCTACCATACAAAATCATTTTGTCACTAACTTGGACCAAACTCCTTTAGTCGAGAAACATATGTTTACCGGGTCACCGCCGTGAAGGCAAAATCGATGAAGCCAAGAAGGGGGACGTATTTCACGATCCTACCATCGGAGATGCCGGTGTAGGGCCCGGCGCCGAGGAGGTCAAAGGCAAGAGACTCAGGGCCGTTGGTTCCTTGCGGCAGTGGGAAGGTCTTGTAGATCGGCCCGGCGGTTGCCAGAGGCAATACGAAGAGGAGGAAGGCAGCAATGCCGATCATCGTGGTCGCTGCTTTCAAGCTAGCGACGATCACTGCCATGTTTCGTATTTTGATATATTGGATGAAGAGCCAAAGCAGTGCATGCCAGGTTATTATAGGATTCATGCCATCACAAGTTAGAGAGAAAGAGAGAGAGAAAGAGAGCGCGCGTAAATGGCAACTTGCAGTATCTAGAAAGCATGTCCAGCAGGCCAAAGAGATGGAGTAGGGTTAGGCAACTCCAGTGTGGCCCAAGTTGAACGTCAGAGAGGAGCTATACATGAAGGTGGTCAATAAGAAAAATTGAAGTGTGCATCAATCAAGAGTAAGCAATCAAGACAGAAAAGAACTAAAACGGCATATCGTATTTTGACTCTGAAGATAAAAACGATGGCGAGATCACTTCTAATGAATTGATGTAGATTAGATTTTAGCCTAAGTTTGAATTTGAATTTTGAATTAGATTAGTTTCCTAATTCCAACATTCAACATTACATATAAAAGGGGAAAATTCCCAAAAAAGTCATAATCCTATTGCACCTGAACCAATAATCATAAACCTTTTAATTTGGTCAATTTGCCAATGTAGTTCATTTGGCCAATTTTGTCTTGAAATTGATAACCTAGACGCAGGCCACGGCCTTCGCTGATGTAGAATATTTTTAAATTTCTTTTCAATTTTATTGAACTATTATTATTTTTTTCTTTTTTTTTATTATTAAGGGCCTATAGGGGGCCACTGGCCATTGGGCCTGCGAGGGCTGGTAGGCCCTCGCCCAGCTCTGAGCAAGGGGCCACTGGGCGAGGACTCGCAGCCATCGCTCGCAGGTTGGCAAGGGCTTGTAGCCCTTGCTCATAATAGCCTTTGCCTCCTCGCTCGCAAGCCCTCGTCCAGTGATCGGCAGGGGTTGCCGAGCGTTGGTCAGTGATTGGCAGTCCCCTGCCAACCCTTAACAATAAAAAAAGAAAATTAAAAGTTAAAAAAATTTAGAAAAAATTTCACGTCAGTGTATGTCATGCCATGTTGGATGGCCAACGTCTACATCATCAATTTCCCATCAAAATTGACCGGCTCGACTACATTGACAAATTATTAAAAGGTTTAAGACTATGAGAGATGATTTGCATTCATTATGGTGTTTTGTAATTCGGAATTAGAAGGAATGGAGATGGATATTGGAAACGAAGGAATATTAAAAACAAGAAAACAACTAAATAAAGAAAGATGACATAACAGTTCTCTCGTTCCCTTTCTTTACTTTCCTTCCTTCGGCAATTATTTAAATAAATTTCTATTCACCTGTTATTATTATGGAAATTTTAATTAATATTTCAATCATGAAAACATTACATCAAATCCCAAGGTGTGCCTAAATGTTAACGCAAAATTTATTTACTTGTCCGTTTACCCAATGTTCTATCCCAATTCATTTTATTTCGTTCGAATTGTCTCATTCCAACTAACCATCTAACCAAGTGGGAGGGAAAAGAAGGGAAAAGAAAAGATAAGAAATGGGGAAAAGTGCCAGAAAAGTCATTAACCTATTGCATTGATGCCAATTTAGTCTTTAATTTTTTTTTATGATAACTCGATCCTAAACCTTTTATCTTTGTGTCAGTTCAGTCTTTCAAGCTAATTTTAGCCGGATATTGCTGACGTGGATGTTGACTGGCCTATGTGGCACCGTCAGTGCTAACGTAGACAACTTTTAATAATATTTTAATATTTTTGAATTTATTTCTTTTCTTTCTTTCTTTTTCTTTTTTTTCCTTCCTTATTTTCTTCCTCTAATCGATCGCTTGGCCAAGGTAGGTAAGGTCGACCTTGCCAATTGCTAGGCGAGACACGACCTCGCTAGATCTGGCGAGGTTGGGCCTCCCCCATCGCCGGCGAGGCTCTACCCTCGCCAACGCAATGTGAGGTCGCCCTCACAACCATCCGGCGAGGTCCTTTGGTGAGGCGAGGGTTGAGCCTCGCCAACAACTGGGCAAGGCACAACCTCACTAAATCTAGCGAGAGCGGCCTCATACTGGCCTAGTGAGGCTCACCCTTGTCGAATCAAGCGAGGGTTAAGCCTTGCTCGCCATGGGGAGGCCCGACCTTGCCAAATCCGGTGAGGTTGTACCTCACCCAACCACTGGTGAGGGCTCGAGCCTCGCTGGTGAGGTCGACCTCGCCAGACCGGCGATTGATTGGAGGAAGAAGATAGGGAAGGATAAAAAAGAAAAAGAAAGAAAAGAAAAGAAAATTTTAAAAATAAATAAATAATTCAAAAGATATTAAAATATTATTAAAAAGTTGTCCACGTCAGCGCCAGCAGTGCCATATAGGCTGACCAGCCGGCATCCACGTTAGCAATATCCAGCTAAAATTAGCCGAAAGGACTAAATTGGCACAAAGATAAAAGATTTAAGATTGAATTGACACTGAAAAAATGTTTAAGATTAAATTGGCACTAATATAATAAATTTAGGAATTTTCTAATACTTTTCCCAAAGGAATATAATAAATTTAGGACTTTTCTAATACTTTTCCCAAAGGAAATGGAGATAAATTTATTTACTCTCATTTCCTCCCATTTTATTCGGCCTAATACCCTAAAAAACTTCCAACTTTAGCTTTTATCACAATTTTACTTTTTGTCTCACAAAAAACCGCTAACTTTAAATAATGTCCCAATTCTACCATAAATTTTATTTTGTCCCATAAAAAAACTCTCAACTTTAGGTCATGTCCCAATTTTACTATAAACCTTTTTTTGTCCTATGAAAAACCCCCAACTTAGGTCTTGTACCAATTTTACCGTTCAGTCCCAATTTTATCCTAAATTTTTATAGTCTCATAAAAAACCATAAACTTTTACTTGAATCACAAATCTGCCACCATTAACTTTCAATTCAAAATTTCCTATTAACAATCGAGAGATGGAAAACTCCCTAGCGCGAGCTCTCTGACCGCAAGAAATGAGACATTCCCAAGCACGAGAGATTGAAGACCGAGCGCAAAATCCCTAAGAGCAATTTTGACTGAGGATTAATGGAGAGCAGATTTATGACTCAAATAGTAGTTTGTGATCTTTTATAAGATAAAAAAAATTAGAGTGAAATTGAATTTGACCTAAAGCCATGATTTTTTCATGAGACTAAAAAGTTCGAAGTAGAATTGGCACTGAACTTAAAGTTGAGGGTTTTTTTATGAGATAAAAAACGCATAGGATAGAATTGGGACCGAATCTAAAGTTTGATATTTTTGATGGGACAAAAAAAAGTTTAGGGAAAAATTGGGATAACACCTAAAGTTGGAGATTTTTTATGAGACAAAAAGTAGAATTTGGACAAAAGCTGAAGTTTGAGGATTTTTAGGGTATTAGGCCCATTTTCTTCCATCCAAACATATTGAGAAAGAATTTGTAATTGAAGAAGGAAAGATGAAAATTTCAAGAACCATTCCCAACTTTTATATATATCTTATTCACTTCTGAAAAGTTTCAATTTGAATTCATGAATGCCTATGTCGAGCTTGATCAGATATGGGATCGAGCTCAATGTCGTCACTAATAGAGAATAAGGATGGGGTGAGGGCAGGAACGACACTGGTGCAACCCAGGGAGGAAGAGTCGTCAGTGATGAGGTGGTGCCTGGCTTGAGGCAACGAGGTTGGCTTAGCTCGAGGCGGCTAAGGTGTGGATGGTGAGTCGAGTTAGGGTTGTAAGTACGTGGTGTTGTGGCTCATGACTTTGGATTTTCGGGATAAAATGGAAAGGAAAATGATAGATCTATCTTTAAGATTAAAACCTCAAGTTATGTAACTTGAAATGGAAAAATAAACATGAAGACAGTTATTCATAGGTTTCCAAAATTGTTACATATCTTTTACATTTGGGGTCAAGATTAGGGGTGATCGATTCCCGGTCTAACCCAAGAATTGGGAACCGGACCACCTGATCTTGAAATCGGACCAATTCTCGGGTGGCCCAACAAAACCGATGAATGCCGAGCTTGTCGGCCAAGTCGAAGGTCCATACGAGGAAGAAGTTAGAAAGGATGGCCACGGGATGGTTGGGGTGGAAGCCAAACCACCGGGCAAGGGGGAGGCGGAGAGTAGAGATAATAGGAACATTGTCGAAGTGACCGATGTCGCGGACGTTCTTGACGCCCAGCTGGAGTTTGGGGTAAGGGTGAGCAACGGTGTTGGGTTGACCTCGGACTGACCATAGACCGGCCCAACCCAGCAAGTCCTGGTCCGATTCCTAGGGGAACTGGGTCGGTCCATCGTCCTGGGACCTTTGGACCCTACACTGTGCGAGTTGATCCTCGGTCCTGAGAGTTTTGTCCAACCCGGACCAACCCTATATATATATATATATATATTTATTTATTTTCCAAAGAACCTAAGGCCCCTCTCTCATCTTCTTCTATCATTGAAAATAGAATCCCTATTGACTATTGAGCGTCGCATCTTTTCTTCCCTTGCTTTTTTGTGGTTGTTTGCTAAATCTGTCTCGCCTTGCTCGCCTTACAAACTAGCTTGCCTCTCTTGGCCCACCTCAGCGCCTCACGAACGGCGAACGCAGGTTGCCTCACTTGGCCTTCCTCGGCGTCTCACTAACAAGATATGAAATTGTTTATTTTGTTTTTAAGTGTTCAGAAATTGAAGCAATCTTTTAAGATTGAACAAGATATGAAATCGTATAATTTAGGTTTATGTTATGTATTTTGACCATTTTATTTTTTAATTTTATTTCACGTGTTCGTATACTACTAAGTGGAGATTTTTGTTGTTGCGTTATCTTAAATTTTTATTTGATTTGTATCAGGATTCATAGTTTGATTACTCAATATTACATTGTCAATGGATATGTATTTTCAAAGTGTACCGTTTGTCCTTTCAACGAATAAAAAAAATGAAACATAAAAAAATCGGTTGGTCTCGAGTTGACCCTGAAACTAGATTGGACCCAGAGGGTCGGTCCAATCCTTGGTCTCAAGCTCAATAGGGTAGGTTCTCGGTCCCAAAAATTGGGAACCAACACTGTGCAGGTTGATCCCGAGATTAGGTGTTGGACCGGCCTAATCCGTACCAAACTCACCTCTAGTTTGTCCTTACTCACCTCTAGTCAATGGATATGTATTTCAAAGTTTACCATTTGTCCCTTCAACGAATAAAAAAAATGAAACATAAAAAAATCGATTGGTCTCAGGTTGACTTTGGAACTAGACCCGACCCAGAGGCTCATTCTAGTCCTCGGTCCCAAGCTCAATAGGGTCGGTCCTCAGTCTCAAAAATTGAGAACTAATATTATCCAGGTTGATCCCAGGGTTAGGTGTTGAACCGGCCTAATCCGGACCATACTCACCTCTAGTTTTGGGTGGAGGGGAAGGGGAGGACGAGGGTCTGGACCATGGGGTGGGCAAAGAGGAGAGAGTTAAGGACAGTGGCACAAATCGAACCCAAACAAATTTTGTCCAACAAACGCGACAGATCAACCACGAGTAAAGTTACCCATGGTGGAGAACTTCCTCTGAAGGCGCTCGATCACAAGGGCGATGGCTCTAGTATGACGCCGAAGACTCACGGGAGACCTCAAATCGGCGTTGTGGATCCACCGCGGCACCGAGCACCGGAGAAATTGAACCACAGAGGAGAAGCTAAGCGATCAACACTAGTTGGCCAAGGGCGAGGGGTGCAGACTCCGAGCGGCCAAGGTCACCAAAGAGAGAGAGACTAGGGTCAGATAAAGGGAGAACCACCTCCAATTGCAGTGCAAAGACAAAAACTTAATGAAAAAGTCGGTCCGGTCCAGTTCATTGGAATCGGCATTTGGACTGCCCAAAATCGGTCGATTCGTTGGTTCCCGTTGCACACCAAGATAATGCATTTTTAAGTTTTCAAAAAAGAAAGAATAATAAGAAGGAGAAATCTCTTGCTGACAATCAAAACACGCACGTGGACTCGCGGTGCTCAAGTGCGGGGTTCAACCTCGGAGTCGCACGTAAACCAAACTACGGTCTCACACCCAACATCGATCTGCAATACAATCGCTTTCTTGGGCCTTTTCCTTACGTTCCCGAGCGAATCGGGCATCAATCCAAACGAAAAGATGCTTCTCAAATTGCGAAAATTAACGAGGGATAATAGCGTCAGGTGGCTCCTACAAAATGGAGCGCTCTTCTTCTCCACAAAGCAAGCGAGCATGGCACAGAAGAGCCCTCACAGTCACAAAGTCCAGGCTCTCTACGACCTCTGCCGACAGACGTTTCCCCCCTCGGGGACACCGCCTCTCTCTTCTCGCTCCGTCCAGAAGCTCTGTTCCCTCTTGGGTACTTTCTTGATTTGTGTTTCTTCCGTTCCAATGCTACACCTCTATTCTCGATTCTCTGGTACATCTAGTCCACAATTCTTGATGTGGGTATTTTCGATTCAGTTGATTTTGATTTAGGGTTCTTGTTTTGTTTCGTGGGTCGACTCTGAATTTTTACTTGATGTGGTGGCTTGGAAGGAGGTTGTGGGTGGCCGGGGGTTGTCCATTCGGGATTAACTATCGTTACATGGATTTTGAATAGAATGGTGCTACTGGTTTGTTACATGGATTTGCATAAACTGCTGGATAGTAAGTTTGAAAGCGTCGTGATAGTGGTTAATTGAAAGGAAGGGCAAATAGTATTGTTGTATTTCCGCAACACACATTTTTCCTTTCTTTAGTTACAGAAACTCATTGTGTTTGGTTAGCAAAGGATACCTGCGCTGTTAATGCGAATCAGGAAGATTGTTTGTTGAGCTTGACTGGTGTTGGGAATTAGACTCCATTTTGTGCAAGCAAGGAAAACCAGGACTATCAAGTTTCGAAACGTTCTCCATGTTTTTCTGTCTGTTTGGAGGAGGATATCGAGTTTGATTTTGCAGTAGTCGAGGGCCAATAATCATTTCTTATCCACAATCCCGAGGAAACTTATAGGAAAAACACCTGTGCAAGTGTGACATTCAAGAGAAAGAATCTGCGAGTTTCTGGTTTATATCGGGCTTCATCTCTGCTTCTTAATTATGCATACAGAATCTCATTTTTCCATGTTTGGTGATCTCGTTGTAGTGTAATCAACGGTAAATGGATTATTAGCGACAGATTCAATAGGTACTTTGATGTTTTGTTGGATGCTGCAGTGAAAAACTGTTTTGACTCTCCATTTTTCTTAGCACACTAAGGTACCAATCGGTAAAGCACAATTGAAGTTTGTTAGTGTTGGGCAACACGGTACATGTACTTTCTTCCTAAGCATGGTTATGAACATTGTAGAATTCTTAGTTTTAGATTTTTAATAACTTGAAGTTTCAGAATTGTACTTGAACCAACTTTACAAGTACAAATTTAATTTATTTAACACCTGATAACTGTAAATAGATGTTATTTTGCAGATACAATTGGCCCTGCTGATGTTGGACTTTCTGAGAATCCTCCAGAGGACGATCGTGGGCATGGTTTCTTTAGACTTAATCAATTAGACAGAGTCCCTCGCTGGGCTCAACCAATAACATATGTGGATATACATGAATGTGAGAGTTTTACGGTAAGATCTGCGATCATCTTAGTTTGTCTTCTGAAATAGATTCTGCTCTTCTTTTAATCTGAATAGACTCTGCTCTTTATCTTTCAGACCAAATGGCATTTGGGAAAATGAAATCTCTTCATTGATTCTCGCCTAAAAATAGGATAGACATGTTTGTTCTCATGATTACATGCTTAAACATTTATTATTGTCTTTGCAGATTTGTGTATTCTGTTTTCCTACTTCTGCAGTCATACCTCTTCATGACCACCCAGCCATGACTGTTTTCAGCAAAGTTCTCTACGGCTCTTTGCATGTTAAAGCATATGACTGGGTTGAGCCTGCCCGTATCCTTAATAAAAGGGGACCAGGTTGTTTTGTGCTTTAGTCACTCTAACATGTTTCTTTTTCCTCTTTTTTCCTTTCAAGCATCTGATGAGTGGATTTTTTCGGAGGAAGAGTGGTGGGTGGGGTAAGAAGGGTGCATCAGCAACTTATAGGAAATTTTGGGAGGAAGTCTTGTCTTAGATCATCACACAGTTCTTTTAGAGATGCTATTCAGCTCGATTCAATAATGTGAAGGACCTCAACGAGTGTAATTGTTTGAAATAGGAAATTAATAATCATTGATCTTTTGTTTGTACTTTTTCAGAAAGAATACTTAATGGACTTGAACTAACTATTTAACATGCAAGTGATCACAAGGATCTTCCTTTATGAGGCTCCATCTCAAGGTGCTTGCACCTCCTTGTCATGTCTTAGGCAAAATGGTGCACTTTTCTGTACATATCTTTAAATGACAAATTACTAGAACTCAATCGTTTTGATAGGGCAGCAATAGAGATTTTACTAGTGAAGCACCCTACCACTGGCCAAAAGAAAAAAAGAATCTACCTAGGAGAACCACAAAATGATTTTTACTGTGTAAAACTAATAATTTTGGTTGTTGAGGAACCCAATAACTTTGGAGTTGAATAGAGGATAGCTAATCCCAAGACTGTAGTTCAATTTAAGCCACATACGTAACTTGCTTCTTGCAGTCGGTTCTTAGAGCAGATGGCTGAAATACTTACTACTTGACTCTTTCTTTGGCAGTGAGATTGGCTAAGCTAGCTGTCGATAATGTCCTAACAGCGCCATGCACTACGTCAGTTTTGTACCCAAAAACCGGCGGCAATCTGCATTGTTTTACTGCAATCACGCCTTGTGCAGTGCTGGACATTCTTTCTCCTCCTTACAGTGAAGATGCTGACCGAAGATGTACTTACTACTGCGACTATCCCTATTTCACCTTCGGTAAGTACCTCGTTCTGTGTCCAAGTTGCAAAATACGGAGTCAAACTCTTTATATTCTGTAGCAGAAAAATATTGGAGATTTATGGTCTTCTTAGTTCTTACGACTAATCTGCAGCGAACGAAGATGAGAAGAGTGATGAGGAGGAAAATTACGCATGGCTTGCTGAGACTGGTACACCAGATGATCTGTACATGCGGCCCGGCAAATATAACGGCCCTGCCATTCAGGTTTAGCTTTCTTTGAAAATACTTGTGAAGGAGGCACCTCTAAACAGGTTTCGGATGCAGAAAAAGTTTCATCCTATCATCTAGTGGGTGTGGGACGGTAGGGAGTGTTCAGAGCAGAATGTTGATCCAAGTCGCTAATCTCTGGCTTGTGCCCTTGTGTGTCAACCAATCGTGAGCCATGGCGAGTATGCGCAATGTTGTGTACCTCGTACTGTATGAGATAATTATACAACTTACGAGCAGGTTGATAATCTTACTGGATGACCAACTTTTGCATCCTCGAAGTTAGATTTGTCCTGCTGCATTCACCGAACACTATGGTTCATGGACTGGGTTCAAAAATTTGAGGTTGCCTTTGATCTGGAGCAATTGCATCACCATGCTCCAACTCATCCTCTGAAGGAAGGTGTGAACATTCTCTAATTTATTTAGTCAGTTTTCTTTAGTACAATGCCATAGGTTGTGTTCCTCATAAAGCTCTAGCCGGTATTTCTGACAGCTTTGTGCATATGAGGTAGCTGAGTGTGTTCAGATGTTAATTATCGCCCTCCTATAAAGAACCCCCGGAAAGGTTCATGCAAACAAGCAATTAGAATAACGCCTTTGCTCAAGAAAAGGGCATTCAAATGTTGCAACAGTTAGTATTTCATGTTTGGAACCAAATACATATAAGACCAAATACAAAACCACGAGGTTTATTCGAGGACAAAGATTATTCCAACAGAAACTCAAGGTGATTCGTCTCCACTATGAGCTCTTGATCACAAGCATGCTGCTGATTGAATCCGCCAAAACTTCTCTAAATGTAGCTGCAACTTGACTAAGACTCTGGAGCTCATCAATTTCTGATGACTGCAAATTTTAGTACCGTGCCACTTATTACGAGTATGAAAGGTAGAATACAAGGTCATCTCTAGGGTGATCTGAAAGCTTCGCCTGCGTAACGAACGTTTCCAAGTTCCTCTTCAATGCGTAAGAGCTGCAATGATCAGCAACCGCAGTTGTACATGAGCAATTTCAAACACGGCTCAGATGAAAATAAACATAATAGACAGGCTGCTGCGGATGTGCAGTGCAGAAGCACCTATACGACTTTGAAATATTGTTACATCCTAAGAAGTTCTAGTATAAGTGTAAGGCAACCCAAAGTACTCATCGTTGATAAATCTGAATCTACTTTGACTAAGGCAATAGATATATCAAGCAGAGAGAGAGAGAGAGAGAGAAACCAAAAATGTCTACAAAATTAAGAGTGACACCCAGTTACCTGGTTATACTTTGCCAACCGCTCACTTCTGCAAGGAGCTCCTGTCTTGATCTGAAAATGAAACATGAAACATCTTGTGTTAGTTCCGTGGTATCGGAAAAGATTCATGGCAAGTGGTGGATGTTAAATCGAACCTGTCCGCTAGCCAAACCCACGGATAGATCAGCAATAAAGTTGTCCTCGGTTTCACCACTGCGGTGGCTGACCATTACACCCCAGCCTGCAGCTTTCGAGTCAAGCGCGGCTTGAATGGATTCAGTCACTGTGCCAATTTGGTTTACCTGCAACAAGGTTACCCAAATGACAAAAAGAAAACATCATTAGGGTAATGAATTTACCCATAAGATCACATCAGCTATTTCAAATTGGTAATGAAAGGTGAAGTGGTAACCAGAGTCACGAAGGGAGGACCAAGTGACCAATCAACACTAGAATCCCCATATCACTTCTTACAAGGCTACAGGTATAGTCTATACAGTCATAGGAATAGATTGCATATTCTCTTCAATGAACAAACTGCCATTTTGCTCTCAAGAAATATCTAAGTAATTAAATGAATACCATATCATCATAAATTTTAGGATGTGCTCCTCTTGGAAAAAGTTTTGAACCAAAATTAGTTATTTATATTCTAAGCTCATATAGTTCTATATCCTTTTTCCTCTTATCAGGTCCTATATGGTTGTTTCCAATACTCCACAAAGCATGATGGTTTACAAGTCGAATAAAGGAAATGCAAATCTAGAATCTCAAGGGTATCTGATTCGTTCATTAAATTTCTAGCAGGGAGGCTACCGAACACATTGTCAAACAGATACAATTTGAAAGTAAAGAATCAATAAGGCATGGGCCATAGGAAGAAGAGGTCAGGCAGAAATTGACAAAGCTCAGTCATAACTCAAAGCATGGGGAAAAAATCAGTTGGATGATTTGGAACTAGAGGCTACCTTCAAAAGTAAGGCATTGCAAGCCTTCTTGCCAATAGCTTCAGCTATTCTCTTTGGATTAGTAACCAACAAGTCATCTCCCACAAGTTGAATATCAACTGAAGACTGAAGAGATGCCCATGAGCTCCAGTCATCCTGGTCGAATGGATCTTCAATGGAAACAATAGGGAAATCTTTGACAAAATCCTTGTAGAGATCACAAAGGCTCAGCGCTGAGAGCACGTGAGCCCCGTCATTTGGTTGTTTCTTGAAATTTAGGTCATATCTCCGATCCTTCAAGAAGAACTCAGAAGCCGCAACATCCATCCCTATTTTGATCTGCACCATTATTTTGTTTCCATGAATACCATTAACCAAGTTTCTACAATGGCGGATCCCCAAAGATTAGGATAATAAGGGACTCCTAGACCAGTAGCTGCATGTACCTTCCCTGTGTACCCAGCCTTCTCAATTGCATCCGTGAGGAGAACCAGTCCCTCCCTATTATCCTGAACATTGGGAGCAAATCCACCTTCATCTCCAACATTACATGCATCCTGTCCATATTTGGCCTTAATGATCCCTTTTAGAACATGATAAACTGTTCGATCCAAAAATCAAGGAAAAGATGAGAGCATGTTCGAAATTTGAAAACAGCAAGAAGAAAGAAAAGGATTTAGAACATCATGCTTAAGGCAACTGATGCAAATAGAAGCTTGCTGACCTTCACTACCCATGCGTAGTGCCTCAGCAAATGAGGTCGCACCCACAGGTAAGATCATAAATTCTTGCATAGCCAGATTATTCCCCGCATGACTGCCTCCATTTATCACATTAAATGCCGGTACCGGCATGACAAGTTCCTTTGTTCCGGAGATCTCCTGGATATGCTTGTACAGGGGCACTCCTTTTGCTCCTGCACCTGCTCTGCACACGCTAAGAGACACTCCCAATATAGCGTTGGCCCCCATAGTCGACTTGTTTGGAGTACCGTCAATTTCTAGCATAATAGCATCTACATCAGCTTGATTCCTGTTGAACATCACATGCCATGAACATAAGCATGGATTAAAAGGAGGATTGCTTCAAAAAAGGAAAATGAACACAAACACAAAATGAAGACTGATCTAACAGAAGTAGTGCATTGCTGCTGAACAGGCACAGTAATGTTTGCATGACTGTGAATATTTAGTTGGGATGTATTCCGAAATCGTATATAAAAAAAAAGACTCCCAATAGACTGTTCAAGCAAAAAATTTAATTTATAAACTCGAACCATCTGAACTTGCAAATTCGAATTTTCCAAGTAATCCAGATACCACTGATCTCTATATCTTTCTCCCCTCATTTCATAAAGCACACTAGCAAACAAATGTTGCTTCTTTAAAAGTCAATCCTTTCATGCTCAGTAAAATTCACTTTCGAGTATGGGACCGTGGCTCTAATACCACTTGCTAAATGCGGACGTGTGGCTCTGATAACACTTGCTGAGTACGGAAATGTGGTGACACAAGAAATTCTATCAGGTAACTCGAGACACACCAAAATACAGTACAAGTATAACACTCTATTAAACTATTGTCTCATACAACTTGTACACACAAACTATACGTGAATAGCCAGAGACCACAGCTCGCTGTTGCAAAACTTATTTTCTCACACTACACACAAAACTCTTATGAACAAACAGGGCCATACAAACACAAACTCTCAACTCGAATGCTTCACTGGATGCCTTATTTATAAGCACATAAGGAACATGTGCAGATGAAAATCTTGAACAAAAAGTTGACAACCGTCACTTTTCTTCTTCAAAGATTGTGATGGCAACTAGTAACCGCTAATGGCCTTTGTCTCTTATAGCTTTAGTTACTATTCTTTGTTTATAGTGGATGGTAAGCTCACCATTTTGTCATGGAGTATTGAATGCTTCTTCTAGCAGGTGTTGAATTTCAAACATTCACAAACCCCTCTCATCAAGAAGCAACCAACTCCACATCTAAATACCCAGAAACCAAAGACTCCTCCAATCAACTTCATTCCACATCATATAACTTCACAAACTATTAACATCAGAAAAGAAACAGCACAGACGTTGATCAGTGATCACCAGCAGTTTACCTGACATCAACTCCAACGAGCTTCGGACCAAGAACCTCGTTAATGTTCCGGACCGCACTGAGCACGCCTTTACCTCCGTACACGCTCTTGTCCCCATCCCTCAGCTCCAGCGCCTCGTAAATCCCAGTGGACGCCCCGCTGGGCACCGCGGATCGGTACAGATCGTCGGTGACCAGGTCAACCTCCACCGTCGGGTTCCCCCTGCTGTCGACGATCTGCCTCGCCCTCACCGACTTCACCCTGCACTCCTTCCCCGCCGCCTTCACCGGCGCCGCGGCGGCGGCGGCCGAGCACTTGACCCGGAGGGCCCCCAGGGACATCTTGGCCCTCGGGATCGCCGCGGCGGCGGAAAGGTGGGAACTTTGGAGCGGCCCGGAGGAAATGAAGGGTCTCTCCAAGAGGGTATTCGCGGCGGTGGCGCGGGAGGACGGGGCCGAGGCCATTGCTGGGTTCTAGGGAGAGAGGGTCAAAGGGTCAAGGGCTGATGATGGGTGGTGTGTGACCGTATTGCTTGCTTGGAGAGAGAGAGAGAGAGAGAAGGAAAGTGAAAGTGAGGGAGGGTGTTGGTGCATATAGAAGGGAGGGAGGGAGGGAAAGAGTGGGAAAGTCCGCTGGTGGAGGAGGGCGGGGGGCGGCGAAACCAAAGCTGAAGGGTGGCAAGAAAGTTTGGCTTTTTGGTGGTGGTTGGAGAGACACAAGACGTTGAACGACTCGAAGTTGAGAGACGAGGCGTTTTCTGCGGAGTCGAGAGTTTGTGTTAGGTGTCATCGTGCGGATGCTGGCTTCGTTTTGTTGTTTGGTCGTGTTGGGGCCGGCAAACTGTATTTTAAGAACGTGGGTCCAAAAATATAAAATATGAAACTAAGAGTTTGTTTACTTGAAGGAAAATTGTATTTGATTTTTCGACTTTTGGGTATTTGAATAACGGAAAATTAATCCATCGACAGAAAACATTTTTCATAAATTAAAAATAATAAACTTAAAATTGAGAGAAAACGACTTCCTTTCTGATAAGAAGGAAAACGCGTTTCCTAAATCACCAAATAAATGAAAATTAAGGGTCCATTTGTTTCGCGAAAAACAGTTTTTTAGAAAACATTTTCTGACATTTGGTTTGCATAGGAAAATGAGTCAACAGGAAATGTTTCCTTAATTAACAGAGAAGGTTTCCTACCAAAGCTTAAATTTAGGAAAATGATTTCTTTTTTGAAAAAATCGGAAAACATTTTCTGAAATATGACTAAACTCTACGCTTGGGCAAAAAAATCTCAACGATGGTTCTTAGGTCACCAGGTCTCTGGCGGCCAGACCCAAGTCCATTAAGGCCTGGCTCGTGACCTCGGTGTCCTGGGCCCAAGGCCCAGGCACCCACGCCCAAGTCCATCGAGGTTGGGCCCGAACCACTTATGCTTGTATCTAATGCTTCGGGACCCAAACTCAGGTCCATAAAGGACTGTGTTCGAGTCCCCAACTCTCGACCTCTGGTCCCCGACCCTCGACCTTTGGTCCCAACCCTCAAGCTTGGGTCAACAAAGGTCATACGCAAGTCCTCGGCGCTCAAGCCTTGGTTTTTAGTTAATAAAATATTTGTTCTTGTATAAATATTTTTAAAAATTTTGAATTTTGAATTTTTTTATATTTTAAAAATCAATTTTTTATTATTTTAAGTTTTTTTTCTTTCTTTTTATTTTTTTTTTAATTTTCTTCCTTTATCTGTTTCTTCTTCCTCAGCCGGTCAATGGCCATGGCGATAGACAACAAGCTCGAGCCTCGCTAGATTGGGCGAGCTTGCGGCCTTCAATAGTGAAGCTCAAGCTCGCAGCCTCTGGCGGCAAGCCTCGAGCTTGCCAGCCTTGGGCAAAGTATGCACTTGCCTATGCCCGGTCGCCAATCCCATTACTGTGGCCGACAACTGGCCAAGGAAGAAGAAAAAGAATAAATACATTTAAAAATAAAAAATAATTAAATATGAATCTTTTGATCATTTTCTCTATTATATTTTCCTTATCAAACGATTGAAAATACTTTTCAGGTTTTTTTTAAGGTTTAAACATCGGAAAATAAAGTGTAGTTTCTAGAAATTGTACTTTTTCTGCAAAACAAATGGACCTTAATTGTTTTTCTTGAAAATGATCTCCATAGAAAATATTTTTCTTTATTATTCAGTTTTAATTAATCGAACTCACCCAAAGTTGAAAAAAGGAAAAGAGGAAAAAGCTTTTATAGTTAATAGTCAACGTGATTTGTGCAAGCAAATTGACTGGTGTAATTTTAGTTATTAAAATGTTTAAACGTGATTATAAAATGTTATTATTGTAAATGAATGGGTTGTATCACTTTGTATTGGTTTCAAGGTTTTTTTGTGTGTGTGTTAATATCAAATTGGTACCTCTATAACATATTTACTCTAAATTAATTTTCATCTTGCAAAAAATTCACGATCGGCACTTCGTGATATATTTACCCCAAACTATTCTTCGTCTCACAAAAAAATCTTAAACCGATACCCGTGACACATTTACTCCAAATTTACCATTCACGTCAGCACACCTGGCGAATGACTAAATAGATCTAACTTCCCCAAGAATGACAGATCGGACATGGAAAGTCCACATGTCTTGACACGTGTTTATTTTAACGAAGGTAGATTTGAATTAGGGTTATTAATTTGAAATTTTTTGTGGGATGAAAATTAGTTTGGAGCAAATAAATCATATAGCATCAATTTGAGATTTTTTGTGAGATAAAATTTAATTTTGAATAAATATATCATGTTGGATCAGTTTGGAATTTTTAATGATATTAATCATTCTTTTTTCTGGAACGTGTGAGGAATACCCAATACCTTAACTTTATTCTTTATTTTTTTTTTCGGGTTTTCCACTCTAATAAAAAAGAATTCAGTCAAGACTGGAATATTAAGGCATGCGTTGCTGATGTAAGTCTTATATAATTTTCCTCTTTTTTTTTCCCATTTGACATTATCAAATGACTGTAAAGAAATGATCAATACCAAGCCAGTGCTACCGCATGCTTCTTCTTCGTCTCCCACTTTACTAATACTGGCATCTTATTTAATTATATACTGAGATTAGATTACGAGTTATTGTTATGTACCGATCATCTTTGACGTAGACCACATTTATTTCGCAAGAAAATACGTTATTAATAATAAAAAAAAATTACATGGACGTTATTAACTCTAACGCAATCGAGCTTCAATAAAATCAAGCTCGGTTTTCGAATACTTTTTTTTAATAAACTCCACTCGAATTTAGGCGATAACTGTTACTCGAAACTCGAAGTAAAATTAAACTCGAGCTCAAATTCTAAAAGATACACTATAATCGACTAGTTAATAACTTTATCAATTTATTTATCATCACAAATTAATACATATAATTAAATTCCAGCTCAAGCTTGAGGTCTGGGAGAGTTTTGGGGGCTTTATTCAGTCCTCGCCATGTCATAATTTCTAAATTTCTTCCATCGCAGCGACTCGATTCAAAATTTCTAAAAAGGGATTTAATTTTTTTTCTTTTTTGACCAGAAATAATGCCTCATTGTTTAAAATTTTTAAATGAACTAGATAAAACATTTTTTTGGGTTGTATCACGACATGTTGGATTTTAAATTTTAATGAACTAGATACCAGCAAGGATAAACATGATGAGTTTAATGGTCAAATAGATATCACCGAGTGACCAAAAAAAATAAAATAGATGTCACTGATTTTTTGGGGTAGTTCATGAAATCTAAAAGTTCACTTCAATTTAGCAGCTCCTAGGGATGAACATCGGGTCAGGTTTAATATGGAAATCAAATCAAACTAGCCCCGATTGACCTATTTAAGGCAGATTCGTAGAGATCCAATTCCCGATTCTAAGGTCAGAACATCTAATTCTACCCAAGAACTCATACAGCCAATAATACTTAACCAAATTTAGACCGATTTGAAGTTTCTTTTAGGATTTCTTTTTTGCACCCATCAAGAATTGAATTGTCATTTTTCAAGATGAACGAACAACAACACAATCAATTAATCAACAAATATTTTTGTAACGAATGGGCAGAACTTTTATACTTTATAGTTCTCGATTCCGAGGGTTACTTGACCCTCTAGGCCAGAAATCGACCCACCTTAATATCAATCACTGCGAGAATGGGGAAAAATTACCAAAATAATCCTAAACCTATTGTAGTTGTGTCAATTCAGTCATAAACCTTTTTTTGTGTCAATTCAGTCCTAAACCTTTTGCATTTATGCCAATCCAATCCATTCGGTCAATTTTGGGCGGCCGATGCTGAAGTGGATGTTGGGCGGCCGACAAATGCTGATGTGGCAATTTTTAAAATATTTTTTATATATTTTTTCAAATTTTTTTATTAATTTTTTCTATTTTTTTTCCTTCATCTTCTTTAACCTCCAACCCGTCGCCGGTCTGGGGACCGGCCAGAGGCTAGGGCCAACGAGGTCAACCCCTCCCTAGCGACGGCGAGGACGGCCTTGCCTAACCTGATGAGCCTTGTTAGATCTGGCGAGGTTTCGTCCCCAACGGCCGCTAGTGAGGCCGACCTTGCCAAAGGCCGACAAGGATGAGCCGGTCGCTTCGAGCGAAGCCGACCTCACCAGGTGCCGGCAAGGACGGCCTCGCCCAACCTTGAAAGTTGTGTGGGAGGACGGCCGCCCAACCTCACTGTCGCTAGCAAGGGCTCAACCTCGTCGGCAACTGACAAAGTCGGCCTCACTCGAAGCGACCGGCGAGTTGGTGAGGTCTCGTCCTCGCCACCAGTAGCCGGCGAGGTTGGCCTTGCTCGTGACCGACTAAAGGTTGAAGAAGATGAGAGAAAAAAAAAAGAAAAAAAATTTAAAAAAAAATTAAAAAATTGTCACATCAACGCTCGTCAGCCAACCAGCATCTACGTCAGCGCCAACCGGCCAAAATTGGCCGAATAGATTGAATTCGCATAAATGCAAAAAGTTTAGGACTGAATTGATACAAAAAAAGGTTTATGATTGAATTGGTATAATTGCAATATATTTATGACTATTTTGGTAATTTTCTTCGAGAATTGGGTGTACATATTTTTTTTTTTTTGCGATATCTTAGACCTCTCGAGGAGTTCGTTGTGCCAAGGAATTTCTCACCAAATAAATCCTGACAATCCGATTGCGCTTTGTCTAAGCATTAATACGTAAGAAAACAAAAACAAACACTCCTTGCCTTGTCCTCCTATATAAGTCAACAAGTCAAACATCCATGCAAGGGATTCACTCCAACCAACCCAAACTATACCCCCCAATTCCACGTGCTCTTCGGAGACCCCACCTCCCCGACACGTCATCATGTTGCAGTACAACAACGACACCGCAAGTCGTGATCTCGTACATCCAAGAATGCATTACCCAAATTTATTTCTACGCGACCAACGTCATGGTGGCC
Source organism: Syzygium jambos (assembly GCA_031216235.1). Classification (NCBI taxonomy): domain Eukaryota; kingdom Viridiplantae; phylum Streptophyta; class Magnoliopsida; order Myrtales; family Myrtaceae; genus Syzygium; species Syzygium jambos. The sequence goes on from CM062221.1 coordinate 4,936,467, forward strand.
GTTGATCACATAAACTTCACTGTGATATCTGCATAATCAACGGCTACGATTACGATACTACGGGAACGAAGTTCCCCCAACAATTCCTTTCCCGTGCGAGAAACTCCCAGAACCACCCCCCACGTGTCCCGCGGGCCCCCCACCACTTCCACCTCAAACCCATTCACACCGCGACACGTGGCGGGAAGTTTCCGCACGATCAAAGGCTCCTCCTCCATGCACGCGTTCGCGAAAAAACAGTAGCCGGAAAAGGTTCTCCTGCTCCTACACGAACTCTTCTTCTTCCTCCCTTTTCGATTCCAATCTCTCTCTTCCATCACCGTCACTCTGCACACACCGAGAAGAAACTTAAACCCTAGATCCCTTCAAGAATTCCACATCCATCGCTCGCTTGCGGTAGCAGTTCCGTGATCCCGCGGAAAGATGGTTCGCTCCAGCAACTTCGTCGTCGGGCTCCTGAACGTCCTCGTCGTCCTCGTCTCTCTCGCCGCCGTCGGCGCCTCCGTGTACTTCCGAGTCCACGGGAGCCCCACCCCCTGCCAGAAGTCCCTCCAGGACCCGCTCCTCGTCGCCGGCCTGGCCCTGCTCGCCGTCTCCCTCATGGCCGTCGTGGGCGCGTGCTGCGGCGTGAACTGGCTGCTGCGGCTCTACCTGGCGCTCATGCTCGTGCTCATCGTCGCCCTGGTCGCGCTCGCCGCGTTCCTGTTCCTGGTGACGAACAAGGGCGCGGGCAAGGCGGTGTCCGGGCGGGGCTACAAGGAGTACAGGCTGGGGGACTACTCGCACTGGTTGCAGAACCATGTGGCGAGCGGGAAGCGGTGGGAGGAGATCAGGAGTTGCCTGGCCGAGGGGAACGTCTGCCGGAGCCTCGCGGCGGACGGCGCCAGCAGGGAGGCGGCGCAGTTCTTCAAGATGAATTGGTCCCCCATCCAGGTGTGTGGATTGAGTTTTTGTCGGGCACGTTGTTCATGTTTATTTCTAATATCTTTGGTGTGTTCATTGAAAAAATTAAGGTTGTTCCGTATATTACGGATCTAAATACGAAAGTTCTTTCCGTTTAATCAAAACTTAATGAAGTAATTAAAGGAGCAATGCTTGACTAATTGTGGTTTAAATTAGAGTAGCAGTTATCAGAGTTCATCACGAGATAAGATGTATTCCAGTATCCTAATTTCTTCAAATTTACAAATTATCTAGCTTTAATCACGAAGATCTTTATGTTCATGACACACGATAAAGATGATCGAGTGTTTTTTTCGTTTGGTTTTTTGCGTAATTTGTTCAGTCGGGTTGCTGCAAACCTCCGAGCGACTGCGGGTTCGAGTTCCAGAACGCGACCTACTGGACGCTGAGCCCGGGGTCGTCGGGCGCGGCCGACGGCGACTGCGGCAAGTGGAGCAACGACCCGAAGACCCTGTGCTACAACTGCAACTCGTGCAAGGCCGGGTTCTTGGCCAGCATCAAGCGGCAGTGGAGGCTCCTGCTCGTGTTCAATGTCTGCGTCGTCGTCGTCCTCTTCGTCTACAGTGTCGGGTGCTGCGCCGCCAAGAACAACCGGTCGGACGTCTATAAACACCGTCGTTGTGGATGTTGTTAGACGATTCAGACGGGGGTGTACATTCACTTCGTTCCTAGATAGGGAGACTTGATACTTAGCATATTCGTAGGTTCCGATGTTGTGGATTTCATTGCTCGGGAAAGAACTTCTTGTTGGGGTTGTTTTTTTAGGTGCATTTTGATATATTTTGATTCTCTAGTTGTTGCATCGGACATGTATCATTCGATTAGTGATTTGCTAATTCAATGACACACCATATCGAATGTTCAATCTCTCTCACTCTATCCTATTTTACTACGCAATTATTCGCTAACAAAATATTGTTAACTGATCTCGATATGTTACGTTGTCGATCGGACTAAATGCGCAAACGCTAATGATGTTGTTTGGTGAAGTAATTCGACTATTTCCAATTGAGCTTTAGTGTATTATCTTATTTAACGTGATCAATGAGATAGATTAATCTCCTTAGATCGAACAGATATCGAGTATTGAGGTTAAATAATATTATGGATCGATGAGTGCATCCAATTGCACATAGTGGTTAATTATGATATGTCTTGCTATACATGACTTATGAATCGTGACATGTCGTGGTATATATAAATGACTCGTGAATCGTGATATAGGCCTGTGTATCGAAGCGAATGGCGCCTTGATCTTTTGATATATGCAGATCCCTGGCCATGACCTTGGCATCGATTCTATGTGCCGCTCCTATGAATGAGGTCGTTATATGACTTTTAAGTGAGCGAACGGGGCCTCGTGCTAAGTGACAGTATTTCGGTCCTTTATACGGACACCTATTGATTACTGAGTACCTGCGAGCATGCCATGTGCATGAGTGCCACTTATGTCCCGCTTTAGAGATGAGTCTCTGGCTAGATGACAGTGGAGTAGATCGACTCGAGTTTATGCCATTTGAGCACCCTGGATTGCCTATAGCATTCGTGTTAAAAAAATGTTCCGTTCATATGTTTGATACATGTCGACTTGTATCCGATCGTAAAAAATTACATCGATTAACATTTTCTTTCATACCTTGAGATTTCATTTACCAGGCTAATGTTGCATACCCCTTTTAACATTTTCAGATTAGCAAGCTGGTATCGACATCTACCTTTTGAGGAGTTGATTTACATGCGTTGGCCACTTAACTTGAACTTCAACTCTATGATTGCTAAGTTTAATAGTTTATCTATAGAAATCAACAAAAAAAAAAAAAGAAAGATTATTGGGCCAAATCATTGGGCCTTTAAGCACGAAATTCGCTAACAATGGGCCCACAGAAGCTCCGGCCCTGAATGCTTCATCAAGTTCAAGATCCGAGCACATTGTTTTGGAGCAACTAAATTGAAATTATCTCTCTTAATAATATACGGGACGGAAATTATAGGATTCACGATACGGATGTATATTATCGTATTTTTCCTCAAATACGTAAAAAAAAGTTCTGAGTTACTATGATACAATCAAAAGACGATGTTTTTATAGTAAAATCATGATTTTACGTCATTCATATAATATATAAATAAGAAAATCTTACATATTGTAACGAGACTGTTTAAATTACAAGATTTCATAGAGATATTATCAGACATGATAGGTAAATTTTCTCGGTCATCCGTGCTATCTAATGAGAAGTAACGAGTATATTATACTTACACATCTTGAATATATAAATGATTCTTAACATGTTGCATCATTGGTTGACATAAGAAAATACATGAAACAAGTTGAAAACCCAAGTATTTTTACCCGAGTATAACGCGGTACGTGCTTTATACGAGTATATAACTCAGTTCACTACGAAATAACGTATATTTTTCCCTAAGTTCAACAAACATGCGGGAGTCAGAAGTTTCATTGAAACGTGCAGATGTGTACTTAACGTAAAAATACGAGTATTTTACTAACGGTAACTCATTTCATTGTTAACTAAGTGGTAGACAGATCATTTCTTGCTTGTGCTCCTTTCCCTCCTGGCTAAGGTTTCTTTATTTCGAACCTCTTAATTTGTCAATCTTCAATTCCTTCTTTCACACTACATTCAGTTGATTCCATCCAACTTTATCATGTCCTGAGCGAGTAATTTGGAAAGTTTATGCGTATTTTAGTGACTTGGACGTTAAAAAAGACGACGAGTAGGACAAATCTAGTACGTCACTCAAATCGGACGGAACGAAGTGGGGGGCTCCGATTTTTCTATGAAGGTCGAAATTTAAACGAAGATATAATCTTTGACAGCCACCTTTGTGCCTAACGTTTAGGTTTAAGAACTCAGGCCAACGAGAGAGCTAGAGAAAGCTTAAAGAAGGGTGACGGTGAAAACTAAAAAGTACTCAGATAATCCGACAAGAAAAGCTCAAAAGGTTCTGATGATGATCTGCAGACCAACAACGTGTGCAGGCCCTCTTTCAGATTTTATTACGAAAATCCGATAAACAGCGAATATAGCTCATGCTTTGGTTATTGCAAGATTTAACTAAGACACCCGCTACATGACAACCCTAAACAACAATTCATCCTTCAAGAATACTATAATGGGTGAGAGGAAGATGGTGGGAGGTGAAGTCAAGAAGCAAACGTGCATGTTTTGGTCGTATTTAGGCTTTTGAGGTGTGAGTTTTGTTTGCTGGCTGTTGGATGTATTGCACCAGGGGCATTAATCTGAATTACAGAGAGGTTTAGTGCTTAATTAACTCACTGAGTATTTGCTCGGCCTACCTCATATCTCTTTGGAGCTTTCTGCAGCATGCTTGAGTCATTGCAATCTGATCTGAACCTTGGCAAAATTCTCTTTCCCGGATTCCTGATTTGGCCTTTTAACTTTAACCTGGTGTGTTGCTTTTGACTCACGTTCATTACAGTGCAGATACATTAACAAGCTTCCAGTATATGCATCCTAAATCATCATGCCGTCGTATAATTCCGTATGCCATCTGCAAGATGAGTGGCTAAGCAGCCAACGACCGCCCGTTTTTGGTACTCTGGGAGTACATAAAAATGGGTCACTCAAGACTAGGGTTGAAAATTGAAACAGTTCCTCTTGGAAATTTGGTTTCATGGTATATACTACATGTAATTCTGGTGTATTTGACCTATTGTCCAACGGTACTGGGGCAAGAATAAGAGATTCTTACATAGACTTCAGCATACTTTAATGCCCACTAAAGAATGTACATCGTACTACATGTTTTTCTGTACTATGCATAATCTATCGTGTCTACCACATCAACCGTAGATTAAGGCCATGTTAAGAACTTTAAAGAGAAGTCACTTCGGCCTACTATGCACATGGTTGAATTTGCTTAAAGTTTGAAGTGGAACCAAGAACGTAAGCCCAATTTAGATAGGTAATAAATAGTACTCGTAGGGATTAGCATATGCAAGTGAAGAGAACTTTTGTAGCTGAAAACATGTCCTTTGGCAATAAAACCTTGAGATTACCTGAAAGGATGAGGCCCAGGATGACCCTCTCATTTCAGTTGGAAATGTTAATAACCAGATTACCTTCATTGAAGAAAATTCTTCTTATAAAAAAAAGTCTCACGTATCGAGTCGTAAATATGACATGACGTAACCGACCAATCACATTATCTGCGTAATATGCATCCCATTCGACTTTAAAGTTGGAATTTTTGAACTTAGAGTTTCTCATTGGCTAATTTCTTCATTTGTCACCGCCACATGAGATGACTGCTACACAAAACATCCCCTCTTTCTACAAAACAAGAATGGCAATGTCTCAGAGCATTTTGGACAAAGCACACTTATCTAGCAAATTTTCCTGTCTTTCATTTTTATCTTACCTAAACGACCAGGGAGCCTTCCCCCATCATGAAAGTACAAAAGGATAACATTATGAGCATGATTCTAATTAGCGACTAAATGCACCATCGATTGTGGTCCTCCAGATTACATACAATGATTAATAGAATTTATTAACGAAACATAGTCAGCATTTTCTCCACAGTTGTGACTACCAACCTAACACTATTTTGAAAGTTTGAATATAAATTTTCACACCTTCATAGGAATCTCTTGCTCTGTAACTGAACTAAAGCTGCAATTTTTGTGACATTATTCTTCTTGTTTTTACATGGAAAAAGACCCCAATCAGACAAATAAACTTTTCCTCTAATTATTCCTGTCATCATTCTTGTTACCTTGTTAGCCTCGTTATCACTGCCACAATAGTACAAACATATTCCTCTTCATTCTTTTCCCTCTCCATTCTTTGTCTCTTGCTATGGACCAACCCTCGTCATGCGTGACAGTCCATGAAATCCCATCCAAAAGCTCATCGGGTGGTACTTCGACATCTGTCGAAAGAGACCAAGAAGGAGAGAAAATCATAACCATGAGGAAGAACATCAAGAAAAGAGCAAAGGGCAATGATGCAATGAGAAGGTTTCTTGGGGTGAGACAAAGGCCTTCGGGAAGATGGGTCGCCGAAATCAAGGACTCTTCGCTGAAGCTGAGACTTTGGTTGGGCACTTTCAATAGCGCTGAGGAAGCCGCTTTGGCTTACGACAGCGCGGCCCGGCTTCTCCGAGGGAGGAACGCGAAGACAAACTTCCCGTGCCGCCAGCCGATCGGTATTCACCATGAGGTGAACTGCAGTTTCATAGGACAGCATCCAAAAGTCGACCAGATTCTTCAGCATGCAAACATGAAGCAGCAACAAGCAAGATCATCATCGTCATCATCAGTTCTCAACTCTTTTCTCGATTATCCATGGCAAGATCGGAACAAGAGCAGTGAAGGTGGTTCGAAGGATGTCGACACCCTCATCGAAGACACGATAGTTTGCTCGTTGACCTCATCAAAAGAAGGTTCGGACGGTTGCGGTATACAAGGAAACGAGTCCTGTGGGCTCTCATTATTTGGTAGTTCTAAGGTTTATTCCTCAGTGTTCGTGGCCCCTTCTTTTAGTTCTTCAGCGTGTCAAGGTGAAAGAGGAGAATATGATCTTCAAGAGGCTTAGTTTATTGCCAGCCTAAGCTCATGGTGACCACTGCTTCTCAATCGTCGTAAGTATATTAAGTTTTGCCTTCCGGTTTGGTGTTTTATCAGTTGTTTGGTAACCCCAATAATGTCTCCAGCGATGTGTATGCTCTCTGATTGTAGTGATCGTATGATATGAAGTTGCTGTTAGCTACTATGCCTCTTGTTTAAAAGAAATGCAGAAGCAGAAGAAGAAGAATATGTTTGCCTACTTTGTGTATGCTCTCGGATTTGACCATGATCAATACGTGAAAAGCTGATCTTGATTTAGACTCAACCTGAGCAGTCTTTGGTACTGAGATATACAGATGGGATGTAATCTCAAAGTCTCGAATCCGGGATACTCGATTTAGATTCGGAGGACTTAGCTTCCATGTTTTGCCATTGGTTTTTTCTCGTTGATAAGGAACGTCTCGCCTGTAAATCTTGAGCATCTAGATCACACAGAAGACAAAGAACATGCGAAACTCGCATTATTTCTTTAGACTAACTCAATCTACTATATTGGTAAAACAGTTTCGCAATAAATTCTATCCTTAGAGTTGGAGCTGAAGACCATTTCAGAATGCAACATATATTTGTCTAACCAGATCGGTCCAAGAGGAATCTCTTGTTGACGAATGGCTAATATCACAACATAATAACAAAAAGGCAGCGTCACATATCGGCACGAACCAGTCATTCAGATTTCATCATGAAGAGACGATTCCGAGTGGCTATGGGGAAAGATGTAGATGTCTAAGGGGACTATCATCTAGTCTTTGGTTCCGTTTCTCCAGTAAACAATTAGTTTGAGTACCGATCGAATTTAGCGACAAAATTATTGGGAAACATGACAGTAGTCGCTCGGCCCCGTGGCCGCTGATTCACCTTGATGAAATTCATCTAGGGTGCTTAACCAAGCTCCATTTCAGACAAACTCAAAGGCCTGAATAAGCAGAGAAAGAAGGCGTGCTAAACCTGAGCTTTTCTGGACCTACACCTCTATTTGAGTCCCATGTCTCCTCCAAGATCTCACGGCAAGCCTCTCCACTTCACGTGCCGTCAGAGTACAGGTCCCACCATGGCCCCGATGCGAGCATATGGATATATTTGCACAATCTTTGTCGGTGAGAAAGATGTGGCAACGTCTTTATGAATAAGTTCACTGATTATCGATTGAAGTTTGGCGAAACATGAAGACCAGATCAAATTAGCAGAGTCACTGATAATTTGTACCCCTATGTCTAGAAATGCTAGACGCGAGATTCGATCCCAAGTCTCGTCCCTGCCCTCCCCCAGCCACACTGGCGGCCAGGCTGCTGCCTGAGGGCGTCAACGCAAACGGGACCACCATCATTCGACCTCGTGGATCTCATGTTTGGGTTCATGAATACGAACTAACTGCACAAACCATTCAGATGATTGTACGCAACAATCATTCAAGTCGAATCTATCGGTCAAGCAGCCATTGCCACCATCACCAATTTCGTCGCCACCTCCCAAAATGTCGTTGTGAAAATCCCCTTCTTAATCGTAACACACTTTTCCAGAGTTTTTATTTTGCGCAAAAACGCCATCGGGCCCAAGAGAGATGGATCACATCTGATGGTGACAGGGTTACTTACTCAGCTGTCCTTAACGAAACGAACAATGCGTCCTACTTCTCGTCCCCCCGAAAGCTATATCAGAACTTAGCTCCAAGTCGACAGGAAGCTAAAATCAACTTGTGAAACTCCTTAAAATAGTCTCTATTATCTGAAGCCAATGGTTTCAACCTCACGATCATTAGGAGATATCGTCAAGTTATATCAGGAAATACTATCACTAATCATGTCTAGACTCTGTAAATAGTATGATTTAGGAGCAATATGAAACTCATTTAGGAAAAGATGCAGGGCGAAGTTATTTATCTTCTCTAAGGACAAGCAATAAATGGCATGAAACAGCCCAATTGATGTCGATGAGTGATTCGTTTTCTTCAAACAACACACAAGACCCTGTGAAATACAATCGTAAGCTCGACACTTGACACGGAGAGGAAAAATAACAAAGGAGAGAGTCCAAGCGGCAGATGGGGCAGCTGCTTGAGGGCTGCCGACCTGAGAGCAGCTTCAAGGCTGAAGCCGGGCAGCATCACAAAGGGCAGTAGCGGAGAGAGAGAGAGAGGAGGCCGAAAAAGAATCATTTAACGAAAAGAAGCGAAAAAGTCAAACTAGAAAAACGAACTACTATGGGTAAACGGTGCCCTGTAGGTGACAAATACACAATGAATGCAAGCGACATCACCGGTTGCAGCATTACAACTACGACGCCGCTGCAGCATAACCCTTACGAAAAAAGTACACAAACAATCCATCAAACCACGGAATTAGATATTATGCTGAGCATAAACATTTTAAGACAGCAAAAATCAAAATGAAAACCAACCAAAAAGGAAAAGAGAGAGAGAGAGAGAGAGAGAGAGAGAGAGAGAGTATCCTCAGCCTGCAGATGTCATCCTAGATTCTTCCACAGACCCAGGTTCCCAGAATTTGGTGACTCCTACACAGCGTACGCAAACGAATCTTTCCTCACAAATCTTTTTCTTTCTTTCCAAACTAGCTTCATAAGCAGAACATGATGCCAGATTCCAAAAGTGCTTCCTTCAATGTTTCGGATTCTCTCTCCCAAGTTGTAGTCCACAAGCTGTTGTTTTCCTTACTTTGAAGCAGTAGCTTGTCCAACCGATGGAACTTCATTCAAAGATGGTCCCCTTAGGGCACCAAAAGGAACCAAGGAACCACTTTTCTACCACCAGATCAAGAAAATGACATGTTCATGGGAACCACTTTCATCCAAAAATTAAATGAAGGCGACCATGAGAAGACTATTCGGTACATTGCAGACAGCCAGTATCACACTTCCCCTAAAAAACGTAGGAACAGAGAGGAAAAAAAAATAAAAAATCTAATGACTTCCCGAAACTCAAACCACTCATGACCATGTAGAAACTTCTGGAAAAATCAATCTCCAAAGTTCTTATGTAAAAAGGTGCAGAAGCAATAATAAGCTTGAGCTTGTAAATATTCCAATGCGTCAACACGAATGACACAACTTTTGGCCAAAAGGTCAAAAGATAATTATGAAGAAGAATCAGGATAAACAAGTTGCTTTGAGGAAGGCATCTAGAAAGACAAGCTGATTGAATTGTTAAACATATGCAGGCTTTGTAATGAAGATAACGACCATTTTGCAAATGGCATCAAACTTCTACTTAAAAAAAGAAAACCACAAGTTCCCACAAACTTCAACATCTTTTTGCATTAGATAACCTATATCAGCAAATATTCCAAGAAACTGGGACCGAGGAAGAACCAGAAATGAACTGAAATGATGATGATGATAAAACACGAGAGGAGAAATCAACTCAACTCCGCACATTCAATTGACAATTGTTTCCTCCATGCTTTGGCGACTATAGTAATTCTTCAAAGCAGGTCAATTGATCCGGAGCAATTTATAGCTAAGCCAACAATTTGTTAACTTCATATGGCCAAATGAGTCTCGACAACAAATCACAGCTCTAACAGTTGCAAGCTTACCGAAATCACCACAACAGCTGCAGAAAACCTGCTAAAAAGCATCAGTTTCAAATGACGCACACTATCATTCTCTCTCTCTGTTTTTTCTTTCACAAATCACAGCATACTTTTATCTTAAATCAAGCAAAGCTCCCGACAATTTTTCCTTTTTAAGAAATAAGACATTTCATTAAAATCTGTCGGATACTGCAGCAGCACAAGCCGAGCTGAAATGAGAGCTGACAATTTGCCTCATTAAAGCACTCAAAGAAAAACATCATCAAGCTAGGAGCACCAACAAGAACCTCATTTAGTTCGAAAAACCAAGAAACAAAACAAAACAATGTTTAAAAGAAAAACATAGAGTAAAGAACCACAAGCCACTTTGTTCCCTCACCCTTTGCTCAGGTTCAAAGAGATTTCAGTGACAAGAGTCAATTACCTCCTGGGTCATCTTCCTCCATCAAAGACTGCTTGAAAAACAGCTCTTCCACTCAAAAACGAAATGTCCCAAATGGTTCCCAGGAAAACTCTCATCCGTTGGACCCCCCCAATTCCAAAACTACTCCCCCTTTCTCAACATCCCAAGATTTTACCAAGCCAACACGATCCAAAAAAGAAGAAAAACACAAAAAAAAAGAACAAAAGCAAAACACACCCAGAACAAAAGAGAGGAGTGAGCGCTGGATGCAGAGGTTTATCGACCGATTCATGCGTTCTGTCAATTCGAACCAACAAAATACCCCAGGAAGAGATCGATGAACCGCTGCCTCCAGTGACTTCACCCCACCCCCACCCTCCACGCCATTAACAAGCGACCCAAAACAAGACACGAGCTCACCCAACAAGCCCAACCCACGAAAGACCGACAAATCAACCCCGCAAACACGATCGGGGCACCGTTTCGACGGCAATCCCAGGCCAAGATGACCCAGAAAAAAAAAAAGAGAGAAAAACGCAGATCCGAACACGACCTCGCCGCATTCGCCAAGAACTCCCCAACCCCCTTGCACAGCGACCCACGAGGAAACGAAGCGTGAAGAGCGAAGACGAGATTTGGAGGATGAACCAGGCGAATCTGGCGGCGTCACCGTCGCCGTACGTCGCTCCGCCTCCGCCTCTCTCTCTCTGTCTCTCTCTGACATGGACTGTTGTAAATAGTAGAAGTAGATATTTAGAGAGAGAGAGAGAGAGGGGGGGGGGATGATTTCTGCCCTTAGCAAATTTCAGCAAATTTTTTTTGTTTTTTTCTTTTTATAATAACTCCCACCAATAACCCTGGCATTTATCTATATAAGGAAAATTATCCAAAAAATTAAGTGCATGCGTACTTCCCTTAACTCTAAGTTAATGTTCCACGCCCCAAAAAAAATACTCCAAGTTGATGTTGGCTAGACTTAAAAAAAAATCCGACATGGAGATATCTTAATGCCTGTCGAGAGGATGTCTGGCGACGATAGGAGGTCAGGTAGGCGCCACATAAGGAAAAAAAACCAGTAGATTTAAAAGGGAGAAAAATAGTAGCTAGAGAGGGAGGAAAATGTAGAGTTGACGGAAGTTCTCAATTACATTAATCAGATAAGTTCCATAAATTATTTGTACTAATCTAAACTCTAAAATATTAAGATTTGAATGTAATAATTGCAAGAGAAACATCGAGTGCGTATTAAATGACATTATTTAAACGAAATGGCAATATTATTTAAATGTCCACTTGTAGTTATCACATTATTCGGTGTATTACAAAAGAATTGAATTTTAATATTCTTATTTTTGCCCTAATTAGAATAATCAGATGGAGAGGAGATCGGTATGCGCTATGAGTCAATTCTGTTGGATTCTAGGTTAACACAAAATTGATCCGTCGGTGTTCACAGAAAATGAATGGTTGGATAAATGCTTTCCTAAAATTGATCGCTTCCGTTGCTTACAAAAATGAGTACACGAAAAATATTTTAATTGTCCACGAAAATATCTAGTTAAAATTGTTGTGGATAGTGAAAACATTTATTATCGACTAGTTATTTAAGCAATTACGAAAATATTTTAAAAATCATTCATTTTTTTGTGAAATAAATGGACCAAAAATTAAAAAAAATGATAATAAAAAGAACGATGATCTTTTTTCTCAAGGTGGAGATAAAATTCACAAAGGATGGAGAAAAAAACAAAACTTGGAAAGAGCAAGTATAATATCTTTCTAAAAAGCTGGCCGAGTGGTTAAATACTTGATTTGAAATCAGCGAGTTTTGTGCTCAAATTACAACGTTAAGGATAAATTAGTAATTTTGGAGAAGTACTACAAGCGTGTCGATTTCCAAACATTTGGATTTCATTGTTTCAATAAAAAGTATAAAAAAAAATACAAAAAAGAGGCCTTTTTGCGGGGCCGGGGGGCGCAGCGACACGTGTCTGGTTCCGAGTGCACCGCGGATGGCGCCAAAACTAAGGGGACCACCTAGCACTAAACGACGAGATTTTCTGAAAGAGTCATTTGACTTTGGTCAAACTTTCATAACAAACCTTTTAGGATTTACGAAATCATAATTCGCAAATATAGATAAAGCAATGTGGCTTTGATCGCCAAAAATTGTTGCGAATAATTATATCTTATGAATAGGTGAAAATGTACTTTTATAAAGAAAATTAATGGGAAAAAGCCACCAAAAACCCCAAACTTTCCCCTCTGTAACACATTTACCCCAAACTTTTTTTTGTGACACCAAAACCCCAAACTTTCTTATTTGTGACACATTTACCCCAATGTACATTGTCCATAGGCATTTTCGTCTTTTCCGCTTTTTCTTTTTTTTAAATTTTTTTTTCAGATCGGGGAGGGGGGCCTCGCCGGCGTCCGGCGGCCCTCGCCGGCGGCCGCCCGACGCCGGCGAGGGCCGCCCGACGCCGGCGAGGTCGCCCTCGCCAGATCCAGGCGAGGGCGAGCCTCGCCGGCGTCGGGCGAGGCTCGCCCTCGCTCGCCCAGGCGAGGGCGACCTCGCCCGACGCCGGCGAGGCTTGCCCTCGCCAGATCCAGGCGAGGGCGAGCCTCGCCCGACGCCGGTGAGGCTCGCCCTTGCCAGATCCGGCGAGGGCCGCCGGACGCCGGCGAGGCCCCCCTCACCATCTCTGAAAAAAAAATAAAAAGAAAAAGAAAAAGCAGAAAAGACGAAAATGCCCATGGACAATGTACATTGGGGTAAATGTGTCACAAATAAGAAAGTTTGGGGTTTTTGGTGTCACAAAAAAAAATTTGGGGTAAATGTGTCACAAAGTAAAAAGTTTGGGGTTTTTGGTGGCTTTTTCCCAAAATTAATCTCTGCTAAATGATATAAAGAACGTATATTTTAGCCTTAAGATTCTGGTTGATTTTCATATTTAAAAGTACGATTCCCCGTTTCTCGTTTGTATTCTTACGTTATCCCTTGATGTATGCATTTGTGTTACTAATATTCTAATATATACTCAATTTTCAATTTTATGAGCTCTTTCTGTATTTTAATCCTGCCAACTATTTATCTTCGGTATTTTCAGTTCCTCTCCGTGGGACACAAGCACAAACGCTCGGCTATTTGAAGTTTAACACCCCCGCCGAATTCAAGAACCTGTTAATTCCAAACTTTTAGCCTTTACGGTTGACTTTGATTTAGAGTAGTTTGCATGCAATTTATGAATTTGAGCACATTTCTAATTTCTGAGCTGCAAATTTCCCGACGCTTCGATCAACTACTCAACACTTTTAATCTTTTGACCCATCTATGTTTAATTATGAAACGTCGAGGTATTTCTCGATTGCAGACTTGTAATAAATATCATAAAATTACAATTATGTTTTTTCTTTTACATTTCTTGAATCTTTAAATTAACATGAACTTATCAAGCACGAGAATATAGGCTGCGTTTGGTCGACCGTATAAAAATCAGGATAGGATATGTTTTATCCTATCCTGTGTTTGGTGATAGTCCATGATAGGATAAGGTCGGATCTAGACCGGATATAACCCGGATAAAAAAATCCGGGGGGAGGGGTGGGATAGATTCGGATAGGATTTCTAATGCCTATTTTTCCAGAAATCCTACGCTCTACTCACCGTTATCTTCATCCCCACACCTTGTGCGCTTTCACCAAAAAAATTTCTCGACTTTTTTTCCTTCACCAACTCCTCCGGACCCGTGAATAGCAAAAAAATAAAATAAAAATTATCCTATCCGACTTTAAATCCGTAGTCACCAAACAGTGGACAGGATATGAAGAAATTCCAGGATTTCTTATGAAATCCGGACGACCAAACGCAGTCATAGAGATTTCTGTAGATTTTTGTGGGATCACCCAATGGATCTAAAAATTAAAAATTGAAAAGGAAGATCAACAAGTGGGTATGCTAATAAAGAGTCCCATTTGAAAGATTCGAGCATAAGACGTCCCTACTCCGATAAAATTTATCTAAAGATTCGGTATCCACATAATAATATTGTCCTCCACATTCTAGGGTAAGGTTGTTCCTTACATTTATAAACCGATCGCTAACATCTTCTGCAATCGATGTGGGACAACCTCAGCACTTTTGAGAGGAGCTTGCTAGTAAATTTGCTAGGTGGCAACATTAGTCTCTATACAAAAGTATGCATATAAATAGTTGTATCCAATCCCGAGAAATTACCTAGAAAGACCAATGTATTGTTCATGTAAGGATGGCAAACAGTGAAATTTTGTTGGCCGAGACATTGAGGCTCCGTTTATTTATCAGAAAACGAATGATTTGAAAAACATTTTCGTCAAAATGACCGCTTATATTGCTTGAAATAATTAGATAAATAAAAACGTTTCCATTACCAATAATAATTTATATCTAAATATCTATATAAATAATGAAAATATTTTTCGTTCATTCATCTTTTAAGCGATACAAACAATAATTATCAGCAAAACACTTTTCAATTCATTTAAGCTAGTTGGCCTCTTCCCATACAATCTCTCACTTTCAGATTTACCTAGCACTCAATTTTTTATTCTTTTTTTATCTAGCACTCAAATTTCACCCACCACCAAGATTGATAATGGCTTGTCTACCCTAAGATGTGACACTCGAAAGTTGACAAAATGCCCAGATTCTCTGCTCTACGATCCCAAGTCAACACATTCATGAATTGGCCAAGAGATGCTCCCCAACGCATACACCATTGAAACGAACAAAGTGGACACTTTCCTTGAACTTACCTAGTCCAACCAGACTAACCTGTCCTGAAAATCTTCTGTCTTTCTTGTACAAATTTTGATCACCGACGCGCTATTTCTGTTATAAAGTCCATGCCATCGGGACCAAGATGAACCTCAAATCCATAACCAACTTCAACAGTCACCACCCCCTCCTCCATTGCTTAATATACCAAGATCCCACCCCCCCTCCTCTTCTCTCCTCCTCCACCACCGCCACCACCACCACCAACCATCCATCAACACCACCGTCGTCGCCGCCGCCTCCTCCTCCTCCTTCCAAGAACCCGCTTTTTCATCCGTGCATTCACCTCCGGCCTCCCTGTGGAGGAGCCTGCAGATTCCGTGTCACAGAACATCGCGTGCCACGACGTTAAAAATCTAGCCATGGAGGAGTCGCTGAGCCAGCTGAGGGACATATTCGAGCGGTTCGACATGGACTCCGATGGCAGCCTGACGATCCTCGAGCTCGCGGCACTCCTCCGCTCGCTCGGGCTCAAGCCGTCGGGGGACCAGGTCCACGTCCTTCTCGGCAACATGGACGCCAACGGCAACGGCCTGGTTGAGTTCGACGAGCTGGTGAGCGTGATACTGCCGGACATGAATGAGGACGCGCTGATCAACCAGGAGCAGCTCCTGGAGGTGTTCCGTTCCTTTGACCGTGACGGCAACGGGTACATCACGGCGGCGGAACTTGCTGGGGCGATGGCCAAGATGGGCCAGCCGCTGACGTACAAGGAGCTCAGGGAGATGATCAAGGAGGCCGATGCGGACGGGGATGGCATGATTAGCTTTAATGAGTTCGCTACTGTAATGGCGAAATCGGCCTCCGACATCTTCGGCAGATCCTTTTAGTAATGTAGATGATCCTTTTAATGGTAATGTGGTGATCTTTGGCAAGCCAGAACGACAAAAGGTCATCCACATTGTAGAGAGTTTGTGCAGATTCATGGTCTCTCTGCAAGACCTGTGTTGATTAGATGGTTAGAATTCTAGAAAGTGAGTTCTTTCTTGCTTTGCGATGCGCATGATTTGCGCGATGCAAGGCAAGAACCTGAGAACCTGGGTCGACCTCAACTGTTGATTGATTCTTTTATATGTAGATAAGATCTGTCAGCTGACAATTTGTTTCCCAGATCAATTGATTGCTGGAGTTTCTCCTCTTGTGCAAGTCCTGATCTTGTGTGTGGATTGCTCGCTGTATTCTTTTCTTCTCATGATCTGCAATTTCACTTCGAACCCGGAATCCGATTGCGCCGAGAAACAAATAGGTAGAAGCCATGAGATTGTCATTGTGAACCACCCTTTTTTTTATTGCCTTTTGCATTCGGACATGAGAAGGTGAGTTGTCCCATGTAATTTTTAACGTTTGTGATGGTGAGTGTTGACCAAGGGTAGAGACAGATTTAGCTGTGACCATGCGCGTAAAGTCACTGCATGATTCAACTCAAAGCTCTGTCTCATGGATGGCAGAATCAATCCATTCCTGCGCTGTCTCTATACAACTTTTAATCTGAATGGCACGAATTGTCAGAGTTTGCACTCGCTGTAGAGTTATAGTTGTGTCAGCTGAGAAAAGTTCTGCATAGCGTATTGATTTGCTACCGCATAAAAGGGGTCCGTTTCGCGTCTCGAATGTATTCGGACCTTCAACAATAACAGAGAGAAATGTGTCCAGACCAACATTTGCTACCAGAAATAAGTGAAAATAACACAACAAATTCTATGTAAAAGACATAGCAGCGGCACGAAGATTGCTTGTTCTTTGCTTATGCTAAGTTTACTGAGATGCCCAGATAAAGATTTCTTAAACCATGTGAATGTCAGTGATAGGAATAGTGACTAGGAAGAGGAGCTTGTTGGGTCATTTCTTGACTAAAAGGAAGAGGTTTTTTTTACTGCTCTGAGAATTGAACTTGCCGATTGGAACTCACATGTCAAGTCTGCAACATATAGAAGCTCCGGATGCAGTTGTGTGGTTCTCAAAGCCAGCCGGAATTTAAAGATTGTGGAGAATATACTGGCTGTAGTTTACGGAATTGACTTGAGGTTGCCGAGTACTAAGTTAAGATGATTTCTAATGACCATCATAAGCTTCTTGTTTGGTCTCCCAATTGGGTTTGGCGATGTAATCATATGACATCTCAATTAGGTATGCATGAGATTCTCAACCTATACGAAGAGCTTGTGGCAGCAACTGGCTTTTTTGGCTACTGGTTTTCCCAAATCACATTGCTGATCTATTCAGAACAGATAGAGAAATCTCCGCAATAGTGGTTATAAGAGTAATGACAAGTACAGTTTACTACTTCATCCGTGACAAGATTGGCGAAAAATCCTGTCCAATGTCTCTCCATGCTTCCAAAACATCAAATAATTGTCTTGGAGCTGAAAAAATGTTGCAGGAGGTCACAGCAGCGCAATCACAGTTGGGACTGTCATCTTGCGAACCTCCTTTGAGAAAAAGCGGCTCGAGAGTTGATCTCTCGTGGTATACACGCTTAAAGACCTTAATACTTGCTAACAAAGTATCCTAATAATAGTCTACAAAAAGAAAGAATCTCTTCATTCTTCTTCAGCCTTGATCTCCTCGAAGCGTTTTGATGTCGCCTCATAACGAGCTGTGAAACCGACTGTGGTGGGCTTCAGTGATCTCTGGCACACCAGTCGACAGTATTCAGGATCGTCCGATTGCCCATCATTCCTTATCCAATGTATCATCTGATGGTACATTGGAAAAAACCGCATTTGAACGGCCGAGTAAATGAAATATGGCAGGAGCGATGAGACCAGAACGAAGAGTGTGATGAGCCAAAAGGAGAAAGCGGGCGCGCATGCCTCGAAGAAGACCATATAGGCGGTTGTGGATATTTCAGGGTCCATAGCTCCGTACGCTAGGAGGAATATGTACCAAAGGATAATCCCTCCCCAGATGAAGAGATGTTGAATGTATGTGAAGTAGTTGATTGATAGCGCCATCTGGCAGTTGACGACCCAAACGACGCAGGTGTACATTGTCGTTCCAAGGATTTCGAAGCCGACCACTTCACCTCCTTTCCTAAATGCTTGAGTCTCCACGGCGCAGACACAGAAGAAGAAGATGCAAGTCGCACTGAGGACTCCGTTTAACGCCCATCCAAGGATTCTGCTCCAGCTGAATAGCATGTTTTGCACGCCTTCTTGGTATAAAAGTGGGAACTGTAACGTCAAATAAATTCAATCGATAAGGATATAATTAAAGCATACAGAAACTACGAGGAACATAACAATGTTGCATTAAGGAACCTACCCTGAGACATAAGCGAGCTGAGACGTCTTGGTCGAATACTCCGAGGGCAATTACGGGGAGTGAGGTGAAGAAAACGTTGTAAAACGAGAGATACCAATCATTGTAAGCGGTTTCTCCAGAGAATGCGGCATAGGCCTCGAAGTAGAAGAGCGTGAAGCCAAAGGCAATGTTCTTGTAGAAGAAATAGCAGATCTGTTAATAGATATAAGCAGAACATAAGTGAATAGATCCATTGGACGGAAGTGGCAAGGGGCCAAGAAACAATCTAAATTTTTGGCTTTCCAATATGAGAGCGAGTGTATCTCTCCAATTACAAAAAGATGTTTCTGCAAGTCTAGAGATTGAACTTTCTCGTTGATTGTTACCATTGATGACATCCTTCTGTAACACCAATGCCCGTGGACAAGTAGCAACCTTTCCAGAAATCGGAACTGCGCAATCGCAATGTCGCTGGACATAACAGCCTGAAAAATTGGAATAACAGTGACAGTGAGCTGATCAGACAACAAGTGGTACTGGCATACAAAGAAAAGGAGAACCTCTTGGAGTTTTTTTTTTTGGTAAGGGTGAACCTCTTGGAGTTGTTACCTGCATTCCTTCAAATCCGCTGATGCCAACTCCAATATCTGCTTCCTGAAGCATTCCGACATCATTTGCGCCATCGCCAATCGCTAAAGTGGTACCGCCTGTTCTGAGTTTAACCAGCCTTGTGACCTAGAAATTTCAAGGAGCGAAACTAGTGAATCTTCAATTGGTAAATAAGGCAACTTGGACACGGAATGTTTTAATGTCAACCTTTAAACTGATGTATTGCTAATGCTTGAGTTCTCAAAGACAGGAATTTTTGCATAAGTCAAGCTAGCTTAGCATCTATAAGATTTATCAGGATTCTCTTGAAAACTTCACTTTTTTCACAGTGGCTTCAAAAACCTGCTGCAACAGAACATAGTAAATGAAGTGAAGTACAGAGCCCATTTTAATTTTTTTTTTGGGTAAGGGAGCCCATTTTAATTTCGATTCTGCATAGCATAATAAGATAATCCCCTACGATTTTTCTTACACAATTCATCATAATTGGCTGGACCAAAGGCCAGATTGTTATCTGCAGTTCATAGCAATTTTAGAAGACTCTGGAGCTGAGAGAAAATACAAGCACAATCAGGTTTTTTTTTAAATTATCTCAATTCGACAAATTATGGTAGAAGGACTAGAAAGACTAATAGGGCAATATGACGAAGATTGCGGGACATACTAATGCTTTCTGTTTGGGAGATGAGCGACAGCAAATAACAGATGCACAGCCAATGGCAAGGTCGAGGAACATGTCCTTGGCATCGTCTTCCAGAGCATAAGTAAGCGAGTTGCCATCGATGATCAATGCCAAAACGTCAGGGCTTTCCCTAGATGCATCAAGCAAAGCTTTGCCTTCACTTATATCACGGAGGACGCTTGCCTTGACTGCCTGAAAAAGCAAGCAATCTCTGCCAGCCTCACTACTAGTAATATTTGAATATTTAAGCAAAGGAAACATAAGAATATAGAAGAAAATACCGCAGCAGTGGCAGAGCTGTCCCCTGCTTTCTCCAAGGACTTGTACTCTGGCGTCTCAGAGTTGATTATTATCTGCTTCATTCCTTGTCTAAGCAAGCTACAGGAAAAGCTGCAAACAATCCAACAGTAAGTTTAAATTCTTCAAATATTGCCTTTGTTTACTCCATATATAAAAAGAAGACCTACCCAATATTGATCGCCGTCTCCATCTTGTCTCCTGTGAGAACCCACATCTTGATTCCAGCTTGAGCAAGTTTGTCAATGCAATCAGGAACCTATCCAACACAATTCATATGTAACCCAAACCTTTATTAAGAATTGGAAAATGTGGGTCAAGATATGGATAATTGAGATTATTTTGTGAGAAAACCATAAGCAGCTTTGACTATCTTTCACAACTATTAAAAATTGTTTCCACAATCATTTTCCAGTTATGATCAGTCCCTGCTGGAATCTGTATTCAATTAAAGTGTCTCAACTCAAGTTCTCACCCCATTTTGAAGTTTATCCTCGACAGCTGTAGCCCCCAGGAGAATTAGATCCTTCTCGATCCTTTCTTCAACTGCCTCAACCTCTTCCTCGCGATCGGCGCTAACTATATTCTTTGCAGCTGCAAATGCTTCATTGAACTCACTGTACTCATCCTCATTAAGCTCACGATATGCTAGCACCATTGTCCTCAAACCTGCGTCGGCATATTCATTTACGTGCTCCTTTGTCTGCTTTACATATTCGCTTCCAGTTTCTGAAAGTCTCTCAAACATGACACTGCTTGATTGGAGAGAGAGAGAGAGAGAGAGAGAGAGAGAGAGAGAGAGAGAGAGAGAAAGAAATTATTAGCCTAAGTCAAAATTTCCAAGTTGAGGCCATGAGTAGTCCATGATAATTGGATCTTTATTTATCAAACCTGTCGGCTCCTTTAGTGAGCAGTAATAGCTTCCCCTCCTCATTCCTCACAATTACAGACATCCGCTTCCTCGAGCTACTGAACTCCAAGATACTTAACAGCTTATAGGTTCTGCAAATGAACACCCGAAATGACTCATACCTCAAGGATGTTTGACTAACTCTAGCAGGATATGGTAATTAAACCCATAATATGCCATTATTACATATATCACAGGAGAAAAAGCTTCAGCAACTTATCATCAGGATAACTACAAGAGCAAGCAAAGTAAAATTTTGTTTAGGTCATTTATTACCAATTATTGACAAAAAGCTAACCTTTCCACTTTTTTTCCAGACGTTGGGTCTAATTCACGCACTGAGATGCTCGTCTGAGTCCTCTCAAAAAATTCAAAACCAAGTTCTCTTGCTGCAATCACAAATGCCGCCTCATCTGGTGATTCGGCTTCATATGAGATTCTTCCTGTTTCTTCATCCACTTCTGGGATTGCAGTGTGGCAAATTGCTAACAATTGCAGGAACTTCTGGAGGACATCTGCCCGAGGCTCATTTACCCAGTTACCATTCATAATCCTTTCATCAGTGAAATTAAATCCCTTTACAGATGTCTTGTCCTCAGTATGGACTTCCTCTCCTGCCACCTCTTCATCTAAAGATGACCCTTTTCCCCAGGCAATAGCCCTTTCAACTTCCGTGATTCCGGTGCCATAGGCAGTACCAGCCACTGAACACTTTATGAATTCCATGGAATTGCAGGTCAAAGTACCGGTTTTATCGGAAAGAATTGTGTCAACCTGGCCTAGTTCTTCATTCAAATTCGAGGTACGGGCCTGAGCAGGCTTGTCTCCTTCCTCGTAGTACATAAGCAGATCTCGATTAATGAAGATGCTTTGAAGAACCTTCACGATCTCTATGGACACATACAAGGAAATGGGGATGAAATAGCTGTACAACATTAGTGCTGTCAAAAAATGCAATAAGGCTGCAATCACCGCTCTTTTGGGATCATAGTAGATTGTCGTATCATCTGGTCGTAGATACCACCTTGTCATAAATTCACCTCCAAGGTCATGACTGGTAGAAATTCCAAAGTATATCGAGCCAATGATAGAGAGAAGAACCAAGAAAGCGAATAAAGAGTACACAATTTTATCCGTTCTTCTCTCGATCTTGCTTCTCTTGGAGGGCGGTGCAGTTGAATTCTGAATAACCTTCGTGTCATGACCTGTGAAAATGACCACCCCATAGACGTAATCTGTGTTACGTAGCTTTGAGTCCCTTAGCAGAAGTTGCTGAGGACTTAGAGGGTGGTGCTCTTGCCCAAGATCCAAGGTCCCAATGAAAGAGTACAAATTCGCATTCGGGTCTTCACATCTAATCATGGCCTTACAATTTAGAAAGTCTGAGTCCTCTTGCAATTTCGAAGTTGCATCGAGTGCTTGTTTTAGCTTCAAGTTGGTTTCTCCGTCAAGATTCATGGTCTCGACGTAGCAAATTGCTTCATCGTAACTGGATGAGAGTAAGATCAGGTCAGCTGGGAAGAATTCATCCTTCTCTACCTTCACAACAGTTCCAACTTTCAAATCTCGCCATTTAGTATCGTTGAAAACACCATCACCATTATGCACTTTTACCTTCCTATTGTTCACCTCAATATCCTGTCCCAACAGCGCCAGCAAAACCAGCCAACAGAAAATTGTTTTTATGACTTACGAGTTTCAAGTATCAAAAATGAAATGCCGATGTTAATCGGATAATCCTCACCTATGGCATGAAATAGACATATCGCACAAATAAAGCACACACAGAAGCACACGTTATTGGATGATCAGATAATTTTGGAGAACTATATTAACCACCTATGCTGCGCACATTTTTCGTACTAAAGGCGAGCAGTCCTCGTTACCTCAACACGCCTATCAAAGCTGAAATGATTTCTAGGTGGAAAAGCAACAACACTTTGCTGTGTATCCCAATGGACATAAGCAATGGAGATAATAATTTCGTCTCTCTGCAAGCGGTGATTAATGGAGGCTTACCTGCTTCTTCCTCTGCCAATCTTCGATAATCTCCTTGGCCATCGTGACTCCAATAACGACAACTAGAGGAAGGACATTGCTGACGGCAGAGTAAGGAGACATCGGAGTGAAAGATAACAAAGCGCAAAGGAGGAAATATATGTTGGCCACCCTCCTGAACTGCTCGAAGAATGACTTGGGAAGGAATGTGGCAAGCGTGTACTTAGTGCTTCTCACATAATTACCGGCATACTTCTGATTACCGGCCTCGATGCAATCCGGGTCATTGCAAAACACCACTCTCGAAAAACCTGGCCCTCCGATCAGGAAATGCTCGCCGAAGAAGGAGTCTTTCCCGCTCGAAGAAGTGTGGATTCGGCCGAAATGGTGCTTCCTTTTCCTACCACCGGCCATTGCCTTCGACTTTTAAACTTCTAACCGCAACGTCTAGTTTCAGACCCCATAAAGAGCTCTTCCGGAGGACACAATCCCTCCTCCAAGAATTAAAAACACCCTGAAATCAGCTTCCTCTGTACTGTTGGATCCAAAGTGCGCATCAAAACCCATGTTCACACAGGACAAAATATTGGAAAGCAACTGATCCCTGTCTTTGAACAGGATTGGGTGGAAACTTAGAAGAGACAGAGAGAGAGATTTGAAGATATAGTGGAAAGACAGTTCAGGTAGCAAATCCCAGGAAGAAGAAAGGAATGAAAGTTTCAGCTGAAAGAGCCAAAGAAACGAAGAAAATGTGCTTAGAAGGGACAGATTCCATCCTGCAGAGACCTGATCTTCGAAGAAGAGAATGGCCTGCAAAGAACCCAAAAGAGGGTAGACCGCTTGGAACTTTGGGATCTTTGCGAAATTTCTTATGGTTTAAGCTATAGTAGTAATTTGAGATTTTGTCAGCGTCAAACAAGGCCAGCCAAGTGCACCAAGATTCTAAAGTTCTGAAATACTGTTTTCTTTTTCGCTTAAGCTCTGGACCCTCCTGTCATTCCTTCGTTTTGACCTGTAGGTGGAAGTAGCAAGTATGACTTTTCTTGCATGCTGTACCGCACCAGGCACCCAGCTACTTCTCTCACTACCCACCCACTTCTTCGGGGGCAAGAAAGAACAGGAGCCAGAGAAGGGTGGGGGGAGGACGTGGCTGCCTATTTACATAGAAAACTCTTTAAAGTAAAATTAGGATAGGCAACACTCAGGCATGACCTTTTTTGAGAGATGTATTGTAATGAGTGTCGACTCTTACTCACAGTACTCAAACTCTTGGAAAATAGTTTTGAGTAAGAGCCGACGCTCATCCCATACCCTTACTCTAATTGATGAACTGGGGTTTAATCCGAGGTTTGCAGCTTCATGTGTCGGGTCTCGACACGGCTTTCAACGGCTTCTTGAGATTTGGTTCGGTTTATCTTTAGGCGAAGCTAAGATGTTAGTATAATCTCGTGCGTGAAAGCTAACCGAGATTTTTTCTAGCCGAACCGATCTCGCTAAAGTCAATAAAATCACGTACCAAAACTATTGCCGTCAACCTCCACTCCTCTTCCATCGCTCCGTGACCCTTGGGGTCAATACAAACCGGGGGTTCGTGCGGAAGAAGCCCGAAGCACCTTTTGGGCCCGGCCCTCCCATTCACACCATCTAGGCCCAGTGGACCTTGCTTAGGCCCAAGAAGCAAAAAGCCCAACAGGCCAGGCCCATCTAAGAAGTCAAAACCGACTTTTCCCCTAAACGGCGTCGTACGACAGTACGTGTGCGAAATTAGTTTCTGACCTTTTCTCACCTTTCAGCTGCTCTCTCTATATATATATATTTATATTTATTTTTTTCTAGGAGAAATATTAAATAAAATGAGGAGAAGCCCCCAGGGAGAGCGCCGGTCCGCCTATTCCACGCACTTCAAAGCCGCGTGCGCGATCGCCGCCGCGCGAATCGCCACCCAACTTAGCTGGCGCGCGACTGGAATCCACGCGCCAACCCCGGCCCGTGGCGGTGGTGGGGGGTGGGAGAAGTCCCGGCGGATTTAAACAAATTCCGCCTCGCTCCGCTTTGCCCTAAATCAGCCGCGAGTGGCCTTTCTTATCCTCCGATTCCTGAAGAACCGTGACGCTCTTCTCCTCCTCCTCCTCCTCCTCCGCCTTCCCGGCAAAAAATCGACTTCGATCGCGCCGCCGATCGCGCCTCGCCTCGCCTCGCCTGGCCTCGCCGCCGACGGCCGCCGCTCGCGCATCGGTCCCTCCCGCCCGGCGCGGCCCTGATTCCGGCAGCGGACGATCGGTTTCGGCTCGGCGCTGGCCCCGCGCTCGGCCCCTGAAAATCGCTGTGGGGGTGAGGACCGTCGCGTTTTTTTGGGATCTCGTGTGTTTTTGGGGGGGTGGGGGGGAGCTTTGCGTGCCGTTGCTTGTTGATCGGAGTGGTTCTGACTAGGCCTGCTGCGCGCGTGTTTGGTTTAGGGTTTGGTTCGTTTGGGTGTTCGGAAGATGGACCCGATGGATATAGTCGGCAAATCGAAAGAGGATGCTTCGCTCCCCAAAGGTCGGTCTTTTTTTTTCCCTTCTTCTTCTTCTTCGCTCTTTTTCCTTCGTCTGATGTGTGTTTGGCGGATTTCTGTTGTATTGGTTTGGGGATGATTGTGCTTTTTGTATCTCTAATTTGGGGGTCGAGTGGGGTGTGAATTGGGGTTTCGTTTCTGATTCCACGATTGGCTTAGTCAGTGAGAGTGACTTAATCTGGCGTTTAACTATGCGGGGTTTGTCCTTTCGGTTTTCTTCTATCTTGCAAAAAAAACTTGGAAGTAAGCGTGGCGGCAGTGACGGTATTGGTTATTCGCAATTTGTGAGTGAAATCGGAGTTTTCGGGGTGTCGTGCACACTGCGTTGGAAGTAGCTTTGGCGGGCAAGTCAATGGGTTGATCCCTTGTGTTGATCTCAAATTGGCTTGAGATAGTCATGGATTGACCTATTTGTTATGACCAGCTTCTTGATTTCTGCAGTCGGTATTTCCTTCTGGTAAATATGTTTTCTTTTTTCGTTAAAACTTAATGGGATTAGGAGATAGGGTTTGGATACATTGCTCATACAAATTGTTTCGACCTTGCTTCAGTACCTCTTTTGCCATAGTTTTATTTTAATGCTCGTCCTCTTACTGCAAGTATAGCCATGGGAAGCCCATGACACTAGTTTACTCAATTCTAATACACCAGCTGATTAAGGGAAACAATTGTGTGGGGGCCCATCCTGCAGATGAAGCAATATTTGGCGGCGGGGATGTCATGCATATTTGTAAAACTTCGCTATGTTGTGCATAGTGGGCTTTTCATAACACTTTTAACAGTTTGAAATAATTTGATTAATCAGGTGGTATTGTACTCGTCAGATTGTTGTGTTCTTATGCTCTACTATGTACTGAAGCGGTCTATCTGTTTATTGTTTTTGCAGCAACTATGACGAAAATCATAAAGGAAATGCTACCACCTGATGTTCGTGTTGCACGAGATGCTCAAGATCTATTAATCGAGTGTTGTGTAGGTGAGAAATAGCTGTTTTGATTGAATATGATCTTATGACAAGCATAAATAAGTCATAGATCATTTAGAGTTGATCAGGTACTTCACTCGCTTGTTTATGGATGGACAAAATGTTATTTGATGATAATAGTCAATGAATATCGCTAGTAAATTATTGCCAATATGTATAATAGATATAGGTCCAGTACTTTATACAGTAGCTTTTGTGTTTCAGGTACCATATTGCTTAGGGTTCAATAATTGCAATGGAATGGTGATTCATTTGCATGTGACCAATTTTTTTTTCTTCCCAGAAGTTGAGTTGGTGCATTTTGTGCACCTGAGACAACATTTACTTTATACTGGGGCTCTTTTACCAACAATACTTTTATATCCATATTTGCTTCTTGATAGGTTAACCATACTCCATCTCTTTGAAACAGCTCTTGTATAGAAACTTGTGAATTTGTACAGAGGTTTTTTCTAAGTTGACTTGCAATGTTTTAATATTGTTTGCCTTTCTCCTATTCTTGTTGCTCCTTAGCTATTGCGTTCCTTTTTTTTTTTAACAATATTCTGGTTGCCTATCTGACATATTTTCCTTTTTATGTTGTCTCCTCAGAGTTCATAAACCTTGTGTCATCTGAATCGAATGAAGTTTGTAATCGAGAGGAGAAAAGAACGATTGCTCCTGAGCATGTACTCAAGGCATTAGAGGTGCTCTTCATGTTCTTGTTCTTGTTCATTCCTTGGACACTCTGCATTGATAATTGATTTTCTTTTGATTCTTCACATTCTCCTATCCTAGCAAAAGAACCATGTGATTGAGTTCTGTCCTGGTGAATAATAGTTCACAATGGCAATGGTTTTTTATCTTAAAAGCTAAATTGTGTTGCTTCCTTGGCATATATCCATTAAGATCTTCGAATAAATTACGTTCTCCTGCATGCTTACTGAAAGCCAAACTGGCATCATTTCAGGTTCTCGGGTTTGGGGATTACATTGAAGAGGTTTATGCAGCCTATGAACAACACAAGCAAGAGACAATGGTACTGCTTTCTTTTTCCTGAAGTGTATTTCTGTTGTAACTGTGTGACAAGTTAAAAAAACATACTGCTCATTTGCTCCATGCGCGGCTGTTAATATTCTACTAGCTGGTATGTTGGAATTTGAAGATACTTTCAGAGTGGATATCATCATCCCTAACAAATTTTATGGAGATGAATTGTGCTACAATTTTTAAAGCTATCTAAACTTCAAAGCAACTGAGTTTTTTTATATCTTCTGATCGGTTGACTCTTAATTTCAAGCATAAGATTCGAAGAAGCCAGCTTTTCCAGAGGGACTTCTTGATTTCGTGGTTTCTGATGAGTTCTCTGATCAAAATGTTTGTTCAATATCGCAACTATTGTGGAGGGTGACTCGAGTCTGTTGGTCCTGTGCCTTAAGAGTGTCAGGAACAGAATAAACCACCTTATTTTTCATTTTCAGTGTTCCTAGTAAGCTCTTGGTCTCTGCTGGTAGAATCAATAATGTTGTGCATATAGCCAATCCATTTGTCGAAAAGACAATGCTAGAGAAGAATTATGAAGTGGAGGGATTCAAAAACTAGTTGAACTGTGCATCTGTTGCAAGATGCAAAACATAAGCAGTGTTTGCTCTTTTGTTTTTGGAAAGTCATATTGCAGTTTGATCCCTTCTTGATTATTGCTTTTGGGCCATGTTAGTTTCAGAAGATGGCGGGAGCATTAACATCTTCTCTTTAAATGTGCGCAGCAGGATTCTCTTAAAGGTGGTAAATGGAGTAATGGAGCCGAGATGACCGAAGAAGCACTACTGGCAGAACAGCAAAGGATGTTTGCTGAGGCACGTGCCAGAATGAATGGTGGGGCCGCTGTCCCCAAACAAGCAGATGTAGACTCTAATGCAGAGAGCTAATTTTAGGACCTTGATTTCCTTAAACCATAGGCAAGCATCTCTAACTCTTCTATAAGTGCTTCTGATCTCCTCTTATTTTGTACAGAGCCAGTTGAGAGGTAGTCTGGCTTTTGTTGATATCATTATACATTTCGAGCTTGTATTTTATGTATGGATGTTTTCCTAATGTAATTAGCGAGGGCTCTTACCATGCTCCAATCCTCTGTTTCTGGTCCGTGATCGCTGTAGTTACTTTTCTATGCATCCTCCATGCAATGAAGTTACTCTTCTTAAGAATTGAAGGCTGTTGTTGAGAGCTGTGGCTGCAGATGTTATTAGATGCAGTTTCAATTCTTCCAAGAAATGCTCTTGCAAACTGGAAGCAACCAGAATTGGTTCATTGGAATTGCTGATGTTAAATCCTCAAGGATGAATAACAGGAAGATATTCCAGCTTTTTGCTGTCGATAATTTGTGTCATGTGGCGAGGAATAATGTAATTATGTTGAGGGAAATGTTAGCCTACGCACCATGTTTGGAATTTTCTTTCTGAAACTGCTTCTTGATTCTGAAACGGCACATGCCGACACAACTTCGCCAGAAGCATAGAATACCACATAATCCAAAGTCAAATTGTTTTAGTAGGGTCTCTCTCTCCTTGGAAAAGGTGAATGACACCTTTGGCCAAAGAAGAAGATGATGATGATACCAGGATTTAGGATTTGAACGAAAATCTTGCCATCCTGATTCGAAGTCTTTGCGAAACTACAGATTTATCCACCCCCACCCCAAGTGTTGTGTACCGTTGACAGTCACTTGTCCGAACTATTATGGACATATCTTTCTTGGTTTTGAGCTAAATCAAAGTTGCAACCAGGATCTCAAAATACTCGAGGATGCCTATTGAAGAGGACCGCCCCGTTATAGACACATGAAAAGAGCCTACGACACCCAGCAAAACTTATTGCGCATTCAGTTCGGAGTCGTAGATTACATCAAACATAATCTAATCAAACAAACAAAAGAATCTGCTACGATCTCAATTGAAACCATTGGGAAAGAATAAACGGTAAGGATACAAACGGAATTTATGAAGGCTCGATTGATCGAATGCGTAGAGGAAGAGAGACGTGGAAAAACAGCCCACAAAGCAAATGTCCTTAATTATAGAATGCCACCAGCATGCTGCTCTCTCCGTCTCCTCGTCTACGCAGTATCATGCTCGAGCTCCATCTGTCCCGCTTTTCTTTCTTTAGTCGCCTCTACTTGAAACATTCAGGCCTTTTACGAGTGAAACCCGGCTGTATGACACAATTTCTTTGTTAATAAAAATAGTCATAGAAAAAGGATATGCAAACTTGATCAGCAGCAGCAGAAGAACTCAGGCACAGTTTTAATGTGCTTATGATTGTTCAGTGGATGCATGTCAGTTGGAATAGCATAATGCCATTCTGGAAAATGGCAGGGATGGGTTTACTACATTACCTGAAGCAGCATGGAGGGAGCTCCAGCCAGGTCGGGAACAACATGGCTTCTGGTCTTTCTTCCATTGTGCGTGGCAACCGAAGGGCTATTAGCCGTTGTTATGTCCCAAAAGCTGCGCTTCTTAGCCGTTGGAATTGGTGATTTGAATCGGTGATTCGGGCTCCTCAACTCACCGGTGCTCGGCTCCTTAGGTCTCAAGCTAGCCCTTGTGACTACCCTTTTCACTCCTTCCCCTCCCACCCCTATCGATGATGTTCTTTCACCCTTTCGTGAAAGCTGCTTTATGCAATCATCCTTCTGTTTCAATTCCATGGCGTGTTCTTTCTTCATCTTTTGCATGTCCGCCTCCAAGGCCTTGACAGTTTGTTGAAGCTCTTTAATCACTTCATCTGCTCCCTTCCTTTTGAATTCTGGAGTGAAACAAGTGCCTGATAAGAAAGAAGCTCTGGGTCTCCGTTTTTCATTTGGCTGGCCTGATGTAGGAGGAGTCAACAGAGAGGTCACAGAGGACGGGGTGGGAGACGATTGGGCAGCCAAGGATTGTGCGTGAAGGCTGAGGAGCTTCTGTTGCTGCCTAGCCAATTGTGCTCGCAATTCTCGATTCTCTTTTTGTAACTCCAGTAAGAGCTTGGCCTGATCTGTTTCTGATTCTGGTACCTGCAATGTTTCCTCATTCGCCTCACATGCCTGCGAAAATATAAGGAAGTATCAATAATGATAGTCAACATCTCCATTGAAAAGCCCCTAAGTTTCAAGAAAATGCATTAAGAAGGAGCATTATTAGTTATCTAAAGCTAGGAAAATAACAATTGCAAGGAATCAAACCTTGGTACGGATTTGTTTGGCCCGGTCTGCCCAATGAAGTGTGTTTTGTGTCTCACCAAATAAGAGATTGCTTGGGCTGATATTGGCGATCATCACAGTATTACAAGATCCCCCTAGAGAGTCCTTAAGCAGTTGTGTGAGCTTCGAGTTTCGGTATGGAATGTGCCTTTTTCCCTCCACAAGAGCACTAATGCAGCTACTTAGTGCAAGAAGAGACCGATTAATGTTGGCACCTTCAAGTGATCTAAGTGTTCTCTGATCTGTGGCAAGAGCTCTCTCTGACCCGGCAAGATCGATCAATGACAACTTACCCACTCGGTTGACCACATTCATGGCGGCATCTTTTACTCGATATTCAACCGCAACCTGATTACAACAAAGCACGGTGTAAGAAACTCGGAATCGCAGTTCCTATTGGAAACCTTGTTAAGTAAATGTATTTGCAAATATACTTGGAGAATGGCATGGGATCGGGAAGACGTTTCATTGGCCCGTGTTGGTTCAGTTGTTCGGTTTTGGTTCCCTTGGAAAAGCAGTGACATTACCTGTCTCGCAAGCAAATGAGGAAAGAAGATTATCAGCCTCTACATTCAACAAACTCACAGATTAGTGAAGTTTAAGAGGGAATGGTATTATTACTTCATCTGTTGAATAAGCTCTGTATTGCGTGAGACCAGCTGCCACAATCCCCTGGAGAACAGTCAACCGCAATTTAGATATTGATCAAACTTATCAACTAAGACGAGATTGAGAAGAAAAAATATATATTCAATTGCATCCTAGCTAACTGAGGGGCTTTCATGCTGGCAAAACAATTACTGCAAAGGATAATGAACAGAAAGACCATTAGCACTAAATAAAAAGTAAAAAGAGGCAACGGTAATACTGGAGTATTCTTCATAAAAGTTTGAGCATAGTTCTTCTCCTGTATGTTACAGGGCGAACCACTGAATTTTATCACATGGGAGATCCTAAATTCTAGGTTGAGATAGTACAAGCTGAACTCCTTATGCAATTCTTGAAAAAGAAGTTCCGAAAATGATCATTTTCTATTCCATAAAGCAAGTTCATACAAAAGACTAGACTAGAGAGGAGTGCTGTTATCCGTGAATGATAATGCAAAAAAGTAAATTCTTCTCGAATACGTTCAGATATATCCGTGATTCAACCTGTTTATCTTCTCTGAGAACAAGAGGCCTTCCTGGAGAAAGCAAATCGCGGACAGTTTCGTTATAGACCTCGAGATAGGACAGATGAACCACATGGTTTCCATCACAGCTCCTCTGCCTGATTTTGGTGAAGAGATCCTTAATTGCCAAAACCATGACTCCAGGATTCTCAACAGTGCCAAGCATCGTGTAAGTCTTTCCAGCTCCAGTTGCGCCATAGCAGAATACAGATCCGTTCCTCCCCTGCAGAACTGCTTCGACTAATTCCGCTGTTCTGTTGATAATAGTAAGAAACACCATCATTCTTTGCTACCATCTAAAATTGAAAAGAAAACTATAGCATTTCCATTCCTAGAGAACTTGAAGAGCTACTCAACAAAAGAATTACTTTAGCTCCTTCAAATGCACATTCAAATCTTTTCCTTTTTGTTTTTGGTAATTAGAAATATTAAGCTTGGGAATGTCTAAAAGATTGAGCTGTTTTTCTATTATTTCGGACTCCTACTCCATAATCCAATACATAATCACATCCTGTCCTCTTTTGGGAGTTCTCTGCCACCAAACAGTATGCTTGTTAATGATGCCAATGGAAGTGAAAACTGGTCTGAAAAGCTAGAATCTAAAGAACAGAGAGAGAGCTACACATAGAACAGAACACCCTTAATCTCTAGCAAGAATTCATTTTAACATTGGAACCCCCTCGGCAGGGAAAAAATCGAAAATTTCGCTCATCCGAAGCTTAAAAAGTTCCAGAAAGCTACAACGGACCAATACACATCAATCAACACGGTCGAAACTCTGTCCTACCAGTCCCTAGTTTCCAGCTACCCGATTCGAGAACTAGAAAGACGAATTGGAATTTACCAAAGACTTATGACTATATGGGCAAAACTGGAATCGAACTCTTCGCTAGCAATTCAAATGCATTAAAACCATTAAAACCTCAAACTTCCTCAGAAAGAGAGAGAGAGAGAGAGTCTCACGTGGCGGAATAAACTTCTTGCTGAGTGGCGGAGTCCGGGAACGAAGCATCAAAAGCGAAATGCCTCCCTCTCAACCTCTTCAGCCTCAGGTAATCGTTCTCGTTCCCGAACTCCGTCAAGTACACGTCCCTCCCGTTCACGATCCTCACGCAGCACCTCGATCCCGCCTCCCTCTCCCTCTTCGCCATCGGCCTCAGCCTCACGAACACCAGGATCCGGCTGTGCTCGCCGCCGCAGCTCCTCTCCCTCGCGGCCGCCTCCGGCTTCTCCGTCTCCGGAACGACCTTCGCCGGCCCGCCCATGGACAGCCTCCTCGCCACCGTGGTGGCGGCGGTCGCCGGAGCCGCCTTCCTCGGGCAGGCCGAGAACCCGATGATCCTGTCCTGACCCGACCCGATGTTCTCCTTCGCGTCCTCGGGCCTCGGGTTCGGGTTGTTGGGCTTGGGCAAGACGAACGTTCTCGTGATCGTGGAGTTGGTCATCGTGTTCTCCCTCATGATCTGACCCAGTTTCCACCCGTTTTCGACTTTCGGCTCCTTGTCCTCCCCCCGTCTGGATCCGAAGAGGTCCACGCTCGGGTGCGTGGAGAAGCCGGCTCCATTCCCGTTCTGCTCCTCCGCCGCCGTTCTCGAAATGTTCCT
The DNA here is from genome assembly GCA_031216235.1 of Syzygium jambos. Classification (NCBI taxonomy): domain Eukaryota; kingdom Viridiplantae; phylum Streptophyta; class Magnoliopsida; order Myrtales; family Myrtaceae; genus Syzygium; species Syzygium jambos. Next base: position 4,970,080 of record CM062221.1, read on the forward strand.
CGCTTGCTTCTGCTGCTCGTAGAGGAGGGTCAGCTCCTTCATCTTCTCCTTGAGCCCGTGGTGCGGGTTCCGCAGCGGGAGGTTGAGGTTGCCCATCTGGGTCGCCGGCCTCTCTTGGCGGTTCTTGATTCGGGTCCGCGGCCCCGCGCACGGGTCCTCCTCATTGCCCTGCCCCCGGTTGCCGCTCTGCGAGTGAGACCGCGTTGACACCGGCATGTTCCAGCGGCTTTCCTCACCATCCAAACCAGCTGCCCGCTCAAATCTTCCCACCGACCCAGTTGCGGAAGCAGTCCCCACGGTGGCCGGAAAACAGACCCAAGATCGGGAACTTCCGCCGGAGAACCGATCTCGAAGCGCTCCTCGCCGGCGAAAACACTAACCAAGGTCGAAGATTTGCCCCGGAAAACTGATCTCGAAGCGATCTTTGCCGGCGAAATCAGTGAGGAAACTGCGGAAGTTCTGATCAAGAACAGCAACAGTTCAAGAAGCTGGAACCAGAGGAAGCCGCAGCAAGCGCAACGAGCACTTGAACAAATGGAAAAAATTGGAAAGAGGGAGGGAAGAGCGGGGATCGAGTGCGGTGGGCGATTCCTGGGGAAAAACGATTTCGGTGGAATCTGGGCCGTCGAGAGCCTGATTTTGATCATGGACGGCTGATGAAAAGGGAGTGGAAGTCCGGGGATTTTGAAGAGAATGGCTATGAGCACTCTCCTCTCCCGTCGGAGCCTCCGTGTTAGTGTACGGATGGGGAGAGTGGAGGTAGGGAGAAGTGGAGCGCTCTTAGGGGGGGGGGAGAGAAATTTTGAATGCGCATCGGCCTCGTAACGTTCAAACTGCGTGTCAGAGAAGACCCCAAACGGTCGGGTTCTTCGTTCTTTACGTGTTCGAGGGATATATTGTCAAATCTTTTCTTGATTTTCTTTATTTAATTGCGTGACTAATTTTTATTTTGGGTCAAATGTGACTAATTAAAGGCTTAATCTTTAGGAGGGGGATACACTTCTCATATAATTATTATAATTAGGTGCTTTCGAAGCGTGTAAAATCTATTCTTTTAATGTGCTGCGAAACATTTCGAACGCACAGTAATTTCTTCTCTATAGTCTCGGATCTATTAGAAATAAGTGACTGCATCGTTTTTTTTGTGATGTAACATGTGCATTTGAGAACAAGTGAATTCGAACTATGTAGCAGCTCATGATAATGCTGAAACGGTTAATATATAGTAACGATAAAGTGTTGCATTATAAGAATGGTGAAGCTTGAAATGATCATCAATCATCACTGATTGAAAAAATACTTATTTTCAAATCTATTGTTGCTACCCCATGGCTACTTTGAATATCATATTTTTCGCATAGTAGGATAAGCCTACCTTCTCGGTCTAATCAAAGGCATGCCATCCATGTTGCAATCGATAAATTTGTAAGAAGATAATTTAATGTGACGTGAGCCCAAATCATTATGATGAAAAAAAATCAAACTTTAAAATTTCACAGTTTTGGAATGCAAGATCCCAATCGGTTATTACTAAGGGTGATCCTCTCTTGAGTAGTTGGATTCTCAGCCTAAAATAGGGAACTGACCTTGTAGCTTCTGATTTCAAATTTTTTGGAACCTCAAACCAAACCGGTTTGTTCTTGAATCGCTGGGAAGCGACCCATTTAATATTTTGTCTAATAAATCAAATTCATCTAATTAAACATAATAAGTGCATCACTCCACAACAAAATTGTATAATGGTATTGTTGTTTCTTTATGTCATAGGCAATGGTTCGATTCTTGTTGGATAAAAAAGAATTATTTTCTTAAAAGAAGTTTCGAAACTAATTCATCTCAGTAACAAAATTGTTTTGGACCTAGTTTAGACGAGTTCCAGGTAGAATCACCTCTTCTGATCTTTGAATTAGGAGCCGAACTGGTCTTAAATCGATTCTATGTGCGTGAAACCAAAAATCAGACCCGTTTTCCCTAAACCGGTTGCTTCTCACCGGTTCTCGGGTTGAACGGGACCTAGTGCTCACCTCCAGTTATGATCCACCAATCCTTATTTGTCACGCATCATATTTGATTAAATGATCATAGTATATCTTGTCGGTAAGATGATTTAATGGTTAGTGCACTATCATTAGATGGTCAGATTAATGGACGGCTGGGGATGGAGTGTGAGAATTTGTCCTAAGCTTTATGGCATTGCTATGGGCTAAAACCACGTTAGATGAATGATGACAAACTATGCATTTGTCCTTAGCTTTATGTTTGGAAGAATAATCACTGGTTTGACCTAGCACCTTTATCTTTACTTTCACGTTTTCTAATCTGCACCTCATTCGGCTTTCCCAGGTTTGAAGTCAGCACACAATGAGCAGTCCAATTTGATTGTTTTTTAAAGGAAAATCATACCTACCTACATGTCCCAAGTGTTGGTACAAAGCGCTATCGTCATCATTTCTATGTTCTTAAAGTGTTTAACATATCGAGTTAGATTAAAAAAAAAACTCGAATTTTAAGAACTCAAGTAATTCGAAGAATATAAAGGAACAACGAACGAGCCGGTTAAATCGTTTTCACTCAGCTCCATCGAACTATAGCGTGACTGTACGAGTTATCGAGTTTTGAGGAGCAATTTAGACCGGCCGCTATTTCAAGAGAGCACAAGATATGGTATTCATGTTGAGTGGGTTATTGAAGAACGTATGGAAAAATTGTTTAAAAAGTTTCAAACTTATTACACTTTTGTCAATTTAATCTGAAGACCTTTTAATTGTGCTAATTGAGCCCTAAATTTTTTCACGTTTTGCCAATTAAATTAATCCAGCAAATTTTGGCCGGAAATCACTGACATGAACGCCAGCCATTTTACGGGGCACGACCAGTATTGACGTAAATAATTTTTAAAATATTTTGGTATTTTTCGAATTCTTATTAATTTTTTCTTTTCTTTTCCTTCTTTACTTTTTTTTTCCTTTTCTCTTCTTTCTTTTTTCTTTTTCCCTCCAACGACCATCGTAAGGCCTCGTCAATTTTTCCAAATATATCGCATGATATAATATGTTTGAGAAATTGACTCTCATATTTGAACTAGTAAGAACAATTTTAAATATACATATATCGAAGTGTGTAAAAACATATTCTATGATGCAAACAATTTATTAGCATGGCCAATAAATGGGGAAAAGTGTCAGAAATGTCCTACACCTATTGCATTTGTACCAATTTAGTCTTAAACCTTTTTATGGTCCAGTTCAGTCCTAAACCTTTTGTCTTTATGTCAATTAAGTCCTTTCGGCTAATTTTGGCCCAATATTGCTGACGTGGACGTCGGCCGGCCTACGTGGCACCGTCGGTAATGATGTGGACAACTTTTAATGATATTTTAATTTTTTGGAATTTTTGAACTTTTTTGTTTATAATTTTTTCTTTTTTTTCCTTTCCCTTACTTCTTCCTCCAACCTAGGTGCTCGTGTTTCTGGTTGCCGGTGCCCACTCCATCAGCTTCGTTGTGCCTCGTGTAGAGGTGTGCGGAGCTAGACCACACGAAGGACTTGCTAGTCTAGCTTGAGTAGCCCACACTGTTGGCGGAGGGGGAGCATTGTGTCGGAAGGAGAGGCCGCGGGACCCGCATCGCATACAACATTTTCACTGAATTGTTTTCTTGTCATCTTCACATTTGTCATCGCTGGGATTTCTTGGCAGTTGCTTTGTCCTGACCGTTGGAATGAAGTTGATGCGAATGGAAAGAATGCAAAACATAAACTTGTTTAGCCGTTCATCCACATTATTTAAGTAGTTTGGAATCAACTTGTTCATTGTGACCAGAGTCAACACAAAAAAAAATGTTGGGGATTTGTGTTGCAAATAGACCTGTCATATGGGTGAGTCAGGTCGGGTTTGGGTTTGGTCGAAAATGATCCGACCCAAATAGATCCATTGAACCCGATTTGACCAATTTCCATGTAATAAAAATATAATGACACATACCCGATCAAACCCAAAAACAATTTTATATTTGAAAACGAAAGATAAGAATTTCTTATTATGTCATAATTACGAATTACATCAGTATACATAGCGAGCATTAGGGCTCACTGACAATGAAAAAGACTAAAATATCCTTCAACACTCCCCCTCAAGTTGGGGCATAAATATTAAAGAGCCCCAACTTGTTACATAAAGTAGTCACTCTATTACCCCACAATGACTTAGTGAAAAGATAACCAAGTTGGTCTTCGGTCCGTGTGTATTGAAATGTTATGTCCTTGTTCTGAATCTTTTCTCGTACAAAATGACAATCTACTTCAATATGCTTTGTGCGCTCATGAAAAACTGGATTTGAAGCGATATGCATGCAAACTGGTTATCACAACACAAAAACGAGGAAGCTAAAGATGGCATACTAAGTTCGGATAATTACATCCTTAACCAAAGTAACTCACTAGTCACATGAGCCATGACTTGATATTCTGCCTCTGCACTTGATCGAGACACCACCTGTTGCTTCTTACTTTTCCAACTCACAAGATTGCCTCCCAAGAATACACAATAGCCAGAAGTTGATCTCCTGTCAATAGGGCATCCTGCCCAATCAGCATCACAGTAGCCAGTGACATTAAGATGTTCATGATTCTTGAACAAAATTCCTTTGCATGGTGCTCCCTTCAAGTACTTAACAACACGTAGCACTGCCTCCTAATGTGTAGTGCGATGAGCACTCATAAATTGACTAACCACGCTAACAACAAAGCAAATATCTGATCATGTGACAATTAAATAGTTGAGCTTACCCACTAACCTCCTATACTTACTAGGATCATGAAGTAAGTCTCCATGCTTTACATCAAGTTTCACATTAGGATCCATCAAAGTATCGGCAGGCTTAGCCTCAAGAAAACCAACCTCACTGAGGATATCCAAAACATATTTTCGCTGTGATAATGAGATATCATCATGTGAGTAGGCCACTTCAATGCCCAAGAAATACCGTAAACGACCCATATCTTTTGTACTAAACTCTGTTTGTAAAAATTGTTTCAACTTTTGTATGCCCTTAGAGTCACTACCAGTGACAATAATATCATCCACATACTCAATTAGGAGAACATATCCTGCAGAAGAAGTGGAACTAAATACAGAATGATCCACGGTACAACGTTGCAAGCCAAACTGAATAACTGCATCGCTAAAACGACCAAACCAGGCACGAGGAGATTGTTTCAACCCATATAATGCCTTGCGCATGCAACAAACACTAGTAGACTCCCCTTGAGCAACAAACCTCGGAGGTTGCTCCATATATACCTCATCTGCCAAGTCGCCATGAAGAAAGGCATTCTTGACATCAAGTTGATGGAGAGTCCAATCTTATCGAGCAGCAAGAGAAATGAAAACACGAACATAAGGCATCTTTGCAACAAAAGAAAATGTGTCATCATAATCCACTCTATAGGTTTGAGTGTAACCTTTGGCTACTAGACGCGCCTTCAGACGCTCAACAAAACCATCAGGTTGAAACTTCACTGTAAAAACCCAACGACACCCCACAACCTGTTTGCCAATAGGTAACGGTGTAAGGTGTCATGTCCCATTATCCTGTAATGCTTGCATTTCATCCTTCATAGCTCGCCGCCAACCTGGATGAGCAAGGGCCTCTGCAACAGTACTTGGCACAGACGCGATAGATAAAGAAGCAACAAACGAGGAATATGTTGGAGAAAGATAATCATATGATAAAAACTTAGAAATAGGGTGACGAGTATGTGTATGACAAGACAATGCAGTATAGGGGGTAAATCGGGAATTAGGTTGACCGACGCAAGAACGCGTACCTTTGCGTAATGCAATAGGAATATCAGTAGTAGGATTAGGCTCAGAAGAAACTTGCGGATCAGAGGCCAAGGCATTAATTGGCGAAGAATCATGCATATACAATGTGGGCGGCGACTATACTACCTCACGCTGAACAGGACGACACCATTGATAAGTTTTGTCAGCAAACTAGAAATCAGGTGGTGCCTTAGGTATACTTGGTAAGGAAATAGGCGGTAAAGGAGCTATGGCTGAGGACAATATATCTTCGGAAGGAGTCACCAATTGGGTAGTAGAGGAGTAATACGACTGATTCTCGACAAAAGTTACGTCTGGCGAAACATACAACCGCCGACTAACAGGATTATAACACTCGTACCCTTTTTGAGTTCGAGAGTACCCAAGAAACACACATTTATCAGCTTGTTGATCGAGCTTGTCATGACCAGGACCAAGACGATGCACAAAACAAACACAGCCAAATACACGAAGTGGTAAAGAAAAAAGTGGACTTGCAGGATGGAGAGTAGAGAAAGGTATGCTTCTACGAAGCACAGAGGATGGGAGACAATTTATAAGATAGCATGCTGTAAGAATAGCATGCCCCTGAATGTTTTGGGGAGGTTCATATGGAAAAGAAGACAACGAGCAACATTCAAGAGATGACGATTTTTTCGTTCCGTCACCCCATTCTGCTGGGGAGTGTAGGGACAAGATGTCTGATGTAGAATCCCATGAGATATAAGAAATGATTGAAAACCAGAGGAAACAGCCATATATTCTTTGGCATTATCAGAGCCCATACATTTAATAGAAACGTGATACTGATTGAGAATCTCAAAGTAAAACATATGAAAATAGGAAAAAACTTCAGTACGATCTTTTATTAAATATAACCACGTTACGCGGGAATAATCATCCATGAACGTAACAAAGTACTTATAACCAGACATATCATTGACATGACACGGTCCCCAAACATCAGAATGGACTAACTCAAAAGGACTTGATACACAACTCTGGACACGGGAAGGGAAAGATATTCAATAATGTTTGCCAAATTGACAAGCATCGCACTGGATAAGACTCTTAAATGATGAAACAAGAGAAAAATGACGAAGTATGTCAGGCGGTGGATGACCCATACGACAATGCATCTGAAAGAAGTTTGAGGCAGTACTCTCCTGAACGGCAGTAGCAATAATGTCTTTGTTTAGGTAGTACAACCCATTGGACTCATGCCCTCCACCAATCATCTGTCCGGTCCTCAGATTCTAAAAGACACAACGAGTGGAGGTAAATGTCACTAAAAAATTTAAATCTTTGGTAAGGGAACTAACAAAAAGTAGGTTATATGGAAAAGCTGGTAAATGGTAAACAGATGAAAGAGAAGGGCCCAATGTTACATTCCCTTAACTAGTGATATGGGACTGTGAGCCATCAGCAAGTGTAATAGGATTAGGTGACATAGGGATAATAGTAGACAATAAGTTAGAATTACCGGTCATATGATTGGTGGCACCCGAGTCTACTACCAAGGAAGTGATTGCAAACGAGAGTAAACAAGACGAACTACCTGAAGAAGTCTGTGCCAAGGTAGCAGTAGAAGCTGAGGAACCCACCACCTGATAGGGGTGTACTAAGGACTCATACTTGGCGCGAGAGAACATAATGGTACTAGGCAGTTCTTGTGATTGATCATGAACCTTTTGCATTGGTGGCTCACTCACATTGGCATAAGTAGCCTGTGGACAAAGCTCGGGATGTAGAGTATAACAATATGCCTTAGTATGGCCAGCTCGTTGACAGTGGTTGTAATAACGTGAACTTCCAACACCCCTATTGCCTTCACGGCCATGACTTGGAGAGAAACCAGATTTGCCACAGCCACGGGAACCACGCCCCTGGCCTCCACGACCACTAGAAGACTGAGAAACCATAGCACTTGTTACAGGTACAGAATAGAGTGCAGATGATGAATTAGGCGTGTATCGAAGGACCCGAGAGAAGACCTCATCAACTGATGGAAGAGTACTCTAAGAAGTAATCTGTTGTCTGAGAGAAAAATGAGCAGGACCAAGCCCCTAGAGAAATAACATAACTCTTATATCTTCTTGATGCTTTGCCAACTCTCTAATATTATCAGTGGCAGGCAAATAAGTGTCCAGTCTCTCGCAAAGAGTGGTAAACCTAGAATAGTAATCGGGTATAGACATATCCCCTACACGTAAATCAAATAACTCCTCCTAGACATCACAAACATGGCACTACAAAAAAACATCTTTTTTTCCGACGAAATTTCCAACGAAAAATTTGAAAAAATTCGTTGGAAACGAATTTCTAACGAAAAAAAATTCGTTGGTAATTCGTCGTCGCAAATTTTTCCAACGAAAAATTTCAATTTTCGTTGGAAATTTGCGACGAAATTTTTTTCGTTGGAAAATTCGTGGCTAAATTCGTTGGAAAAACCACAAAATTTTTTTTTTGGTCAAAAAATCGTGGCAAAATTAGTTGGTAATTATTTGTTGCAAAATTCGTCGTGACAAAAATCGTGCGGGTGAGGGCCAGCCTCGCCGCCGGCGAGGGCCGAGCTCGCCATGGCCGGCGAGCTCGAGCTCGTCTAGATCTGAGCGAGTTCTGGGCGACCTCGAGCTCGTCGGCCATGGCGAGCTCGGCCCTCGCCATGGCCGGTGAGGGCCAGCCTCATCGCCCTTCGAGCCGGCCGATCGCCCCGACGACCTGGTCAAATGTTCGAGCCGTCATGATCGGGGATCGGGTGCCGGGCTGATTTATGAAATGGACAAGTTTGTGCATATACTAACTGGTTCACATTACTCACTTGCAAAGTATCTCTTTACACAGATACATAAGAAAATTCAAGAATTCTAGACATTCTTGCGTCCAAATCCATCTCAATTCTCAAGAGTCTTTTCCCTTTTCTTCTTTCAAAGATGCAGAGCGAAGAATCTCCGGCATTGATGATCGATTTCAACTACAGAGTGGGGCAAAGCGGAAGATGGTGAAAATCATTTGATGGGGAGGACCTTGTTGACGATGTCTTGGCTGAGGACGGTGATCTGGGAGTCGAGGGCCTTGATGGTCTGCTCCTTCTGGTTCTCCAGGGTGGCCAGCGCCTCCTGCAGCTTCGCCTCCACCTTGCGCCGCCCCTCCAGCAGCTTCTGCTCCAACTTCGCCTGCGTCTCCTTCTTCATCTTGCTCAGCGCCGCCGATATCTCCGCCCGCGCCGCCCGCATCGCCGCCGCCGCCTCCTGCTCCTCCAGCTGCTTCACCTTTGTCGACTTGTCCTTCACGCTGCTCAGCTTCTCCCTGATCGCCGCGTCCCACTCGTCCATGAAGCGCCCCAGCGGGGAGAAGTAGATCTTGTCTAGCGCAAACATCGGCAACAGGAACTCGCCCATGATGACGGGCAGCGTCAGGTTGAAGTCGAACAGTGCCGCCTTCTCGATCTCCGCCGCTAGCGCCGGCATTGGCGGGCCAGGAGGGCGGAGGACGCGGCGGCGACGAGGAGGGGCAGGGATTTCACGGAGAGGGAGGCGAGGGGCTTCGGGAGCTTGAACTTGGGGACGGAGAGGTTGACTTGGGGTTGCTGCTTGGGCTTTGAGGCGGCGAGGGTAGGTGGGATGTGGGTCTTGCAGGAGGAGGAGGAGGCCACGATCATCTTGGCCATGGCTGCGATTCCGAGGACGGCGGCGGCGGTGAGACTTTCTCTCTCTAGTGACGGTTCTTTGCCGACTGCGTTTTGGAGAGAGAAAGAGAGAGGGAGAGATGTTGATAAAAGAAAAGAAGAAGGAGATGAGAAGAAGGAGACGAGACAGATTTTTCGTCGAGAAAATGAAAAAATTTTCTTGGCAAAATTCGTTGGAAATTTCCAACGAATTTTGCGACGAAAAATTTTTCGTTGGAAATTTCCAACGAATTTTGCGACAAATTCAAAAAAACCCGGTATTGTTAGGCATTTTTTAACTTCGTGGTAAAATTCGTTGGAAATTTCCAACGAATTTTCCCACGAAGTTCAAAAATGCCGAACAATTTCCAACGAATTTCAATTTTCAAGGCAATCATTTTAGTGTGTACAATTTTTGTTGGAAAATTCGTTGGAAATTTCCAACAAATTTTCCTGCGAATTAAAAAAAACTCGGTATTATTCGGCATTTTTTCAATTTGTGAGAAAATTCGTTGGAAATTTCCAATGAATTTTGCGACGAAAAATTTTTCGTTGGAAATTTCCGACGAATTTCAATTTTCAAGGCAATTATTTTAGTGTGTACAATTTTCGTTGGAAAATTCGTTGGAAATTTCCAACGAAAAATTTTTCGTTGGAAATTTCCAACGAATTTTCCCACGAATTCAAAAAAATCCGGTATTGTTCGGCATTTTTTAAATTCGTCAAAAAAACCCGGTATTGTTCGGCATTTTTGAACTTCGTGGGAAAATTCGTTGGAAATTTCCAACGAATTTTCCGACGAATTTCAATTTTCAAGGCAATTATTTTAGTGTGTACAATTTTCGTTGGAAAATTCGTTGGAAATTTCCAACGAAAAATTCGTTGGAAATTTCCGACGAAAAATTTTTCGTTGGAAATTTCCAACGAATTTTGCGACGAATTCAAAAATCCAGGTAATTGTTCTGGCATGTGTTCAAATTTCGCGGGACACGAATTTCGATTTTCGGTTAATTATTTTCAACGTATAAAATTTTCGTGGCAAAATTCGTTGGAAATTTCCAACGAATTTTGCCACGAAAAATTTTTCATTGGATATTTCCAACGAATTTTGCAACGAAAATTGTACACACTAAAATAATTGTCTGGAAAATTGAAATTCGTGGGAAAATTCTTTGAAAATTTTCAACGAATTTTCCCACGAATTTGAAAAATGCCGAATAATACCGGGTTCTTTTGAATTCGTCGGAAAATTCGTTCGAAATTCTAACAAAAAATTTTTTGTGGGAAAATTCGTTGGAAATTTCCGACGAAAAAGTTTTCGTTGGAAATTTCTGACGAAAAAGTTTTCGTTGGAAATTTCCAACAAATTTTCCCACGAAAAATTTTTCGTTGGAAATTTTCGTTGGAAATTTCCAATGAATTTTACTTTTCGTTGGAAAATTTGTTGCAAATTTGCGATGAAAATTTTTTCGTCGCAAATTTTCGTGGCAAAAATCCAGTTTTTTTGTAGTGTAGGTCATGTTATTTCTTCCTGAAAACATAAGAGCACACTTGTCCCAAATGGCTTTGGCTGATGTGCACCGCATAAACTGAGGACTAATCTTGGGATCCATCGTATTCCACAACAACGTTCGAATAGCAGCATCGCCAGAGCATCAATCCTCCAACTTCGTTTTATCTATTTTATCCGAAGGTGGAGATGAAGTCAAATAACTCAATTGTTTGGTGGCCAATAGATATGTCTCGACTGCCATAGACCAAGAAAGGTAGTTGGCCCTATCTAGTTTGACAGAACTTAGCTCCAGATTAGTAAGACTAACATCCATGCTCACATCAGGTCCAGAGTTTCCATCCATAGCTTAATAATATATAGAGAACTTAAATCAGCCGAGGAACTAGGAGCAATCACCCCAATTTTTAGTTACACCAAGACGCTCAGCGAACCTCTACATAATCAACCTCCTTAACCATCGAGGGAATTCATTAATCATAAAAAAAGACCACCAAGCACCAATCAATCAAACTATCCTGAGGAATATCCTTCTGGACTTCGGCATAAACCATAACTTAATGGTAAAAAAAAAAAAGACAATCTTCAGACTTAGTAGCAGGCCCACAAGGAAATCACACCCCTTCCACATGAGAATGACGCACACACCCACTTCAGACTAGGTGGATTCGGATGGCGACGCACGAACGCAGCAAAACCAAAGAAAAAGATCCATTTTTTTTTAATTCCTTCCTAGAAAGTGCATCAACACGAACCATTGATCGGGCTCCAATGTCGAGCGTCGGACCTCGCAAGGACTTGACCAACGAATCCGTCACGCGCAAGGACGGAGTTTATGCTGAAACCGGCGACAATGATTTCTCCGGAGATGTAACGATGATCGTCGGCGGCTAGGGCAAAAGGTTTTGTGGCTATGATACCATGAAAACGAAAGATAAGAATTTCTTATTACGTCATAATTACGAATTACATCAGTATATATAGCGATCGTTAGGGTTCACTGACAATGGAAAAGACTAAAATATCCTTCAATAATATTTAACTCAATCTAGAAAAACTCATGCCCAAACCGAAATGAGAACGTGGAGTGAGTATGACATTGTATGAGGATGAGAGAGATGAGTTGAGTTTAAATAAGTTGTAAACCCATTTTTACCCATTTACGACCCATTTAATACTCATATTATGTTTATACCCATTTATGATCCATTTAATGAACATAACTAACTCATGTATAACTTATTTATTGATATATGGGTTAAAAATAGGTTTATGACCCATATTGACAAATCTAATCACAAGTCTTGTCATAGAAAATGATGCAGATCAATTTTTATGTTTTGATTTCAGTGAAGCATTACTTCCTGTTACGTAAGATATGCGAATGAGTTTTTATGTTTCACTTACAATCAAACTTGGTTTCTTCATCGTATTTAACATGATTTCTTTTTGTTATGGAATATTTGACTGCTAAAGGGCGAGAATTGGGCACTCGTCAATGAGTGAGGAGGTAAGGTTTTGGGTGTAATTCATGGAAATGAGCATCAGCTCGTGGTAATCATAGATTAAAATATTTGTGCTATTATTGCACATTAAGTTCTCGTTGCATCAGCATCCTCCTTTGTGAAGTCTAAAATTTTGAGATTAGTTTTTCTTTGTATTTTATAGTCACTTTTGTATCCCTCATAAGTCCCCTGTAAGGAGAAGTAGACAGCAACTAGGAGACAATAGAATTGTTTAAACCATAAGGAATTGTTGACTTTTTCGACCGTAATTGTTAATTATAAGAGTTAATACCATAAAAAATCTCAAATTGGTACACCTGTAATAAATTTACCCCAAATTAATTTTTTAACCACCAAAAATCCTAAACCGATATACTTGTGACAAATTTACCCTCTATTAGTTTCTGTTAAATTTTACCGTCGAATTGCTAAGTTAGATGATATGTGATAAACAACGAGTGTAGCAGTTTGGGATTTTATCTTCTATTTGTCACTGGTTTACCAATTTGTGATTTTTCATGGTATTAATCAAACTTAACGGAGGGTAAATTTATCGCAGGTGTACCAGTCTGGGGTTTTTCATGATATTAATCCTAATTTTATTGCCTTGCTATGCTCAACAACGAAAGAATCGGCCTTTTTTGCCTAAAATAGTTTTTTGATTCGTGATGAAATAATGTATGCAGCTGCTATCAGGAAATGATATATTGAACAATTTTGTTTCCCACACTTTGTGAGAACCGCTATTTTCTCAATTGGCCTCAAGTTAACAAGGCAAGTAAATTCTCACCAAATAAAAAACAAGGCAAGTAAATTGAAATATCGTATTCAATTAAACACCGACGTGTTGGTGAATAAGATTCATTTAGCCAATAGGCATGCGGCCCTACTAGTAAAGGGATTAGGGGTTGGGGGACGCTAGTATCTTAGGTGTAGGGTTCGACTCTTGTACTCTGTCTCAGAGGCAGAGCAAAAGTTAAAGAGTGAGGAGAGCTAGAGATAAGAAAAAAAAACCAACAATATTCATTTCCATCAATTTTTAACTCTTTCAAAGCAACTATATGTGCTCTTACAGCTCAACCTACCATCCGAAAAGAATGTGAGAGAACAAAATTAATCAATGCGAAAGCAAATGTGTTGACACGATGCACCTTTGTTGATGCACCTAGGGGGACCGGCGGACCCGTTATGCGACTAGACGAACCTGCGGGCTTGAAGTCAACGATGTCGGATTGAGCTCAAATTTGATGGGCTGAAGCGAAACGGCGTGCTAATCAATACTCACGACCTTTGGCCGTGATTAACGATGGATTTTCGCGATTCGAGATTGTTTAGATGGATTTTTCTATTTTTTTTAGTATTTTTTTTGGGTTAATTTAATAAAGGGCAGTTTTGTAATTTTGCGTTTTGATGATTACGTTTCCTAATAGGGTTAGATTTGGGTCTTTATAAGCTTGTTTTAGGGTTTCCTTTGAGCAGACTTTGGATATTTTTGATTTGATAATCATATTTGGAGGACGAATTGTTCTTCTTTCGAACTTTCTTTTTCAGTCAAATTTTCTATCGCGTTTCGGCATCATTTGTCGTCTTAAAAAATTTTGAATTTTTTAATAGTTTTTATATTTTCTTTTCTTTTTCCTTCTACCTTTGCTTGTCTCGGACCTCGGCAATGGCCTTCGACGGGGCACAGACGGGGGTCAATCTCGCTGGCTTTCGGCGAGGCTCGAGCTTGCCAGGATCGAGCAAGGCTCGAGCTTACTAGCCTTGGGGACGCTCGAGCCTCGCCAGAGGCTAGTGAGGTTAGCCCTTGTCGGCTCTCACCTGTGGCCGGTCAGCGGCCGTCACCGAGGTTCGGTGACCAGCAGAAGAAGAAAGAAAAATAAAAAGAAAGAAAATTATTTAAAAATTCGATCTTTTTAAAAATTGTCCATGTTAGCATTAGCCATGCCACTTAGATTGACCAGTGTTCACGTCAATAATTTCCGGCCAAAATTGGCGGAAATGACTAAATTGGTCAATTATCAAGAGATTTATGACTCAATTGACACAATTAAAAAATTTAGGACTGAATTGGAACAAATACAATAGGTTTATGACTTATTTTTGGTAATTTTCCCAAAATGTTAGTGATGTTGTGTATTAAACTTTTAGCTATTGCCGAATAACATTTTTTTTTTATCGGTGCTTAAGATTGTTGGCAAATGTGACGCTTTTCGATACTCATTTCTTTTGTTTTCTCGAATGTGGCCTAAGATAAATAAAATTCTAAATGAATCCACGTAGTAGATTGCAAATGAGCTTTTAAAGAACCGGGTCGGTCCATTTTCAATCCCTAGCGATTGAATAAGAAAATAGAACCCACAAACATCATCTATTCTAAGATAGTAACCTTTTGATCTTTCTTCTAATTCAAAGCTACATATATATCTCTGCATGACAACACCACAAGCTCACATGAAGCATTTCCCTCTAAATCTCTCTCAACCTACGCGAACATGGCGATCATGGCTACAACACCCGCCAACACCATCGTCTCCTTCCCTCTCCAGCCCCAACTCGGGCATCCCGAAGAGACCTCGATCTGCGAATCCCGACGCGGATCGTCGTATCCTTCGCTCATCTTGGCAATCGATAGAGGTGACCCGGCGCGGTTGCTGCTGCTGCTGCCGCTGGCGTTTCCTCCTCGAGAGCACGGCCTCACCCCAAGAGGCGCATTGGCTGCCGGTGATGACGATGACGACGTTAATGGAAGCCGATGACAGAGGTTGGGATTGTTCCACGCACGGAAACGCCTGCCCATCTTGCCGTAGAACGCGCCCGGGAAATCGAGCTGGCCCGTCAGGTTGTTCCCGTTCAGGTATAGAGCGCTGATGCGAGGCAGCGATGCGAGGTCGGGAGGAGGAGTCCCCGAGAGAGAATTATCACGGAGTCCCAAGAATCTTAGCCGTTTGAGCTGGGTCATGGACTCTGGGATGTGGCCTCTCAGCCCGGTGTTGGACAGGTCCAGCACTTCAAGATCCTCCAGATTCGCCCATTCAATGCCCGTGAGGTCACCGCGCAGGGTTGGGTTGTTGGACAGCACCATCTCCTTCAAGGAGACCATTTCTTGGATGTCTTGGATCAACCCACCTGAGATTTCGTTGCCCCCGAGGTCTAAGAGCGTGAGGTTCCTCATGTTCCCGAGTACTCGGGGCAGCGACCCGTCCAGGTTGTTGCTGCTCATGTCAAGCTTCAGGAGCGAGGTCAATCCCCCAAAGGTCAACGGCAGTGGCCCGGATAGGTTGTTCCTGCTGCAGTCGAGGATCAAGAGGTCGTTCAATCCCCCGAGAGCTGGTGGGATGTGACCCACGAACCCATTCGACGAAAGTACGAGCCTTTTCAGGCTGATCAGATTGCCCAATTCCATCGGCAAAGACCCGGTTAGTCCATTCTCGAGAAGGACCAGTGATTGGAGCTGCTTGAGGCTGCCGATGCTGGTGGGAATGGTTCCGATGAGTCCTGGGTTTGATCTGAACTCGAGCGACTCCAAGGTGTTTGATAAAGTCGCCCAGCTGAAGCTGGGGATTCTGACACGGTTTTGGTGAGGGGACAAGAAGCAACTGTAGACGGAGGGTTTTGTGAGGTGCTTGAGCTCGAACAAGTGATGCGTGAATTCTGCATCTCGGGCGCATTTCAGAGAGTTTTCGTAGACCGGTCCTATGTTCAAGGAGCTCACGTACCACGAGCCATTGTAGAGATCACAATACACTCCCTGCATTGACCATGGAAAACAAAAAATTCAAGGTTGGCTTTTTCATGTAGCACTCATTCCATAGGTTAAGATACAATTGGCGAGTGAAGGTGACAAGACGTGTACATGAACATATGTGTTCTTGAGGTTTGTGCTCCATCACACAGGAAGGTAACTTGTTATTTTGCAGAAAGAAGAAAACGATCATTATCCATGGTGTAATCCCGATCACACAAGCAGTGAGCTACAAACTGCCTTGTATCCCCTATTCAGTCCCAGGCTAACGCCATTCACATTCTTCATTTGCTTTTCTTTTACCTCCCTTTTCGTCTTTCTTTCCCGTGTTTCTTGAAGCTAACACTTTGAAATTATATCTGTGGGAGGATACAGTGCAGACCTAAATTATAATGCCTCCTCTAACCAAGCCTATGAATCTTGAGCCGAAGAGAACAATTTCAAGGGAAAAAAAACCCCTATAATTCTAGCGAAAGAGAGCACTATTTTTGGACTAGAAAAAGAAAAAGGGATTAAGCAATGGCGTATTAAGGTGTTTGTTAAGGAAGGTGATGCACTTGAGCTTCGTTAATCCGAACTGCCAAAAATTTGGCAAAAATAAAAAGTCGCACGAGAAGAGCTTAGTGACTCTAAGTCTGATTGATAATTGGAAATGGTATTGATTTCTAGAATTTCTCATTTCTCTTCTGAGTTGCAGAAGGAGTAATGGCTCTTGGGCACTAGGACCCAAATGCCAAAGGCCATTGCTTGGTGAATCAAATATGACCTTCAAGATTGATGAAGTTCAGTTGGATTACCAGAACTTACGAATCTGAGCTCATTTTCGATGATCTAACTCATAAATTGGATTATGGCCCTTTTATCATTTTTTGCCAAATCCTTTTACGGTACTTATTATATAGATTTGCAGGTCTTGGCTGAGTAACTTGGGCGAAAAATGTTCAACTGAGAGCAAACGGATGTAAACTATTGGACACATCGCAGATCCCAGTACACTGCTTGTGTAATTTGAAACTACGCTAGTAGAGCGCGGTAAAATAAACCAAAAATAAAGGGAGAATTTCTTTAGGGAAGATTCCAAGATACTTGTGCTGTAATGGAAATTTCTAAATGTGGTTTGGAACTCTAAGGGTTTCTTGGTATTGACAATTGCACGTGGGGAACTCCAAGAACTCACTAGACATCATTAGTGAGCTAAGTTACAAGATCAAGCAATGGTGTTTGCATTTGCATGTTTTTCCCACAAGAACTACAAAAAGTAATGCATAAGACATATGGTGTTTGCATTTACTTGTTTTTCCCGCAAGATGTTCAATGTCCTGCAAAACTGAGACGATGCATACTAAAATGCTGGTAACATGACTCTGATCTCCATCATCTCTTGCATGTTAGTCATAGAGTAGCGAAGTACCTGAATTGGCGTCCACCCACAAGGGTCTGGATACAAATCAGAGCCATTCCACCACTTGCCCACAAAACCCTGAATTGCATAGTACAGTGCCTGTTGCTCTCCTCTCTCCATTGGAGCCCCTGAAGAAGCATTCTCTTGCTCTTGTCCTCTACAGGAAACACCGAACAAGGACAAGGACAACAAGAGTAGCATGATCAAGAAGCAAAGAGGAGGACTAAACGACATCTTCATGGCCAAATCCAACACAAAAGGCCACAAAGATCAGTGAAGAAGTAACTAGCACTAGTCAGAACTCGTATATATCAACCTTTCAAAAGTCACGAGGGAGACAGAAATCTGTTTACGAAAGGGCCACGCTAAGCTCATCACAGGTCACACCACCATAAAGAGAAGAACATGACAAGAAAGAAAAGCAATGGCCAGAACGTCTGATCTTCCCCGAAAACACCGACAGCACAGGAAGAGAAGCTCCCATCAGACCGAGTAGAGTATAAAACATGGAGGATTATGAACTGCTCCACTATGCGACTTCCGTACCGATCCCACAAACAGTGAAGCAAGAGACTACACAGGACAAGGAAGATCTAATCCGGAGTCTCTTTTCTGCAGCAAAAACAAGTACCAAAAATCACTTTCTTCAAAGAAAATTTAAAAACTTTTCAGAAAAGAAAAGGAGAGATCGCAAATTCCAATAATGTACTATGAGTTCAGTTGCGAAAGTGAAAATGGAGGGGTGGGCTCTTTTGATGGCATCGGGAGTTTTCTTCTCGCAAAGTACGAGGTGGCCTTTGGCGCCAGCTCTTCTTTTGCATGTGGTTCTGTTTTCCTGTTGGGGAAGAATTTATGTTAGATTGGCAGGAGGATCAAAGAGACATCGGTGGTTGGGGACAAGGGTTTCTAGTTCCGGTTAAAACGCCAGGACTTGTCGTGACGTTACTTTTGGGGATGCAAGCACGGATGCTTATCTTTCATACCAAACGTTCAATAGACAAGGAGTTCCATCTTGTAAAAAAAATATTTTAATAATCGATTCATATTCAAGCGTTCGATAGGAGCCCATCACATTACTTCGTACGCGAAAGAGGTTTATTCTATCTCTTAGTACATATACAAATTCTAGTCTTTGAGTCATATATAGCTAAGGTTCTTATCGGGGGACCAATACATAAACGGGGGTGTCATAGTGAGATGTGCCATGCATGCATGCATGTAGGCGTTGCGTGCCGAGACACAAGACTGGATTTACTGATGCCTTCTCCTTCGGTAGGGGCCCAAGTTCCACTCTCCTTTTTCTTGCAGCAAGCCACTCATGGTGGTTGTCACCACATTCCCTTGATCTAGTGACCAAAAGAAGGATCTAAGGCACGTACTCATAAGCTACACAGAGCACTATGTTTTTCGTCCTTTTAAAATATTAGGGTACGCGCCGCATGCATGGTAAGAAATTTACACGTCATAAGAGAAACGCACGATGCTCGTGATGATCTTTCGAATCGGTTCTTGATTAAAAACGAACCCACTGATTTTTTTTTTCTTTTATTTGTTTTGATGAAGTGTTAGAAAAAATGGTTGGATGAGCATTTAAATCTGGGCGTGGTGCATGTGGCTCTGGCTCGTGGTGGCTTCATTGTGTTCTGCAACTGTACTAAGAGCCTATAGACGATGCTAATGGGCTGTTCACTCTCACCCTACCCCTGGGGGAACTGACGGAGGCTCCATGCACTTTGCCAGTGACTTTTCCTTGGGTCACAATTGCATGCACATAACGTGGCGCTGGCATTTTCTTCCCCTGCCGTTGACAATATTACAAGCAATCATCAATGAAGATGATGCACGTGTCTGGATCTTGAAACTTTTGTTAATATCACTCATCGTCCGGTCGGTTGATTATCAAGATAATCAGACAGATGATTTCTAAAATAACAATAAATGACATTAAAAAAATTAAAATTTAAATGAACGCAACGAAAAAAACCAACCGCTCGATCTCTTAAAATCATGGGAACTAGAGCCGAAGGGGCTTGAGAATTGATCCCGATAACACGTGTATTAGTCGAGGCAAGGGAAAATGACATAGATGATTCCCGAACTTTAGTTTAGTGTGCAGTGTCGTCTTTAGACTTTTATTTGTTCAATACGATCCTTAAATTATATGATAAATGTCAAATCTAGTCTCCTAAACTATATAAAAGTGTTCAATGTCATCATTCCGTTAATTTAATTTAATAGAATTTACTGATGTGGCTTTCAATCTGATTAAGTTCAAACAATAGACAAAAAAAAGAGTTGCATGTGGATCATAATGTAAGATATTCATCTCAAATTAGGAAATAATAATTCACATCATTTAAATAATGATGGACATTTTAACATTTTAGTTCTTTATTTTTCCTTTTCTATAGTAGATGAGTAAAAATGTGGACATATTGACTCATCATTTTTAAAAATCCTGCTTAGTATATAATAATTCAAGTCATCAAATAACGTATGATTTGTGGTCTGAGCGAACAGAAGGACCCAATTTAACATTTATTAATAATTCAAAAACCCTTTGTGTCATTGTCCCTCGAGACGAAATTCGCTAATCAAACCGCAGGTACATTGTCTTCCCGATAAGCATGTTTGGGAATAAAGCACTCGAACTGCCTGATTAGCCTGTAAACAGGGATTAGTTGGGTTTACATCCAGTCGTGCTCCCTTTTTCTCAAACCCCCACAAGAAAACATCGTCAGTATCGCAAGTACACAAGTTAACAAAGGGAAGGGGAGGGGAGAGAGAGAGAGAGAAGAGCATTTACAAGCTTTTTGGGTGCCTAAAACTTTGGACCACCCTATCATCTTTTGAGAGAGAGAGAGAGAGAGAGAGAGAGAGAGAGGGGGAGAGGGAGAGCTGTAATCTAAATCTAAACAGTGGGCAGTACTCTGCTGTGCAGTGCTAAAAGGAACATATGGGAGGTCGTTTTCCACTATCTTCTTTGGTATAATGCCACTGCTCAGTCTCTCTCTCTCCCTCTCTCTCTCTCTCTCTCTCCCTCTCCCTCTCTCTCTGCCCTTGAAGGCTTATCATCAGGAAACTAGCTGCTTAGCTTGTGTTGTTTGACAAGCTCTTTTGCGCTCGAGGGTCAGACCTATCATGCTCCTTTGCTGCGCGACGCCTAACAAAACAGTGACCAAGATTGGTTCAGACCAAGCGGGGATACAGTTCTGGTTTTCGTTTCTCGGTCCCTTTCTGAGTGAGCACTGAGCAGTTCGATTCATCTCTTCTTGGCTCAGGGATTAGCTTTCCCCTCTTTATTGTGGATTTCAACTTCTAGCCCACTACATTGAAGGTGCACGATGACAATGAATGCACATTCATGATGCAACCTTCTGCGTCCTGCATAGATGTGATCGGAACAGGAAATTATTGCGTATATTCATTTAAATCAATCGATACTATCACATGCACATTAAGAAGGAAAGAAGTTCGCGGGACGGCATGGTTCTAGCTTTTGAGGAATTTCCTGTGCCGTGTCCGATTCTATTGACTTGCATAGTTGGTGAAACCAGTCCATCGTTCGTCATTCCTCTTTCTACTTGCCGTAGAGATCCCAGTTGTGCTCGAGAAAATTACATTAGATCGTCGAACTCATATGCTTGGTTGATGAAATTCAAAGAGAAGGCTTCATGTGCTTGGTTAGGCAACTTAACTAAAGCAGCTCTGGGAGATTATTTTCATGGTCTAGCGACGATTCTAGACACTGCATTATACCGGTGAGCTGTGTATAATGTAACACAAAATGGCAACTAAAGCTAAAGTAACAACAGATCTTTGTTCTCTCTTCATTATTCTCGAGCCCAAGCAACGCTTTGGCCGCTTTGGTTGCTTTCTTCACTCTCACAGCAGTCGCCAGACTGAACTCACAGACCTAGCTCTACGCCAAGGCCCCACACAGCAACTGTAGGGTCCTGCAGAGAGAGAGAGAGAGAGAGAGAGAGAGAGAGTTGGAGAACTTTTAACCAACCCTGCTTTGAGATCATAATGAACTATTGAGCCGCTTGTTACCTAAAATAGCATAGATGGTCCTTGATTTTGGCCAAATATGCAATGTCATCTATAGATTTTTAATTTATTTAATG
Organism: Syzygium jambos; assembly: GCA_031216235.1. Classification (NCBI taxonomy): domain Eukaryota; kingdom Viridiplantae; phylum Streptophyta; class Magnoliopsida; order Myrtales; family Myrtaceae; genus Syzygium; species Syzygium jambos. The sequence continues at coordinate 4,991,859 of CM062221.1, forward strand.
TGATCACTGAATTTAAGTCTGATATGTAATATCATTTTTAAACTTTTAATTTGTTCAACGTGGTTCATAAACTTTTTGTATATGTTCAATTTAGTTTATAAACTATATAAAAATATTCAATGTTGTCCCTGAAGTTGAATTACCGGAAGGATGATATTGGATATTTACGTATAGTCTAGGGACTAGATTGAACATTTATCAAAAGTTTAAGGATTACATTGAACAAATTAAAAGTTAACATATGACAATATACATTGGATTAAAGTTCAAGAACCACATTGAATAAATTAAAAATTCAAATACAACACTGTATATTAAGTTAAAGTTCATCGATCATTTGTGTAATTATCCATTTTGTAATTGGTTGGCTCCATTAATTGATGATGCCTATACTATGAACTATGAAGGAAACTCTTCCGGGGTTTGTGGGTTGGATGTGCACAAAATCCATCATCAGGGTGTCAACTACTAGGCGATCAACATTCCTAGGCTCCGAGCTCGCTAACCTTAGTGCTTATTGGAAATTTTTTGTTTTAGAATGCTTTTGCCTTCGAACTTTGTATTTTGCCTTCTAACTTTGTATGTCATAACTTCGAAAACCACGATGTGCCACGTTCTTGTGGTTTCATCAAACGGGTATCGATACAAATTTACAGAATCACAGTAAGGAGAAGACGATGGAGATTGTCGATTGAATAAGCAGGGGCATAGCTTTTGCAGTCACTTGATGTTATAAGTCCCTTTTTCTTTGTTCCTCATGGAAAGCGTAGTTGCTTGTGGAGGTAGCGAAGCTTGTACCTCAACCACATGTCTGATGCATAGAGAATTAAGTGTTCAAGAACCCGTTGAAATTCCCAAAGCTTCACCGCTACAGTGCTCTAGAGTTCTCCAATAGATTTTAGGTTCACCTAGTTAAGCTTCTTTTAAGATAGGCAACAACATGGCGCTCGCATACTTCTCCCGACTCGAATGGGAATTGGGTTCATGGTTCGAACACCCCTCTTGATTGATGTGTACGAGTGACTAAGGACTCGAATGATAACCATTTTATTTTTGTTCAGAACTAATTTTTTACTCTTGAGAACAGATTTGGAACAGAAATCTGTTTAGTAATGCAATTCCATATTTCTATTTCTGGAACAACTTTTTGTTCCAGAACTAGTTCTGAACCAAAAATCAAAGCAAAAAAAAAAGTAGATTTTCTGTTTCTGAACGAGAAATAAAAACCATTTTTAAAAGAACTTATCTTCTCTCTTCAAAACACATCTTTTCTTAAATTTGGCCACGGTCAGACCTGGTTAGACTAGTCCGAACCAGTTCAGTCCAATTCATTCCTAGCGGGAATATAAAAAAAAATTCTAAAAAAATTAGAAAAATCATAAAAAAATTAGAAAATCCAAAAAATTCCTAAAAATCTCAAATAAATTCAGAAAATCCATAAAAATTGAAAAATTCTAGAAAAATTTATAAAAATTTTCAAAAAATAAAAAAAGTCAGATTTCGAAAAAAAAATAGGAAATTTGGTGAATTTTTTCAAAAAAAAATAAAAAATTTCAAAACTTTAGAAAAAAATCGCTTAAAATACTTGTGGTCACCCACTTTGAATTAAATTTAAATTTTTTGAGGTACCCAAATGATAGTTTTGAAGACTTTTTAGTTTAGGGATTTAAAAGAGGTTTTAACCCCTAAAAAACCCTAAAAGGGGTTTAACCCCCAAAAGGGGTCTTTACCCCTAAAAACCCTATAACCTTAGAAAACAACACAATCCTTTGAATGAATAAGCATTTAGAGCTTTATTAGGATTTGGGTGTTTTGATTTATTTTCATTTTAGAGATCATTTCCAAAACAATAAATTTTTGTTTCGAAAAATAGAAATTTGTGTTGTTATCAAACAAGTTTATGTTCCAGAAAACAGATATTTTATGTTATTATCAAACGGGTTTATATTCCAGAAATAAAAAATTTTAATTGTTATCAAACAGGTTTCTTTCCTCAAAAACTCGTCCTGGGATCCAAAAATTGTTTCTGAAACAGAATAATTATCATTCGCGCCCTAAGTTGCCTGCAGCTCATCAAGTGTTGACCCTCAGCTCGGAGCGCCTCCAAATGGGCTGGCAATCTGTACATAATCTGGTTAATAAAGGTCACACTTAAACAGTGTGTCAAGATTTTGGGAGTGCTCTGAAGCAGCAAATCTAGAAATGCTGAACAACATAGAGGAAAGTCAAAATCAAACAAATTAACAAAGAGGCAGACATTAGGAGATTATCTGTGCAGTCATCCTGAGACGATTTCAGAGATTGATCAATAATCAGCTCCGATTCATAACAATGAGTTTCCCTTAATGTCAGCGGCGCCCAGGACAAAAGAATATACATGGGTAAGCCATGACCTGAGCAATCGTAAGAAAGTGAGAATATCAGCTCTTGCATGGCCCTGAAAGTCTTGATGCAGATGAGGTTTGAAAGAAATGCACGAGAGTGAAAACAAGCATCTATTCAAACCCCCCTCCCTTTCTCTCTTTTCTCCCGTCCTCCTTCAGTAATAGCCAACACCTCTCATCTCCCCCTGTGATGTCTGCTGGGAATCGCCACCTTTCCCAACAAACACAATGCGACCTGCATGATACGCACAAATGAATTAAGATCACAACAAAAGAAAATCTTCTGCACCTTAGATTATGTCCTCTAACTAACAATTTCCCTTGAGAAATCATTTCTTCCTTAACTTTAGAACCAATGGGCCAAACAGCTACAATAGAAGCCTTATTTTTTTAGAAGACCTCCATCCTTGACACCTGAAAGAAATGCTAAGATGCAACAGAAAAACAAGGACACCTCATTTCAAAACCGAACTCTGCAGCAGTTAGGTGAGATGTTTACATATCCTACAAACTAGGCAATACATTTACATACGCAACAAGAAACTATCTTCGGCATTTTTGCACGATGGGTACTAAACAGTCATTTGCTTAACCATCTAGCAATTCCTTAGATTATTCATAAATTTGGAATGTGAAATGGATGTCGGTCACCACCTTCATTTCTAAGGAAATGCATATAAAAGATGGCCAAAACAAAAAAAAAAAATTTGCTCCCCAAGAACAGAATAATTAGCTTTAAGGATTACAGAGATTATATAAACTTCTTAATAAATGAAAGACCTCATATTTCTGTCATGTCAGTAAACCGAAACCATACAACCATTAAAAAAGAGAAAAGTACAGAACTGCATATACCGTTTCGACGGATTGCAATCTCCCTTATACGTCGAACAAGACCAGTTATAGGATCAGTGAAGACTTTGGACTCCAAATTGCCCTCCAAGTACAAGATCATGCTACGGTCGCCAAAATATAAGAAAGTGCGTGGCACGTCAGTATTCTTGTGAAGGTATAAAGCAATCGAAAGAATAACCAAATTACAGTGAGAGCAGCATTTAACAATAATAAAAACTACAAAATATGGGTTGGTCCTTTAGCAGAGGTTGCCCAGCTACAGCTCCCAAGAAACTAATTCTGGATAAGTTACATGAGCACCACTTCTCTTTTCCCCCTCCATCTCAAACCCAGTTTACTAAGCAAATAAACATCTTATATTGTCAACATCCCAGCTCAAATCAAATCCTAAGCACAGATATGCTCCTTCCATTGTTTTGGCCAATGATACACTCCTTCCTATTTTTTCGCCAAGGATATGCTCCTTCCTTGACCTTTCATTTTCAGCCATCAAGCATCGATTGAACATCATGGACGGCATGGTACAAGGACCACCAAACAAGTTAAACCACAAACCAATCTTTGACTCAAACATTTTGGAAAGTAACATACATTATTTAGCTTACTGTCTGCAACTACTGCACTTAGAGCGACGTAGTGTTTGGAACACATTCTTCATAAGAATAGTATAACCTTCTATTACGTGTCATGTTAAGGGTTCTCTGATCAGCATCATCAATTTCATCTCAAAAGTTTATCCTGTAACTACATTCAACTTCAGCCCAAACAAAACGAGCAATAATAAGATTAATTCACCATCAAACCCACAGCTTTATCAGGTCGACTTACCAATATTACTTTTATCATTAGTGCGACGAGACCTCAATAAACAAGTCAGCTACTTACAACCACTAAACCCTTCAAGCAAATCCAAAGATCATTAGTCAAACCTATCATTACATATGCTATTCAACCCACATGTGCTACTGCTAACTGCAGCTGGATAAAAGTACTAACTTTCTCAAATAAGTGCAACCTAAGACATAATGACTAACATGCCAAAGTTCGCTAAACGAGTTACAATTTGCACAGAGATACACGTCATATGGGGAAGATAAGAATCTCACCCAGGACTAGCATGCTTCCTGACCATTTCCCCCAATGCCTCGGGATAGACCGAAACACGATGCCACTGGACCGAAGATCGATCCGCATACTCTCTGGGGTCCTCATTTTGCAACGGCCTCCTGTTGTTGCGAATGCCGCCTGTTCCGACCGAGAACAGGGTAACTATCCTCCCACTCTTCAGCCTCTTCACAACCGGAATTTGCCCAACCTGCCCCATTATTATAGCCTAGCAAACCTCGCAAGCAGAACCTCTAATCAAAAAACCCTCGAAGTCACAGCTATTGCACTAAACGAAGCGCAATTAGGCAAATCAAAACGAGAGATCAGCATTGACAACCCGGGAAGAGAAAAAAGAGAGACTTTAGCACTTAGCGGAGAAACTAGCAGCATTGCTATCATGAGGCACATACAGAGGAAGTGAATCCACAAAAACACATTGTCTACTACGCACATAAACGTCCATTACTTACTACAGCAAAAGTAGCATTTCCATGACATTTCTGGCACAAAAGGCCAATTTCGCCGACACATCGCCGGCATAGCGAAGAAAACAAAAAAGAAGCGCGAGCTCAGAACGGACGCTACGGAGAACGAGAGGCACCACCGAGCCAACCCACCGGAACCTCACCTTGTAAATCCCGACGTCGAGGCCGTCCCTGAGGGGCCGGTCGTAGACCGTGCGCGGCTGGTCCGGCTCCTGCGACGATGACGCCGACTCCGGCGCCTCCGCCGGCGGAGGAGGGGCCGCCGCGTCGGACTCCAGCGCGAGGCCCCCGTCCTCCGGTCCCGAGGCCGCCGTGCACAGGGACGCGGCGGCGGCGGCGGCGGGAGCTCTGTGGCTCGAGAGGAGGCATCGGTGGAGGCGGGAGGAGAGCTTGGAGAGGGAAGTCGCCATTGATGCGAGCTCGGGGAAGGAGTGGGAGGATCGCGCGCGGTGGTCTTGCAGATGGTCGTCTTCGGTCAGGGGGGCTTAAACCCTAACGACGACGAGCACGCAAAAGCCTCTTTCTCGAGAAAATTAAGAAAATTATGTTAAAAAAAAAAGAAATTAAGAAAACGGGGGAAAAAAAAAGGAAAAAGAAAATGGCGAGCCGGATTTGAAAACCGATAAACCGAGCAAAATCAAACCGGTTTATCGATTTTATTCATTTTAGTTTTGGGTTGGATTTTTTTTTTATCGATTTATTTGGTTTGATATTTGATTTATAGTTTCAACCAATAAAGTCGGACCACGCCGATAAATTTCAAGAAAATGACATTAGAAATGCCATAACTCTTATACGGCGCTCACTTTATTGTTAAAACTTTTTCGCCGAATTACTTTAGTGTCACCTCAGACAAAAAAGATCGCTCAAACGCCTCTAACGACAAAGGAAAATGATTACGTGATGGTTTTTAATGTATTGTGAGAATAACAGTCTATTCTGGACCACAAAAAATCAAATAATAAATAATTATAAATCATTGTGGTGTCTACTTTTTCAAGAATTTGTGGCTCACAACGAGCTATTATTCTCACAGTGGCTAGACTATTATGCTTGCAAAGCCCAATTAAATGCTAAATATTACATTACCTTTTTACTCAAATGTTAAATTTTACGCGGCATTTTTTTTATAGAAAATAAAAAGAAACCACGTGTGTCAAAAGTAAAAATAGACGCTGCATGGAGTCAAGCAACTTAATCTCTCTCTCTACATTGTTCTCCTACCGGTAAAATCAAAAGCAAAAAGTTGTGGTATTACAATGAACGTCATATTAAAGTTATGGCACTTCTAGTATTCTTTTACTAAAAATCACGATTGTACTTACTCGCGTGAATTAAAAATCGAATAGGAAAAGATTACCTGATGGGATTTTTGGTATGATATCTTTTATTTGGGAAAATATCCCCATATGGCAACGAATTTGGGCATATCTAATTCAATTATGTCTTGATGTGGATCTATGTTGCGAGTGAATCTACATGAAAAATGGTCATCTTGTTGCTTGATCACGGCCACCCCACTTTTTGCTTCCCTTATAAACAACATGTCATGAGGTAATGTGGTTGCTAAGAAAGTAGCATATCAAGATCAAGTTTGTTGAAATTTGATGAGTACTCAAAAACTTTAGAGTTAATATCATGAAATATCCTAAACCGATACATTAGTGACAACTAAAAACCCCAAACTGGTACACCTTAATTTTACCCCGAACTAATTTTTTGACCACCAAAAACTCCAAACTGGTACACTTGTGACAAATTTACCTTTCGTTAGTTTATTTGTGATTTTCGTGATATTAATCCAATTTAATGAACACTAACGAAAGGTAAATTTCTCACAAATGGACCAATTTGAGATTTTTAGTGGTCAAAAAATTAGTTTGGATAAAATTATCACAGGTGTACCAGTTTGGAGTTTTTAGTGGTCAAACAATTAGTTCGGGATAAATTGTCAAAAGTGTACCAGTGTTGGGTTTTTTATGGTAAAAAAAATAGTTTGAAGTAAATTTGTTACGGGTATACCAGTTTAGGGTTTTTCGTGATATTAACCCAAAACTTTAATGAGTCGGGTTTGAAATTTTATGTGACACAATAAAAAGAAGATGAAGGTATCACCATGACAAAGTCCTAAGGAAATAAATCGTCGTAAACTCATTTTACTTCCGTCCCAAAGCGAATTCTCGATTTTATTCGAAATTGTCATCGATTCAAAAAAAAAAAAAAAAAAGAAAAGAGAGCAGGGCCGATTCTTTGTGATGGAGTTGCTATTAAATGTGTTAGATCTATTAAGCTCGATATACTACAATAGTTAGATCTTGTGAACCTCACGTTAAAATCTTATATCGAAAATGCAACAAATTCCCGATGCGATGAGTCAACATAAATTCGATAATAATTTGAGTTGTCCACGCCCTAGACCAATGGGAGCCAAAAGTCCTATCAAGCCCAAAAAAAATAAAAAAAATATATAAATAAGGTTTTTTCCTCAAAAAATGAATAATTCGGAGGAAAATTTTCCTAAAAATAATTGTCATATATTGCTTAAAAAGATGAATGCACAGAAAAAAAAATCTTCATCATTCACGAAAACATTCGAACATAAATTGTCATCGACAACAAATTTTTTTCATTAATTAATTATTTTAAGTTATATAAGCAGTTATTTTAAGAAGATATTTTTAAAATTATTTATTTTTCGCGAAATAAACGAACGTTTAGAAGAGATGTTTTTTAATAGTTTTTTCTTATTAAAAAAAGGTGGATCCGCCTATAACTTTAGCGGCAAGAAAACTGATTTCGAAAGAAGCCACACGCTCTCTCTCTCTCCGTCTTCTCGCTCCCGTCGTCGCTCCTCACTCTCGTCTCGTCTCCTCCTTCTGCTCCCCACTGTTTCTTGCAGGCGAGCGAGTGGAACCATAACGGAGGAGGGCGACAATGGCGTCGGCGGCGGCGAATTCCTACATAGGTTGCTTCTTGAGCCTGCTGTCAAGGTCCGAGATGCGATACGCGGGCGTGCTCTGCCGCATCGACCCGCAGGACGCGGTCATCGGCCTCGCCGACGGTTCGTTCGACACATTTCGTCCCTTCTTTGGCTTTTCCTTTTTGGTCTCCTCGTAGAGTCCGAGGTTCCGCTTTTCCGCGCCGTTTGTTGTTGTTGTTGTTGTTGATGATCGGTCGACTCTAGGACGTGCATGCTGATCGGCATCGGTTGTGGTCCGTCTCAACTTATTTGGTTGTGCAAATCCGTCGGGAGATGATGAAACGGAGACTCTCGCCTAAGAGATCAGAGTTGCCGCGTTGTGGTCGTCGATGGAACTTTTCTGAGGCGTTGATTACGGATGGACGACATTTCGTGTGTATGTTACTTGTAATGAGCGAATGTTGAAGTTTCAATTCGTTTCAAGATGAGAAAAAGATTAGTGGCGAGACTTATGCGATGGCTGTTGCATGCTTGCATACCTGTATTGTTGCCGTGTAGACGAATGGTTAGGGTGAGAAGATAGTTTTTTGCTTAGCCAAGGGTTTATACCTGTCTTGGGTAGAAGCAAGAGGATGACTGCTCGTGAGAGACCAAATATTTTCCTATGGTGGATGTCTGTAATTTTTCGATGATATCGAATTTGCTCATGACTAAATTTCGATGATCACACAATTATAACATCAAGGAGCAAGTTGCAGATCATGGGAGAAATATTTAGAGAACAAGAGAAAGTGTATCACGAAATATTAATGTCTGTGCTTATAGCATGAACTGCCTTTGTGAAGCTTGGCCTGAAATTCATGGCACATTCATTGCAGGGATGTGATCTGGTATTCACATCACTACCTGCAAAAAAAATAAAAAAATACATGCTTTACTTTGAACTTGGAGGCAATAGAGCTTGTGTGGTGACTCCTCGGTACTGGGGGCTTAATGGCTTCTACTTTCTGGGGTCTAGCACACTGCAACTAAGAAGGTGTATATGTTAGTTTTGTCCCGCTGATAAGCCTCATACATGCTTCATGTAATTCAAATCATAGCTTAGTCACTTCAGTGATTTCCCTGTATGTTACCACTTACCTTAAGAATATAATTTCAACTATACTTTATTCCCAGGACTTGAAAAACGTAAGTTGGAGTTAGGATATCTAGGTGAAGCACATCCTAACTGATGAGATCCAATGATTTTATCTGTTTATTGGTCTTGGTGCGTTTTGTTTCTTTCAGCAAATTTCTAGTTCTTATTGTTGCATGTTACTTCAGGTTTGAGCTGCCTCTGAAACATTTGACAGCATATTTGTTATTGTAGACAGTTAGAGACATAAAATAGTTCTTCCAATGTCATTCTACCATCTGAATCTTCCTTCATTTACTGCAGTGAGATCTTTTGGAACAGAAGGGCGAAGAAAGGATGGTCCTCAGGTCCCTCCTGATGGCAGAGTTTTCCCGCACATAAATTTCAGAGGGAGTGACATAAAGGTTGGCATTATATTTGGACTGTTGCCGTCCATGAACTGCATATAAGCAAAGTATATGTTGTATCGTTGACTATCCTGTAGTATAGTTGTTCATAAACACAGGAGTATTGCAGTTCATAATTCTGACTCATGCTAGCATTGGTAACTACTAGATGCTGAAGCTTCGTTTTGGTGATCTATTTCTTTGATGTACTTATGTCAATATTTGTATTAAAATTCACATGACTGACTAAAGGAGAGGAACAAACCTGCTTGTGCATATGTTGCAGGAATTGCAGGTTTTATCTTCAGAGTCTCAACCTGAAAAGATTACATCAGACCTGCCAGACGATCCAGCCATCATACAGGTTTTATCAACTTTGTGTTCTGATCTGGTGCTTGAGATGGAAACAAGCCATCGATTCATGTTGCATTAGCTTCTCATACAGGCTTATTTCCTCCACTCTTCATCTGCATCCGCAATCACTCCACAGGCCATCACAATCAGCAGACCCAATAGCACCAGTTTAGGACTTCCAAAGTTGGCTGACCACCAGAGTCTTTCTTCATATCAGCCCATACAGAACTTAACATCATTCAGTTCATTGCTTTCTATAAATACACTTGCTGCTGGTCAGCCCATGCTATTTCATGGGCAAGAATTTGATAGGAGTACAGAGGAAGTCCCTTATCCTCAACAGCAGTTATTGGCTGGACAGCCACCTGGTCTGGCTGCATATCATATTAAGCAACCGATGCAACATCCTGTAACAAATCTGCTGACAATGAGTGTTGCAGCAACTTATGGATTATCTGCTTCTTTGAAGCCCCCTGTTATCATGGATTCTTTGACATCTACACCAATTTTGAATCCCTCAGATCTGCCACCGGATCCTGCTTTATTGATTTCGGACACATTGCCTAGTGTGGCAAAGGATTTGTTGAGTTCTGGTATAACGTCAATGTCTTCGGCGGCAAAGTGTTCTAGTACTGCTGGTCTGAATGTTGACCCCATACCTCAAGTTATCCATGGAGAAAACTTTGTCCGAGGGTCTGGGTTGACTCCGGAAAGTTTGCCTCTAGCTACGTTGCGTATGAATGAATTAGGCAGTCCGAATCATATGGAGAATTTGAAGCCATCACTGATGACCCCTAGTCAAATTTTACAAACCGGTGCCCATCCACTTTCTTCATCTCATTTTTCTAGAAGTGCTCATGAAGATAAAGAGGTCGTTAAATCTTTGACTTCTGGATCGCTGCCAAGGGAACCAACAGGTGCTCAGGCACCCATTTTGCCTCTTCCAAAACCACATGCCAAAAAGGTTTTTCCATCTCTATTGACTCAGTTCATATTTTTGATATTGTGATTCTCAAAATAGTAATTTGCATATTGTATAGTTTTAAACTAGCTTAAGACGAATACTAGATATTGCCTAAGGATGCATATTGATTATACCTACTACAGGTCTAAGTGATTCATCGTCCACCTTTAAACCCCCATCCTCAACACACACGAAAGAAAAAATGGGAACCAAGCAAAAGAAAGGTGGGACTCTGTGGGCTGCTTTTTCCTGTAAACTACCGATAGGCAAAGGCTTGATTCTACCTAAGTTTGTTCCTGTAAAATAGATAAAGATAGCACCACTGAAGCTAGTTTACTTTTCTAGAAACTTTGAAACATCAATGTAGTAATCCTTGAATGCACCGAGCGGTTGCCCACGTTTTATGGTGCAAGTGCTGGTATTCAATGGCAGAGAGTAGCTTATGCATAGAGGTGGATATGAGAGCTACGGAATGACATCCATGTATCTGTTTTACATGATGTATGAACCTCAGCACATTATTTGATACAAGCTATATCTGGATTTTATTCGCTTGTGGCTTAGTTGTGGCCAGAGGATTATGATTATATAATTATGTTATGTGGAATTTCAGTTATCTCTTGTTAATATATCAAAAATTTGGTGCATCGTTCGGGAGATAATTATTATGTTTTTCACCCTCCAATATGTTTTGAAACACTAGACTAGAACAAAAGTTGTATTTACTCTCTTGTTCTCAGCTATAGAGATTAAATACTTGGCTTTTATCTTGTTAAATACCTGTCTAGTTTATGCTCATCTTCCAGAAACTCCAGTCCACCATTCCTTTACAAGCAATCGCGAGTCTTAATGTTTCAATTGAATGAACTAATTTTTCCTTTTCTTCCTTTATAACGTCTTGTCCATGACAAGTATTTAATTGGGGCAACTTTTAACTTTTTGGCTATTTTTTTCAGTATACTAGCAGTTTTAATTTCTAAAAATAATTTTTTTTTGTTTTTCTTTGACTATTGTCCGGTAAGCTATATTTTCGCATTTTGTCCTCAGTTTTAAAAGACTCTTTCAGTCTCTTGCTCCACTGCCTCTTTCCTTTATTAAAAAGAAGCACCTGAATTTCTAGTTTCTCCGTCAAGTGATATTGCATTCCTGGAGAAAAAGGCATGAACTTATGATTTTTACTTGTTCTTGTCAATTGCCATTGTGATATATTTCAGATTTGTAACATCTATATATAGGAGCTTTCATGTGGTCATTTCGGTCTAATATGATGCATCTATGTGAGTGAGGAAACTTGTCCATGGCTAGTAAGATGGGTTCTGAATCTAGTTTCATTATGCTTCATTGCACGACTTGTGCTCTCTAGATGAGCCAGAGGACCTTTTGAAACTCTGAATTTTATCTGCCGTCACTTTTCTTGACACATCCTTTCCTCCAAAAGTTATTTGTTGTACATGCTCGCTAGTGGTTTTTTGGATAGGTTGCACTAACAAAAAAGTGATTTAGTTGACACTATATTGCATCTTTAGTGGCTGTGACATTTGTAATCTGGTTGAAAAGGAAATAGAAACCAAAAGAAGCCCCCACATTTCATAGATCATGTTCATGGACGTCTTTTACCCTGTTTTGATTGCATTCCCTTAGCTGTCCTTACGCCCTCTTCCCACATCATTTTGGCTTATTGAAGCTAAAGATTTTATGTAAATGAGCCGGTGAAGATTATGTGCTTTGCAGTTGCTTGCTTAGCTGTTGTAGATGTATCTAACTTTTTAAAGAGATGCCTTTACTCTGCATCTCTGGAGTTAGAGTTCTGTCTCTCATACTTTCTCAATAAGACATTTTCTGGTATTCTTTTCAAACATTACCCTTATTGTGTCAATAATAGAGAGGGCAAAGCTAACGTATGTCTGTTTGTTAATTCATATCATTCTTTTCTCTATCCAGCCTTTGTTATATCTAAATCTCTTTTTCAGAATTGGATTTTCATAGAGCCTCTGCTCTCTTCCTCTGCTTCCTTTTGTCAGCATAATAGTGCCACTTTAGACTCTAATAACAGTCATAAAGCTAATGGTCCGGCAAAGGGAAGCACAGTAAAGATATTTCTTTATGTGAACTTGCCAGTCCATATTGTTTGCCTTGAAATTACCTTCTCGCTGTCTTCACAGTTTAAAATCTTTGGCTTTATCCATTATTTCAGGCGTATAAGGGCAATCTGCAGAATCACAACAGTTTTGCCAGCAAGTCGGCAGAAAGAGGAAAGATGGTATCACACATTCACAGAGCAAATTGTCACATGCTTATATGTGTTTTCTAATGCATGTGAGTGTCTATAACTACTATTAACTAGAGGCCTTTCTCTCTCTCTTACAGCATAAAGGTGCTCCTCAGTACACTAACAATCATAAAGCTTATGGAGAGGGAAAAGGAGAGAAGGTAAAGCTTTTATCTATGAGCTTTTCTGAATTTAGCTTCTCTTTCTTTATATCAGACTCATGGGTTTGCCTTGAGATCTATTTGTTTAACTTTCAGATGAGACAATCTAATGTACAGAATCCGAGGGTTGCTGTGAGCAAGGTGGCAGAAAGAATAAAGAGGGTATAATGGCTTTTTCCAATTTTTTCTCATGACCATTTAGAACATCTTGTTGTAGGTCCTGAAGGTGTCTTCACCCCAACCACAGAAGCCCAGTGGTTTTGCTTGCCGTTTTTGCATGTCCTTATACTTGTATGTTTATTGTTATTACACTGTCAACTTTCTATCAGATCAACAGAGCTGATTCTTGGACTCTTCCAATCTCTAAGACCAAACCATGGGAAAGGGAAAACAGGGTATACAGATAACTCTCAATGTTCTTGTCATTTCTGCCAACTATCACTTAATTTGGAGATAGCGAAAAGTGCAGCTCATTCTTTTCATTCCATGTTATCACGTGTTCCAGATGACTAAGGCCGAGTCAAGAACCAACCAAATCACAAGTAATTCAGGGAAAGGAGGAAAGAAGGTAATACTAATACGCGATATCTTTTTGTTTGAGATTTGTCACGTAGTTTCCATTTTCACCTCAAACCTGTTTGCATATTATATTTGATTCTGTGCCTTCTATATTTCCTGGGTAGCTCCAGATAGATAGGGCTGGCAGCCAGCACCATCAAACTAGTAAGAGCATCTCAGTGGGAAGAGGAAAGAAGGTATCACATTTTTTTTTCATAATTGTTTGTATAGCCCCATGACATGAGTAGTTTAAGTTCAATGCTGCTTTTGCTCTTCACCGCTGTGTAGTTGATTGGAGCTGCTACTGATCGTTATCACCATAATAAAGGAATTGCTCAAGGAAAAGGAGAAGATGCGAGATGACTCTCTCTTCTGATTCTAATGAATGTCTTGAAACTTAGCAGCAATTAGTAAGATGCATGTAGAAAGCAACAAGCAATGTGGAAAGCTAAAAAGGGGTAAGACACATCACCTCTAAAATGTAGACAGCACTTCCTAAAACTAAAAGCCCAAAAAAGAGATTTAGTTTCAAAGATGTGGAAAGCAAAATGATGAAAATCTTAAAGATGAATATCAAACAAATGTACCATATATGAGTAAGAAGAGCACCACAAATAATGTGTAGAAATGATTAGCTTGCGAGCCAAAAGAATTGGACGATACACATGAAATTCACAAAATAATTAAATTGAAACATATAAACTTTGTTGCATACGATTTAAAAAATAGAAATTCGAATTAGTAATCATAATCATTTTTATGAACAGACAATATACAAGGTAAAAAACATAGAGCAACTGGTTGACAATATTGATTGCAATCGCAAACAAGCTGGAAAATAAAAGAAAATGGAGAAAACACTAACTAGAAGTGAAAATTGGTAATTTAGAAGAGTAGAGGTCAAATTATAATTAAATTTCGTCATCAGTTGGATGAGTAAATTATTTGGCATGCAAATATTGCTGCAAGTTGCTATCAGGTGTATTCCATTTATTATCTAAGTTCTCTAGTGATTTTGTACATCACTATCAAGATACTGTGAAAAGAAAAGGAATAGCTACGGGTAGTTTTTGATATAAACATTTGGAGGACGTAAATTTTTTACTTGTTTGAACATTCAATAATATCGCTTTTTGAGGTTTTGTTATTTACGAGCTTTTTCATTCAAAATCTCCCTCGAAATGGATGGATGCATCTGCAACAACAGTAACATTTGGTCCGTTTCTCACTAATTGGGGCTGTATGGATCATCTTACAATAGGATCCATGTTATGGAGATTCAGCAAAAGAGACATGTATGTATTTATACGAGTCTGAAAAAGCTTGTATCTTGAATTTGAGCCTATAGGCTTGCGCTTTTACATGGATTTCCATTTGTTAGTTTTGATCCATGCGGGATCAGCGAACACTCACGTTGCCTTCACTCTCTGTCTTTTAACATTCCTTAGGGTCTGATCGCACTTCTTTATGGGTTCTCTTGTCATTTCCAGATTCCACATTTGGCTGCCAAATATGCCAAGGATTTTGATTTCGTGGCAATGAACAAGAAATTTAACAAGGACGAAGTGTGGGGTGAACTTGGCAAGCAGAACGAAGCTCACCTAAAGACGAAAGCAGATGGTTGTGATCTTCCTGCTGAGGATGCTGAGCATGTAGATGCTGCAATGAAATTGGATAACAGGGTGAGTCATAGTGAGCTTAAAGAGTTACAGGTTCTCTTTCATTCTTTCTTTTGAAATGGAGAAGTCTTTTCCTGTTTGGATGGTAGCCTGGTTATGTGAAGGACGACTTTTTTGACTCACTTGCGACCAGTTCACCTAGGCAAAGGAAGCTGAAAATATCTGAACAAAGGAAGTTGGATATGGAGGTATCACCTCATATAATTTCTAGTGATTATCCAATGTTTGTTTTTTGTTATTTTCTAACATTTTCTTGACTTGGTCCTCAGACATTTGGGTATTTCCAGGTGTGCCAAAGGAGTCGTGGTGACCGAACATCGAGGCTTGGTGGCAAATCAAAGGTCTTTTCCAACGGAAGAGAAAATGGTAATGCAGGGAGAGGCCGGGCACATCCTACTTGGAGTCATGTCACATAGGAAACTTGAGGGATGCTTACAAATACTGGACACATACATTTAGAGCTCTGTACAGGTGATTGTTCTTTTTCCCTTAGCTTTGGGGTATAGAGCGAAGTCTTAAGATAGGGATTGTTACGTGCAAATTTGGTTAAGCCTTTTTCCCCCTTTTGCCAGACTCTGAATCTTGTTGCATGATTGTCAACGGTCCTTAAGACTATACCAGCAAATCAGAAGTTTATTGGGCATTATATCAAATTTTAGCAAGACGCGGCTTAGGATTCCTAGAATGCAATTTCAGGTTGGAAATCCCAAACTTATCCTGAGATGGTTGAGTGAGAAAATTTAGCTTGGGAGGTACTCAGATCTTGGTTGAAGGAAAATTGCGAACGAGTGAGTCGTGTGTGACAGGAACTTCGTGTGTGTTTCACCAGTCGTTTCATGTTTGAAACATCGGTTGCTCGGCGCTTAGTGCTAAACCTAGTCTAAAGACACTAATGATAGCTTTCAGTGTTAACGCTCGAGAAAAGACAACTAGACAAGTACAATAAAATTCCACTAGGACACTGATATCCTAGGTCCTATTTGTGCTATTGTTTCATGAAAGCATGACAACTTCACAAGTTGCACATTGGAAACAAGAGTCAGTGTGTTGGTGTCTTATCTGTTTACACGTTTGTTTTCCAAGGTAGGATGGCATGATCCGGAATGCCTAGATTGAGTCAAGTAATTGAGAGGATTCCAACCCTTCAAATGTAGTTCAAGAGATGCTTAAAATGACTCCCGATGTGATCTTCAGGGCAACGTGCTATTAATTACAACGGAAAAATGACAGAGCAAACAAATAAGACTCGAGAAGTGTGATTTGACTGCCTGGTAACAGCATCACTTATGATTGCCTGAAGTGAAATCACAGATGAATTTCCAGCGGCATTAGAAATAATGTCATGGATAATCCAAGGATGAATACCAGCCTTGACGCCCATGCAAATTGCCTCCGTTCCGTTGCAGTAACCAGATGAATTTCCTCAAGCAGATCGTTAACCACCTTATATTTCCAGCAACATAAATCCAAGACTTTCTTTTTTTGGGTCGAAAAATCCATCACTTGCTACTGTGACACGGCATCTAGGATACAGTTAGAGAAATTTATAGACATCTCGACGAATATTTCATCTTAAGGCACGGCATGAACATCCTTTACCACGGGATACAAATTTATACTTTAACCATAAAAAAAATGGTAACCATTTCGTCCGAATATGCAGAGCTTTTCTCGAGTCCAGGTGAGCACATTTCCTGCCCCGATTTCTGCCTCAAATATGCATAGTTTGTCAGACATTGCTGCATGCACAAACAAAATCCAATAAACAGCTGTTGTATGTTCACGACCCAAATAGTCAAACATCATAAAGTCAGGAAGAAGGATGGTTGAGCCGGAGAGAACATGCCTCGCCATGGCAATGGCACCCGACTTTCCTGACGAAGAGAGGGAGAAGGGAGAAGAATCAAAAGCAGCTCTTTCATGTGTTAAACCAACCGACGGATATATGGTGAGGCTAATCTAGTTTGAATCATACGAATCACTAGCTTACGAGAACGCAACAAATCGCTGCGCTCCATGGAGGACCGGATATTTTGAAACCGGATTCGAACGGAAGCAATGCAAAAACTTGAGAAACTCCTAAAGTGGCCGACCGATTTGGCCAGAGGCAAATTAACCGTCTTTATCTTTTTATAAACAAATTAGACCTTCTTTCAACCAATCAACAAAAGTTACCAAAAGTGAAGCACTTGGACATCATAACCAGTGCGAATGAACGAAGCGGCCATCTCCAAGCTCAGGTCGGACAAGCCCACAAGAGAAACCACACCTTGGGACGCCGCGCTTGAGAATTCTCAGTGTCCGAGCATTGTCTCGTCACATGGAATCGATGATCTAAATTGTAGCAGAAGATAAAGAAGAAGACTCGGAATGACGGCAGGAGTGAAGAATTTTTTACATATGAAGCCGAGAAAGCTCAGTGCCAGTGTTTACGCTGTAGTCACCTGGAATTTGGCGCGGTTCGTTTTGTGCTCTTTCAGCAAATCCATTCTTAATCTCAAAAAAGTGCTATTAAGCGTCGAACTAAATAGATAAAGATGTTCTGACCAAAAAAAAAAAAAAGATAAAGATGTAAAGTTGACACTAGTTACTCACAACTCCTCGATGCCACATATAAGTTATCAGAAATGAGACTGTAGCAGAATAAAATCATAATATCTAGAGCTTCCCAGTAGCCATATCTGTAGCAATATCCGCAAAATAAAGGGAAAATTCCAAAGATCATATTAAAGTGGTGCCCATATGAATTATTGATTTAAAGAGCAAGCAAACAAGTAGTTAATTCGTTACTTTCGAATCATCCTGCATGGGGAGCATGAGCCCGAGGCCTGGGCAGAGGTTGGCAGACTCTACCACCAACTTGGCTAAAACATTCTCATCCTGCATTTTGAAGAGAAGTATCAATCACTGTGAACATGCACAAAGTAACTAAAAAAATGTAATATGCATTTCGAATAGATTACCTGGTCCCTCTTTTCCAAGGCCTCTTTTATTTGATCAATCTTACCAGCAATTGATAATATGAGAGACTCCTCAGCCTGTCCTGTTATCAGTAAGTAATAGACTTAATATGAGATGGATTATATACCAGCTGAGTTTGATTCAACGCTCAGAGACCGAATAGAAGAGGAGTAATTGTTAATCTTAATCTTACTTGATTCTTCATATTGCTCCTTGAGACGTTCATTCTCCTTAGAGAAAGGATCTATGGAAGTAGACAAATGGTATGAGGGGGAAGTAATCAGACAGGTCAAGATCATCATACGTAACAAGCTAATTTATCGGGGAAACATTCAGTTTTTCAACCATTCTCACAAATTGCATATTGTACGTGTTTGTAGTGCGTGCGTAGAAACATGGTGGTAGTAATGTTCTACAACCAAATAACGTTACCATCTAAAGCCTGCACATGAGAAGCTTTATACTTGAGAAGAAGTTCGTCCAACTTTGCACTCTCATCCCTGAATCTGTTTTCGCACTGCATAGCATCATCACATCAGATAAAATCCTCAGAGAAGATCACTCCTTCAAAAATATTATGGTTTTACCCTTTACCTCTTCATTGCTCTTTCGGAGTAATCCCAAAAAGCAATCCCTACATAAATAACAAATTCATCATATCAAAACATTGCAATGAAACCTGCAGTCTAGTTAAATTTACCTATTTCGCTCAAGCTAAACCGCAGAAATTTACCTATCTCGCTCAAGCTGATTCTGCAGTTCACCTATAAACAATCTCGAGTCCGAGAACAAGCTACAAAACAATTGTTCAATACATGAATTGGAAACTCGCATTTCACACAACTTCAATTGATAGTCTCCCAAAAGTTCACCTGTGTATAATGCCTAAGTCAAGCTCTTCTTCCTTTCCAGTGGACGGTATCTCACTGTACATTTCACAATTCACTCAGATTTCACGAAACGAAAAAAAAAAAAATACATATTTACTTCAATCGAAACTCACCGCTTCCTCTTCAATAACTTGTTGGCGACGTCGCCAACATCGGTGGACTGCATCTCACTGTACATTTACGATTCGCTCGGTTTTGAGAAATTGAAAAAGAAAAAAAATACAAATTACATTGACCGAAGGCTTGAATCTCGGCGACGTCCATACGATGAGAATGCCGTGAGTCTCGCGGCGGCGATGTTGCCGGCTTGATTCTCGGCATCTTCGGCAGCTTGATTCTCGGAGGCGTCGCCGGCAGATTGAATCTCGGCGACATTTCCGGTGGACATGGCTTTGGGAAGAAATCGTTCAGTTCGGCTTTTCCCTCTGCTTGCCGACTCCTTGCTCACTCTCGCTTGTGTATGCGTTCGAAATAACCCTGATTGAGCACTCATTAATAATAAAGTTGATTAAAAAAAGGATAATTTCTCAAAAAACACTAAATTTGTACACTTACTTACGATTTTCACAATTCTTCAAAAGAATGAGAAGAGCAAGACACTTTTCCCGTACCGGATCCTGCACAAATATATCGAGTGCCGACTATGGTGCGTAATCATTATCCAGCATGTGTGGAAGGCGATTTTTAAACATCCTGCAAGCGATAAGAACACATGGTCGAACATCTTTTAAACTAACATGAAATTGGGCGCTAATCCAAGAGAGGTATTCAGTTACACATTCTCAGAAACACTTCTGTGACTCCAAGCCCAAGGTTAATATTCCCTCGTCAAAAGTTAAGAACATGTTAGAAAATCCAACGTAAAAGCATGAGCTTTTAGAAACCCAAGAGATGTAAAGAAGGGCAAAAATGGGTGAAAAGGGCAGTGCGCAGGTTCCTAAGATCTTGCGCTCTAATACTGTAGTAAAAAGTCCAACCCAAAATTTGAGCTATTAGCAAACCGTGCAGAAAATATCTATATCCTAACTGAACACTTGAACCCTTTTTACTGAACGTATAGGTTTAGGAATGGATGAACAAATGGCAAAAGTTAATGCCCAAGGCGAATGACGAGGTTTTCTTTTTTCTATACGCGACATCTATTTGGATAGGCAATAGTGGCCGCTGATTAGAACTGGTTTGGTGGCAAACAAGGGATCCTTCGTATAAAAGCTCCTCTCAGATGACATCACACGAGCTTCCCCTGCCATTTGTTATCGTGTCAAACAATGTTCTTGGGTTAATATTTAAGCTAGCTCCAAAACCCATTGCTTCAGCCGACGATGCAATATGAACCCCCGCAAGCTATTGGTTAACCATCTTCACGACACTAGGCACTCAACAAACCAAAAAAGCAAAATGTCGCTCTCAAATAAAACAAGCCCAATTATTTCCGACACAAAAGTCAAAAACCCATTGCTTATGCATTTAGTGGGACAAAAAACTGTTTTACCATTCCCAAGACCCTTGATGAGAGAAAATAAAGAGAAGCTAATAGTACCTTCCAGCCCCACAACCTCCTTTGATAATATAAAGCTTTTCGCTTAATGCCAATATCAGAAAAGCAGCACGCATCACTCGTCTAGAAACCTTTCCAAGTCAGAGATATGAACCTCCCCATCTGGTAATTGGAACAAAATACCAAATACCTGAGAGAGCTGAACCAGCATTTTTAAGAGCAGCATCACTACCGGAAGCCATCAGCTTTTTAACACATACGCATCAGTCAGCAAATTGCGGAATCTCTGTTCATTATGAAGGTAAAAGGTTGTGAAAAGCATACCGTAAGCGTTCCCTTAGCAGCTCTTTTGACACCATCGTAAACAGCGGCATCCACCAATTTCAGGTCTTTGCCATCACCTGCAATAGCAAAAAAAATTTAGAAAGAGAATGAGGGCAAACAAATCCATTAATTTATCCAATAAAACTTTTAGCATTCCATTTTCATAAACCAAAGTAAACTTTGTTAAGCTACGAGTGTCCGCACAACTTCTCTCACTCTATGTACCATCAGTTTGACAATGAAATGTATTATTAAATAAAACATAAGATACTGAAAGAGTTGCTCTTTAAATGTCGTTCATCTTTCAAATTTAATTCGCCGAATGACAAAGGACATACTTTGCAATCGTCGTTCCAGCTGAGCCATGAATCCAGGAGAAACAGTCCATGACAGAATTATGGATGCACCAGATGGAAGCCCTGAGGTTAAGCCAAACAAAACGTCAATCCAGACACGAAAAATCAAACAGGTATTGTTACGAATAAGTTACCTGGAATTGCACCTACATCTACATAAGGACACTTTCTTCTGGAGCTTCATTCATGACTGTGATCATGAGTAGGTCAACATCTACAGGTTGCAAATACATCGGGACCCAATGGTGTCACGCCTCCACATGAAAGAATAAAATGAGGGAAAGAGGGGAGCCACTAAATTGAAGGCTTCGCTGGCTCACTCTAACGCTCATTAGACAGCGAGAGGAGTGCATAAGCCCCCTTGGTGATAGGGGGAAGTACCAGCGGACCTTAGCCGAATTAAAGCGAACGCCACAACAAAGTTCTCGTGGCCGTCTACAGAGGAAACCCATAAACATCACGACAAAGGAAATTTCCCTACCTTAGATGCTTCTGCTAGAGAGTTGCCAACCAAGCCACCTACATTTGCCAACCAAACAAGAGTTGGTTCATAGACCTGCCCCGCAATAGATAAAGGTACTCCTAATTAACGTCCGAAAATAGCATACCAGATCCCCAAATTATTCATGTGCCAAAACAAAATGGCCTGGAATGTTTATCTATGCACAACAACACACATCAACTTATGCATATGGAAACATAGTACTTGAGAGCATTAATACACATGCGATTGATAGATCCACGTTTACCTTCTAAAAATCCCTATGATAGACACAGATTATTATATTTATATTGAAGAAATCACGCCTTTGCGGACAAAATATTTACTTTCCCTAAGAACTCCTAAAATTACAGCACCGCATTTCTGTTGTATACTATCATCGAGGATACTCGATGATGGCCCCCTGACCTTAAAGTTCTCATTCTCACGATAAGGATATTTCGGAGACGCAATTTGAACAGATAAAATCAATGCATGTGGATAGAAACAGATGCATTGAGAGCTAATATAAGATGACGGTAACATATTCAACAGCCTAATGTCTGCTCTGAGCTAGCAAACCACCGGTGGAGAAAGCTAGAGGAGAGAAATTACATCCAATCCGGTAATGCGGTAACTCGACTTAAGTAAGCGAGTAGCCATGCCCAATCCCATTGCACCAGGACCAATAAAACCAATTCGAATGACTGCCTGACCGTCTCGATTTGCAGCAAATTATCGTCCAGTCATCAAAAAACCAATTGTTGGATGACCTGCGGCTCACAATCAAATAGGAATAAAAGACGCTCTTTACTACGACCCTTCCTTCATGTGATCAAAATAATTTAGATGTCTATAAGACGAAATTTGCTAGAGGGGAAAAAGACATAACCCACGGAACATGCAACGATATATACCAGACTAATAGCATAAGCAGAAGAGAATAAATTAAAACGATCAATGACGAAGATATAGATTTAGAGCCCAGATAAGAGACTATACATCCAGCTTAACACAGATCCCCACCGTCTTACCCGCTTCTGAATAAAATCCGGGAGGTATTCTTCCGTTCCATTACCCCTTAATCGCCCAGGAACATGGCTTTCAAAAATCCTGCACTGGAGGAATACTCGTACATTTTAGGATCATAACAACTTAGAGCCTTTGAGGCACCATACTTTCTGGCCTCGCAAAGCATTTCAAAGAATTGCCTTTATCGAAAAAGCGATCAGGATCTCTTGAAATCACGCACATCACTAGAATTGCATCTCAACCGCTCATTTGTTTTTCAAGGTACTATGGCAGTGAGTCTCGATTGATTGAAGTTATTTGCATTGTTTACATTTCACTTTGTGAATGTGGATCGTATATGTACAGTGGGCAAATACAGTCCACAGGAGTGGAAGTCGGCCAGATGCCACCACGCCAGATCCTGTTTGACAGGCCCGGGTGAGTCTCGATTATTTTTAATTTTTCATTTGGTGAAATTCTAAGCAAATCGTAAATGTACAGTTACCTGAAGTTCTTGGTAGAGCAACACCATCTCGTACAAAAGGAAAATGACAGCCTATTATGCAGGTAAATTCATGAAGACTGTATGAATTGAAGTTGTGCGAAATGCGAGTTTCTATTCACGTTTTATCAAACTCTTGCACAATTTGTTGTCTGATGTGGGATCGACAATCGATGAATTGAAGAAAACTCTTGAGACAAATAGGTAAATTTCGCTAGACTGCAGACAAAGTTTCGGTACAATATTTATATCAATATTTAGATATAATGAATATGTTATTTATGTAGACATTCCTTTTCGGCGTCACTCGAATCAACCTATCAAAAGGTAAAGGAGTAAAACCATCATATTTTATTACAGAGTGATTCTTAGTGAGGATATTATCTTATGTGTCCATAATATGCAGTGTGAACAGAAATTAGCCGAGGAGAAGGCGAACGCGGACCAACTTTTTGAGGAACTTGTCAAGTGCAAAGCTTCTCATGACCAGGCTTTCAATGGTACCATGCTTCTACGCATATGTTCACTATGATGTGCAATTTGAGAATAGTTGAAAAATTGAATATTTACCAGTAAAGTGTTCTTGGCTTATCCGATTACTTTAGCCTCATACCATTTGTCTACTTGCATAGATGCTTTCTCCAAATTGATAGAGGAAAGGGACCGACTAGTTGAGCAGTATGACCATTCAAGTAAGATTAATAATCACTCCTATTCTCTTCGGTCTCTCAGGGATGAATCAAACTCACCCGATATATTATTCTATTACTGGCTGATAATAGGAAAGAGTGACGAGTCTCTGGCATTATCATTTGCCGGCAATATTGATCAACTAGGACAGTCCTACCAGGTAATTTATTCGTTCGAAATGATTACATTTTTTGCACTTGCTTTGTGCATGCCGACAATGATTGATACTTACTTTTCGAAATGCAAGATGAAAATGTTTCAGCCAAGTTGGTGGTGGAGGCTACCAAACTATATTTTGAACTATATTTTGACAGAGTTCCTGTTATCAGCAAGTAATAGACTTAGCGATAATATATCGGGTGAGTTTGATTCAGCCATGAGAGACCGAAGAGAATAAGGATTGATTATTAATCTTACTTGAATAGTCATACTGCTCAACCAGTCGTTCCCTTTTCTCTGTCAATTTAGAGAAAACATCTATGCAAGTAGACGAATGGTATGAGGCGAAAGTAATCGGACAAGCCAAGAACAATCTACTAGTAAATATTCAATTTTTCAACTATTCTCAAATTGCACATCACAGTGAACATATGCGTAGCAGCATGGTACCATTGAAAGCCTGATCATGAGAAGCTTTGCACTTGACAAGTTCCTCAAAAAGTTGATCCGCGTTCGCCTTCTCCTCGGCTAATTTCTGTTCGCACTGCATATTATGGTCACATCAGATAAAATCCTCACTAAGAATCACTCTGTAATAAAATATGATGGTTTTACTCCTTTACCTCTTGATAGGTTGATTCAAGTGACGCCGAAAAGGAATGTCTACATAAATAACATATTCATTATATCTAAATATCGATATAAATATTGTACTGAAACTTTGTCTGCAGTCTAGCGAAATTTACCTATTTGTCTCAAGAGTTTTCTTCAGTTCATCGATTGTCGATCCCACATCAGACAACAAACTGTGCAAGAGTTTGATAAAACGTGAATAGAAACTCGCATTTCGCACAACTTCAATTCATACAGTCTTCATGAATTTACCTGCATAATAGGCTGTCGTTTTCCTTTTGTACGAGATGGTGTTGCTCTACCAAGAACTTCAGGTAACTGTACATTTACGATTCACGATTCGCTTAGAATTTCACCAAATGAAAAATTAAAAATAATCGAGACTCACCCGGGCCCGTCAAACAGGATCTGGCGTGGTGGCATCTGGCCGACTTCCACTCCTGTGGACTGTATTTGCCCACTATCTGCATTCACAAAGTGAAATGTAAACAATGCAAATAACTTCAATCAATCGAGACTCACTGCTTCCTCTTCGTTCCCCTCTCGCCGGCGCCGCCGGCAGCTAGACTTGGGCCTGCGCCGCCGGTAGGGGCGCCGTCGCCAACGTCGGTAGCATCGCTCATGGCGACGTCCGCAGGGGCGACGTCGGCTAGGGGTGTCAATGGGTCGGGTTGGGCTTTCTTGATACCCGACCCGACCCGAAACCTACAGGGTCATGCTTGACCCGCCCAAACCCACCCAAGACCCTGTTCCCTGTACACCCTAAGGCCCGGGCCGGGTCGGGTCGAGCCGGGTTTCGGGTTTTTTTCGCGCAGATAATAACATCAAAAAGCAAAAGACAATTCTCAGGAAGAAAAATTTCTTCAGCCATTCCCTCACCTTCCCCCTCCTCCCCGGGCTCTAACAACGCCCCGACGCCATCCGCTTTATCGCCACCCGACAACCCACCCGCGCCTCCCAGGCCAGCCACACACACACACCAGAAACACTTCCCCCGCAAGGCGAACCCCCACCGCCGCTCCCCACGGAGCTCAGGGCAGCAACGGGCTTAAGAATCGGCACGAAGTCCCTCGGCTTCAGCCAGCGACAAGACTTCAGATTCCATTATCGACTCGCCCACCGAAGCTCCCGCGAAACAGAGGAGGCAAGAATTCCGTATACTCCTCGCGCGACCGAAACAGACCCAGAAAACCCACCAAGCTCGATCGCGAATCCCGACGCCCGAAGAACCCCACGGTCGCCGCAGATTCCTCCGACCGCCCCTCCCAGAAGCGATTCCTTCCGCCGCCAAAAATCAAGAATAGATCGGAGCAGCCGCCGCCGCTCGGCGTCGAGGGGGGGAAAAATCGGGGAGCTTGCCCAGTTGGGTCCGCTCCTCTTCACGCCATCTTCGATCGAGAAGGCGGAATTCGCGAGCGAGCAAAGCAAAGCTAGCGAGCGAGAGAGAGAGAGAGAGAGAGAGAGAGAGAGAGCAAAGCAAAGGTTAGATGTCCGAGCAGCTGCGATGGCTTCACGGCGGAGAGATATCACTCACCTGCTTGCTCGGCTGCTGAGGCTCACGACAAAGGGAAGCGATCGGTTTCGCCTCCGATCGGGAGAGAGATCTAGGTTTTTTCTTCGCGCTCTGCGTAGCGCGCCTGAGAGAGGGGAGAGAGAAGAGAAGAGAGACTGAAGGAGGGAGATGGGCCGACCAGAGCGTCAATGGGCCGACCCTAAAATACCCCAATTCTAATAAAACCCCCATATTTGAATAAAATCAAAGCCCGATCCAAAATATCCCAAATTTTAGGGCCGGATCGGGTCGGCGCGGATCGGGCCGGACCGGCGCGGGTTTGATTGACACCCCTAACGTCGGCGGCGTTTGGAGGTCGTCTTCTCAATCACCTGTAGACAGGTCGAGGGTCGGCGTTTTGCTGGGACATCACCTCCCCCGACTGTCTTCTCACCCTAATGTTCAAAAAATAACCTAGCGTAATAAAAATAATTAAAAAATAGTCCGGATCCAAAAAATTTACTGATTTACTGCTTTTTTATTTACCGGAATTCTCTATCATTCGAATAGATTGTAATTGATTCGATGATTGGACTTCTGTTTTAAAAGAAGAAAATAAAGTTACCATGTTTATTTACAATTTTCTAAAATTTAATCTCTAATAATTTCATGTTATATGTATAATTATTCTATTCGAATTCTTTTCCGAGTGAAATTCTTTTGCTAAGATAATGAACTTTTGAGATGGGTTCATTGATAAAGACTACCAACAACCTTCAAACTCATTACAAATAATCCTTCGTACTAAGGAAATAAATTTCGTATAAAAACGAACCGAAAATAAGAACATGTAGGGAGACAATTTACATTATTTGGTTTAATAATAGACAGTCTTGTATTTTCATGACAACGTGCACATTTTGCATCCGTGTGTCGTTGCCGTGTAGACGAATGGTTAGTGTGCGATGATAGTTTTGGCTTAGCCAAGGGTTTATACCTGTGTTGGTAGAAGCAAGAGGATGGCTGTGCTCGTGAGAGATCAAATATTTTCCTATGGTGGATGATTGTAATTGTTCAACGATATTGAATTTGCTGGTGGCTAAATTTCGATGATCACACGATTATAACGTCAAGGAGCAAGTTGCAGATCATGGGAGAAATATTTAGAGAACAAGAGAAAGTGTAACACGAAATATTAATGTCTGCGCTTATAGCATGAACTGCTTTTGTGAAGCTTGGCCTGAAATTCATGGCACATTCATTTCAGGGATGTGATCTGGTATTCACATCTCTAGCTGCAAAAAAATAAAAATAAATAAATGCTTTACTTAGAACTTGGATGCAGTAGAGCTTACGAGCTGATTTTTCGGTATTCGGGGCTTAATGGCTTCTACTTTCCGGAGTCTAGCACACTGCAACTAAGAAGGTGTATATGTTAGTTTTGTCCCGCTGATAAGCCTCATATATGCTTCATGTAATTCAAAATCATAGCTTAGTCACTTCAGTGATTTCCCTGTATGTTACCACTTAAGAATATAATTTCAACCATACTTTCTTCCCAGGACTTGGAAAACGGAAGTTGAAGTTAGGATATCTAGGTGAAGCACATCAACTGTTGAGATCCAATGATTTTTTCTGTTTATTGGTCTTGGTGGGTTTTGTTTCTTTCAGCAAGTTTCTAGTTCTTATTGTTGCACGTTACTTCAGGTTTGAGTTGCTTTTGAAACATTTGACTGCATATTTGTTATTGTAGACAGGTAGAGACTTCCAATGTCATTCCACCATCTGAATCTTCCCTTCATTTGCTGCAGTGAGATCTTTTGGAACAGAAGGGCGAAGAAAGGATGGTCCTCAGGTCCTTCCTGATGACAGAGTTTTCCCATACATAAATTTCTGGGGGAGTGACATAAAGGTTGGCATTATATTTGGACGGTTGACATCCATGAATTGCATATAAGCAAAGCGTATATTGTATTGTTGACTATTCACATGACTGACTAAAGGAGAGGAACAAACGTGCTTGCGCATCTGTTGCAGGAATTGCAGATTTTATCTTCAGAGTCTCAACCTGAAGAGGATACATCAGACCTGCCAGATGATCCAGCCATCATACAGGTTTCAACTTTATGTTCTAATCTGGTGCTTGAGATGGAAACAAGCCAACGATTCATGTTGCATTAGCTTCTCATATGGGCTTATTTCCTCCACTCTTCATCTGCATCTGCAATCACTCCTAAGGCCACCACAATCAGCAGACCCAATAGCACCAGTTTAGGACTTCCAAAGTTGGCTGACCACCAGAGTCTTTCTTCATATCAGCCCATACAGAACTTAACATCATTCAGTTCATTGCTTTCTACAAATACACTTGCTGCTGGTCAGCCCATGCTATTTCATGGGCAAGAATTTGGTAGGAGTACAGGGGAAGTCCCTTATCCTCAACAGCAGTTATTGGCTGGACTGCCGCCCGGTCTGGCTGCATATCATATTAAGCAACCAATGCAACATCCGGTAACAAATCCATTGACAAGTGTTGCAGCAACTTATGGATTATCTGCTTCTTTGAAGCCCCCTGTTATCATGGATTCTTTGACTTCTACACCAATTTTGATTCCCTCAGATCTGCCATCGGATCCTGCTTTATTGATTTCGGACACATTGCCTAGTGTGGCAAAGGATTTGTTGAATTCTAGTATAACGTCAATGTCTTCGGCGGCAAAGTGTTCTAATATTGCTGGTCTGAATGTTAACCCCATACCTCAAGTTATCCATGGAGCAAACTTAGTCTGAGGGTCTGGGTTGGCTCCGGAAAGTTTGCCTCTAGCTACGTTGCGTATGAATAAATCAGGCAGTCCAAATCATATGGAGAATTTGAAGCCATCACTGATGACCCCTGGTCAAATTTTTCAAGCCGGGGCCCGCCGCCCATCCGCTTTCTTCATCTCATTTTTCTAGAAGTGCTCATGAAGATAAAGAGGTCGCTAAATCTTTGACTTCTGGATCGCTGCCAAGGGAACCAACAGGTGCTCAGGCACCCACTTTGCCTCTTCCAAAACCACATACCAAAAAAGTTTTTCCGTCTCTATTGACTCAGTTCATATATGTGATATTGTGATTCTCAAAATAGTAATTTGCATAGTCTAGTTTTAAACTAGCTTAAGACGAATACTAGATATTACCTAAGGATGCATATTGATTATACCTACTACTGGTCTAAGTGATAATCATCCACCTTTAAACCCCCATCCTCAACACACATGAAAGAAAAAATGGGAACCAAGCAAAAGAAAGGTGGGACTCTGTGGGCTGCTCTTCCTGTAAACTCCCGATAGGCAAAGGCTTGATTCTACCTAAGTTTGTTCTCGTAAAATAGATAAGATAGCACCGCTGAAGCTAGTTTACTTTTCTAGAAACTTTGAAACATCAAAGTAGTAATCCTTGAATGCACCGAGCTGTTGCCCCCGTTTTATGGTGCAAGTGCTGGTATTCAGTGGCAGAGAGTAGCTTATGCATAGAGGTAGATATGAGAGCTACGGAATGACATCCATGTATCCGTTTTACATGATGTATGAACCTTACCTCAGCACATTATTTGATACAAGCTATATCTGGATTTTATTCGCTCGTGGCTTAGTTGTGGCCAGAGGATTATGATTATATAATTATGTTATGTGGAATTTCAGTTATCTCTTGTTAATATATCAAAAATTTGGTGCATTTCGGGAGGTAATTATTGTGTTTTTCACCGTCCAATATGTTTTGAAACACTAGACTAGAACAAAAGTTGTATTTACTCTCTTGTTCTCAGCTATAGAGATTAAATACTTGGCTTTTATCTTGTTAACTACCTGTCCAGTTTATGCGCATCTTCCGGAAACTCCAGTCCACCCTTCCTTTACAAGCAATCGCGAGTCATAATGTTTCAATTGAATGAACTAATTTTTCCTTTTCATCCTTTATAACGTCTTGTCCATGACAAGTATTTAATTGGGGCAACTTTTAACTTTTTGGCTATTTTTTCAGTATACTAGCAGTTTTATTTCTAAAAAGAAATGTTTTTTGTTTTGCTTTGACTATTGTCCAGTAAACTATATTTTCGCATTTTGTCCTCAGTTTTGAAAGACTCTTTCCGTCTCTCGCTTCACTGCCTCTTTCCTTTATTAAAAAAGAAGCACCTGAATTTCTAGTTGCTCCGTCAAGTGATATTGCATTCCTGGAGAAAAAGGCGCTACATCTCCTTATGAACTTACGATTTTTACTCGTTCTTGTCAATTGCTGTTGTGATATATTTCAGATTTGTAACATCTATATATTGGAGCTTTCATGTGGTCATTTCGGTCTAATACGATGCATCTATGTGAGTGAGGAAACTTGTCCATGGCTAGTAAGATGGGTTCTGAATCTAGTTTTATTATGCTTCATTGCACGACTTGTGCTCTCTAGATCAGCCGGAGGACCTCTTGAAACTCTGAATTTTATATGCCTTCACTTTTCTTGACACATCTTTTCCTCCAAAAGTTATTTGTTTTACATGCTCGCTAGTGGTTTTTTGGAATAGGTTGCACTAACAAAAAAGTGATTTAGTTGACAATATATTGCATCTTTTGCGGCTGTTACATTTGTAGTCTGGTTGAAAAGGAAAGAGAAACCAAAAGAAGCCCCCACATTTTATAGATCATGTTCATGGACGTCTTTTACCCTGTTTTGATTGCATTCCCTTAGCTGTCCTTACGCCCTCTTCCCACCTCATCTTGGCTTATTGAAGCCAAAGATTTTATGTAAATGAGCCGGTGAAGATTATGTGCTTTGCAGTTTCTCGCTTAGCTGTTGTAGATGTATCTAACTTTTTAAAGAGATGCCTTTACTCTGCATCTCTGGAGTTAGAGTTCTGTCTCTCATACTTTCTCAATAAGCAACTTTCTGGTATTCTTTTCAAACATTACCCTTATTGTGTCTATAATAGAGAGGGCAAAGCTAACGTATGTCTGTTTGTTAATTCTTATCATTCTTTTCTCTATCCAGCCTTTGTTATATCTAAATTTCTTTTTCAGAATTGGATTTTCATAGAGCCTCCGCTCTCTTCCTCTGCTTCCTTTTATCAGCATAATAGCGCCACTTTAGACTCTAATAACAGTCATAAAGCTAATGGTCCGGCAAAGGGAAGCACAGTAAAGATATTTCTTTCTGTGAACTTGCCAGTCCATATTGTTTGCCTTGAAATTGCCTTCACGTTCTCTTCACAGTTTAAAATCTTTGGCTTTATCCATTATTTCAGGCGTATAAGGGCAATCTGCAGAATCATAACAGTTGTGCCAGCAAGTCGGCAGAAAGAGGAAAGATGGTATCACACGTTCACAGAGCAAATTGTCACATGCTTATGTGTGTTTTCTAATGCATGTGAGTGTCTATAACTACTATTAACTAGAGGCCTTTCTCTCTCTCTTACAGCATAAAGGTGCTCCTCAGTACACTAACAATCATAAAGCTTTTGGAGAGGGAAAAGGAGAGAAGGTAAAGCTTTTATCTACGAGCTTTTCTGAATTTAGCTTCTCTTTCTTTATATCAGACTCATGGGTTTGCCTTGATATCTATTGTTTTAACTTTTAGATGAGAACATCTAATGTACAGAATCCAAGAGTTGCTGTGAGCAAGGTGGCAGAAAGAATAAAGAGGGTATAATGGCTTTTTCCAATTTTTTCTCATGACCGTTTAGAACATCATGTTGTAGGTCCTGAAGTTGTCTTCACCCCAACCATAGAAGCCCAGTGGTTTTGTTTGCCGTCTTTGCATGTCCTTATACTTGTATGTGTCTTCTTGTTGCACCGTCAACTTTATATCAGATCAATAGAGCTGATTCTTGGACTCTTCCAATCACAAAGACCAAACCATGGGAAAGGGAAAACAGGGTATACAGATACCTCTCAATGTTCTTATCATTTCTGCCAACTATCACTTAATTTGGAGATAGAGAAAAGAGCAGCTCATTCTTTTCATTCCATGTTATCACGTGTTCCAGATGACGAAGGCTGAGTCAAGAACCAACCAAATCACAAGCAATTCGGGGAAAGGAGGAAAGAAGGTAATACTAATACTCGATATCTTTTTGTTTGAGATTTGTCACGTACTTTCCCTTTTCACCTCAAACCTGTTTGCATATTATATTTGATTCTGTGCCTTTCTATATTTCCTGGGTAGCTCCAGATAGATATGGCTGGCAGGCAGCATCATCAAACTAGTAAGAGCATCTCAGTGGGAAGAGGAAAGAAGGTATCACATTTTTTTTTCATAATTGTTTGTACAGCCCCATGACATGAGTAGTTTGAGTTCAATGCTGCTTTTGCTCTTCACTGCTGTGTAGTTGATTGGAGCTGCTACCGATTGTTATCACCATAACAAGGGAATTGCTCAAGGAAAAGGAGAAGATGCGATATGACTCCCTCTTCTGATTCTAATGAATGTCTTGAAACTTAGCAGCAATTAGTAAGATGCACGTAGAGAGCAACAAACAATATAGAAAGCTAAAAAGGGGTAACACACATCACCTCTAAAATATAGACAGCACTTCCTAAAACTAAGAGCCCAAAAAAGAGATTTAGTTTCAAAGATGTGGAAAGCAAAATGATGAAAATCTTAAAGATGAATATCCAACAAATGCACCATATATGAGTAAGAAGAGAACCACAAATAATGTGTAGAAATGATTAGCTTGCGAGCCTAAAGAAATTGGACGATACACATGAAATTCACAAAATAATTAAATTGAAACATATAAACTTTGTTGCATAAGAGTTAAAAAAATAGAAATTGGAATTACTAATCGTAATCAGTTTTATGAACTGACAATAGACGAGGTAAAAAACATAGAGCAACTGGTTGACAATATTGATTGCAATTCCAAACAAGCTGGAAAATAAAAGAAAATGGAGAAAACACTAACTAGAAGTGAAAATTGGTAATTTAGAAGAGTGGAGGTCAAATTATAATTAAATTTCGTCATCAGTTGGATGAGTAAATCATTTGGCATGCAAATATTGCTGCAAGTTGATATTAGGGGTATTCCATTTATTATCTAAGTTCTCTAGCGATTTTGTAAATCACTATCAAGATACTGTGAAAAGAAATGGAGTAGCTACGGGTAGTTTTTGATATAAACATTTGGAGGACGTAAAAGAATTTTTTACTTGTTTGAGCCTTCAATAATATCGCTTTTTGAGGTTTTGTTATATATGAGCTTTTTCGTTCAAAATCTCCCTCGAAATGAATGGATGCATCTGCAACAACAATAACATTTGGTCCGTTTCTCACTAATTGGGGCTGTATGGATCATCTTACAATAGGATCCATGCCATAGAGATTCAGCAAAAGAGACATGTATGTATGAATTGTTTATACGAGTCTGAAAAAGCTTGTATCTTGAATTTGAGCCTATAGGCTTGCGCTTTTACATGGATTACCATTTGTTAGTTTGGATCCATGCGGGATCAGCGAATACTCACGTTGCCTTCACTCTCTGTCTTTTAACATTCCTTAGGGTCTGATCGCACTGCTTTATGGGTTCTCTTTTCATTTCCAGATTCCACATTTGGCTGCCAAATATGCCGAGGATTTTGATTTCGTGGCAATGAACAAGAAATTTAACAAGGACGAAGTGTGGGGTGAACTTGGCAAGCAGAACGAAGCTCACCTAAAGACGAAAGCAGATGGTTGTGATCTTCCTGCCGAGGATGCTGAGCATGTAGATGCTGCAATGAAATTGGATAAGAAGGCGAGTCATAGTGAGCTTAAAGAGTTACAGGTTCTCTTCCATTCTTTCTTTTGAAATGGAGATGCCTTTTCCTGTTTGGATGGTAGCCTGGTTATGTGAAGGATGACTTTTTTGACTCACTCGCGACCAGTACACCTGGGCCAAGGAAGCCGAAAATATCTGAACAAAGGAAGTTGGATATGGAGGTATCACTTCATATAATTTCTAGTGATTATCCAATGTTTGTTTTTTGTTATTTTCTAACATTTTCTTGACTTGGTCCTCAGACATTTGGGTATTTCCAGGTGTGCCAAAGGAGTCATGGTAGCCGAACATCGAGGCTTGGTGGCAATTCAGAGGTCTTTTCCAACAGAAGAGAAAATGGTCATGCAGGGAGAGGCCGGGCGCATCCTACTTGGAGTCATGTCACATAGGAAACTTGAGGGATGCTTACAAATACTGGACACATAAATTTAGAGCTCAGTACAGGTGATTGTTCTTTTTCCATTAGCTTTGGGGTATGGAGCGAAGTCTTAAGATAGGGATTGTTACATGCAAATTTGGTTAAGCCTTTTTCCCCCCTTTTGCCAGTGTCGTTGCATGATTGTCAATGGCCCTTAAGACTAGTACAACTTACCAGCAAATCGGAACTTTATTGGGCATTATATCAAATTTTAGCGAGACGAGGCTTAGGATTCCTAGAATGCAATTTCAGGCTAGAAATCCCAAACTTATCCTGAGATGGTTCAGTGAGAAAATTTAGCTTGGGAGGTACTCAGGTCTTGGTTGAAGGAGAATTGCGAACGAGTGAGTCGTGTCTGACAAGAACTTCGCGTGCGTTTTACCGGTCGTTTCATGTTTGAAACATCGGTTGCTCAGCGCTTAGTGCTAAACCTAGTCTAACGACACTAATGATAGCTTTCAGTGTTAACGCTCGAGAAAAGACAACTAGACAAGTGCAATAAAATTCCACTAGGACACTGATATCTGAGGTCCTATTTGTGCTATTGTTTCATGAAAGCACGACAACTTCACAAGTTGCAGATCGGAGGCAAGAGTCAGTGTGTCGGTGTCTTATCTCTTTACACGTTTGTTTTCCAAGGTAGGATGGCGTGATCCGGGATGCCTAGAATGAGTCAAGTAATTGAGAGGATCCCAACCCTTCAAATATAGTTCAAGAGATACTTAAAATGACTCCTGATGTGATCTTCAGGGCAACGTGCCATTAATTACAACGGAAAAATGACAGAGCAAACAAATAAGACTTGAGAAGTGTGATTTGACTGCCTGGTAACAACATCACTTATGATTGCCTGAAGTGAAATCACAGATGAATTTCCAGCGGCATTAGAAATAATGTCATGGATAATCCAAGGATGAATACCAGCCTTGACGCCCAAACAAATTGCCTCCGCTGCAGTAACCAGATGAATTTCCTCAAGCAGATCGTTAACCACCTTATATTTCCAGCAACATAAATCCAGGACTTTCTTTTCTTGGGTCAAAAAATCCATCACTTACTAATGTGACACGGCATCCAGGATACAGTTAGAGACATCCATAGACATCTCAACGAATATTTCATCTTAAAGCACGGCATGAACATCCTTTTCCACGGGATACAAATTTATACTTTCTCGCGGTGTCCAAGCATTGTCTCGTCACATGGAATCAATGATCTAAATCGTAGCAAAAGAAAAAGAAGAAGACTCGGAATGATGGCAGGAGGAAGAATTCTTTACATACGAAGCCAAGAAAGCTCAGCGCCAGTGTTTACGCTGTAGTCACCTGGAATTTGGCGCGGTTCGTTTTGTGCTCTTTCAGCAAATCCATTCTTCATTTCAAAAAAGTGCTATCAATCGTCTAACTAAATAGATAAAGATGTAAGTTGACACTAGTTACGCACAACTCCTCGACGCCACATATAAGTTATCAGAAATGACACTGTAAGCAAAATAAAATCATAATATCTAGAGCTTCCCAGTAGCCATAGCTGTAGCAATATCCGCAAAATAAAGGGAAAATTCCAAAGATCGTATTAAAGTGGTGCCCATATGACTAGTTGCTTTAAAGAGCAAGCAAACAAGTAGCTAACTCGTTACTTTCGAATCGTCCTGCATGGGGAGCCTAAGCCCGAAGCCTTGGCTGAAGTTTGGCAGACTGTACCACCAACTTGGCTAAAACATCCTCATCCTGCATTTCGAAGAGAAGTGTCAATCACTGTGAACATGCACAGAGTAACTCCAAAAATGTAATATGTATTTTGAATAGATTACCTGGTCCCTCTTTTCCAAGGCCTCTTTTATTTGATCAATCTTACCAGTAATTGATAATATGAGAGACTCCTCAGCCTGTCCTGTTATCAGTAAGTAATAGACTTAATATGAGATGGATTATATATAAGTTGAGTTTGATTCAACACTCAGAGACCGAAGAGAATAGGAGTAATTATTAATCTTAATCTTACTTGACTCTTCATATTGCTCCTTGAGACGTTCATTCTCCTTAGAGAAAGGATCTATGGAAGTAGACAAATGGTATGACGGGAAAGTAATCACACAAGCCAAGATCATCATATGTAACAAGCTAATTTATTGGGGAAACATGCAGTTTTTCAACCATTCTCACAAATTGCATATTGTACATGTTTGTAGCGCGTGCGTGCGTAGAAACATGGTGTTCTACAACCAAATAACATTACCATCTAAAGCCTGCACATAAGAAGCTTCGTACTTGAGAAGAAGTTCGTCCAACTTTGCACTCTCATCCCTGAATCTGTTTTCGCACTGCATAGCATCTTGGGAGTAATCCCAAAACATTGTAATGAAACATAATTTCGCTCGAGCTGATTCTGCAATTCTGCAGTTCACTCTCGACTCCGAGAACAAGCTACAAAACAATTGTTCAATACATGAATTGGAAACTCGCATTTCGCACAACTTCAATTGATAGTCTCCCAACAGTTCACCTGCGTATAGTGCCTAAGTCAAGCTTTCCTCCTTTCCGGTGGACGGTATCTCACTGTACATTTCACGATTCACCCAGATTTCACGAAACGAAAAATAAAAAAAAAATACATATTTACTTCAATCGAGACTCACCGCTTCCTCTTCAATAAAACTTGTTGGCGACGTCGCCAGCATCGTGGACTGCATCTCACTGTACATTTACGACGATTCACTCGGATTTCACGAATCGAAGAACCAAAAAATTACAGATTACTTCAATCGAGACTCACCTCTTCAATAGCCTGTTGCCTTCGTCGCCGGGATCTTCCTCTCCGGTGGACTGCATCTCACTGTACATTTACGATTCACTCAGCGAAGACTTGAATCTCGACGACGTCCATACCAGGCTATATGATGAGCATGCGGGGAGTCTTGCGGCGGCGATGTTGCCGGCTTGATTCTCCGCATCTTCGGCAGCTCGAATATCGGCGACGTCGCCAGCTTGATTCTCGGCGACATTTCCGGTGGACAACTGGACATGGCTTTGGGAAGAATTCGTTCGGTTCGGCTTTTCCATCTGCTTGCCGACTACTTGCTCACTCTCACATGTGTATGTGTTCGAAATAACACTAATTGAGCACTCATTAATAATAAAGTTGATTAAAAAAAAGGGATAATTCTCCGAAAAATCCAAAATTGTTATACTTATAACAAATTTATTCAAAATTAATTTTTTGACCACCAAAAATCCTATACCGATATATTTGCAACAAATTTAAATTTACCCTAAATTAATTTTTTTACCACCAAAAACTTCAAGCCAGTACACTTATGACAAATTTACCTTTCGTTAAATTTGATTAATACCATTGAAAAATAGCAAATTAGTAAACATGTGAGAAACAGAGGGGTAAAATCCCAAACCGATATACCCTTCAGCTATCACGTGTTATCTAACTTAGCAATTTTACGATAAGATTTAACGGAAATTAACGGAGGGTAAATTTGTCACGGGTTTATCAATTTGGGATTTTTTATGGTCAAAAATTAGTTTGTGATAAATTTATCACAGATGTACAAGTTTGGGGTTTTTCTTGATATTATGGTATTAACCCTTAAAAAACAAAAAACATTCCTCTAAGGTGGATAAATCAATCTTGTTGCTTCTTCTTTTGTGTCCAGATCAATAAAGTTTACTTACCATTTTTCTTACGAAAGTCCTCTAAAATTCAAATATTATAATAAATTCAATGATTGAAATTCTTATTTAAAAGAATAAAATAAAGTTACGATGTTGTAGAAATTTTATTTACAATTCTCTAAAGTTTAATTTCTAATATCCTCATGTTATATATAATTATTCTATTCAAATTTTTTTTCGAACGAAATTCTTTGATTAAGATTGTGAAATCTTCCTTCTGTAGATATATGATGCGTTAATTAACAAAGACTACCAACAATTTTCAAACTCATTACAAATAATTCTTTATAAAGGCTCCGTTTGTTCACGTTAAACAAGTTTCAATAAGACATTTTTCGGATTTTCCGGTGTTCAGTTCACGAAAAATAAATTAATCAAGGAAAATATTGTCCACCAACGTTGAAAACAACTTCAAAAGCGGAAAAAGCAAAAAATATTTTCCACATCTTCTTTCACCTCACTTTCTTTCGCCAAACATATTTTACTTTTACTTTTACTTTTATTTTTTTCTTTTATTTATAATTTAAAAAATAATTTTTAATTATTTTTTCTTTTATTTTCTTGTTTTCCTTTTTTGTTTTCTTCTTCCTTGGACAGTCGCCGCCTCGCAATTGGCCACAAGCGAGGCTCGGCCTCGCTCGCCCAAGTCCAGCGAACTCAAGCAAGGCCGAGCCTTGCCTTGCCTATGGCTGGCGACCAGCAAAGAAAGAAAGAAAAGGAAAAAAAAAAAAAGAAAAAAAGAAATATTAAAAAATTCAAAATTCAAGTAAATAAAAATTTTATTTTTTAAAAAATTTATTAAAAGGAGTGTAATTAAGATTTTCCATACTAAATGACAGAAAATATTTTTAATTTTATTGTTAGGTCTTAACTGAATACCGAAAAATATTATCAGTTTCCTCGAAAATGATTATAGGGAAAACATTTCCAAAAATTTCACATTTTTCGCAAAACGAAAGAAGGCAAAATTCAACATTTGAAAAAATTTCCCAATTTGATGAATTCGAAAATACATCAAATGGAAAAATTCTAAAATGATAACTTTTACATCCTTATTTTCATTGACTCAATTTTTGTACCTACGGAAAGTCCGTGACATTATACTTAAAATAACATCTCGATATATTCAAGATAAGTCCTTTTTCCCATTGACTCAATTTTTGCATGCACGGGCTTTTCGTACCCGTACGTACAAAAATCGAGTCAATAGAACATCGGATGGAAAACTTATGCACAATTAAAATGTCATCAAACTTGTCTAAAAAACCCATGAATGTGACTTTTAAAAAATTTTCCCATTTTTATGAATTTAAAACACCGAGTCACGGCATTCCGCACATGAAACAAGTAAATAGTGTGTCGTTGATGTTTCAATGGTTGACGTCCTTGGTGACGTTTTGAGCTCGCCTCTTGAATTGTCTATTGGTGACGTTGCATATATGATGATAGACACTATGGCATAGTGGAAGGCTGAGCCCGAAGTCACGGCACAAGTTTACTAGCCTCCACCACCAACTTGACTGAAACATTTTAAAAAGGAAGTATCAATCATTGTCAACATACACAAAACAAGTCCAGAAATGTAGTCATTTCGAACGAATAAATTCCATGGCCCTCTTATTCATGTACTCTTCCAGTTTATCAATCTTGCCAGGCAAATGATAATGCCAGAGATTCAGCATTCTTTGTCATTATCAGCAAGTAATAGACTTAGCGATAATATATTGAGTGAGTTTGATTCAGCCCTAAGAGACCGAAGAGAATAGACGCAAATATTAATCTTACTTGAATGGTCATGTTCGCTTTCCTCCTCCAATTTGGAGAAAGCATCTATTCAAGTAGATGAACGGTATGAAGTGAAAGTAATTGGATGGAAAAATTCTAAAATGATAACTTTTACGTCCTTATTTTCATTGACTCGATTTTTGTACCTACGGAAAGTCCGTGATACTAAACTTAAAATAACATTTTGATATATTCAAGATAAGTTCTTTTTCCCATTGACTCAATTTTTGCACACACGGGCTTTTCGTACCCGTACGTACAAAAATCGAGTCAATAAAACATCGGATGGAAAACTTATGCACAATTAAAATCTGATCAAACTTGTCTAAAAACCCATGAATGTGACTTTTAAAAAATTTACCCACTTTTATGAATTTAAAACATCGAGTCACAGCATTCCGCAGGTGAAATAAGTAAATAGCGTGTCATTGATGTTTCAGTGGCTGACGTCCCTTGGCGACTTTTTGAGGTCGCCTCTTGAATTGTCTATTGGTGACGTTGCATATATGACGATAGACACTGTGGCATGGTGGAAGGTTGAGCCTGAAGCCATGGCACAAGTTTGCTAGCCTCCACCACCAACTTGGCTGAAACATTTTGAAAAGGAAGTATCAATCATTGTCAACATGCACAAAACAAGTCCAGAAATGTAATCATTTCGAACGGATAAATTACCTGGCCCTCTTATTCATGTACTCTTCCAGTTTATCAATCTTGCTAGGCAAATGATAATGCCAGAGACTCCACATTCTTTGTCATTATCAGCAAGTAATAGACTTAGCGATAATATATTGGGTGAGTTTGATTCAGCCCTAAGAGACCGAAGAGAATAGAAGCGAATATTAATCTTACTTGAATAGTCATGTTCGCTTTCCTCCTTCAATTTGGAGAAAGCATCTATTCAAGTAGATGAACGGTATGAGGCGAAAGTAATTGGATGGAAAAATTCTAAAATGATAAACTTTTACGTCCTTATTTTCATTGACTCGATTTTTGTACCTACGGAAAGTCCATGATACTATACTTAAAATAACATTTTGATATATTCAAGATAAGTTCTTTTTCCCATTGACTCAATTTTTGCACACACGGGCTTTTCGTACCTGTACGTACAAAAATCGAGTCAATAGAACATCGGATGGAAAACTTATACACAATTAAAATGTCATCAAACTTGTCTAAAAAACCCATGAATGCGACTTTTAAAAAATTTTCCCATTTTTATGAATTTAAAACACCGAGTCACGGCATTCCGCACGTGAAACAAGTAAATAGTGTGTCGTTGATTTTTCAATGGCTAATGTCCCTTGGTGACGTTTTGAGCTCGCCTCTTGAATTGTCTATTGGTGACGTTGCATATATGACGATAGACACTATGGCATGGTGCAAGGCTGAGCCCAAAGCCATGGCACAAGTTTGCTAGCCTCCACCACCAACTTGGCTGAAACATTTTGAAAAAGAAGTATCAATCATTGTCAACATGCACAAAGCAAGTCCAAAAATGTAACCATTTCGAACTAATAAATTACTTGGCCCCCTTATTCATATACGTTCCACTTTATAAATCTTGCCGGCAAATGATAATGCCAAAGACTCCACACTCTCTGTCATTATCAGCAAGTAATAGACTTAGCGATAATATATTGGGTGAGTTTGATTCAGTCCTAAGAGACCGAAGAGAATGGGAGTGAATATTAATCTTACTTGAATGGTCATGTTCACTTTCCTCCTTCAATTTGGAGAAAGCATCTATTCAAGTAGATGAAATGGTATGAGGCGAAAGTAATTGGACAAGCCAAGAACAATCTACTGGTAAATATTTAATTTTTCAACTATTCTCAAATTGCACATCACAATGAACATATGCGTAGAAGCATGGTACCATTAAAGCCTGGTCACACATCAGATAAAATCCTGACAGAGAATCACTTCGTAATAAAATATTATGGTCTAACTCCTTTACCTCTTGATAGGTTGATTCAAGTGACGCCAAAAAGGAATGTCTACATAAATAACATATTCATTATATCTAAATATCGTACTGAAACTTTATCTGCAGTTTAGCGAAATTTACCTATTTATCTCAAAATTTTTCTTCAGCTCATCGATTGCCGATCCCACATCAGAGAACAACTATGCAAGAGTTTGATAGAACGTGAATAGAAACTCCAATTCCTCACAACTTCAATTCATACAGTCTTCATGAATTCACCTGCGTATTAGGCTGTCGTTTTCCTATTGTACGAGATGGTCTTGCTCTATTAAGAGCTTCAGGTAACTGCACATTTACGATTCGCTAAGAATTTCACCAAATCAAAAATTAAAAATAATCGAGACATGATTTTTTTTTTTTTGATAACCCAGGGAACCTTCGCATGGCCGACAGCCGGAGAGTAAACCCTGGGAGCGACATGTGCTAGCCACCACACACGTGCCACCGGTTAAGTCACCCTGTGGTGCCCGAGATTCGAACGATCAACCTTTTGCGAGAGGAAGAGTATGCGCTCCAGCAGCGCCACCCAGGCGGGTGGTATAATCGAGACATGATATTTTAAAAAATTTAAGAGAATTTTTGTTAAAAAAAAGTTACGTCAAATTTGTTTAAAAAACACATGAATATGATATTTTAAAAAATTTCCCAATTTGATGAATTCAAATATACATCGGATGGAAAATTTCTAAAATGATAACTTTTATGTCCTTATTTTCATTGACTCAATTTTTGTACTTACGGAAAGTCCGTGACACTATACTTAAAATTACATCTCGATATATTCGAGATAAGTCATTTTTCCTATTAAGGGTGCAAAAATCGAGTCAATGGAACATCAGATGGAAAACTTATGCCCAATACAAATTTGATCAAATTTGTCTAAAAAACACATGAATGTGACTTTTAAAAAAATTTCCCACTTTTATGAATTTAAAACATCAAGTCACGGTGTTCCATAAAAGAAACAAGTAAATAATATGCCGTTCACGTTTCAAAGGCTGACACCTCTTGGCAACGTTTTGAGCTCGCCTCTTGAATCGTTTGTTGACGACAGCTTCCATCTTGGCGCCGTCGGCAGCTTGACTCACGAAGATGTTTCCTTCAGACATGGCTTATCCTTTCGGTTTGCGCATCCTGCTTCTCTACTGTTCAAAATAACCCTAACCCTCATTAATAATAATATAATTAAAAAAACAAAGTGGATAAATTAATCTTGTTGTTTTTTCTTCTTTTTTGTTCCGATCGAAAAATTTTACTGATTTAATATTTTTTTCTAGAAGAATTATCTTAAATTTGAGTATTGTGAGACCTTCGATGATTAAAATTTTGTTTTAAAAGAATAAAATAAAGGGTCAATACCACAATAAAAAATCCTTAATTTGTGCATCTGCAACAAATTTACCACAAACTAATTTTTTTATTACCAAAAACCCCGAACTTGTACACTTGTGATAAATTTACCCAAAGTTAATTTTTTGACCACAAAAAATCATAAACTAGTATATTTGTGACAAATTTATCTCCATTAAATTAGATTAATAGTACAAAAAATCACAAACCGGTACACTTGTGACAAATAGAAAGTAAAACCGCAAACCGGTACATTTATCAACTGCCATGTGTCATCCAACTCAAAAATTTGACGGTAAAATTAAACGGAAACTATCGGAGGGTAAAATTGTCACATGTATATCAATTTAGGGTTTTAAATTAGTTTTTTGTAAATTTATCATTAGTATACTAGTTTTGGAGTCGTACGTCACCTAAAGTTGTTGACTATGTTGATAAAATAAAAACGATGATAGCTGTATATTTGCTCATTGTCCAATTGAGTAGCCGAACTTTTCGTTGTTAAATCAAATTCCACACAGCTTTTAAGAATTATGGTTCAATGGGAGCCTCATTGATGGAATTTCCATATCATGTGAGATTCGCTAACTATTGCAGACGTGACTTGGAATTGCTCACGTGGCTCCGTTGCACTCAATATGAAATGAATCAAAAACTAATTATGGCTCAAATTAAATTTCTCACGCGCTCTTTCACCCATTTATGGGTTCTCTTCTTCGTATCTCTGCGGTTTCGACAAATTCTTCTCATCCTACTGGCCTTCGAGCAAAAGCGAGTGTTAACATCTGAAATACAATTCATACCTGTTTTAGAGAAGACAGTCACGCCATCAACTACCGCGGTATCAATGGTGTGGGCAGTGTCGAATATCATGTCAACGTTAGGATTCGCCACACAATCACAAAAAAAAAGAAAGAGTAAAAACGATAAAGAGAAGTTTGAGACACAAGGTTTTATCTCGGTTCACTTTTGAACTAGGATTATATCCATCTGAGAATTTCACTA
The DNA here is from genome assembly GCA_031216235.1 of Syzygium jambos. NCBI lineage: Eukaryota > Viridiplantae > Streptophyta > Magnoliopsida > Myrtales > Myrtaceae > Syzygium > Syzygium jambos. The sequence continues at coordinate 5,036,139 of CM062221.1, forward strand.
TAATTAGTACATCGCACATCTCTATTTCATTTCTCAATTACAAGATAAAGAATATATATATGGCCCAAGATCAAATTACTAATAAATCACAAATTCAATACATAAAAAACCCTCTAGCTTTTAAGGGTGTTGAACCTTACAACTGCGCCGAGCAGGCCCCCAGACCCTGCCCGTTTAGCAGAAAGCGAGATCCCCGTGCTGTCCAATCATTGAGGAGTAGGATCCACACCCCAATAGCTAGACCAAAAATTGCTTCACTGCCTTAGCTCATCAAACTATGCCTGCTGCTAGGTTCTTTAAACAGATTTTGCCTCCAAAGACTAGCTCATCAAAATATTAGTTGGATTTTAGGAATTTTTATGTACCTAAATTTTTCACTATTTTTTCTTCTGAATTTACGTACTCATATTTCTTCATAATGTGCATAAAGATGCATTTCAATGCATCATGGTTGCATGATTAAGTATTTTAACAAGGGCCAGAGCAGAATATACCAGACCATCTACCATTACTGAATGAAATCCCTGGAAAAATTCAAATGACGGACGACGTGAACAGAGAACTAATCGACCTATCCTTCCTTTAAGCGAATAGGCCGCAGCTCGCGACACCAAACTGCATCATCCCCTATGCCAGCCAATATAGCAAATGACTCGGGGTCGAGAGTTATACACCAAATTAATGGCCTCCGCGAGATCTTCCTCGGGAGTTCCATGATCAAAACGAACAGTGACCGGAACCTGCGTAATAGCATGCGCATAACCCTGTTTAAACTTATCTTCTCTGTCTGCAGTAACTGAAGTAGAGCGGTTATTGAGCTGACTCAACTGGACATATAAATGCAAACTCGTGTATTATGCCCCAAAACTTAAACCAGAAAAACCACTGATACAAGCCAAACGACAGTGCACCAATATAATGTTCGTCATCCATTCTCATATTCCTTCATATGTTATCTCGAAACAGATACTTTTGGTATAAGCTCAGGTAAAACGGCATATGATATCCACAAGATCCACATATCAAAACAAATGGCTTTGCAGAGAAGAATGCCAGATTAGGCTTCCTTGAATTGTTGGGCTGCATTTGACTGGATAAGTGTCTCTATAGACCAGCAATGCAGTAAGGCCCTGTCGATTTTATGTCATTTGTGCAGAGAACTTAGATCTTATCAGTGAGCATAAACCAAGAAATTTTGTCTGAACAAAACATGTAGCAAAATTTCTAGCTGCCAATAAGTGCAGTACTGGTGTTCTTCTCCTATTCAATCAGTTATGAAAAGAGCTTACATTAGCCTGTTCCGCGGCGGAGATGCAACAGGCAACTAGGGGAATCCCTCCTTGCTTAAAGGCAGCAGGACAGATCGGCACGGAAAATGGGCATGAAACAATCATACTCTAGTTATGGCCATGCGCATTTCATGTTGGAAGAAGATTTGAAATACTACTGTATTCGCTTGTTCTACTTCTTCTTCTTCAAAAGATTACAAGACGCACATATATATAGAATTAACACATGACTCTACGCTTACTCTAGTCATAGACACGTCTAGATTCATAACATTAAATGCTATCTTAAAAGACATAACAACTTAAACATTAAGCAACAATAAATAACCATTAATGTACTTAATAACAACTTTCTAGATTCCAACTTTCTAGATGAACTTGGGTTACGAAGAGTCTTCTTGATATCTGAAAAATCCTTTTGCGATTTCCAACAGCCTCCCTTAAGCCGAGTTCATCTTGATCATGCCGATCATTCTCTTAAGTTTAAGGAAGGAATCTATCTTCAATGGCTTAGTAAACATATCAGCCATTTGGTCTACCGACTTGCAATATTGCAGCACAATCTCCTCGGACTTCACCAAATCCCGAATGAAGTGGTATTTTATATCAATGTGCTTGCTTCTTCCATGGAAGACTGGATTCTTTGCAAGGGCAATTGCTGACTTGTTATCACAATAAATCACCGTTGAATGCTCCTGCTTATGCTGTAACTCAGCGAGCATCGAACGCAGCCAAACTGCTTGAGTAGCACAATAAGCTGCTGCTATGTATTCCGCTTCTGCACACGCTCGCGGTGCTTGCTTAAGGCCGTAAAGAGCTTTCTTCAATTTGTAGACAAAGCCCTCTTGTCCTTTCTTGTCATAACCTTCAGGTTGATCCACATACACTTCCTCCTCAAGTACGCCATTGAGAAATGCGGACTTGACATTCATCTCAAAATAGTCAATCCCGGGTTTTTGTTTGTAACCCTTGACTACGAGACGAGCCTTCAACCGATCAACATCACCATTAGGCTTGTACTTGGTCTTATAGACCCATTTCACACCGATGGACTTTTTGCCTTCCGGGAGAGATGTGAGCTCCCACGTATCATTTTTCTCAATCGCGTGGATCTCATCATTCATCGCGCGAACCCAACCATTATCTTGGGAAGCCTCCTGAAACTTTGTCGGATCACAATCTGTAAAGAGAGCAAAATTGATAATTTCTTCATCAGAGGGATCATCATCTGTGGACAAAACACAATCCTTCAAACGAGCCGGTAAAACTCGTTCTCGCCGTGGACGTGAAGAACTTTCAGCAAGATTTCTGATAGGATTTTCAACAGAATTCGATGAAGTAACTGTTGTCGAAGTCTCTACTATCGAATCTGCTATCGAACTTGGTTCCACCGAAGCCGCTACTGGTTCAGATTGACTATATGAATCGGGCTGAACCGTCTCCTCCTCATCTAGGACAAAGCGAAATTGCTTCTTTTCTTCCGTGTTCCAAGTCCACTCACCTTCCTCGTTGAAGGTAACATCTCGGCTAATTACCACCTTTTTCGTTACCGGATTATACAACCGATAACCCTTGGTTTCATTGCTGTAACCGAGGAAGATGCACTTCTCGCTCTTCTCATCAAGCTTCTTACGAAGCTCATTTGGCACATGGGCATAAGCAATACACCCAAACACACGAAGATGTTGAACTGAAGGGATTCGACCACTCCACATCTCCGTCGGTGTCTTGAACTCAAGACCTTTAGTGGGACATCTGTTCAACAAGTAAACAGCACAAGCAACCGCCTCCGCCCAAAAATGCTTCGGCAAATGTTTAGAACAAAGCATAGTACGTACCATTTCGACAATAGTGCGGTTTTTTCTCTCCGCTACTCCGTTCTGTTGAGGAGTATATCGTGCTGTCAATTGATGCTTGATGCCGCATTGCTTGAAGAAGCCGTCACCAACCAAATATTCTGTGCCACGATCAGTTCGGAGAATCCGAATTTTGTGCCCACTTTGGTTTTCGACATAGGCTTTGAACTCCTTGAAAGTATCGATGGTGTCGGATTTCTGCTTCAAGAAATAAACCCATGTTTTTCTGCTAAAGTCGTCGATAAAGGTAACAAAATACTTGTACCCGCGATTCGACGATTCACCAAGTGGTCCGCAGAGATCGGAGTGAACTAACTCCAATGGCTTCGACGCTCTCCATGATTTTCCTGAAAGAAAGCTTTCTCTGGACTTCTTCCCAATGACACATGGTTCACATATCTCCTTTGGAGAAGAAATTTCGGGCAAACCTCGCACCATCTTCTTTTGACACAACAGTTTCAAGCTGTCGAAATTCACATGTCCGAACCGCTTGTGCCAAAGCCATGAAGAATCTTGCACTGAGGCACTAAAACATGACGTAGCGTAATTAATATACAAAGGAAAAAGGCGATTTCGGGCCATTTTTACCTTCGCAATCAATCTTCCTTTGCCATCATGAATCGTGCAAACCTCATCCTTGATGATCGTGCGATAGCCTCGCTCGGACAACTGTCCAATGCTCAAGAGATTCTCTCGAAGACCGGGAACATAATGAACGTCGGAAATGTTTTGAACCGACCCATCCTTCGCCTTGATTTTAATTGTCCCCTTTCCCATGATAGGAACTTTGGCATTATTCCCGAACCTCACCTCCGAACGAAAGGTGTCATCAAAATTCGAGAATAACTCCTTCTCGCCACACATGTGATTACTGCATCCGGTGTCTAAGAACCAAACATTCTTCTGGTTCTCCACTGAAGCATCACACGTGAATAAAAGAGCATTACCATGCTCACCATTGCTTTCAACAAATCTATCGACAGAACTTGCTACTTTAGCATGAAACTTTTGACCACCAATCCTTTTGCTTCGACACTCAGATTTATAATGCCCATACTTTTTACAATTAAAACACTGAATATGGGACTTATCTGTTTGTTGTCGAGGTTGCTTCTCTTGTCGCCTTTTATCTTTCTTTTGAGTAGAAAGATTTTTCTTTTCATCGGGTAACACCCACTGGCTTTGTAGAGCCTCCTCCACCGTCTTGGACTTCTCCTTGAGTCGTTGCTCGTGCATTTGTAGAGAGCCAATCAACTCATCCACGGTCAAAACTGAGAGATCACGGGATTCTTCAATGGAAGTCACAATATATTCGAACTGCAACGTTAGCGTTCGAAGAATCTTCTCGACGATCTGTTGATCACCAAAAGTCTCACCATTGGCCTTCATTTGATTGACAAGAGCCAATACGCGTGAGAAATAGTCAGAAATGGACTCCGACTTTTCCATCTGAAGGAGCTCGTATTGACGACGAAGAGTCTGAAGCCGAACCTTCTGGACTTTCTCAACGCCTTTGTAAATTTTGATGAGAGTATCCCATGCTTCCTTCGCCGTCTTCGAATTCGCCACTTTTTCAAAGATTGACGAATCTATCGCTTGAAAGATGTAAAAGAGAGCCTTACGATCTTTCTTACGATTTTCTTTTATCGTTCTTTGCTCCTCCGTTGTCGAATCTGCCGCTGCTTCTGGCTCGACGAATCCTTCTTCGATAATCTCGGTCAACTCCTGGAATCCGAATAGCACCTCCATCTGGATCTTCCAATGCTCAAAATTCTTCCCATCAAACCTTGGGAGTTGAGGTTGGACATTCCCGGCACTACTCACAGAAGCCATCTGACTCGAGATCTTTCAAAATTTAGCCAACTGGCTCTGATACCAAATGTTGGAAGAAGATTTGAAATACTACTGTATTCGCTTGTTCTACTTCTTCTTCTTCAAAAGATTACAAGACGCACATATATATAGAATTAACACATGACTCTACGCTTACTCTAGTCATAGACACGTCTAGATTCATAACATTAAATGCTATCTTAAAAGACATAACAACTTAAACATTAAGCAACAATAAATAACCATTAATGTACTTAATAACAACTTTCTAGATTCCAACTTTCTAGATGAACTTGGGTTACGAAGAGTCTTCTTGATATCTGAAAAATCCTTTTGCGATTTCCAACATTTCAGTCTATTTAACTCCATGTCCTACACGCTAAATACAAATTTGCAATCTGAAAAAGGAATAGTGAGAATGATTAAATACAGAAAAGGGAAAAGTAAACTTTTTGTGAAGGAGCAATGCCAAAATTAGTCAAAATCGCTTCTTTGAACTTTAAGCTTCTAGAGTGAAATTTAACAAGCAGAGAAGATGTTCGGTTACTTCTGTCAGCTTTGGCAGATAAAATTACTACAGAAGGTGCAGCAGGCTAAGAAACTTCAGCATTATGATCCTTCCAGACGATGAGCCTTTTGGGTATTTGATAATTAGCCAAACTTGAAAGGTGAAGAAAAATCAAGTTTCAGGTACAATTGTCCAACCTGTAATATAGCAGGACTCTGTTTTTCCTCTTCCGCAGCAACAACTGCTTCAACTCCTTCCAACTTATAAACATTGAATGCGCCGACAGAATAACCTCCTCCTTCTAAATTTTATCAACACGGAACACTTTGACTCTTATATAAGTTTAATCCTATTAAAAACACTAATCTCGATGATCCTGAACCGGAGAAGCTCTTTTCCCGAGGAGAGTCTGACTGGAGGAGCCCCATGTTTTCCGAGTTCAGCCAGCGCCGTACTGCTGCCAAAATAACCTAAGAAAAGAGAGAAGGAATCCTAGCATGAGGTTCCTATGTTAGATGTGTGCATGTGCAAGATGTAAAAACAAATAAGATAGAGCTTTGCCTGGGTATACAACGTATCGAACTCCTGGATTTTTGTGGCAATAAACAAAAAATTTAACAAGGAAGGAGTGTGGGATGAGCTTGGCAAGCAGAATGAAGCTCGCCTAAAGACAATAGCAGATGCTTATGATCTTCCTGCTGAGGATGATGAGCATGTAGATGCTGCAGTGAAATTGGATAAGAAGGTGAGTCTTGGTGAGCTTAAAGAGCTAAGAGGTTCTCTTTCATTCTTTCTTTCGAAATGGAACCAAGGATGACTTCTTTGACCCGCTTTCGACTGGTCCACCTGGGCCAAGGAAGCTGAAAATATCTGAACCAAGGAAGTTGGATATGGGGGTATGACTTCACGATCCTTCTAATGATTAACCATTGTTTGTTTTGTGTTTTTTTTTTTTTTTGATTCGGTCTTGAGACATTTGGTTATTTCCGAGTGCACCAAAGGAGTCACGGTAGCCGAACATTGAGGCTTGGCGACAATCCAAAGATCTTTTCCGGCGGAAGAGAAAATGGTAACGCAGGGAGAGGCCGGGCGCATCCTACTTGGAGTCGTGTCACATAGGAAACTCGACTGGATGCTTACAAATACCAGATACATACATTTAGAGCTCTGTACAGGTGATCGTTCTTTTCCCTTAGCTTTGTGGGATAGAGCGAAGTCTTAAGATGGGGATTGCAAAGAATGTTGTCACATGCAAATTTGGTTAGCCCCTTTCTCGTTGCATGATTGTCGATGGTCCTTAAGACTAGTGCAAATTACCAGCAAATCCGAAGTTTATCGGGCATTATATCATATTTTAGCGAGACAATGCTCGGGATTTCTAGAATGCAATGTCAGGCTGGAAAACCCAAACTTATTCTAAGATGGGCGAGTGAGAAAATTTAGCTTGTAAGGTACTCGGGTCTTGATGGAAAGAGAATTGTGAATGGAGCGAGTCGTGTATGACGGCAACTTCATGTGTGTGACCAGTTGTTTCATGTTTGAAACATCGGTCACTAGGCGCCTAGTGCAGGACCTAGTCGAAAGACACTAATGATAGCTTTCAATGTTAACACACGAGAAAAGGCAACTAGACAAGCGCAATAAGTCCGCTAGGACACTGTGATATCTTAGGTTCGACTGGTACTGTTGTTTCGTGAATGCACGACGACTTCGCAAGCTGCACATTGGAAGCGAGAGTCAATGTGTCGGTATCTCTTTACCTCTTTACACATTTTCACCAACCAATGTTAGTCTTAGCTGGCACGTGCTATGTACAATTCCTCACCAGAAAGATTTTCCAGTTCAACTACGTTGTTTTGATCACTAAAACACGCCAATCCCTCTACTTCTCTCTTTCTGGTGATTAATCGATCACCCAATTACACATGGATACCCACATTACATATGCAAAAGGAGTTGGTGGGTGTGTCGACCTTTTTATTGCTCAAACTCATCTTATTTCAGGGCCAGCTAGGAGGACAAACGGAGGGAGAAAGAAGGAAAAAGAGAAATGTTAATTTCACCAAAAAGCACTTTAATACCCTTAAAGTTGTACCGTTGACCCAAAAATACCTTATATTACAGTTTTGCCCATGATTTCCTTCTAAAATCTTATGTGATGTTGTTCATACATGCTGCCATGTCGATTTTTAATGGCCATAACAAATGGTGCTTTTGGGTCAATGGTGCTGGGGGTGATTGGTTCCCGGATGGCCAATGGAATCGGTGGCATATTCAGTTTTTTTTTATTCGTCATTAATGTTCAAGATGAAATTAAAGTTGTTTTTGATAATAAAGGTGTTTCTACAATCAATTAATTACGTGTAACATTGAAACCAATTTGTCACAAAATTTGATTAGAATGATCAACTATTGTTGTGTTTTAATTTGTTCTTGTCATCTTACTCACGTGCATAAATAAACATAGCCGCTCCAACCTTGAAGAGTTTTCCTTTATGAAATGAGAGATGGATTAAGACTTTTTTACTGATAAAGAAATTAAAAAAAAAATCGGTCCGGTCAAGGTGGTCCAGATAAATAGTTCCACATTTAGAATCGGGAATCGGATCTGTACCTCTAGGAACCGACCGGATCTGATCAGTCCCGACGATTCCTTTTGCTCACTCCTGAACGGCGCAAGTTCAAGGATATAAGATTGAGACATTGATGTTTTCATGGGACAAGTTTAGCTTTTTTTGGTGAAATTTAAAAGAGAAAAGCACAAGAGAAAAAGGTTCTGTCCCCCACAAGAAACGTCTCTATTAAACTATTACCATGAAAGACGAAACACCACACTTGTGGTGGGCAACCAAAAACGGAGCGTAGTTTTTGGAAAGTGCTGAAATCACCGGAAAAGGCTTCGTTTCAGCTGGGCCGTCGGATCGAGCGACCCGGTGGGGCCCGACGATGACGTGGACCGCGAAGATTCCCCTTCTCGAGCTTCTGTTTGTCTGATAATAAATTGATTATACTCTGCGCTTCGCTTTTTTTTTTCTTTTTTTTATTTTTTTTTTTGTGGGGAGGTCGCCCGAAAAGCTCAGAAAGAGCCGCGCTGCAGCGTAAAAGTTAAAACGACAAGTACGAGAAAACAGGGAACGCTATCGTTTTCGAACTAAGAAACACCCCCTCTGACCAAAAAAGCAAAAAAGAACTAGGAAACACCCCCCAAGAAATTTGAGTTTTCGAGGAAAATGGAGCCCACACGACACCCCGTTTTCGATTACGATGGCGGTTTTTTTAAATATGGAGGCACACGTATCGCCTTGTCGCGCGCGTGGGACCCACGTGTTTGTCCGCTTGTGACGTGGTTCCTCGCGCTAACCTCACTTTCTTAAGAGCTGATTTTGATTACGAACCGCTCCCATGATTTTTTAGAATAGATTAGTAATTTTTTTGAATTTCGAGGCAAAAAAGTAGGGAGCTGCTTTTGGTGCTCAAAAAAAAAAACAAGGCGCTTCTGGAAAAAATTGTAACGATTATTACCACTAAAAATTACAAATTAGTATCGTCATGCATTTATTTTAAATTAATTTTTATTTCGTAAAAAATTTCAAATCAGTGCTCCACAAAACATTTATTTCAAACATAATTTCCATCCCACGGAACATTTCGAGCGGATTCTTCGTAAACACATTTACCTCAAATCTACCCATAGTGGTGGGGGGCGGGCGAATTTTGGAGCCGGGGGTACTGGTTGTAGATTTTTCACGAGACAAAGTCTTGTTTTCGAGTAAATGTGTCGTGAGAGCATCAGTCTGGGATTTTCCGATGGTATTGACCCGAAATTCTATGGCCGAACTAAACGAAATGGGCGTCAACACTCGATGGTCTTTCTTATCGGCTCATTGCCTACTAGAGAAGTAAAATAGTGCGAAACGTATAAGCATCACTTGGGTAAAATTTCACTCTTCGAAAGCCTCGTGAGGATGCGACGAGAGTAAGCCAAAAAGCTTCGGGGGGCAGGCATGCCGTTGCTTCTGTTCTTTCGTTGTCTCTTTAGAAATGAGATTTGTGTACGTGGGTCGGTAGCATGTGCATAAATAACTAGAGATTTTATTAATTTATCAATTAGTTAATCTATTTATTTATTTTATGATTTGTAATTTAATCGGAAAGACTCGGCAATGGATGCTTGCTTAACTTGACTCGAACTGGATGATAGAGCGATGATAGGTGACTTGACTCGACTCAATTGAATCACTGAGGACAATTACTAAGTATCGGCATCTTCACTTACGACAATTTGAGATAATTTACCGCACTAGTGATTAATTATTAAGTAGTAACATTTTGCTCTCGAGAATTCTTTCGTCAAACCCAAAACTTCAAATTTTGTTCCAGATTTGCCCCGAAGTTTGTTTTACGTAAGAAAAATCGGCAAATTTCAATTTATTTTCAAAGATATACGCACATGATCCAGTCCCAACTTAACGTGGCACTTCCACGTCGATAACAAATTCAAATCAGCAAAGTAATGGGGCGATGGATACGGACCAACGTCGCATTTTCACTTCGATAACAAATCAAACCGAATAAAAATAAACCATTATAGAATATAAAAGTTAAAGACGATAACAAATCCACCCAAAAAAACTTTCTTTTTTTTAAAAAGAAACATAATTTTTAGGTTCAATGTAAATTTACTCCGAATTTTTCTTTGTAAAAAAAACCCCATTACTTTGTTAATGTGAATTTATTATTGACCTGGAAGTGTCAAGTCTAATTGAGACTGGATCATGGGATATATATTTGAAAATAAATTGAATTTTGGTGATTTTTTTTACACAAAACAAAATTCTAGGCATATTTGATACTGTACTTAAAGTTTGAAGTTTTTTCTAAGATAAAAAAAAATTACGGACAGATTTTGGGACTAGATCTAAAATTTTAGGTTTTTTTTTAGATAAAAAAATTTGGGATAAATTTAAAACTTGACCTAAAATTTGAGATTTTTTTAAGGGGTTTGGCCGTTTTTTATATGGATGTACACGTATCGCCTAGCCGTGCGCATGGGACCCATGCGTTGTCAGCTTATGAAGTGGTCCTCGAACTAACCTCACTTTCTTAAGAGCTGATTTTGATTACAAACTGCTCCGATATTTTACATTTTTTTTTTTGGACATTGGATTTCTAACTCACGCTCCCATGATTGATTTCAATAGGTCAGTAACTTTTCAAATGTTGAGGTAAAAAAGTAGAGAGCCGCTTTTGGTGTACAAAAAAAAGGTGCTTCCAGAAAAATGTAAGGGCTAATTCCGTTAAAAATTACAGATTAATATCATCACGTGTCTATCTTAAATTAATTTTCATTTCATAAAATATCTCCATCAATGCTCCACAAAACATTTATTTCAAACCCAATTTTCATCCCACGGAACATTTCAAACCGGTACTTCACAGCGCATTTACCTCAAATCTACCCGTCATTTACAGTTTTCGGATTTGGCATGGCGGGGCGCGGTTGCTAGTTGGAAGATTTTTCGCGAGACGGAATCTTGTTTTCGAGTAAATGTGTCGTGAGAGCATCGGTCCGGGATTTTCCAACGGTATTGACCCGAAATTCTATGGCCGAACTAAACGAAATGGGCGCGCTAACACTCGATGGTCTTACTTATCGACTCATTGCCTGCTCGAGAAGTATTATAGTGCGAAACGTACAAGCATCACTTGGGTAAAACTTCACTCTTCGAAAGCATCGTGCGGATGCGACGAGAGTAAGCCAAAAAGCTTCTGGGGGCATGTCGTTGCTTCTGTTCTTTCGTTGTCTCTTTAGAAATGAGATTTGTACATGCGGGGGTCGGGAGCATGTATAAATAACTAGAGATTTTATTAATTTATCAAGTAATTAATCTATTTTTTTTATTTTATGATTTGTAATTTAATCGGAAAGACTCGGTAGTGCTCTCGACGTTTGGCAGCAGCAAAAGGACGACGACGGTTGACTTAAGTACTGGTGTGAATTGAGCCAATCGAGGATCCCTGTATTCGAACCACGATATTTATTTGAAAAAATATTCAGTATATTTATTAGGGCGTCGTTCATGAGTGATAGAATATTTAAATAAAACGAGAAAAAATTTTGATTACACGTCTTGAGAGAATATTAAATATATGTTCTTATTTAATTTAATTGCTTAATGGATGCGATAGGATGCTCTTTTTACAATATCCTAACGAAATATTGTTAAAGGACATAAAACTAGGAACTACTATTTACTGCCTGCGCGTGCTGGGTAACGGAAGAGAAAAAAAAATGGGTTGTACTTTTTGTTTCGATCTGTGCAATTTCCAAAGGGTCCGTAGATTGCCGGGGCCGATGCCAATTTTGTTTTTATAAATTTCTTATTAAGTGCCATAGATTTTTTCTTTTCGAATTTGTACTTCTAACAATTACGATTGGGATCACGGATAACATTCATAATGGCTCGGATGGCATTACCTATAATGTACCCCCCACACCGTTTCGTTTGTAGAGTTTATATGATATTTATGGATGCGTTTGTCTGAGTGAAAGAGATTTTCATAAATTAGTTTACCAGACTTTTACGCGTTTGCTTTGTTGCAGCTGAAAAGTATTTACTGTCAAAGAAAATATCAGTGCCTAAAGTTGGGGGAAATGAATTATCTAATCTAAAAAAGGGGATAATATTTTCCTTTTTATCATGAAATTTTCTCTGAAACAAACAAATCCTGTACACGTATAGTTTCTCTCCATCTCTTGGTTTAAACTTTTGGGATCGGATTCTTTCAACTTCGCATCAAAGCCAAGTTCTCCCTCAAATTATCTCGCGCGCACATCCCCGGTCCGTCAAATTCCACACGTCGTTCCTAATTCAACTCTTCGGACGTTCTAACGTCGCCAGCATGAGCTCAGTTGAGCGGCTCAGAGCAAAGCGCACAAATCTGAAGATAAAAACAAAAAAAATAGATTAAAAAAAAAAGCCCAACAAAAACCATACCATAAAAAGAGAATGCATGAGCATCCACACACCATAAGTAGTAGGGGCTCAATTTAACACATAATCCCACATCAAATCAAGAGAGATTAATGATACATGTAGTCACCCTCTTCCTCCTCCTTCATAGCCCCCAAAACCATTAATTTAATGCTATTCTTCCTCAATTCCTCGTATGAACCAACCCCCTCCGCCTCAAACCTGCCCAATCCCATCCTCTCCTCCTGCCCCACCACCTACACACACACGCACCCTCTTCTTGTCCTAAAGAGAGAGAGAGAGAGAGAGAGAGAGGTCCCAAGGTGTGGAGTTTGTGACAGACCCACCTCTCCAGAAGGTGTAATTCCACAGAGGGAGAGGGGGGGAGGATGGATGTGAGGAAGATAGTGGTGGTGGTGGAGGAGGCGGAGGCGGCCAGGACGGCGCTCGAGTGGGCCCTCCGCAACCTGCTCCGCTGCGGCGACGTGATCACCCTCCTCCACGTCTACTCCGCCGCCGCCGCCGCCGCCCCCGCCAAGTCCAGGAGCAGGAAGAAGCTGCGGCTCCTCCGCCTCAGGGGGTACCAGCTGGCCCTCTCCTTCAAGGACATCTGCAGCAGCTTCCCCAACGTAAGCTCCCCTCGTTGACTTACTTTCTTCCCCCCCGACGTTTGCAGAGAAATGGGGGTGATTCTTTCGTGCCTTTGTTGTTCGCAGACCAACATAGAGATCGTGGTGGCGGAGGGCGATCAGGAGGGCGCCAAGATCGCGTCCATGGTGAGGGAGATGGGCGCTTCGGCCCTCGTCGTCGGGCTCCACGATCAGAGCTTCCTCTACAAGTAAGCCCCCAGCCCACCCCCTCGTTCTTGCTCTGTTCCCGAAACAGAGCTCGTCCTCTGCAGAAATCTGAGCCTGCCCTTGATGGGTTTTCTAGCTCCCATCGATTTGATTCCCTTGCAAATCACGAAAACTCCATTCTTGCGCGGCGAATTGAGAGAGAAAGAGAGGGAGAGGGAAACGTCAACCTACCGGCGACGAACGTCCAGTTGAATTATCAAATTCGACCACCTACTCTTCGTCTTTTCCTTTTCTTTTTCCGTGGCTGCTTGCTTGACTCGACTCGACTCGACTCGAACTGGATGATAGAGCAATGATGCAGTGCGCAAACACTTTGTTGACCATGTGTTTGTGTGCGCATGCGTACATTCATTTCGTTCTATTTCCTCCCCCCCCCTAAAACTTCTATCATTTTAGGTTCCATTCTTTTGAGATTATTTGCACTCATGGTAAGATTTTATCATAATTGCAAAAGTTGAATTTTTTTTAATTTCGATAGAAAAGCAATAAATGATTTTCTTTCGCTTAAAAAAAGAGGGCACGTAAAAAGCCCTCCACAAATGAGTGGGCAATGTCGGATGCGAAAACGAGATAAGACAAGGTACAACGAAAAAAGTTTGAATTACAAGACGACACGACCTGTTGATTTTATACATTCGTACTTTATTGACAGGTTTTCATTGATTGTCAGATATCGATTACTCGGCTTATAGAATGAAAATGACTGTTTTAATGCATCATCCCCACACAACTGTGGAAATCGCCAGATCCTACGGCTCCGTTTGTCACTAAAAAAATCAAAAATTTGAAAAATATTTTCTTAATTTTAATCGTTGTTATTGCTTACATAAATGAACATATGAAAAAAAAATATTTTCATCGTCCTCTAGACACAGATCGTTGCCAACAACGAAAATATTTTTTATTGATTAATTATTTCAAATGATACAAATCATCGATTTTAGGAAATTGTTTGTTGAATCATTTATTTTTTGCGAAACAAACGGGTAATATTGCTCTAGAATGGGTTTTGACTGAGGCTATGGGATTTGGTTCGTTGAAGATGGCCTGATCGAAACTGATCAGAACTCACGTGTTATGTTCATGGTGGCAATCAAAGCCAGGCCAAGACATTGTGTATTGGGTTCCACCACCATAAAGGTTTTTGTCAAGTGGGGTTTTGGCTAATTTCCATCTGAACTCACGTGTTATGTCATGTATATTAACACTGTTTGTCCATCATATTACTACGGATCGGCTCGTCTGAGAACCGGAGAAGAGCCGATCGATTCAATTCTTGTTCACGGGATAAAGAAAACCGCGTCGAGATCGGAGTCGTGATGACTTCCTAATTCGGTTGATCATGAGTCATGCAATTGGTCTTGGCAATTACTCGAGGAGAAAAAAAATGGTGAAATGTCGCCGTGTTATGCATCGAAAAGGCGATGAAGAGTTGCTGCGATTACAAAGCTCTTTTATTGCAATTAGGTGGCCTGCTAATTATGGAAACTGGGTTTGGTGAAGCATCATACAGAATCCTAGTACCTGCAAAAGGCAAATGCATTTGATTTTTCTTAAGGGTGTTTCAACTGCTCAAAAAACTTGAAACCAGACATTCTTGTTTTGGACGTGTTGCAGGTTGGCCATGACCAACGACAACATCGCAAGCAGCTTCAATTGCAGAGTTCTAGCAATCAGGCAACCACCTCCTTCCCCATTCAGTAGCACCAAGACTCATGCGATTACAACAGATGCTTCGTCGATCAACTTGGACTTTTCGCAGGTCGATATGGCCCCGCTGGAGTAAGATTTCGTCCCTTAAAAGTTCTTGGCTTACAATGAGCAGAAAAAGAATCCTGCTCTTTAGGACTTCTTCTCAGATGAGCTTCTAACCAATGCATTTGCTCAAATGGACATATTGCAGCCTACCGGATATACATACGCCGAAAATCCCTTACCGGATATGCCCGAATCCCTCGGCCATCATCTGGAGATCGAGGAAACCCAGGAGAAGACGAGGCGGTTCTTCAAGATGACCCCATCAAAGCTGGTTGAACCCATTTACACACAGATCTCTCTCTCTCTTTTTCTTTCGTTTTTTTTTCCTTATTCATTGGAGAGTTGGGATGGACTGGGATATAGTTCTGGTCCATGGTACGATCCTCCTCTCAACTCACTCTCACAGATGACACAATACCCTCAGATTATAGAAGACTGAAAATAGATGAAGATTTGACACCAAACCCTGCTGTTTTGAGTTCAACAATAACAAGCTTTTCGATCGATGAGCTCATCTCACTTTCCTTCTTCTCTGTACATAACCATTTAGACTCTTCTAATCTTTCTCACGGTTCATCTTCATGGTTCATAACTTGAGGGTCGGTACTCTGACATTTGCTAAGCAACTGACCTGTCTGTTTCGCGACCGACTCCTGAAGTGTGCACCGGTAAAATGGTAATCGCACGGCAAGCAGCGAACACTTACATTAACCTGCATGCGCATACGTCGGAATGTGCTAAACAACGAATATACACGTCGGTGAAAGCATTGCTGTTTGACGATGCCTTGGAGAAAGTTGAGTTTTGTTAGATTCTGCTATCGGATAAAGAGTTCAATCCTGTTCTCTCTCAAAGGCAAGAATAGCAGGAAGGATGTCATGACCGAACGAGAGTCATCTCAAACTCTTGGCCAAGAAAGAAGAACAGCTCTTGTAAACTCTTGCCTGTTGGCTTAATGATTCAAGAAAGACAGATTTACGCACACGATACACGTTCGATTCCCCCATCGTGTGAAGTATGAATACATTGTGTTCGGGATTTGCTTGTGTTACAACATTCCTCCTTTTGATCCATGAGTTTAATGTATCATTTACTGAGTATGCGAAATTTAGTGAAATGCAGATCTTTGTAAAATTGAGTAGTAATGACATCGCAAGAACATGAATTTCCGTGCCTATTACAACCGAGTACTTAAATTTTTGTTTGCTCGATCAAGTAAATCGGCTTTCAAAAATGGGTCAACATGAAAACTCTGTTAAAATCGCAGATGCAAAAATACTAACATGGATTTTAACGCGATAAATAGTCATTGACTATCTACATTGGCATCCGGTTTGACTACTCAAGGTGACGCCTCATCAGTATAGACCTGTTGCGTGGCTAAAATCATCCAAGTCGGCACTTTTTCTTCCTCGCTTTCGGTTAGGTAAGCGAACCCACACCGCTAAGTATGCTCGAATTTTGCTGAGTAAGCCAATCATGTCGGGAAAAATCATAGTACATGGAATTTTTTTTTTTATTTCGATGGAGGCCTCGCATTGAGCAAATTTGAAAAGTCGAGGTACTTAATTAAATGAGACAAAAATTCAGGTAGCCGATTGTAAGACGGATAAAAGTTCAGATACTTATGCCATCGTTACCCTAAATTGATGTCTCGCGACATTTTATTGCCACATAAATCTTACAACGAATACGAGAATAGAAAAAATTGTCATTGTTAGGAACAAACAAATGATATAAGTAATTAAAATCGATGAAATGAGTATTGAATTCTGAACATCTTTCGGCAGCTTTCTTTGCTCGGTAATTCGTGCAAAATATCTGGCGATCAAAATCCGGGTATCTCCAGCTAGGGGTGTCAATGGGTCGGGTCGGGACTGATATTCATGATACCAAACCCAACCCGAAATAATGAATATGTGTGCTTGGCCCGACCCGAAATAAGATCTGAACATGATATAGCCGCACGATTGGTTTGCGTCAGTTCGGGTCGACTCGGTTCGGGTTCGGGTTCGGGTTCGTGTTCGTGTTCGCGTTTTAGATTTTTATTATAAATTAAGGTTAAGTTACATTTAGGGGTGTCAATGGGTCAGTTTGAGTCTAGTCTCCACGCTACCCGTTTCGACCTGAATCATAAAAGATATATGGACTCTTGACCCAAATCGAACATGACCAAAAACGCAAAAACCGGATTGGGTTTCGGGTCTTTTTGAGTTCAAGCTAATATTTGACGATGTTGCAGTTGATTCGAAAGGTTGGTGCTTATTGTTTGTTTTATCTAAATTGACGCTTCCCATGTATCCTCGGTTTTCGTCGTCCTCAATTGCCTCTGAATTCAGAGATTCCGATCGCCTCTCATCTCCGTTCTCATGTTTCGATTTTTGCTTAATGCGGGTCAGGGTGCTCCGAAACCATGCTTTTTACCGATTCTGTCATGGATTTGCACGGGAATTACATCATGTTGTCCTGTCATTTGCTTGAAAGTTATCGGATTTAATGCAAGTATGCATCTTTGCTTGATGTACTTATCAAGTTATCTACCAAAGACACAAATGCAGATGAAGACTTGAAATTTTGCCGGTTGAATGGTTGATCTAGTGACACCACTTTGAGACGGAACATGTGGTGACTCGTGAGCTCTTTGGACCGGATGGCGACGACAGAGTAGATGAGGAGGACAGAGGCAAAGTCGCCGAGGAGGACGAAGTTGACGACGACGGGCGATTTCACGTTCTGGAGGACGACGAAGTCGAACGACAGTGCTACAAAGTAAAATGTGTTTCGGTTCTAAAAATAAAAAAATAAAAATAAAAATACATGTGTTTCGGTTCGGTTCGTGTTCTAAACACAAACCGAACCAAAACCATTGAGATACCTATCTACTTAACTAATACCCGAACATGAAGTTGACCCGGCCCAAAAACACCCAAAACTTCAAATCGGATTGGGTCGGGTCGGGTCGTGTCGGTTCGTGTTTCGATTCGGGTATATTGTTTGGTTTCGACGCCCCTATCTCCAGCCTCTTAAATGTAAAGAAACAGAAAAAGGCAAGAAAAGAAAAAAGAGGCGCGAAGAGACAAATCGAGCAAAATGATTTTCCTATGGGC
Source organism: Syzygium jambos (assembly GCA_031216235.1). Taxonomy (NCBI): domain Eukaryota; kingdom Viridiplantae; phylum Streptophyta; class Magnoliopsida; order Myrtales; family Myrtaceae; genus Syzygium; species Syzygium jambos. The sequence continues at coordinate 5,054,321 of CM062221.1, forward strand.
AAAAAAAGAAAGGAAAAACACAAGGCAAAGGGAAAAAAATGGAAATAAAAAAAAAATCCAGAAAACGGCCTCGACCGTTTTATTTGAATTTGTCAAAATCGGAGTTGAAAAGAGCTGAGTGGGAGCTGAAGCTCAGAGCCAAGCGCACGAGCTGGGCCTTGGGTGGTGTGGGCGGGCGGGTGGGTGGGCGGCTCACCAAGCAAAACTGAACCAAGCAAAACTGAAACGAAGCGAAGCGACGCCACTCGACTCGACTCAGCTCAGCTCCCAAGTCCCAAACCCTCATCCCACCTTCCGCTTGAGCGAGCCGCCGAGTCAAAATCCCCCTTCCGCGCTCCGAGTCAACTCAGCCGCCGATCCATCCCCCCCTCCCTCTCTCTCTCACATCTATTATTGGTTTTTCCTCCTCGTCTTCTCCTCCTTCCTCCCTCGTAGTTCACGGCGGCTCCACTCGGCGTCGCAGCGGCACTCCAACTCAACTCCAACTCAACTCGAACTCGGCCGAAGCCGCCGCCGACGTCGAGCGCACCGCCGCGAGAGCCACCCCCGCCGCCCCCGCCAAGATCGCCGCGGCTCCCTCGAGCTGATCCCTCTCCCCCCCTCTCTCTCTCTCTCTTCGCGGCTTCGATTCGGCTCGGGCGTCCTCAGCTTCAATCACCCCCGTCCTTCCTTCCTTCCTTCCTTCCTTTCCCTCTCTTCTGTTTTCCCTCCTCTCTGCAAATTTCCCCGGAAAATCGAAAGCCCCCCCCCTCTCGATCCCTCGAACCCCTATCTCTCCCGAAGCTTGCCGGATTGGGGTCTCTCCTGAACCTATCTCTTCCGCTTCCTTGCTCGCGTGAACATCGCCCCGCTCCAGGAGCGAGTGAGTAAGAGACAGAGAGAGAGAGAGAGAGTCGCCATGGACGGGGGAGCGCTCTCGGTTGCATCCGTCGAGGTGACGGCGCTCCGGCGGGATCCCGAATCGAAGCCCTAGTCTTCACCCTTCCGGTTTCGCTCTCTCCTCGACTGTTCTTGTTTTTGGCGCTCCTTGCGCCGGGCTATGAGCCGGGCGGTCGCCGGCGCTCCTCCCCGACGGTTGGGTCCCGCGTGAATTTCTCGGTAAGGGGGCTGCTGCACCTTCGTCCTTGGGTCCTCTGCACGACGGGAAATGTTCTCGCTGTAAAGTTTAGAGAGAGCTTGTTTTGCGGAGTGAGTTTCGAGAGACATGCTGGTTCAAGAAACGTGTTTTTGCCCAATTGACTGCTTCGGCTCTTCTTTTTCTCTCCGTGTGTTGATTCTGAAATTGCGCTGCAGCTATTGTAGACGGGAGCTCTTGGTGGGAAGACGGCGAGTCCAATGGACTGGAATGTCAATAATGCGTACAAGACCTACAAAGGTAAAAGATCTCTCCGCGGTGCTCCGGCGGTGGTTGTTCTTTCGTGCGCTTATGGTGGTGGTCTAGTTTGACTTTGATGTGTGTACCGTCTCTGACTTAATCTTTCGAAACCCAGACTTTAAAATCTCGGGTGCTTTTCTGGGATTGCGTGTAGACCCGAAAAGTTTCGGAGCAGACAAATTACAATTCGATCTTGTGCATTTTAGATACCGCTTTGCATGGGCACGGATCGTGGTTTCCCCGTGCTTTTATGTGGGAGCATGACTTCCCCTTGAAGTTTTCACAGTGCTCGATAGGTCGGTGCAATGTCCGTGTCGTGATATTCATTTAGGTTGGTATCGAAATTTCACCACTTACGTCCCCAAAGACTGAATCACTATCGGTGGACTTGTCGACCACATTCTAAGTCGGAGCAATGAACTTCAATTTTGCTTGCATTATGAGAGACCTGATGAAGGTGTTATTGGCTCAATGACATGTCAATGGCCGCGCAGCAAAATTTTTGCGGAAGGTCTTTGTCTATTACTTTATGCAGTTCACGGCACTTCTACATCGAAGATCCATCTTCTTTACCTAAGTCCCTTTCCTTCCTTCTTGTTTCTGCTGAAGCGATTTAAATCATTTTGGTCCTATCCTCCTACCTGTGATTCTTTGAACTCGAATAATTTTGGATGTTGAATTTTTCTGTTCCGGAAAGGCATCACTTTTGTCTTTGACTAGGTTTATGATTTTCTTATTCTTGTTTCCTGGAATAGATATGGAACCGAAATCCGTGATGGACATAGCACTTCTGCCAACGATTGATCCAATAGATATTGGGCTGGGTTCTTCAGAAAAGGGAAATGCTATTTCTTCAGCGAAACCAAGAAAGAAGACAATGACATCGGTCTATCTCAAGTACTTTGAGACTGCTGCTGATGGGAAAAGTAGAAGTTGCAAATTCTGCAGGCAGAACTACTCCATTGCGACAGCCACTGGTAATTCCTGTATTTCAAATTCTTCTCTATAATTGACTGATATTGATGCAGCAAAATCACGTAGTTTAGGGCTCTAATGTGTGATGTTTAAAGCCATCATTTCCTTATTCCTCTTTAGCATCATCAAGACAGTTTCTTGCTAACATGTGGTCCATTTTATTGAGGGAACATGATCAAGCTATTCTCCAGTTATCTGTGTGGTGTAGACATTGATTTTAGTCGCTTCTTTTTCTGTGACAAGCACAGCAATAGTAGAGGCCATGATATAGTGGCATATTAGTCAAACCATCTCAACCATCTATCCTTTTATTGGTGAAGGAAATTTGGGGAGGCATCTTAGTAATCGCCATCCGGGTTATGACAAGGCAGGGGATGGTCTCATCAATTCAGCCTCTCAGCCAGTAGTCACTGTTGCTAAAAAACCTCTGCCCCAAGGGAAAACATCCATGCAGGTGGATTATGATCACTTAAACTGGCTGATCATCAAGTGGCTCATTCTAACTTCTCTACCTCCCTCAACCTTGGAAGAGAAGTGGCTTGTAAATTCCTACAAATTCTTAAACCCCTCCATACATCTCTGGCCTGGAGACAAGTACAAAGCGGTACTTCGTGAAGTTTTTAGGAGCATGCAGGAAGATGTTAAGGGGGCTTTGGAGCAGGTTTCTTCTAAGATTTCAATCACCCTCGACTTCTGGACTTCTTATCAAAAAATCCTCTATATGAGTGTCACTAGCCAGTGGATTGATGAGACTTGGTCCTTCCAGAGGATGCTTCTTGATATCTGTCACGTACCTCATCCTTGTGGGAGCACTGAGATCTACCACTCCCTGGCGAAGGTTCTCCAAAAATACGAGATCGAAGGAAGAGCCCTCTCGTGCACCCATGATAACAGTCCAAATGCCTTGCATGCTTGTCATACACTGACAGAAGACTTGGATGGTAGGAAAATGGGGCCCTTCTGTTATATTCCCTGTGCTGCTCGTACTTTGAACTCGATCATTGACGACGGATTGAAAACGACCAAGCCAATACTATTCAAGGTCCGGGAGTTTGTTCTCGAGCTGAACGCTTCTCCAGACATCTCAGACGATTTCATTCAACTGACTACTGCTTGTCAAGAAGGAAGTTGGAAATTGCCACTCGATACATCACCACGCTGGAGTGGCAGTTACCAGATGCTTGATATGGTCCGCAAGGTACTATTCCCTGATTTCCTGTGCAGTATGAGAAAAATGTGAAAGGGGCTGTTAACGTATAATCCAATGAGTATGGATTGCAACAATATCAGGCCTTGGTCTTGCGTATTGATTGCTTTTAGGCACATGGCAATGTCTATCCTTGTCTGTGTAGGCATCTAAACACTAAACCATAGTTGAAGATGGAAGCATTGGATAGAAGTACAGCTGAAAAAAGAAAATTTTGACCATAAGATGGACCCCTTTCATTGCTAAAGTAAAAATCGCATTATATTTTTGTCTTTTTGAACAATTACCATCACTCAGCATCATTAGAGAAGGTATCTTTCTCTCTGGTTAACAAAATGGAACAATCGGATAGAGCTCATCACGTTTCTCTCTGGCTTATATTAGTTTAGGAATTTGGCAAAATTGTGCAGTGAGGTCACGTTACGGTCCAAATTTCTTTTCATCCTATTTTTCTCCTCCTGCAAAAGTCCTGTCTTCACATTGTCTTCTTTCTGCCGGTGCTTACAAAACACAGGCTAGTAAGGCTATGGATGCTGTCATCAGAAAGTACGACGAAACTCTAGGTGGTAAAGTGCTGCTGAGCTCCGCGGAAAAGAATGCTGTGAGCGTCGTCCATGCTTATCTCGAGCCTTTCTACAAGACCACGAACAACATATGCACAAACAAAGTCCCCACTGTCGGGCTGGTTCTCTTCTTCATGGAGCACATATCTGAGATGATCACCTCTTGCCGAGAGTCGCGGCACAACCCAGACTGGCTAAAGAGCATGGCAGAGGAGATGGCGAAGAAGTCGAGGAGTTACAGCAGCCAAGTCTGCAACATCTTCACTTACATGACGGCGATTCTGGATCCCCGAATCAAGAGCGAACTAATTCCCGAGAGTCTCAACTTGGAGAATTATCTAGAAGAAGCAAGAGCCTACTTCATGAGAAATTACTCAGCTAGCCATTTCGCGTCTCTGGCTAGCACATATGGTCCTCACGAAATTGAAGATGGAGGAAGCGTTTCTTTTGCGGAGGAAATCGCTCGAAAGAAACGGAGGGCGAGCATGAACGCCACGACCGATGAGCTCACTCAGTATCTGTCAGAACCTCCCGCGCCATTATCAACCGATGTCTTGGAATGGTGGAAGGTCAATAGTACACGGTATCCCCGTCTCTGTCTCATGGCCCGCGATTTCTTGGCCGTCCAGGCGACCTCGGTTTCAGCTGAAGATATATTCTGCAGTAAGGGCGACGAGATAGATAGGCAGAGGTATACGATACCGCACGATAGTACCCAGGCTATACTGTGTATAAGGTCATGGTCTCAGTGTGGGATCAAGTTGAAGTACAAGTCGACCGAAATAGATTATGAGAGGTTGATGGAGGTGGCCGCCGCCGCTGCAGAAAACAGCGGCCCCAGTATCGACAAGAAACCCAAATGATCACAAGTAACGCAACAATGTAGGAGAGAGAATACCCAAAGATAATGCCCGAAAATGCGTTCCTGAAAGTGACACGATACTTTCGCATCCTTAAGCAGGGAAAACCCTTTAATCTAACTTTTTTCCCCCTTTAACTTAGGTCTCTGTTGTATTCAAGGAGAAAATGGTGTACTCATACGCAGGAGAACTACCGATTGATGTACAGTGTTGATGTTATGTGAATGCTAACCCCCAAGGAATACTGAATATTTCTCGTGCTCCTGATGGTACAAGCTCTGCTTTTACCCGAATCGCTTATTATTCAAAGCGCGCATCCTGTGCTTATTATTCAAAGCGCGTATCCTGTGAAACACTCGCCGCCCCATCTCAAGTTCACTTGCCAAATGGGAGAGCTAAACAGTAAACGACACCGTCTCTTTAAGACCACCAAGATTTACTCAATCGAGTTCATAACCAAGTAACTGAAACAGAATTCGATAATGTATTCCCTGCAAGTTCCATTCACCTTACCATAAATAATGATATCGAAAATCGACCAACCGATGGATCTTTGACAAGCCTAACAAAATCATCAGTATTTACAAAGAATGGACTAATTAATTACAAGACATTATCGTTACTTCCAATATATAAGCACAAGTAAAATATGTGCAGCTCAGCTTTTACCAAACAAAGAAACGATGAGCTAGAAAGGGAACATCATTTAGAAACCAAGAGCTACAACGAAAAACTAGAGTCAGCAAAACATGCCACGCTTATTTCTGTTGGTGCACGGCTTGAGTGTCCAAACGGAAGCAAGAGATCTCCCCATTAGCCAGCCTATCGTGCTCCAAAATTGCGGAATTACTGCTCCAATGACAAGTCTATATCCATAACTGCTCCCTCCGATATTCTCGGACAATCACAGGAACGCTTGTTGGAGGAATCTGCGACCATAAAGATAATGTAAACAGAGAAACTTTCCATAGCACCGTAACTATGAGCTGGGGATTATGATTTGGATAGCATCATTGAAAGATTCTACTACGATTTGAATTTGAACAGTTCAAGGACTACATACAACTTACCATGCCATAATCTGTGACGATCATGGACACATATTCTGAAGGAGTAGCATCATACCTATTTGAGCATCACATCAAAAAGCCAAAAATCAAATCAACCTATAACGGATGACGTCATTAGACTTCCTCATTCCAAAAACACTGAAAGCTTACATGAGATTCAGCGATTGAAGATTTTCCTTATTCCGCAAGTTACCCAAATAATTCACGTCCATTCTTCCAGGAACCTCTAAAACAGCATCCGGATCACCTGAAAGCAACTCAAGAGTATTCACAAGGTGATATTATGAGGAAATTATAGGAGGGTAAAACAATCATAAAAGAGTCCAAAACGTACCCAATTCATTGAAGCAAATTGAATCCAGCTGCACTCTTTCGTGAAATTTATATGCTTCACAGCATATTATAACGGGAACACGGAAAGCATTAGCAACCATTGCCACACTTGCAGTTCCAACCCTCGAATATACAGTACCATTAGACAATACAGAGGAAGCCCCCAAGAAAACTCCAGTCACTTCATGCATTATATAAGAAACTGCATTTATATGTGTATATGTACAACTCAGCCCTTTGGCTATCAGCCTACGTAGTAATGATTGGCCCTCGAGTTTGGGGCGCGAATCAATTACCACTACACGGAACTGTTTCCCAATTTCATGGGCATACAACAAAATCATCTCAACAACACATGATGCACCATACGTAAGAAGAACATCCCCATCTCTGATCTTAGTTGTGGCGTGTCTGACTATTACCTGGTCAGCCACTATAACCTTCTCATTTATAAAGCGATCTATATCGGAGCAAAGGGAAGCCTTCGCTTCTGATTCAGAAATAGACAATGGTAACTTGGCAATTCGATTCTTTATGAATCTAATTGCATTTCCCATGCTGATTGAAAGTGGTCTGCACTCAGTAAAAAACGAAACATAGCTGCTAATTTTTGCTGTCAAATCTCTGTTGAGACTTTTTTCAGGTGGCGTTACATAGTCTTTGATGGCCTCTTGAAAAGCTTGCAGCATTGAAATACAACGAGCATTGCCCCCTGAAATATCTCCTGCTAAATACTGTAACCCAACCTGTAAATTACATGAACAATACTTAGCAGGACATCAGGCATTCACTTGTCTCCGTAGATAACTACTCAGTACAAAAAAATAGAACCAAGTGGTGACATCCATTTCAAACAAGAGGACATAATCACCACTTAAGACACATAGGTCCCCAATATTGGCGCTTAGGAGTTGCATAGCAGAACTGATTTTCATTACATGCTGCACATCTCGTCTAACAATATTAAGGGTTTTGCTGAGATCTCGACGATATACCAAGATCGACCGCCAAGAAGTTCAGGAAATACAAAAAGCACTGTGTTCTTAGAAGTAGTACCTTGTAAACAGCGGGATGCACAGGCTCAAGTTGAAAAAACTTTGACTCGAGATCAGGAAGCTGTGTTCCCTGTTCATATTGAGGCAAATGTCTAAACAATTCAACTCTATTTCTAGCTTCGGTTTGATTGACAACAGCTCTCCTTTTAGCCTTTTCCACCCGACTCTTGTCATCAAATTGCATGCGTGGAGCAGGGGCATCTTTCTTCCTGTCCTTCTCCGGTGCACGGTCACTTCCTTTCTTCTCAGAAGCTGCTACAGAGGGTGCAGCTGAAGCAGCATCTTTCTTTTGTGTGGGTTGCTTTGATGCCCTAACAGAAGCGACTCTGCCAGATGCAGCGGCAGTGGGCTTATTTCCCTCACCTGCAACAAAGAATTTCGTTTGAAATGAATAGGCTGCTTATAAGTTATCACCAACGATAAATTGTAGCCAGGAAGCAAGACTGATGCTTGGGGCTTCGAACTTGAGTAGATGCTATACTCTTTCTATTTCTCCTTACAACTCCAAAGGCCTTTTTCCATTGAGGAGAAGCATACCAAGTGTCTTCCAAATTGTTAAAAAAGATAAAAGCAGCCTTAACCTGAAAGATGCCTCCTAATAGATTATGCTCCAGCTCAAAATCAGATCTGAGCAGTATTCCCATGCATGTCATAGGTGCATTATGCATTAATCACGCAAAGCTAACCAATGTGAAAAGTTGATTCCAAGTGGTCCAAAATAAAAAGGAGTTTGACATTTGCAATTCTAATGGTCCACAAAGTAAAGGTCATAGAAATAACCTCTTGCAGCAGCTTTTGCAGCTCGCTGAGACTCCTGCAAGGCACGCCTTTCAGATTTTGTAGTTTTCGCCTTCAGCGACTTTGAACTAGGGATTGCTTCATTTTTCACTTCCAGAGCACTCCCCTCACTCTTCTCTGCAAAAAGCCATGAATAAACAGAGGTGCATCAGAGATGAAGATTCGCAATATATAAATGGGCAGAGACACCTTGGAAGGTCTTTTTACATCACAACAAGTCAATATCATTTGTATATAATTCTTTTCCCAATTCCCCCAGCTAACTGCATAGTTCTAAAACATGACCTCCAGACCAACCTGCCTCCCACATCACTTCCCATGACACCATACCAACTCGGCACCCAACAGATCAAATGGAATTGGAATCTGCAGAAACTAGCATACGTTATGGCATCACGCTGCCGCATCGCTGATGACCCATCAGGGACCAAAGAATTGGTAAACGAGCCAAAGACAGAAGCACGCGACAGACAAACTGGACTTGTCCTTACTGCTTATAAAGCTCTATCTAACGCTGACATGCACGAATTTGCAAATGTTGGCAGCAAAAAGCAATCTTCTCGTACAGAACCACCCTTAACAGGCTATTGATTAAAGGACACAAAAGTTAAAGACAAAATAACGCATCAACTGAAAGACAGGAAACCAAAACTCACCGGTCGTCTTCTTCGCATTCGCATCGGTTGCAACAGCCTTCTTCCCATTAGCATTGGACGCGAGATCAGCCGCGGAGACCGCATTCACGGCGGTCAAATCGAACCCCCCGCCGGGGAAGCTCGACGCGAACTTGGCCGAGTTGCTCCGCCGCAGCCACGACTCCTCCGAGAACTCCCCGTCGCCGATCAGCCTCCCGCTCGACGGCGGCGACGGGGCCGGCGACGAGGTGCCGAGGAGGGACTCCGCCGGGTCGTAGCTCCCGACGACCGGCGAGTGGCCCGCGCGCCGGCGCGCCGGCTCCGGCACGGGCACGGCCGGCGTGCGGAAGGCGGGGAGGTTGTCGGAGACGTGCCGTGGCGGCGGGATCATGACCGGGGAGAGGGAGTTGCCGGCGGGGGAGTTGGAGAGCGGGGGCGACGAGGTGGGCTCCGCCGGGTAGGACTGGGACCGGGCGGGCGGCTCCGGCGGGGCGTTGCGGGGCACGAAGCCGACCTGCCGGACCTTGGGCTTGATGGCGGCGTGGGAGATCCGCCGCGGGTCCATCGCCGGAATCACCCTTTGGCCGGCGTACGGACGATCGGCGCGGGCGAGAGAGAAGGAGAGGGAGAGGGAGAATTGGGGACCAAGGAGGGAGATCGAAAATAGGGTTTTGAAGAGTTCAGAGACGTGAATTGACCTATGATCTTTTGCGGGTCAAGCATAATCATATACCCTACAGATTATTCAAATTTAGGAATATTGTTTGCTATAAATAACGAACCTTTCCGTGCATAAAAACGCTACAGTAATTTTAGATATATATGACCAAAAAAAAAATTTAGATATAGTGGGTCGGGCCGGGCCGGGCCGGACAGGATCGAATCGAAATTAATCCGACCTAAATTGGCTCATTTTACCCGTTTTGACTCATTAATAGGTACCGATTATTCCACCAAGGAGCAAGGTACGTACACGGTATAGTGGCTAGGCTCGAACTAAGTATTGGCAACTCTGGCTTCTAGTAAAGTCCCCTCACTTCAATGCAACCAAGTCGTGACATTCTCATAAAAGGAAACCTCTTGTAAGATTTGTCGATTTCCACGGAGTACGCTGCTGATATCCACGTTATGACCGGTTTCCTGGTTATATTCAACACAAATTTAATGACTTATACTCGACCCAACAATACACAATGCATACCCGACTCGACCCATACCCAACAATACCCAACGCATACTCAACTCAACCTATATTGCTAAAACACTTCTATATAAAAACTCATACACGAACTAATATGTGAGCACGAAATAGGGTGAGAGAGAGAAAGAGCTATAGAGATGAATTGAGTTTAAGTAAGTTGTGAACCATCTAGCGCTTATATTATTTTAAGCCTTGCCATTTCAAATTCATGTATGATCTATTTAATGAATATAATTAATTCATATAACAACTTAGTTCATCAAATATGAATTAAGAAATTGATTTATGTCCCGTTTTGACAGGTTTAATAAAGACTAACTTATAAAATCCGCTTAAAATTATTGTACAATTCGTAGCGCTCAGTAAGAATTTATTAGATTATTTATGTTCCATTTGTTTTGCTTAAAATGGATAATTTAGAAAAAAATCTTCCTTAAAATGATTGTCGATATTTTCATTGTCCACGAAAGTGTATAAATATAGATTGTTATCAATTATAATGAAAACATTTTTTTATCAACTAATCATGTCAAGCAATACAAGCATTGTTCGGAAAATGCTTTCCCGATCATTCATTTTCCGTGAAACAAAGAAAATCTTAATAAATTAATAGTATTGACCGATCTTATATCAAATACAGTCCAAATGCCTTATCATAACATATATTCCGGCGCGAGAAGTGTGACACCGGAACTTATGGTGTAACTCAAATCGCCTCTCGGGCCCTGGCCACCTTGTTCACAACTTGAGGATCGACCTTAGTCATCGGCGCGTCGCCCACTATGGCACGTCGATTCGACGTGCAAGACTTGTAACTACCATTCTTGGCAGTTGATTTCCCATCATCTGCACAAAAATCTAGTGGGGCTCAGCAGCAAAAGATCTTCTAGGATTGAAGCAAGGGAGGGACAAAAAGCATGAGAACGAAGTATATCTCGAGCTTGTGTGGATGTTGTGTGTTCTTTTCCGTGCCCTGGTCCTTCAACAACGAGCTCTTCCAAAAAGCATTTAATATTTGCAGTCTGAAGTGAAAATTGACCGCTGGTGGGTGATGAGATTTGCATGCATCAGCTACACAGCAGATCGAATCAAAGAACGGTAGTGTCATTTTGATGGTGAAACTACGGATTGGAGCTGAATTCAGAGGTTTCCTAGGCCCTGTTGGAGGCGAAAAGCTGTAGGGTTGTACCAGTGGAAGCATTACATGATAATCAGAGCAAGCTTGCTGATTCTCGCTGCTGTTGCAGCTATTGCAGTTTCCAGTAATGGCGTCGTCAAGGCTTCGAGGAGGAAACGAAAACCACATCTCGAACCATCAGGTCATTCCCTTTTTCTGTAAAAGATTTCCTTCCCGAGTTAATCCGGAATTTGGCAAAGATGGTTTCACTTGATTCTAAATGATGGTGGTGCTGCTGCTTGCATGGTTTCAGGACACGAAGATGCGAACCGGCAAAGTCGCCATGCTGAGGAAAAGGAGGAAATCGAGACTAAAGATGCGAGAAGGCAACGGGCGATTGCCCGGCAGGACAAGAATCCGAATGGTGTTGAAGAAGCGGAACAGATGAAGCATCTGCTTAACGACCTGAGAAGAAGAGAAATAGCAGTTGAGAATAAGCTGTTGGAGCTCTATGGGCTGAGAGAACAACATTCCCTCATCACACATTTAAAGAGGCAATTAAGGGTCAGATCATCTGAGGTCGACATGCTGAAGGCTGCCGTTAGCTCGCTCGAGGCCGAGAAAAACGACCTTGAAAAGGAGATTAGGGAGAGCTTTCTGGCGGAGAAGCAGCTAGAGACAGCGGAGAAGATGGTGAAGCAGTGGCAGGAAAAGACGAACGCCGGCGAAATCCAAATGAAGGCGCAACTAAACATGATTGAAGAGCAAGTCTATGGCTATCGCAGTAAAGAAAAGGTATCTCGAGAGCCCGTGTTCGAGAGGAAGACGAAGACTATGGACGATGTGAAGCTGGAGGTCTTGGCGATGAATCGGAGGAACAAGGAGCTTGAGCTCGAAAAGAGGGAGCTAGCGCTCAAGTTGAACTCTGCTCAGGCGAAAACCACTTCCCTCTCCACCGTGACAGAGGTATGGGAAAGCTCGTCATTTCTATGCTGTCTTCGAACTGGCTCCTTCTATCCGAACGACAGCAAAACATACTTGTATTTTCTCAGGTCTGTTAGTTTTAAGGAAACATTCAAGCAACATGTTTCTGATTGACGATAATACATGATGTGTGTCGACCATGACCTGTGTTTTATGGACTCTGTTGGGATTTTAAGCCGGACATTAGTCGATTTTTATCTTTTGTGCCCGACATTATTCTTGGTGTAATTTCGGGTTTCTGCTGTATCTTCTCGCAGAGCGAAGTGATTGCCGGGGTCAAAGAGGAGGTGAATGCCCTGAAACATGTGAACGAAGGGCTCTTGAAGCAGATGGAGACGCTACAGAAGCAGAGATTCAGCAGGTTGGAAGAGCTGGTGTACCAAAAGTGGCTCAACAGTTGCTTGAGATTCGAAATCCAAGATTACCGAACCCCGCCCCGTACTCCCAAATCCACCAGTCGCGCCGCATCTGACAGTGCCGATTCGTCTCCGACCTCCACAGAGAGCCGCGAAATCGATGATACAAGCTCAACCCTCGAAAGCACTTCAGGTAGCCAAAGCAGCATAAGCAAAAGCGAGAGATCTAGCCTGATCACTAAGATAAAGAGGTGGAACAAGAGTAAGAGGGACATTATAGAAGTGGATCCATCACCAGAGATGTCTCCTGGCAAGATTTTTTCAGGGAAGACGGGATTAATCCGCAGATTTTCAATGTCGATGGTCCCCGAGGGACTTTCGAAATCGAGGACCAGTAGTTATTGGAATTACAGTATCGACGCTTCTAGGAAGACGAGCAAGAAGGATCTCGCAGAGTCCCCGAGCCCGGAGACTCGCTCCCGCCTGAGGAGAGTGTCTTTCAATGACTGCGTTAGCGTTAGGAATCTACAACCGGCGTTCGAAGATACATTAGCACCGGTCGAAATGGAACCCTTTAGCCACGAAATACACGACAGGAGCTCGAGTCGAATGCCGAGGGACAATGCAGTAACGGTTACGGCGAAAGAAAAGGTGCGAAAGCATCAGGATGTGACCGCATCAGAGGAGACCGGTTTAAGTCATCGGAGCGCGAATGAATTACCACAAAACGAGGCAAATGAGCGAGTGGTCAGCAAGATCGGGCCAGCTCGATCGCCGGAGGCGCGACACGGGCAGATGAACCGGATCGAACCTCGCTCGCCGCACCTTGTTACTGCCTTGATCATCTTCACCTTCATGCTACTACTCATACCAAGATTTTGCTCTTGGTTTGTATTTCGACTGACAGCGCATTGAACTGATCATGACAATGAAACTTTCTAGCCATAATGTTGCAATATGAGCTGTTTATAGTTTAATTCGGCTTCTGCGTGGAATTACTTTTACTTTTTATTTTTTTACTTAAGCTAAATTTTTGTAAATGCACATATGAATTATACATAATATTTTGAAATTTGAATAATCCTTTAAATTTTGATGGGAAAAAAGCACTTGTTACTTTTATTTTTAAGTCCAAATAAACACTTAATTCCATCTGTTAAAAAAAGAGAAAAAAAAACACTAACCCAAGCGTTCCATATACATGATTTGGGCCCTATTGGGCCTTCTATTATCGCTTCGTCGCAAACGGGATCCGAAATGGGCCGCGGCCCATGGGCCACCCGCTTATTTATAATCCAAACCGCGCTTCTTCACGACGTCGTTTCATGCGGCGCGAATATTTTCCCTCTTGCTCCTGGCAATCCGATTGCTTCCGCAGGTCTCGGACGGAATTGAGGTTCTCGACAGAAGCGTCCCATCGTCCCATTTGTTGTGCATCGCGCTTCTTGGTTGCTCTCGCTCTACAATTCCAACTTGGTACTCTCTCTCTCTCTCTCTCTAAACGCCTTCAATCCTCTTCGCAATTGTCCAAATTAGACACTTGATTTTCTCTATCTAATATGAGATGATACTCTCGCAAAAGACGGAACGATCGATGATTAGCATTGAGACGTGGATTATGCTGTTCGATTTATTTCTAATTTACTTCTCGAATGTGTTTAATTGCGATCGGCTCTTAAAAGTCTGTGCAGTTCGAATCCTTTTGCGTAGGGTAGGGATTGGAATGTTTTCTCTGTCACAAAATAAGGCACAAAAAACTCTACAAGGGCGATGCTGTTGCATTGACGATTTTATTCTACTTTTGTACACCATGCAATACAGCTCTTCTTTCTTAGGGAAAATTTCAAATGAGGACATAAAATGCCATCATTTTCTCAAATAAGGGCTTGAAATTGATCGTTTATCAAATAAGGGCCGAAGTGACCGTCAATCTCAAATAAGAGCCCGAAATGACTATGATAGTTTCAAATAAGGGCATGACCTCGCCAGTCGCTGACCGACTAAATATTCTAGTTAATCAAGGCATTTTTGTCTAAAGATAATTTTAATTTTAAATTATTTTTTATTTTTCTCATTTCTATTTTCTTATTTTCAGACCCTTGCCGGATCTAGGCAAGGCAACCCTCACCTATGGCTTTCGAGGGTGGCCTTGCCAAGGTGAGACATTCCCTCGCCTACAACCGGCGAGGGCAATCCTTGCTCAGCCCTCTTCGAGCATCGCCAATGGCCACCCATCAGTTAAGATCGATCACCGATGAAGAAGAAAGAAAAAAAGAAAAAAATTCAAATAAAAAAGGTAAATTACGAGAATGCCATTAGACATAACCATCTCATATCCTTATTTGAAAAAAAATTCACGTCAACCCCTTTTTTGAGAAAATGAGGGCAACCGAGCCTTTATTTGGAATTCTCCCTCCTTCTCATGATGTCCAAGTTGCGCTCGAGTAATTTGTCCAAACTTCTAAATCTTTGTCCTACACGAAATAATGACAAAGCTCGACAAAATACTTAGATAAATTAATTATCTAATTACAGGAAAATTCTCGAAGTCATCAAAATTAATTGTACGATTAATAAGTACCTCTCTTTTTAAGGCTAATCATCACTTACCCTCCAACTAGTACTTTAGGCAAATTTAATTGCAGATTAAAAATAATTCATCATGCATGAATAACTAACAATATCTTTGGATCCTCCCAATTAAATTTGTAGCCCAAAAAAAAGGAGAAAATTCCCTCGTCACAGGCGGGCATCACCCCCCTACGCGCTCCACGGTTCCCACACGTGTCAACTCGCATGCCGCCGCCGGAGTACCTCCTCCACACGTGTCAGCCCGCGTCCGCCACAGCCGCCTAACACTTAGGAAAAAAAAAAAAAACAAACTCTGTTTCCCCTGCCTCTTCTCTCCGCTCCCCTGCTCTCGTCTCCTTCTTTGAAGCCAAGCTCTCTCGATCCTCAACGATGGCCGACCACCAGGTATACCTCCCAGGCCGTCCACCGCCCACGGCGCTTCCGTCTTCCGCAAGCTGCACGAGCACGCGCCGCCCGGCTCGGCCCACCTCCTCGGGTTCCTCGCCCTCGTCGTCGCCGACGCCGTGTTGCTCCTCCTGATCGGCCTCACCATCGCCGCCGCCGTCTTGGGCCTGATCCTCCTGGCGCCGCTGGCCATCGTCTCGAGCCACGCGTGGGTCCCGATCGCCGCCGTCCTGTTCGTGGCGGTCGCCGCCGTGCTGCCCGCGTGCGGGTTCGGGGTCATCGCGCTGGCCGGCGTGTCGTGGCTGCACAAGTACTTCACGGGGTCCGACCCGTCGGGCGTGGGTCGGGGAGCCAATGCCAGGACTGGTCATGTCAAGGACCATGCCGGGGAGGCTTTTGCAAAGTAAAGGTCAAAAGGTGAGCCATTTGGGGGGGTGTTCCTATAGTCATTCGCTTTCGCTTTTCGTCATCTTAATCTCGTCGCGCGGGCACACACGGTTCCTAGGGCTTCTTTCTCTTTCGCTGCTGTTCAAGAGTTTCATTCTGCCCGCGGCTGTGTTTGCGCCTGTGGAAAATGAAGAAACGCGGAGGACATGCAGACAAAGGACATCACATCGACCTGTCCTTGTTCTTGTAAGAAAAAAACAGCAAGTGTGTTCGACAATTGAAAATGTGAACAGAGCAAGCCTTTTTTGTTCTGTCTGATGCCTATTCCTTGGCTGTGTCCCGGAGTGGGACTCCGACCTCCTTTTGTTGACTCTGCTCCCACGGGCTTCGTCGAGTCAACTCCAAAAAAGTCGAAGTCAACCGACGTGCAGGGGGCCATGTAGGTGCCGAGGATCAACACTGAAGAACAGGCCTTTTTCTTGAACTTTGACTTGAATCCTGAGGCTTCCTGTGGTCAGACATAGTGTCGGCGAGTCCCCACGAGCCCTCTTAGTTTTACCGCTCTAGAAGCTGAAAAGCTGGTCTTCTTATGGGAGTCGCGGAACGTTGAAGCGTTTTGCGACCGCTGTTCGAGCTTGAACGAACGATTTCCATGGCGATTACGTGAAATGCACGCGTGGCTCGGCAGGAAGAACAAGAATCGCCGAGAATGTTTCTGGGTCGTTGTCGTTTTTGACGGGGCGAGGGTGGAAGAATGCAAAACCGGGTCGTTCTTCATTTTGGCATGCAAATTTTGAAGTCTCCGATGATATATGCGCATGTGCTCTCGTTCTGCTGATCAATTGCTTGCTTAAGACTTGCCATTTTTACTGATTGAATGTAGAATCGGCAGCGGTCAAATTGGTAGGTCAAGTCGAAAATGCACCCGTCCATTTAGCTCTTTTTTTTTTTATCTATTTTTATACAATACATATCCAGTGAGATATATCCTACCCAATTCCTAATCCATACACGAAATTTATATTCCTAAATTACTTCCGTATTTAATTTAATTTTAAAAAATTCATATCACAACTCAATTGTCAAATTGAGTGACAGCGAGAGAAAGACATACAGGTAGAAAGACATACAGGTGAGCTAGGTCTAAATAAATTATGAATTTATTTAATATTTACGTTATTTTGGGCTTTATAATTTTAAATTTATTTACGACTCATTTATTAAATATAATTAATTCATATAATAACTCGAATCTATCAAATGATGGTCCATAAGCCTTTGTTGATCATCGGCCGAGATCGTCCATGGTGCGGCATCCGTTGGATCGCGGAAGGTAGATGTGGGCCTTTGAAAATATAACAGGTCAAAAGTCACTCCAACCTTTCGCATGAATGATCATCGTTGATCTTCTCTCGTGCAATCTGAACCGTTTGCTTGTTTGGGGTGGCCACGTCACCGATTTTTTTTTTCCAAATTGTTCATTTTTTTTACGAAACACGAAATCACTTATGCGTATAAAACATTGTCATCACTTGTTAGGAGGTAACCAACATTATAAAGCTATCGTCAATTGTTAAAAGTTGCAAATGCATTTGGAAATCATCATATGTTATCGAAAAATTATTGCTTTCCTAATATAATCTACTGTGGCATTCCAAAAATTACCATCTCGTTAGAAATTACTGACGCTTTTGAAAAAATTACCGTCATTAAATGACGGGATTAAATTTGAATGTAAACCTGAGATGCCTTAGCTTTGTTGGGACATCTAACAAAATAGTTGGCAATTTGTGCTCTTCGTATCATGATCGCGTTTGCAATTCGTATCTCTACTCTCGTCAGCGTGGAATGTCGTAATTAATAAAGCTTACGATGAAAAACGTATCGATTTGAGTCAACATAGAGGAATCGTTCCTACAAGGGTCATCTCTAGTTACTCGACCTTAACACGACACGCATCTTCTTTGTAATTCATTAACAAAAAAAATACCAAAAAAGTCCTAAATTTAGTATAATTAGATCAATTTAATTTTAAATCTTTCAATTGAACCAAATTGGTCATAAACATTTCAATTGGATTAATTTATGACCTAAATCGATCGGATGGACCCAATTGATAAAACGTGAAAAGGATTTAGAATTAAATCGATCCAATTCAAAAATTCATGACTGAATTGCTATCAATACAATAAATTTATAACTTTTCTTGATATTTCGTGAACAGCAGGACCGTCTCGAGATATCCAGCCTTAACACGACACGAACCGTCGCAGGTGAACAGCTACTGAATAGTGTGTATGCTTGTGGGTACAGAACCAAGCAACGCACGCTAAGAAGTCTACGATCCTGATGATACACGACGACTATTTCAATCTTGGCGGCGCCTGGAATCAGTCTCGCCAGACCTTCATCTGTCTCTCTCTCGCATCTGGGCGAATAAAAAACAAAACATAAAGGTCGAGCAACTCCTGCCGCCTTTTCCTCTGCCAATCAGAAGCAAAGTTCCTTCTGAACACTCTCGAGCTTTCGACGACGCAGTAAAGATCAGACGGTTTAACCAGTTGAAATGATCAGTGAATTCTCTAGTTCACGACAGAGATTAAGACTTAAACATTTGGTGAAGGGACGGCCCAAAAAACATCGTGGAACTAAAACCAATTCCTGTCCGAAACCTTCTTGTACAGACAAATCCCTCAAAACCTCTCGTCTAATCACAGGGGCAAAACACAGACGACCACGCTCCAAACACGAGAACGAAGAAGAAGAAGAAGAAGTTACACTGGAACACAGCCCTTGACAGGGGATCACACGCTGATATGGTGCTGCTGTGGAGTTTTCTCCTGGCTTTACTTCCCTAGCCCGCCGAAGTCGAATTTGCTGACCCGGCCCTCCTCCGGGCGGGCGCGGGCGAGGTACCCGGGCAAGGGGCTGGCGCGGGGCGACCGGAGGGGCAGCTGGTCGACCTTCTTCCCGCTCTCGTCGTAGTAGATCACCCCGGAGAAGTCCAGCGGCTGGCACTTGTCCCCCATCAGGATGCTCCGCTGCCACACCCCGCCGTCCCCGAAGCCGGACTCCTCGGAGTCCGCCTCGGAGTCCTCCCCGTGGGCCGAGCCCTTCCTGGTCCTGTGCACGAACGCGATCGCCTTGTTGCTTATGCTCGAGAGGAGCTTCTTCGGGCGCATCAGCGGCGAGCTCGGCACCGCCGCCGCCGCCGCCGGCGATGATGATCTCGGCGTGAACTTGCACCGGTCGCGCTTGTGGGGCACGAGCTTCTTCGAGACTTCGCCGGCCTTCTTCGCCCATGACGACACGAGGGCCGGGACGGAGACGGCGAGGCCAAGGGCGGACCGCCTGTGATGGGAGGCGCCGGAGCCCGTCTCCAGCGGCGGCACCGCCTCCCGAGCTTGAACCATTTCCGGGGGCCGGAGGATACGACGATCGGCGCTAGGAAATGGTGTGGACGTGACTTTGTGTATGCGCCTTGGAAATGCTCAGGAGAAGTTTCGAACGAAGGAGTGTTATATACAGGTGAGGTTGAGGGAGGGGTGCAGGTCACCGGTGATAGCCGGTGGCTTTCGTTTGACTACGTCTTCCCGTAGGATTTTCTCGACTAGTTTGTGGAGATTTCGTGGATAATTTAATTAGAGGAAAATAGAGTAATTACAAGGCTGAAAAAAAAATTAGAAGAATTTGAGTTTTCCAAGACCCCTAGTGCTTAGGGCAATGAGCACTAGGGCAATGAGTTAATGTACGAACGCATACCGAACAACGCTATGGAAAAACGACACGACCATAGGCTGCGGTTTTTCTCGGTGCGTGTTGACTCTGAACCTGATGAAGAGTTCTATAAATCTTGGGCCCAACCGCCAACTTCAACTGTACTTTCGCATTAAAATTCCTTTATAAGGACGGTTTGGAAAGCCACCATATTTAGAAATATATTTTTCGAATTCGGTCGTTTTCCGTGAAATAAACAGAACTTTGCTGTGAGACTGTGTGGGATTACTGTCGGCTGTTCTGAAAATTTAGGCTGTTAGATGAAGGGATGGGTTAATAATTAATTATTTTGAAGCTTAGAGAGTTCAACCTAAAGGTTTAGTAGACAAGCGATGCGGAATGCCGGAACGCTGCATCTCACATGCAAGTCGAATTAGGAACGGCCCGTGAAATTTGACGGGCAGGGGGCCGTACACGTGGAACGAACTTAGGGTAGAATTGGCTCTTTTACCTCGTCAGTCCGTAGGCTAAGAATTAGGCCATGCCTTGCATTAATTACGACTCTTCGATTAATCATCATGACTAAAAACGTTCCCAATCGTAAATAATAAATAAATAAAAATATAATAATTCTCTT
Source organism: Syzygium jambos (assembly GCA_031216235.1). Lineage (NCBI taxonomy): Eukaryota > Viridiplantae > Streptophyta > Magnoliopsida > Myrtales > Myrtaceae > Syzygium > Syzygium jambos. The sequence continues at coordinate 5,074,567 of CM062221.1, forward strand.
AGAGCTAGGGGCGAGCAAAAAAAACCGCTCCGACCGAACTGGACCAGCCAGTTCTGGGTGGTTCCCAGTTCCATAAAATTAGAACCAGTGAATTTCGGTCTAGTTCCACTCGAATCGGATCGATTTTTATTTTATTTCTTAAAAATCTATAGAAAAAACCGTAATCTATATCTCATTTCACAAAGGAAAGTCCTTTAAGATCGGAGCGACTACGTTATGCACATGAGCAAGATGACAAGAACAAATCAAAATACAGCAATAGTTGCTCATTCCAGCCAAATTCTACCACAAATCGAAAAATTACCTGTGAAACACACTATGTTACTCATAACTCATTGATTGTATAAACGCATCAATTAAATTTCATCTTACATATCAACAATGAATAAATAAATAAACTAAATATGACACCTGTCTTATTGGCCCACCCGATAACCGGACCGGACCGGTCGATCTGGTTCTTGATTTCTAGGCGGGACCAAAATGCCGGTCTCGCCCGGAAACCGATCTTTAAGGTTTGTCTCAATAAAGGTCCTAACAGTCTTTGCATACCTTGATCAGTGCTTTCAGAATGGCCATTTAGGTCAGAAGCCTATGGAAAATTTCAGTGCCACTTCGATCACACCAAGGATTAAACGCTAAAATATGAGGTGGAAGTCGGCGTAGTAGCCCACTTTAATATTGCCAAGTTGTACTCCACGTGTCAGAGTCTGGTTGGATAGGTGAAGTTCAGGAGCACGCGGCAGCGAAGCACCAGATAAATAGTGGAATTCCACGCGCTATCGCACTACCGAGGGGAGAATTGCATTTTGCGCCCAAGACTTTTGAGATCGCGGCAACTTGCCCCTTGACTTTTTGTATTTTTGCAATTTTACCCCGGCCTTTTGAAGCCGGTGGCAATTTGCCCCATGGTATTGGCTCCGGCCAAAAGTTTTTCTCACATTTATGATAACGTGACCGCACACGATCCGTTATAGAAGGCAAAATGGTCACATATCATCGATCTGCATGTAAGAGAAAAAAAAAAACGATATGGATTACACAATTTTTTTAAGATTGTGGCAAATTGCCCCCTGAATTATTTATTTTTGCAATTTGACCCCCGGCTTTTTGAAGTTGGTGGCAGTGTGCCCTCCGAGTATTGACCTCCGGCCAAATTTTTCTCTCATACATAACGATGTGACTCCACATGATTAGATACAAAAGGCAAAACGATCACATATCCTCTGTCTGTGAGGGAAAAAAAACACAACATCGATTGCACAAATCTATAGATCGAAACTATATATCCGTGTGCATTCGGTGTCGACTCCGGTCAATTCTCCTTGGGATTTTAGTCACACGACCCCACGTGCGATCTTTTCGTGAATTGTTCTTCTAATTTTTTTTATACGTATATAAATATATGACGAATTTGTCCTCCATAATCAGTCACTGCTTTCACGCGGTCGGAGTCAACGCCGGGAGACACGTCGCGGCCGATTTCTAAAGCTCGGGGGGAGTAGATTGCAGAAATCGAAATGGCGGGAGACAATTTTCGAATAACCCTAAAAACTTGGGGGGGGGGCATCGTGTAATTTGACCTGGCACTGAGGTTTGGCGATATTTGGGCACGAACTTGGAGGGGGTGAAGTGGCGGTCGAGTCAACGGAGAGGATGGATGAGGTCGACATCACAGGTCAACCTCGAAGCATGCGCCTCTTCTTCCAGGCGGTGGGCATGCGTGGGTGCGTTCCGATCTTTTCTTGCATCTTTTAATGCTTGAGGACCGAAATTTGCCCAACTTCCCAAGCTGCACAATTTGTGTGCTTCTCGTTTCGAATGGGTCCACTGCTCCACGACCGAGTCTTTGCCCCTTGGGATCATCAATAACTACAGAAAATTTCTTTCCAAAAAAAAAAAGGCCGCTGTTATGTGCCGACGGGGTTCTCGTTCTGTTGAGGATCAGAAAACCCCTCTGATTTATCACGATGATCGCATCATACGACTTTATTATTACCCGAAAAAAAAGAACGATTCTCGAGGCTCGTGGAGATGGTCTCATCTTACCCGAAAGCCCTCGGTACGTCCCTTTTGCATCCTGAATAAAAGCGGCTAAGGCAACTTACTATGATCAACTCGATTCAAATTTCAAGTCAAATCCCAATTCTATCTGGAACTTTATTTTTTCTGTCTAAAAGAAACCCTTAGCTTTCACTCTAGTCCCACCCGCGCGTTCAAAATTTGCCACAAGTTTTTTTCAAAATTATCAATATTAAGGCCAATTAGAAGTTCATTATCAAAACCCGCGTCTTCATCAACAACATCACATTCATATGAGAAAAAAAAAAAGCAGCCTCCCAATGTTGGTGATCTTAAAGAAACCAGTGGCACATTTTGAACGGATGGATAGATTTAGGATTATAGTGAAAATTGGGGAATATTTTTAGATAAAAAAAGAAGTTTGAGAGGGAATTGAGACTGGATCCAAACTTGGGATTTTTTTAGGAAATTAGCGCAACTTAACAATGTTATTTTTTTCTAAGTAAGTTCTCTTTAAATTATAGTGCATAGAATATAAAATGGTATGGCGCTTGGTCTAGCGAAGTAAAACAAGAAAGAAAAGAAAAGAAGCTAATTGCTCTTTAGTCTTGTTTATAAGTAAGAAGCTAATTTTTCTTGTTCTCACAAGGTTAAAATAATTTAGGATTAGGTAATAATACACATGATTAACTTGACTGATGACCTGGTCTCATGCCGAGTTCTATTCATGATTAACAACTTAATTAGTAATTTCATGATTAGGTTCAATATGATGGGGCTACTACATCTTACATTAGGAAGTGGAGTGGCCCATTTGTTTATTTTGGCATTAGTTTAAACATCATTTGATTGTCAATATGACGGGGTTAAAGAATGATTAGGATAAGATTTTCCCTTCGCATTGGTCAGTATCGTCGCCCGCCCTTTTTTGGCCTCCGCGTTATCAATTTGACTATCAATGGATCTGTCAAAACTGTTATACAAAGATCGATTTACAAATTAATGTCGAGAAACTTGCGATCAATTTATTTGAGTGCGCTTTTGAAATTTGTCAAATTAATTTGCATGATAATCTTTATACGCGTAGAATTACTAATATTCAATTTTCGCGGGATAACCGTTAAATTATTGGTCAAGGGCGATAAGAAAACAAAATTTTCCAAAAATTTTCCCAAGTACATAATTATTCTGATGAAGGTAATCAGCGGTACTTAACTTTGAAGTCACATTTCTAATCAGTTAGGGTTTGACAAAGTTCAAACCAGACTGCTGTGGGTTTTCCAATGGTGAAGGGTCTCACCCTCCATAGTCTTTTTTCCATACGTGGTTGGCCGATTGTTTCTTCATACGGGGTTGACTCCGAATCAATATGAGCAATACCAATCCATGATTATACAATTAAACTACACCCTAATCAAGAGAAATCGATATCATTACGACCCCATAATTATACATTTCGTGCCCGATTTAGCAAAGTTGGGTTTGACTTTTAGAGAAATTTGGAGGGCCTTGGACAAACCGGTCGTCGAGAAATTGGTGGGGTCGTACCGGGACAATCACCCCTCTATACGTTGCAATCTCTCTAAACCCTAATCGCAAGTGGCAGGCCACCTTCCAATTCTCTAATGCTGCGTGGCCTAATCAAATGATCAATGGGGGCTTGTTTGATGACCATTGTCAGTTAAAATATACCTTGATAATCAGCTCTCTTGTAAAGTAATATGATTATAGTATATGTTCTTGTCTCACACGATTGTGGATTGAATGTATATGTGTAGCTGCACAAGACAAGAGAGGAGTCTGAATGTGATTACATAACGCCTTAGATCCTTCTCGATCTATTGTCTCGAGACAAAGGACTACCGGTTTAAGAAACGCGCCCACGTGAGGATGCATGACACGTGTTCGATTTTCCGTGCTTAGTATGACCGGGATAATTGTCTGAAAAATCCTAAACCTATTGTACGGCAGCTAATTCAGTCTTAAACCTTTCAATTAATGCCATTTCAATCCCATACATCACGATGATTTGACAATGTAGTCATTTCCGTCAATTTTGGCTAGAAATCGTTAACGTGAACGCCGCTCGTCCGACGTGAACAATTTTTTTAAAATTTTTCTAATTTATTTATCCTTCTAATCTTTCTTTTCTTTTCTTGTCTTTTTCTCTTGTTTTTTTCCTTTTCGCCCGTGGTTGGCAAGGACAAGAAAAAGGAAAAGAAAGATGAAATATGAAAAGGAAAAAAAAATCCAAAAATCGTCTACGCCAATACCGGCCATGTCAAGTAGGACGTTCGGCATTCACGTCATTGATTTCCGGTCAAAATTGACCGGAAAGACTACATTTAATTGTTTATGACTAAATTGGCTACCGTACAATGGATTTATGATTTTTTGGATAAGTTTTCCTAATATGGCCTCGAGCAATATGAAACCGGTCCACATAATTAGCGAGATATTTCACGAGATCGGGATTTATCGACTCGACGCGAGTTTCCTCGTTTAAAATAAAAATTGTAATAATCATGCATTAGTTGACTTGCATAACGATGGGAGTTTCTGCCCACAAGTGGGTCATTGGAGTCGGCTGTGCATGAATGGCATAGGGACTAAGCCCGAAGCCATCAAAAGTGGCGCAATGATGTTAAATTGAACTCCTTTTGCCTTTCCATTCCCGCTCCAAGTTCAATGTTGGAAAAAAAATTAAAAGATCGCACTTGATCATCACATTAATACAATGAACCTGGTTGTTCGCATGCGTGGTGAGTGGAATTAGGTTTCCAGATTGAGTTTGAGCACCGAGGGTTGTTTTGGAACGAGAAGCTTCTCCGACACCGGTTGAACACGTTTTAAGCCTGGATACTGCGTTTCCGTCCATTCAAATTAACCATCACGCGTCCCGTCCATTCAAATTAACCATCACGCGTCACAATCACGGACTTCTCCGTCTTTTCTTCTCATCCTTTTAAGCCGATGCCCGCTTAACGTTTGACGGTTTGTTTTGGCCGACGGAAATATCGTACTTCAGAGCTAAACCGGTCAGACGGGTGAGTCCGGTCGAAAATGATCCGACCCAAATGGATCCATTTAACCCGTTTTAATCTATTTTCATGCAATACAAATCTAGTAACCCATACTCGACTACATCCAACCCATGTCTGACCCGACCCATATTGCTAAAACACTTTCATATTTAACATAATCTAGGAAAACTCATATCCAAACTGAGGTGAGAGTTGGAGTGAGCGAGCGAGCGCGAAATCGAAAGAAGACGAGAGAAAATGAAAAAAAGGTCAGTTGGATCTAAATAAGCTGTAAACCCATTTATGACCCATTAAACATTCATATTATGTTTTAACCAATTTATGATCCATTTACCGAATATAACTAACCCATATAACAACTCGGCTTATTATTTATGGGTATTTTGACGGGTTTATTCATGCCGCCTATCGAACCTTTCGGTTTTCGAGGGAGGTCGATTTATACGAGCCGTGCTTCCCGCCCTTTGCCAAAAGATTATTTGCGAGTTTTCTTTGGAACGCACGAGAAGTCAGCTGTTGATCAGTAGAGCACTCGGACCTCAATGAACCAATTATTACCGTTATTGTTAAAATGAGATGATCACGGACGATGATGTATGCAATCATGTCGGACCGAGTCTTGCATCCATCGCCCGCTCGCACGCTCGCGCCTTACCAATGCATGAAAGCGGCCTTTGCGTGAACGTTCGAAAGGCCAATAAGGGCACGGGTTCGCGTTGCTTCCTGTCGTGGATAATGACTCCTGCGTGATGAATGAAAGTGGCCCCCTTCATTAACTTCTCTATCTGGTAATATATTCATGCGTGGGTCGGGACGGTCGGGAGTAGCTCGAAGAACAACCGTGCCCAAAAGGATTGCATCTCGCGGTCATAGTTCGGGTCGAATTTTTGCGACGCCCATCGGAACGACGAGGTCCGATCGACCCGAGCGAACCGCCGCGTGCCTAATATAGCGCCTTCTGTTTGATTTACCTTTCAACGATGGCCCACGTCGGCTGGGGTGGTCGGACCGCCGCGACCGCGGAGGCGGACGCCACCTAAAAGGTTAGCAGACCCCGAAAAGTTTAATATTGGGCCACAAGCCCAAGTAAGAAGCCTGCCCAACTAGGTCGAGCTACCGGCCCACGCCCGTTGCCGAAGAACGGTGAAGCCTCCATTGTTTCCACTTCTACGTGTTTTTGGATCTATGCTTCAAGATTTGCAGATGCGAAAACAGTCCTCTTTCTTCGTGATTAACTGGATGTTCTGCTCTGAAACTACTTGCAGTAAAGCTAATCTGGGTAAGAGATCAGCTAATTCAGTGAGTAATGATTAGACTCTACTGTCAGTTGGCTGAAACGTCTCAAATTTCGGCTTCTGTACATACACAGTTTGAGCTCTGCTTTGATGGTGCGTCATTGGTATTTTGAATGCCTGGGGGTTATAACAACGAGTGTGCTTTCTGGGTGCTTATGCTATACCTGTCAAAATGGGTAGCTACCGCTTGTTCGAAGCGTTCGACGAATTGCATCACCTCCATAGTAGATCGGCCGAGGAGCGGATCGGGGCCTGACTAGATCCAAAGAGATCCTTACCCAAGCGTAGTCAGTGACTGATTTTGCATGTATATGCTTTTCAAGGGGTAAAGTAGACCTGTCAAATGGGTGGGTCGGGTCGGGTTTGGGTCGGGTCATAAATGGTCCGACCCAAATTGACCCATTAACCCGTTTATGACCCATTTATGCGCAATGCAATTTTGTTGACCCATACCCGACCCGACCCATACCCAATCCATACCCGATTAGACCCATATTGCTAAAATACTTCCATATTTAATTAAATATAGAAAAATTCATACCCAAGCTGAAATGAGAGTGCAGAATGAGTGAGTGCAAGATTGAGTGAGGGTGAGAGAAATGCGTTGAGTTTAAATCAGTTGTAAACTCATTTATGACCAATTTGCGACCCATTTATGACCCATTTACTAATAAATGGGTTAAGAAATGGGTTTATGACCCATTTTGACAGGTCTAGGGTAAAGTGCAACTTTTTTCTTTGATTTTGCCTCAAAAGTCCTTTTTTAACGAGTATAAAAAAGCAAGTTTAATGGAGTAAAATGGTTTTTTTTTTAAACTCGAGGTTCATCATGCGCCAAACCCGAAAGTTAAGGGGGGTAAGATGAAATTTTCCCTTTAAGTTTTGTATATAAGGTTCATCGGAATTGGACAAACTCGGACACGGACCAGTCTAAGAAGAGAATGGCTTGCCCCTGACCCGCTCATTTTGCCCTTTGGGTCAATCCGGCTTAAAAAAGGGAAAACCGTCGGGATGCCCGCTCGATAATCGGGTCTATCATTATTTTAGCATTCCATAGCTTTTTTTTTTTTTCGAAAAAACTATCCCACCCAAATCTAAAAATGCAGCTTGATGCAAGATAGTGCCAAATGTTGGAAATATGGGATAAATTGATGGGTGAATGAATGAGAAATTGATGCTCAAAGAACACCCTTGAGTTGAAAGTGGGAAGTGGAAAGCACTAGTTCCACGTTGGAAAGAAAGACGGCTATGGAGTCCTTTATATACTGTTACACTCATTTGAAGTGGCAACTATCATAGCACAATGCAAATTCGACGCCCGACAAGCTGAAATTTGGGCGCGAGTGCACATCCCGTGTAGATGATTGCAGGGCCGAAAAGTGAGCCTCGCGACAAGCTCAATTTTGCCTTCTAATTTATTCTTTTTTCAACTCAAACTATTATGAATTTCGTAACGTGCGGCAGATTTAATCGTCCGTTATTCCCATGCGTATTGATTTTATAAACGATAGATTTAATCGTCCGTTATTCGTATTAATTTTGTAACGACAAATCTAATTAGCTGTTATTGCTCTCTCATTCTGTTTTATCGAAATCATTCTTTCTTTGTTTTTAATATTCTCTGCATTTGCACTACTTTTCGAAAGTGTTCATTTCGAGTTTGTTCGAGTTCGCCGGAAGCTTGGAAGTGCCGTGATCTCTTTTTCGCTGTTAGCCGTTGTATCCTGGGAGACAGACGTTCACGAAACCTCAATCGCGTACTGGAGGGAACGAATCTGTTTTAAGGAAACTGTGTCAAACACAAGCCTCGGTATTCATTTGTATCGATTCCAACTTTGTTATTGTAATTTCGTTTCTTTACAATTCTGTATTGTTTGTAATATTTATACTAATGCCGATTTGAATTTTGCAACACCAAAAACACAAGATGTAGCATTTGCAGTACTCTTAAACGGCATGGAATACTTTCTTGAACAGGAAAAGTTATATCGAGCCAAACAAAATTTTAGATTCTCTTCCATCTCTATATTTTCTTCATGGAATCTTCCGGCAATCATTGTATCTAAAGGAGGGAATGATCCAAAAGTGGTGTCCAAAGTGGTGTCGCCACTAACGTTTTGTGAGTCAAACTGGTAATTAACCCACAGTTGCACCAATAATGAGGCAGTGAAAGTCAAGAACCATAACAGTGCAGATATCTGAGTTTCAACCATGAAGATGAACTTCCCCTTTGAAAGACTGATCAAGCGTTGCCCCAAAGAGACCCCCAATAAGACATCACTTCGATTCACAATCGACATGAAAATCTGCTTAAGAAAAGCAATAGTTTGACATTATCAGAGCACTAACACCAACTTTGATGTTGAAATGATGTAAAGCTGCGGATTATCAGTACAACAAACGCCATGGTTTGGTTTTGAAAGCGCCTCGGGAGGATCGTAGGATCCAATGCTAGCTGAAAGGTGAAGCAAAAAGTATAAAAACATATATTATCAAATGGGTGGTTTTCCTTCAGAAGTTCCACAGCAATACAGCACTCCGATTGGCCACAACAAAAGCAAAGTCAACCCTTTTTTTGTAGGCTTGGCAACATGGGAAAGTTCCTCTCCGGAGCTTCTGTGAGATCACCACGATTCAGCTTCGTTTCTATATTTCCGCATCTCTTGAAGTGCCGTGCCCTCTCAACCACGTACATAGTTTGGTTTTTTAATGCAAGACATCTGTCATCTTCTTTGGCATAGAGTGATTATTTGAATAAAGTATTCTCAGAATGATCTTGGAGATGCATGTAGTGCGCATATGAATCAGTGAGCAGTTGCAGGAACCGAAGCTGATAAGTAGGTAAAAGAAAATCAAGACGTGCTAGATGATGGCCATCAAGAAATGATGATAGCTATTATGATATTGAAGCAGATATTTCTAATATTTTGACAACAACAGGGATCAAAATCGAGGGTCATCTCCATACTCACCTTCTAGTCATCGTGAAGGGGAAATTTTTTTGCAAAGAAACATAAAAAAAAAGAGCTAAAAAAATAAGGGTTTGCTGCACATATGCTTTTCTTTCATAGAATTTCTTTGGCCAAGAATGCACAAAGATGACTAGAATTGATTACAACAACATTTGAATAGTACATATGGAAGAACCTCTCTCAATGGTGCAATGGGTTTGGACCGGTCGGGACGAGGCGCTTGTCCGACCCGAAAAGTGGGTCGGGCGGCCCGGGCACCGCGGACGCATGCCCTCTCTGATGACGACGGTGGTGGTGATGCCGATGATGGGGGCGGTGGCGGAGGTATGGCGTGAAATCGTACTTGCTGGCCAGTGCTCTCCTGTTGCTCCAGCTCAATTGGTTGTCGGGTCGGGTGCTATCACTATGGCGGGAGAAAAAATTGCACCAACCATGGAAGAAGAGGAAGAGGAAGAGGAGGGAGAGGCAAAGAATGGCTTTATGTATGTGTGGGGGTCTTGGGAGCTTCATGGTGGGGGAGGGAGAAAGGGAGGTGGCAGGAGAGAGCATGCATGGAGCTGGGGGAGAGATATGAAACGGTGAAGCCAGAGAGAAGAAGAAGAAGAAGAAGAAGCTTGTGTGTAGAGAGAGAGAGAGAGAGAGAGAGAGAAGCTCAAAAATGACAGCTTGAATGAGCTAGACTCGTGGAGATGGGTTGACATGGGAGTGTGCTTGCTTCCATGAGACTCTGAGTGTGTAGAGAGAGAGAGAGAGAGAGAGAGAGAGAGAGAGAGAGAGAGAGAGAGAGAGAGAGAGAGTAATGAGGTCCAAACGATGCGGAGAGGGAGCAAGGAAATGTCGACAATCCTTCCAACGAATCTTGCTTTACGTTCAAGGAATTGCAGGGGAGCGCATTTAATCGGTGGTAGAATGTCAAACCTCGATTTGTATATTGGGAAGACCGAGAACATAATAATTTTTATTTATATATGATGTGATTTATTATAAGGGAAGAATACATATATAGTTTGAGTGTCAAGTAGGTGACATTGCTGTACCAAAGCTAGCTATGGAGACCTATCATATAAAAATGCTGTACTTTGGAAACAAAAGTACCCAAAATTCAGCAATTTGGTCAGTATTCTTCCCCACATTTGATTTTGAAAAAGAAGAATAAGAAAGGACAATTGAGGAGGGACATGGATGTAATTAGGAAGGCAAAACTTAGAAATCTCTCGTGAACTTTTGAAAAATTAGGGCATGATGCGAAGTTGTCATATGCGGAGCGTTTTCGTGCGCACAGGCTTGGTGATGTGAACTCATTAGAAGCAAGGGGAAGAGTGATTTTGAAGGAAGGAGACAGGATCCTAATACGAGACTTTTGCCGTCTCGAGTTGGAAAAACAGAGAATCAAAGCCAAGTCTTTGATCTTAGGTATGTATCTATGTGCATGCACAAGAAAACTCCTTCATTTCACGGAAGCTTATTTCGCCCTCGGAAGCAACCCTACACACGAGCTCCGTAGAAGACGAAGCGTGTACTCTCTCGACGCGTTTCGAAAGTTTCAAACCACAGTACAACTTGGCCAATCGGGATTCCGGATCCTAGTCGACGAGAGAGCCCCGAAGTACAAGAGCATCGGCTTATAAAAATAAAAGGGTTTCATAACGCGGTCTTGACCGCAATTTTTATAATAGATGTAGGGGGGGTTTGGTGTTCGCCTATGAGTGTGTTGGGGCACGCTATTTTGCATGGGAGGTATCACTTGCTTCATTCAGACTCTTCCTCTTTCGCACACACTTTTTTCCCCCGGTTTAAGCTAACATGGTTGAAATCGGGTACTCATCTCTCCCTCGATGGCCGTATCGCGCGGGTGCGAAAGGCAGATAAGCAAGCATCGAGAAGCTCCTTGATGGGGTAGAAATAGTTGTTAATGGCGAGTCGGCAATGAACTGCACGTGGGAGACCGAGTTGACTCGGTCGGCAAGTGCGCGATTTACATTGGGGCAAACCCCACCACCACCACCGATGGAAAGGGCTTCTTCTAACATGAAATGTCAAATGGAGTGGTTGGCCACATCGAGAGAAATTGTGTTGAATCATTGCGTGACCAACTTCGGAAAGAAAAGTCAACCGCCCACTACACAAGCACACACCCATCTTTGCATTTGGCACCAAAACATGAAAAGCCAGATCGAACATGCCTTAATTTGAACAGGAAGACCCGGAACTGGGACTCCATTCTTTCTGTGGTTAGTCTTAAATGGCCGACACTTCCATAATCCGGGTACATCGAGAAGCTCGATACATCATTTCTCCTGTTGTTTGGTAAAATGAGGCGATGTAATATATTGTTCATGCCACGAGTCAAGCTAGATTTCAAGACTCTTGAGCAGCATAATGAATGCAATTGACTGTATAACATCTCTCCACCAAACGAATCTTGTCAGATCTTCTGAAAACTAATGTGGGTACAAGAGTATAACACTTCATGGGATCACACCACCTTGAGTTTACCAGCCAAGAAAAGGAGGGATGCCCTTCTCAACCTTCCTCCCAGTCCACATCGTCGTCGTCCTCACCCGACTCATCTGCTTGAACATTCAAGTCGCCGACCTTATAACCCTCACTTGTATTTCCTGTGTTGACACGAAACAGAAGCACATCCATAGTTGAAACAAATGAAACCTGAGTCAGTTATAAAGGTGGGACCTTAATCAAAGTTCACCACCAAAAACCCTAGAAAGGACTTAACTGCACCACTTTCACTGAGAAGCGACCACAAGGGAAATATCATCACATAGATTAATATCCATGCTGATGCTAGAATTCATAAAGCATGCAGATCTACCAATCATATTTATGAGTTGGAACTACAGCACGATTTGCACAGAAACAATTTCTTGGCTTTCGGAAGGTATCAACTCGATTTGATATCAGTTTAACCTAAACTAATCTTTTTATGTGGCTCAAAATGAGCAGCTATCTTTTTCCCTTACTTTAGATGCTTAAACCCAGCAGTAGCCTATGAAGGCACAGAAATTGAAAAATGATAGGCCAACCACTCACCTGCATATTGAGCCTCTTCCCAAACATCATCCTCAGGATCACGTTTAGCCTTCATGCCCACTTGACGGGAGGAAGACGTATCAGAATGACCATTGGTGATAATTGAATCAGATAGCTGCTGTTGCTTCTTTGCAGATTCTTCCAGTTCCTGCTGTTTCTTGAGGAGAGCAGCATAGTATGCTTTTATATACTCATCCTGAATAGATATAGTTAGGTTCAACACTGTCTTGAGTACAATGACAACGACTATAATACTGTAAAATGTAATGGGTGATTTAAAACCGCACAAACCTGTAAGCTCTTCTTATCATCGCTCTGGACAGTCGATTTCTTGTCATCTGACAACTGAGAGGACGTCGAAGTACTCTCCATCTTTGATTCCTCCCCAGCCTCTCCACGCTGTTCTTTGGTAAGGTTCATTCCTTGCTTAATCATCCACGGTGGTAAAACTTTCAGAGGTGTACTGGCAGCTGCTTCAGATTTGACATCCTCTTCCTTCCCCTCAAGACCAGCAAAGGAAACTTCAACCTGCCAAGTTCAGTACATAAGTCATAATATGAATAATTGCATTGAGCTGGTAAAGTATAAAAAAACAAAAACGCATATGGTTAATCCTCCACATTATCACCAGAATACAGTTGCATGCACATCCGGTTAGATAAAAAATACGCAATAATGATTGGCCTGGCAAAATTATAAGAATAATTCCACAAGTAAAGTAAGAACTAGATTGCTTATAAATAGTGAAAAACAACTTGATGACCCACAAAGGCATAATCAGAAACTTACGCCCAAAACATTGACCAAAACTTAGATTCCAAATGAGATATAGCTGAAGAAAAGGCAAAATGGTGCTCAAGTGATGAGTTAACTCATACATGCATGGCATGGATCTATCCTCCGTCAAACTTTTAAGCAGGCCAAGTTCTGAATTACCCAAGTAGGTTGGTAAAAGAGGTTCTACATAAAAATCTCTCATTTAGTTAGTTTATAGCATTTAACAAGAATTAATAAGAGGCTAAGCACCGAATATTAATTATCTGTTATAGACAGACTGGTGTAACAATTTCGGGCCAAAGACACACGACGAAGATAGCTCAGAGCTGCAGCTAAAAAAAATTGGACAACTACATGCTCTAAGAGCCCATTTTCAATATCGAAAAAGGAAAAAGCACCGAGAAGTAAACAACCTTTGTGTCACCAAGAAATGGCATTGGCGTTCCACCATATCCTTGGGAGGATTTAGAGCCATCATTAGCACCAGCATCACCATTTCCTGCACGACCAACAGCATGTGCACGAGCTTCCCATGCTTGAAGACTTCCAAATTCTGGAACTTGCAGATCTTTGACTCTGCTGAGTTGTTCCATCAGTGGCTTCAACTGTACCTGGAGTCACCTCAGTGACTTCAATATGAGGAAGGGTTCTAGAGGATTTATACTTAAGTACAAAAAACAAGAAACAATCAGCATTAACCATCACTCTTCGACCATAGAAATAATCAAACTTGAATCATCAAAATTTAACCAAGATGATGTAAACAAAACACTATAAGAAGTTTCAAGGTGCATGCCACTGCTACAGATAAGTGTGAGAAAATTTGCCACAATAAGGAAGAGCTTCGCTCCAATTACTTATCATCCAATATAATTTCATGGAAAACTGTGTATAGGTCCATCTTGGCATATATTTCACCTCTAAAAGACATTTTGTTGACTACAACTCCACTAACAAGGTGTCCGACTAAACAGGATCCGGTTAGATAAGCATAAAACTAATTGGACTCGCATTGAATAATTAGATACCAAACTCATAACAACGCAAATATCTTCAACTCCTAGCCTCTTACGACTTTGATTTAGCTTATGTTAGTCCTTATCCCCCTCTTAGTGTAGACATGCCATGTCTCAGAGCTGTTTTAAATATATACAAAAACAGTGTTCTTAGAATGCGAATCAATTGGAAGGGCATACCAGATTCAGAATTAGCCCTATAATCACAGTTAATACACCAAGTTCAACAACTGAAGGTGCATCAAGCACATGACAAAGATAATTCAATTTAGTAGGATCTGTGTTTCTCTAAATTTTACAAATAGAAAAAAGAACTAGTAATGCAGTCGAACAGTAATTCTTCATAGAAGGCACTGCAAACCAGTTAATCTTTACAGCTGAGACATGAAAAAGTCAGACACTAATTTTCAATGGAAACTATTTGTCATAAAAAGTGCCTCAGAACTTGCAGGTAATCAATTCATTCAAAGTAATAGAGCACTGGCACTAGTACTCTAAACAAGAATATCAAGATAGCAACCTCCATTTTCTGAAGTGTGTCCTTTAATTTTTCACGCCTACGCCTTCTTGCATTATCATCCCCATCGCCAGCTTCTTGGGCAGCTAGCTTGTCACTCTCTGCCACAAGCTCCCCATTGCAACTTTCACAATGGAAGTATTCATCCTCCATAGATACCAAACGCAATGCATCCAATGCTGTGTATCTGGACAGATAATATGGCAAGTTGAGACTTCCGAAAATGCTACCATCCAGAATGTTCACGATAACTCCCCTATAACTTCAAAAATTAAAAATGCAGCAGTGAGAACCTTCGGCTACAATTAGGGCATATATACTCCTGAACTGTGTTCTTGTTCTCCAGCTCATCCTTTAACTTCTTCTTCAACCGATGCAATCTGTATCTGACGACATCATGAATCTGCAAACCATTTTTTTCATTAGGCAATTGCAAAGGACGATTGAAAATAGAACTCTCTTAAGGGAAATAAATAAAGCCTTCGAGCAGGGTTAATAAACATCTGTTCTTTTCTCCCATCCTGTTTTGGCACTCAGGTTACTGGAATCAAGTTTGATGAGCAAACCTGTGAATAATCTAGACAGCAGTATGAGTGTGTGTGAAGCTTAATCTTCTCCTCTCCCTCCTTACCCATACCATCGCCTGTGGCAGCTATTGCAGCGCTAAATATCTTTGCACCCTTAGCTGTCTGTGAAACAATGAGAATCAATAATAAATCCGCAAGATAATGATTTTTGTTCTATAAGATCACTTGTAGATCACGCATACAACTATATTAATCAAAACAAATGATATTACACACAGTAGAACCAGAATACTCAAGAATCAAACTTCAAATGTTAAATGTCAGCATGAACGCTGTACCGAGATGAGTAGCCTTATGTATCGTAGGAAGCCTTTACATAAAGGAAAACCCAAAAAAAATTGTCGAAGCTCCAGTAACCAATAAAGAGGTAGCTAGACTGGCTCGATTAGTGTTAGAAAATAGCTGTCAATAGCACGGTATAGCATAAAATAAGAAAGAGTTCCAAAAGTCAAAACTTTACAAAATTATGACTATGCCCGTCACAGGATAAGTCAAACACGGATTATTCAATTCAGAAGCAACTTCCCCTCCAAAAAAAAAAAAAAACTGCCAATGGATGCAATAGATTTTTCAGAACACAAAATAGACACCTCCATCCATCTAATAGGCATACAAGAGATGTGTTAAAAACCGCCAATTGAAAATTGAAGTGAGATGAAGAATATAATATTCATAAGTGCAGAGTGATTTTAGATTCAGAAACTGTCACAGATTAGCATTTGGTAGTTTTTCATATGAGATGCCACAGATGACAGCAACTGGCAAAGCGACCATACAGCAACAACTACCACCAATCCTTGTCCCACTAAGTGACAAGTGACTGCATAGTTGGGGAAAGTAAAGATGCTATATACAGGAAAATATGACAAAACTACATTGTTCA
The DNA here is from genome assembly GCA_031216235.1 of Syzygium jambos. Classification (NCBI taxonomy): domain Eukaryota; kingdom Viridiplantae; phylum Streptophyta; class Magnoliopsida; order Myrtales; family Myrtaceae; genus Syzygium; species Syzygium jambos. The sequence goes on from CM062221.1 coordinate 5,090,728, forward strand.
TCAAAAAGATAGTAAAACATTTCATGTGGAGGAGAAACTATGATTAAATTAGCATTTGGAGACATATTAGTGTGGTCATTCAGTCAGCTGTTATCTTGAAGACTTAATAACAAACTACAAAAAAAATTATTTCCAGACCAAAGCATATTATAAAGAACAACGCGAACCAAAATTGAAAGAAAATAATCCTTTTAGATATCTCCTTTTTTTGTTTTTGTTTTTCTTTTCAGTTTTGCATATTATCTAACTAGGAAAGACAGTAATAAGAGGCAAATGACTTCAGATAAAGTAATGCTATCTGGCCTCACTCTATCAGTTCAGTAGCAACAGCCACATCCTGTTGAACTGAAAGATAGCGGAGAGAAAATCAACTGCTGCAGAAACTACTATCGAAATAAGGTATAAAAGTCACAGACTACAGGATAACAATCATGCACCCAAAGCCAATTGAACGGATCATCCATGTAAATACTACTTATCCTCAATGCTTCCTTCACAATGGATTACAAACTTCAATGATAAGTAAAGCATGTCTAAAACATATTGGACCGACAATGATTCACAAGAATATTACAATATACAAAGATTAGAGGCTTGAGAAAAGGAAAGTTGAATAAAATTCATACCTCTCTTCGATGATCTCGCGTAACTAGTTTTTCTTCTTCCAAGAATCGAAGTGTCCGTCTTAGTTGCTTGGAATGCAAACTTAAAGCCTTTGCCAAATCCTCCTCTCTAACCCATTGTCGTCTATAACAAGAAAAGGAATAATAATTACCAACGCTTGCAAAAGAAAAACACCGACCAACCCTACCATACTTTACACCACTCGGCAAAGACGGAGACAAGATCCAACTAAATCAGAATCAGAAACACCATTTAATTTCCGTAAGCCCTTTCGCACGCAACAAGATATCTGTGCTTTACCAGAGTCTGATGGACAGTTTACGGAATCTGACTTACTGATTTCACAGATAAACACCATACCACAACAGGTCATTAAAAGCCTTACCACTACTTCACTCTACACTTTCAATCCTTGCGAAAGAAGACTATTGACAGACATTATTGACCAGACAACACTAAAGTAACGCGCACTGAGATTGCCAAAACAGTATAGCACTCAATCTGAGCTCCGCCATCATTATGTCCAAAATCAACTCAATCCTGCTCTCTCTCAAACTTAACTTGACTTCAGTTGACCTCAAATTCTCCTGTAATCGATCAAAACACCCCGCCCTACCCTCCCCAATTCATTCACTTCCCCAGAGCGAAAGCAACGTTCTTTCTTCACCATTCGCTAGAACCGAAGAAACAAAACACGAATAAGCCAAACCCACCTCGTGAGGGCGTCGAGCACCACGACCACGATGCCGCGGTTGTCGCTGCGTCCCGTCTTCGGCTGATTCTCCCCCTTTGTGGTAAAATCATCGTAGAACGCTCTAGCCACGAGCTTCACCAGCCTAAATCATCCACAGCACCGTGAGGAGCGAAACAACCCAGAAACCAAAACCCATCGGCAATCAAAGGAGACCCAATTCGATGAACTGAAAAACTTCCCCACTGAATCGCGGGGTCGAGCATTTCGAATTCGAAACCCGACAAACGCCGTCGCTTTCCAATGGATTTGCCCATTATTTTACCTGTTGAATGGCTCGATGCTCATCTCTTCGGCAGGCAATCACAGAGCGAAACTGCGAAGCGTGCTCGTCGAATCGATTACGAAAGAACAAAGGGTTTGATCGTGGATGACTCGTTAGCTTTCGCTCGGGCTGCCGGGGTCGTTCTCCGTTCAGCTCGCGCTCCGTGACGCTTTCTCCTCTTGGAGAGGAGGCGATCTGCGACTGAACGCGAACGGTGCTGGGAAGCATTATAAAGAGAGGGGAAGATTGCAAGGAAGCCCCTGAAATTCTTGGATATTGCGGGAAGGTCGGTGGAGCAAGCGCGGTTTCCACCCTAAATGGCTAAATCCAACCTATTTACACTAAAAAGACTATTGCTTTCGATCTTTCAATTGCAATTTAAAGTGATTGGCATCAATCCTTCCTCTTTTCTATTTTTTTTCTATATAGGATCAAGTTATCATAATTAAGAATTTCACATGTTTTGTTCTAGGACACGTTTTTTCCACTCCTTCTATGGCTGAGCACAGTATTCTGACAATATTGCCTTCTATAAGTCTCGCTTTTTAGCACCTTTTTGTCTTTTTTTTTTATTGATTTCCTATTTCTCTTTTTGTAATTCCCTCGTCCACTTTTCTTAAACTTCTTCAATCTCTATTCTCTCTCTTTCTTTTGGTCGAACACTATTCAATCTCAAGAGGCACAGAAATGGAAAATCACGAAGGCCACGTCCTTGTGCTTGCATATCCTATGCAGGGCCACACCAAGCCGCCACCAAGACGTCAACGAAGCCCTCCACCTTGACCACCTCTGTCTTTGTGGCTATCGATCTTACTCATTCAACCTCAATGTAATTCACGCTCTTTGCGAGGAAATTTAGTAAATTGGTTGGTGGATAATTTCGACAGTTGAGGAGAAAATGAGAAAATTGATTATCAGCTTTCGGGATGGAATGAAATGCCAAAAAGATTATGCTGCTTTTGCGAATTGCATTATTTCCTTGTGCATAGACGAGTTTTTCGATAAAGTACTTCAGTTTGTGGAGAGTATGCCTCGTGACTGCTGCCCTCAGCCTCCCCGTTACCCTTCCCAACTCCTCCTTCTCATCAGCGCGAACTACTCCACTTTTTTGGGCTCATCAAATGCAAAATGCACAACCTCCTCATGCTCTACGCCACTCTCCACGAATACCATCTTCTTGCTGCCGTAAAACATGTAGCACAGAGCCTTCGCTCATGTGGCTTGAGAAGGTGGGGTCTTGAGGACCAATTCAATTTCCTCCGCCTAGACAAGTGTGAAAGTCTTCATTTCTCTACCTTTCTATGATTACATGAGAGAACATAGACAAGGAAGAAGACAAGAAATGTGAAAAGAAATAGAAAATTAATAAAAGAAAAAGGACAAGATCATAAAAGATGTAACAACACTTCTTAAAATATTGGCAGAAGAGGAATGCTAGAAAGCAACGCTCACAAAGGGCAATATAGCCAGAGATTATTATGATGAGAAGTGTTTTAGTCAAATAATAAGTGGAAAAAGCGTGACTCATTATTTTTAGTCTACTAGAAAAAAAATGAATTCTTAGATATTTCTATAACACTTTACATGCCTGGTATAAAATCATACCGCTAATAGTAAAGACAAAAGGCATTCTATTTTTTTTTTTGGTAACTGAGATGTCCGGGCCAGCTTGCGCGCACCTCAACTATTCCTCGAGAGAGACTAGCATAGCAATCTACCGCCATGGCCCCCCACTTAAATCACAAGTGCTCAGCTGAGGAATCGAATCTGGACCAGTGCGTCTAACCACACAATCCCAAGTACGCCCTAACCAACTGAGCTACCCATAGGTGGGTAGAAAAGACATTCTTTCGTACAGTAAAAAATTGAAAAGTCTATTGTTCTTCTTTTGATCGAAAAAAGTCTACTGCTCGTTAACAACTTATTGATCATTTGTTTTATTTTATCTCAAAAGCTTATTTTTCTCATGAAACAGGGAATAACAAAAAAAGTGAGAGGAAGCAAAGAGAGTTTCATGAATCACGCTTCCATCTTCCAAATGTTTATGAGTCAACCTTGGGTCAAGGTTAAAAAGCAAATGTGGACTATTTGACAAAGTCATCTTTCCCAGGTTTCCTTTCTTCTTCCTCTTCCGTGTCTTCCTCTACCGTGTCCAACAATCAATTCTTGTCACTTTCTGAATAATTTCCAACACATACTAAAAATTTGTGAGCAGCCACACTAGAAAAAACCCAGCAAAAATATAATCAGCAATATAGAAATCAACACCCTATCAGTTTATATGTCCTCTAGTGCATGCAGTTTGTAATAATGTCCAAATGCTTTTTTTCTGCTGACCGATAGAGCAAGACGATCCCCAGAGTCCAATAAAATTATGGAAGATGAGACCAAGTTTTTAATTCTTCAAGGGTGCGAGTTGGCCAGAGACCATGAATCCAACCTACCAACGGTGGCAAACCAACCCCCGATAAGAGCAACCGAGACCTGCGAAGCGATCATAAGAATTTTACCTGTTGAATGGCTCAATGCTCATCTCTTCGGCAGGCAATCACAGAGCGAAACTGCGAAGCGTGATCGTCGAATCGATTATGAAAGAACAGAGGGTTTGATCCTGGATGATTCTTTAACTTTCGTTCGGACTGCCAAGGTCGTTCTTTGTTCAGCTCGCTCTCCGCGACGTTCTCTCCTCTGGAGAGGAGGAGATCTGCGACTGAACGCGAATGGTGCTGGGAAGCATTATAAAGAGAGGGGAAGATTGCAATGAAGCCCCTGAAATTCTTGCATGTTGCGGGAAGGTCGGTGGAGCAAGCGTTGTTTTCACCCTAAGGCTGCATTTGGTCGATCGGATAAAAGCCATGATAGGATATGTTTTATCCTATCCTATATTTGGTGGTGGTCTAGGATAAGATAAGTTCGGATATAAACCGGATATAGCCCGAATAAAAAAATCCGGGGGGTGGGATAGACCTAGATAGGATTTCTAATGTCTATTTTTCCAAAAACCTTACGCTTTACTCGCCATCATCTTCATCCCCACACCTTGTGCGCTTTCACCAAAAAAATTCTCGGCTTTTTTTCCTTCACCGACTCCTCCGGACTCGTGAATAGCAAAAAAAAAATTATCCTATTTAGAAATTCGGACGATCAAACGTAGCTTAAATGACTAAATCCAACCTATTTACACTAAAAAGACTATTGCTTTCAATCTTTCCATTGCAATTTAAAGTGATTGGCGTCAATCCTTCCTTTTTCTATTTTTTTTCTATATAGGATCAAGTTATCATAATTAAGAATTTCACATGTTTTGTTCTGGGACAAGTTTTTTCCACTCCTTCTATGGCTAAACACAGTATTCTGACAATATTGCCTTTTATAAGTCTCACTTTTTAGCACCTTTTTGTCTTTTTTTTATTGATTTCCTATTTCTCTTTTTGTAATTCCCTCGTCCACTTTTCTTAAACTTCTTCAATCTCTATTCTCTCTCTTTCTTTTGGTCGAACACTATTCAATCCCAAGAGGCACAGAAATGGAAAATCACGAAGGCCACGTCCTTGTGCTTGCATATCCTATGCAAGGCCACACCAAGCCGCCACCAAGACGTCAACGAAGCCCTCCACCTTGACCACCTCTGTCTTTGTGGCTATCGATCTTACTCATTCAACCTCAATGTAATTCACGCTTTTTTGCAAGGAAATTTAGTAAATTGGTCGGTGGATAATTTCGACAATTGGGGAGAAAACGAGAAAATTGATTATCAGCTTTTGGGAGGGAATGAAATGCCAAAAAGATTATGCTGCTTTTGCAAATTGCATTATTTCCTTGTGCATAGACGGGTTTTTCGATAAAGTACTTCAGTTTGTGGAGAGTATGCCTCGTGACTGCTGCCCTCAGCCTCCCCATTACCCTTCCCAACTCCTCCTTCTCATCAGCGCGAACTACTCCACTTTTTTGGGCTCATCAAATGAAAAATGCACAACCTCCTCATGCTCCGCCAGTATGCGCCACTCTCCACGAATACCATCTTCTTGCTACCGTAAAACACGTAGCACAGAGCCTTCACTCATGCAGCTTGAGAAGGTGGGGTCTTGAGGACCAATTCAATTTCCTCCGCCTAGACAAGTGTGAAAGTCTTCATTTCTCTACCTTTCTATTCTGCAAATGATTACATGAGAGAACATAGACAAGGAAGAAGACAAGAAATGTGAAAAGAAATAGAAAATTAATAAAAGAAAAAGGACAAGATCATAAAAGATGTAACAACACTTTTTAAAATATTGGCAGAAGAGAGATGCTAGAAAGCAACACTCACAAAGGGCAATATAATCAGATTATTATGGTGAGAAGTGTTTTAGCCAAAGAACGAGTGAAAAAAGTGTGACCCATTGTTTTTAGTGTACTAGAAAAAAGTGCATTCTTAGATATTTCTATAACACTTTACATGCTTCGTATAAAATCATATCGCTAATAGTAAAGAGAAAAGACATTCTTTTTTTGATAACCTTAGAGAAAAGACATTCTTTCGTACAACAAAAAATTGAAAAGTCTATTGTTCTTCTTTTGGTCGAAAAAAGTCTATTGCTAGTTGTTGATCTTATAACAACTTATTGATCATTTGTTTTATTTTATCTCAAAAGCTTATTTTTTTGGTGAAATTTTTATTTTTTAATTTCGTGAGTCTAAAACATATATCAAGTTTCTTTATTTACCATATTAACAAAGTTATCTTTTTTCCTTACTATATTGATGATATGCTTTTACACAGAGCATGTTGCACATAAGACTAGTATTTAGGAATGCACTAAAAACATTATGTACAATGAGGCATCTTGTTATTTTTTCATAAAGAGTTCGTTGGATAATATTAATTTTTGTTAATCTAAATAATAATAATATTTCACTGGTATTTTCAAAAAATTTCTTATCTTATGCAATGTTTTGATTTAATTAAATTTTATCATCAAAAGTTTCACATAGGAGTATTTACTGTGATTTTATTATGGAAAATCTTCAAAGGGTTTCTTTTTTTTGCTGCATGTGATCATCCCATTATTTGTACACATACGTAAAAGAAAATCGATAAGAAGTGGTTTGATGGAGATATACGCAACAAAAGTGAAAAATATATAAACAAGTCAATGTGTTAAAAAGTTGTCTATTTCAAATTCGTTCTATACTCTACTTGATAATTATCCATAATTTGCTCGATGATGTAGAAAAGAACTGGTTTTCTTGAAAATTTCTATTTTTAATGAAATAAATTTTTATGGAAGTAATATCTAAGAATAGAAAAAAAACACAGTATTTTTTTATATACATGGAAAATCTACAAGAAACAAAAACTAAACATGTGAAATTCTTAATTATGTAAGTAGATCATGGTTATAGAAAAACCAAAAAAATAAATAAAGTAAATTAATTTGAGATCACAAATTTGCGAGAAACTCTCTCTCTCTCTCTCTCTCTCTCTCTCTCTCTCTCTCTCTCTCTCTCTCTCTCTCTCTCTCCAGAAACTATCTCTTGAAAATCCCTTTTTTCAATGAAACGACATTTTATGGAAGTAATATCTAACGATAAAAAAAAAGTGCCCTTAATATACATGGGATATTTTAAAAATTTTAAACATGTAAAATTCTTAATCACGATAAATAGATCTTACATACATAGATATAGAAAAACTAAAAAATAAGAAAAGTAATTTGGGACCACCATTTTTATTACAATTGAATAATTGAGGACAATTTTGTCTTTTTGGTGAAAATTGGGTGAATTCAGTCATATACAAGGTGGAAATAGCGCCACCCCAAATTTTTGCTTCTTTTGCCAGTGATTGATAAATCCTTTGTTAATTTTGCGCCAACGATTATTAAATTACACTAAATCCCGAGGTGATTAAAATTTATACACTTTTAAAAGGACTCTATGCAAGCAAAGTTTACACAATTTGACTGGATAAGAGGCTAAAACTTGATGTTATAGAAATTTCACTAACGGCAGTTAGGTTGAAATATATATATATATATATATATATATATGAAGAGTAAAATTCCACATTTTATGACAAGTGTTAACGGTAGATTGTAGAATCATGCTAAGTTTACATTGTTTTCTTATAGGGTTCATATTACGAAAAACCCCAAATTGATACACTTATGATAAATTTGCTTAAAACTAATTTTCTTATAACGAAATATCCCAAACTAACACACTTGTAATAAATTTATTTTTCATTAATTTTCTATAAATTTTACCGTCAAATTACTGAGTTAGATGACCTATGGCTGTCGATGAGTGTACCAGTTTGGGGTTTTATCCTCCGTTTATCACGAGAGTACCAGTTTGTGATTTTTCATGTTATTAGTCTAATTTAATGAAAACTAACGGAGAGTAAAATTTATCATAAATATATTAATTTGGGGTTTTTGTTGATTAAAAAATCAATTTTGGGTAAAGTTATCATAGGCATACTAATTTAGAATTTTTTATGGTTAAAAAATTAATTTGGATAAATTTGTTACAAATATATCAGTTTGGAGTTTTTTGTGGTATTAATCTTTTTCTTTTTCTTTTTTATAAAATGTTCATTAAGACCTAATAGCTAGAGTCCTTCACTCACTATTTTTAATTGAAAATGAAGTTAATTTCGTCTCTTCAACGACTATTTATTTTTATAATTGGTTGCATGTTTGCGCTGAATACATTATATCGAATATCTATTTGCACCAATGAAGCTTTTTTCTGAAATATGTTTATCGGTTAAATTAGTAGGGAAAGGAAAGAAAAGGAAAAGAAAGGGAAGGGAAAATGCGAACGATGATAACATAAAATAGCGTCAAAACCCACATCTTAAACTACGCGACCCTACCCCTACCCCTTGCGAAGGTGGGGATTTGAACTCCCCACCTCCCCCTTCACAAGTGAGAAGGGTGGCCACTGGGATAAACACCCAGTGGTTAAATGAGATGTCATTATTTTCTCAAATAAGAGCTTGAAGTAGACTTTATATCAAATAAGGGCATAAAGTAGTATGTCGGTCTCAAATAAGGGACTAAAGTGGTCATGAGTGTTTCAAATAAGGGCCTGACCTCATCATTCACCGACTGGCGAATTTATTCCGACCCGGCAAGGGGATTTTCATCCAAAGACAATTTTAATTTTAATTTTAATTTTAATTTTTTTCCTTTTTCTGTTTTTCTCTTTGTTATCGACAAAGCTCGAGAAGGGCAGGGAACCCTCATCGGCAATAGGTGAGGCGAATCTCACCCAGATCAGGGTAGGCCGGTCTCACCTCGGCGAGGCGATCCTCGCCCAGGCGAGGCTAGCCCTCGCTTGTGGCTTTCGAGGGCGGCCTCACCCATGGCCAGTGAGGGTCACCTCGCCTGTTGTTGGCAAGGGCGGCCTTCTCCAAACCTTCCCGTGCTTACCATCTTGAAAGAAAAAAGAAAAAGAAAGAAAAAAGGCAAAAAAAAGTTAAAAGACGAAAATGCCCTTACCATATTAAAAGATAGGTCATTCTTGGAAACAAACATAGCCATTTCAGGCCCTTATTTGAAACAAAATCTACTTTAGACCCTTACTTGAGAAAATGATGACACTTCAGACCTTTAGTTGACACAATGTCCACTTCAGGACCTTTATTTGACACAATGTCCACTTCAAGCTCTTATTAGAAATTTTCCCTCGTATTTATAAGCATTTAAAAATCTTCCCCACTTTTACATTTTCTTGCACTCTTTGCGGAAAATAAATGATTTGAAATAATTAGCCCATGAAAAATGTTTTCATTATTGACAACCATTTATTGCTAAATTTTTTTGTGAACGATGAAAATAATTTTTGTTCATTCATTTTTTGTAAGCGACACGTGCGATCAATTTTAAGAAAATAATTTCCAAATCGTTCATTTTCGACAAAAAAAAACACACCTTATTTGGTCATCGGAAAATATTTTTCAAATCATGCACATCAATTCTCTCGACCTCTTTCCAATGGTTTCGGAATCTTTGCCAATGACCTTTTTGACATAATCATTTTAATTTTTTTCCTAATTTAAAAACAACAATTCAAGACTTCATGTCTTTATGTGTTAGCGTCACTTAAATCAGCCATCGAAAATAATTTTAAAGGCGAATGGAGTAAACATGTTAAGTTAAGGCTCCGTTTATTTCGTAGAAAATGGAGGATTTGAAAAAAAAATTTCTAAAAATAATTGCCTATATTTCTTAAAATAATTAATCAATGAAAAAATATTTTTATTATCGACAAAAATTTAGGTGTGTTCATTTCACGAAAAATAAGTAATTTGAAAAATATTTTCCAAAAATTAATTGATTATATCGTTTAGAAAAATTAATCAACGGAAAATATTTTCATCATCGATAACAATTCATGTCTAATTATTTTCGTGGGCAATGAAATTTTTTTTTGATTTATTTATTTTTGTAAACTATACAAACAATTATTTTTTGGAAACTATTTTTCAAATTACTCTTTTTTCGCGAAATGAACACACCCTCTATGTCTAAACAGTTTTATTGATTTTTGTAAGCGAAGCAAATAAAAATAGTTATTTTTATGAAAATATTTTCTAAATAATTTATTTTTCGCGAAATAAATGGAATTAAAGGAAAAAAAAGGCAGTTTTTTAAGGAAATTTCAGGTAAGATATTATGGAAATGAGTGCAATCATTTTATCCATTTTTACAGTTGATCCGTACGATTCGGTAATTATAAAGGTCGATCGATCGTGAGCGTGCTTCCTTATGCCGGTGCAGTGCATTGCCCCTGGACACTCTCCCGCGCGCTCTCTCTCCTCGCGCGTGCTGTTCCTTCTTATCTCTCTTTCTATCTACGTCTGCTCCCGTTCGAAACGCCTCTCCTCCGCCGCGAGTACCCCCCCGGCCCTTCTCGAACGCGCTCCTCCGTCTCTCGAGCGGCGGCGGCAGCGGCGGCGCTCGTCGTTCCTCTCCGGACGCGGCGCCGTCGCCGTCGCCGTCGACCTTCGGATGGCGGACGGCCTTTCCGAGTTCGATTTCGGCGCGGCCCCGTCGGCGGAGCTTGGATGCGCGGCTCGAAGGTGCGTGTTCCTCCGCGCGCGTCTCTCTCTCAATTACGAACGGCTCTCCGTTGAACAACGGCGGCTTTTTTGTCGTCTGGTTCGATCATCACGTCTATGAATGGACGATCGCTCGTTTTCGAGCCGGCGCGCCGATCTTTTCTTCCTCTCCGTCGCCCTCTCGGCGGATGAGTTCCGTACAGTTTCCGTTTGATCTGGACGGATGGCTTCGAAGCTTGGATCGAGGATTTAAGGCCGTGTCGCATTGCGGTTCCGTTCATCTCCGTGACCGCTTGTCTTTTGATGCATCTGCTTTTTCTGGTGCAATCTGTCAATCTGTGAATGTATGCGGCTTTCGCTTGACCTCCTTTTGAATCTCCGCGGCGACTGATCAGTTCAGGGGGATTGTCTTCTAGGAACAGATGGAAACCCTGTCTAACTGCTTGCTAGAAACTTAATGGAGAGTCACTACTTTGCCTGCATTTCTGCTGGAAAGGTCTGCGTCCGGCCGTTCGCGATTTCCAAATCGGAACGAAAATCTAGCTGTTTAAATCTAGAGAGCTGCTTCGCGCCTCGAGTCATTGATCTTCTATTTTGGTCTTCAACTACTTTAACTGCTTGAAAATTTTGTTTAGATGTTGAATCTCTTTCTCTCATCAGCGCTCGCGTTTTTTGTTCAATTTCCTTTCGTGGTTTGCGTTTTCGCCGATTTTATGACTTGGGAATTTGGTGTAGATTATCAATGAAACTGCCAATCTCTGTGTGATTTCCAGTATTCTGCAGAGCGGTGGATTATGTCGGCTACGTCGATACTGATTCTTAAATTTACGGTTCTCTGTTTTCTTCTAGTATTTGTGAGGACAACTAGTGAATCAGCAGAACACTTTAGCTCGCACTCTGTCCGCGTGTATCTTTCTTCTCGAGTTTTTATTGTTTGACTAGCTGTTTCTGAATCATTTTAAATCTGATCATAAGTAACTCCCCGTGCAATTTTGCTTTATTTTTTTTTTTTTGTTTTTTGTTTTTGTAACGATGGCTCAAAAGAACAAAAGTTGTAAGGAGGTCTAAGTTTTTATATTGATGGATTCTTCTGTACTTCATAGATTGGAAGTGGTCCACTCTTCGTCCTATTAAGGAATCAATATTCTGGTTCAGAGAAACAATTAGAACAGAGTTTATCCCTACGCCTGGTAAACTTGATGAGCCTCAGGATGTTGAAATTCATGCTTGCACTTCCAACCCAATTGCCACTGGGCCACAAATTCCCATCCTAATTTCTGTCTCTTTGTTTGGAAATTGCTTCGAACAAAAGCAATTGAAATTTCCAATCGACACGAGCTCAAAGAGGGACCTTCTGCTGCAGATGCTGCAAGCCTTTTGAAGTGTGTGTGTGTGTGTGTGTGTATTGGAGAGCTTCTTGATCAAACTTCCAGGATTTCAGTCTTGAAAATGAATTGGAGGGGCCCAAGGGCAATTGATTATATAGCGTAGTCTCGTTCATGCATTAACGTTGAGCATGGTTGTACCACATTTTAGTATAATTGCAATCTTATAGATGTGTTCTTCTCATATATAGTTAGCTAATTGTCGCCTTTCATTTAGGCCAATTTCAACAATTGACTTTGTATTCGGAATTTGACGGTGCAGCTTATCTATTTTTGCAGCATCATCTTTCTCCAGCTCTTGCCATCTAACTTTGATGGGGCTCCATCAGATGCCTCGCACAATGTGCTCGAAAATAAGGTGTGCAGTCAGGCTTCTTGACTCACTTAGCTGTTGCGAACCGATGTTTCAGTAGCTCCTGCTGGCCACATGCTATTTGAGTAATGCACGTTCAAGGACAAAATAAGGTACACTCATGAGTAACTTGCCAGAAAGTTAGATGTCAAGATTAATGACAGCAACATGTGGATCATTTGGCCATATTTCCATTCACCGCAGAAATTTCAACATCAGCCTTTCATAAATTGAGATGACATTAACTGCGAGGACAACCTGCTGAAATCAGAGGATTCAATGATTTCAATCAGACGGGCAGAATTTGCTTGCAGCTGGTGCGACACGAGATCTTCTCCCCATACTTTCAAATTTGCACGATGTATTAGATTCCAGAATAGAAACTTGCTCTATGTGGTCATTTCTGGTACCTTTTGCTTTGAGTCCTGAGTTTCGTTGCTCCCAACTCTTGAAGCAGACTACACGAGGTTGGTCAGCGAACTGTATCTTGTTGCCAGGGGCTGGCCGCTCTCAGCTTAGGTGAGGTGAAGTAAAGGTACTGTCCTGTAATGTAGAGTAATAAGGGACTGTTTTTTTTATGCATCAGCGTACAAATTTAATTTTGATTAAGCATCGATATTTTTCTTCTCATAGTTGAAGTGGCTTGCATCATTGTCTTGAAGTATGAAGTTGCCTGTCGAGTCACAATTGAATTTTTGGATTGAATGACACTGGCATGGCCTGATGATGTCAATGATATAGGAACAGAGTTTTCTCGATTCCTTTGATATAGGCTTTTAATTGGTTACCGAATTCTTTTTTACCTTTTTCCTTTTGTTACCTTCCTTTTCTGATGCAATTGCAATGCATCATATGTACTTTCTGATTAAACTATTCTTCTCTTTCAAAGTTAGATGGATGTATAACTAAATTAGGAAGCATCCTGAGTTCTTCTAGAATCCTATCTTCTCCGGTTTTGAGCAAGAGCTTTCTTCCTTGATATTATACATTCCGTAAAAATTGTTCTAGCGGGAAAAAAAGACATTCCGTAAGAATTGCCATGCAATTTTCCGAAGAAAACCATGTTTCCGGGTTCCCAGCGAGAAAAATTTTCTTTGCCAACCCTATTTGTGTAGTTGCCTTTTTAGTTAATGCTTGGCTTGGTGAACATTCTTAATGGTTGATAGTCAGCCTGTGCGTTTTATCCCGTGATCTCATGCAGCCTGACGTGCACCATTCTCTTCTTGGTGAGCTCTGAGTTCTTACCGAGGAACAATTCCTTGCCTTTTGTCTTCTTTAGGTTCCTGTTCGACGGCTATCTACTCTTTATTAATCATGTTCCTGTGTTCGTGTACCATGCTAGGATGCGAATGACAGATTTACGGCTAACCCACATGGAGATCTACCAAATATAGCGATATGTCTCCCGCAGTAATTGGTGGGGATTTTTGCTAGGAGGGCTTGGAGATTTGTTTCTGGAAGTGTTCTTGGAGGAGGATGCAGTTAGTCAAAAATAGCTGCTCCTCCCTACTTCCCCCGACAGTCTGAGGCAGTCCTTTTCTCGTACATTGGAAGGCTTCCAGGACATGTGCTTGCGAGGTGCGTAAATACCGTAGCTCCACTTACTCTCGTGTACATAATTCTAAGTTGAAAAAAGTTAAGAGGGTTTGACTGCATAAAATATAACTTAAAATATGAAATTGCATAAATCCAACAAGTTAGAAAACTTTGATTGAAGAAAAACAAAAATTAAATGACCAAATTTTACAAAGCTGAAACTTAAAACACGAAATATGTATTTAACTTATTGTCAAATCAAATAGCGACGTGACATTGTTCATGTGACAAAAAAAATGACACCTACGACTTATTTGCCACCAAATGAGCAAAAAACCAAAATGGTAATACTAAGGAAAAAAATTCAAATTGTATTAATCAAAGATGGTTAGAGAATTTGTTGTTCAAAATAAAATCTAGAAGACCAAATTAGATAAATTCAAAAAATTGGAGGACTTGATTGCGCAAAGTAAAAATTGAAGAATTAAATTGTACAACCACTAAAACTTAGGAACTAAATGGTTTGTATACCCCCTTTAACTATGTTTTCCCCAGTAAGTCCCATGTCAAAAGTACAAGCGTAGATGTTTTTTTTTTTTGGTCAGAAAGCTTAGATGTTAAGGAGGGCGCCTTTTGTATCATCACCTTAATTGGGAATACAAGTACAGTATAGTTTTTTTACCCTTTTTCTTGCTTCCTACTCTACTGTTTCTTTACTCTTTTTTTGTTTGAACTAGCGGTTTCAGTGCTCCTAGTTTCTGGGATAGAGCAATGCTCAGGACAATTGCTCTCACGCTTCTAATAGATACTGGCCACTTCAAAAGACCATTGATCAGTGGCGGTGATCACTTTATTGGATTGGTATTGATACCGGTTATAAAGCTTTTGAAAGTCTGAAAATATCGTTTAAGAAAAAAGAAAAATAGAAACAAGAAAGCAAAGGCGGAGCGTGAAATGACAAACTTCGTCCGTCAGAGTCGATGGCAGCGTCGGCAACGATTGCACGAGTATGGCATGAGGGTCGAGGGTCGGTGCCTCATGCATGTGCGGCAAGGATGGCGCGACCCACTTCCGTCGATGGCATCGGCGGCATCGGCAAGGGTGACATGACCCATCGTTCGTTGAAGGTGAAGACGCACGCACTGCCTTTCCGCCGGATCTCTCTCTGCGCTGGAGACAACGGAGCAAACACGGAATTAAAAGCCAAAATCAGAGGAAAGAGAGCGATGGCTTCTCTTGGCCTGATTTGTCGACATCGTATCTCAAGTTCATCCAAAACACCACGTCAATTCAAGCAACCGTCGTTCTCTCCTGTTCTCCTTTTTTATAATACTTTTTCTCCATATCAAGATTTTGCTGATTGGATGGAATAGAAAAAAAAGAAAAAGAATTGGCAACAAAGAGTCAAGACCTGAGCGGCTCTCCCGGGTGAGTGAGTACTGCAGTGGGGCATTGTGTACGGCCCTGTCTATAAAAACCAAACTCTGCAAAATAGGTCATGAAAGCCTGGGCTTTGCGCTTTCCGGGGTAACAACCATATGAAGGAAAAGGCTGCCCCTAGGGATCCTGTGCATGTCGGTGTTACTGTTTAACTCATTTGGACACAATCTTCTTCTCTGCACGACTATAGTGGCGGGTCGCGCACGCAAGGAAAAAATCCACACCTTGAGTAATGCTTCGTGTTTCCTCGCTTTTTTCGCCAGATGGGTCGCGGTCTGGTCTACTTCCATAATTAGCTAGCTCTGATTCTCTCTAATCTTGGCCCTGAAGGTGGTGCATGGAGCTCCTCCACTTTCTTGAGAGTGGTTCTTGGCACAGTTTCGCCTTGGAAGCCATTCCCTGCATTCAACAAAGAAGAAGGTTTAGAAAGCCTAGAGGTGCTCTCTCTCTCTCTCTCTCTCTCCCACCCACAAATATACTCGTGCTCCAAGAGTGGAAATGGGCTTTTGGTCGTTGTTAAAGGGGACTTTTTACTTGGTGCACTGACTAGCATGGAGATATTTTCATCTCTTTTAAGCTTCGTGTCACTTGTTAAAGGTTTTGACGTTATTACTGAATATTATGAGGATACGCGGATATACATTGAGATAAAATATGGAGGTGAAGGATCAAATTCTGCAAATGCTACACAACGGATGCGCGTACAATTATATCTTAAATCAAGAAGTTAGTCTCACATGAGGTTTACTGCAATTAGTGAAAATCTTATCTAGATTTAGTACACCATATTTTTAGTTGTCTCAAACACCAAATCGAGAGGGTCCATATATTTGAAGGTTGAGATTCTACTACGTCCATTCTAATACTGGCGTCAGAAAAAAATCCCACCCAAAGTTAAGAGACGATACGCACCCGTGCACCTTAAAAGATCTCTAAAATCTTGAAGGGGATGGCAGACAAAATGGTTAGTGAAGTCAACCCCTCTTATTACAATTTCCGTACGAGTTTCACAATAACATCTCATCAATCAGATTTGTCATGAAACTTTGTTTTACGAGCGTTTTTCAGTAATGAATTAGTAATGGCAAAATTGAGTTTCATCTGAGTTCTTGGTACTGGCGTCTAATCTCATTTTTTTTTTGTCAATACACTTATGGGTTATCCTCTATCATCTTATTTTCAGTCCCTGTCTACGTGCGAAGCTCTGGCCCCAGATGGAGCTGCACAATTCTGGGGTAAGCACAAGAAATGCCGTTCTAAAGCTTTTTCTGTTTAACTCGTCATATCACTTTGTCTTTCCCAAATATTGAACATGTTGTTGGAGTAATTATAGCATACTCACGGTGTAAAAAAGATTTTATACAAATAGCTTTACAGACGATTAATTTGAGAGCGAGTAGTTATAATTCTTAAATCGAGGGCAAATAAGTTCGCTTATACGCAATTTGCTTTACCTGAGGGACGTATGCTCTATTTTCCATTTTGTTATACTTCTTTACTCTTCCCATTCGAACCTTTACGGCATCACCTAATTTTGTGCGTTCCAAGATTGAAACTAGAGGGTACCGGTGAGTAAAAGCAAGTTTTAATTTGATTATGATTTTTTGATTGATCATACTTTATACTTCTCATGTGTTAGGCTAGTTACTCATGCTTTAAGTATTGTATATTTGCATCTTCCCGGGGTTTGTATATGTTGCTGTTAACCATAACATACTATTGCACGGTATCAATCATATCAAAACACACTGGTGAATTTATTAAACTTGAATTCTTAATATTAGGGGTTTGTTGTGGTCAAATAAGTTTATATAGCTTGAAGAGCCTCATAGACTAGGTCTTAATGTTAAAGCTCTCTCTTGTTTAGTTTATATACAAGGAGAGATTGTTGTCCATTGTTGTTTGTCCATGGTGGATGGTTAAATAACAATGATAATAATAATAATAAATAATGCAATAAAATCAGAAAAACTCAAGAGGGGCTGTCATTGCCCCATAGTTCCGCAAAAGAGAATGAAGGTGAAAATTTGACCTAAAAATAAAAAATGCCCTAATGAATTTCAATAAAAATAAAAACTTTGATTAAGGGATCTTGAAAAGTAACCCTCGGGTACTGATTACGTCAAATAAAAGGAGCAATAACTTTTTTTTGGTGGTGGTCTAGGATAAGATAAGTTCGGATATAAACCGGATATAGCCCGAATAAAAAAATCCGGGGGGTGGGATAGACCTAGATAGGATTTCTAATGTCTATTTTTCCAAAAACCTTACGCTTTACTCGCCATCATCTTCATCCCCACACCTTGTGCGCTTTCACCAAAAAAATTCTCGGCTTTTTTTCCTTCACCGACTCCTCCGGACTCGTGAATAGCAAAAAAAAAATTATCCTATTTAGAAATTCGGACGATCAAACGTAGCTTAAATGACTAAATCCAACCTATTTACACTAAAAAGACTATTGCTTTCAATCTTTCCATTGCAATTTAAAGTGATTGGCGTCAATCCTTCCTTTTTCTATTTTTTTTCTATATAGGATCAAGTTATCATAATTAAGAATTTCACATGTTTTGTTCTGGGACAAGTTTTTTCCACTCCTTCTATGGCTAAACACAGTATTCTGACAATATTGCCTTTTATAAGTCTCACTTTTTAGCACCTTTTTGTCTTTTTTTTATTGATTTCCTATTTCTCTTTTTGTAATTCCCTCGTCCACTTTTCTTAAACTTCTTCAATCTCTATTCTCTCTCTTTCTTTTGGTCGAACACTATTCAATCCCAAGAGGCACAGAAATGGAAAATCACGAAGGCCACGTCCTTGTGCTTGCATATCCTATGCAAGGCCACACCAAGCCGCCACCAAGACGTCAACGAAGCCCTCCACCTTGACCACCTCTGTCTTTGTGGCTATCGATCTTACTCATTCAACCTCAATGTAATTCACGCTTTTTTGCAAGGAAATTTAGTAAATTGGTCGGTGGATAATTTCGACAATTGGGGAGAAAACGAGAAAATTGATTATCAGCTTTTGGGAGGGAATGAAATGCCAAAAAGATTATGCTGCTTTTGCAAATTGCATTATTTCCTTGTGCATAGACGGGTTTTTCGATAAAGTACTTCAGTTTGTGGAGAGTATGCCTCGTGACTGCTGCCCTCAGCCTCCCCATTACCCTTCCCAACTCCTCCTTCTCATCAGCGCGAACTACTCCACTTTTTTGGGCTCATCAAATGAAAAATGCACAACCTCCTCATGCTCCGCCAGTATGCGCCACTCTCCACGAATACCATCTTCTTGCTACCGTAAAACACGTAGCACAGAGCCTTCACTCATGCAGCTTGAGAAGGTGGGGTCTTGAGGACCAATTCAATTTCCTCCGCCTAGACAAGTGTGAAAGTCTTCATTTCTCTACCTTTCTATTCTGCAAATGATTACATGAGAGAACATAGACAAGGAAGAAGACAAGAAATGTGAAAAGAAATAGAAAATTAATAAAAGAAAAAGGACAAGATCATAAAAGATGTAACAACACTTTTTAAAATATTGGCAGAAGAGAGATGCTAGAAAGCAACACTCACAAAGGGCAATATAATCAGATTATTATGGTGAGAAGTGTTTTAGCCAAAGAACGAGTGAAAAAAGTGTGACCCATTGTTTTTAGTGTACTAGAAAAAAGTGCATTCTTAGATATTTCTATAACACTTTACATGCTTCGTATAAAATCATATCGCTAATAGTAAAGAGAAAAGACATTCTTTTTTTGATAACCTTAGAGAAAAGACATTCTTTCGTACAACAAAAAATTGAAAAGTCTATTGTTCTTCTTTTGGTCGAAAAAAGTCTATTGCTAGTTGTTGATCTTATAACAACTTATTGATCATTTGTTTTATTTTATCTCAAAAGCTTATTTTTTTGGTGAAATTTTTATTTTTTAATTTCGTGAGTCTAAAACATATATCAAGTTTCTTTATTTACCATATTAACAAAGTTATCTTTTTTCCTTACTATATTGATGATATGCTTTTACACAGAGCATGTTGCACATAAGACTAGTATTTAGGAATGCACTAAAAACATTATGTACAATGAGGCATCTTGTTATTTTTTCATAAAGAGTTCGTTGGATAATATTAATTTTTGTTAATCTAAATAATAATAATATTTCACTGGTATTTTCAAAAAATTTCTTATCTTATGCAATGTTTTGATTTAATTAAATTTTATCATCAAAAGTTTCACATAGGAGTATTTACTGTGATTTTATTATGGAAAATCTTCAAAGGGTTTCTTTTTTTTGCTGCATGTGATCATCCCATTATTTGTACACATACGTAAAAGAAAATCGATAAGAAGTGGTTTGATGGAGATATACGCAACAAAAGTGAAAAATATATAAACAAGTCAATGTGTTAAAAAGTTGTCTATTTCAAATTCGTTCTATACTCTACTTGATAATTATCCATAATTTGCTCGATGATGTAGAAAAGAACTGGTTTTCTTGAAAATTTCTATTTTTAATGAAATAAATTTTTATGGAAGTAATATCTAAGAATAGAAAAAAAACACAGTATTTTTTTATATACATGGAAAATCTACAAGAAACAAAAACTAAACATGTGAAATTCTTAATTATGTAAGTAGATCATGGTTATAGAAAAACCAAAAAAATAAATAAAGTAAATTAATTTGAGATCACAAATTTGCGAGAAACTCTCTCTCTCTCTCTCTCTCTCTCTCTCTCTCTCTCTCTCTCTCTCTCTCTCTCTCTCTCTCCAGAAACTATCTCTTGAAAATCCCTTTTTTCAATGAAACGACATTTTATGGAAGTAATATCTAACGATAAAAAAAAAGTGCCCTTAATATACATGGGATATTTTAAAAATTTTAAACATGTAAAATTCTTAATCACGATAAATAGATCTTACATACATAGATATAGAAAAACTAAAAAATAAGAAAAGTAATTTGGGACCACCATTTTTATTACAATTGAATAATTGAGGACAATTTTGTCTTTTTGGTGAAAATTGGGTGAATTCAGTCATATACAAGGTGGAAATAGCGCCACCCCAAATTTTTGCTTCTTTTGCCAGTGATTGATAAATCCTTTGTTAATTTTGCGCCAACGATTATTAAATTACACTAAATCCCGAGGTGATTAAAATTTATACACTTTTAAAAGGACTCTATGCAAGCAAAGTTTACACAATTTGACTGGATAAGAGGCTAAAACTTGATGTTATAGAAATTTCACTAACGGCAGTTAGGTTGAAATATATATATATATATATATATATATATATGAAGAGTAAAATTCCACATTTTATGACAAGTGTTAACGGTAGATTGTAGAATCATGCTAAGTTTACATTGTTTTCTTATAGGGTTCATATTACGAAAAACCCCAAATTGATACACTTATGATAAATTTGCTTAAAACTAATTTTCTTATAACGAAATATCCCAAACTAACACACTTGTAATAAATTTATTTTTCATTAATTTTCTATAAATTTTACCGTCAAATTACTGAGTTAGATGACCTATGGCTGTCGATGAGTGTACCAGTTTGGGGTTTTATCCTCCGTTTATCACGAGAGTACCAGTTTGTGATTTTTCATGTTATTAGTCTAATTTAATGAAAACTAACGGAGAGTAAAATTTATCATAAATATATTAATTTGGGGTTTTTGTTGATTAAAAAATCAATTTTGGGTAAAGTTATCATAGGCATACTAATTTAGAATTTTTTATGGTTAAAAAATTAATTTGGATAAATTTGTTACAAATATATCAGTTTGGAGTTTTTTGTGGTATTAATCTTTTTCTTTTTCTTTTTTATAAAATGTTCATTAAGACCTAATAGCTAGAGTCCTTCACTCACTATTTTTAATTGAAAATGAAGTTAATTTCGTCTCTTCAACGACTATTTATTTTTATAATTGGTTGCATGTTTGCGCTGAATACATTATATCGAATATCTATTTGCACCAATGAAGCTTTTTTCTGAAATATGTTTATCGGTTAAATTAGTAGGGAAAGGAAAGAAAAGGAAAAGAAAGGGAAGGGAAAATGCGAACGATGATAACATAAAATAGCGTCAAAACCCACATCTTAAACTACGCGACCCTACCCCTACCCCTTGCGAAGGTGGGGATTTGAACTCCCCACCTCCCCCTTCACAAGTGAGAAGGGTGGCCACTGGGATAAACACCCAGTGGTTAAATGAGATGTCATTATTTTCTCAAATAAGAGCTTGAAGTAGACTTTATATCAAATAAGGGCATAAAGTAGTATGTCGGTCTCAAATAAGGGACTAAAGTGGTCATGAGTGTTTCAAATAAGGGCCTGACCTCATCATTCACCGACTGGCGAATTTATTCCGACCCGGCAAGGGGATTTTCATCCAAAGACAATTTTAATTTTAATTTTAATTTTAATTTTTTTCCTTTTTCTGTTTTTCTCTTTGTTATCGACAAAGCTCGAGAAGGGCAGGGAACCCTCATCGGCAATAGGTGAGGCGAATCTCACCCAGATCAGGGTAGGCCGGTCTCACCTCGGCGAGGCGATCCTCGCCCAGGCGAGGCTAGCCCTCGCTTGTGGCTTTCGAGGGCGGCCTCACCCATGGCCAGTGAGGGTCACCTCGCCTGTTGTTGGCAAGGGCGGCCTTCTCCAAACCTTCCCGTGCTTACCATCTTGAAAGAAAAAAGAAAAAGAAAGAAAAAAGGCAAAAAAAAGTTAAAAGACGAAAATGCCCTTACCATATTAAAAGATAGGTCATTCTTGGAAACAAACATAGCCATTTCAGGCCCTTATTTGAAACAAAATCTACTTTAGACCCTTACTTGAGAAAATGATGACACTTCAGACCTTTAGTTGACACAATGTCCACTTCAGGACCTTTATTTGACACAATGTCCACTTCAAGCTCTTATTAGAAATTTTCCCTCGTATTTATAAGCATTTAAAAATCTTCCCCACTTTTACATTTTCTTGCACTCTTTGCGGAAAATAAATGATTTGAAATAATTAGCCCATGAAAAATGTTTTCATTATTGACAACCATTTATTGCTAAATTTTTTTGTGAACGATGAAAATAATTTTTGTTCATTCATTTTTTGTAAGCGACACGTGCGATCAATTTTAAGAAAATAATTTCCAAATCGTTCATTTTCGACAAAAAAAAACACACCTTATTTGGTCATCGGAAAATATTTTTCAAATCATGCACATCAATTCTCTCGACCTCTTTCCAATGGTTTCGGAATCTTTGCCAATGACCTTTTTGACATAATCATTTTAATTTTTTTCCTAATTTAAAAACAACAATTCAAGACTTCATGTCTTTATGTGTTAGCGTCACTTAAATCAGCCATCGAAAATAATTTTAAAGGCGAATGGAGTAAACATGTTAAGTTAAGGCTCCGTTTATTTCGTAGAAAATGGAGGATTTGAAAAAAAAATTTCTAAAAATAATTGCCTATATTTCTTAAAATAATTAATCAATGAAAAAATATTTTTATTATCGACAAAAATTTAGGTGTGTTCATTTCACGAAAAATAAGTAATTTGAAAAATATTTTCCAAAAATTAATTGATTATATCGTTTAGAAAAATTAATCAACGGAAAATATTTTCATCATCGATAACAATTCATGTCTAATTATTTTCGTGGGCAATGAAATTTTTTTTTGATTTATTTATTTTTGTAAACTATACAAACAATTATTTTTTGGAAACTATTTTTCAAATTACTCTTTTTTCGCGAAATGAACACACCCTCTATGTCTAAACAGTTTTATTGATTTTTGTAAGCGAAGCAAATAAAAATAGTTATTTTTATGAAAATATTTTCTAAATAATTTATTTTTCGCGAAATAAATGGAATTAAAGGAAAAAAAAGGCAGTTTTTTAAGGAAATTTCAGGTAAGATATTATGGAAATGAGTGCAATCATTTTATCCATTTTTACAGTTGATCCGTACGATTCGGTAATTATAAAGGTCGATCGATCGTGAGCGTGCTTCCTTATGCCGGTGCAGTGCATTGCCCCTGGACACTCTCCCGCGCGCTCTCTCTCCTCGCGCGTGCTGTTCCTTCTTATCTCTCTTTCTATCTACGTCTGCTCCCGTTCGAAACGCCTCTCCTCCGCCGCGAGTACCCCCCCGGCCCTTCTCGAACGCGCTCCTCCGTCTCTCGAGCGGCGGCGGCAGCGGCGGCGCTCGTCGTTCCTCTCCGGACGCGGCGCCGTCGCCGTCGCCGTCGACCTTCGGATGGCGGACGGCCTTTCCGAGTTCGATTTCGGCGCGGCCCCGTCGGCGGAGCTTGGATGCGCGGCTCGAAGGTGCGTGTTCCTCCGCGCGCGTCTCTCTCTCAATTACGAACGGCTCTCCGTTGAACAACGGCGGCTTTTTTGTCGTCTGGTTCGATCATCACGTCTATGAATGGACGATCGCTCGTTTTCGAGCCGGCGCGCCGATCTTTTCTTCCTCTCCGTCGCCCTCTCGGCGGATGAGTTCCGTACAGTTTCCGTTTGATCTGGACGGATGGCTTCGAAGCTTGGATCGAGGATTTAAGGCCGTGTCGCATTGCGGTTCCGTTCATCTCCGTGACCGCTTGTCTTTTGATGCATCTGCTTTTTCTGGTGCAATCTGTCAATCTGTGAATGTATGCGGCTTTCGCTTGACCTCCTTTTGAATCTCCGCGGCGACTGATCAGTTCAGGGGGATTGTCTTCTAGGAACAGATGGAAACCCTGTCTAACTGCTTGCTAGAAACTTAATGGAGAGTCACTACTTTGCCTGCATTTCTGCTGGAAAGGTCTGCGTCCGGCCGTTCGCGATTTCCAAATCGGAACGAAAATCTAGCTGTTTAAATCTAGAGAGCTGCTTCGCGCCTCGAGTCATTGATCTTCTATTTTGGTCTTCAACTACTTTAACTGCTTGAAAATTTTGTTTAGATGTTGAATCTCTTTCTCTCATCAGCGCTCGCGTTTTTTGTTCAATTTCCTTTCGTGGTTTGCGTTTTCGCCGATTTTATGACTTGGGAATTTGGTGTAGATTATCAATGAAACTGCCAATCTCTGTGTGATTTCCAGTATTCTGCAGAGCGGTGGATTATGTCGGCTACGTCGATACTGATTCTTAAATTTACGGTTCTCTGTTTTCTTCTAGTATTTGTGAGGACAACTAGTGAATCAGCAGAACACTTTAGCTCGCACTCTGTCCGCGTGTATCTTTCTTCTCGAGTTTTTATTGTTTGACTAGCTGTTTCTGAATCATTTTAAATCTGATCATAAGTAACTCCCCGTGCAATTTTGCTTTATTTTTTTTTTTTTGTTTTTTGTTTTTGTAACGATGGCTCAAAAGAACAAAAGTTGTAAGGAGGTCTAAGTTTTTATATTGATGGATTCTTCTGTACTTCATAGATTGGAAGTGGTCCACTCTTCGTCCTATTAAGGAATCAATATTCTGGTTCAGAGAAACAATTAGAACAGAGTTTATCCCTACGCCTGGTAAACTTGATGAGCCTCAGGATGTTGAAATTCATGCTTGCACTTCCAACCCAATTGCCACTGGGCCACAAATTCCCATCCTAATTTCTGTCTCTTTGTTTGGAAATTGCTTCGAACAAAAGCAATTGAAATTTCCAATCGACACGAGCTCAAAGAGGGACCTTCTGCTGCAGATGCTGCAAGCCTTTTGAAGTGTGTGTGTGTGTGTGTGTGTATTGGAGAGCTTCTTGATCAAACTTCCAGGATTTCAGTCTTGAAAATGAATTGGAGGGGCCCAAGGGCAATTGATTATATAGCGTAGTCTCGTTCATGCATTAACGTTGAGCATGGTTGTACCACATTTTAGTATAATTGCAATCTTATAGATGTGTTCTTCTCATATATAGTTAGCTAATTGTCGCCTTTCATTTAGGCCAATTTCAACAATTGACTTTGTATTCGGAATTTGACGGTGCAGCTTATCTATTTTTGCAGCATCATCTTTCTCCAGCTCTTGCCATCTAACTTTGATGGGGCTCCATCAGATGCCTCGCACAATGTGCTCGAAAATAAGGTGTGCAGTCAGGCTTCTTGACTCACTTAGCTGTTGCGAACCGATGTTTCAGTAGCTCCTGCTGGCCACATGCTATTTGAGTAATGCACGTTCAAGGACAAAATAAGGTACACTCATGAGTAACTTGCCAGAAAGTTAGATGTCAAGATTAATGACAGCAACATGTGGATCATTTGGCCATATTTCCATTCACCGCAGAAATTTCAACATCAGCCTTTCATAAATTGAGATGACATTAACTGCGAGGACAACCTGCTGAAATCAGAGGATTCAATGATTTCAATCAGACGGGCAGAATTTGCTTGCAGCTGGTGCGACACGAGATCTTCTCCCCATACTTTCAAATTTGCACGATGTATTAGATTCCAGAATAGAAACTTGCTCTATGTGGTCATTTCTGGTACCTTTTGCTTTGAGTCCTGAGTTTCGTTGCTCCCAACTCTTGAAGCAGACTACACGAGGTTGGTCAGCGAACTGTATCTTGTTGCCAGGGGCTGGCCGCTCTCAGCTTAGGTGAGGTGAAGTAAAGGTACTGTCCTGTAATGTAGAGTAATAAGGGACTGTTTTTTTTATGCATCAGCGTACAAATTTAATTTTGATTAAGCATCGATATTTTTCTTCTCATAGTTGAAGTGGCTTGCATCATTGTCTTGAAGTATGAAGTTGCCTGTCGAGTCACAATTGAATTTTTGGATTGAATGACACTGGCATGGCCTGATGATGTCAATGATATAGGAACAGAGTTTTCTCGATTCCTTTGATATAGGCTTTTAATTGGTTACCGAATTCTTTTTTACCTTTTTCCTTTTGTTACCTTCCTTTTCTGATGCAATTGCAATGCATCATATGTACTTTCTGATTAAACTATTCTTCTCTTTCAAAGTTAGATGGATGTATAACTAAATTAGGAAGCATCCTGAGTTCTTCTAGAATCCTATCTTCTCCGGTTTTGAGCAAGAGCTTTCTTCCTTGATATTATACATTCCGTAAAAATTGTTCTAGCGGGAAAAAAAGACATTCCGTAAGAATTGCCATGCAATTTTCCGAAGAAAACCATGTTTCCGGGTTCCCAGCGAGAAAAATTTTCTTTGCCAACCCTATTTGTGTAGTTGCCTTTTTAGTTAATGCTTGGCTTGGTGAACATTCTTAATGGTTGATAGTCAGCCTGTGCGTTTTATCCCGTGATCTCATGCAGCCTGACGTGCACCATTCTCTTCTTGGTGAGCTCTGAGTTCTTACCGAGGAACAATTCCTTGCCTTTTGTCTTCTTTAGGTTCCTGTTCGACGGCTATCTACTCTTTATTAATCATGTTCCTGTGTTCGTGTACCATGCTAGGATGCGAATGACAGATTTACGGCTAACCCACATGGAGATCTACCAAATATAGCGATATGTCTCCCGCAGTAATTGGTGGGGATTTTTGCTAGGAGGGCTTGGAGATTTGTTTCTGGAAGTGTTCTTGGAGGAGGATGCAGTTAGTCAAAAATAGCTGCTCCTCCCTACTTCCCCCGACAGTCTGAGGCAGTCCTTTTCTCGTACATTGGAAGGCTTCCAGGACATGTGCTTGCGAGGTGCGTAAATACCGTAGCTCCACTTACTCTCGTGTACATAATTCTAAGTTGAAAAAAGTTAAGAGGGTTTGACTGCATAAAATATAACTTAAAATATGAAATTGCATAAATCCAACAAGTTAGAAAACTTTGATTGAAGAAAAACAAAAATTAAATGACCAAATTTTACAAAGCTGAAACTTAAAACACGAAATATGTATTTAACTTATTGTCAAATCAAATAGCGACGTGACATTGTTCATGTGACAAAAAAAATGACACCTACGACTTATTTGCCACCAAATGAGCAAAAAACCAAAATGGTAATACTAAGGAAAAAAATTCAAATTGTATTAATCAAAGATGGTTAGAGAATTTGTTGTTCAAAATAAAATCTAGAAGACCAAATTAGATAAATTCAAAAAATTGGAGGACTTGATTGCGCAAAGTAAAAATTGAAGAATTAAATTGTACAACCACTAAAACTTAGGAACTAAATGGTTTGTATACCCCCTTTAACTATGTTTTCCCCAGTAAGTCCCATGTCAAAAGTACAAGCGTAGATGTTTTTTTTTTTTTGGTCAGAAAGCTTAGATGTTAAGGAGGGCGCCTTTTGTATCATCACCTTAATTGGGAATACAAGTACAGTATAGTTTTTTTACCCTTTTTCTTGCTTCCTACTCTACTGTTTCTTTACTCTTTTTTTGTTTGAACTAGCGGTTTCAGTGCTCCTAGTTTCTGGGATAGAGCAATGCTCAGGACAATTGCTCTCACGCTTCTAATAGATACTGGCCACTTCAAAAGACCATTGATCAGTGGCGGTGATCACTTTATTGGATTGGTATTGATACCGGTTATAAAGCTTTTGAAAGTCTGAAAATATCGTTTAAGAAAAAAGAAAAATAGAAACAAGAAAGCAAAGGCGGAGCGTGAAATGACAAACTTCGTCCGTCAGAGTCGATGGCAGCGTCGGCAACGATTGCACGAGTATGGCATGAGGGTCGAGGGTCGGTGCCTCATGCATGTGCGGCAAGGATGGCGCGACCCACTTCCGTCGATGGCATCGGCGGCATCGGCAAGGGTGACATGACCCATCGTTCGTTGAAGGTGAAGACGCACGCACTGCCTTTCCGCCGGATCTCTCTCTGCGCTGGAGACAACGGAGCAAACACGGAATTAAAAGCCAAAATCAGAGGAAAGAGAGCGATGGCTTCTCTTGGCCTGATTTGTCGACATCGTATCTCAAGTTCATCCAAAACACCACGTCAATTCAAGCAACCGTCGTTCTCTCCTGTTCTCCTTTTTTATAATACTTTTTCTCCATATCAAGATTTTGCTGATTGGATGGAATAGAAAAAAAAGAAAAAGAATTGGCAACAAAGAGTCAAGACCTGAGCGGCTCTCCCGGGTGAGTGAGTACTGCAGTGGGGCATTGTGTACGGCCCTGTCTATAAAAACCAAACTCTGCAAAATAGGTCATGAAAGCCTGGGCTTTGCGCTTTCCGGGGTAACAACCATATGAAGGAAAAGGCTGCCCCTAGGGATCCTGTGCATGTCGGTGTTACTGTTTAACTCATTTGGACACAATCTTCTTCTCTGCACGACTATAGTGGCGGGTCGCGCACGCAAGGAAAAAATCCACACCTTGAGTAATGCTTCGTGTTTCCTCGCTTTTTTCGCCAGATGGGTCGCGGTCTGGTCTACTTCCATAATTAGCTAGCTCTGATTCTCTCTAATCTTGGCCCTGAAGGTGGTGCATGGAGCTCCTCCACTTTCTTGAGAGTGGTTCTTGGCACAGTTTCGCCTTGGAAGCCATTCCCTGCATTCAACAAAGAAGAAGGTTTAGAAAGCCTAGAGGTGCTCTCTCTCTCTCTCTCTCTCTCCCACCCACAAATATACTCGTGCTCCAAGAGTGGAAATGGGCTTTTGGTCGTTGTTAAAGGGGACTTTTTACTTGGTGCACTGACTAGCATGGAGATATTTTCATCTCTTTTAAGCTTCGTGTCACTTGTTAAAGGTTTTGACGTTATTACTGAATATTATGAGGATACGCGGATATACATTGAGATAAAATATGGAGGTGAAGGATCAAATTCTGCAAATGCTACACAACGGATGCGCGTACAATTATATCTTAAATCAAGAAGTTAGTCTCACATGAGGTTTACTGCAATTAGTGAAAATCTTATCTAGATTTAGTACACCATATTTTTAGTTGTCTCAAACACCAAATCGAGAGGGTCCATATATTTGAAGGTTGAGATTCTACTACGTCCATTCTAATACTGGCGTCAGAAAAAAATCCCACCCAAAGTTAAGAGACGATACGCACCCGTGCACCTTAAAAGATCTCTAAAATCTTGAAGGGGATGGCAGACAAAATGGTTAGTGAAGTCAACCCCTCTTATTACAATTTCCGTACGAGTTTCACAATAACATCTCATCAATCAGATTTGTCATGAAACTTTGTTTTACGAGCGTTTTTCAGTAATGAATTAGTAATGGCAAAATTGAGTTTCATCTGAGTTCTTGGTACTGGCGTCTAATCTCATTTTTTTTTTGTCAATACACTTATGGGTTATCCTCTATCATCTTATTTTCAGTCCCTGTCTACGTGCGAAGCTCTGGCCCCAGATGGAGCTGCACAATTCTGGGGTAAGCACAAGAAATGCCGTTCTAAAGCTTTTTCTGTTTAACTCGTCATATCACTTTGTCTTTCCCAAATATTGAACATGTTGTTGGAGTAATTATAGCATACTCACGGTGTAAAAAAGATTTTATACAAATAGCTTTACAGACGATTAATTTGAGAGCGAGTAGTTATAATTCTTAAATCGAGGGCAAATAAGTTCGCTTATACGCAATTTGCTTTACCTGAGGGACGTATGCTCTATTTTCCATTTTGTTATACTTCTTTACTCTTCCCATTCGAACCTTTACGGCATCACCTAATTTTGTGCGTTCCAAGATTGAAACTAGAGGGTACCGGTGAGTAAAAGCAAGTTTTAATTTGATTATGATTTTTTGATTGATCATACTTTATACTTCTCATGTGTTAGGCTAGTTACTCATGCTTTAAGTATTGTATATTTGCATCTTCCCGGGGTTTGTATATGTTGCTGTTAACCATAACATACTATTGCACGGTATCAATCATATCAAAACACACTGGTGAATTTATTAAACTTGAATTCTTAATATTAGGGGTTTGTTGTGGTCAAATAAGTTTATATAGCTTGAAGAGCCTCATAGACTAGGTCTTAATGTTAAAGCTCTCTCTTGTTTAGTTTATATACAAGGAGAGATTGTTGTCCATTGTTGTTTGTCCATGGTGGATGGTTAAATAACAATGATAATAATAATAATAAATAATGCAATAAAATCAGAAAAACTCAAGAGGGGCTGTCATTGCCCCATAGTTCCGCAAAAGAGAATGAAGGTGAAAATTTGACCTAAAAATAAAAAATGCCCTAATGAATTTCAATAAAAATAAAAACTTTGATTAAGGGATCTTGAAAAGTAACCCTCGGGTACTGATTACGTCAAATAAAAGGAGCAATAACTTTTTTTTCCCAGACATTGAAAATTTAGAGAAGAACACTTTGAAAAAACAAATGTCTTACTTCAAATTAGAAGTGTAACGTTACCAAAGATATATTTAATAAGACCCAACAAGTGACTCGTAGGGGCATTTTTTTTTTCATTTTTCTTTTGTTAATTGAGTACTTTAGAACATTTTTAGCATTCAAGAAGTCCGCGCGGACTTCTTGAATGCTAAAAATGTTCTAAAGTAAAAATTAAAATCATGTGCGATCAATACTTTGAAAAATCAAAATCTTCTTGATCAATACTTTCGATAAGTTCCTAGAGCCGGTCGATGACAAGATTTGTACCATGATCTGTTTCGAATAAATTCACACACCGCCTATAGCTCTCTCCAAATTATAAATAATGCAAAATTCGGTGTACGTTCGGGGAAAACAAGGATGATATCGGTAGAATTTGATTTTTAATATTTTTTTTACCATACACGGGGCTGGAGAAGGAGCTTTTTTTTTTTTTTTGGGGTCATTGTTCAAAAAGATTTGGGGTCTGTTTATCGCTGCTGTCGGGCCCCTACCTGATAATAAGTCTAACATGTACAGTCATTGTGATGGAACCCCCCTTTGCCTTGAGTAGGTCTTCTGGTCACTACTAGTTGCACGGCCTTATAGGCCCCTTTCACCTATGACTACCAGATCTACTACTACACACAGCCTAGGCTAAGTTCCAAGGACGGCTGAAAATCGGTGAAGTCCAGCTTGCCAGCGGTGGGGCCCGCTCGGGTTTTCATTCAAGAAGGGCCCCCCCCCCCCACCCCGCTACTTTAAAGGCTGATGGAGGGGGGGCTTCTGGATATAGGCCCAATTCATTGGGCCTTATCTGTCCATTTTCCTAGCCCGCTTCTCTTTGCTTCATCTCTCATCTCATAACACATTCTCAGGTAACTCATCATGTAAACTTACCAATCTTTCTTTTTGCTTTTCTTCCATCAAGTTACCAGCTAGTTCTGATCGACCAAGTCTCAGAGTCGCTTACCCATGTTTATTTGATTTTTTATTTTCTAAATTTACCGACTTTTCAATAATGTCGCCGGCTTTTTTATTTACCGTGCTTGCCAACCTGTTAAATTTGCCAAACTCTTTTTAGAAATGACCAAACCTTAATTAGAGAGAGTACCAATTTTCATCTGATTAAGTTACGAACAACTTTTGCGTCACCAACTACTATTTGAGTCTGTTACTAACGTTTATTTTGATTTTTTTGAAAAATTACTAATTTCTCTTTCATATGATAAAAATTAAAGTTATCTTATTATTTACAAACTTAATTTACTTTTCGTTTGCGCACCTTAAAATTGCCAACTATTTTATGAGATCATCGGCCTTTTTATTTTAGTGATTTGTCATTTTTATCCAATTAAGTTATCAATTAGTTTTGGATTTTTAACTCTCATTTGAGTTGCTTATAACCAACGTTTATTTGCTTTTTCTTTAATTCACTAATGTTTCTATTGAGACACTCTCTTTATTTACCTTGTTTGCCAGTTTTAAATTCACCTACTTTTTTTTAGAATTACAAACCCCAATTAGAGCAATTGCTAATTTTTATTCGATGAAGTTGGAAACTAGTTTTTCCTTCCCAACTCCTATTTGAGTTATTTATTGATGTTTATCTGTTGTTTTTTTTAAATACCAACTCTTATTCGAGTTAGTTACCAATGTTTGTTTTACTCCTTATTTTTTAATGCCGACTTCTCTTATTTCTATCAAATAAATTTTCTGTTATCTTTTACCAATTTTATTTCATATACTTTTCTTAGCATCGCCTTCAGTTGATTGACCGTAGTATGAAATTGCCAATTTTTTTTTGGGTGACTTGCCAACTTTTCTACAATAAAGTTACCAACTAATCTTTGGGACACCAACTCCCGTTTGAGTTACTTACCGAGATTTATTTATTTTATTTAAATTCAGCAAACTTACTGTTGAGTCATCATTTATATTTTCCCTATTTACCAACTATTTTTCCGATTGAATTCCTGGCTAATTTTGCATTAGTAACTCGTACTTGAGTTACTTTACCCACATTTATTTGATTTTTTTGTTGCCAACATCTCTCGTTTTTTATAAAAGAAAACCTTCTTTTATTATTCCAAACTCGTATTCAATTTTATCACTGACACCTTAAATTATCAACTATCACCTGAAATTACAAGCATTTATTTGGTGATTTACCAACTTTATTCCCAATTAAGCAACGAATGGAAAAGTAGATAAATGAAAAGGAACTAAACAAACATTCATAACTAGCTAAAATAAAATTGAGTGACCCAATAACTAGTTGATGACTTAACCATGAAATAATTAATAAATCAATTAAATTAAAGTTGGTACTTTCGTATAAGAGTTGGTAAATTAAGGAGTGATTAAGAATGGTAATAAAAGATAAGAATAATTGGTAATTAAAAAAAAATAAACTCGGTAAACAGAACGATTGAGAGTTGATAATCTACAACGAGTGGGTAAGTTTTTTTTTTTGGTCAAAAGAGTTGGTAACTTAAAAAGAGAAAAAGTTGGTAACGCTAAGACATGACTACGAAAAATGCAAATCAAAACTTGTAAATGATAAGAAATATTGGCAAAATTAGAAAAAATAAAAGAATATCGAGTTGCTAACCCAATAATAGTTGGTAATTTGTTGGCCAAAAAGTTGGCGAGTCACGCTAATTTAGATTAATAAACTCAAAAAACGTGAGTAAATGATGTAGGGCTGCTTGACAAGGCAAATAAAAATTTACAACTCAATTGAAAGTCAATAAATTAAAAAAACGAATAACTAAACATTTGTAACTAACTCAGATGATAGTTAATAAGCTAAAACTAGTTGGTTTTTAATATGACAATAGTTGATAATTACTCTAATTTATGTTGGTATTTTTCATATAACAGTTTGTGAAATCAAAACGTTGGTAAATTCTGCAAATACGAATTGGTAAGTATTAGTACAAAATTCGACTTGTTCGTAAGATATTAAAAGAAGTTGGCGGTTTCATAAAAAGTGTTGGCAAATTAACCAACAAGATCGAAAAATTAAAGTCATGGTTTGACACTTAGCAATACTTATTGAAAATTTACGAATTGCACGTGGAAGAATAAAATTCTCTTGAGAGCACCAACTTAACAATCTTGCCAACGTGTGAAGATGCCTTCCCTAAGTGCATCACTTAGAGCATGCCAAATATAATCCAATGAACCGCTCCAAGCCAATTTAATCACAGCTATTCGCAAAATTTCTACCATGAAGTTCCTTGAGAGCCCAATAAAACTCATAACCCAGAGGAAGCTCCTGTAACGCATGGATCTCGCTGGACGCAAATTTGTTTGATAAGACCACGGGAAGTTGAATCACATGTCCCTTTGACCCTGGACCTCTTATCTATTGGACCTCTTATCTATGATTTCTATATTAGATTTGGTAAAACCAGTTAAATAGGTGGATTTGGATTGGGTCGAAAATGGTTCGATCCAAATTGACCCATTTCATGCAATACAAATTTAAGGACCCATATACAACTTAATCCACATTGCTAAAATACTTCTATATTTAATCAAATTTAGGAAAAATCATATATAAACTGACATGAGAGCGCGGAGTGAGCAAGGGAGCGTGAAATTGAGTGAGGGCAAGAGAGTGAAGAGAGAGACGTAGAGATAATTCGAGTCTAAATAAGTTGTGAACTCATTTAACACATACTATTTTGGGTTTTATCATTATAAACCCTTTTACGAGATATAAGTAATCCATATTAGTTTATCAAATATAAGTTAAGAATTGAATTTATGACTTATTTTGACAGATCTAAATTTGGATATAGGATTTGTCGTCGTGGGCAATTAATTGAGTCGATAAATCTTTTCTCCGTGTGCCAATTAAACGAACTAATGACGGCAATTGAATCACGAACATTTTAGTCACCTCAATAATTAGATTTTTAATGGTTAGTCTTTTCTTTTCTTTTCGGATTTCTTCCGCTGTCTCATTTTTGCACATCCCCCTCGCTTGATTTACAGTCAATCATTCCACTCTCAACTTGTCATCTCTGTCTCGTTTGTTTTTGTTCTTTAATGCCGCTGGTATAGACGGAGCAAATTCTATGGTAGAGTACTCGTTTGAAGAAGTGCAAGTTACCATAACGAGTAAGGTAATGGGACCGCAACACTAAGTGACTGTAATCGAAATTAGCACAGAAGGAAAGGACTGTCGTGTCATAAATGTGATCTCTATTTTTTGTTAACAACTGCCTTCGAAATACTTTCCAAGCAACCATATAAGGAACGGATTTTGCACAAAATTTCAATAGAGCGCATGCCCTTATAAGATTGATGATTGTAATATATTAAGTTAATAATGGGTAAAATGGTAACTTAAAATGGTCTACACAGCTTCTTATAATGTCCCATGCATCTCTCATACATTCTACATTCAAATTTAAGTATTTCTCAAAATAACACTAATCATGCAAGATTCTTTCTTTAACAATGTGTCCTTTTTGGCTTTTAGTCTACTAAGGGCATTAGAAAAGAAGAAAATTTTTTCCTTAGGAAAGCCCATACGGCATACCCTTCTTGATTTACAGACCATGTGCTGGATAAGTAGATTAGAGTATTACTCGCGAGGTGAGGCTAACTCTGATTGACAACTTGAATATGAACATTTATTAAACAATTTGTCATATTACTTCTATACTAATCCTAATAACAACCCTCATTCCCACCCCCTTCCCCCGACATTGATGCAAAACATTCTTAAATTTAATTAAGGTCGCGAGGGTTTCTTTTGTGTCGTGCTAAACTAGGAAATCTAATCGTCGTAGCTGTTGATGATTCATGAAGAATGACTACATTGTCCATTTTACTCGTGAAAAGAGAAAATTGAAAATGAAGTGCCCCCAATTAATCTGAAGGGATCCTTTTCCTTTCTGCTCAGTCCACCAGATTCCCTTAGAACTTAGGGCAGATAAGGGTTCTGGTGCAGGTGTGAACAGGACAAAAATTCCTCCGAACAATGCGTGACACCAAGCTTACAAAAGTAAGAGTCATGTCGATTCCGTGTCGGTTTTAATTTTAGCCGTTCAATGTATCTGACGTGATGATTGTAGTATTGCTTTTCGATCTAAGGGTGAAAATCCGCAGAGTGGACAATATTTATGAGGGATCATAGGCTCACCCCCACTATATTGAGTACCCTTTGATTATTCTCACTGGTCACTTCCCCTTGGCTCTCCTGCCTTGCACGGTTCAACTTCCAGTTGGTCCGACACGCTCACATTCTTGGAGCCTTTCTAGAGTCTCACATGGATTCCATCCCCCTGTTTTTCTCTCTCCTCATGCTGTTTCTCTCTCTTAGGGTTTCTGGCGAACAATTTGAACTGTTCGGGAGATCACTGCTCTCTCTCTCTCTCCATCCAAATCTGCTTCTCGACGGTCGAGATCAGTTCCGAGACGCGCATCTTTTCCAGGGCCTGTACTAAGCGCAAG
Organism: Syzygium jambos; assembly: GCA_031216235.1. Taxonomy (NCBI): domain Eukaryota; kingdom Viridiplantae; phylum Streptophyta; class Magnoliopsida; order Myrtales; family Myrtaceae; genus Syzygium; species Syzygium jambos. Next base: position 5,126,824 of record CM062221.1, read on the forward strand.
AAACGACTTCTTTTCCTGTTCTTTTTTCCCCTGGAATTGAATTGTTATTCTGCTTCCGACCTTCCTTCTCCGAGGGCTTTCCTTAGGGTTTTCAAAAGTGATCATGATTCTCCCCGTTTGGACGGTTTGTTGGCAGCTTCAGCTTCCTTTGTCTTTGGTGGTGGGTATTATACTATATTCTTTGTGGGTCTTGTCTCTTTTCTTGTCGGCATCAACGGTGAAATATTCTCACATCTCATGAGGAGGACTGCTATGGCATCTTCTTCCCTTTTGTTTTTTTGCCCAATTGGTTGGTAGCAGCATCCCCCGTTTCTACGGTTCCAAAAAGTATTTTTGCTGTCTTCTCAATTTTCTTTTTGGGGGGTGTTCACGCCCACCCCACAGCTTGTAGCTAATTTTGTCTGAAAATGTTTTCTTAGAAAAAAAAAGTTGTCTTTGAGGAGCTGGAGAAGATCTTTCTACCATTTTAGGGCAACGTTTAGTGGTTTTGGTGAGATCTGCGCTTTAGGAGCTGGAGAAGATCTCTCTCTCTCTGTCTCTCTCTCTGTCTCTCTCTCTCTCTCTCTTGAGGTTCTGGTGTGCCTGATCTTTGGTTCTTTCTTCTGAATAAACTCGATAAACTTGAGGAGATCTAATGGAAAGTTCGGTGGCTGGACATGCTTGAGATCGGTTGATGATTTTTTTTTATTTTAGTAAAACTATTTCTAGATCTTCATGCCAATAATAGTGAGCCATGGCGAATATCTGTCTGGTTTGATGAAAAAGGAAAATCTAAACCTAACGTCAAGTACGTCGTGCTGGAGAGTCGGTGGATCTCAAACATGGTTCGCTTCATAATATGACCATCTAGAACCTGTTATTTAGAAATGCACATGATGTTCTGCTTTCTTTTCTTCCGGCTGCTATGCGGATCTTTAATTTCTAAGATCAGAATGGAAGAGTAAGATAGATTTAGATGTTCATCCTAGATATTTGCTGTCCGAAAAACTTTATTCTGCATTTTCTATCTTTTCTCCTGGAGCTGTCGACAAAACTCCATTTTTTTTTCCATATGGTCTTCAATGTTGTTTAAGTATTTGACATCAATTCGAATTTTTCTCTCCTGAATTCTGTTGACTAGACGTCTACATTTCTCATGTCATCTAGTTTTTTTTTTCTTTACGATAATTCTATTTTTAGAATTTCTTGGGTACTTAATCATGCGATGTGCTATCCTGTGAGGACCCACATGCCAATTTCTCTTTCATTTCCTCGATGAAGTCTCGTTTCGTATACCTGTAACTAATCTCAAGTTGTGCTATGTTGTAATTTACTATGAACGACGTTCCAAATTCTCTTTTATTTCCTCATTGAGAGCTTGTCTGGAATAGCTGTAACTGAACTGTAGTATGTTGTAACTATGCTGTGAAGCACCGTGATTTCAATGAGGCAGCTTCTTAAAAGCTACCGTGAGATAATTGCCAAATATCTTATAAAAGTCGCAACACTTCTTTTCACAGTTAAAGCTATTGCAGAAAAGCTATACCAAATAATTTCTAAATCGTTGTTGAGGATGGAATTTAGTACTAAAATGTACTATGCTCCGATGCCTGTGAAAATGATGTTTTTCATGAAAATAGATTGGGAAGCACCAAGGTAAATTTTGTAAGTCCCATTTAATAATTGGCTCAACTACGTGCTTAGGTTCGGGATTTAGGTAACAAAAGTCGAAGCAAGCAATTTCCTTGTTAGACTAATATTCATATTGAGTAAAGGGAGGGTGTTCATAAATTTGATGCAAAACTATAGTACTGATGAGCTGATGGGCTTAGAAACCATAAATTGCTGCTAATAGCAAATTCTTGCCCGCTGTACACGTCCTCTTACTACAGATATTGTTCACCTTTTGACGCATAAAGTTCTACTGATCATATATCCAAGAGAATTATCAAACCCTATTGCCAATTAGTTAGCTGCCAAGACTTTTTTGGTCTTGACCATATGAAGTGTGATACTGATATAATTTTCTGATCTTCCTTGCTTCACTTTTGTGTTGGCTGTCTTAAAATTACCTTGATCAACTCCATGCTCACATTGCCCAAGTCCTACAGCTCCTTTTGTCCTTTCATGCTTTGTATGACATTTTCACAATCAAATACGGTCTGGAAATGGGGATAACTATTTGAATTGTCGATACCATATAACATGCGAATCTTATATTACTAGTAAATAAGTTGGCTGTATTCACATATTTTATGTTAATACGTCACATCGTTCATGTATAAAGTACTTTCTTGTTGAGGTACGCGAAGTATCGCTCATGTCTCGTGTGCCCGTGACCCTAGGGGTAAAATGTTGGAAAAGAGTGCTCCCATGTAAACGTGAATTATCTGGAATGACTTGGTGTGAGTGTCGCATTAGAACAACAGATGAGGACAAGAAGTAGGAGTCAAATTAACGAGTCTCCCTAAGTATCTCCTTAGAAACGTTAATGGAACATGATTTTCAATGGATCTAGATTTTATGGAGAAGACCAGTCCGAGAAAGGATCATGCAACAGAGTTTCTTGAAACAGCAGAAGTCAGCCTTTACTATACTACCCATAAACCTCTAATTTGTTATGTCTTTAACGCCTTTAGCTATTGTACCAAGGACCAACTATGCTATTTGCAAGCCCTTAAATAGTATCAAAGGACTTAAGCAAGTGATGACAAGCCCTATAAGCACACGGTGAAGATGCGGCTCATGTTTTTCCGTTGAATATCATTTATAAGTAAAAGCAAATAAGATAAGAAATAAGGCTCAAAGGCAAAATCAAGAGGCGTGGCTGAAAAAGCATCAAACCACGTTATCATGAGAGCATCAAAACATGTCAAAATGCAGAGCACAACATAAAGATGGTGGACCTCAGCTTACAGAAATTCGTTTTTCATCATAATTGTTGGAGGACAAAATCTTTATGTATTCTTATGGCTTGAGCTAAATGTCGTCCACTGATGCTTCAGTGAGCAAGCACAGTATAAAGCTAGTCCCTCTCCCCACATGTTCCACCTATCCTAAGATCAGCAACTCTAGAATCTTAAAAGATCGTACTGCTTCCATTCCTGAGGAAGACATCGAAATTGCTTTGAATCCTTAAAAACGATGAAGAATGGACAAAGTGGCTTTGTTCCTTGGTGGTATAGACAATATTGACATCTTACAGGAGATGCCATATATTTGACCATCATGAGATCGATCCGCCCAGATTCTTGGATGATGCCATTAAAATAGAAACCTTATGTACATTGATTCTCCTTATTTAAGAAATTGAGTTGGTTGTACAAAATCTATCCTGAAATTAGTAACATAATATAGATGAAAAGCAATCCAAATTTTATGCAATTGATATTTATCATGTTTCTTAGTTCTACACGATTCATAAGGTCATGGCTAAGTTGATTAATTTATTAGAGAATGCATTGTAGAGTCCTATATATTCATATATCTTGTAGGTCGTTTTATGACATAAGTTTCGTTTATTCTGCCATGCCTTGCATTTAAACCTATTGCTTCTCAATTTTGTCAGGGTCTAAACACAACGACAGGAAAAATGTCTCCAGAATGAAGCAATAGGTATATATAGTTGCTGATCACACTTATGAATGAAGTTGATGAATATTCTTGGTTGGTTGTCTGTGTTGATTGGTTGGCTATTATGTCACAAAGCCCCGATTCTACTCAAGCTCCCCTTAATTAGGTGTTCAGAATTATGATGAATGCAGCTTAAGTATATGCTAAAACACGTCCAAAAGTTTATTCACGGAAATGTTTTAGTGAAAGCTCACTGTCTGATGTTTGCCAATAGGTGACCAATGCTAATTTTGTCATTTTGAACTCCCGCTTATTTTACTTTGTTTTGATATTACTGTCCTCAAAACAGTAGCTACGAATTGCAAGTTAAATTGGTGCCCTCGTGTGCTCTTTTGAACAAATAGTTTCTGAAATGCTTGTGGAATCCTGTTAATTAGAGTTTTCATCTCTAAAAATGTGACGAACATCTTTTCTTCGTTGGAAATATTTGGTTTATATTATGTAGGAGTATCATGTGCTGGTATCTCGATGGTTCACACATCTACATTGGGAAAATGACATAATGATCCCTGGATTTTGGTCTAATGTACAAATTTGGTCCATGAACTGTTACCCAATATGCAGTGTGATTCAAGAATTTTTAATTTGTTCAATGTAGTCCTTTGACTTTTATTATATGTTCAATTTAGTCATTGAACTATATGAAAATGTTCAATGTAGTCCTTTGACTTTTATTATATGTTCAATTTAGTCATTGAACTATATGAAAATGTTCAATGTTATCCCTGAATTTGAATTACTGGAAGGACAATATTGAATAGTTTCATATAGTTCAATGACTAAGTAAGGACAATATTGAACATTTTCGTATAGTTCAATGACTAAGTTGAACATATACCAAAAGTCCAAAGACCACTTTACACATTGGGCCAAAGTTCAGGGATCGCATCGAACAAATTGAAAGTTCATGAATTACATTGCTCATTAGGCCAAAATTTAGGGACCATTTGTGTCATTATCCCATCTACATTTAAGAGCAAGTAGCTTATAAGAGAAACAAACTTAGCTAAAATTCTGGATAGTGAGTCTGCAGCATTTACTATTTGGAAAAGAAAGCCAAAAGATGTCATATTTATCTTATCTAATTGTGGCACGATTGAATGTAACTCCTTGATTCCTTGCCAAACAATCAGCTTCAAGGCTAAAGCAAGTTGATCGTGCACTCTTTAGTTCAAAGACTTTTTTAGGATAAAACAAGCTTATAAATCATGTCATTTTTTACATACTCTAGCCAATTAAACTAGCTACTAGGATCCATCCCTAGCCACTTAACTGCTGAGGTGCATAAAGTTACTGAGGATCAGTAGGAGCTCATCTCTTTCAAAACAGAATCGATAACAAGTAAACTATTCTTTTCTGGTCAACCATTACAACGCTTTAAGTGATCACTATATCATCTTCGCTTTGCATTTTCTGAAATACGTATGCATTTGATCATCAGCAGCTGAGTATATTAATCATGTTTTTCTTGTGTTAACAAACCATCACGTGAAGTAAGACAGCTCATACTTTTCTGGATGTAATGAAATCATGTTTTTGGAAGGTCTTGCTATCAGAAATTTGCAATAACTGATAACAAAGGAACTCAGGCTCAGTCACCTTATCGCTCTAATTTTCTTAGTTTCTGTTTTATTCTCCTTGGTTTCGTCGTAAGATCACATGTACAGATTAAATGATGTGAATTCATTTCACTACAATATGCTTTTCTATACTGAAACTTTCTTTTGATTGTCACAGCGACATCATTCTGAGAATAAGAAGATGAATAGATTTCTATGAGTTGCATAATAATCTTTAAATGGTCTCAAATTATGTTGACCATTGGATGAATTTCATGGAGAAGCATCTACGGCACTTACCGAGGTACATAATTTCATCTCCATTTTATGTTCTTATATTGCATCTCTTTCATGTGGTTTGCAATTGTATGTGCTTTGATTTTTCTTGAAAAGTTTGGGCAATCTGCATCTGCAACTGTTATGGTATTCAAACAATCATGATATTTCTCTCCGTATGTGGACTCTGGTGAAACACAAGTTCATTGGATAGTGGACAACTTAAGTGCCCTTTGTCTAGTCAATCACTTCTAAAAAGCAATGTTCTTCCATGCAATGGATACACCAGATTACTTTATTTCAAAATTCTACGGAGTAGACAATGATAGAGTAAGGGTTTTCAACAAGTGAAGCTTTAGATAAATCGTGGAAAATATTTCTTGCTTGGAGAATTAGCCTTCCATATCTATTCTTTCTGGGTCAAATTGTATTCTTCTAAGTTCTTCATTTCCGGTCAGACATAGGAGAAGTACATATAGAAGCACATATTATTGCAGACAATTTGCTGAAGGAACACACTAGTCCACACATAAGTTGTACAATTGCGACACACATGCCTATAATACATGCCAAACACAAAGGAAAAAGCCTCATCAATTTCTACCACCATGTATTTATTCAGCTCTCATCAAATGTTCGAGAATATACCCATAATTCCATTAGCACTGATACGGACTGTTGTAGGCCTCCCACGTTTTGACAAAGAGATGAAGCTCTCTGAACTCAAGCTGCAAAAAAGATCAATTGGCAGTAAGATCAAATAGTTTGGAATCACATGTAAGTGCACTTGTTACAACACCATAAAAGCTAGAGCTATACATAATTCGGTATTCAGTTGGTATTTTGTGAATGAAATAAATATTTTTCAAAACTTACCTCTTGGGAGATTCCAGTGCTTGCAAGATTGTTGAAACTGAAAGTTGGGCTCCACCTGCCCATGATTGCCAAAGAATCATCAACAATCTGTCCTGTTGTTCCTAGGTTCTTCTCCTGTGGCTCTTCAGATTGAGCTAGAAAGTCGGAGGCAGCTTTCACGTTGTTGCTACCTGAGTTACCAGATTCTTCACAAGTTTCACGCAAACTACTTCTCTTGTTCAAGTTGGTCTTCATTGCTTCACCACATGGTTTCGGTCCATCGAGTCTTCGCATCCACAGCTTCTCGGTCCTCTCCCTCGCCCTTTCCCTCGCCTTTTTCCTTGATTCTCTTGCAAGCAGGTAAAACGAATTCCTGCGGGATTGCCTGGTCTTTTTCTCCTTAATCGGCGGCTTTTCTTGAGTGACACTGGCCGAGTGATCCCCGTTACCGGCTGCCTCATCAATTCCAGACGCCACGTCGCACTCTGATGTAGAAGACGCGCTACCGGCAGTGCAACTGTTGTTCATCTTTGTAAAGCCTCCCGAAAGCTCCTTGATCGCAGACTTGGAGTGTAACAGCAGCCACTCGACAGTTTTACTCGCTTTATCGAATCCCAGCATGTCTTGGAGATCAAAAAAATCGCGGGCGACCTCAAGGGACAATCTCATTCTTCGATCCCTCGGACCCCGAGCAGTATAAATCTTGCTGTGCCGATCCTTTTTTGAGGTTCTCTTTCTAGGACCCAGGTCGGGAGTGGAATGTTTTTTCTTCAAATTGCCGCCTCCTCCTCCTGCTGATGCTTCATTTGCATTGACGCTGCTGTTCAGATCCACCATGCTTGTGAGTGTATTATTAGCTACCACTGCCGCATCATCACTACTTACTGGCTGCTGTGGCTGTGGAAGTAAGAGGTCAAGGTCATCAAGAAAGGAGCTGTCATCTTGATAGTAGTGAAGGAAAGGAGAGGGAATGTTGAAGAGAGGAACCAGATGGTCTGCTTGTTTGGAGTTTGGGATGGCATCACTTGAAAGGGGCTTGTGGAGAATTGTCAGGCCATCCCAAATAGAGATGGGGTCAATGCCATTGCTGTTTGAGGGAAACATTTTTGGGCCTCAAGCTGAGATTGCACGAAACGCAACCCTAGACTTGGCAGCTGGCTCTCGGTTACAGTTGGAAAGTGACATAAAAAAAGGAAAGTACTATCTATAGGAACAGCTCCATCCTTTTCACCAATCCAAATATCTGCACGAAACAGCAATGAATTGAGAGAGACACCCAAAAACTACCGCTCCTTCTCTCTCTTTTTTCCGCCTTTGCTTGCTTTTAGCTAGAGCTCTAGTAAGAATTTTCGTAGTAGATATAGAGCTCCAAGCTACATTTTCTTGGATTGAGGGTGTGTTTTTGCCTATTTTAGCTTCGAAGGCAAAAGGACTAAAAGCTTGAGAAAGACAGCGGATGATGGAGAAGAGAGGCAATATCCATTGTGTCCATGAAAGAGAGAGAGAGAGAGAGAGAGAGAGAGAGAGAGGGGCACACTTTTAAATGGGGGAGTGTGAGTAGATGAAGAACTCAGAGACTCTAAGAATATACTTGGCGACAAGGCGTCATCTTTTCGCTGGAGCAAAAGTTGGCACTTGAGCTTTGGAGCATGAAAAGGAAAGCTGCGAAAACACAGGCAGTCATATTGTGGGGGAAGTGAGTGGATGGGAAAGTCTTGGTATTGTGCCACTTCACGCGTTATAGCAGCTGGTGGGATAGATTGACATTGAACTCCCTCAGTTCCCCCTACTTTCAAGGCCCTTCAATCAACAAGAGAGTTGCATGGAATCCACAATGGACAGAGAAAGAATGAGAGGGAGAGATGATCATGGCCCTTGTGCTCCCAATTTGTACTTGACATTCGCCTTCTTGTGCACTAGGGTTGCTTTCCTTGCAGCAAGTGCTTAGTTCAACTGGGACCTTATACGTACCGACCAAAAAAACAAAAAAACTAGGACCTTATACATCCCGACCAAAAAAAATAAAACTAGGACCTTATACAAAGATTAATTTCTTGCAATACAACTTCGAGTAGATACCGTTAAGTGATCCGGTTTTGTATCGGATCCTAATTTAACAAGCAATGAAGAGGTTTAACGGACTTTCCCTTACAAAATGACGCGCAGCAAATTTTCTTATGAATTCATTTAAGTGACATTCATGCCAACGGAGTTGTGGAATAGCCCGGTTCAGCGATTCTAAAAAGTCAGGTCGTCTTTTGGATTTCCCTTGGCTTTTAATACGTCTGCATCTCTATTGCTCGGACATCTAAGCTACTCTTATTGATTCTCGACGCTTTGTGTCTAGTAAATTATTCATAAAAAAAGTTAACTATTTTTCTAAGTAGAACATATTGCTTTTTCCCCTAAAGTACATGTGCATTTTTAGACAAACACCATGTGTTATCTAAAACTATTTTAGTAAAGAGCGTAACACTTGTTAAGCAATCAAATAAGGCGAGTTTGCAAATTTCAATCACTAACTTACATCATCATATGCATTGTCGATATTGCACAATTTGTTATAAAGTACTTTCAAGAGTGATCTCAAAATACTTCATAAGCATAATTTTTACAAGGCACGGTTTAGCGATCAAGACATTAACTACACATGATACGAGACAAGCAAGTTCACCAAAAGATAGGGAATGCCTTTAGCTAATAGCTAAACACGTGCCCTAGAGTGTGTTTTAACATAATCATTTTTATTAGAGTATCCTTATAATACGTGCTTCACGAAACATGACCCTATATAATATTGTGACATATGTTGTTATCAAGAGTGTTCTTGGGCACCTGTTACTTGATAAGGAAATTATCATAATACGCTCACTAGTCATTATATGAACGAGAAAGATAATGTTTTAGAAATGACAAACTTTGTTTATTGAGATGTTTAACAATGAGATATTTATATCCTATAATATAGGCATCGCGCAACATGACCCTATAGAATATTGCGATAGATATTATCGAGTGTTGTCGGGTATCTACTACTTGATAAGAAAGTTATCATAATAAACGCACTAGTCACGCGCACGAGAAAGATAATGTTTTAGAAATGACAAATTTTATTTATTGAGATGCTTAACGAGGAGATATTCGTTAATGAAATCCTTGGCCATTGGCTTATCAGAGCAATTGGTGAAGCCTTTTCACACTGGTGTCGGAATAAATTTTTGTGCGCTCGAATTTCTGTCCACAATTCTAGCCTCCACGTGGCGAATTCTAGCCGAAGACGAGGACAATTATTTGAAGGGCTGAACCTGCCGAGGGACGCATTTCTTCTTTGACTATAGTCTACGCAAGTCGCTTTCACTAAAAAGAGAGACTTTCCTCTCTCTTCTCTCTCCTCTCTCTCACATCTATCAATTCTCATGGAGCATGCTCTTGGGTTATCTCCATGCGTGCTTATCTTTTACTCTCTCTCTCTCTCTAGACTGTACTTGGTCTGAAGAGGGTATTTGAGACTTTTGAGCACTTAATTAACTGGCATCTCATTTAGGTACAAGGTTCTTAATCATGGGTGTTTGATGTTTTTTGCACCCTTTTCACATCGTGTGTTTTGTACTCTCCAGGGCGTACCCTAAGGAAATATCAGTATTCTTGTGTAAGTTTCCAACGCAAGAGGGATTCTTGCTGGTCTTTGTACTTATGGTGAGGCATTAGAAAACCCTAGCCAATCAATACGTCGCCTTAACAACTATTTGCCCATCTCATCTCACCTTCGAAAATGGCAATAGTCCTGCCCACAATTGAAGCAAAGCCCCTCTTTTGCAGGCTACTACCATCCCTTTCTTAGGTGTTCCTTTCTTGCCATTTATACGTGCCGTCCTTGCCACTAAGCAAAAAGAAGCTCCTCACACAAACACACACACACACACACTCTCTCTCTCTCTCTCTCTCTCTCTCTCTCTAGCTGAGACAGACCTTTTTAGGCTGGCATAATAACCCAGGACCACATGAAATGGGGGAAAACTGGGGTGGTTCTCAGGTTGCTATCAAAGGGAAGACGATAACTATGAAAAAGATGGTGAATGCATATGAACCCTAAAAGATGTCGTGCCATTAAGTGCTTTCATTTCCATGTGGTGCTGCCCTGTACCTCCCCCCAAAAGAAAAAAAAAATGGTGGTTGAGCTCATCAGAACGCTTCCCTCATCATACCCTTCAACTGATGTCCCCGGTCATCACACCTTGTAAAGGCTCATCCGGGATTGATTTGCGTCACATTCTCCTTCATATCAGCAACATGCTCTTTCTCGGTGACATGTACCTATCTGTCACAGGATTAGGTCTCTGTGGATTTTTTCTTTAAAGCCTTAAACAAGATAATTAAAGAAAACTAGCTAGTACACTTCTAGATAGAATTTTGACAGTTGGGGTGGAAAAAAAAGTTCAAATTGTTCGTTTATCTCCTGATGCTGTCAACGAAAATTTCTCGGGGATCGTGATCTCAGCCACGCATTCATGTGGGTTGTCATCATCTTTATAGGGGACGAGTGGTCTGAGCTAAGTGTGTGTGAGATGGCCCTAAAGCTGAGCAGCAGCTGGAACTTTTCATCTTTATTTCTCGTTTTTCATTTTCAATACAGAACATAATGTACATTTTCCACTCTGCATGACATGACCCGAGTTTGCTTAGGTTGCGCACTCTGGATGCCCCCATGGCTGTGCATAGAACATGATGTACATTTTCCACTCTGCATGATATGACCCGAGTTTGCCGAGTTTGCTTCACTCTGGATGCCCCCATGGCCGTGCATAGAACGTGATGTACATTTTCCCACTTTGGCATGACACGACCCGAGTTTGCTTAGGTTTCGCACTCTGGATGCTTCCAAGTAACCCTTGTTCAGTTCATTTGCAGGGATGATTTTTTCTCTGTGTTGTTTGCTATTATTGAAGTAGTAGTTCTGATGGAATCTGAAAAAGCCCCAACGTGGCTGTGTTGAGGGAGAGAGAGATGGTGTGTCTCCTTATCCCAGTGGGAGAAAAGAAAAAAGGAAAAGAGAAAAACATAGGTGGGTGGTTTCATCGCATTATAAGCCCATGTTTTCAATTTGATTAGATTGCTCCAAAAGTTTTTCCATTATATCACCATTTCACCTCTGTTGACTATGATTTGAGAAGGGACCCCTTGATTTGATGATTCAAACCCACATGATTTTTGCAAAAAGTGGATGCTTCCACGAGGATAACTCACAAACCAATCGATTAGCGAAACAAATTTGCCTTTGTTGGGTTCTAAAGACCTTCAAATCAAACCAGCATTATCTTATCCAGAACCTGAAACTGAGTTTGGGATTTGTTGAGAGGGATTAAGGCTGTGTGGAAGACACTGATGGATCCCTCTCGAGGGTGGAAGACACTGATGGACTAAGGGTTGGTGGAAGTTGCTTCCTTGCCTCCATGTCTGTACCCCGATTTTATCGTGTTTCGGGTAAAAAATTTAGAATTTCACTTGCCTTCTAGAAGCAATTGGACTGAGAAAAATAAGTTATCAGATCGTCTCAAATCTCAAATTTTATTGATTAAAGCATAGTCAAGTATCTATATTTCGATAGTATGCGTCGGCTCACGTCAATAGCGCAAAAGTTGGCTTTTAAGGAGGTAAACGAGAGTTTAATGATTTCTACACTCGATATATTTTGCCCCAATACACTATCTCATCTCACTTTATGCAGGTTTACTGCCTAGCCACTATAATAGCACAAACTCTGCATATGGCAGTGTCGATTTCTATGGATAAACTTCAAAAAGGCACAACTAAAGTGTCAATAGGAGCAAAGTATCAGAAAATGCAATAGTTATCAATCATATCCGTCCATATTGCTCCTCGCTTGCTTGTGTGCTAGGTCTCTAAAGAAAAGACGGCTGCTGCTTTTTCGCATTGGAGACAAACGAGCTAGGAGATATTCCTCGCTCAACCTATACATGCTTGGTGTGGTTAGACCATTTTCAAAATGAGGCTAGTGACGAGGTATCTCATGCCCAAGAGAGTTGCGATCAATGTTTCTTCAAATTTTTTCATTGTAAACCGCGCAGCTGTGTGCGCTCGGTTCTTGTGAATCCTGCTATTCCGTGGACCTCACAAGCGCGCGCCCAATTAGATCCTAGGGGTGACGCTGATGATCCAAGCGCACATGCATCCCTGGTGCAGCTGCGCGAGTCAAGGTCATTGGAACAGTTACTAGCGACCGCAGCATAATTGCAAGTCTCTTTCCTGCAAGAGGATAGACAGGAGAGCCCAAACGGATAGGGCACATAATGGTCTCGCACTAAACTTTGCTGAAGAACAAAACATCAAACGAGTACAGTTGCCTGCCAAGAACCATTTGATCATTTATGATAGCCTCAAGAATGCAACAATTCATGACCTTACCTTGTCCTTTCCTTTGTTCTCTTGTGGGTGTAGCCTGGTGCCAAGAAGAGGACAAGTTCTAAGATGGGTACAGCTAAAAGTAAATGTGAGAAGAAACCCCTTAAGTCAAGATTGACGTTTTCTTTTCTTTTTTTCTCTTGAAAAAGTAGAGAAATTGCGGCAAGATTCCTGGTCTTTCATCAACATCAATTAATAGTATGTGGACCACTACATGGCACGTCTTCTACTATGATGTTTTAAGCATGAACCGAAATGCTTCTATTGGTCGAAGTCAAAGACTCGAAGTGTAACAACTATATCATCCAACTCCGGGCTGAGTCATGCCTAAAAGGAGAAGTACCTGCACTGTGCACTGTTGCATTTCCTGTTATACTGCATCTCAAACGATTTTCATTGATCAATCGCGAAAGAGTTTTTTTGGGTCTGGCGAGATATCGTTTTTGGCTATGGCATGCGGTGCGAATGATTTGAAAGTTTAGAGACTTGAGAAATTGTTCGTGCTACGGTGCTATGTACATTGCCACAATGATCTAGGTCGAGTGAACAAAGGATGTACCCCCATGCGTACAACGTTCATGTTGACTGTGTCAACGATCCGGGTGATCTACCAAACCCCTGTAGGTACTTCGGTTTACCAAGTCGTCTCCTGTCTGTGCATGGATTCATAAACAGATTAAAAGTCGACCCATTTGCAAAATTCTAGAATTCTTTCCTTACTTTTGAAACTAAACCACATAACAGCTGATCATTCATATTTAGATCACAAATGCTGGACTCTGTAAGGAATCGAATTGAAGCTACAGCATTGTCAACTGTAAAAGCTAGTCAAATACATTGAACAGAAGTCATTGACACGTCTGATTTATCAAATCTGATCAATGCGAGCACAATATCGATACCGATTTGAAGAAAATTACTAAGAAAAGGAAGCTGATTTTGCTTGACACGAGTATTATTAACTCGAAAAGAATGCGGCACGACTGAATGGCGGGAGCAACACCATGAACTAGCGGCGTGAATTGCCGGCCCCTTGGTTAGTGCATCTAGCATATCTTCTGATATTCACCTGGATTTTAAGCCGAGTATGAAAAGAAGAAAGGCCGGAAGATGTTCGCGTAGAATCCATCTTGTGTAACGGGAAATTGCTCCTCTACCCTTTCCACGGGCGAGTATATCATGAGGATTCCTGACTCACTTTTTCTTCGGACAAGGTCGTACGTACGTGGGCTTACTTACAAGAACATTTTGCACATCAGACCAACATCTGTCGACAAAGGTACTGTGTCAATATGTGCATCAGCTAATTAGTTGCCTGTGGAGATGATGATTGAAAAATCTTTCGATATCAATCGAGGGGATGTTTACTTCATTTCTGGCCATAATGAAGTGATGTTCACTTCCTCGAAACAAAGATGCATTGGCCCGATTCGGCTGGAAAACGTGCAGCAGAATTCCAGTACGATGTCATAGCTGCGCTGCAATGACGTGGATGCGAAGCGCAAAAAATTGGGTCGCGCCCGGCATGTCATTTTGAGGAATTAATTGGGTTTTGGTCGAAGCGCATCAATCGTGAAAATGAAAATCCATTTCGTTGAACGTTCATTGCCGACGGAGTTTACCCCGTAAATTCTATGAATCTAATTCTACCATTGAAATGAAAAACGATAGGTAGCAATGCAATAAGCGATGCTTGTGTGTGTTTTTCTTTTTTCGATCGAATTTCATGTTTATGGAATTAATCTTACCTCGACTTTGACTTTGCTGTAGTTCAACTAGCAAACCCATGCATGCTCATATACATATGTTGTATTGATATCCAGATGCATTAGACTATGTGGCCATGACAAAAAAATGGGTTTGGCCTGACCAATAGCAAACCAGCGCGTGGTAATTAATTGGAGGAGTCGACGGTTCGACTACGGCCCTAATACGAAGCCCCCCATGGCCCGTGTCCGATCGACCCAACCGGACCCGATGATAGTCGGCATGTTCGGGTTAAGAAGGTGACCCGACCAGACCCGATGAGAGTTCATATCGATCATAAACCCATAAACCCAAACCCCTTAACCGGTTGTCCGAGATGCACATGTGGTGGCATTTGCGTATCGGCCTATGAGTGCCAAAATCCTAGTTCGTCTTTAAGTTCCTCTTAAAATTCGAAGTTAATTCCCTTCCAATAAATCTGTAATTTGAAGCATTGAAAATTTCTTGGTGAACCTCTTATCTTGCATTATCAATTTTATTTGTGAAGTTTGACATCCCTCAAACGCCGGATGCTCGAAACATTTCAAAAAATACAAGCACTCGCATATCGAGTCATCTAATTTTTGTTTGTAATTTTCTATTCGCAGGTTTTCTCGGCCATCACCGCTTCCGAGGGAAATCGATAAGTAGTTCATTTACGTTCTCTTTCAAAACGCTACTCTGATCATAAAAGTAATTTCGCATGCACATTAAACACTTATTTAGTGTCGGCATGGCGCGTTACCATCTCGAGAGTCTAAATCGAACTTGAGTGCCGAGTGCTTTAGAAGTCATAAATCCGCCGCTACAAGTGAATTGAATCACTCCATCGAGTGACCCCACCTGGACTTGGTGCTCGAAAGTAAGAATCGAAAGCAACCGTTTGATGTTTCCTGATTATTATCATCATCATTAGTATTATTACCTCTGTTTTTCGTAGCCAAATTCGGAATAAAATTTTTCACACATAGACATACGGGCCAATCTCCACAAAAAAAAGAGGCCAACTAGACCAATGCTTACGCAACGGCCCGAAAGACCGCAAGCCCATTTGATGAAGGGCCCATTGGGCCCGACGGCCCGGCCCATCTCCCGGCGACCGGGCCAGGCGGCGGAGACGAGGGGCAAGAAAGGCCGACGGAGAGCGCGTGTCGCGCACGCGCCACCGCCAAAATTGCCCGCCACTGCTTTTCCCGCCATCGACGCCCATATATATACTCTCTCTCTCTCTCTCATCGCCACGCGACTGACGAGCAGCAGAAGAATCTCTCTCGCTCTCTCTTCTCCGAGGAGCGCGCGAGGATGGAGGAGGCGTTCGAGGAGCAGAACAAGCTTCCCGAGTTCAAACTAGGTAAGGAAATCGCGAACCCTAGATTCCGCCGTAGTTCCCGCGATTCGATTTCGCCGGTTTTCTTGCCCGGGCGATCGAGGATGGGGAAGCGTGACCGTGTGGCGTTGGATTGTGTCTGTTTTGATAGATGGCAAGCAGGCGCAAGGGTTTCTCGCCTTCTTCAGAGCCCTGCCCAGTGTAAGTGTTCTTTGCCCCATCTTTTTCCAGGGAAGGGGAAGCATTGCATTGAGAGAGAAAATTGAGAGAAAATGAGGGGAAGCATTGCAGTGAAAGCTGCATTTTTTTAGGACTTTTGGGAAGTTTCTAGCACTTTAGGCTGAGGGGGGGGGGGGGGAGCTGAGTGCTACCAAAATAGGGAATCCCTGGTTTCGTTCTCTTTTTTAAGCAATTCGAAGAGGAGAAAAGTTTCGTCTTTTGTCGCATAATCGTTCTTTTTTACTTTGTTGCAGGACACAAGGGCTGTCCGGTTCTTTGATCGACGGGTTAGTCCCATATCTTAGTTGTTTACCAAGGGGGTGATATTGACTGTAGCTTTGTTTTGTGTTGGTGTGAAACCGGTTACCTCTTTGTTGATATTAATAAGGCGGGATATCACACCATATGACCACTTTACCTGAAAAAAATTGCCTTGTTAATCGATGCGGTGAATAGTTCACAACTAAGTTGCATATAACTTCACTGAAGGAGAAGCTTGTGTTCTTTGAAAGACCTTATATCTGCATCCATTCGCATTTCCTTGATAAGTTGTTCCAGATCCTTTTAATTGGCTCTAGGCAATAAGTGATGACTTTGGTTTTTGAGAAAAAAGAGAGACCATGGTAATAACTGTCGAACTCTTTTCTTGGTAACGGTTGATTGTTGTTGATGCAACTAGATAAGCAGTCATAGCTAGGACTGTGACGTTCTGGTGAAATCTAGCTTTACGAAGATGGACTTATCTTGATCCTTCGCAGCTGAATTAGTAGTACAGAATCTGTGTATGTTTCCAACTTGTTCTCTAAATACCTAGGCTCTTTCAATATGCTGTACAACAGTTTTGGAGAGTTTTGTTCGAGTAAAAAGACCCGATTTCATCTTGTAGCATACAAATTGTTCTTACTGATTTAAGTCTTGGTTATCATTTCACGGTGAAAATAATTATGCAGGATTACTATACTGCTCATGGTGATAATGCTATCTTCATTGCAAAGACATATTACCATACTACTACAGCCTTGCGGCAATTGGGTAATGGACCCAATGGCCTTTCCAGTGTAAGCGTCAATAAAAGCATGTTTGAAACGATTGCTCGTGATCTACTTCTGGAGAGAGCAGACCATACTTTGGAGGTCTATGAAGGAAGTGGCTCAAATTGGAGATTGGTGAAGACCGGAAGTCCTGGAAATATTGGCAGTTTTGAAGATGTTTTGTTTGCCAACTGTGACATGCAAGAGTCCCCAGTTGTGGTGGCAATAGTTCCGATCTTTCGCGATGCTGGGTGTACTGTCGGACTAGGTTATGTTGATTTGACCAACAGGATTCTTGGATTGGCTGAATTTATTGATGATAGCCACTTCACAAATTTGGAGTCAGCTTTAGTTGCCCTTGGTTGTAAAGAATGCGTACTGCCTGTGGAGGGTAAGAAAAGCAATGAAAATAAGGCTTTGCGTGATGCTTTGGCTAGATGTGGGGTGATGTTAACTGAAAGAAAGAAAACAGAGTTTAAGACAAGGGATTTGGTGGAAGATCTCAGCAGGCTTGTCAAAGGTCCTGTCCAACCAGTCCGAGATCTTATTGCCAACTTTGAATATGCTCCTGGTTCTTTAGGGGCATTATTGTCCTATTCAGAATTACTTGCAGATGGGAGTAACTATGGAAGTTACAGTATCGGAAAGTATAGCCTCGACTGCTATATGAGGCTAGATTCTGCTGCTATGAGGGCTCTGAATGTATTGGAAAGCAAAACCGACGCAAACAAAAATTTTAGTTTGTTTGGTCTCATGAATAGGACATGCACTGCTGGGATGGGTAGACGATTGTTGCATAGGTGGCTAAAACAGCCTTTGTTGGATGTAGGCGAGATAAACACCAGACTAGATTTGGTGCAAGCATTTGTGGATGATACAGGACTTCGACAAGATCTGAGGCAGCATCTTAAGAGGATCTCGGATATTGAGAGATTGGTTCACAATCTTAACAAGAGACGAGCAGGTTTGCAGCATATTGTGAAGCTTTATCAGGTACGAATATGATGCATTTGTCAAGTTAACTCTTTCAGTGGGCCTCATTTTGTTCCTGTGAATTGCGTTTGCAATGTAATTCCTCATTTGCAAACCCTTAAATTATCTGTAGATGCCTGTCTTGTAATCGACTCTGCTATAATCTTCTACTGACTTTGCTAGATGATGTGTTACAATCTGATGACTTTAGCCGTATTGTACTGGGTAGTTTGATATCCGTATGTTGTCACGTAGTCCGAATATTCTTCGTAATAGTGTTGTTTGGTGCATGATCATCCTCCTTACAGACTGTACATATACTTTCCATTTCCAAGTTCTTGTGCCTGATTTTTTGACAATAAATCGATAGGGATCTTTATTTAATTCAAATAAAATTTTACATTGCAGTCCAGTGCAAGAGTTCCCTATATCAAAAGTACCCTGCAGAACTATGATGGTCAATTTTCTTCACTGATCAAGGAAAAGTATGTGGACGCACTTCAAATTTTGACTAATGATGACCACTTGAATAAATTCATCAGTCTCGTTGAAACTGCTGTTGATCTTGACCAACTTGAAAATGGGGAATACATGATCTCTCCTAGTTATGATGCTGGATTAGCTGAGCTAAAGGATGAGCTAGCGTCACTTGAACAACAGATTCAAAATTTGCATAAACAAACTGCCAATGATCTCGATCTTCCAATGGACAAAGCGTTGAAGTTAGATAAAGGCACACAGTTTGGGCATGTATTTAGAATTACCAAGAAGGAGGAGCCAAAGATAAGGAAAAAGCTGTCTGCCCAGTTTATTGTCCTAGAAACGCGAAAGGATGGAGTGAAGTTTACTAACACGAAGCTTAAAAAGTTAGGAGACCGTTTCCAGAAGATTCTTGAAGAGTACAAAAGTCGTCAGAAATTTATCGTCGACAAAGTAGTTAACACAACTGCATCCTTCTCGGAGGTATGTGAAAAACCACTATTATGAGATTCATCTTTCTGGTTCATGTATGGACTAAAGGATCATTCTGCAGGTATTTGAATCTGTGGCTGCATTGCTTTCTGGAATGGACGTTCTCCTTAGCTTTGCTGATCTGGCTTCTAGCTGCCCAACTCCATACACAAGACCAGATATCACTCCATCTGTAATATTACTTATCATTTGCTGCTTTTATTTCTTGCTTCCAAACTCATATTATGGTTGGATTCCAGGTATCATCCTCAGCTGAAGTTTTATATGATTTGCTCCTATAGGATACTGGAGATATCGTCCTAATAGGAAGTAGACATCCCTGTGTGGAGGCTCAAGACTGGGTTAACTTTATACCCAATGATTGTAAGCTAGTGAGTATTTTTATTACATGGAAAAATTGGCTTTCTCTAGTCATCTTGAAACTGAAGTGGCTTATTGAGTTTTTGGCTACTCCGTACTCAGGTCAGAGAAAAGAGTTGGTTCCAGATTATCACTGGACCTAACATGGGAGGAAAATCCACATTTATTAGACAGGTGGTGTATATGCACCTGTTTTTAGCAGTTTACTTTTGTTTTTTATTCGGGATATTGGTCTTCATGAGATTTAATTTTGCTCTTACTTTTATTTCCTTTGTTTTCATTTTAAACATTAACGATCAGTGAAAAATGCTGTTTTGGTTAGTCCCTTTGGACATTTTATTCTATAATGCTTGAAAAGCCTAATAATCACCTTTAGTAATCACCTTTAGGTTTCTCAGTCGCATGACCGTAGGAATTGCGTTTTGCTAATTATTTTCCATCGGTTCTTCAGTCATATATTTCGTATAATTGCAGGTTGGTGTGAACATTCTGATGGCTCAAGTTGGTTGTTTTGTTCCCTGTGACAAGGCTAGCATATCTGTTCGAGACTGCATTTTTGCTCGTGTGGGTGCTGGTGACTGCCAAGTGAGTTTAGGAATATTTTCTCTAAGTTTGTACGCGTACCAATTAATGCTGGATACATAGATTTTTTAGTAAAATGTTTTGCCAAATGGTAACAGTCATGTCTTGCAACTCAACGTTGAGATTGGGGAAAATGTCTCATTCATTACATATTATCTTCAGCGCTCATATTCTTTGTATTATTAATTGCATACTGATGTTGGCAATGTCAAATCAATTCGTCTTCCTGCCTGAACTATAATGAAATCCTTCACAGAAAGAGGGCTCTCATTTTCTTGCTCATACATGATATAAATTACGTATATGTCTACTTATTGTTCTTTTTTCATGTACACTTATGTAGAATCAATGAAAGATTTAGAATTTAAGGATGGTTTGCTTGAGTTAGATGAGTGATCGGGAATGAAATTGTGAGTCACGGTGTTGAAGTTGCTTTTGCTAGAGTTAATGGTTCTATCTTTGTTAAGTAAAACATAGAGAAGTTAGTCAACTGTGACTAACTTCGGCCTCAAGGTGTAACTAGTCTCCTAAACTTGCAAAAAACAATCTGTCTAGTTTGTATTTCAAGTATCCAAGCCTTTCTGACTGTAGTCTGTCTTTGCTCCTTGACCATGTACTTTTTGCAGCTTCAATGATCTTTCTGTTATTATTCTTGAATGAAAACTTTTGATCTTTTTCAAATAAATTACCTTGGTTGACTTTGTCTTGCAACTCTTAATTTTGTATCTTCTCCATCTCTCTAGCTGCGTGGAGTTTCCACCTTTATGCAAGAGATGCTTGAAACAGCATCAATCCTGAAAGGAGCTACTGATAGATCGCTGATAATCATTGATGAGTTGGGTCGTGGGACTTCAACTTACGACGGATTTGGTTGGTTCTTGTCTATAAATCCCTCCCTTCCTCCCTCCCTCCCTCCCTCCTGTGCTTGTGTCTCTGCATGCGTGCGGGCGCGCGCGCACAAATTAAGTTCATACTCGTGTATTCAGTAATTGTGAACTGTAAAGATCTAGATTACTGCAGTTAGGACTTAGGATCTTTAAGATATCACATATTAAGTATGAGATTCTTCTTTTTTCATTTTGGATGATGAGATATGAATCCTTGACTGTATATGAGCCTTTTGCTCTGATTGCACAGCAAATGTCGTGCCCCATAAACATAGTGATAAAACAAGAGAGAGAATCTATTCAGCAAGTCTACAAGATTGTAAGTCTTTTTGCTTTTGGTCAGAGAGTGAATCTCTCTGGAACCAATAAATCTAGCCTGCATTGAGCATTGGTTAGAACAAAAAATTCGTAACTGCCTTAAAGAGTGGCTGTGGCATAAAAAAGCTTTTGATTCTTCATTAGGGTCACCGTAAGATAAATTCAGTGCCCCCAGAAAGAGGAAATGGGAGGTGGTAATTGTGTTCAATTTCTGTTCATTATACAAGATGTCCTGTCAAACTCATCACAGCTCAATGTTGTGGAATCGATTCCTTCTATTTCTTTGCAGTAAACAATGAGCAAACATTATATTTTCTTGTTAAAGTTTGAAATTTTTATGGAAACTTTCCTAATTTCACATAGAAGTTTAATTCCACCAACAAATTACTTTACTTCAGGCTATCATGTAGGCATATGATATGCCAAAAAAATGCTTATTAGAATGTAGGTTATGATGAGTGAACATTTAGTTGTTTGAATTGATCACAATTGCATGAATTATTTAATGAAATTAGGGTAGAACAAATTCATTAGTAGATCATAGAATTGAGATGTGTAACAGGAGGTCCACAACTGAAAGAACAGATGTTGGATACATCCACAGCACTCTTCTGCATTCTGGTAGCAGTAAATTCATGATGGAAGAAGCATATTATTGCATTGAAATGAATCTAAATGATTTTATGTGCCTACATCTGATGGATGATCTGAATAACACAGGACGGTTGCTACTGACAATCCGCATAGCTATCACATATTATAATCTCCATATCTCTTACATATTGTGGGTGGACACATGCTCTAGGTGTCAGGTAGCTTCCTATTGTAAGTTTTTCCCGCTGGGGGTCTGGCGGATAGGAGTCTAGAGTGATTCTTCTTTTTGTGCATAGTGATCCAGACGTACATGTGACTTCTGTATCTGCTCCTATGTTGCTTTCTGAATGATATATTATCCTTATTATATCTCCTTCCATCCTGTTCAGGTTTAGCATGGGCTATATGTGAGTACCTTGTTGAGGTTATCAAAGCGCCGGCTTTGTTTGCAACTCACTTCCATGAACTGACTGCCTTAGCTGATGAAAACAATGTTCATGAAACTAATATGAAGCAAGTTGTTGGGGTGGCAAATTATCATGTCAGTGCACACATTGACTCATTAAATCGCAAGCTGACCATGCTTTACAAGGTAGGGCATTGTAGATAGATTTCTTTTTTTCACAAATTGAGTTGCTCCAAATAATAGCCCAACTATGTGTTGCCGCTGTTATTATGGTTTTCAGACGTTCAGTCATGCTCATCATGTTGTCTGTGTCCTTCCGTTAGACACGTTTTAGTGAATTTTCTGTTTGCTGTATGAATTAGTTGTTATTCCTACAGAGCAGTGTTTTGTACTAGTCGCCCAATAAAGAATTATGTATATTTGTTAATATGTTGGCATGTCCATTTTATCAATTTCCTGAGCTTGTGGCATTTTTCACTTTGGATGGTTGATTTAAAGTCTTCTGTTTACTTTTTAAACTGAATTATCTCCACAAGTATGCCTCATTTGATGACTTATTCCAGGTTGAGCCAGGGGCCTGTGATCAAAGTTTTGGTATTCATGTTGCTGAGTTTGCAAATTTTCCTGAAAGTGTTGTTGCACTCGCAAGAGAAAAGGCCGCGGAATTAGAGGATTTCTCACCCGCTGCAGTCATTTTAAATGACCCTGGAGAAAAGGTATTCCCTTTCTAGCCTTGCAGGAGTTGTGAGAAGAGAATTATGTCTTTTATTGCAGATGTAGTGGTCTTTATCTGGAAAGAACGTCTAGATTCATCCATTTTCACATAAAGGTTAATACTGTCTCCTATTAATATTTCAATTACAAAAATTATCCTCAGACTTTCCACTCCTGTTACGCTTTGTAAATTGTATACTAGTTTTAAAACTTATATTTGCACCCTTTATTTTCAAAATTCACTTAGCTCCCTGAGGTTTCAAAAAACAAATCTATACCTTACAAACCTTCATGTTCTAAAGTTTCTAGGACTCCGAAAGGTATGAAGTGTAGGTTCTTTAAAGCCTCAGGGTGCAAAATATATATTACATGAGTAGCTGTGAAGAGAGAACTGGGACATGTGAATCAGTAGACTACTAGTTATGAGATATGTCATACATTGCTCTTAAGATCTGCTTATAGAAATCGATGTAATTATCTTTTTCATTGTTTTCATTAATTTCTGGATAGCAAGTCTCTGTAGCTCCTTAGCAGTTAACACAGTCTTAAAAGGATTCTTCTGCGAGTGTTTATGGGGCTTGAGTAACTGGTGAGGAAGTAATAGCGCAATGTTCAAAATTGTTAATCCTCAAGCTTTCTGTGATTGACAGGAGGGACTGAAACGAAAGAGAGACTCTGATCTTGATGACATGTCTAAAGGTGCTGCTCGAGCTCATCGCTTCTTGAAGGAATTCTCTGATCTTCCAGTAGAGACAATGGACTTGAAGCAGGCTCTGCTACAAGTAGGCAAATTGAGGGATGAGTTGGAGAAAGATACAAAAGACTGTCGCTGGCTTCAGCAATTCTTTTAGGCAGCATTCCATTGGAGTGTTTTGTGGGTCACAACTTATCAACCCACTTTTGCGAAGCTCGTTTTTTTGAATGACGTGCAACAAGCCAGCTCAGGGTGAGAGCATAGGTACCGGGTTATTGCTTCTGCCAAGATTATAGATGCAATGCGAATCTCAAACTTAGGTAATGCCCTACCATTTTTGGTGGCTGTGGTACTTCGACGGGCCTCTCCTGTGTGTTTATATGCACGTGTTACTTCCTCTTTTGCTGTATGTAGTTCTCTCTCTGTCTCTCTGTCTCTCTCTCTCTCTCTCATGTAAGTAATCGACAAGAGGGATTGAATGATGAATCCCTCTGGTCGATTATATCACTTACACGTGTTTATATGCACGTGTAACTATGGGCGAGCCCCATTATATCTACTGGTATGTTGCTCCTGATGAATATTAATGGGTGAGTCATGCGGACCCGAAGGGTAAGATTGCCAGCAACCTCGGGTGTACAGTTTTTCTCCTTCCCTCGAAGCAGCATTCTCCTTTCCAATTTGTGTTTTCCTGTTGCAAATATGTTATATGGAATAGTTATTAGAGGCGAAGCTTTTTGGTTCTCTTACGGCCGTTCCTGACTTTAATTGCACGCGGGATTGCTGTGTTAAATGGGACTCGATATTTGCTGTCATTTTCTTGAACCTTACAATGGCTATGTGGTTTCATTGCAGGCCCACTATACTAATTCATATAAAGTTCACTGTCATTATAATTTTGTAATGTTGAGGATGTCTTACGGCAGGTAATGTTTTATAGGTATATTTTAGTGGGCTC
This sequence comes from Syzygium jambos, assembly GCA_031216235.1. Taxonomy (NCBI): domain Eukaryota; kingdom Viridiplantae; phylum Streptophyta; class Magnoliopsida; order Myrtales; family Myrtaceae; genus Syzygium; species Syzygium jambos. Next base: position 5,151,326 of record CM062221.1, read on the forward strand.
GAATTAGCTGCTGACCAAAAAAAAACAAAGCAGGTTTAGCTGCCGACCAAGCAGCGGCCATTGGCCGTTGTCCCCTTAATCCATTGGGTTCTTTTCCTTGTGTATGTACACACCTTGTTACAGAATGTAAGAAAAAAGAGTGGAATATAGAAAACAAAACAAAACAAAACTGTTGGGAACCGTGAAGGGTTAGGATGGGGCGGCCCCATCATTGCTAGCATCGGCTGGTGAGGGTCGTCGGCCATAATAAAGGGCGTGCAGGCCCTTGCCTAGATCTAAGCCAAGGCTTGTTAGCCCTCGTCCACAATGGTGGTGAGGCGCCACCATCAGGTGAGGATCGGCTCGCCTTGGCAACAATGTCAGGTGGCCTGACCGATGCTCATGTGGCAAGGGCCAACAAGCCCTCATTTGCTCATGGCAATAGCTGAGGGGCATCACCTTCTGAAGGCCCCTAATGAACCCATGATTGTGGTTGTTTTTTCTTTTTTCTTTCCATGCTTTGCTTTTGGTTAAAAGTTTTTAGGATTTTTTTTTCTGATTTGAAGCCACGTCAGTGCCATTAGCACAAAGGAATATCAAATAATTCTGTTAGAATTAATCACTAGAAAAATGGAGCTACTAAACGAATTGGGAAGTACTAATTTGACAAGTTTTAAGATTAAGTTTTACCAACTGAAAATTTTTTTGACTCTATTTGCACTCCTACGACGAGTTTTTGAGATTTCCGATCTATCCATCCTAAAATTCAAGATCTATTTATTTCCCGAAAAATGGATGATTTGGGATAACACATTCCAAAAAACGATTGTTTAGATCACCTAAAATAATTAGTCATATGAAATTTTTTTTATTATCGATAATGATTTATGTCTAAATATTTTCGTGAAAGATAAAAGTAATTTTCGCTGATAAAAGTATATTTCAAATAATTTTTTTTTCAAGAAATATATACACCCATAAATAAATTAAAAGTGAGGAAAGAAAGAATAATTCGACCGGTTTTATACCTATTGCTTACCGCGCAGGCATGGAAGAAGAGAGAGAGAGAGAGAGAGAGGGTGAAGAAGCAAAGTTCAAATACTCCCTTCTTTCCGTTTGTTCTCTCCTCCCCCAAAATCGCAAAACCGGACGCATCCCATCGAACATCGATCCTCTCTCGCCGTCGAATCTCACCTCGCACTGAATCCCGATTCCGACCACCTCAACGCCGCCTCGATTCGGCCCCGTTTCCGGCGACGGGGGGGGGGGGCGGGGGCGGCGGCGGCGGCGGCTTCGGCTTCTTCTTCTTCTTCCGCGGCGACACCCGTTTCCCGCTTTCCGGCTCATTCCGGCCGTCGTTCCCGCGATCCGCGTCGAACTGGGTCGCCGCCCGCTTGCTCGGTTCGTGTCGTTCCGCCGGATTGGGATCGCGTGTTCGTGCGGTTCGTTCTGGTTTGCTTGTTTCTAGGTTTTCGGATCCAATGTCGTTTTACAGAGCAGGGTACTTGTTTTTCGTCGAGCGTGGTGGTTAGTTGAACCGCCCGTTCCTTCTATGGGCGTGCTTCGCAGCGTTCGTCATAGTGTGGCTGACCCAAGAATCTGGAATCTGTGGTAGTGTTTGGTTTTTGAGCCTTTCTCGTGAATCTTTATTGTGCAGCTGTGGGTTCCTCTGGGTAGTGGAAATGGCGGGTGAGGAGGATGGTGATTCGCCTGCTATTGCGTGTGAGTAGCATTGAGGTAACCCGGAAATGAGTCGGTCGCCTTCGTTTTCTGTGAAGTCGGAACTCAGTCCGAAGCTCGATCCGGAGTCGCTGCGGCAATGGGTAGTCGCCTTCTGCATTATCAGGTTCGATCTTGAGCAAGGCCAGCTCATCGAGGAGTGTTACCCACCTGGTTGTCTTTCGCAAGATGAGGAGCTTGAAATCGCGTATAAGTCGTTTCCAGATTCCATATCTCAGCACCAGAACCGGTCTAGCATTCACGACTGCATGTTCTTCTTCCGGTTCAGGAGGCAAAAGAGACGTAAATCGAGTAATGTATCTTCGTCTGAGATAACTGAAGCTGATGATAGGGAGTCATCCGCGCGGTCCGGGAAGGAAGGACTACGCAAGGTGCTGAACAGTAACAGCTCGAATGATACCTACATGTATGGTTATGTTTTTAATAGACAAAGACATGATGAGAGGCTAAAGAGAGGTGGAGAACAGAAATCTGTTGTGATTTTGTCACAGAACCCCTTCTCTAGTGTATTTAGACCTCTGTTGCAAATTATGGGTCCTCTGTATTTCGACATTGGAACAAAAGCTCTTGAGCATATTGCTGCTTTTGTTTCTCTTTGGCCTTCTCCAGCACCAGGAAGACCCATGGAGCTCCCTATAGGAAATGCTGCACTAAAAGTAAACTTACCACCTGCTCATTGTTTACCTTCAGAAAGCGGGGCAGCATTTGAAGAGTCTGCATCTTCGATGGCTCCTCTTCTGCCAACGAACCAGTCTGTGCCACAGGGTCTTTTTCACGATTCAGATATTTTCGGAGTATTTAGGGGAATCCTCCTGCAGCTTTGGGTACTGTGGGAGTTGCTACTGATTGGGGAACCCATTCTTATAATAGCACCAACTCCTCCTCAGTGTTGTGAGGCTGTTGCTTGTCTTGTTAGTCTAGTTGCGCCACTCCTCTGTAGTGTTGATTTCAGGCCTTATTTTACCATCCACGACCCAGAGTTTACCCATTTGAACAGTCTTCAGGAAGGAGACACTTTCCCTCCGATGGTATTGGGTGTGACAAATCTGTTTTTCCTGAAAGCTCTACAGAACATTCCACATATCGTGTCGGTGGGAAGTCCAGCTCCTAATTCAAATCGCCTTCCCATAGCAAGTAGGTCTACTGGCAGAATTCCTGGGAGACCTGATGGATTTGGTCTACAGCAACTCTCTCTGAAGAAGTTTTCTCCTTCTAGTTTGTTAAATGCTGTAAAATTGAGAAGAGATGGTCCTCTTTGTCTGATGACAGAGCACAAGGAAGCTGTTTGGAGCACTTACTCCGCAATAACCAAGCCTGACACTTCTATTTTGAATAGATTAATTGATGCGGGCATGTCTCCCCGGGTTGAGGAGTCGATGTCCGTTGTTAACAACGAGATATTGCGCAGGCATTTCTTGGAGCTCACTACTAATTTTTTAGCTCCTTTTGGCCCATACTTTAAAGCTACCACACCATCGGAAGGAACTTCTCCTTTTGTTGATCCTCCTCCTCTTCCCCCATTCAGCACTGATGAATTCTTAGGAATTTTATCAACTCGAGGACCAGGGAAGTTCTTAACCAAGAGGATGAAATCTAATTGGCTCGACCTGTACAGGTAAGTTAATTTGCATTTCTTTCCGAGAGCATGGTTAAGTGGTCTGTATTTTAAATGCGCAGAAATATATGCTCAAATTTCACTTAACCGAAAATGGAAAAAGAAAAAGAGAAACATGCTCAAATTGCTTTTGATACAGGCGCTTTTTGAGAGGACCCAACTTTTTGCCGTGGTTTCAGCGAAGGCGTGCTGTGGCCGAGCAAGAACAGCAGAGACTGTGGAGGCAGGCAAGAATGAAGACTGACATACAACATTTCATCTCTAAAATGACTGAAATTGAAATTGTCGATTCTTTTAATGCTATTGAAAGGCATCTTCGTGGTGAAATTCAGGTTGAGTTCTCTTGCCCTTATGTGCTTTTAATAATGCAGTGATTAACAATTTCTTTCTTCCCTTTGCTCGCGGTAAAAAGCGGAGGTTCCTGTTAAATTTCTCATGCTATATATTGGAGTTTCAAGAATGAGTCATTGAATAGAGAAAATGCTCCCATATCATCCACATAACCAATGGTATCTCCTGCTTTTAGAGGCGTGGAAAGGATCTTAGGTATAGGCTCATGTGAACGTGGATCACTAGCAATGCTTGTATACCGCAGCTAGGGATAGGGCTGCTATTGGATTTAATCACATACCTTGATCTTCAGTGTGTATATATATATACCTTTTGGTGCCGACAAAGAAAGAAAATGGTAGAAGTTCTGAAAGGCGTTTTGTGGAAGTTAACTGCAGAGCTTCTTTGAAATATCATGAGAGAGGCATCAGTTCTATCAGGTGTACCTCCATATGCACCGCGTTGGCCACAAGCTGGAGGCCCAAGTAACTTATAATGTACCTCCCAAACTGCTTTTTTAGCCATCATAGACATATATATGATGTGTTGGCAGTACCAAGCCATCAAAGATAATGAATCGTGGTTAGTTTTGGTCCAATATGACAAGCATTTAGGGTCAGGCAATTGTCTCCGAATTTCTAGGGGAAATCTTCAAGAGATGGAATGGTGTCAGCATATTGTAGATTATCTGCATAGATTTATTTTGACATCCAATGGCTCTTGGAAATTAATTATATGGACATGAAAAGTGATGTTTGCTAGGTTACTGAGAACCTGCTTTGAGTCTATACAACTGAGTTCTTAGCATGATGCTTTCTCTTTAAATAAAAATAGCCTTTGGTTGCTTTTCTTGAAGTTGTTAAAAAATTATTAAAAGGTTTTTTTAAGCTCTTGGTTTACTAAACTCGATAGATAAATTCTTAAAATAGCCTACTCTTATAAACAAACGGATGTGTCAAATTAGATATTTACAGAATGAATGATGAATGAATTCAATGTGTAAGCAGCTTATTATGTATCGATACCATGAAACATTAGCAAGAAATGTTTGGTCCTCTTCTCTGTATTTTACAAAGTCAAAAGTGACTTTCCTCTTGACGGACCATAATTTGGGTGATATATATATATATGGGTGAGCATGGTTCCAGAGTAGAACCTGAAGTCTGAGAACCTAACTGGTGGGAACTTATAGGTTCTAGGTTCCAAGGTATATAGGGTAGGTTTTAAGTTTCAAAAATTGGAGAATTTGTTTCGACGGGTAGGTTCAAGGTTTTAAGTAGGTGGAACTTGGAACTTGAAACCTAAAAGAGTTTTTTGGGTTTTTTCTTGATCTATGTCTTTGCGCGATCCCGCGGTGTTTCATAGTGTTAGATGATGAGTGTATAATCTGGAATCACTAGTCTGAGCTTTTGTTTTATGACTTGTTAATGTTTAATATTTTTCGTGTGTCTAAATATAAGTTGTGGTCAGTGGATAATAGCAGTAAGTAGTGATCATTAAAGGTGATGATTCACTGTAATTATTCAATTAATAATACAGGTGGAACCTGAGTAGACTTTGGAAACGATCCTCGAACCAGTGATATGGTATGTTCCAAGTTCTAAAAAATGAGGAATCTATTATCATGAGTAGGTTCTAGGTAGAATCTATGCGAAACATGGAACTGTTCATCCCTAATATCGATTCACACAATGACTTTTTATTTTAGTTGTATTTATTTGAACCATAATGCTAAGAAAACTAGTCTTTGGTATTTTTTTGGTAAATGACAAGCTTGTTCAGTATTGTTGCGTTCATTTTCATAATGAAATAAAATTCAAAAGAACTTGTTAGATCCTTGAACCTACCTCGGAACCTGTGACAGGGTAGGTTTCAGGTTTCAAGTTTTGACGGGCAGGTTCCAGGTTCCAAAAAATGAAGAATCTGTACTTGAGGGTAGGTTCCAGGTTCCAAATGGAACCTGTAAGGAATTCTGTAAGGAACCTGGAAGTGCTCACTCCTACTCTGTAGCTACCTTTTAGATATTACATCTTCATGATATATTTTGAATCCAATTTTAATTCAAATCCCCATTCATAGCAACTCTAGAAAGTAGATATGTAGCAAGTGAAAAGTAGACAGCTTCATGAAATAGCACGCCATCTAGAACAGTTGGAATTGTATCAGTTAGAAACCCGTCATCCTAGCTGCAACTTCATAATAAGCTCAGCCATATATTCTGTCTATATGAGTTGAAGTAGAGTGCAGCATAAATAATGGTGGGAAAAGGGGATAAGTAATGAAGATAAATTAAACCTAGTAACTTGTTGGAAATTAATATACTTGAGCTTTTCAATAAACAAATTTGTAATATTTAATACATATGTGGGGATTAATAATTATGGCGATTAATAATTAAGAAGATGGCGAACTTTGCAATTGAATGATATTTGACTTAAGCTTCTAAAGCATCAACCAGGATTCTGATGAACTTAGGACTCCCTAAACATGGAGTTGAAGCTGATCCCTTCCCCGGTCCTGATTTTTGATAGAGTATCTCCACATTTGATTTGGGAAATTGATTAATGTTCTTGTGGAAAAAAGAACATAACTTAATCTCTTCAATTAATAAGCCAAAGTGTGTGGGAAAAATAAAATTGATTGGGAAGCCCCATGTGGCTGGTCGGTTTAGGTTTACAGATGGATTAGAAAGTGGACATTCAACTCAATTGGTGGGAACAGTTTTTTTTTTCATCTGCAATCCTCATGAGATACTTATAAATAGGCAACTGTTGAAGTTACAAATTAACGTGGGTTTAGGTCTAGGGAGGCGCGGAGGTAAGTTGAGGAGGTGAGATGAAAAATAATCTTAATATTTTTTAGGGGAAAGTACGCATAAAGTTTTCACAAGGATAATTGATAGGAATCTAGTGGCCGGGGAGGGCAGTAGCTCCCTGGGTCCACCATCGGTTTGACGTTCAAAACGAGATAATAGGAAATCTACTTTTGTGTTGTTGTGATTAAAAGTATAGGATAATTGTTAGAAACTCTAACCCAAAAGTTTAAGCTGATAGGGGTAGAGAGACACGTGAATATAAAGAGCATTTATGACCCGTGGGACAATAGAAATATTTGACTGCACACATTCACGTGGAATTTTTTACCACGCACGTTCTCAAAAGGGATAGCACTGGCTTTGATACCATGTTAGAAAATCTAACCCAAAATCTTAAGTTGATGGGTAGAAAGAGATCACATGAATATAAAAGAGCATTTAGGATCTGTTCTCAAGCGATGTGAGACAATATTTCAACAATAATATATATTGGGATAATCACATTTAAGGTCTCTTGTTTCTTTTTCCTTTTTTGTGGGAAGCTAGAAAGTACAACTTAGCCATTTCTAAAGTTGTTCGCAACACTACTAAAATTGTGTAAAAGCGATAGTCATATCTTTAAGCTATAAATTGTCAAGTAAAACAGCCACAACCTAAAAAGCCATTCTATATAGTTCTAATGACAGCCAGAACGTTGAGACGCATATTATGCTTTTATTTTAGTCATAAGCTTAATCAATGAATAGCGATTTCTTTGGTTGTTTCCCAAGTAAAAACAAGCCAAATGTAGGACTTTTATGCTGATGGTTCTTCTGACAGTAAAGTTGAGGAATCTGTTTTCTTTAAAATTGAGGATGGTGCGAACTGAGTGTAACAATTGTTTTCCTTGGTCATATGTCCAGGACGGAAGTGCAGACACCGAAGCAACTTGTGAGAAACTGAAGGGAGATTTGCTGGCGATCTTCAATGTGCTCCCCAAGGATATGCAGGAACTTCTACTTATGAATCCACAGACTGCACATCTTCTCGTATCTTAGGTTAAGTGATAGATCTGCCTGCTCACCTGTTTGTACAGGTCAAAGTTAATCGGTGTTGTAGGAAGGTTCTGACAATGCCAGGAACAGACAATTCCACTGTTATCTCATACCTGTTCTGTCAATGAATTTGGGATGGCTTAATAAGTCTGTATTGAGGTGAGACTAATTCCAACTTTGTTACTTTTCTTTTCGATATGCTGTTGAAACTGACTCAGATTGTTTTTAACTCTTTTTCCGCTGTAGCATAGTGGAGGTGCCGAATGGCTTTGCTCTATCATCGCTTCATGAAAGCTTTCTTGGTATCTTTTAACGTCCTTTTGACAGAACCTAAAGGACGAAGGAAAATTAAGAACTTGTCGGATGGAAATTCCTTCAAGATGGTTGGTCATATCAATACGACTCTGGAATGGCGTCCATGGTGGATGAATTTGGAATTTCTCTTTCAATTCTAATGTCTCATTAGCTTCTCTTTTTGGGCCAAACTACTGTCTCAGCATTGTGTGCCTTTTGCTCTTAAGATTGGTTCTCTGAGAAATCATCAAAGATGGTGTGTTAGCGAAAAGTCTCCACATAGCAGATGTAAGCCCCTTGCATGTGCATGTAGAGTTGGTGTAGATCACTAACGTGTTGTGTAGCCATAAACACGAGGACACTCAAAAAGAGAAGTTAATGGACATGTTTTGAATATGAACTTGTTGTCTCCACATAAACACGAGGACACTCAAAAAGAGAAGTTAATAGCCATCACTAACGTGTTGTCTCCACATATCATTTTCGTATGTTCTTTTTATAGATAGATGGTTTCTTGGGATCGGGCCAGAACTATGGGCACTTTTTCTTGTCATCTGGGGATGAAGTCTAGGCACTTTTTTCGGGTGTTCAGACAACCATAAACTGCAGATTACGGAGGAACTTGGGGACATGTGGTCATCACAATGAGCATGGGGTGCAAAACCTTTACTTAGAAGACTGAAGTGAAAACCTGACCCTTTATAACGAGATAAAAAAACTAGGTGAGCCTTGGATTTAGCAATTTTTTAACATCGTTGGTCCTGGGGCAACCGCTATGTCCGGAGAAAAGGCCCAATTATTGGCTTGAGAGAACCAGTTGGGCCGTCCCAGGCCCAACGTGGCCCACCACTTATTTATGTCGAAGAATGCCCATCAGGCCATGTGGGCTCACGGCCCACTTAGGTCAACCAAACCCCATATTATGCCCAACGTGGCCCAGTTAGGCCTACTAGGCTCAACATGGCTACTCAAGCTCATCGAGGCCTACATGGCCAAGCAGGCCCACCATTGCTGTTAGGTCCAATTGGCCCAGTGTCATCAATCAGACCAGTTTAGGCTACCAGGCCCAACATGGCCATCACGCCAATATGAACAGCAATATCTCATTCAGGCCCGCCAGGCCTATCGGACCATTGAGGCCAACCAGGCCCAATGTATGATCGAATCATGCCCGAGCCAGACCTAAAACCTATCTAAGTCTCAACTTGGAGATGGAAGTCCTCTTTTCGTTCATCCAAATCATTAGATCTACCCGGCCACTAAAAAGGCCGAACCAGGTCCACGATTAGATCTACTTAATTCAAACATAAGCCTTTACCTATAATACACTACCTAGCAAATGAGATTTTGGAAGAGCAGGAGAAGCCTACAACACAATTGCATCCACAAGTAGTAAATGAAAAGGACAATCGCACTTGGCAACAAGATACATCTTCTCAACTAGGAAAGTTTCTAACCATTTGGGGGTTGCCCTAGTGCCCATCCTTCCCACTTGGGAAAAAGAAGGTGGGGAGTTCGATTCCTAACCTTTTTAGGGAGAGCTGGGGTGGGGACGTGTGAGTGAAGGAGCACGAATTCGAAATCTGCAGACAGCACATAGCGCGCAGACAGTGGCTTGCAAAATAAAAATCGAATAGGATAGTACCAGACCAGAAAAAAGAAAAACCAGGAAAGTTTCTAATCCCAAGGGCCGAAAAGAGAATAATGAACTCAAAGAAGCAGATCCGTTGACATTTTCCCCGACCTTGAGGAGTTACCCTCTGAAGCAGGGAAGAGAGCGCCCAGAAAGCTCAAGAGTCAAGACCACTGTTTCTGATCTGATCTACTTATCACACATAATCATATGCATCTGACTGCCCCAACAAAATCGGTATGATTCTCGATCCAATCTGAGCTTCATGGAAAAAGCAAGCTCCCCAAAAAGTTGAAATCATCAACATTTGAGCATTTGAGCATAAAACGAAGGCCGCTGACCATTCCTCTCTTAAATGCTAGATCAGAAGGAGCTCTACTCTAACAAAGGTTAACCTAGATTTACAATGTGATGGTTGTCAAAATCACCACGAGAGTCTCTTCCAAGGATAAAAGAGGACTGCCAGCTGATGGTATACAAAAGTTGCACAAAGGAAGAGTACACAGACCAGAGGCTAGACATTCACCGCTGCGTTTTCACATGAAGATGACCGTTTAGGAGATGATACAACACACTTTTCCGACCCCATTTCCACCATATTGGCGCCAACACCCGTCGTCTCTTTCTGATCTGTTTTCCTGCAGTTAATAATGTCCAAAGCAGTTCAGGCCTTTGAGCATGATCTCCACCGAGAAAGAAACATTTAACTTGACAACAGCACAGTTTGTTGTCCAAAAGCCTTTACTTCCAAAATGGTAAAATTATATACAAAATGAAGGTTTGATAACTCTTATTGGGATTCTTCCTACATGTCCAGATTGTCAGACTGCCACGAGTCCAAAGCATGATCTCACTTACTTCAGGAGAACATAGAAATTCAAAATTGATTTAATCCGTTACCTATCAATTGAGGACCGAAATTCCCCACTCTATCATCTAAATGATTTTATAGGAATCATAAGCATCTCACCAAGAAGCTATCAAATTGTGAAATATAACTCAAAGCAAGCATGAGCTGTGCACGGGCGTGCGCATGCAGGTGGGTGTGTGTGTGTGTGTGAGAGAGAGAGAGAGAGCGAGCGAGATGCTCATTACTTCTGTTTTCAACAAGAAACATTCCCAATTGTGACTGCAATTCCCAAAAAATGGATTCAAGACTAGGCCAGTAGCTCATTTGAATCTTCAGGACTTCCAAAACAGTACGCAAGCCAGCTTTCGAGGGCACCACGTCCGCAAATTCAGATATAGGATATTCACCCAGTAACACCTTTTTTTTCCAACAGAGACAACTCAGATTAATATAGATTCACACCAAAAGACACAACAGCATATGCTACAGTAATCATAACTCCCTGCCGCTAGAGGGGAGATCACATATTAGAGTAATGCAACCATGAGCTGATTATGCTCAAAATATCGATTGATTAACATTATATGAATGTAAAACCCAAGCACAACTTCATAAATGCAAGCCACATCACAAACTGACACGCAAGTACACATTGGGCTGATGGAAAACACATTCACCTTAATAACCGCCACAGCAGAAGAGGAGATCGACCGAAGGTTGTAACTGCAAATCATTATTGAGTATAACTGAGATTACCAGACCAGAACATCAACCATACAAAAGGGAGAAGATCATATTTAAAGAACAAAATAGAACACGTACCCTCCCTCTAGAATGACAATCAACTTCCCACCAGAAAGAGCACTCAACATGTGTGTCATCTGTGCATAGCCAGCTGGAGTAACCTACAACATTGAATCATGTCACATGAATCATGAAACAATAAGAAATTTGATCCTTTCACCCAACAAGAGTGGGAGAAAAAGCCAAAGGATCAAAGCCCTCCACAAGATGACATCTAAAATGTGATCATCCGTAGATTTGAAAAAATCTAGATCATCAAAATAATAGAGAACAGAATGAAGGCAAAAATATTCTCATGGAAGTTATAACATTTTGAAGGTGCGTTAGCTAATAAAAATATTTCCATACTGCTAGTATGAGCAGTCATGTAGCTTCTTTACCTATTTTAGAGTATTAACTAAAAATCTAACCAGAATTAATACTTACATCACAGCACCCTAGGGGATCACCCCTCGCAGCATCAAATCCAGCTGATATGATGGTGAAATCAGGAGCAAATGCAGAAGCTGCAAGTGGAGAACATGTTCACAATTCAAGCCAAATATTTGACTGCTAAACTCACAAGAGCTCAAACTTAGTGCTGTACTGAGAAGTTAAACCACAGAATTAAGCTTCACAAGAACCAGCAACCAAACAATCAGTGGACAAGACAGGATACAGCCTGCAAAAGAATTCGTGTGATCCGTTCATTCCCTTCAAATGGCTTATTCATCCATTGCATTAAACTAAGAATACTCTTCATTACAATAGTTGCTCAAACCGGTCACTTTTCAGAATTTACAAGTGCACGGTCACTACCACGGCATACTTACCTACCCTCAAATCTAACAGATTATTATATGCGTCAGAGAGTTCTCAAGATAAATCATTTTAAAATGTGTATAATTAATGACCCATAATCTTATTTAGGATATGCAGTACAGCTGTATCTTCAAATGTGATAAAATCTCATCTACTCCATATACAGTAAATTTAAAACCTTCAGACACTCGATTGGAATTAAGGGTGAAATTAATCTTAACAAACGCATGTACACCAACAAACGGAAACTTTACTGAAGACTGATTCACAATATTACTGCACGCAAAATCTTAAGTCTACCACAGTGCATTAAGTGCGTCAAGATTCCTTGGGGGCAAAACCTTCAGCCCCTCTCCACACGAAGTGCAAGCATATCTCAAAGATTTAAACTGGCTACCCCTCATCTCCTCTCCTGAGACAATACACAAAATAGCAGAAAAACGTTCCTGGACGCTGATCCTTTTCCTTCATGAAAACTAACAAATCTCCATAGACACCTAATGGGAAAGTGTGGAAATGATAAGAGAATTAGAGACAAAGGTAATTTCTCATAAGCCATCCCTCATTTTCATTGGCTTCACGAACGGAGCTGTTCTCTCTCTCTCTCTCTCTCTCTCTCTACAAGAAACACTATCTTGCTTGGCAAAGATGTCCAATTTCATTCATCAAACAAATAAACAAAAGGAGAGTGACATTACCTATGGAACGCTTCATACATAATGCTTTTGCAACCATTCATGCATCTTCATAATTTCATGATTCATTATCCAGATTCACCCCATTCTATTATTTACCCAACTACTACAAGGAACCCTAGCTCATTACATTGGAATAAAATCAATGTGATCGTCTTAGTCATGAATACGTATCACCACACCTAAATAGAAAATATACCGATATGTATCCAAAATAAGCAATTAAGCGCAATAAATTATATCAACCATTTAAATAAAACAATTGTAGTTTGCTTATACATAACTGATAAACAATACACATTTTCCACTCCATTCAGAGGCAGACATGCAAGAAAGAATGTTATCAAGAAATATTTTGGTTTGGTTGTGTCTGGCTACTTGATTGGGGAAGCTATACTGCATGTGAACGTCTCTAGAGAGCAAAGGAAGTACTAGCTGATTTCACTAGAGGACCTCTCAACTATTTTAAGAACGAGAATCAGCATTCAACCTGAATTTACATAATAATTGCTGCCACCTCTCAACTATCATAAAAACGAAAGTCAGCATTCCACCAGTATTTTTAAGTAATATCTGCTGCCACCTTCCATTGGAAATTTTTTTGTGTCCACCTAAAACAAAAGGACCCAAGTGCTTCGCTACATATCAAAAAGCTTACTACATTAGCAATCTATTAGAGTAAAATGTTCTATTCATACGTATCTTTAATAAGTTCCTTTTGATTTTAATGAGGCGATATCATGGCCTAGCTTTCTCACACTAGGGTAAGTTGACCAAGTAATGGTATTTTGCTAAAAATTTGAAAAATTTTTTGGTACAAAACAGCCAAAGAGTTACTCGGATGTCTTCCCTATCATTTACTAACTATACAACAGTAAGTAGTTACCTTTCGAGTCTCTTAGGTTATCACTACTCTACGTTCTGTTTGTACATTATGAAAACTGAAATTTGCTTCGCTGGAGTGGCATTTTACATATTCAATTGTCTCACAGACTTCTCCTCATTGGGGAAAAAAGTTGCACGCCTCTTGTCCATTCCAGGTAATTGGATTTTAAAATCATCTTTCTTTTAAAAGAATAAGAATTGCATTACATTTATTTTTGACATGCCTCTCACTTTATCTTATGAGAGGATTGCTGGTTAAGTTGTTTCTCTAATCATTTGATCACCTAATCTGCAAAAAAGTTAATTCTCTCGATTGATTACGCAAAAAACTAATAATTTAATTCAAAAGTATAGTATGTTCTTACATGCTTTGAATATGCACTATAAGCAAAGGTAAAGAATAAATTCAAGAGCCCTACTTCAGCAAAACAGTCACGACCGTAAAAAAGCTCGACACTGACTGTTTTATCCAATACTAGCAGAAAAGGCACATAACTGTGCTATTCATGTGTCAAAGGGCAAAAAGTTCACCATAAGCTGACAGTTACCTATAGGAAGCACTATTTGACGAAATGCAAAAACATAATCATTATCACCAACTCCTCGACGGCTCCATGGAATATTCACACAGTATCCTTCAGCACCCATGGTACCAACCTAATAAAACAAAATTCACTATCATGACCATTTGTCAGAAAAAAAGAAAGCATAGTATTTGAACTATTAGCATTTTTACAGCATCACCTTGTTTATAATGCCGTCCAGAAGCAAAATCGATTCATAAATAAAAAACAATGCGTTAAGAAAGTAACCAAAAAAATTGATAGACGTAAAGAAATCAGTTACCTCGTGGGCAGCACCTGTACCGGGATAAAAGTTTCCTCCTTCATGTCGATGTAGGGATATGTATAACACCTATCAAAGGGCCAAAACCATCAGCACCTAATCAATTTCAACACCGTAACAGAAGAAATAGGTTGATTGTATCATCACTCAGAGCATCCCCAGAAGATATCCAGCAATAAATGACAGTCCACACTAAATTTGGCTACATATTTTTAATGAAAATTCCGGTTGACTTCCATCAACTCATGTTGAAGTTAGAAAACATAATATGTTCAGAACAGAAAGCGACTTAAACTCCATGTAGATTACAGAAGTGACAGCCAACCCCATATCACTTCCTCCAGCAAAATAACTGGAAAAACACATCAAGAAGGTGATAATCAACGTGAGAAAATAGTGTTGACTTATGCAAAGCTCACCGATTTATTTCCATCAAAAATCTCTTGTGTGCCATTTCCATGGTGAACATCCTGAAACATTTGAAAGAAGCTTCTCATGTATGCCCCTCAAGCACCAAACTATAGCACGTCCTCACATCGACGGCAGCAAATCAAGTACGAAGACATATGATGCATTACCCAGTCAACTATAAGCACTTTCTTTGCCCCAGCAGCTTGTGCTGCTAGTGCAGCAACCGCTGCATTATTGTGGAGGCAGAACCCCATGGCATGTTTGATACCAGCATGATGACCAGGAGGACGAACCTAAATGGCTCGTCAATGACAAGTATTTTGTAAGGAGACAATGAGTAAAATTCTCATAGAAATAGATTAGTGGCTGACAAATAGAATATCAAACATACCAGAGCAAAACCATTCTTTGAACGTCCAGAAATAATTGTTGAGGCGAGATCAGCACACAAACCAGCTGCAATCCTAGCAGCACGTGCTGAATGTTCATTCGCATATGTGTCAGGAGTAAAGTAGCTGCCGATCATAGACAACCAAGTATTATGAGCTCCACCAGACTAGGTCAAAAGATGTTCAACATCAAGAATAATAGAGGCAGGGGGTGATGACTCTTTCCCACTTGTTCTCTGGCTACTTCAAACTCCATCAGAATGATAAGAATTCCTCTCTTCAAAGTTAAAACTATAGAAACATGTCTACTTCCAAAATTTCAAACAGTGCATACGGGATAAAAACTTCTAAAACAATTAGTCGAGAACAAAAAAAAGCTATCCTACAGAACTTTTGATTTGTTCTCCAGCCACATGAATATTTCACCTGCCAAATGAATAAATATATTCTAATACAATTAAATATCTCTTTTTACATAGCACCTTTGTTGTGTGAAATGAATAATAAAACAAGTCTCCCTAATTAAATGCCTTCCGCAAACAAATTTTTTTTAGGGCATTAAGAGAGAGAGAGAGAGAGAGAGAGAGAGAGAGAGAGAGAGAGAGATACCTAGAAAACATATGGCTTGTCAGTTCAACAGCATCAATATGCTCTGAAGAATGGACCTGAACGTTTGAAATATCAAAAACACGATTGTAGCACCAATCAAAAGAATGTTAAAATTACATAAAACCAACAGGATCTTTGTTACTCTATCATGAGAAAAGAAAAACCTACAGAAAGATAAATGATTTCAGGAATATCATAATGTATATTAATAATTTTATACTATCTCTGCTGCCTATGTGCCTGCACGAAACATGAATGTGAGAAGAAGAATGTCACTACACAACTCCAGAATAGTCTTGCGTACCATCTGCAGCTCTTCTTTCGTAATTTCTCTCACGGGAAGCGAATGGCATCTTCCAGGAAATATGCCTGAGAATTTAAAATCACAAAATGCTCAGCTATCAGCAGAAAATGATAAACCTGCGTGCAAGGTCTTGTGTGCATGTGCCAATGAAACCACAGCAAGAAAACAGAGAGAAAGGCACAAGTAGAGAAGACAATTATCGAGGATTACATAAATAAACAACCTCAAAGTAGTCAAAGGAATCAACTTATTTAGTTATTCACCCAAAACAGAAAAGAAGTACCAGCAGTAGCAAGGCTAGCAGCAATAGCTCGAAGACGGTCTGCCCTTTCAGGGTGAGGATGTGACTTCATCTCAATCTACTCTAGCATAGCAATGGAAAAAAAAAAAGAACCGATGATCATCAAGAGATAGAAGAAAAAGAGGTAAAACCTTAGAAAACTTATAGCATCAGAAATCACGATTATGTCTTTATCAGAATGAAGTCAGTGCAGCTGACATAACAATGAGAAACACAAGCCAAATGTAGTTGCAGATATATTTAATAACAAGGAACTACCCCTAGTGTTTCAAGATCTTGTTGCCACATTAAAATAAGATTAGTAGACTTGCTTAACACCCCCACCACCCAGTGCACCCAAAAAGATATCACTTCCTCCATCTCTTCCAAGAAAGAACATAAAAGATTACACGCACAGAGCAGTTGGCTTTAAGGACCCACTATCCCAAAAACTTCACTGCTTATACACACTCAGACACTTACAAAAGCATTAAACAATCTTCAAGAGTAGACATCAGTATGCAATCTCCCACAGCTGTATCGATATCTGTAAAAGAAATAGCTCAATAAATGGAATGGCACCATACCTCTGAGTGTAGCAACATCCTCTCATCAAAACCCACAACAGTTGAACTGCTTGGGGCAGAACTTCTGGCATGATCTACGTATGCAAAGAGAAAATAATTACGCCAAAACAGGACTCCAAGAAGGTAAGGTCTATCATCGCATAACGTACCAGTACAACAAGACAAGGCGATGTTAACACCATGCACGGTAAATCTTCAATAGGAAGTTTTAAAAGCATCTCCCATTTTAATCTAGAAACAACGTGCATCTAATAATAGGAGAAATTGCACTTTGCACCCTACTTTTGTGAAGTTAATATGACAATATCCATTGAATTAGTCCCTAGAATTTCAGTACTGCCATCCAAAGAGGCTCCCCACAAGTTACTTCATTCTCCCATATGCACGCACCCTGAACCCCTATCCACCAATATAATCCATCATAAGCAAACGAAATTTTCATGAACTTACGGCTACAACGGCATCACCTTTTTAAAATCCTCGGAAATACATATTCATTTACAAAAAGGTAGAAAACAACCAGCATTTGACCTTTCCACGAAAGAAAATGAAATTTGGTGTCACAAAGAGAATAAATAAACTTTCAGCCAAAAGGTAAACACTGCTTTAGACTAGAATAATATGTAACCACCTTCACATAATTCCTGTACTTCTGCTTCAATGCTAGGAGCACCCATATCTTGCGTGAATGGAGATGCATAAAAGCCATGTCTCAAGATACCTGAATCTCTATGTTCCCCACATATCTGGATAGAAGAAAATCGAGAAAAATATTAGAGTTTGCAGGGTCTCTCTCTCTCATGAGCATCAAGTCACAATTAAGAATATACGTACATCGCAGTTAAAGACATCTTCGACGTTGAGCATCGTACAGTTGGTGCAAAACCACCTCACCATTTCCACTTGCTTTTTCAAGGGTTCCCAATCACTGTCATCCTCGTCGTCATCGTCTAAAGCAGCATCATTCCTGTACATATCCTCTAAGGTCATTTCTTTCTGCTTTTTTCCCGCCTCCTGTAGTAATGCACCGCATATGTAAGACGCCACCAGATATAAAACCATTGTCAAAAGCATGCGCATTTCAAATGAAGGCAACACAGGGAATTCACTTACCACATCAGAATTCAAATCATCTTCTGCAGCTCTCGCACCTAATGCACTATTTTCTCCCCCGTGATGATCACTAAAATAAGGCTTAGATCTGGTGCCATCAAACTCCAATATCACATGCCTTTCCGGTAATTCCTGACAGAGGAGCTCGTTACTTTGATTGTGCAGACTGTTATCAGCTTCTCCACCTGTCAGACGACTTTCTGGAGTTGCCTGAGAAACCATTTTAGAACCGTTGTTTAAATGGACATCTTCAGCCACTGTCATTCCTTTAGAACATCCTGAAATAAATTCCAACAACTTCCATAAAAATGAATCCAACCAGCGGCACTGAACAAATTAACACATAACACTCTTGCACAAACATACATTATTCAATTAGTACGACTACTAAGATTAACTACGCTACAAAGATCAGAACCCAATCGCGCTTAATTGAGAAACTGTTATGAGTTGCGCCAAAAGACGCCGAAATTGATGCTTTGAGAAGGGGAACAGAACAAATGACTAATTTGTGGTCAACTGAGTAGCCGAAAAATAATATCGAGGATTACAACGAATGCGAATGCACAACTAGGCTGTTGACCAGATGCCAGTTTAGCTTTTCACATATGTATCAGGTAATTTCCAATGTCGACAAATTCGCTTACATTAAGATGCAGATAAGCGCGAGTCGCAAAATCAAGATAGAGGGAACCCGCCATTTAATCATAAAATGAAACTTAAAAACCCAGAAAAAACCAAACCAAACCAAACCAAGTATGCGTTCTCAAGCAAAATCCCTAATAAGCCATATCAAAAACCCGAATCAGCCATACAGCAAAGCAAAGCTATACGGTCGATAATTCACGAAATGCGGCCGATGCATGCCTACACAGAAAATGATCCGGACGACCCCAAAACAGAACGATGAAAAAGAACCCGAATTGCAAGCCCTTCTCGACGAAAGCAAACCCAATAGCGAGCGGGAGAGAGAGAGAATTTGATCTCGCGCGCGGGAAACGATGGGTAAAAGTCAAAAGACACAAAAGGAAAAAAGGTGCCGCCGAAACCATCTGCTGCCAGAAAACGACGTCCAAACAGAGCAACAAGGAATCTCGACCCAAGGAAATTCAACCAAAAAAAAAACAAAACAAAACAAAACAGAGGAGGAGCAGCAAATGACCAGGGAATGAACGAGGACAACGACGACGAACACCACCACTCGAAAACCCTAAACAGGACAGGAAGCAGAGGGAATCGATGTTAGAGCCTTACATGCCGAGATCGCTGAAGAAGAAGAAGCCGGCGAGAGAGAGAGAGAGAGAGAGAGAGAGAGAGAGAGAGAGGGAGGGAGTGTTTCTGGGCTTCGTGGGTTTACGAGGGAGATGTCGTTGAAGGGCTCGTCGTGTCCAGCGAGACCGCGACACTTTGAACTCGGGAGTTCGCGCAACCCAACCAGACGAGGCTGTCGCGACGGAGAAGCGGGTGACGATGTTGCGGCCGCGGGTTTTAAGTAGTAGTAGCCCTCGGTTAAAGAGACAACCCCAAGAAAGGAATTCATTTTAAGGTGTCGTACCCACGCATTCTATCTCCAATTTCCACTCGAGTCTTTATCTTCTCCGAGCACGAGAGAATAGTTTAACATTCCGGAGAGCCGAGGTCCGGCTCGAGTTTTAAGGTATATTCTACCCCAAATTCCTACTCGAGTCTTTATCTTTCCCGGGCACGAGAGAATAGTTTAACGTCCCGGGGATCCGAGGCCCGGCTCGAGTTTTAAGGTGCCGGTACCTGTACATTCTACCCTCAATTCCTACTCAAGTCTTTATCTTCCCCGAGCATGAGGGAATAGTTCAACATCCCGGGGATTCGAGGTCTGGCTTAAGGACCAAAGTATCTACCTTTAGTGCCGAGGTTTTTCATGCCACAACGGAAGTTGTTTATGGTTTCTTTTTTTGCCGAAAGTAAATATTTCATTTATATCTTCTCGAGATAACACATGATAAGCACACTTTCATCACATAAGAAGATATCTGTCTCGTCATCAAATCCAAACGGACGACGGCCGATCACAGGATCTCACATCATCATAATTGATGAGCACACACGGCATTTTTCGCTTGTTTTTAGATTGAAGAGTAACCTAGGACTAAAAAACATAAAAAAAAAGTTGAATAATTACGGCATTCGATAAAAATTGCGAGAAAAGATGGAAATATAATAATATTTTAGCATAAAAGAGACTCTTTGTAATATTGGGAAAAATATCTGTTTACAGCCAAGCAATTTTTGGAAATTACTTTGGATAAGATCAAAACCAGTCAAGTAATTCTTGTATTTCTTGGCAAGTGTAGCAAGAGTTTCCAAAGTTGGCAAACTCATCTTATCTTTCCTTGTATAGGGACCGTAGCTTAGGAAAGTTGTTTTATTGCATATGTAGTAGCTAATGTGTTTCATTAATCATTAGCTTCTTCTACTTTAAATTCATGTAAGCAAAGTACTCATTCAATTAAACACGGATGAAGTAAGAGTACATCTTCAAATTTGAAAAAAAATGTATTACATGTGTAAGTGTCCTAATAACGATTACACACAAATTGCATCCTAGAGAATGCATGATTAATTCCTTATCTTCCCTCACCACGATTCGGATGATAAAGTAATATTGTTGTCCTCTTCTTCATGTTTGGACACATTTTGCTGAAGTCAATTCTTAATTAATCATCCTTCATATAGTCATTTCTACATTTTTTTCGCAGTTAAGATGTATCTATTATATTTCATATTTCGTTGGCTAATATTAAAATAGAGTCCGATGGTACCATAGACATCGATGGGATCAGTACGTCATAAATCTAGTAATGCAAAACTCTGCTCTTGCACCATTTTAGAATGTCGATATTATTTTCGTCAACTCTTACGATGTATTTTGGGTTGTCCATTATTAAGTACATCTCTATTGCGGCCTTCCTAAAGGTGAATTACCAAGGAAAAGTTAATGGATTACTCAGCAAATACTTAGTGCTGGCTCTCCTGGCCCATATTAGTTGCAACTTTGGAGTTTTAATTAAATCATTCAAACATGCAATTTAGTTTATGTAGGAGTCGTCACTAATTTATAGTGGGTCGGTTAATAACCCAAGTAAAATATAGGAGAATATTTTACTTATGCGAACTAGAGATTTCATTATACTAGGACTTGATTACGCTCAATAAATCTAATGTTCTCTTGGTATCTTTTCTCTTTTATTTCAAAATGTATTTTGCAAGTAGTCTAAGTCAATTTTAAGGCTAAACCACTAACATGAGTGGGCGATCATGCAGGTATGCAATAATAAATTAAATGACTCCCTAAATGAATTGTAAGATGTGACATGCATATTATAGAACAAACTAATTCTATATGAGATATGTATGCAATATTTTTAGAATTAACATCATGAAAAACTCCAAATGAGTACACCTGTGATAATTTACCTTCCGTTACTTTCCGTTAAATTTTATCGTCAAATTGCTGAGTTTGATGAAATGTAATAATTTACCCCTCTATTTGTTATAGGTTTATCAATTTGTGATTTTTCGTGGTATTAATCTAATTTAACAAAAGGTAAATTTATCACAAGTGTATTAATTTGGGGTTTTTAGCGGTCAAAAAATTAGTTTGGGATAAATTTGTCGTGAATATATTGATTTGGGATTTTTGGTGGTTAAAAAATTAGTTCGGGATAAATTTGTTATAAGTGTACAAGTTTGGGGTTTTTCGCGGTATTAACTCATATTTTTATGATATTTTTTATGAGCTATAATAAGGAACAACCTAAATTTACATGATGACCAAAATTAAACTATGAAATAATTTATATCAAACCCTATTGTGGTTAGTGAAATAATCGGGTGTGAATAGGTTATTTAGTAAAATTTGACAGCTTTTTGCGGAATTGAATAGAAACAAGTTTATATGTGCCACAACATACTTCATGCATACAAGAACTGTGTGGGCGGTGTTTCTATTAGACAAATTGAAAAACAAGTAAATGTGATAGAGTAGATGCATGTGAATTTACAGTGGTTCTACTTGGAATAAGCCTACGACCACTCTTACGAACTAAACATCCACCAACAAGGCTGGAATTCACTAATAGCTCTTGAGATGTTACATATGTAGCTTGTGATGTTCTACCCAAAGTCAGTAGATCACACTACCAAGAATACACGCACTATTATGACACTTATACACTTTCTTAAAAGATTAACAATCAGTGTATGACTCTTAATGAGCAAATCAATTGATCTAAAGTGTGTGGGATATTCTTGTAATTTTCGTGGCTTGTCTCTGCCTACATTGGCTTGCACTAATCTGTTTTTATAGTCACTGATCTTCAAGTTGATCATTGAATGATCTTTGAGATAATCGATGTAGCCGTTGCAGATTGCAATAAAATCATGTGAGAGTTGGGTGCCCATACAATTGGATCTTCCCATAATTACCGGCTTGTGATTGGCTATCAAATTCCTTTGAGTGCATAACGATGGTCAAAGAATGTCTGAGTCTTCCTCACTTGATTAGAAGTGAGCTTCTTGGTTTAATATAAGTCTGTAGCTTCTATCAACTTTCCTTGGTTCTGTCCAATGATTTAATTGACAATTGTTGTGTTTATCAAACTCCATCGATTTTTCCCAAGCACGTATGTGAATTAGACTCCCACAATCTCTTCACCTATTGGTTTCTCCAAGATCTTAAAAACTTCCCATTCTCTTTGACTTGTTGATCCTTAAGGTACTTCCAATCTTTCAAGTTCTTTCACTTATTACTTAGGATAGTTTCAATGATATTGAGTCATCAATAATCACCTGATCAGATACAACGCTGGCATCTATCAAACCATAATATGTTACGGATAGTTTTGTCGGTATTAAAACCTTTGGAGGTTTTCTGAACAAATACTAATCTAAATAATGTAATTTCCTAAGTCACTATATGATTCCTAATGCACCTGAGATATGCAATTTCAAAATAAAGAAACATGCACGAATGCAATCTAAACTAAATGCAATGTAATTTTCTTAAATTTATTTTAATGATGTATATGTCTAATCTAATGACGTATAAAATCTAACACTTACATGATTGATGATTGTATTAGATTAATCTAATTAAGGGTCCAATCTTTAGTCCCAAAGTTTGTATTCTCAATTATCATATACATATATTAAACGACTCAAACAAGGGAGCCTATTTGGCAATGCCTAAATAAATTATGCCAAATCAAGTTAGAATCAAATAATGCCAATTTATACGATTAAATATTCACATTAAGTATAGTTTAGGAAATTACCTAAACTGGTTTCTTGACTCAAACGGCAACTGGCAGCAAGAGGAGGTTGTTGAGATTATTGGAGGATCATCGGTGTTACGGATTTTCGATAGAGCTTGTAGATAATGCGTGACATCCCCAATTTGGACCAAGTCGATCAAATGAAAGTGGCCATGGAATTGGCGAGCGGATCGATTCGAGGGTCGGTCATGGATCAGTTGGTATGGTTGGAACAGGTATCTAAATGATTGATCATGGTTCAATCGGAGGATCATCCATGGATCGGCCAAGGGATCGATACTGAAATGACTTTCTAATCACGCAAGTTAATTAGAGTGACTCGACTATGGATCGACTTTTCAACCAAAAGGGTCGGTAGTGGAACGATCCCGGACGGCCATGGATCGATTTTGCATGAGCATGTGTTGGTCGCGGGTAATTCTGCTTGGCCATGCACCGGTCGCGGATGACCATATATCGATTCCGTGGTATTCGATTCTACGCGACTACATAACATATGACATCCACAATTTGGACCCCGACTTGACCAAGAGAAAATGGCCAAGTAATTGGTGTGCAGACCGAACCGAGGGTCGGTTATGGATTAGTAGGTATGGTTAAAACGGGTAATCAAAGAATCGGCCATGGCTCGATCGAAGGATTGTCCATGAACTAGCCAAGTGATTAGCCATGAAACGATTCCCCAATCACACAAGTTGATTAGAGTGATTCGACCATGGATTGATCACGCGACCATAAGGGTCGGTAGTGGGACGATCTCGAACAGTCATGGATTGATGCCGCGTGAACATGAGCCGGTTGCGGGTGAGTTCGCTTGGCCATGCACCGATCGCGGGCAACTATGGACTGATCCTATTGTGGCCAATTTCACGTGACTACATGACAACTGAGGGTCGATCATGGATTGTTAATGCTCGAATGTGGACTGGTTGTGAATCGATCATGGATCATTGCGTTGAATTGGGTAGGTCATGGACAGGCTATGTGCCAGGCTAAGAGCCTTGTGGCTTGGTCGCGAATCAGGCTTTGTGCCGGCCGTACAACCCAGGCCATGTGCTTGGCCATGGATCGGCCATGTGCCCATCAGTTAGGTCATGAGCCGGCCTTATGCTCGACCATGTGCCAATCACCGTGCCTAGCGCTTGTGCCAAGCTATGTGCCCATCAGTTCCGACCCAGACTTAGTCTTGTGCCGATCAGACTGGGCCACGGACCATGCATTGTGCTCGGCCGTGTGCTGATGCAAGTATTAGTTAGTGTGTCGGCCCCTCACTCGTGTGGCTCAATCATGTGCTCGGCACCCCGTCTGTTCGGCTTGGCATTATGCCCATGCAACTGGCCTTGTACCGTTCATTTGACCCAGCGCTCGAGCGACCTGGCTTTGTGCCTGGCGCTATGCCCGTGTGGCCCGACTGTGTGCCAGGCCTTGCGCTCGATCAGGCCCGACTGAATAGGCCATGCGCCTGGTCAGTCCGGCTGGTCCGGTCTTGCATCGTTCAACCCGGACTTTGGCTCGGTTATGTCCGGTCATGCTTGGACATATTTCTACACCAAACCTCGATCCGAATAGAATGGTCGATCGTTTTTAGACACATAAAATTCCCATTTACTTAGCTCACCTTTGCTAGTATCATAATAAGTTTTGGAGGATGCGCTTAATAAAAAAGGTGAGTCATAAGTTAGTTGTCCTTAGTGAATTATTAAGTGTTCGATACCCATTGTCATGTCCCGACTTGGAATTACGATCGATGCTTAATGACCGAACATGACTTAAACGGAACCGTGACTCGCGGAAATGTATTAGTGCGTCCCGTTCATTTTAATCAATGCGCATGCGAAAGCAAATCAAAATAAACGAGACAGCATGAGTGAGATAAGCAAACATCGCACGTTATATTTACATGCTATGTGCTTATTTTGTCAAGCCCTTCTTTGGGCCCTTACAAGCCACGCTTATATTTTACATGCCTATTTCAAGGGCAATTCTGCAAGCAAGCCAACTATCAAACAAACAAAACTTTGGCTTGGGTTCCTATCTTCACTACGGTTTCTCGCTTCTCGCTCCTTACTCCTCTTGCTCCTCGTCCGTTCGGCCATCTCTCACCCCACCCTCGGCTTACCCCGGAGCCGGCCAGTCCATGCCGGTGAATGGACCATTGAACCCTCGTAGAGGTCAAATCCAATCTCTGTTAGCCAAACGGTACCAAGCCACGTACGTATGAGGGACTAACTCCTCTCGACCCTCATCTACCATCACATACGTGGTGATCCTACGATAGGCTCGACCTTTGCGGGTATCGATGACCGTGAGCAGCTCCACTCTTATCTCGTTGGGATTTCCGAATCGGGTTGAGGGAGACGCCATGTTGCGGACTTGAAAAGAGAAAAAACAACGGAGAGTGAGTCGGGGAGACTTAATAAGTGAAAACACTAATATCAAGCGAGGACGAGACAATCGCCGTTCACATAAGTCAGCTCTTACCGTACTGACATTGATGGCAAATCAATAGCAAAGTTCGTGCTATGAAACAACAAAAGAATATCAAATATGATTATCATACGTGAGCATCACTTGTCAAATAAGAACAAGCTATAATCGACTAATAAACCAAGAAACGGGCCAAACAAACCATGTTACAACGTATTGCAACTTTCTTTTCCGATATTAGGGAATTCACTTACTCAATGAAATACTAGAATACAAGATACTAAAGAAAGCAAGTTGTTGGCGGCTTGGTCTTGAGCACGAAAAAGGCTTGAGTTCGGGAAAAAGGGGCCTTGGGCGATTCTTGGGTGTGACTTTCTAGTTGGCCGAACAAGCAATGAGGAAAAAGAAGGTTGGCTGGTGCTTCTTTAGGCGTGAATAAGGAAGCAAGAAGGAAAAAGAGAAGATGATAATTGGTTTTTTGGGAGGCTTCTCACGTGAGCTTCTTACTCCTTTTTAAAGACAAGTTAAGCTTGGAGAAGAAGCCAAGCAATAAATGCATTAGTGCACTAAGGCCAAAAGAAATGAAGCATGGCAATTAAGTGTTTTTAATATGATCTTATCCCTTGGTCTCTCTCTCTCTCTCTCTCTCTCTCTCTCTCTCTCTCTCTCTCTCTCTCTCTCTCTCTCTCGGTTTCTTCCTTTTTCCTTTAGCGGATTTCCTTTCTCGGTTTGCCTCTTCACTTGGCCGATTATCTCTTGGTTTGTGCCCATAATTGGTGGCCATTGAGTCATCAAACTCCTTTAATGCCATGTACAACTTAGCTGATCAGTCATTATTGAAGAGGACACCTAAGTGCGGGTGCAATTATGGATGCCTTAAATGGCTTTAATGGAGCCTTTGACCAAGTCAATAAATTTGTCTTCTTGTCCTTTTCAATTCTAAACCGTGAGGGACCTCTGAAGCAAGTTGGTTCATTCCCAACTACTTGGGCTAATCGGTTTACACAAAACCGGCTAATTGACACTACACTCATGACCTCGCATCATAGTTATTTGTATTATTTTTCGAGAGTTGTCCACGCTTGGTATACCTGTTCAACCCGAGGTTCGGTGTGAGAATGTCCTCAAATATTACCTAACACAACCAAACAAAGGTCTAAGCAAAATAGAATAAACCTAAGCTAACTGGGTGGCTGGGTGCGTGGCCGGGTCTGACTTGGCGCGAGGCCTGACGCTCTACCGGGCCACACGGGCACAGGGCCGGGTACATAGCCGGGTCGCATAGGCGTTGTGTCGGGTTGCACGAGTGACGTGCCAAGCACCATGCCGGCTGCACGTGCAACGTGCTGGGCATCATGTCGACCACATGAGCGACGTACTGAGCACCACGCCTGGTCACACGAGCGAGGGATTGGTTCACGGCCAAGCATGCGCAATGGCTCATGAATGGTACGATGCACGGCTCATGGCCATATTTCTTGGACACGGGACTAGATCGGAACCGGATCTTACGGGCATAACGCCTGGCACAGGGGTCAGGCACAATGACCGGTACACGATCGGGCACGCAGCCGGTCCATGGCCTAGTTGACGGGCAAGATGGCCAGTCATGTCCGGGCGCACGGCCTGGCCGGCGCGGCTGGTACATGGCTTGGTCCGCGGCCAAGCCGTTGGGCTCGTGACCTGGCACATGGTTCGTCCATGGCCAACTTGACTTGGCACAATGATTCATGGCTGATTTGCGATCGATTCACGTTCGAGTATCAACAACTTGTGGTCGACCCTCGATTGTCATGTGACCTTGTGGAATCCAGTACCTCGGAATTAACTCATGATCATTCGTGATCGATACATGGCTGTGCGGTATCATCCGCGATCGACACATGCCAACATTGGACTGATCCACAGCTATCCCGGACCGTTCCACTAACAGCCCTTATGGTCGAAGAGTTAATCCACAGTCATATTACTCTAATCATCTTGCGAAATCAGGGAGTCATTTTACTGTCGATCCCTAGGCCAATTCATGGATAATCTTTCGATCGAACCATGACCAACCCTCTGTACACTTGTTTCGACTAAATTGTCCGTTCCATTATTGACCCTCGGCTTGAATTACCGGCTCATTCATCGATGACTTGTCCTTGGCTCCTTGGCCCAAAATCGGGATGTCACGGTTCTTGAAGGGCAAGAACAAGTATCACACACTCAAACTTGGGAAATAAGAAGCCAAGTAGACCAAGTCAACTTTAGGTCAATAATTGGAGGCTAATCATTTGTGAAAATCTAATCTTCTAAGTTGTCTTCAGCCAATTATTGAGGTGTTCTTGAGAATTTTAGAGGGACAAGACAAGTCACACACCGAACTTGAAGAACAATACAAAGAGGAGACCAAGTCAATAGAAATTATTGGAGGGCCGTCATTAGGAGCTTAGGTGTTCTCTTGGCAATTAATGCATGAGATGATTCACATACTCTAAACTTAGGGCATAATGATCTTGATAAGAGACTTTGAGAACAAGTAGGACACTTGTTAGATAATTGAGCCAACAATGATTAAGCCTAGGATTTTGCAAGATTTTCCCTCCATTATCAAGTGTGACATTCCCGAATTTGGACCTCGGTGGCCAAATTAAAATAGTGATAGATTGGGCAAGTAGTCCAAGCCTAGGGTTGGTAATGGAATGGACAATATGGTTAGGACGAGTGTACTGAGGGTTGGTTATGGTTCGATCGAAAGATTATCCATGAATTAGCCTAGGGATCGATAGTGGAATGACTCCCTAATAATGCAAGACGATTAGATTGATACGACTATGAATTGACCATTTGACCATAAGGGCTGTTAGCGAGACGATTCGAGATAGCGATAGATCAATACTGTGTCGGCATGTGTCGATGGCCGGTGATATCAAACGGTCATGCATCGATCACGGATGACCATGAGTTGATTACGGGGTACTGAATTTCACGAGGCTACATGTCAACCCGGGGTTGATCATGAGTCGTTGACACTCGAACATGGATCGGTCGTGAATCGGCCACGGATCGTTGTGTCAAGTCGGTAGGCCATGGACGAGCTATGTGCCAGGCCACGAGCCTAATGGCTTGGCCACGAACTAGGCTATGTGCCAGTCGCACCGGCTAGGCCTCATGCCCAGAAATGACTAACCATTGTGCTTGTCAGTTAGGCCACGTGCCCAATTGTGTGCTTGACCCTTGTGCCAGGCAATATGCCCATCAGATCTGGCTCCGATCTAATTCTATGGCTAAGAGACTTGGTCATGAGCCATGCATTGTGCCCATTTATGAGTTGATGTGGACATCGAATCCTATCGAGGAGGAGGTGCTAGGGACCTGTTGTTTTATCCGTTAGGCTTGATCACTCGAGCGAGAGCGAAGGAATTTAAATAAGCTATTGGCATCATGGTTCAAGATATTTGGAATGGAGATAATCTTGATTTGAAACTTGAAGATTCTAAAACTCCTTGGCGCAGCATGATTACTTTTTGTCCAGCGAATTCCGAAGGAGTTTAGAATTGACGAACTCCGAATTGGCTTAAATTTGGATGGACGCTTGGAAACGGGCCGTTGATCAATACTGGTAGGATTAGCGATTTGGAGTCGTTTAGATGAACTTTTAGGCCTATTTCCATTTTTGGACGAATTTTTAGTAATTAAGGTTATTTTTGTAATTTTAATCCTGGTAGGATTAGGATTAGGATTAGGGTTAGCACCCTATATAAGGTTGCTTATAGGTTTCTAAGAGGAGGTAGAATTTTATATAGAGAAATTTTCTTCTTGAGTTTTCTTGAGGATTAGATCTTATCAAGGCTCCCTTGTGGCGATCGAATTCAACTTATCGAGCAAGATCGCGAATTCTCTTGTTCGTTGCGTTATAGCGTGGATTGGTTGACACAGGTTCGTCAACAGGTCACGTTCATACCGAGATTACTAATCACAGGTTCGATTGGGGGTCGAGGTCAATAATTCGTAACTCACAGATTTTCGTAGAAAGATCATCTTCCGCACAGATTCATATCATGAGCCAATGCATGTGTTGGGCCCATAAACCAGCCCCTTGTGTCACGTCCCGAACCATTCACGATCGATACTTATTGATCGACCATGATCGGAACGAGCCCGTGAAGCGTAAATCATTATTAGAACGTCCCGTTGATTTTAAATATAAAAAGCATGCGGAAGCAAATTCAACGAGACAAAACCAAGCAATAAAGGCAAACGGTGCATGTTGTATTTACATGATGGTTTCGTGCTTATTTACAAGCCCTACCTCGGGCAACCAGTCATATTAAACGATATTTTTCACATGCCTATTTCAAAGGCACTTCCGAAAAAAACAAGCAAGCCATATGCACAACAAAATTTTGGCTTGGGTCCTTAGCTTCTCTATGGCTACTATCTCCTCGTCCTCGCTCGCTCCTCCCCGCCCTCGTCCGCTTGGCCGTCCTCACGCCCCGCCCATGGTCGGACCCGGAGACGAACCGTCCATACCCATGAAAGGGCCGTTAAACCCACGAAGGGGGCCGACCCAGTCCCCGTCAGCTAGGCGGTACCAGGCCACATACAGGTGCGGAACAAGGTCTACCCGACCTTCGTCAACCATCACATAGGTTGTAATCCTGCGGTAGGCACGGTTCTCTCGGGTATCGATCACCGTCAGGAGTTCGGCTCTCATCTCGACCGGGTTGCCAAATAGGGTTGGGGGTGACGCCATTTCTACGGACCTGAAAAGAGGAAAAACAACGGGGAGTGAGTCGAGGAGACTCAGTAAGTAAAACTTTACTAACATACGAGGATATATTAATCATCGTTACACGAAACAATCTTACCGTACCGGCCTCCGTGGCCGATCAAACAACGAGCATAGAAAGCATAAAACAAGGAATCCAAGCATGGCTAAGTCACGGTTTACCTCACGTGTCGCGCCTCGGTTTCTATTTTGAAATAGATAACATGCAAAGAAAACACGAAACAAGGCAAACTCGTTATCGAGAACACAACATCGGAACACCAAAAGCCGAGAACGGGGGAAAGCTTATGATACGACGTATTTCAACGTCATTTCCCGGTAGTAAAATCCCACTTACCCTTTGATAAAACAAGAACTAAAGAGAAGAGAATGGACGGAAAGGCGACGGTCTCGGTTTCGAACAACTCTCGATAATGAATTTTCTTTCTCTCTCTCGGGTTTTCTTTCTCTCTTGACTCTTGGCTTTTTCCCTCTTTCTAAATTTCGGCACTCTCTCTCTCTCTCTCTCTCTCTATTTCTTGATCGGTTGGTGCATGTGGGAAAAAGTGAGCCAAATTTCTCCTACAAGGTTCTATTTATAGAGGAATAAAGTGAACTTAGATGATGCGTGCGCATATGTCATAAGGGGGTGAGGTATGCGCACGTGTCATCAGAACGATGAGGTAAGCGCATACCTCATCCCTTCATTAATGACATAGTCCAAAGAGTCAAGATAATAATGAAAATGGCCATAAAGTCTCCCTTTCTCTCTCCTCTCTAAGCTGGCCGTGGACTCTCTCTTCCCCCTTGGCTGTCCGTGAGTCTCTCTCCCTCTCCTTCGGTCAAAAATTGAAGAGCAAGGTCATAAAAGCTCCATAAATGGTCATAATGGTAAGTTTGAAAAAGAGGCTCAAGGAATAAATGAAGGCAATCATGATGAAGATAAGGTTTGACCAAGTCAAACTTTCTAGGGTTTTCTCTAATTGGCTGAATTCAATCCCAATTTGTTCGGACCAAACGAGTCTCGCGAAAATACGCTCGTAACGTCCGAATCGAACCCCGCACCTTAATTAATCCCAAACTTTTCCCAAGGGTTTTTCTCACAAAATAATTCCAATAACACCCTTTTAAAATAGAATTTAATGTAAAAAGGCCTTTACAATTGTCCAAATTTGGCCCTACAAAAATCTAAGCCAAAATAACCAAATTTGGCCTTCTCGGGTAAAATGGGCACACGGCCGGGCTATTGGGCAATTTTGCTGGCCTGATCAGGCGAGTGGCTGGGCTAGTGGCCGGGCCGCACGGGCAACGTGCCGGGCCGCACGGGCAACGCGCCGGGCGACGTGCCGGGCTGCACGGGCAACGCGCCGAGCGGCTCGCCAGGCGGCACGAGCGACGTGCCTAGTGCGTGGCCGGCCGTATGGGCACCGTGCCGGGTCTTACGGGCAAGAGATCGGTTCGTGGCCCAATACGCACATCGGCCCGGGATTGGCACGACGCACGACTCATGGCCACATTTCTTGGACACGGGACAAGATCGGGACCGGATCTTACGGGCACAACTTGTGGCACGAGGGTCGGGCACAATGGCCGGCACACGAACGGGCACGTAGCCGGTCCGTGGCTCGGCTGACGGGCACAATGGCCGGTCATGACCGGGCGCATGGCCTTGGCCGCCGTGACCGGCAATTTTGCCCGGGCCGCGACTAGGCCATTAGGCACATGGCCTGGTACATGTCTCGTCCATGGCCTTCCCGACTTGGCACAACGATCCGTGGCCGATTCGTGATCGGGCCACGTTCGAGTATCAACGATCCATGGTCGACCCTCGGTTGTCATGTAGCCGCATGGAAAACCGGTACCCCGGGATTAACTCATGGTCACCCGGGACGAATGCATGGTCGTGCGGTATCACCCGCGACCGACACACACCTACCCCGGACTGATTCACAGTTATCCCGGACCGTTCCACTAATGGCCTTTATGGTCGAAGGATCACCCCATGGTCGTATTACTCTAATCACTGGCGTAGTCAGAGTCATTCCACTGTCGATCCCTAGGCCAACTCATGGACAATCTTTCGATCGAACCACGACCAACCCTCAGTACACTCGTTCCGATCATGCTGTCCATTCCAATACCGACCCTCAACTCGACTTACCCACTAATCATCTTATCATAAGCCCTCGGCTTCCTAGGCTCAAAATCGGGGATGTCACACATTGCCCGTGCGAATCGGTGTCGTGCTCGGCATGCCACTCGTGCAGCCTGGTACTGCGCCCGTGTGCTCGGCCACACCCTTAGTCATATGCCTGGCCGTGTGCCTGTGTGGCCTGACAGTGTGCCCGGCCCTGCGCCTGGCTAGGCCCGATTGCATATGCCATGCACCTGGGCATCCTAATAGGCCCAAGCTTGCATAGTTTGACTCAAACTTTTGCATGGTTATACTTGATCATATTTAGAGGGTTTCCTACACTAAATCTTTGATCGAACGGGTATAATAAGTGTGTTTTGTCCGAAAAAACCCTCGAAAAATTAGTGGGATGATTATGATGCGAGGTTACAAGTTAAGCATCGATTAGCCGGTATCATGTAAGCCGATTGATCCGAACTATTTGTGAGTAAAACCAACACTTGTAGAGGACTAGAAAAAGGCCTCATGCTTAAGAAAATAGAGGGAACTAAGAGACAAAATTTGACCAAGTCCAATTTTTCACTAAAAGCCACAATTATTGAAACTTAGCTTAGGTGTCCCCCTTCATAATTGGGACCGGTTGAGTTGTCCACCCCCATAATGGAAGCATGGTGACTTATGATCATCAATAATTAGCTAAGGACAAGAGAGAGAGTCGGCCAAGGAAGAAGGGAAGGAGCCTAGAGAGAGAGAGAGAGAGAGAGAGAGAGAGAGAGAGAGAGAGAAATAAAGCCATTAATGGCTTAGATTTGCTAGATCATGTCATAATCTTATTTTGGCCTTCCTTCATTAATGCCATTAATGCTCAAGATTTCTCTAGATCAAGTTCATCATGGCACTTGACTTTAGGGGCCGTATCATTATGGCTTTGTATCTTCTTCATAAAGACTTGGGAGGACCACTATATATAGTAGAGACCCCAATTGAATGGAGCCACATACGCACATGCATACACTCACGCACAAACCAACCGGCTAATAACTCTTCCACTTGTTTCCTTGCTTCTTTGTTCAATGCCTATAGTTTCACCAATCACCATCCACTTTGTCCCCTTTTGTTTGGCCACTAGGAGCACGCCCGAAACCTGTCCAAGACTCCCGTGTCCACCACATGCCTCTCACTTTCTTGTTCTAGTTTTATCGTGTTGTGTAAATGAATTTTCTAATATCGGGAAAGGAAGTCGAGATGCGTTGTGACGTGATTGCTTGGATCGTATTTTAGTCACTTGGTTGATCATAGTTGGTTCTTTTCATGATTTGCTTATATTTCGTGTTTGATGTTCACCATCTTGATATAGAAAATGGGGCTTGACTATGATGTTCTTGAGAGGTAGCCATGCTTGATGTTCTCTTGTTATTTCTTGGTATGAACTTTGCTATTGATTTGCCATCGATACTGGTGTGGTAAGAGCCAACTCATGTTAACAGTGATCGATTCATCATCGCTTGATAATAGTGAGTTAACTTATTGAGTCCCCCGACTTATTTCTCGTTGTTTTTCTCTTTTCAAGTCCATAGGATGGCGTCTCCCCCAACCCGTTTTGGCAACCCTGTAGAGATGTGAGCTGGATTGCTCACTATGATATATGCTCGTGAAGGCTGTGCCTATCGTCAAATTACAACTTATGTAATGGTGGATGAGGGCCTCAAAGAATTGGTTCCCTATACATGTGTGGCGTGGTACTGCTTGTCTAACGGAGACTGGATTAGACCCCTGCGTGTGTTTAACGACCCCTTTGACGGTATAGGCGGGCCAGCTCTGGGGCATGTCGCGAGTGGGGTGTGAGATGGCCAGGTGGACGGGTTGTGGGGGAGGAGTAGCACGAGTAAACAGGAGCGCGAAGAGACGAAGTAGTGGGATTAGGATCACCCTAAGCCGAAATTTCGTTGTTCATAGTCGGCCTTTGTTCGGAAATGCCTTTGGAATAGGTGTGTGAAATATATGCGTGGTTTGCAAGGGCTCAAAAGATGGCCTTGTTAAAATAAGCATGAATCATGTAAAAATAATGTGCGATGTTTGCTTACGATGTTTGTGATGTCTTGTTTAATATTGCTTCCGTTTGCGCATTTAAATGAACAGAATGTTCTAATTTATTTTCGCCAGTCACGGGCTCGAATGGGTCGTGATCGGTCAACAATCATCTATCGTGATTCCGAGTCAGGCGTGACCTTAGGCGCCAACTTGATGGAAATAATTGGTCTATTTGGCAAAATTATCATTAAGACTTGGGCTATAAATAGTTGGACCATCATTCCATTATTTCCCTTCTTTCCTTCAACCCTACATGCCTTTTCTCTCCCTATCACTTTCTCGGCCACTCTCTAATCCGTCCCTTCATCATCACCGAACACCCCTTTTAGAATCACTCCTTAACATTAGTAATAAGTGAATTCCCTATTCCTTGGTTAGGATGTTGTGTTGCGTAGTTGGGCCTAAGTGATGACCTTTCTTATAGTGATTCATGCTTGTATGGGTGTTGTTTGTTCTTGCATCATAGCCGTGAGTCAAGGCACAATCAGGCCACGAAAAGGGGCATCGTATAGTCTTGTACCCATGTTTTGGCATGACGGACCAAGTAAGCTAGATTGTGAGTATATGTTGAGGCGCATAGACTCGGGCCAAGTTCGGCTCCAAGCCGACGTTCAGTATGGTGGACCGAGCCACGAGCCTTAGACCACGCTTAGCATGTTAGGCATTTGCTTTATAGGTCATGAAGTACACGAGCACTGCAAGCCTTCGGGCCTTGAATGCGTGGACTAACATTATCAATATAAGAAATTAGATTATTTGATACTTGTTGCATGATCACACAAGGGACTAAGCCGTTACCGATGGATTTTGGAACGTTGCCCAATGGAGTTCGGATGCTCGATAGAGTTTGGATGCTCGATGGATTCCGGATGCCCGATGGATTTCGGATGCCCAGTGAATTCAAGAAGAATAGATGGATTTCAGTTAAAAATAACTGAATCCCGTGTGTTGATTATTGCATGCAACGTTTAAATACCATGCTTGATATTCTCTTGGTTGATGCTTATGACATGATTAGCACATAGGCATGGTAAGATGCATCTTTGCTATTAATCTACCATCGACAAGTGAAACGGTAATGGTTGATCTCTTGTTCAATAGTGAAGCTTCCTCTTAACCGAAATTTAGTGAATTTACTTATTGAGTTATGACTTACTCTTTATTATTTTCAGATTTATAGATATGTCTACGTCACCCTCGGTTCACCATGGACTTCCAATAGAAATGCATGTATCTGTAATTGACATAGTTGATGTAGAGCTCGAAGTCATATATCGCAAATGTACTTCCACGATTTGGGTGCAAGAGGACGTCAACAACTTAGTCCTCTACCGTTATGTAGCTTGATTCATTTGGTTTGACGGAGATTTGCGTGGACCGCTTTCTAACTTTGGTGAACCACCCGGGGCCGCAAATGATGACGCACCTAAGCGGACTACGAGCGGGCTGTAGGTAGCTGACCGAGCACAAGGAAGACTGACTTTTATTTTTTGAGGAAGGAGCCGGGATAGAGGAGCTAGGACTACCTGATCGAGCGAATAGTATATAGGAGATCGGATGCAATCCGAATATAAATGAATAAGGCCCATGTGGAAGGGCTTGTAAAATATGCACGTATCATATAAATTAAAGGTGTGTTTGTAAAATATGTTTCCTATCCCACTTCGATTGCTTGTTGTTAGGTGTCAAGTGTAAATACTTCCGCTTGTTCGTATCAAAAGATAAAAAGGAACTAGACGGTGACATGCCTGGGACGTCGCATCAATAACCCGAGCAAGGATGATCACGAATTTAGACCAAGGACGGGACCGGGTGTCACGGTCTTGGTTCGGGTCTTGACATGACAATCGAGAGTTGACCATGGATCGTTGATATTCGAATATGGGCCAGTCGCGAATCGGTCATGAATCATTGCGTTAAGTTGGGTAAGCCATGGATAAGAGTATCGTGGCTTGGTCGCAGACCAGTCTTTGTGTCGGCCATGTAAGCCAGGCCTTTATGCTCGGCCATGGACCAGTCATGTGCCCATCGGTCAGGCCACGAGCCAGCCTTGCATCCGGTCGTGTGTCAGTCATTGTACTTGACCCATGTGCTAAGCCTTATGGTTGTCAGTTCTGGCCTAGACCCAGTTTAGTCTCGACTAGACTTGGCCACGGGCCATGCATTATTCTCGTCCGTGAGCCAATGCCTATGTATGGTCCATGTCCCGGCTCCTTGCTTGTGTGGTTCAGTCGTGCATTTGGCAACCCGTTCGTGCAACTCGAGACCATGCCTGTGCATTCGACCCTGCACCCGTGTGGCCCGACAGTGCACCCGGCCCTGCGCTCACGTGGCCAGGCCGTGTGCTAGGCCCTGCGCTCAGTCAGGCCTGATCAAGCAGGCTACGTGCCAGGACATTCCAACTGGCTTGGCCTTACGCTATTCAACCCAGTCTTTGGCTCGGTTGTGTCTAATCATAGTTGGACATATTTTTACACCAAACCTCGGTTCTAAATGGGATGGTCGATCATTTATGATACTTGAAATCCCTAATTGCCTTAGTTGCTTATTAAGTCAAGCTTTAGGTGAAGTTTGGTGCCCAAAGGAAGATAAGCCACTGAAATTAGTGTTCTTGAGATAGGCCATGTGATTCACGCCCAAGAGCTTCTTGGAACAAGAAGACAAGTTGACTTGACTAGTTAGCCAATAATAGAACTTGGCAAGGATGGTATCGATAATAAAATTTGTCTTACAAGAACCAATAATGGAGACGAACTCCCAATAATAGAGCCATTGACCAATAATGGAGCTTGTCTTGCAAGAACCAATAATTATGGAGCCTAGAGGGATGATTCACGCCCAAAGGAATTTCATGGGCTAGAAGATAAATTGACAACTTCCTTTGTAAGTTGTCAATAATTGAACTTGGTATAGAAAGCACCAATAATGGATGCAAAGCCAATAATTAAGGTATCTTGAGGAAGACACCAATAATTTGTGTCTTGGAGACCAAGACAAAGAGGGTCACACCCAATTCAAGAAAAGAGAGGGATTAAAGGTATAACTTGAAGTCATTAAAAGAATCTTAGACTTAATGGCCTTCTTGACAACTTAGAGACTAAGTTAGGTAATGAATACCCTTAAATAACTTGGTAGGGTTAATAACCCTAGATTAGAGACTTGAAGGCTAAGTTTGGAAATGAATGGCTTTAATTGAAGGCTTGAAGAAGAAGATTAATGATGGCCAAAGACTTTCAAGACCCCTTCATCATTAGCTTAGACTTTGGTTTTATTTTTTTTTCATAAAAGGCATTGGTAGGCTACCCAATAAATAGAAGTGTCCACATTTAGTCTCCCTTTTTCCTCGCACCATTACCAACTCTCACGCCTCTCTCTCTCTCTCTCTCTCTCTCTCTCTCTCTCTCACACACACACACACACACACACACACACACACACACACATACACACACACACTTACCCCACTTAGCCGACCATCATATCGCCCTCACACTATCTTCTTGGTCCCCCACTAGATCTTGCTTTTTTCTAGTAGAGTAACTAAATTCCCTAATCTCGGGATAAGATGTTGCAATAAGTTATTGATTTGTGTCTTTATCCGAGCCATGATAGGGACTTGATTGTTGTTGCTTGTGTGCTTTGTTATTTTGTAAGACATAGTCATGAATCAAGCACGGCTCGATCGCGAAAGAGGGAACGTATGTCTTGTACGCACGTTATGGCGTTTGGATCAAGACTTGCTTGGCAAAGGTTCGATATTGAGGCATATCGAATCCGAGCTAAGTATGGTTTTGTTCAACACTTGGCGTGTCGGACCAAGTCATGGGCCTTGGATCGTGACCGACATATTAGATGATTTAAGCTTATTGTCCATAAATCACGTGCACTCAATCCTTCGGGCAACCTTGTTTGCTTGGACTATTAAAGAAAGATAATAAATTGGTTTGCTCGATGTTTGTGATACATGGATACACGAGGGACTAAAACCGTCTACAATGGATTTCGAGACGTTGCTCGATGGATCTCGGATGCCCGATGGATTTCGGAAGAACCGATGGATTTTGGTTAAAAATAAATGAATCCGTTGTGTTTGTTCTTGCATGTATTGTGTAAGTACCATGCTTGATGTTCTCTTATTTGATATGAGTGCCATGAATAGCACATAGGCAAGGTGAGATGCATCTTTGCTATTGATCTGCCATCGACACCGGGGCGGTAAGGTTGGACGCGTGTTCGATGACGATTGTTTCCTCCTAACTTGACATTAGTGGATTTAGTTATTGAGTCCTTAACTCACTCCTCATGTTTTTCCTTAGACTCGTAGGATAGCGTCTTCGCTTGTGCGTTTTGGTACCCTTGTGGAGCTTATTGTGGACGTTATGGACGTCATAGATGCGGAGGAGGTAGAGCCTATCGAAAAGTGATTTCTGAAGTCATGGTCGATGAGGGACTTGACTGCCCTATCGCTTATAGGCACGAAGCTTAGTATATATGGATGGAGGGCAAAATGTTCGAACCCCTCTACAGGTTCAATGGTCCTTTTGGTGGTGCCAACGGATCGTCACTTGGGAATGTTGCAAATGGAGCATAGGTGGCGGATCCGACTCGGGAGGGACCGAGCGCATTTGTGAAGAAGCTTTTTGGGGAAAACCTTTTTTGGAGGGAACCACGATAGCGGTAATAGGGTAACCCGATCGTGTATGTTATAGTAGATGCACGTATGTGAATTGGCCCGAAAGAAGAAAAGGCATGTAAAAATGTTTGGCTTGTAATATATGCTATCATGTAAATATAAAGTTTGCTCATGATGCTTGTCTTAATCCCATTGTTTGTTTGATCTTATTGTGATTGTCCTGAGTTTATGCTTCCGCTTGTTCGTAACGATAAGACAAAATTGAACGGGACGTCGCAAATGGAGCCCACAGGTCACGGTCTTGGTTGGGACGTGACATAATGGCACTTGATGAGGGGAACACCACTGGCAGTGAACACGTTAGAAAGAGCCGCAAATAGTTGATGAAGCTCCATGTGACCTTCGGTAGGAGAATGCATAAATTGATTCACAAAGCTAACGACATATTTTCTCCGTGAGAGAAACAAGCCTTTACTAGAACTAGCAACTTCAATTCCGAGGAAGTATCGCAACAGATCCAAATGCTTGATATCGAAGTTCTTATGCAAATTTTTTTTTTTAGAGTTTCAATCTCTTGTTGATTATCATAAGTAATAACAAGGCCATCAACATAAATTATTATTACCATAATTGCTTCAAATTTTTTCTTAACAAATATAACTTACCCATTTTAAATCCAAATGTCATAAGAGTTGTACTCAACTTTTAGTACCATGCTTGAGGTGATTGCTTGAGACCATAGATTGCCTTCGAGTTTGCAAACAAATCCTTGATTTTCTAAGTGGTGACCAGAGAGAGGTCCATGTACACTTCTTCTCTAAGCTCTCCAAGAAGGAATGCATCTTTAACGTCCATTTGGAACAGAGACCAATCATAATTGACAGCAATTGACTTGAGAACTTTGAATGTATTCAACTTTACTACATGAACAAACGTATCTTTGTAGTCTACTCCATATTTTGGGTGAATCCCTTGGCCACCAATTTAACTTTGGGCCTTTCCATTGAACCATCACTTTTGTACTTGATTTTGTAAATCCATCGACAGCCTACAAAATATTTTTCAATAGGTGATGGAATAATATTCCAAGTCTAATTTTTATTAAGAGCTTAGAGTTCCTCATCTATGGCTTTTCTCCACACACTTGATTGTTGCACCTCAAGAAAGTTTGTAGGTTCAATGTTTGTATCTATAGCTAATAAGAATGTACAAAACTCTGGAGAGATGTAATCATAACAAATGTAAGCCTCCATGGGATAGGCTGTAGATGATTGTTACGTGACAAAGTCCCAAAGACGAGTTGAGGGCTGAGATGCTCGGGTTGATCGATGAACTGGAGCTATTTCCTGGATATGGTTAGAAATTAAAGCAGTTGTGTCTTGATTATCAGTGTCTCTCCCATCTCTCTGGTTCTCATGAATCACCAAATTATCAGAAACAATCGGTAATGGAGCAAATTCCATATCAAATCCACTATAATCATATTTGTTACTATTGCCATCTTTATTTTCTCCCTAAAAGAAAACTACATATGAGTTTCATCAAACATAACATCCCAAGAAATAAACATTTTTTGGTAGAGGGATCAAAGCATCTATAACCCTTTTTAACACTAGAATATTCCAAAAAAATGTGTTTGAGTGCATGAGGATCTAAATTACTCTTCGATGAAGTGTGAACGTAGCACACACTACCAAATACATGGAGATGAGAGGGATTAATTGACTGGCCAAGGAGCACATCCATTGGAAATTTGTATTACAACACCTTACTAGGAAGACGATTGATCAAATAGCAACTTATTATAACAACATCCGACCAAAAATGTCGAGGTAAGATTCCATGAAATAGAAGAGATTGTGTTACCTCAAGAAGGTAACAATTTTTCCTCTCCACAACCTCATTTTGTGGGGGAGTTCTAACACATGAAGTCTGATGTACGATACCTAGACTTTTGAGAAAAAACTCAAATGGGTGATTGGTGTATTCACTCTCATTATTAGTACGCAATATTTTAATTTGACCACTATACAGCGTATGGATCATTTGAGTAAATTCCTCGAAGACTGTTAATACTTCAGTTTTAGAGATAAGCAAATACGGCCAAGTGGTTCGAGATTTATCATCTATAAACATAATAAAATACTTAAAACCTTCTCGAGATTCAACTTGTGCATTACCCCAAACATTAAAATGAATAAACTCAAATAATTTAGATGTGTTATTTATCCTTTTAGAAAAAGAAAATCTATGATATTTAGCAAAATGACAAGTTTCACGGCAAAAGTACACTACAAGTGCCATAACTTATGTACGACGCTCACTTTAGTACCATAACTTTTTTTGGATCACTTTAGTGCTAAAATTTTTGAAAAACGATCACTTAAGTGCCAAAATTTTTGAAAAACGATCACTTAAGTGCCAACTCCGGTACCGTACACAATTTTTCGCCGGAAATCTGATGTGGCATTTTTTTTTATTAATTTATGAAGCTGACGTGGCTCGCCGGAGTCTCGCCGGAGATTGGCACTTAAGTGATCGTTTTTCAAAAATTTTAGCACTTAAGTGATCGTTTTTCAAAAATTTTAGCACTAAAGTGATCCAAAAAAAAGTTATGACACTTAAGTGATCATTTTTCCTCCGACTTGGCACCAAAGTGATCCGAAAAAAAGTTATGGCACCAAAGTGAGCGCCGTACACAAGTTATGGCACTTATAGTATCCTTTTGCCCAAGAGTTTGAATCTAGAGAAAAAGTAGGATCAATGGACCATAACACCCGATCTAATGGGTGCCCCATATGCCAATGTTATAGCAAAGATTTTATGCCTTTATGTTGACTAACAACTAAACCTGTACTCAAAAATCAAGAGTGTATAACCCCTTATGAAAGCGACCTTCACCAATTTTCCTCTTTGTGGGTTTGTCCAGAAAGATAATCTTATCACGGGAAAAGGTAACATTACAATTTAGATACCTAGTAATTTAGCTAACAGATAACAAGTTAGTAGATAGTGGGAGCATAAATAACACATCAGAAGAGTTGGAAAATAAATCCAATTTCCCAACCCTTTGAACATGGACCTTTTCACCATTAGCAACTGTAATAGAAGAGTAAGTATCAATAGGAACCTCACGTAGATGAGTTATCCAATGAAAACTATCATACTTGTGACCACTTGCTCCTGCAACAATTATAAAATAGTCCATAGAGGATACAGATAGGGCAAAGACATTATTAGAAGTTTGAATCATGTTTCTCAAGTCATGACTCAATTGAGACACACCACTGGAGGACATTAGTTGTTGGAGTTGTAAGGCTATTCGTCCCAAAACTGTTTGAAGATTTGTAGTAGTGACCTGATTGGTAACTTTAAGATCTGTAGTCTTATCTCTAATCTTATCCTTATTGGGTCGTAAGTGAGGGTGCAGATTTCGACAACAATCCTATATATGCCGATCTTTGATGCAATGGGAACAATGAAACTTGGTATTACGGCCGTGGCCTTTCCCTTTGCCACCATTAAAACGAGTGCCATCACTATTTTGGTTGCCAACGTTAGCTACATTAGCCAAAATCTCTATTAGTTCTCCCTTTGATTGGGTTCAATATTCATCACCCTTTGACAAGTTTTTTCTCGTTGAATAATGGCACAGATATTAGTAATGATAGTAGAGTAGCACTCATAAGAATCTGTCTCTTAACATTTTCATATTTAGGTCAAATACTAGCAAGCAACTGAAATATGTGATCTTGTTATTATCATTGAGTATACATATCGACATATTAAACTAGGAGATGATACTATCGAAGTTCATCCCATTTAGGTTTGATATCGCCAAGATGTTCAATAAAAGATTGGCTAGGGGCTTGTTCAATAAAAGCAATCTCCAGTTGCAACTCAAAAATTCGGGAATCATTATCTTGTTGTCCATACATATCATGGAGAGAGTCTCATAAGGCCTTCGTAATCTTGAAATATGCAAAAATCTCATAGATGTGAGAATCTATGGAGTTAAAAATCCACGACATGTCAAGATTGTTAGTAGCTTGCCACTTGGCATATTTAGGATTAGTGATAAGAAGGGTTTTGATGAACCCATTAATGTGCCCTAACTTTGAGATGCCTCTAAGGCTCCGTTTGTTTCCGGAAAAATATTTTTTCGGAAAACATTTTTCGCGTTTTCCGGTGTTCGGGGGCGGAAAATGTTTTCCGTGGGAAAACATTTTCCTTCCCCACCCCCAAATCCTTCATTGTTTTGAGAAAAATGATTTCCTCTTTTCACAAAAAGGAAATCATTTTTCCCCAAAGTGAAGGTAAAATTGCCCATAGGAGAGAAAATGTTTTCCGTGGGAGAGGAAGTTGATCGCCGGTCACCGCCATTGGCCGCCGGTTGTCGGCCGCCGCCGCCGCCGTCGGCCGCCCGCTGCCGGCCGGCCGTTGGCAGCTCGCCTCGGCCGCCCAACGCCGCCAGACGCCATTGGTCGCCGGACACCGCCAAATCGACGGTCGCCGAACACCAGAAAATATATTTCGAAACTTTTTCAAATTTTAGTCGAATACCAGAAAATTGTGTTCCAGGAAAATATTTTTCAGAAAAATGACTTCCGAAAAAATATTTTCCAAAAGGAGAATATTTTTCGACAAACGAACGGAGCCTAAGAGTAATTGTAACCGCCTGAGACCGAGGGTGGTAATCACGACCATTAAAAAGGATAGAGGTGAGACGAGTGCTCATTTCATTCGAGCTAGAATGACCTAAATCAATTGTAAAAGAAGTGCTGCTCATTGTGCAAAACAATAAAAAATGAGAGAACTTGATTGATTATAAAGGTAAGGTGCAACAGCCAATGAAGGAGCAGGAAACACAGGAGCTTGATGTTGATCTTGTTTGCTTTGATACCATGTAGAGAGTTTATACAAAGACGGGAAAAACAAAGAAAAGAGAAGATGATTAAGGTTTTACGTGGTTTGGAAGCCTACATCCATGGTAGAAATCCCCATATTTCTTAGCTTTTGGAGGATATTCATTCTCCTTAAATATGATTTTTATGGTAAATACAACAATTACACATTGGACCTTGATCCTCAATCTTATCATGATTTGGCAAGTTTATATTGCCAACAGTAAGTAATAAGGATTGGATATATTATGTGCAAGGTATGACTTTGTTAAAAGGACAAATTAATGTTTAAAGCATATTCGTTGCATAAAAATTGGTATCTTTTTCGGATTAAGACGATGAATATCCTTCGAAATAGTTTGAGTTGATTGTTCATTAATGATCGAGAAATAATTAGTGAAAGGTATTGTAAAAGGTTATAACTACTTATCAATATACTTGCCTTATGAGATAAATTCTGTTTGTTGAATTGAATTGCCGGAATAATATACGTTTTGATTTGTGAAAAGTAATTTAATTTATAAGAGGGATTCTAGATTTGATTTATGAGTTTTTGGAAGATGGGTTAGAATTTGATGCTTATTATTACTGTGTTCTGAACCCATTGAGCGGTTTGTGAATATGAATAATATTCTCAAAATATACTTGTCGGCTGAGCCACCAGCAATATAGGTAAAGACCTAGCCAATGGGTGAACTTTGGTC
The DNA here is from genome assembly GCA_031216235.1 of Syzygium jambos. Lineage (NCBI taxonomy): Eukaryota > Viridiplantae > Streptophyta > Magnoliopsida > Myrtales > Myrtaceae > Syzygium > Syzygium jambos. Next base: position 5,196,298 of record CM062221.1, read on the forward strand.
GCCTTTGTCACGATGCATTAAGCGCGAACATATTTTGATATTAAACATGAGATTGATTAATAAATTGGACCACTAATGTTTGCTTTGATATCATTGATTGAAGAAATATTTCTGATATGTATAAAGTTTAGTTGAAATGATATAACTCATTTTTCACAGTAATGCTAGATTTGGGATAAATGAGTTCTATTATTATTTTATACATATGCAAAGTGAATGCTCGATCTGCTTAAAGAGATTCGTATTACTCACTAGGCTGTGGTTGTTCATACCATTCATCTTAATGACAAGTAGAAATAGAGCTTTTGCATTCAGCGGGAATCTCTTTGTGACATCCTGAACCTTCATATGATCAGAGGAACGAAAGGATCCTAAAGGATTAGGTTGTTCGTCGACGGAAAATTTGGAAATCATCACCATTGTCGTCTATGAGAGAATGTGCAGTGTTTCTTGGTATCATCCGCCACCGCATCGACTATTTCCGACACCACGTCACCACGCAACCCAACCTTTTTGCCGCTCCACCCTCCCGTTCATTTTTTCCTTCCATTTCCCCTCCGCCATTTCACCCGGAGCACCACTGCCCCCTTCTTTCTTTTCTTTTTCTTCTTTTTCCCTTTTCTTCTTTCCCTTCGCCGCTTGGCGGAGGAGGAGTGCCAAGTGGCGCCTACCTTTGGCCGGGTGGCTCCACCGCCCACTCGACCAATGGCCTTTCATGCAAGAGGGAGAAAACCCCTTTTCACTTTCCTTTCCCCCTCATTTCCTCTCCTTTTTCGTTGGTGTCTCTCACCCCTCTCTCTCTCTCTCTCTCTCTCTCTCTCTCTCTCTCTCTCTCGTCTCTTCCTGTCAGGTCTGACACCGCCAGCCGACTAGCAGCCGCTTGACCCACTCGCGGCGGCTGTGCGTTCGCACGACGCCACCCCAGACCAGTCACCTTGTCCTCTCCGTCGTCCCGCCTCCTCGCGTCGGCAGCAGCAACCATCACGAGCTTGGAAAACGCCACACCGTACTCTCTCTCTCTCTCTCTCTCTCTCTCTCTCTCTCTCTCTCTCTCTCCGCCTCGGACCATGACCGCGCGCCGCGTCACCACACTCGTCGTGGAGGCAAGTGTACTCTCTCACCCTTCACTAACCAATATAGTGCGTGCATGTCGAGTTGCGGTCTCAGTTTAGGGAATGTGAATGCTGGATGTGGTGGGGGGGTTGTTGATGGCGTTAGGCTAAGGTTGAGCCATGGTTAAGAACTCATAGAATTGCGTGTTTTTCCCGAGTACGTTGGCAAGATTGGTAGTTGTTAGCATGTCGTGGCAAGAATGGAAATTTAATTGGGTGTCGTGGGGGAGCCGAATGATTGGCTAGATGCTCCGGCTTGGTCGGCAAGGTGGGGAGAGTGCCCGGCGTGGACAGCGGCATTGGCCGAGGAAGATCGGCGCGACCGAGAAGCTGATCGCATGAATGGTGGAATCACTGGGCATCCAACGCGGTCATGGGCCGAGGGTCTTGTGTTTCGGAAATATTGTAAGTTTCTAAAGCCGTATTAGGTATTTTGGAAGTCGGGTATTAGAAATGGTAAGAATCCGTGGAGTCAATACCCATGAATTGGTTTGGAATCCGATGAGTACGTTGGGGAGTTGTAAGTTCATTGTGAGCTATGCATGTGATAAATGAAATGATCATTTGTGCGTCTGAATGTATGACTAAGAGATGATTTGATGCCGTTAGTCTACATATGACGATGTCTCAAGGAGCCGTAGGGAATGCGGGATGCCGTGGTCAGTGGACTATGGTGCCTAATAGGTGTCATGCCCTAGATGCCTTGAGAGTTTGATCGAGATGCCGTGGTCAGTGGACTACAAAGCCCACGCGGGCCGATAAGAATACCGGCATATACTGAGGCAGACCGGAGGGCGCACTGGATACTACTAGATGGGATGATCCTCCTTGCATGGCTGGCGAGCGCATTGAACATGTGTCTTAGAGTTGAAATTAAAGAGGATTAATGACACAACGCATGCGATGTGTGCTCGTGATATTGTCTGTTCATTGATTGACGATCTTTATGCCTGGTGATTAGCAATAGAGAGAGAAAGGGGAGTCTACGCATGCTATGGCTGGTTTGTTGATTGGTTTAGTTATCTATCTAATTGATCCTGTTGATATGCATGATATTATTTGTTTAGTATAGCGTGATAGAGTTTACTTTGCCAAGCTTTTGCTTACTGTTTATTATTAACAACCTTTTACAGATTTGTAGCCATGTTGATACTTCCCACATCGACCTCCACTGGTTATAGAGCACCCATTGATTTTGAGAGCCATATGTCTGAGTTTAGAGACCCTGATTTCCTAGCGATAGTCTTCGTGAAGTGTATCTCTATTCTGACAGTAGATATTGGGTCCCCAGTGGGATCCATACTTTTGGGGTTTGTAGCCATCTATGTTCGTGCTGGAGGACAGCTGGTGAGACCTCTCCCACACTTGGGGCAGGATGGAGCGAACGATGATGCTAGTAGCAAGGTCATGTGAGGCCGGTATTAAGGAGTGGGAAAGAATCATTTTTGGAAGACGTGATTGTTACTTTTTGGAATAGAGTCATGTGTTTGGATAATAGCTTTTGATTTTGATGCGGTTGATGGGTCCCATGGATAGTTTGGGTTGGAGTAGCTATAGTAGATAGTCTCCTCGAGTGCAAACTCACCTCTTGTATCACCCCTGTTATTAAATAAGATGAATGGTAAATTTCATCTTTTGCGTGTCCTTGCATTTATATGTTTTCTAGGTCATATTCATGTTATCAATATTGACCCTAGAAAGAAGCATTTTCCGCATGCAAAAAATCTGATGACTATTGAGAACTAGAGGATTCCTCTTGAAAGGGGCGAGCCTGGGGCGTCACACTCTTATAGTGAGATTTTGGATATGAGCTTAATAATTGTACATATATCTAAGATGATAATAGTTGGGTTTCGCTGAGTTCTAAGACGTATATGTAATTTTTGAACTCTTATCTTGTAACCAATTTACTATTTTATTTTTTATATATATATATATATGTAGATTTTTATATATTTTGATAGCATGTTTAGATTAGTTTTTGTTTGTGGCTGCACCTTTTGGGTAGGAGAACAGTTGCGTTATTTCCATATACTTATAGAAGTTGGGGTGTGACATATCAAAAATGAAGTTAAAGATATTATTGGAGATGCTAAAACTCATTGACAACTCTCATCATTTCGACCATCACATCTCGAAAAACACGTGAAGATATTAACTTTCTAAATATAAAAGGTTGGTGACAACAATTCCCATTCCTTATCAACGCATTAGCCGGTGACATTACAATAGGTGTCATTTGTAGACCTGGCCACAAGTTAGAAGTTAAAGAGACTCGAAAGTTATCGTGCATAGTAAATGCACCGACACTGCTCTTTTCTCATTGTATATCAACTTGCACTTTCTGGTATTTATTTGCGGAATGGGCCTCGACTGAGATTGTAGAGCTGTCTGTATGTAGTACGTGAAGCAGGGATCTTCGATAAAGCGAAAGGATTACTCGACAGCAAGATAATAAAATGCAAGCTCCCGCTGATTCCTCGCCATATTGAATGATGTAGAACGGTTAGCCTGTGATTATCTTGAAGAATGTGATCGTCGTAATCACCGGAAATCTCGACAGTTTTTCTGATTTTGGGGAAAACAACCATTCAAGCAGTTTCCTATATTATTATTTAGGCAGTTTCCTATATTACCAGTCAAGCAGTTTCCTATATTATTATTTAGGCAGTTTCCTACATTACCAGTCAGGCAGTTTCCTATATTATCATTTATGCAGTTTCTTTAATTATTCAGTTTCCATTAATATTAGGAGTCCTATCTCTATATATAAGATGTCCGTCTTGTAATCAAGAACACAGTATTATTGAATAAAAATTTCGAGTTCTTTGGAGTTGTTCCAAATTTACGCTTCTCTCTGCGTCATTTGGTATCAAAGCAGGTTTCTCCTGTGACGATGGTGAATAACGTGAATGTCAATCTCCCTGCTGCTGAGGGCCGTGAGAACGAGCCTATTACGCGGGCTGAGTTCAATCAGTTCGTGGCTCAAACAGATCGGAGGTTTCAAGAGATCCTTGATGCCATCCAGCATTTGTCCACAAACCATGCACCTGGTGCTCTTCCAGCCGAGCGAAATCCTGTCGCTCGTGATCCCGAAGATGCTATAGGGCATGGAGGAATTCCCCGACATAGGCGTCAAGACTATGTCGAGGATACGGAAGACGAAGATGAAGATTTCCAGGAGATGCAGATTCGTGGTGGTCGCCGATACAGGGGATTCCAGGATGAGCATGTTCGTGGGAATCGACGTCAGGGAGGATATCGACGAGATCCTGAGCAGTATCAACTAAAGGTAGATCTCCTTACTTTCAATGGGAATTTGGATATTGAAGATTTCCTTGATTGGCTTTGGGAGGTCGAAAAATTCTTCGACGCTATGGATATTGACGAGGATCGTCAAGTGAAACTTGTGGCGTACAAGTTGAAAGGTGGCGCTTCAGCTTGGTGGGAACAAACTCAATTGACGCGACGTCGACAAGGCAAGGCTCCCATTCGATCTTGGGGTCAGATGAAACAGAAGTTGAAGAAGAGGTTCCTCCCAACGGACTATGAGCAACTGTTATTTCAGCAATTTCAAAATTGTCGACAATCGAATAGATCGGTTCAAGCTTATACGGAAGAGTTTCTTCGACTTTCCGCTCGCAATAACCTGGATGAGTCCGAGGCACAACAAACTGCTAGGTACATTAATGGTTTGCGACTTAATATACAGGATCGGGTTTCTTTGCATCGACTCTTCTCTGTTGAAGACGCCCAAGATATGGCGCGAAAAATTGAGATGCAATTGGAGGGGACTAGCCCTAGTACTCGTGGTAAAAATTATTTGGATCGTGGGTCATTCGCGAAAGGAAGACAGCTTGATGTTACAAGTTCTTCTAGTCAACAAATCCTTGGTTCAAGCAGAGTTCCATGGAGTACTACGGGGACGCCTAAGGAAGCAATCGCAGCAAGCAATCGCACTCCCAATCAGAATACCCAGAATCCATATGCCAAACCCCAACCGATCAAGTGCTACAAGTGTAACGAGTTGGGCCATCGTTCCAGCGATTGTCCTCGTCGTAGAATGGCCAATATCGTTGAACATGACGAAAATGTGTATGAGGAAGATTGGGAAAAGGAAGAAGAAGTGGGAGTAGAAGATGAAGTGGGCGAGCAAGTTAATTGTGTAGTGCGTCGTCTATTGTTTGCTCCGCGGATAGAAGATACCCAGCGGAATCAGCTTTTCCGCGCTCGCTGTACTGTCAATGGTAAGGTATGTGATATCATTATTGACAGCGGAAGTTGCGAGAACATAGTGTCAAAGGCCTTGGTGGATCACTTGCAACTAAAGACGGAGCCGCATCCCGTGCCCTACACGATCGGGTGGATACGTAAAGGAGCAGAACTTAAGGTAAACCAATTATGTCGTTTACCTATTTCGATCGGAAAATCATATCAAGATACTATTGTCTGTGATGTTGTGGAGATGGATGCGTGCCATGTTTTACTGGGTCGACCATGGCAATATGATGTTGATGCGACACACCGAGCGAGGGAGAATACATATTCTTTTGTATGGAAAAGAACTAAGATTACTTTGAGACCAAAGAGTAATTCCCCTCAGATTGTGAAGAAGCAGAATGCAGGGGTTATGATGAACATCCGAAAGCATGAAGGGATGTATATGATTATGGACAAGGTCGACCAGCAAGTTATGGTTCGTGTTCCCGACATTCTTAAGCCCTTATTAAAGGTATTCAGTGATGTTATGCCTGAGGATTTACCTGACGGATTACCTCCTTTGAGGGATATCCAGCATGAGATTGATTTTCTTCCAGGAGCTAGTCTTCCTAATTTGCCGCATTATCGAATGAATCCGAAGGAAAATATGATTCTACAAGAGCAGGTGGGAGATCTCCTTTGAAAGGGCTTCTTGCGTGAAAGCAAAAGTCCATGTGCAGTTCCTACGCTTCTCACGCCAAAGAAAGACGGCACCATGCGTATGTGTGTAGACAGTCGTGCCATTAACCGGATTACTGTCAAGTATAGATTTCCGATTCCACGACTTGATGATATGCTAGATAGACTTGCTGGATCACGGATTTTTACGAAGATCGACCTTCGAAGCGGATACCACCAAGTTCGCATCCGTCTTGGCGACGAATGGAAAACGGCCTTCAAGACAAGTGCGGGTTTGTACGAATGGCTTGTCATGCCGTTTGGACTCACTAACGCGCCTAGTACTTTCATGTGTTTGATGACTCAGGTTCTCAAACCTTTTCTTGGCAAGTTTGTAGTAGTTTTCTTTGATGATATACTCATATATAGTCGGGATGGGCGTTTACATATGGAGCACTTGAGGGATGTCCTACTAACCTTGCAGCAAAATAAATTGTTCATTAATCTGAAAAAGTGCAGTTTCATGATAGAACGCCTTTTGTTTTTGGGTTTTGTTGTTGGTGCGGATGGACTTCACGTTGATGCAGATAAGGTGGCCGTGATTCGCAATTGGCCAATTCCAAAGAATGTTGGCGAGGCTCAAAGTTTCCATGGTCTTGCAACATTCTATAGGCGTTTCATTCGAGATTTCAGTACTATTATGGCCCCGATCACTGATTGTTTAAAAAAGGGTAAATTCCATTGGGGAGAAGAAGCTTCGGCCAATTTTTTTCTTATAAAAGAAAAACTCTCCACGGCGCCGGTATTGATGCTTCCTGATTTTGAGAAGGTGTTCGAGCTGGACTGTGATGCTTCCGGCGTCGGGATTGGCCCTGTTCTTTCCCAAGAAGGTAAGCCTATAGCCTTCTTTAGTGAAAAACTTAATGAAGTTCGCCAGCGTTGGTCGACGTATGAGCAGGAATATTATGCTGTCGTGCGAGCTATAGCATTGGCAGTCCTATCTTTATCAGCAGGAATTTGTTCTTAACACTGATCATCAGGCTCTTAAATATATCAAGAGTCAGAAGCACTTAAATCGAATGCATGCACGATGGGTTTTTTTTCTGGAGCAATTTAATTTTGTGCTTCGTCACAAAGCAGGCCATTTAAATAAAGTGGCAGATGCGCTAAGTCGACGTGCTGCGACACTCGTGACCATGCGCGCTGATGTTGTCGGTTTTGATCACTTATGCTCTCTTTATCCTGAGGATGATGATTTTGGTGAGATATGGGAGAAGTGTTCTGAAACAGGTTGTCATGGCGATATGATAATTCAAGAAAAATTCCTGTTCTTTGGCAATAGATTATGCATTCCCCGTGGTTCATTGCGTGAACAACTCATTCGAGAGCTTCATGGTGGTACTCTCGGCGGACATTTGGGGCGAGATAAAACTGTAGCCTTGGTGGAGGAGCGGTACTATTGGCCTCAACTAAAGCGAGACGTGGGACGATTTGTCAGTAAATGCTACATTTGCCAGACCGCTAAGGGCCACTCTCAGAACACTGATCTTTATACCCCATTGCCTATTCCTTCAGGTCCTTGGGTAGATATATCGATGGACTTCGTGTTGGGACTTCCCCGCACTCAACGGGGTTTAGATTCTGTTTTCGTGGTGGTTGACCGGTTTTCGAAGATGGCGCACTTCATCCCTTGTAAGAAAACTTCGGATGCTTCGCATGTGGCAAGTTTATTCTTTCGTGAAGTAGTCCGTCTCCATAGTGTACCGAAGACAATCACTTCTGATCGTGACACGAAATTTCTGAGCCATTTTTGGCGTACTTTATGGCGTTTGTTTGGGACTGATTTACAGTATAGTAGTTCTTTCCATCCCCAAACGGATGGTCAGACGGAAGTTGTGAATCGTACTATGGCGGATATCATTCGCTGCCTCTGTAGTGATATGCCTAAGCAGTGGGACCGGTATCTTGCTCCTGCTGAGTTTGCTTTCAACAACTCGGTTAACCGCTCTACCGGTACATCTCCCTTTCAAGTCGTTTATGGGCGTACACCGCAACATACTCTAGATTCAGTTCCCTTGCCCAAGATTCCTGGCTATAGTGTCGCGGCGGAGAATTTGGCGACCAGAATTAATGAAGTCCAAGCTGCTGTTGCTAGTCAATTGGCTGCTTCTAATTCAAAGTATAAGGAGGATGCTGACAAACGGCGACGTTCGAAAATTTTTGAGGTGGGCGATGAAGTAATGGTTTTCCTACGAAAAGAGCGTTTTCCTGTCGGTACCTATAATAAACTGAAGCACAAGAAGATTGGTCCTTGCCGCATCTTGAAGAAGATCAACGACAATGCCTATGTAGTTGACCTTCCTGGTGATCTCAATATTTCCCCTACATTTAATGTGGCAGACTTATTTGAGTATCATGCTTCCAATACACCCCTCTATCCTGATTATAACTCGAGGGCGAGTTTTTCCGAAGAGGGAAGGAATGATGTAGAACGGTTAGCCTGTGATTATCTTGAAGAATGTGATCGTCGTAATCACCGGAAATCTCGACAGTTTTTCTGATTTTGGGGAAAACAACCATTCAAGCAGTTTCCTATATTATTATTTAGGCAGTTTCCTATATTACCAGTCAAGCAGTTTCCTATATTATTATTTAGGCAGTTTCCTACATTACCAGTCAGGTAGTTTCCTATATTATCATTTAGGCAGTTTCTTTAATTATTCGGTTTCCATTAATATTAGGAGTCCTATCTCTATATATAAGATGTCTGTCTTGTAATCAAGAACACAGTATTATTGAATAAAAATTTCGAGTTCTTTGGAGTTGTTCCAAATTTACGCTTCTCTCTACGTCAATATTGTACTAGAATAGAGTTTCCGTTATGCAGTATCATTCTTCAAGAGATCCCCCAGCATCGGACGTCTTTGCATCGTGTATGCTCGGTGCCTCGTCAAGTGGTCGAGGATTTGCCTGATAATTGGTGGCCACATACCAAGCAAACAACCCCCTTGACACGTTAGTGTCGATCTCGAGCCGTAGTGTCCTCTAGACGTTGAGTAGGGAGAGGAAACAGCATAGGAGACATTCACTATGGAGTACAGAAGTTTTAATCCATAACTAACATAGCTTGAGATCCTTAAGGTCTAACGTTGGCAGGACTGTTCCCCGCAGTCCCATCGCATATGATCTTAATTGTTCCAACATAAGGTGATAGCGTTCGACAGCGGAAATAATTTTGAAGTTCACTAGAATAAAGAACTTATTATCTCGTGAAAGATAGTTAAGTACAAGACTATTGCGTCAATTATGCTCTGTGATCCAGTTCATAAGACAAATTTAAGCTGCCTGATGAATTCATGGATGGAGAAATCATATAACTAATGCACCATGCATCCTTTTTTAGAGCCAATTTTGAAATTGAGTGTTCACTTTCTTTACACCCTCGATTGATCTATTATCTATTGTCCTTTTACGAGCAGCGTAGGATATAATGATAATTCAGTGCTATCGGAAGAAGTCTATTTATTTTTTTTATCGAATTATAGGAGAAAGTTAGGCAGCTTTTATATTATAATTTCTAATAATTCATTTAAAATCTCACAGATTGCTCTTTGAAAATTGTAACTTATTACTATTTTATTAATAATTACATTCGCACAGAAAACAAACTAGGTGCATTGTTTCTGCAAAATGAAACTGGAAATGGGTTTCTTCAAATTACAACCTTTTACCCACACTCATCCTTCTTCACCTTAAAACAAGTCCTGGAAAATACAAATTATCAGTAATAATGTCATCAATCTCATGCAGAATTTTTCATTTTGGTCCCTAACCAAGATTATCAAATTTTTTATCTAGTCACCCTCAATCTAAATTTGCCACTACTTGCCCTAGGTTACGAACCTAGTGGCTCGAGTGACTTGCACTTTGGCGGTATAATTATGTTGCTTGACATGTTTAACCTAAGAACAAAGGTTTATTCATTTTTATTCACATTTTTAGGACTATTTTTGAAAGAAATACATAACCCATGCCCCTTCTTATTGACAACCTTATGTTAAAAGGAAATGAGAGGTGCCCTTCACCTTGTTTTTCAGAGTTATTAACCGACGACAAACTGGCCCACCACACCTGGTGATCAGTTTCAGAAATCTACCTCAATTTTACTTAGATGCATGGATAGGACAAGAACAGAAAAGGAAACAATATCAACAATTACCAAATTGAACCAATTGACACAGGCAGTGGTTTCTGAGAAATAGAAAACTTGAGAGATATAGAACACATGCTACACACGGACACGGAGTGCTTGTGGACACCACGTTCGATTTTCATAAGAACACCACTTTTAAGACCGTGTAGAGTCTTTAGATGAAGCTTTCAATGACATACTGTGAAGAAATTTAGGAACAGCAAACCGTATAGTCTAATAGACCGTCAATAAATAACGACTCCAGCGTGTGCATACAACCTATAACAGCTTTATCCTACCTCCCTCGACAAAAAATTTGATAGGAAGCTTGTCAAGACATGGACTGTCTATATCCTCTATAGCTTACACTAGCTGTACAAACTGGGACATATCGCTATACTATAATTGTGTGCGACAAAAAACCGGCACATTAAAGATACAACATGTGAAGTCCCCGATCCCGGTTTTGAGGGCTCGGGGTTTTCTCCACCATTAAGAACTGACCTGTCCTTTCCTCTTCAACTTCATGGCCTTTTGGTTCAGGTGATGCTTTTGCCCGGGCACAACGAGCAGCAAGCGCGACATGACGTATGCCATCAGCTCTTCACGGTGTGAGAAAGTGAAGTCCAAGTGAGCATACTCAAATTCGCTGTACGACACATCCACGCGAGATTCCTTCATTTTTCTGTAGTGGTTCCTCACCATGGATGGCCGAATTACCTTGTCCTTCCTTCCCGCGACCAGATCAACGGGTATATCGATAAGCCCATAGTGTTCGCCCAAATCCAATGGCTCCGTAGATCCGTAGCCCTCCTTGTTGGCAGATGCACTACCGTAATCATACATCTTGAACTTTCCGCTCCGCTTCATTTGTGCCAGGTGGAGAGCTACACGAAATGACACGCCGGGCATATCATTCATGTTGTAATGTGGTAACCCCAACACCCCGACCCAGTTCGAGCTATCCCCACCGACGACGTAACTCATTAGTGTTTGAACAAGCCCTCCGACAGCAGGGTAGTTAATGAAGTCCCGTGCCAACTTATTCAGCATCAATCGGAAGAATCTGGTTGGTATGTAGAATGCAGGCACCAAAGGGGCCAATATAGGAGCTAATACGAGCAATAAATTCTCCACTAGAGTAAATGCTAAGTTAGAGTCGCCGTGGAAGCCACCAGGGGACAGTAAAATCAATCTTGAGAGCCTATGGGGCTTCTCTTCAATTTGACTGGTAATAAGGTACATCAGCATAGCAGCTCCTCCCAAGCTATGACAGATAGCACAAAGTTTATATGGCTGATCTTCATTTGATTCTTCCTCGCCATCAGGTTGGCTAAGCTTCAACTCCGATGTTTTAACATCATGAATCTTGTGTATCATTGCAGGAATATCCTGAGTCCCATGCTCATTAATGGAGTACTGCCAATACCTGCATTAATTGAAGGAAGTAGAATTGTAAATTCCATGCTAAAAATCCCAAATTTCAGTACTCAATGCAAAAAGTGGAATAAAATGTACAATCAACTCACTGTCGAGAGGAGATGCTCTTGTTCACGTGTTCCCTAGATACCAGTCCTCGAAAATTCCCAAGGAAAACATCAAAACCTGAAAGAAAACAATGTGATAAAAAAAGTCAGCTTCAGGAACAACACCGATGGCCGCTTGCTCATTCTCCAGTTAAAACAGACCTTGATCATATGCTGCAAAAGCTGGAGAACCCACCACTCCATTTGAAACCCAACTGGACAAAAAAGAAGAAGAAGAAGAAGAAGAAGAAATTAATGCATATGCATCTCAACTAAGATATAGCATCAGCAAACTTATAAGGCAGAAAGCTTGAATCATATAAGTCCATTTATTTGGTGAAATCATCTTCATAAAATATTATGTTTATCTTGTTCCTGGTAATACTAAATGCATACCTCTAGAATAGTTAACTCGAATACTACCATTTCAAAGAAAAGATATGTCAACTCAGACTTGTTTGAATATGTTTTTTTGTTTAACTTATTTTCATCTGATATTGCCATGCATATCTCTCTAGAGAGCTTAATCTTTCTATTTGCTCTCATAGTGTAATAAATTTGCATATCACCATACAATAATTGCAGAAATTCTAAAAAATTGAGAAATGGTTAAAAAACAAAAGAGAAGCACTGAATTTTGACAAACAAACTCATCAAACAACTACATTTACTATTCGAAAAAGGAAGAAGCTAGTGAGACGGCACAGAATGTATAAGAATATAAACTTACCCCATTGATGAATCCAGAATACCATGCTGCAAGTAAACAGCCTTTCTTGCATCACGTCTGCAACAAAATTAGACACTAAGCCAACATGGAAAAGGGATATGTCCTAAAAGAAAATTTAAAACAAGACTGAAAGATACCGAGGTATTCTCTCCAAAAGGAGAATATAGCCATCGGCGGTGATGACATTAATTGCTTCATATGGATACCTGAAATAGGTTTAAAGGTAAAGGTAAGAAAAGTTACGAGTCCCTAGGAATTAAAATCGATGTGGGATCAATGGAGTACATAGCTCTTACCCAAGCTCAGTTATCACATCCTGACATGTCCGAGTGTCTGTATTAAGAGAATGATGAAAAGAAGTTTTACTTTCTGACAGAGCAGGATCATTCTCTCCCAGTGTTGCAGTGGTCACCGAGGATTCTGAAACTCCGTCATTGTTATGATTGACCATATTGTGCGAGAAAATCCATCCATATAGCATTTTACTAACTTCAGCTGGTGAAAGCAAACAGTGCGCAGCCTTGTGAACTATATCAAATATGGCTTCTATGAAGATCTCCATTGCTAGGTGAAGATCCTATAAAAACAATAAATCCAATAAGCAAGGGAAAAAAAGATGAGTCCCTAAGCCAAGATCATCTGCCAACATATGGTAATTACTGGCCGTTGCTCTACCTCAATTACTCCACGTCTCCGATCAGTAGTACGCTGAAAAACATAATCTTTAAGAGTTTGAACCCTCTTTAAGGAAATAGAACTTGAAGGCTTCTGTCTTTCAGATGGGGATGCCCTCACTTTCCTATAGAAGGGGAAGAAGAGTAGACGAGCTAGTATTGCCAGCAACAATTTGACAGGGAACAAAATCAGAGAAAATATGCTGTTCATCCAACCCTTTCCATGTCTTTCGTGTCTGGAGAAGGAGCTTGCCCTGGAGAATCGGGAGCTTTGAGATAATGGCGAAGGACATGAATATTCATTAATATCTTCTTCCCCAGAAGAGTAGTCTGAGCTTGAAAATGCATCCGGATCAACGGAGAGATTGTGGACGAACTGATTGAAAGAAGACACACCACTGCAATACAAAGTGAAGAAGTCAAATCCCTATAGTAATCTCTCTAGGGTTAAAGAAATAGTAACACAGAGGTCTACCCCATTGCATTTGTCTTTTTCTTTTTTTTGCAGTTTCAGGTCAGAATCTTAGATGTTACACTTGCAATGGCAAAGTAATTTCTCTGGGACAAATGAAGCTAATTCTAACCAGTCTGTCAATATGACCAAACACCGATTATTATTCATTTTTATCCAACCATAGACAAATTTTTTAAATTGAAGTCTTTTGACTCTATCCGGTGACAATTACACTTATTACAATGTTTTATTTTTAAACTCTGATAATTTATGGTCATAACAGATATCAGTTGTAGACATGTGCGAGATATTTGAGGGCCGTAGCAGACAACAAACATAAATCACCGAAATGCAATACACATAGAGTTGCATGATTATGTTGGTACATGTGTTGAAAATGAAGGTCAAAATGTGTTGAAAAAGTGGATGAAAACCGAGGACACTTGGCAAGCAACCAACCCCCCGCATGTCAAAGCCGCAGGAGTTGGAGAAGGACGCTTTTCTTTAATAAGTATAAACGAGCATGCAGGTATACGTGTATGTATTGTAACCAGTTTGTCAACAGAAAGTAAGTTTGTCAAAATATATGTAGTGTACTCCATTGGGGGTGATAAAAATAATTTTCACAGGATTCAATCATTTGGCTTTCAGACAAAAAACATGAATATCACATTTGCAATGACAAAGTAGTTTTTCTAGGACAAATACCCTTATTCTAACCAGTTTGTCAACTCACTTTCTCAAACCAATGTACAAGCAACTAACTCTGAAGCACAAACATGAAAAGATGGCATACAGTTATAGATGTTCAATTAAGAATGGTTTTGTTTATTTCAACATCTCTATTGACAACTTGAATCCATTAAAACATTGACCTGCACTCTTTTCACGAAACATGTAAAATTTTCAGCGAACTAATTTAAAGCATCATGACAATCATGTAGAATGACAGCTAAAAAGACAGGACAGTGATGGAGTAAAGCAAACAAGATACATATGTACACAGTTTTGTCGATAAGTGCCTTTAGGGCATTTTTCAAGCATGACATACAAGGATAATTTCAATTTCCAAGGTATTGATTACATGCATCATCAGAAGAATTAGTGCTTCGAAAATTGGAAGTCTTTCTATTTGTTTGTCTAACAAGTGCCTTGAGGACACCCGTCAAAAAAACCCATATGCATTTTTAAAAATTGCAAATAAAGAATACAAGGATCTCATATATGAATCATCAAAGATGAAAGCGTATCAAGAGTTGTTCGTTCGTTCATGTAATTATTAAAAAAACTATATCAATTACCACACGCGTTGTTCTTTTCATGGACAAAAAGGAAAAGTAAACGGTATTGTTTCGACCTTTGTGACCACAAAAGGTTCCCGGCCATTATTAACTGGATGAATGAGTATGCCCAACAGCCAAAGATTCAGACTCTCAAAAGGGAAAATAATAAGAGCACTTCAGTTCTATATACAACTCATTTGGCTGTCTTTCCCTGTACTACTGTCAGAAGTATAGTCCAAACTTCCCACTGCTTTTCAACATATAATAGAGGAAAATGCTCCACAAGGCCGTGTGTACAAGTAAATTCTACATCCATTTTCTATCTATTATGGAAAAAGTTCTTGCTTTATCAGAATTAATGAATCACTTAATGGTACACAAAGGAGAAAACTCACTGTTCCATCCACCGGGGCAATCGAGGTCCACTGAAAGTTGGCCTGAGCTCCCATCCATTCATACCTTCTAGGATGTTAGCTTTTCCAGGTAAAAAGGTCAACAGAAGTGCTGACACTCCATTCACGAGCCTCACGATGTTGTTCAAGGATTCATAGGTGATAGTCTTAACCGACCTGCAGTGCAACCAACAAACGTGCCCATCAATTGATTCAGCAAGTGCTCCACATACCAAAGAGTTCGTCATCAACTTAATGTCAGAGTTCTTAAAAGGAAGAGGAGTTAGCCAATTCTAAAAGATGCTAATGGACACTAAAATCGAAATGGCAGCATCTCAAGGTCACAAACAATAAAGCCCCAAAGTCAAACAAAGGATACTCAACTCTTCCAAATCTAATTCGTTCTCTTTTCAGTTTCTTTTTTTCTCTTTTAAACTTCAATCACAAGGGGTATCAAACCTTTCTCTAACTATCTTTTAAAT
This sequence comes from Syzygium jambos, assembly GCA_031216235.1. NCBI lineage: Eukaryota > Viridiplantae > Streptophyta > Magnoliopsida > Myrtales > Myrtaceae > Syzygium > Syzygium jambos. The sequence continues at coordinate 5,212,021 of CM062221.1, forward strand.
GAACATGGCATTATTCAAGATTTTTCAACCAAAACAATCATCAGCCGCAAAAGGAGGACTCCGAACACCCGGGCAAATCAAAAAGCAGAAGGAATATGCACGTCAGACAGTAGTATTGCTCAAAAGAACGGCACAAAGGTAACTTCAGCAGACAATCAGAATCATCAGAACCGCCCCCCCTACCAAAGAAAACAAATTCATTAACGAGCTCATCAACATATAAACGGCAATATCTAACGTCGCTCCACACACATGCAGCTAAACAAGATACTCAGCTAGAACCAAGAATCCGACGGGAAAACGATTCTTTTAAAAGCCCAGACCACGAATACGAATCCGCGATCAATTCGCCAACAAAAAGCGCAGGGTCTTCTCCGACGAGAACATCCGCTCACCCACCAAAGACTTCATACCGTTCCGATCAAGAAAACGAAAACCCACAGAGGGGAGGTCGGCAAGCTCGCGAATGGGCCAACTCACTCTTTGGACACGGCGAGGACGCCGTCGACGAACCGCTGCATCTTCGGGGAGCCAACGAGGCGACGGGCTCCTCAGCGACCGATCGGGGAAATCAAGACCGAGGAGGCGTCATCGTACGGACGGAGCCGGGCGAGATCCGGTTCGGTCCTGGGGTTCCGACGGGAGCTTCCGGCGAGAATCCGACCGGCTTCGCCGCGGGGGGGGGGGGGGGGACTGAGAAGCAGATGATGGTGATGATGATGATTCTGCTCTGAATATTTGAAGGATTTTGCAACGTCGATGCCTGCCGCGGAACGATCGCGAGCCGGTGCGGCTTCTCTGCTCTCGCCCCGGGGGCTCGACCCCCACGTGGGCGCCTGTGATTGGACCGACGTCTGGGTCGGTGTCCCGAGCTGCTGACCCCACGCTCGGATCAAGAAAATGACACGACTTGCCCCAGATCTTTTCTTTTTTGGTCAAAGCCCCAGATCTTTTAGATACGACATAAAATGATAAAAGCGTGGAAAGCGCGAAGGCTGATGAAAATGCGAAAAATATTGTTTTTAGAAATGATGTCTCGAGTTAATTATCTATAATAGTTCGTGTATAAATATTTTTATGCACAATAAAAACATTTTCCGTTCATTTTTTTTAAGTGACACTAGCGATCATTTTTAAGAAAAATTGATTTCTAAATCAGTTAATTTCAGCAAAAATAAATGGTTTGTTTGTTTGGATAAAAAAAAATTTCTGCAGATTAATTTTTCGGACTTTGTATGTGTTTGGCTTGTTGAAAATGGCCAGTCAACCGAAAATTATTTATGGAGAAAGTGAATTCCCTAATATTGAAAATGGGCGAACATTTTTTTTTGAAAACGATTTTTATAAAAAAAGTATTTTCTTTTATCATAATATTTTTTCAGAAACAAAAACACCTTATACAAAAAACTTAAATATTAATGAAATGGATTAATAAAATATCAACGGGGAGAGCATATAATATACAGCACAAATCGAATGAGATTCATAACACCACATCGGCACCCGGCACATGATTCACCTGTCAACATAAGATAACTTCCAAGAAGACGGCTACTCGCAGCGGGCCAAGGTGGGGGGCGGGGTTTGGCGGACGGCGGCGATGACATAAGATAACTTCCAAGAAGACGGCTACTCGCAGCGGGCCAAGGTGGGGGGCGGGGTTTGGCGGACGGCGGCGATTGAAAGGGGACGCGGATTGCGCGTGAGCGGAGCCACTCAAGTGAGAGGGGTGGGATGAATCCCGTAGAAACCGAGTACCGAAGCAGCGCTCGTGCTTGCCGTGCTAAGACGACGCTCACTCACGTTCTAAACATGCGATGTTGCGTAAGGCGTGGAAGCCACCTCACTTCGTGTCGTTTACCGATAATGAAAGATGGTTCAAATCTTTGCGGAGGTCGGACAGATTCTCATGGCCGTGACAAATAGTCAATTGGTCTAGTTTCTTCACTCGTATCCTGATCCTTCGTAACAGCAATTCCGGTATTGCGAAATTCTTGCAACCACCTAGACCATCGCCGATCGAGCAGTCGGTTCTTGCGATGCCCGCATACGATGGCTCAGATCGTTCCAGCATAGTTTTGGATCATGCTGAGATGACGGGACAGGACAGGACGCCATCAAAATTGGAAGACGGATCAGCATGACGCCATGCTAGTCCATTCTGGAGTAGCAGCATCGAAGTAACGAACGACGTTTACGACTCGAAGAGTGTGACTTAGTTGAAGTCTCTGTTGAATTTCCTACAAAGTACATCGCAACTACAACTTGGGTTTCCAATACTAAGTGTACCCTCAATTGAGCCATAAGAGCAAAGATGAGATAAGTCCCACACAACCGAGCCATTCGAGCTAGACGAGACGCTATTAATTCCAAACCTATCAAATTGGCCACAATGCAACTTCCAACCTGAGTACACCCGACATAACCCTAGTTGGATTCACTCTGACGAGCATCTTTGTTCCACTCCGACAAGAGGAATTCAGGAGATCATACTGATAATTGACACTGGACATTGTATTAGCGCCAGGAGCATCAAATCACGGACATTTTCTCTGAACATATGAAGCGCCGTGTTCCTCGTACCTGGAATTGAATACACAAATTTAGTGCTCTGCAGAGGACAAACTGAATATGCAATGCCAGAGTTTTTTAACTTCATGAAAACTCTAACAAGAGCAACTAAAGCAGGAAAATTTCCCTGACCGTTATCCAAAATTCATCAATCGGAAAGAGTAACTTCACTGTTCTAGGTGAAAACTGGAACCTTAAACCCAAAACTTACTCGGTCTTTGAGAACCACATCTGCTGAAATGATCCAAGAGATGCCAATATACTTCCTCCTATCCAAACACTGCACACCACATACTTGGCATTAAGAGAGCAATAGGCATAAATCATTCAACAACACCATAAAATAATTGTCTAGGGAACTGGGCAACCGCAAGGAGACGATGGGAGTTCAATTGCAGCATGTGACCTATAAGAAGATCGCTGACATTTTAGCTTCCATGGTCCTTGACAACTAAAGCCACTCTTTCTAGAGCGCTTTCAAATCCTAAGATTTATTGTTACATCCCTTTCGAATATTATTTTCTTGCTCGGACATTATATTCTTTATATCCTAGCACTGTGCAAGGGTAAATATGAAATAGGTCTGAGAGAAGAATTTTAGGGAAAGTCCAAACTACCTGAATCTTCTTTCAGTTGTATTCCCACTGGCCAATACTTTTACTCTGGCAGCTTGAGGGGATTCCTACACATTGAGAACTCTATCGAATTACAAAGCTCAACAATCTTATTCAACAGGACAAATCCAGCATTAACTTAGGGAATTGAGAGCTCACAAATCTATCAACTGCTACAGACAATGAAATAGAATAGAAACGCATGCACTGAATAAATAAAAGATACACGAGTCATGGAACTCCGAAGTTGTATTTCATACAAGAGATAAGTAATACATGATAGAGAGCCGTGCCCTCAACACAAGTAAGAACTTTAGTATACATTTACTTAAGCAAAATATACCTCTAGCAAGTCTTTCTCGAGACGTTCCTTCAACTGCTGCATCGATGCAGTGCCGCCTGCAAGCTGTAAAGAGACGAATGAAAAAATCAACCTCATTTCAAGAACTTATAAACAATTGAACATTGCTCTGCACAGTATTACTGTTGCATGCCTTGCATGCGCATGGCAGATTCGCTATTTCAACACATTTTTAAGATAAAGAGCTGCCAAAACTACTCCCATTTTACAAAATACAACCACAAAGAATACTTCCATTATATAGACTGGCATCTCTCCTAAGCATATTGAGGGATTCAATAAAGAATGCTTAGAATATCAAAACTAAAATTAGAGGAGTCGAGCTTAGGTAAACCAGAGTTGATTAACATTTTACCAGAATACTACTAAAAAGTTCTCTTCGGATGTCAACGTCACACTTGTTAATACTCTCAATAACCTGCAAAAATAGGATGATTTAGCAAGAGAAGTTTCGAAGACTAAAAAAGTGCAATCTAGACAAAGGGTGAAGGAAAAGGAAATCACCATCTGGGATAATCCACGAACAGAAGGAGCAAACTCTGAGAAACTCTCCATACCGGGAATTGTCTGTTTTTCGCGTACAAAGTTAACATCCTAAATATGTAAAGGCATGCCAAAGAAAAAGCATTTCTGAAAAAACTGATGCGGAAGAATACCGACCCATTTTCTACCCATAAAGGTTCAACAATCAGTGACATGGATATACAGATGCACAATACAATTTCAAAGATATAATCAGATAATATGGCATGGACATTCACGAGTATACAATGCCTAATTCTACCTAAAAAGAAACTTAAAGACTCAATCAACCATGGGGTCCATGATACCAACGCATACCCAAATAGCCGAGGCTTCATGATTGTGCTAACTATTACAATCTTCTACAGAGAACAAAGCTGAATGAACATACGCTTTGGAAAATTAAATCCCAAAGAGTTGTCTACTTTCATGAAGTAATGACAATCTGAAAACCCATAGTTTAAAGAGGTAGTCAGAGAGCAAATATACGAAAGGAGGCAACAGATGAGATTTCTCATAAAAAGTTCCAAAAAATCTCATAACAAAGAAATTGCCTCCATACAGAACTCACTAAGGTAAAAAGCTGGGCAGATGACTAATGACATAGATGAATTTACAAAGACTATTAGTACAGAGACCTAAAACCACACAGAATTCTCCAATTGGCAAAAGCAGGAATATTGTAGAACAGAAAATTTTCCAAGAGGGGAAGAAAGTGGCTATATTGAAAATGGAGGCAAAGAAAATGATTTTGTTCAGAAAGGGTAAAAAGCGAAGGTTCAGAAGATGAGGAGAAATACAATTCTTTTATTTGGGTAAACTAAATGGCCAATTCCAAGTGTTTTCTCCACCCAATAAAATGGCCTAGAAATGTGGGCCTGGGAGAATTCTTTTGCCCACAAAAATCTCCACCTCAATTTTCCCTATGCCTCCCAAACACTAGAATCTACATGTTTTCTTTCCCTATTTTCCTTTCCACACTTTTGCCTTGTGGCCAAGTAAAGCATAGTGCACCTTTCTTATAAGGTAGAACCATCAGCAACCCAGTCAATCGTTGTTAAGGAATCGTATATATTACGGTCATGATAAATTATCAAACAAGACTCAAGCAAGCATTTTGAAGGGTAAAAAAAGGAAACATGCAAAATTTGCATCCGAGTCAACTGGCTAGTGGCTACCTACCTGAGCTAGGGATGGATTGAACAGAACATCAGGAATCTTAAATCTGTCAGCCCCAATTTCAATTGTCCTGCATTATGCAGAAGAACAATGCAAGACTGAAGTGAAATGAGTGATTCTGAACAGTTATAGCACCACAGCATCACCAAAAATGACCACAAAGAAAGCATCACAATAAAGCCTTTTCCTATTAAGCCGCAGCTATGAGGAACTTCTGAGCTATAGTGCTCTATTTAGCATACAATGATCTTGAAAAGGTGAGAGAATTTAAAATATGCTAGACAGAACCAATTCTAAGAGATGGCCCAAATTAGGACCTTATAAGCAATAACTTGTTGAGCAGAGAATTTAAGAGACTCACTGGCCATCAGGTAGCTCATATGGGGTCATCGGAATATTTGCATATGCACTTTCTGCCAAAAGAAAACCAATTTTATCAAACATATCGAATTGCTAGCAGATGTATCTCAGTCAAGATTTGAGATTTCATATGAAAACAATATTCCCATACACACTTTCTGCCTACAAAAACTATTATATCAATCATATCAAATAACCAGCAGATGTATCTGAGTTAACTTTTGAGAATTCCTAAAGCTGCAAGTTATATCAATACAATCTTCATAGGGCTGAGAGAATGCAGCTTGGACAAAACGCAGTGCATGGCCAGTCATCAAAGTGGGCTTACTAAAAAACATGCAGAGGAATAATTGCTGTACACATGCATCGGATACAAACAGTATATATACATATGAACCGCCAAGAATTATCAGTTGGATGAGTAAAGAGAACACAAAGAGGATAATCTTCACTTTGAGGGTAAAGAACCATTACAAAGAGACAAAGGTGTGCCACTACTAAAACCAAAGCCAAAGATTGAGTACCATCATAGGGACTATCTGGAGCACGGCATACAGAATCCTTGATATCACTAGCAATTACCCTCTGTCATAGGAGAAAAATTAGCAGCCATATGGAGCATGTGGCATCTGCACTAGAAATTATTTATAGAATATGACAGACCTGGGAATATAGTCGGTAGCTTTCTGTTGTGCTTGGAAAATCAATATCAAATGGCTACAGAATGAACAAAACAAGAAAATGATAACATGAGCAACTCCACTTGTGCCTTTAGTTTGATAAATACATAGCCTTGAGGATTGATCTCAAAGGCTCAAAACACATACTTATGGGGGCAAGAAAAGGTAAACGCATGAAGAAATTTTTTTGTTAATATTTTTGGAAATCTGGAATTCCAGGCTAATGAAAAATCTCATTAATCTCATGGACCAGGTAAGACTCAAGCCGAAGCTTGGGTATGTACCAAACATGAGATCGTTTGCACTTGGGTGGTTCGAGGAATTGAACTATGCTGTGTGCCTCTATACACAAATGTTTGCTTCTTAACTATTAAACCAACACCAAGGAGTTAAGAAAACATTTTTCAAGACAGGGCTAAATTAGGAAATAGACATGCAACCAAAAATACTAAATCCCAAAGTAGATGGAAAATGCCAATGAGCAAGAAACAACCTGAAACTCTCCCGGACGTACTTCCTTTCTTTTAAACGAATATCTAGGTTTTATCTGCAAAGCACAAAATGAAATGCTTGACCTACTAGGAACTAAGAAATCAAATGTGGAGGGCAAGCACAACATGAACTTCCAGAAGAGAATATTTACCTTGATACCTTTGCTTTCCAAGCTCTTCAGCAAGCAATCAGTTAGAAAATCTCCTCCAATAGGTGAAGTTGCCACAGCCTATCATTGTGTGAATACTGTATAAGCAAAAAGTACCAAACACAACCCAGCGGAAGCTTCCAGAAAGATAAACTAAACAACTTCAAGTAGCACAGCATATCGACGAAACCCTCCACGAAGTTAGCATATATCATCTTATCACGACAGAAACACTATTGCACAGGGAAACAACCATTTATTTTACACTTGTCTGTGTTGATAATATTAGGGGAAAGAGCAAATGCTCCGGTCTAATCTTGAGAATCATATACCTCTATGCTACACAAAGAAGGGAATGAAGTAGCCAAAACAGAAGAAAGGGAATTTTAGCAATCTGGCATGAAAGAGTTGAACAGAAATCCAATATTGAGTCATTCGACAAATGACAATTTGAAAAGGCTAGAAAAGGACAGCACCTTTTGAAGAACATAACCATCATGTACTGGAGCTACTGTAGTTGATCCGCCACCACTGAAAGTTTCAGTTTTACATTGACATGAATCAGTGCAAGCAGTAGAAGGAATATTTAATCTAGTAAGGAAGAGGTACATCAATGCAATATATAGAAGAAAAAATTACAGATTACTCTAAAGGCATCTCTTCATGACACAAAACCATGGCTTATGACTAGACTCCTAGTAGCTCGACTGCCCAATAGACTGGCCCATCATTTCACATGCTTGGCTCGACGGATGAGCATATCATGTGACTTCTTTTATAGGCTAGTTGCACTGGAGAATTGTGCATTTGTCCATGACATTTTTTACTTCAAACTCTCAACTACACAAGTTGGACTAACAATATCTAAAAATCCAGCAAAAGGTCAAATTAGCCCTATTTCTCCAATAATGAATTTTTTATGTCACAATTATAAAATGCAAGTTTTCACGTACAATTATATATGCTTCCTTCTCATGCTTTTCCATGTAAGGACACGTGAGCTTTCAATTGGTGATATATTTCGCACTCGCACTATCCCTATGTGAGGCTCCCTATCATCATTGGATAAGTTGAAAACTGAATAAGATCTCCACGAATGTTTACACTTCTAGGAAGCATATGATAAAATGGGAAAGAAAGGACCGAAACAATTTTTAAGACCAAACAACTCTATTTGTTTGATATTTAGTAAAGTCCAGCAATTTAGCAATTCAATGGATTGAACTTGAACAAAAAGCAAAATGGCAGTTGTTTGTAGAGTGCATTTGGTTAATGAAGATGTTCCGGTTCCTATAAGCAAAAAAATTGGTCAAAAATTGTTTTAGTAGCCTGTCCTGCTTTCAGTACTTCTGTGAGATGAAAAAGGGTTTAGTAAAAACTAAAAAATAACAAGATGGCTTTTGTATTTGTTTTCAAGCTGAAATTAATTTCCAAATTCTATGAAAAGCGCTTTAACTGATTTTAAAGCATACTTTGAGATGAAAGACAAAAAATAAGTACAAATTGTGCAGAAAGAAAAACTTTTAATGAAAATGAAAACCGAAGGGCCTGTTTGGTATGCCAAAAAGTTTTCAGTTTTTATTTTCATTTTTCTGTTTTCTTGAAAACATGTTTGGTGTAAACATAATTAGCGGTGTTATTTTCACGAAAAAAATGGTTGTAGTATGTGCAAATATTCTTGATTGATTAAATAAAAGATAATAATGAATACACTCTTAACGTTCTTTTATTTCATATAAGTATTTATTGCTAATCATGTTTCTATTTCCTATTTTTTAATACTTTTCTTTGGATTTTCTTTCACCATTTTAGCTTGGCGAAGATTCTTGAAGCTCCAACAGAGCTACAACTTCTTTGAAGCAAAGCTTCAATATTGGACCAGACCAAAAGGGAAGAGAGCAGATCTTGGGCATCATCATTCGGATCTCGAAAGCTCCAGCTTCAACTCCAGATTCAACTAACCTAACCATCTTTTCTTTTTTTGCTTTGTGAAGCTTGAAATTTTTTGAAAGCCTTACAGGTTTATATATTGAAGCTTTACAGGTATATGGAAGCTTCAAGCTCCTGTAAAAGTTTCAACTAAAGCTTTATCTTGAAACAAACAACTGTGGAATAGTCCATGAACAAGTTGAAAAAAAGAAGATGAGAGAAAAAGATGGAAGAGAAGCTGCGTTGTGATTTGAGGTGAAAAAGTACAAACAACTAAAACCTTTTTTCACTCTTCTAGTTAAAAAAAAGGAAAAATTCACTTCTGTGTTCAGTTGAAAACCGAAAACCCATTGCACCGAAACACATTTCCATGATAATTTTCCTTCTCTGAAAGAGAAAGTAAAACTTCAAAAATTTTCTGTGAACAAACAACCCCGAAAATGTTCTCTAAATCCAACTAAGCTACTGAAAGATGTAAGTCAAACCATCCAAGCAAAAATTACTAGATAGAAATGATACAAGTGAAAATAAAAATTTGAAAACTTTTCTGTAAAGAAAGAGCCCTGAAAATGTTCTCTAAAACTGACTAAGCCACTAAAAGATGTAAGTCAGACCATCCAGGCTAAAATGACGAGATAGATATGTCACTAATTCTGCATGTAAAATTGAGTAATGCAAAAAACTTCAAAAATAGCACAATCAATAGGCTACAGGTTCGAATTGCACAATTTAGAGGAGATAAAAAAAAGAGAACCCAACAATTAGGAATAAGGCAACAACAGAGAACCGAAGAAGATCAAGAGTCGAAGGTCAAACATTGTACCAATCAACTACTAAGGAAGTGGCACGCCCAGATGCAAAAGAAGTGAGGACCTGCATGAACATTTACTGAATGAGGACCTCACATATGTGACATGACATACAATTGAAGGACAGAATATGTTCATAACAAGTTCAGCAAAGGAAAAGGAAGGAGCAAGGGCATACAGCATTCTTGGCCAAAAACAAGGCAGGAACTTTATACTTTTCAAACATAAGCTCAGCTGCCCTGTCAATTATGTAAATTGAACTCAATCATCAATATATTTGGTAAGTCATGAAGAGCACCAAGATATTGGTTAAGGCAGTCTGGCACGTAGCATCAGCCTCACATTCTCTGCCAATTGACTTACCTTTCTCGTTGTTGCTGAGGGTTGGAAGATGGTTCTGCAAGAAGCATCGGATGCTCTGTCGGATCAATTAGAAGACATTCCCTGCAAAAGAAAAGGACCAGGCATAATAAACGTCAAAAATCTAAAATACTAGAGAATAAAACTGCGTTAGACTGAAAAATGAAATAGCATTCTTGAAAAGAAAAAGAAACAGAGGACGTATAGTAGGATAAGGCATTAGACTACTGAATGCCTGTAACGTGACCCTATCATACCCACCTGGCTGGGCTCTGAATTTTCCGATCATGATCAGATAGCCGATATCCATTCATATAGAGCCAGTACAGTGGATATAATCCCATAGGAAAAACAGCGCAAGTTCAATAATACATCAATAGACAATACATGGCATGATCTTAAACTCCCTGATCATGTTACGCCCGTGACATATCATGGTTCCTGATCATGTTATGCCCATGACATACCATGTTTCTCATAGTGTACATGCTATACCCACAAAAACTAACCATTTCCTAAAAGGTTTTCAGGGCTCAGATGGGAAATTCCAGCTCTTGCCGAAAGAGAACCGAAAGATTAAAAAGAAAGTTATGGAAACAAAGTCATGACTGTGATAATGGAACTGGTTAAGACTACCGGAAAAGATTAACTCGTTTATTCAACACAAAGTCTAGATCATGGATGCAAGCCACATATAAACCCTACTAAAGTGTGTCTCTGCCGAGTTTAAACTACCTGAAAGCATGGTCCCATATATTGTCAACAATATCCCAATCCGCGACAATTCCATCCTTGAAAGGCGATATGACCTGACCAAAAATGGAATGGACAATGAAACTGCATTAAGATACCACACATCACCAACATTGCTGTTGCTTTGGTAAGAAATTAGATGGCACCCACGTCCACATTCAGAATAACAGTAGATGCTCAGTAGCTGACCTCCATGTGATCCCTGCGGTATCCTAAAGCTTGAGATCCCACATACAATTTCCGTTTTCCCTTATTTTTATCAGAATCAGGAGTTTTGACATTGCCCTTAGCCTCCATGGCTGCTCCAGAGTTTGTATCGGTATTTGCAGCATCGTCGACTTCCATTTGATCAATTGACCCCACAACCTAATGAAAACGCATTACATTTCTGTAAATCCTCTTGACCACAACGATCATCCACCAACGAAAAAGTTAAATGAATCATAATGGTAAGCCAATCCATGTTCACAACTCCCAAATCTTTAATGCCTTAATACAAGTGGAGATAAATGACATCCCCCCGTATTTAACCCCCAAGAGGAACAAAATACAGATTATGGAATAAAGCACTCGGGCAGAACCCATTGGGGCAAGACAAGCAGACTCCACAGGCTCTAACCCAGTTCAGCTGACAGCTCAATCGGTGCATAAATGAGCTAAAATATGGACAATTTCTCAACGCAACCAAGAACCACCGGCGCGGCAGCAGCTCCAGTGTCGTCCCCTAAACTCGTCACATTCAATTCGCCAAACAAAAGAGCAACTCACAGAGGGAAAAACGGCCTTGGGAGCATCTTCGCCGGCGTAACCGGCCTTGCAGGTGTGCGAGCCCAGGTCGATGACTATCGCCGACACTTCATCTGCAAGGGAGGAAACAAATTCCGGCGAGCAAAGACCGCGTTAGTCCCGACACGCGCGCGCCCGCCGCGCGAGGCCGGCAGCGCACAAGAAAACCAACAGAGCGCCGCCGTTTCCGGGCGGCGGCGAAGGGATCGAGGGACTCACCGCCGCCGTACATGATCGCCGGCGGGCTCGAGGGCGAACTCCGGCGAGGGGTGGAGGGAGGGAGAGACAGAGCGGGAAACGATCTCGAGCTTCTTCGTGGGGGGGGAAAGCTCGTTAGGGTTTTAGAGGAGCTCACAGTCGCAGAGAGAGTGTGAGAGAGAAGGGGAGGCAGGAAGAGTTTCGAACCTTGACCGTTACACCTTGGGGAGCAACTAGAAATGCCTGGAAATTAACGCAATATAGTTTAAAAAAAGAGAACCCTTATTTATATCTTCAGCAATTAATTCGTAAATCTCCCACCAAAAAAATAATAATCAATAAGTCTATAAAAAAAATTAGTATTTCCTTCTTCTTTTTAGTTATAATCGGATATTTTTTTCTTAATAGAGGTAAACCAAGAGAAATGGTATTGCCTTATTGGATAAAATCGCGCATTTCTCGTAATAAAGGGGGAAAATTACCAGAGCAATTTAATTGACATCTGATTGATTGATAATTACGTTTGTGCGAAATTTGATTTTGGTCACAAGAATACTTGCATTGAACTAGCGTCCATCGTGACTGTAGGTCGCCCAGATCTGGCTTCGAGCTTGAACTGAGGGTATTCATTGGCCTCGATCCAATGTCCGGAAATTGGACCGGATAGAGCTAGCCTGTTTTGGATGATTCTTGGGGAGACTGGTTCGGTTCTCGGTTCCATGTAAGGAATTGGATTGACGAACTGGCTAAGATTGTTTAATTTTTTTTTATTCTGAAGCAACCCTAATTAATAAATTATTTTTTCTTTTAATCTTGGGAAACCCCATTTGAAGGGAATAAAAGAAACCAAAAAAAGAAGAAGAAATCACTAGTTCCAAGACTGACTTGGAACTAGACTAGATCGATTTCAAGATTGGGTGGGCTGATTCTCGATTCCACAAATTAGGGACTAGTCCGGTTTTTTATTCCAAAGTAAGAACCAATCACCCCTAGCTCAAATGGCCCTGGCCGCAAGCTTCGAACCCGGATCTGGCCTTGGTGACTACAAGCTCGCTATGGCAACCTCAATCGCACGGCTTAGGGTGCACATGGTAATAATTCTGTATCCGGGAACTGATTCTGTTCAGAAATGATTCTTTTTTATTCTGTACCTGGAAACAATTTCTAAGCATTCGAAGGCATTTGGTAATTGCCCAAAATTTCTATTGTTAGAATAGAAAAAGAATAAAAATACACTTGATAACTACACAAAATTTCTTTTTACTAATAATATTTTGAATTTTTTAATATTTTTTTCTTTTTGTTCCTTCCCTTCCTTGGCCATGGCCGGTCGTCGACGAGGGCGGCGACACCCTCGCCACCGGCCTCGCCGTCGCCGGGGGTGGCAATGGCGAGGTCGGCCTCGCCTTGGTCGAGCAAGGCCTCGTCGTCGCGGCCGCGAGCCGCCCTCACCGGCCCTAGCCGGTGGCCGGTGAACAACGGCAGACCGGAAAAGAAAAAGAGCAACAAACCAAAAAGGAAGAAGAAAACCAAGAAGAATAAGAAATGGAAAAATTATTCCAAAATCAAGAAGCTACTTTTTTTTTTTTGCTCCTTGATTCTCTTCCAAAATTGATTCTGGAAATAATTTCTTGCAAATTTATGCTCGGGCACAAAAATTTTAATAAACAGATTTCTGTTTCTAAACTGATTCTGGGAACAAAAGAATAGAAATTTTCACTATTTGGCAACTTGCCAAACGCCCCCTTGATCTTGATGCCGTTTGGGCTGAGCTTTGCTTGGGGCTTCGAGGTCAACCTTAGATTTGGGTGTTGACTCTTCTCACGGCGAGAGCTCAAACTTAGATTTAGGGGTTGAGCTCTGCCGCACGTCGAGCTCAAAGAGCGGGGCAGAGACCCCGACAGAGAGAAGACGAAGAGGCGGTGATCAGCTGCCAAGGCTTTAGCCGATGAGCCAAATAGAGCGCGAAGAAGATGAAAAGTATGCACCAACGAAAGAAGGAAGAGAATGAACCGTAAAGGAAGAAGTGAAGAACTCACCGGTTGTTCTTTTCAATTAGTTTTTTTATTTTTTCTATTATCAATTTTTTCTGATGCGGCGTCATGTCAACGCCGTGTGTTGTAAGAAAGTAATAAAATATGTCGAGTCAGCATTTTTCGTTATTCAAATTAGACGGAGTTAACCGAAGGAACTTGATTTCACTATTTGACAAGTTTGAATTTGATTGTACTTTTTAAAAGTCTCGTAACTCAATTATACTTTTGCGATAAGACTCCTGGTGCACTTATCCCTAAAATCACGACTTACAAACTTTAATCAAGCCCCTCTAATCCCGAAAACACAGAATTTCAAACAACAATGTGCAGATCCATAAGCTCATTTAGCACTTAAAAAAATCAAATTCAAACACAACCGCAATTCAACGAACTTAGAGTCGTTAAAAGCAATAGCTGGAAACCGTGGCATTTCCTGAAGTAGTAAAAATCACCATACCATAGCAAGTACAATTAAAATCAATTGCACACGAGCTCTTTCGGTCATTCCTTTGTAAAAGAAATGCAAAACATCAGGTATTTTGGGCATGTATGCCGTTAGCTCATAATCATACGCCGTAGATGCAATATGAGCCTAAGAATCCCTTAACGAACGACATCACACTTAGGCTACGTTTGGTTATCTGGATCCCAATTGGGATGAGACAGGATAAGGTAGGATTAGAAATCCTCTGAATATCTTCCGGATTATAAAAAATCCTATTATATGTTTGGTGCAATCCAAGATAGGAGTAAAAATATTTAAAAATATTTGAAAATCTCATTTGTCCAATGCAATCTTATGTGATATCCAGATTTTACCTCTTGAGTTTCATCACTAGCTCGTCAAACCCATTCTTTTCAACTCCCTCTGATTTGTCTCCTTTGCCGCCAGCTTCCTCGAATCCACCACCATCTCCACCTCCAGGCCGTACTCGTCACTCAACTTCACTTTGTCGGAGGCGATTCGGATGCCAGCCAATCGAGTGACCGATTGCGTTACGGAGTGACCAAGGGAGGTGCTAGGTGCAACCGATCTCGTAGACGAGGTAGCAGTGGACAATGCAGAGGTGAAGGGTGGCAATGGGGGTGGTGGACGCCGCACGCGAAGCTCGAACACCACTTAACGTCAGAGCCGATCTGGGGGTAGTGAGGGGCACCAAAAATCTTGAAAATTCTTGATTATTAATATGTAATTTACCTGCTCTAAATGTCTTAGATTTGGCTTTAATGGATGGGATTGCAGACTGGTATGAGATTGTTTGGCAAGTTGGGGTCTAGATATAATGCAATTATAGTTATTCCTTGGCGGAGACAAAAAGTCACCATTGTTGCACCTATGGCAAGATGATCAATGGCAACGACGATTCCTTGTTGTAATCCGTGGCGACCAATCTATCTTATAGAGGCGATATTATTTTTGTCACTTTTTATGGGCGGACATGCATTGTGGAAGACGATGGGCGATGACTTCTCCTTTTTCACCTTAGTTGTCGGAACAAGATCGGCCAGCCGACGGTGACGATCGGCGGCGACGATCAATTGTCGTGGAGGTGGTCCATGTGTGGTAGTCGGCAAAACCATATGCTTTACTTCGTCGTTGGAAAATAAGTGTTACGTTATTTTTTAATTTTTTTATTGAATCTGGGTTTATCCCACTCCCTGACCCGGATTTTTTATCCGGCATTTTATCGGGATGTATCCGAGTTTATTCAGTCTGAAAGATGTTGCCAAACACTGGATGGGATATTTTGTTATCCTATCAGGACTCAAATTCGGACTACCAAACGTAGTTTTAGTAGATCACGAAAGGGGAGACGGAGAGAAGGAGAGGGAGGAAACTGGTTGGAAAGATAAAAAGACGAGTACACAGCAGAATCCAAATTTAGTATGAGATTTGGCTTTTGCTTTCTTTGTAATCGCACGCACACAAGAAGAAGGAGAAAATGATTAACCTGGTTCAGTCGACCAAGGAAGGGACCCTTGGAAGCCTATGTCCACAATGGGAAACCTCCAATTCTGCATATCACCTTAGGGGATCTCATTATCTTTAATTAAGATAAAATTCATTTATGAGGATAACATGAATTTCTATTGAAAAAGCAAATATAATTGTTATTTCCTTTGGCTCAATCGATAAAGAAGGAAATAACAAATGTATTTGTTAGTGGAAGATTTGGCTCAAATCGATATAGAAAAAAATAATAATTGTATATGCCTTGACAATAGATATTCATGTTTATCTCCATAGATTTATTATATCTTATTTAAGGATAATGAAATTCCCGAACGTGATATGAAGAATTGAGGGTTTCCCATCATGGATGTAGGCTTCCAGGATCCCATCCTTGGTCGACTCCTTCTTTGTGTGTGTGTGATAACAAAGAAAACATAGTATCAAAGCCAGGTTTGAGCATGGTGCCTGTGCTATTGAAGTCGCTATTTGTCGCTTCATCCTACTTCTGATTTAGATAAGATCTTGATTTTCTCCTTTCTTCTTGCTATAATGACTAGTTCTTCGGTCACCACTTATGTTAGTCGATCTAACTCAAATGAGATAAGCAATAAATTGACATTTTTAAAAGGTGAAAACTACTTGCCTTGGTCTCAAATGGTTACGATAGCCTTTGGAGGACGATCCAAGTTAGGGCATGTTAATGTATAAAAGTGAGGAAAGAATAAAGAATTCTCTCATTGATCTATATATCCTTCTACTCTTTAAGGTTACAATATAACATGTATATATATACAGAGGAGGACAACCCTAATTGTCCTATAAGTCAGGAGATAAGAATAGGAATAAACCAAATAAGGAAAACTTCTCCTATTAGGACGCTAATTGACAGCTCATCAACACTCCCCCTCAAGTTGGTGAGAAGATATCTTTGATACCCAGCTTGACAAGAGCGCTGTGAAATGCTTGGCTTGACACGGCTTTAGTAAGCACATCTGCCAACTGATCTTTAGACTTGACGAAAGGAAACTCTACCACCTTAGCATCCAAGTTTTGTTTGATGAAATGTCTATCCACCTCAACATGCTTAGTTTGGTCATGTTGAACTGGATTGTGGGAAATGTCAATTGCCGCCTTATTATCACAGAACAATCGCATCTCAGACTCTGGTGAAAAACCAAGCTCTGTCAACAACTTCTTGAGCCACAGTAACTCACACAGCCCCTTAGCTACTCCTCGAAACTCAGCTTTGGCACTAGACAGAGCTACAACCTTTTGCTTTTTGCTTCTCCATGTCACTAAGTTACCTCCCACAAATGTAAAGTAGCCCGAAGTAGATCTCCTGTCTGAAATGTTGCCTGCCCAATCTGCATCCGTGTAAGCCTTTATTTCCAAATGTCCATTTCTCCCAAAGAACAACCCTTTGCCCGGAGCTGACTTCAAGTAGCGTAAATTTCGAATTACAGCGTTCATATGTTCTTCGCTTGGAGCATGCATAAATTGACTCACAACTCCTACTGCATATGCAATATCTGGACGAATGTGCGACAAATAAATTAACCTCTCTACTAATCTCTGGTATCGATCTTTATTAGTAGGTACCTGATCAGGAACTTCTCCAAGTCTGTGATTTTGGATAATAGGTGTGTCTGCAGGCTTACAATCCAACATTCCAACCTCAGCCAATAAATCTAATACATATTTTCTTTGAGACAAGAAAATACATTTCTTTGATCGGACTACCTCGATCCCCAAAAAATATTTCAAACCTCCCAAGTTTTTCATCTCGAACTCCTTCGCAAGTCTTCTCTGAAGTTCAGTAATTTCTTCAACATCATCTCCAGTGATGATCATATCATCCACATATATGATCAGTGCAGTTACTTTTCCCTATCTCCTTTTTAGGAATAGTGTATGATCAGAATTACTTTGAATATATCCATACCTCTTCATTGCTGAGCTAAAGCGACCAAACCATGCCCGGGGTGACTGTTTTAGTCCATACAGGGAGCGCTCAAGCTTGCAAATCACATTAGGCTGATCGACGCATGCACAACCCGGTGGAATCTCCATGTAAATCTCTTCCTCTAAGTTCCCGTGAAGAAATGCATTCTTCACATCAAATTGATGCAAAGGCCAATCTCTGTTTGCTGCAATTGACATCAAAACCCGGATAGTGTTCAACTTAGCAACCAGGGAAAAGGTTTCTTGGTAGTCCACACCGTAGATTTGTGTATACCCCTTCGCTACTAGCCGAGCCTTGCATCTCTCAATTGAACCATCTGCCTTGTATTTGACGGTGAAGACCCACTTACACCCTACTGCTCTCTTTCCTGTTGGTAACTCTACTAGTCTCCAAGTCTCATTCTTCTGCAACGCTTCCATCTCTTCTTTTATCGCCTGTACCCACTTAGGATCATTCAATGCTTCTTGTACTCCATTAGGAATTTTAATTCCGGAGACATTAGACACAAATGCCTTCACTGGTGTTGATAATCTCTCCGTCGATACATAGTTTGTGATTGGGTACTTTGATTTTCTTTCCTCCACATCAAGTGAATACCTATTAGGCGCCTTGCCTCGATTATGTCTGTAGGGCAATTTATAACCAACATTCGTATCAGTATCATCAGAGGAATAATGTATAGTTGGAGATCTTACCTCAGGAGTATCCTCAAGAGAGTGGTCGGGTACTTGAGAGAGAAGAGAGGTTTGTACTTGTGACTCTTGGAGTGAAGCATCCTGCTGATCTTCTGTACTAAGGAGTTGCGGCCTACGGTCCTGTTCACCACCCTGACCCATATCCTGAGTTACTGCCGTAAGCTGGCCTATTGCCTGTCCTTCCAATTCGCCATTCTCTGATACTGAGTCTGCCCCAATTGCTGCCATCAAACCAATATCCCACCGATTTTTCCTTTCATCCTGTTTCTCCCCTTGAAAGGTAGAATTGGTGACAGGGAAGAAGAGTTCTGTCTCAATAAACGTCACATCCATGGTAACAAATGTTTTCTTCGTGCTAGGATTGTAGCAGCGGTAACCTTTTTGGTGAGTGCCGCAGCCCAAGAAAACACATTTAACAGCACACGGATCGAGCTTTGTACGGTGATGCTTATGAATGTAGACATAAGCCACACACCCGAACACCTTCGGAGGCAAAGTCAAGATCGACGGAAGAGGAACATGTTTTGAAAGCTCCTGGAGTGGAGTCTGGAATGCTAAAACTCGAGAGGGCATTCTGTTCATGAGATACACGGTCGTAACAATGGCTGCATCCCAAAAACGACGAGGAACCTGCCCACCCTCTAATAAAGCTCGCGCTGTGTCAAGGATATGACGGTTTTTTCGCTCAGTCACACCATTTTGCTGTGGTGTGTTAGTACACGAGGTCTCATGAATGAGGCCATGCTCCTGGAAATAACCTGATAACTGCTGGTTGATATATTCACCACCATTGTCACTTCGGAGAATGCGAAGTTAAGCTCCGAATTGAGTGGCTATCATGCAATGAAACATACAAAAGACAGAGCTGACCTCATACTTGTGTTTCAATAAATATAACCAGATCATTCTGGTACAGTCATCCACAAACGTGACAAACCAACGAACCTCAGACATAGTAGAAATTGGCGAAGCACCCCACACATCAGAATGGATTAATGAAAACGGTATCATGCTTTTATTGAAACTCGATGGAAAGGAAGCTCGATGGCTTTTCGCCAAAATACAGGTCTCACATTTAAATGCAGAAGCTGAGGAATTACTGAATAAGTCTCGGAATAAGAATTTTAAATAACTAAATGAAGGGTGGCCAAGTCGACGATGCCATAACCAAATATCTTGCACTTTATCAGTGGAAGAACCGCGAGTGTGGTAAACTCTCCTCGTATTGAAGTCTTCCACAAAGTACAACCCCTCTCTCTTAGTACCACGTTCAATAATCTCCTTCGTGAGGATATCCTGAAATAGACAAAAAGAACGATACATGAGTACGCTGCAATTCAGTTCATCAATGATTTGTCCAACAGACAGTAACCGATTAGATAAAGATGGAACTAGCAGAGTATTTGTCAATGACAGAGACTGAGAAAGATTAACACTGCCAGCTCCTGTAACAGGAAAGCAACTGCCGTTAGCATTAAAAATATGCTGTCGCCTTGGAGTGGTACGGTGAAGGAGGTCCTCAGCATTGGGTGTCATATGATCCGCGGCACCTGAATCTATAATTCATCCATCACAGCCGTTACCTGTAGAAGCACTGACAAGCATAAACCCATCGTTACCTTCAGAGGCTGCAGTCGAGGTAGAGGTAGTATCTACCATCGGTACTAAAGATAAGATCGAGGCAACTGGGGCCCTATCCAAGTCACCAGTAGCCAAGGACGCTTGTCCCTTCCCTACCGCAATATCTCCTTTCTTCTTAGCCTGTAATTCCTTCCACCAATCAGGGTAGCCATGCAACTTAAAACAGGTTTCCTTTGTATGCTTAGAATTCCCACAGTGGCTACAGCCTCTTACATTCTGTGGAGATGATCTAGCCCTCAAACCATCACCGGAGCGTCCTCCCCCAAAACCGCCATGCACCATCTGTAAGGTAGTGTGTGCGGTGCTCCTCTCAGGAATTTTCTGGCCAAGTTTTCCTCCACGTGACACCATAGTAGCAGTGGATGTAGTGTCTGGACGTGTGAGCATAACATTTTGTCGCATATCCTCACGTCGA
The DNA here is from genome assembly GCA_031216235.1 of Syzygium jambos. Taxonomy (NCBI): domain Eukaryota; kingdom Viridiplantae; phylum Streptophyta; class Magnoliopsida; order Myrtales; family Myrtaceae; genus Syzygium; species Syzygium jambos. Next base: position 5,232,487 of record CM062221.1, read on the forward strand.
ACTCGTGCATAGGCTTGCTCTACGGTAGGAAAAGGTTGCATTTGCAGCACATCAGCCCTGACATTGTCAAGGCGATCATCGAGGCCATCCAAAAATAAGTAGACACGATCTTCTTGTACTAAGGCATTATAGCGCTCAATATCGCGCGGGCATGTCATGGGGTTCGGACGGCGAAAGTCGACTTCCCGCCAAAGACCTTGAAGAGTATTGTAATATTTCTTAATGGGTCCACTTGCCTGCTTCAATCGACTCAGGCGTTGCTTCAGATCATATATCTGGGAAACATCGGAGCCGTCAAAGAATGTTGTAGCTACGGCTTCCCAAATCGCCTTAGCGGTGGGGTACCGAATAAAATTGCCAATCAATTCCGGGACCATGGAATTGATAAGCCAGCCTTTAACTGTAGAGTCGTCAATTTTCCACTTCCGAAAACTAGGATCGGTCGGAAGCGGCGAGCACAGATCTCCATTAATATGCCCCAATTTGTCTTTTCCAGAGATGTACATATCGACAACTTGGGTCCAAAGGCCATAATTGTGGCCATCTAACTTCACGGCAATGGATGGTGCAGGAGCCTCAACGTGGGACGGTGAGACCTGATGAGTGGTCAAAATTTGGGTCAACTTCGATGTTAAATTCTCAAGGAGGGCATTAGTAGTGGGAGGCCTTCCTGGAGCTTGGAAAGGAACACCGCCACCTGAAGGGTGTGCAACAACTCCTGCTGAAGTTGTAGGGGCCAGATCGGATGGGATCTTGTTATCGGCCATGTCTCGAGAAGAGAAGAAATGGTGCGGCAGCCAATCGTGGTCGCGGCGATTTCTGGTTTAGAAGGTCAAAGTGGCGAAGAGATCGCAGTGAGAGAGGGTCGGCGCGATGACAAGCAAAGTCGCAGCGGGTTGTAGTACCTCCGCTATGGTCGGTGGCGAGTCGAGCGATCGACATAGCAGGCGACGGCGCTGGATCGTGAAGTAGAAGAGAAGACCAAACCCTAGTTTTTGGGTTTGGTTCAATTGGTCGGGTCAGTAGGTTCCTAATCGAATCCGCTCTAATACCATGTAGAAAAGTGAGGAAAGAATGAAGAATTCTCTCGTTGATCTGTATATCCTTCTACTCTTTAAGATTACAATATAACATGTATATATATACAGAGGAGGACAACCCTAATTGTCCTATAAGTCAGGAGATAAGAAGGGGAAGAAACCAAATAAGGAAAACTTCTCCTATTAGGACGCTAATTGACAGCTCATCAACAGTTAATGGCTCGATCAAAGCCCCAACATCCACCAATCCTAAATAAGCATAATGACAATTTATTGATAACTTTGTTATGTCATGGATCTTCAACTCCATAAATCCACGGATTTACGAAATTTTTGCTTACTCTAAAACGGCGCAATCACTATGGAAGTCTCTTGAAGACGTATATGGCCATGAATATATGTCTCTCAAATTTTCGAGTTGCAAAAGGAAATTGCTCATATCTACTGGTGGGAACCTCTTCGGCTATAGATTTCAAGGCACATAGTGTAGGTTCCTAGATTCAAAAATTGAGGAACCTATTTTGACGAATAGGTTTTAGATTCTACGTAAGTGGAACTTGGAACTAGAACCCGAAATAAATGTGTGTTTTTCTTGATCAGTGTCTTCGTGCAATTCTGTGGTCTTTCATGGCATCCGATGATGAATGTGTAATCTGTAACTACTAGTCCAAGCTTCCATCTTATGACTAAGACTTTTACTTTGTTAATGTTTTATATTTTTCGTGTGTCTAAATATAAGTTGTGATTAGTGAATTGTAAGAGTAAGTGATGGTCATAAAATGTGATATTGAACTGCAATCGTTCAATTAACAATGCAGGTAAAACTTGAGTAGATCCTAGAACCGACCCTCTAACTTGTGACATGGTAGGTTCCATGTATAGGGTATGCAGGATAGGTTCCATGTTCTAAAAAATGAGAAAATGGTTCCAATGGATAGGTTCCAAGTGGAAACTAAGCGGAACCTGGAACCGCTCATCCCTACTCACTGGCATGTTATGAATCCAGAATCAAAGTTAGGGGAGAGACAATGGAGAGTTAAGCTAATACTCTTAGTTCTAATCTAATCTCAATCATCAAAGTTCTCAAACTAACAATAGCAATAAATCTAATGGTGAAAAAAGATTTAATGTGGTTTAGTCTAGGCGTGTGCAAAAGAATCAGGAACCGCGAAATCAGACCTGACCGGCACGGAACCGGCGGTTCCCATGGAGACAGGTCCAGTTCCCGATTTCAATTTACTAGAACTGTTGAGTACCATGTTTGGTTCCCGATTCTAGGCGTGGAACCGCCTACCCGCCCACTTGGACTGAACCGTTAATATATATAATTTTTTTAAAAAAATTTCCAACCAAATTTTTTTAAGAAAAATGAAACCCTAAAATCCCTAATTTGAAGCTTAACGCTTATCAATTGAGTGCGCGTCTCGTCTCACTCTCACATTGTTTGAGTCGTCTTTTTATCTTTCACTCATGGTCTTGATTCTCAAGCTCAACGCCCATCAACTCTCAACTTCCATTTACTCATGGCCATGCCTCTAGCCGTTCATCGCATTTCTCTTTTACTCTCGGTCACCTCCATTCGTGTGAAGCTTGGCGGGACCGGTTCCATGAACCCACTCAGGAATTGGGCTGGACTGGATCGATAGTCCGGTTCCTGGGCAGATTCATGGAATTAACGTGCAGTTTTCGGTTCCAATTTTTCAGAATCGGTTCTTAGCGGGTGGTTCCCAATTCTATGGTGGAACCGCCCACCCGGTCTATGCTCACCCCTAGTTTAGTTGACCAATGAGAGGACCCTTGGAAGTCTATGTCAACGATAGGAAACCCCTAATTTTTCATATAATCTTGGGGATTTCATTATTTTAAAATAAGATAGAATATATTTTTGGGGATAAACATGAATATATATTGAAAAGGCAAATACAATTGTTATTTCATTATTTATCAATTTGAGCCAAATCTCCTACTAAATTTAGATTCTTTTGACTATTCATCCATATATTTCCAACATTGTCTATTCAAGAAACATGAATATTTATTGGAAAGGAAAATACAGTTGTTATTTACTTCTTTATCGATTTGAGCCAAATCTCTTATGCAATTTGAAAAAAATAGGGACGATTAGTCAACAGAGTCCAATTTTAGTAGGAAATTTAGCTTAAATCGATAAAGAAGGAAATAACAATTGTATTTGTCTTTCCTACATATATTCAGGTTTCTTGGAGGGTGAGTGTTGGAAAGATAGTGACAACTAATTATCATAGTCTAAATTTAGTATCGATAAAGAAGGAAATAACAACTGTATTTGCCTTTCCAATAGATATTCATGTTTCTCGCAAAGAGAGTGTTTGAAAGATAGGGACGACTAGTTAAAAGAGTCCAAATTTAGTAAAAGATTGGCTCAAATCGATAAGGTAGGAAATAACAATTGTATTTGTCTTTCTAATAAATATTCAGGTTTCTTGGATGGAAAGACAATACAATTGTTATTTTGCTCTTTATCGATTTGAGCCAAATCTCTTATCAAATTTGGTAAAATGGAAACGATTAGTCACTAGAGTCTAAATTTAGTATGAGATTTGACATAAATTGATAAAAAAGAAAATAACAACTATATTTGTCTTTCTCACAAGCATTCATGTTTCTTGACGGGAAATGTTTAAAAGATAGAGACAACTAGTCAATAGAATCCAAATTAAGGGCTCAAATCGATAAAGGAGGAAATAATAACTGTAATTGCCTTTTTAATAGATATTCATGTTTCTTGGAAAGATAATGATGACTAGTGAGCAGAGTCTAAATTTAGTAAGAGATTTGGCTCAAATCGATAAAAAAGGAAATAACAATTGTATTTGCCTTTTCAACATATATTCATGTTTCTTGAAAGGGCAGTGTTGGAAAGATAGGCACAACTAGTCTGAAGAGTCCAAATTTAGTAAGATAATTGGCTCAAATCTATAAAGAAGGAAATAACAACTGTATTTGCTTTTCCAATATATATTCATGTTCATCCTCGGAGATGTATTCCATATTTTTTTAGAGAGAATAAAATCCCCCAAGGTAATAGAATACAGTTCTGGGGATAAACATTAATATCTGTTAGATAGACAAATAAAAATGTTATTTCTTTTTTTATTGATTTGAGCCAAATCTCATACTAAATTTAGACTCTGCTAAGGAGTGTTGGTCCAAATTTAATATGAGATTTGGCTCAAATCAATAAAGAATGAAATAACAACTATGTTTGCCTTTCCAACATATATTCATGTTTCTTGAAGGGGCAGTGTTGGAAAGAAAGAGACGACTAGTCAGCAGAGTCCAAATTTAGTAGAAAATTTTGCTCAAATCAATGAAAAAGGAAAATAACAAATGTATTTGCCTTTTCAATAAATATTCATGTTTATCCTCGGAGATGTATTCTATTTTTTTCAAAGATAATGAAATGCCCCAAGGTGATAGAATACATTTATGGGGATAAACATGAATATCTATTAGAAAGGCAAATATAAATGTTATTTCCTACTTTTTTGATTTGAGTCAATTCTCCTACTAAATTTGGACTCCGCTGACTAGTTGCCCTATCTTTCCAACACTCCCCAACAAAGTCCAAATTAGTAGGAGATTTGGCTCATATCGATAAAAAAAAAGGAAATAACAATTGTATTTGTCTTTCCAACATATATTCGTGTTTCTTGGATGAAGAGTGTTGGAAGAATAGAAACGACTAGTCATAAAAGTCTAAATTTAGGGCTCAAATAGATAAATGAGGAAATAATAAATGCATTTACCTTTCTAATAGATATTCATGTTTCTTGGAGGGTAAGTGTTGGAAAGATAGGGACAATTAATCAGCAGAGTCCAAATTTAGTAAGAGATTTGGCTCAAATCAATAAAGAAGGAAATAAAAACTGTATTTGCCTTTCTGACATATATTCATGTTTCTTGGATGGGGAGTGTTTGAAAGGTAAGGACAACTAGTCAAAAGAGTCCAAATTTAGTAGGAAATTTAGCTCAAATCAATAAAGGAGGAAACAACAATTATATTTGCCTTTCTAACAAATATTCATGTTTTCTTATGACTAGTCGTCTCTATCTTTCCAACACTCTCCATTCGAGAAACATGAATATCTAGTGGAAACGGAAATACAATTGTTATTTTCTTCTTTATTGATTTGATTTCCAAATTCAGTAGGAGATTTGGCATAAATCAATAAAAAAGGAAATAACAACTGTATTTATCTTTCATACATATATTCATGGGCAAAAGTACACCACAAGTGCCATAACTTGTGTATGGCGATCACTTTGATGCCATAACTTTTTTTCGAATCACTTTGGTGCCAACTTTTTTAAAAAAAACGATCATTTTAGTACCAATGCCGACGTGGCTTGCCGGAAATCCGATGTGGCACTGACACGGCTCGCCGGAGAGGTCCAGTCAGCATTAAAAACCAAAACCGACGCCGTTTAGCCTGCTGACGTGTATTTTTTTTAAAAAAATTATATTATATTAAAAATTAAATTTTTTTTAAAAAAAAAACCCTGCAGCAGCGGCAAGGGAGCTCTCGCCGCTGCTGCCTGGGTCGCCACCACCGCCGGGAAGGGCTGGTGGTGGTGGGCGCAGTGTCGCCGGCCCCTGGCCGGGGCCCGGCGACCCTCGCCTCGCCCAGATCCGACGAGGCGAGACCTCGCCGTCGCCTGGGTCGCGACGGCGAGGTCCCGCCTCGCCCAGCGAAGGCGAGGCCGCGCCTCGCCGTCGCGACCCAGGTGACGGCGAGGTCTCGCCTCACCGGATCCAGGCGAGGCGAGACCTTGCCGTCGCGACCCAGGCGACGGCGAGGTCTCGCCTCGCCTTCGCTGGGCGAGGCGAGGGTCGCCGGGCCCCGACCAGGGGCCGGCGACCCTCGCCAACCACGGCGGTGGTGGCGACCCAAGCAGCAGCGGCGAGGGCTCCCCTCGCCGCCGCTGTAACCCCTGTTTTTTTTTTTCTAAAAATTTAAAAATTCGAAAAAAAGCCACGTAATTTCCACGTGTACAAGTCAGACTATTTTTTTTAATATAAATGCCAGGTCAGCTTTTTGGCCGGAATCACTAAGGTGATCTATTTTCCTCCGACTTGGCACCAAAGTGATCCGAAAAAAAGTTATGGCACCAAAGTGATCGCCGCACACAAGTTATGGCACTTGTGGTGTACTTTTGCCTATATTCATGTTTTTTGGACGGGGAGTGTTGCAAAGATAGGGATGACTAGTCAGCCAAGTTCAAATTTAATTAGACAAATGGCTCAAATCGATAAAAAGGAAATAACAACTTTATTTGTTTTTCCAATAGATATTCATATTTCTTGTAGGGGGAGTGTTGGAAAGATAGGGACGAGTAGTCAGTAGAGTCCAAGTTTAATAGTAGATTTGGCTTAAATCGATAAAGAATGAAATAACAATCATATTTACATTTCCCAACGATATTCATGTTTCTTGGAGGGGGAGTGTTGAAAAGACTGAGACGACTAGTCAATAGAGTCTTACTTTATTAGGAGATTTGGCTTAAATCGATAAAAAAAGAAATAGTAAATATATTTGCCTTTCTGACAAATATTCATGTTAATCTTTGGAGATATATTTTATCTTTTTTAAAGATAATGAAATCCCCTAAGTGATATAAAGAATTAAGGGTTTTCATTGTGGAAGTAGCGTCCCAAGGGTCCTCTCCTTGGTCGATTGAATCAAATCCTTTCTCATTCTTTGTGTGTGGGTGATTAATTAGAAAACTAACCCGGTACTCGTTCAAGCGGCGGAGTTGGGACTTGCTGGCCAACGTGATGGTTTTGGAGACTAGCCTCTTCTGCAGCGCTCTCACCATTTTCGCATGCTTTTGTCCATTGACTGATCCAGGGAAACCACATTGAGTATTCTTTGCAAATGAAGAGATGTCAAAAGGGTTTCTTACTTCCCTAGTCTCGCTGAGAAGATGAAAAATCCCCCGTGGCTAGATCTAGTCCGAGCAAGGGCATTGTGGCCGGCGACGTCACTGCTGGCCTTTCTGGGAAGACAAACAATAAGGGGAAAAAATAAATTAAAAAAAAGAAACCAAAATAATTATAAAATTTCTCAAAAGGACGACCACCATGGTCCATATTATCACCGATCGTGCTATGTAATATGGCCGGTGCTGATTGAACCGCCACGTTAATGATTTTTTGCCTAAATTGATCAAATGAAATACATTGGAAAATTGTACAAATGTTTAGATTTAAATTTGCCAAATTGCCCGACAAAAAAAATTGGTTAAATTGGAAAATTTAAAACTGAATTAACTTTTGTATAATACGTTTAGAATTTTTTGGACAATTTTTTGAAAAATTGTCTAATGTTTTTTGGCGTCTGGAATATTAGGGGGCTCGGCAATCCCCTAAAGCAGGCGGAAATAAGAGCCCTCGCTAGAGCTCATAATTTATCTTGTCTTGGCATCCTTGAGACCAAGATTAATCCGACTCTTTTTGACCATCTCTCTGTTGGACTTTTGCCGGGGTGGGTGTGGATGGCCAATTATGATTTATCGCCCTGTGGCAGAATATGGATAGGCTGGAATCCTCAAGAAATAGACTTCCATGTCATATCTAGCTCTGCGCAAGTTATTCATGGGCGGGTCAGGCTGTTGGCCCTTAATAAGTTTTGTATCTTCTCGGTTGTCTATGGGGAGCATACCTTTGTGGCTCGCCGTGCACTTTGAGCAGATCTTGTGCAATCAAGTAGTTTATTTGAAAATGAACCTTGGCTGATCGCTGGGGACTTTAATGCTATTCGGGACAACACTGATAGAATGGGTAGTTCTAATGCATGGTTCCCGGCCTTTGATGAGCTTCGAATTTGTTTAGACCAAGCTGGTCTGGATGATCTGAGATATATTGGCCATCGGTTCTCATGGTCAACTTCAATGGGAGCAAATCGCAAGCAGAGGAAGATTGATAGGGTTCTGATCAATGCTAATTGGTCCGGCTCATTCTCTTATTCAGAGGCAAACTTCCTGGCCCCGGGAGTCTCTGATCACTCCCCGATGATTATCAGAATTGATCATGCACTTTCATCTAGAAAGCCTTTCAAATTCTTCAATTTCTGGCTATCTCATCAGGCTTTTCCAGATATTGTCAAGCAAGTATGGGAATCACCCATCTCTGGAACTCCGATGTTCCGGTTATGCCAAAAACTCAGAATTCTAAAAGGGCGCCTCAAGCAACTGAATAGAGAGTCTTTTTCTGATATTTCGGCTCGCACAGCTCAAGCAAGAGCAATGCTTTTGTCCACCCAAGGCTTCTTAGCTTCTGATCCTTTCAACACGGAACTGGCAAACCTAGAGAAGGAACAGCTACTGATCTTCTCAAAGCTGCGTCTGCAGGAGGAATCTTTCTATAAACAAAAATCGAGAATAAGATGGCTGAAGGATGGGGACTTGAACACTAGATACTTTCATTTGTTCGTCAACAAGAGACAACAGAACAATCGTATCCTCTCAGTCTCTGATTCTGATGGTGCTCTAATTACAGACCCGACATTAGTCCAGAATCATATCACTTCGCATTTTCAGACTCTTGTCAATGCAAGGGATTCTGATGAACAGCCTTCTTGTGCTGATGTTCAGCCTTTCGTGGCTCGTACTCTTGACAGTGAACAGATCAATCTATTATCTAGGGATGTCTCAGATTCGGAAATTCGCACAACTCTCTTCTCCCTTGCCAAAGGTAAAGCCCCGGGGCCAGATGGGTATAATGTTGATTTCTTTATATCGTCTTGGCAAGTTGTTGGGCCGTCTGTGCTATTGGCCATCAAGGATTTCTTTCGTACGGGATGCTTGTTAAAGGAGATTAATTCTACTATCATTACTCTTGTCCCCAAGGTATCTAATGCCACCGGAATGAGTGACTTCAGGCCAATTGCATGCTGTAACACAATTTACAAGTGTATAGCCAAAATTTTGGCTAACCGTATTGCTGCAGTGCTGCCGTCAATTGTAGGTTCTCCACAGAATGCTTTTGTAAAGGGCAGGAGAATAGTAGATAATATACTCCTTGCCCAGGAGCTATTTGCGGGTTTTCACCATGAACCCTATCTACCGAAGTGTGCCATCAAAGTAGATTTTCAGAAAGCATACGACACAGTAGACTAGAAGTTCTTGAAAACGGTTCTGGAAGTTTTTGGATTCCCTACGAAGATCACAGGACTCATTATGGAGTGCGTAACTTCTCCTAAATTCTCGGTAGCTATCAATGGAGAACTACATGGCTTCTTTGCGAGTGGAAGAGGTATTCGTCAAGGAGACCCCCTGTCTCCATACCTTTTCACACTTGTTATGGAAATTTTCTCCGGAATCCTCAACTCACAAGCTTGCACACCGGGCTTTAAATTCTACTGGTGATGTAAGTCCACTTGCCTAACTCATATGTTCTTTGTCGATGATGTCCTGCTTTTTATGGAGGGGAACTTTACCTCTGTCAACCTCCTTAAAGAAGGTATCCAACTCTTCTCCAAATGGTCGGGTTTATACCCGAATCCCAACAAAAGTGAAGTATATCTTTCAGGTGGGACGATAGATAATAAGGAACAGATTCGGCTATCCCTGGGATTTAATGAAGGACGGCTCCCTTTCCGTTACCTCGGTGTACCCATTTTTGCATCGAGGATGACCAAAGAGGACTGTAATACGTTGATTAACTCTATAACGGCTCAGGCACGATCTTGGTCCCATCGTTTTCTATCCTTTGCTGGTAGACTGCAGCTAATCAGGTCTGTTCTCTATGCTATTCAAATGTATTGGACGAATGTATTCATGATCCCTCAATCTGTGTTGAACAGAATAGAATTGATTTTGCGTCAATTCTTATGGAAAGGACCCGAATTGGGTATCGGGCGGGCTAAAGTCCCTTGGAATGAAGTCTGTTTGCCCAAAGAGGAAGGTGGGCTGGGCATTCGTGGGCTGAAAGATTGTAATCGTGCAGCGATGCTGAAGCACATATGGACTCTATTCACAGATAAGGAATCCCTATGGTGTAAGTGGATCCATTCTACTTTCCTCAAGAATAAAAATTTCTGGGTGATACCGAAGCCCACTATATGCTCATGGGCTTGGAAGAAATTACTGGATATCCGTCCCCAATTTCGCCAACAATTTCGTTGGCATATAGGTGATGGCTCATCTGTGTCCTTTTGGTTTGACTATTGGCACCCTAAAGGCCCTCTTTCTGACTTTTTCTCTAATAAAGAAATATATTCCTCTGGCATCCCGAGAAATGTAACTGTTGGTGAGTTCCTATGCTCTACATGGGATGATTCTTCCTTTATGGAAATCTTCAATTCTTGGACAGATTCGCTCCCCTCGATTCGTGAAAGCCCTGATAGGTTTGTTTGGCAAGGCCATTCGTCTGGGACTTTTTCCACAGCAACGGCGTGGGAGCTGATTAGAATCAAGAGTCCAAAAGTGTACTGGAGCTCATTTATATGGGATCGAAGCATCACACCAAGGTATGCCTCTTGCCGTGGCTTATATCGAAAAATAGACTCCCTACTCAGGTTGCCTTGCTTAGCTACAACAGAATATCGGAAGCACTTTGTGCTTACTGTAAATGTAGGTCGGATTCTATTGATCACTTGTTCTTTGGGTGCCAATTCACGGGTTCCCTTGCTTTGTTCTGGGCAAACATGTGCAACCTCTCTTGGCGGAATAAACCTTGGGTGGATAATCTTCGATGGGCAAGCAAATACATTTGTGGTAACAACTTCCAGCATCGGATTGCTCGATTCTCTCTTGGTGCCTTATGTCATATTATCTAGTCCGATCGGAATCATATGCTTTTTAGGAACAAGCCCATGTGCCTACCAGCCATGCGCAATGACCTTGTAAAGGTAGTTTGGGACAGAGGGTTATCCATGCACCCCGTTCAAGACACTCGTCGCAACAGAAAGATCCAATCCAATTGGGGCATTTCTTCGTCCATATTCGAGTAATTTGAATTGGAGTTCTTGTTGTATCTTTCTTAGGTTGTTGGCTGTTGTTTAAGCCTTTCTGTACTGGGTTGTACCTTCTTTAGCCGTAACACCTTTGCACCTATTGGGACACACATAGGTGTCGTTTTATGTGCGGGGTTTTTGTGTTCGGCTACCATCCTTGTAAGCTTCGTTTTGGAAAGTTTATACAACTCTTAACTTACCAAAAAAAAAAACAGTTATCTACTAGTTTTAATGAATGCATTTGGTTTTATGATAACTTTAATATTTCTCATTACATTATAGTATGTATATTTTAACTACTCAACTTTCATTTTAGGTGAATCTATTTTCTAATTTTTTAAAATTATTTTTCATGCCATCACTACATAATTTTTCAAAAGAAATTTTCAAAGAAAATAAAAAAAAATGACAAAGTTAAGTACATTAAAAATTATAATAATCCATTATGATTATGCAAATTCAAAGAAAATGCTCCTTAAAACATTATTACATGGAATATTATCTTTGTCTTGATTACATGAATAATTAGCAGTTGACAAGAAAACTATGGTAATTGTAATTGCATTATAAGGTAACAAATTCAAACCATTGCAAATACATATCTTTTGTCAATTCTAAAAGCATCAGAGAACCAATTAAAGAAAAGGTAAATTATCTTCACTACTATAATAATAACAAGTGATTAGGTCCTATGAAATATTACCTTTCATAGTAGCTGCACTACAAAAAAGAATATAATAAAAAAATGAGTAAATTGTATGTATGCATACATTATAAACAATAATCAATCATTGAGAAAATTATCGTAAAGTTGTACTGAAAGTCAAAGTAAAAAAATTCACGCACAACATAATAAGTAAACAATGTGAAAATAAAACTAACATTTCTTTACTCTAGTATATGATTAATGCTTGCTCAGATTACAATTATTGGTTAAACTCTCATTCATGTGGACAACGGAGAATTAGTTCAGAACAAGATAAACACGAAGGAACAATATAATATAATCAGTGTGTAAGAAACGGTCAAGGTGAAAAAGAGTTTTTAGAGAAGGGCATTGATAGTTTTGTCTTTTAGTAAAATTGAAACCAAATAAAAAAAGAAAAAGAAAAAAGGTAATAAATAATCTTAAGTGAAGAGTTAGACCTGCAAGGAATAAAATGATGAATTTAAAAGGATAGGGACGTCAGAAGTCAAAAAAAGAGTGAAAAATGCGCGATCCTCGAAAAAGAATTATGTCAAAAAAACTCATTCAACACCACCTGAATGTTTGGCCAAGTTGAGCAAGGCTTACTCCCATATGATTTGAAGCCCCCTTAATTCACGAGTAAAAATCCCCCACCCGCTTCTATATTTCAGGAAGTCCTAATTTATCTGTGGCATATGTTCAACCCGTGCACCTGAATTAGCAAACCTCCAACTTTATTCCAACTTGCATTCGGAGATGCGGTAGCAACAGGCTCGCTCAAAATGTACAGTAGGTCCAACCGAACATTCCAACTGCTAGTAACGCTCAAGAGGGGATCGCCAACACCGGTCACCCTGTCTCACCTTTCTTCCCAATCATAAGGGAAAACAAGAACTCATCAAGCATGGAAGAATCAATTCACCCACATACAACTGTCCAAGTCAGTCTAAGTTTGCCCTTGTAAAATATGCCCCTGCCGGAGATTCGGGCCTTTGGGGTTGACCCAAAACAACAACCGAAAAGGAAGGAAAGATCTGGAAGCCGAGAAAAACTTGCAAAAGCCTATAGGAACTTTTCGATTTCACTTCTGATTTGGAAAAGAAGAAAATCAAAGTAAGTTTTGGTTTAATTATGAACCAAGACACGTAGAATCAGTAAAGCAACGAAGAAACGAATATGTTCTTCGTTGCATCGATTCATCTGAAACAGCTTTTGCCCGAGAAACCTCTTCTGGCTGCCTGACTAAATAGTCGTTAGAGAGCAAAGTCTCCGACGGTAGCTACAGCAGAGTATCTTCTGACTGGAAAAAGAAATTCAATGTCTTTTCAACTAAGTTGTTCCAATGTTTTGTTGCTGTTGACAAATGTTGCACTCTTGTCAAATCCTTCCAGCAGAAGGATCCGCAAAGCCGCTATACCTTGTTGAAATGTGAAATCCAACTGGGAAGATTTGGAAGCCAACAATCAGAACACGTCACAGTAACCTTCACTGTAGCATCGCAGAAAAATATTTCTATGTACCTCCTCACGCTCCTGTTTATTGAATGGTCGCATGACAAAGTTCACTGGGTCCATTTTACCAGGTGGCCTTCCAATACCTATTGGACACATGGTCGTTAAAACACAAAACAGGCATATACTTGTCTTATAGTGCTTCATAAACTCACCTATTCTTAATCGAGGAAAATCACGGCTCCCTTTTAGATGACTAATCACGCTTCTCATCCTATGAAACCCCATTGAAAATCAGCAATATGTACAGAAGGGAATAATTCAATCAGCCATGAATGTCAATGATGCCTTCCTCAAAGTATTGAAAATATGTTTGTCCAACGAATTATGGGAGAAGTGAAAGAAAAAAGGATTGCAGAACTAGGTTCAGGTACCCGTTATGTCCGCCATGTCCGCCCTTTGGCAACAAGCGCAATTTTGCAAAGGGCAAGTCTAAGTCGTCAAAAACCTGCAGAAGTAAACATTGAACATAAACATTGTAGCATCTGAAATTTCAAGCACTTCAAAGTTCAAGTCAGTAACAAGATTTTACCACCAGTACTTGCTTCAATGGGATCTTATAATATGAAACGATCGGTCCTACCTACAAAAGGTTGTCCATGTATCAGCCAAAACCATATAGATAAACAAAGATACTGACACTATCAACAAAATACAAGTCCTTAAAGGGTAGCTTACAGACTCGCCACTGGCATTCATAAATGTTTGTGGTTTGGCAAGAATGACTGGGACATTTCCTATGAAACCTACAAACCAAATCAATTCCATCAGGAGTATGATTGATGAAGTAAATCTACGGGGAAAGAAGGCTTTTTCCATGTATGCACCGTAACCAGAGAATTACAAATCGACCTATCGTTTGACAGAGACAATAACAGAGACTCGTGACTAGAAGCAGCCTTACACAATGCTTATACCACTGGACCTCCAGGATTAGAATCTGGCCACCCTTAATTCCATTTCATATATCCAATTAAAATGACGCGCAATCTCCATTTATTTGACTCGGGGCGGCAGCAAAACTGATTCATTTTCGCAACTCTCAATTGACCAGAGTCCCCATTATTGTACCGACTACCTACTGATTATGAACCCTGAGCTAAGTCGAGTCGATCCACAACGGGTCTAAACCTACCATTGCTTAAACAAATATAAACAGTCACCCACAGAGATTGGTATAACCACAACTTGGTCCTGCACCCCTCATTTCCATATGAACCTCAAAACTCGGAAAAATGGTGTCACAATCGGACGCGACGTGCTCAACTAGGCGCGAGAAACCGCGACCTTTCATCGTATCATTCTAGTAGAAGTTCGCCACGAGAAGAGAGTATGGCAAGCAAGCGAGACCTTTTCCAAAGAGGGCTTTGAACGAGACGCTGCTCATGGGAATCCCTTCGGCCTCGGCTACCGCGTCAACAAACTCGAAACCCACCTGAAACGAAGTTCGTTTTTTTTTTCACACATCACGCGGATCACATCGGCAGAGATCTTCTCTCGCGCACACACGCACACAAGAGGGGAGATAGAGGGCGCACGTTGTGGCGAGTCCCGCCGTACTTCTTGCCGGGGTTCCCGAGGCCGACGATGAGCCAGGGATGCCGCTGCGGCGGCTTCTCGGCTTCGACGTCGCCGTCGCCGTCGACGTGCCCGCCCAATGACACAATCGGCACCGAAGAAGAAGACGGCGACGAGGAGAACTGCTCCGACATCGTTCTCCGGCCGGTTCGGCGACGCGCGTGGCGGAGGGACGGTGAACCGGCGAGGTGGGAGTGGTACGAGGAGAGGAGGAAGAGGCGGTGGCGGGTCGGGAAACGGAGGGCGGCGACGGACGAAGCGATGGCCGCGACTCTCATAGTTGCGACCGCGAATCGGGAACTTCCGAGCCTGTCTCGGGAGGATTAGCAGCGGGGGGAACAAACCCTAATCTCAGATGGGATGTGACGGTGGTGAACGAAAGAGGAGGAGGGAAAATCGTAAGGAACACGACATAAATGCTCCATGAATTTTGATTAAATATGAAACTAGTTTCTAAATTTTTAATTTATTTAATATAATTTATAAATTTTAACTCAATATATAATATGATTTCTGAAGTTTTAAATTATTTAATGTGATATCTAGATTTTCCATGAAATTGAATTAATGAAGAACATCATTGAACATTTTAGTATAATTTAGGGACTAAATTAAGCATACAATAAAAGTTCAGGGATCATGTTGAATATATTCAAAGTTCAATGACTGCATTAACATTAAGTCAAAATTCAGAGATCATTTATGTCATTATCTCAAAATAATACTATTACTTTGCAAAGTAATTTGCTTGCTCGTGCTCATTTTAGAAGTATGATGCAAAAGAGACTATAGAATTACTTCATTTGTTGATAGGAAATCAGATTGCTGGATTAAATTTTATTAGAAAAGTAAAGGTACGACACTTAAGTTTTGCACCCTTCTCTTACCAATTTTTTTTTTATTAAGTTGGGAAATTTACATAAACAATGCCACAATAATAAATCATCCCTCAAGTTCTTGCCTTTGATTTGTGTCAATTGCATTGGATATATAAGAACTTTCGTGTTTTCCATGGAAGTCATCACTTTGGCGTCTGGTGTCTCTTCTTCTCGATGTCTTCTAAAGTCCAAATCAATCTCAACTGACGGTCACAACCACCGCGAGGAGGCCGTTGTTGGCTGACAACCACCACGAGGCGGTCACACCACCATAGGTGATCTTGGCAATTTCATGCAAGAACAAGTTTTTCTTTTGTCATGATTAATCTAGTAATATCGATGTCGATATATACCAAACATCTATCCGCATATCATATGTCCATAACCATATGATATACAAAGAATACTACAAATCTCATCTTATTCTTTTCCTATACGATGTTATCTTATTTGGTAAAAATGTAAAGGGATCGATATCGGATTCGTATTAAATAAAACATAAAAAAGGAGCAAATCTCTTCCAACTTTGATATTCCACCATCATATCATTTTTGAGTCGTCTCTCTTTTCCCTCCGATTCATTTTCCTCTGCAATTATCCACATCTGCTATGCCTCGTGTTAATCACTCGAATATAATTACATCTCCAGGTGACCCAAGTGAAGCAGAACAATGGAACTTTAAAGGGAAAAGAAAAATCGAAGGTGTTTCCTGTTATATACACCAGGTATGGAAAAATTTTCTGTTCACTCTTGAGCCCACAGGAAATAGGTAAAAACCTAGTGACAGTGAACGGAAACGGGGACTACAGTGCATGGGGAAGGTTCTGAATCTTGTCTCCAATTAGAGTTTCTTCGGGGCCGTTGCTGCACGGGCGATATCTTGAGTCAGGAAGACAAAATTAAACCATCGGAACAGAGCAGTAGGATGATAGTTACCTGAGATGGCTCAAAGCGGACATCCGGTAAAGGCAGATGAAGACCAGAGCATGCAACCCAATAGTGTAGAAGAATGCAAAAGTTCGGGCATACCTGCAACACCGAATTTTTCTTTAGTGCAGCCTCGCCAATATCAGAAAAGGGAATGACAAAAGAGCAATGCCATGCCAGGGATGCGGAAAACAGAGTCACGGAACCATACTTGTTTCCCAGAAGGAACCGTCCACTGCTAAGGGTAATTTTATCCCTGAAACCCAATTCTTTGTATCTTTGATCCCTTTCCTGCTCATACCAAAACTTTGTTGCATTAGATAGTCTCCATTTCAAGTATCATTTATAAGACAACTGATTGTAGCTAAATCACACATTGAAGCAGAAAAGAATTTCCTGATAGGATGCTGGCTCGATGGCTCCCCAGGTCTAGAACATTCATGGTCATTTTATGTTGCAGAACGAGCGTCTGTTTGAGTTCTCTCTCTCTCTCTCTCATATTTTCCAATTTATCATCCAAATTGATCATTAAAATTGGATTATCTGCATGGACTTCATTCATCATTTAGGAAGACTTACAATGCAGAATCACTATTGTACATTCATCTGTTGATGAGTGCTCAGTACAAGATGGTCTTTGTCCTTTGTTTGGGAGAAAGTAAAGGTGATCTACAGAAAAAGATAAAGTAGAATTTTCCATTGTCTGGAAGAAGAAAGAAAATTATGAGAGAAGGAAAGGAAATCTTAACTAGGGCCCACAAAACATGATCTCTTCAAATCGGAGAGAAGAGTGGAAAGGTGAGTCATTTTACTTTTAACCTTCGAAATGGCATTCATACAATTACTTGAAGGACAAAAATGCGGTTTCCCTTTCAAATTTGAATTTTTCCTTTCATTCCCGTCCCTTCTATTTCCTCTCAATCCAATCAAGATTACAAGAAAAATAATTTCTCTATCTCCAGTTCAACTTTTTACTCATTCCTTTATTTTCTTTAGTTTTATGCTTTTCTCAAAAAACAGGACCAAGATTGCTGGAAGATGATGATGGATAGAATTACGAGCAAAGAACTTAACAAGAACCATAAATCAACCATTAATTGCTAAAGGAAAATATTATGTAACCAGATCACATTGAGCCCTACTGAAGGCCCAATGAATGCAAGCAATACTAATAAGAACAGCTTGAGAAAAACCTTTTTTGAAAATGCTGCAAATGGGTTGATGTCATCCTCATATATCTTCTTATACTTGGATTCAACATCTGAACTGAAACCACTTTCAAGATCTTCAGAGTGCTGCGGGTTTTTTTAAAAAGAAATTCTCAGTTAGAAAAGAACAATTAACTGTAAGATGAAGGTAACTATACAGAGCTGCAGGCTCCCACCTTCTTTGATCCTCTAGAAACCACTTTCTCGAGATTGTAATCTTGGACATATCGGATCTTCCCATAGAGTTTGACATTATCAGCTTTTGTTTTTTCCAGTTCCACTGTTAGCATGCTTATCTTCTCCTTCAACTGCCTTGTTTCCTGATACAATTTGACATCCACTAAGTCTCAATCCCCATATAAATGGTCTAGAAAAGATGGAAATTATATCACAGAATTGGCAGAACAGGGCTAAAACTATGTAGGGGAAAGTACCTCTTCTGTCTCTCGCAATCGCGCTCTAAATCGGTCTCTCTGATTGATGATCACCTTTAGCATTGAGCTTTGCTCCTGATCTGGGGAAATGCGTTCGGCACCCTGCTGGAGAAAAAAAAAGGATTTCAAGAAAATGTCAGGAACTAGAGATCCCCATGATCTGATAAGAGTACTATCAGTGAGAATATTTGGCTTGACTCTGCATTTCTGCAGATAAAGATGTTGGAACAAGTTTGTTTGAACTGCAGTTCAAATCTGCACCTAAGGTTTGTGTCAATAAGGGCTTGAATCTGCACCAAGATACTACAATCAACATGCAGCGGAAGTGGCAAAAGACTAAGTGTGATTGTCCTCAGGCTCCATGGTTGTCCATTAGATAGATTTCTTCAATGTCGTGCTTTGCAGGAAATAGACACTAGACAGCATGATCAGGCAAACCCAGGCTCAGTCATCTACATTTCAATATAACCAGAGTTGGCCCAGCTGGCCTATTGATCAAGTCATGTGTATGTGTTAGCGAGGAGAGGTCAGGGAGAGTGTTAAATAACAGACATTAACTGCTCAGATCAAACTTGGAAATTTGTATAGCACACTTTATTCATCATTTATCCAGTATGCAATGCATAATAGCAGTGTCACAATTTGATATGCAGCAGAGGTGGACAAACATTTTAATAACAACGCGGATTTCAAATGTGGGCTATACCCTGAGAATTGACAGCATATGGAATTTCATTGAAATACTTAAAATGGCAAATAGGAGAGGTACCTCAGATTGCTGACTTGCACCTGCCTCTGAAAGATCCCATTCATCAAATAAAGAGCCCTTACGATCTCTGGAACTATAACCCTGCATGGAGAAAAATCTCCATTAATGAAATTGAAAGGCACATAGCAGTTTCAAGTTTCACAAATTTGTTGATGCAACCTTCAAAATATCATCCTCCAACTTCTGGATTAATTTCTGTTGCTCATTAACCTTTGCTGCTAGTTCTGTGACCTTGCCTTCAGCAGCTTCTAGCGAAGACGTTCTCTCCGAAAGTTTGACCTAATCAAAGTGTCACGAGCAAGCTATTTGCCATTAGGCAAAACAATTTTTGAAAGACTGGGCTTCTACAACCATCTAATGTTCCACACAATATTAGAAGCGATAACAAAAAATTATCTACTTTTCCAAAAATAATTTAGCAAAAAAAATAACAAGTACCTGTAGATAACAAGTTAGAGTATGCCCTAACAAATAAGTTTTATCACCTTCTGTGCGAAAAGTTCACGGAAATAGTGGAAACTAGACACGAGTAAAACTACCTTTAACTGGGTAAGTTGATGTTCCATTCTCTTGTTCTTGTCAAGAAGAAGAGACTCCATTTTGCTCATCTCTTCCCCACTAGTAGCTACTTCCCAATCCTCAGCTTCAATTGAATTATAACCCACTGCCTAAATTGCAATAAGGAGAATGAAACCAAGACACCATCAGCAATGCGAAGTAATCAAAATCCTCAAGATCGATAAAGGCTCAGCAAATAACCACAAACAGCTGACGGAGGTATGAATCCACAGTAGGTTGTTCTCGAGGCACATAAACAAGAAGTTATGTTGAAGACATGATGACTAAAATGGAGCACGACACAAAGTCTTATAAAAGATGCATGACCTCAAAATGGATTTGCTCAATTAATCTCACCAATAAATTGAAACACTGAAACAAAAGTTGCACACTTCTTAAAAACTTATGTGATAACCAAGATAGAAGGATATTGTCTTCCTTTTTGGCTAAGCAAGAGACAAGGATTGTCCCTTCTGCTTTTAAATGCAATATTCCCGGGATTGGGTTTAGACTGATCCAGTTAAGTTTTTGGAGGAGGGAGAACTATTCAGATGCTTATTCCCTACATGATCTGAATATCCACATGAAAAAACTCATGGGATTGTTTTAAGACTAAATCATGCGTTTTTGCTATGACCTTTGAATAACAGCAAATGCTCCTAGGAGTTGCAATAACTTGCCAATACTCAATAAAATTTTCAATATTAATCCCCTCCTCATTCTGACAATTAGATGAGGCTATCTTTTGACATGAACAGTCATCAGATCATGTACATGCATATATACCTGTAAAATCTTCACTTTTTTGCGCAAATCATCAACCAACTTTGCCGTTGGCCTGGCTTTAAGTTCTTTCTTCATCTCCTCAAAAGCTTGATCCTAATTGCATTTAGAGGACAAATAGTTAGCAGAGCCATCGGTACTGCAAATGTGTAAAAGCATTTGGAGAAATGCTTGCTATTGTTAGCACAAAATATTTGTTTTTAAGTAGCAATTGGTCAACAATGGAGGCCCTCTCAAAAGAAAATATCTTAGGATATGATATTATCGAATCAAGAATGCTAATCTCTCTCTCTCTCTCTCTCTCTCTCTCTCTCTCTCTCTCTCTCTCTCGTAAGGGGTATAAAATGAAAGGAGGTAAAAAATGCTCAGATCCTCATGTAACACGACAATGGTCTTGCAGCACGTGATATGACAGTTAAATTAACCTAAACCTGAAAGATGGCTCTCAAGAACACCTTTACGCAGATCCGTAAAGGTTATCTATCTGCAGAAACTTCTATACGAGGGAGAAAAAATAGCAGACTGATATACCTTTTCAATTAGAGCTGCGTTCAATTTCTTAATCTCATCCATGTACTGTTCACGCTCAGCAGACAAAGTGGTCTCGATATTGTGAAGTTCCATATTCAGCTCAGAAATAATCTTCTCTTTGGCACTCAAAGAATTCTCAAGGATACTGGTTGAGTCCAAACTGTCACTGCAAATTATTTCACAATCCATTACATGATGAAACTCGAACGATGCCACACAAAAGGAAATCATTCTGATTGATGAACTTATGACTATTGATGGAAAAGAACAGATTATCTGACGGGGTTGAATTTAAGAGAATCCATATTGTACAACAGACTCTTTAAGGTGAAAATACACAATTAAAGTTTATTCCATATCCTTGTCCAGCAGCCTCAAAGTTCAACTGTAAAGTCCTTCCACTAGGCAAACACTAGCAAAGAATTGCCTGACCATGTTATGTTTTAGAGATCACAAGAGAGAGAGAGAGAGAGAGAGAGCAGGAGAGAAAACACAAAGGGCTAGATATTTTTTAAAATCACTGATACTACCAAATGCACTCAATATTACTTACTATTCTTCAAGACCTTACATATCCACAGGAATCACCAAGAGATATTTATTTATCTACAATTCTATGAACTTTTTCACACAGATTAATGTTTAAAAGTACCCAAGTGCAGTTACTTGATAAAAGGTTGGATTTCCAAAAATTAATAACATATCCAACAAATCCTCTTTGAAAATTATTTTAGCATGAAGTTCGTTGTAACACACAGATGAAGTATTTTCCTCTCAATTCCATCCACTGTAGCTCACCTATTCTTAGATCCAGGCTCATCATGTGCTGATTGAACTTGAGATCGCAGAAGTTCCTGCAATGATCAAAGTTGTACACGAGAATCAATATGCAATTTTTTCCATTCATCCGTGTAAAGTTTGTATATTGCATATTCTCACAGGAAACACTACAGCGATAACTGAAGACTTCACCTGTGCGACAAGAATATAGCATAATGCAGAAACCATACATCACCTTGCAAAATCTTATACCAACATTTCCACTGTACAAGAGCACATGCCATGTAAAATGCATTATGGAAACTTCAAAATCATAACCCTCATTTTGCTCCTATTGTAACAAACACGTATATGTGTATTGCAATTAAATGATTGACAAGAAAATAAACAGCCAGAGGTATGACCTTAACTGTCAGACAACTATAGCTGAAAGCTAGGTTTCAGTCTTCCTTGCCTGGTGGGATGACTTTCTGCTTGGGGAAGGAAGAGAGAGGGGGTGGGCGGAAGGGTTGAAAGTGTGTAGAAAGTGGAGGAAAATCTAAAATTTTTGTGAGAAGGAGGGGATGGAAAATTTCAAATTCCCCCTATCAGAAAGTTTCGAAATTCCCCCCGTTTCCAACACCCACTTTCATTTTCCTCCCCCCCCCCCTCTCTCTTTTCCAAAAGAGTGCATAAAGTTCACAAACATCCTATTGTGAATTCATAAATTTTCTTAATGAGACAGAAAAAGATAATTACGAAAGCAGACTAACTAGTAAAAACGTATAGAAAATTATCCAAGAGAACAAGGGGCAAATAAACATTGTTGTGGAGAAACATAAGAGTCAATGTAAAATTTAACAAGGCAAAAAGACCTCAATTTATTAAATCCTACTAGCCAAGAGAACACAGAGATTTATCCAGGAAATTGCCCATAGCTAAGGAAACTGATTGGGCTACAGGCATGGAAGAGCACCTTTTCCCTTTCAAGACTAAGAAGCCGTGTTTGGGCCCTTTCAACTTCATCCATCAAAAGAGTGACCTCTGACTGCTTTGCTGCTCGATCTTCATCTGTAAAAATTGTATATGTTACCAGACAAAATGGGAAGAATATTAACGGTAAAAACAGGATAATTGGACGTTTAGTCTTATGTTACTATCTCTATACATAAAATAATCTCATCATCAGATAAGGAATGCCAAATCTAATTTCTCTAGCCAAGCATAATACCTGATTGAGCACGAAGTTCAAACAATTGACTCTGTGCAAGATCATGCAACTTTTGTATATTGGAAGCACTTTCTCTGGCTTGTCTCAGTTGATCTTGCAGTAATTGCTCCCTGCAGAAAAATCAGAAACTGAGGTATGCTGCGTGCGTTTGGGAGACAAGAACGATAGTTTGATATAAGAACATGCTGAAGCTAAAAGAGGAACTTAACCCCAGTTCTTTGACACTTTTCTAATCAGTAATTAATTTAAATGATGTATTTGTCATGTTGAGGAGAAGATATAATACCTTTCCTTTAAGACTTCAAGGGTTTTTTGATTCTCCTCAGCCAAGTTGCGTTTGTTAATTTCCACAATTTCCTTCACTTTTTCCTCCATCTGGACACAGCACCAATCGGTAACAACAAATAAGACTTGCTTGTCTGAGTCAATAACTAAATTGTAAGAAAGTAAGTTCCACCCTTAGACAGTCCCAAGCGTAAAGGTAACTAAAGCTTAAAAGGGAGCAGACCTCAACATCCTAAGTAGTTAAGTAGGCACATTACAGCACATATCACAAAAACATATAAAAAAAAATTAACAATTTTAAAACCTGCAGCTCTAACTGGCGATTACGCTCCTCAAGTCTTCTAATTGTCGCTTGTTGATTCTTTAAATGAGCAGCTTCTGTCCGGAACTCCTCAAGCTCAACTTTCATCTTCCGATTCTCGGCTTCTAATTCCGAAAATTTCAAGTCTTGTTCCTGCATGCAGACAGGGTAAAACTCCTCAGAAGACAAATGTGCAAAAACAGAAAGAACTACACAGAATAAATCTCAATGCCACTCCAGCAATGGTATAAACATATCTGGTGGTTTGTAAATATATCGGACACTGAAAATGCTTTCCCCAATTTCTAAAAGAGGACAGTTTTAGGATAACGGAATGTAACTATGGATGATTGATCCTAGATGAGACAGTTATGCCTATATAGATACCTCAGCTAAATGAGAAAAGATACAACTCATTCATTATCAAAGTGGCAGATGCATACGAAGGTAGCCACCAATCCAACAGGCACCGGATGACAAAATAATGAAGCTGGTACTTACAGTAACTGAAGCAAGAGCAGGATAAGGATCTGGAGCCTCATATAGTTTTTGGTATATGTTAAGAAAAGCATTTTCTCCAAATTTGGCTCTTTTGGTAAGATTATCAACTTCTTCTTGATATCCCTTGAGCAAGGAGTTGAACAAATTTAGCTTTTCCTCTGGAGAAGCTTTCTTGAAGTCTGAAGCAAGACAAAAACAGATATATAAGAGCAAGTTTTTCTTTTATCATCATCAGGACTAGCGATTTACCCAAAAATGCAGAATCTACTTCTCTTACAAAAACTGCTAGAGTAGAAGAATGTACTTCTCTTACATTTAATTAAATTAGAAGAACTAAAGAACATTCGCTCTTGCACCTTTACAAGTTCAAGTGACACACCTCTAGTGCTCTCTGCAAGCTTGCGTCGATTCTTCTGACTGTTCTCTTGATTCTCAGCAATCCTCAGCCCTTGCTCATCCAATACGCTCTTCTCCTTCTCAAGATCAAACTCTACAAACAGGAAAAGAAGGGGGAAGTTAATATTACTCCCCGTAACTCAATTCGGACAAAAACAGCAATACACAAAACAAAATGCGATCATTGCTACATAATGCTTAGCTTGTAGAAAGGAAACTTTAAAACAGTGTCATCAAGAATCAGTGATAACATTTTCACATAAGTTATTAGGCATAAGCGGGAAAGTACCCAGTAAAGAAGACCAGATCATGATTTGTTCCGGTGACTATCACACTAATTCGTAATTCAATCAAACTCACTCAGTTTAACATCACACCACTGACGACTATAGAAGCACTGATTCCACCATTGAAGAACTGAGTTACCCACTTTACCCAATTCTCTCTGACACAAGCAGAACGCTGCCGATTGCTAACTCAAGCATGGTAAGCTCAAATTCGACACCAAAAGAAGGAACCGACGCACAGGACAAGCTACGTTAATCTACAACACACCTAGCACGACGAGCAGTCGACTCAATTCGCGACACTAACAACTGGAACATAACATTCCACAAGCAGCAGCACCACAGCAAGCTCCTCGCGCGCGTCAATCACGGGACGTATCACGTCGCGGGACCTAAAAAATGCGGCTCGATGTCCGAGAGATTCGCGAATGTATGCACCCAACGCGACGGGGAGGAAACGGGACGGTTGAATCGAACCTTTCCAGAAGCTCGAGACGACGGTGATCGGCGACGATTTGTCCCTCTCGCCGGCGGCCCCGCCCCCGCCCCCGCCCTGGGAGGCCTCCATGATCGAATCTGGGATCGGAACTGCGAAGCTCTGCGGGCGGTTCCGTCGAAGAAGAAAGATCTCTCTCTCTCTCTCTCGTTGCTTCCGCTTCAATTCAGCGCGGGATCTGACGCCGTGCGTGTCGATCAGAATCGGCACGATGGATTCTCGTTTTTGTAGTTTTTTTTTTCCTTTCTTTTGTTTTCCAAATGTTTTTCTTTTGTCGCGAAATGTATGCATCGGATGGTTGGGCTCGAGGGAGCCCAAACGACAAGTGGGCTGCGTCGTTTTGATGCCTTGGTGAGAGAGAGATGGGTTAGGGTTTATGAGCAGCTTGCTTAAAAACTCGATGACGGTTCGCCACATCATTCATGGCACAAGATTTTAATGAATTCGCAGTGCAAATGTCATTTTTGAATTCGAGAATAAACTTGTCAAAATGGATCACAAATTCATTTATTAACCCATATTTAATGGGATAAGTTATGAGTTAGCTATATTCAATAAATGGGTTTAGAATGGCAAAATCCAAAAAAACATGAGTGTTAAATGGGTTTCCAACTTACTTATATTCAACCCACTTTTATGGCTTTCTCTTGCCTTGACTCGATCTTGCGCTCGCTCACATCATACTCTCACATTAGTTTGGAGATGATTTTTCCAAGATTTAGTTAAATATATAAGTGTTTTAGCAATATAGGTCAAGTCGAGTATGGTTATGAGTATCATTAGGTCAGGTACAGATCACTATATTTATATTGCATAAAAATGAGTCATAATGGGTTAAATTAGTCAATTTGGGTTAAGCCGTTTTCATCTCGACCCACCCGTTTGACGAGTCTAATTAAGAAGTAGGCTTGTTTGATATACTTGGGTTGCCCCAATGATGTTCTTGCTAATAGCGTGTTAGAGGAAAATAGAGGTTATAAGTCTGGTTCTTGTCGAGAGATCTGTACAAGCTGCTAACTGAAAGAATTATTTATTCGTCTTTAAATTAGGGAGATCTTGAGTTCACCAATTAGGGGCGAGTCCGAGTGACATGATATTGGTCCTGTTTGGTTCAGCATTTGGAATGGGTTTTGCGGCTTTAAAATCCTTTGGCCAAATGCAAATGGCACTTGATTCGTTTTTTGGAGAACTTTGGGGAAATGCAATTGCATTTCCAAAGGTCTTTAAAGGCCTTTAGTCCCAGACAAGTCTAGAGGTACTTGGAAAGTTGTATTCTCGGAATGCAAATAGATTTTATTTTTCTTCCAACTTCACTCAACTTTCATAATTCCAAAAATGTCCTCGAAAACCCCAACTTGCTAGCGAAAACTTCAGCTATTGGCGAGCGGCCGGCGAGCCATTGACGAGCCACCGCCAACCTCGCCTGTTGCCTAGGCCCCATGTGACTATTGCTTAGGTTGCGAGACCCAGGCAAGGTTGTCTAGAGGCCGATTTGGCTCGCTAGCAGCTAAATTCCATCGGCAAATAGTTTGAGATAAAAGTTGATAATCATGCCAATTAAGGATCATATATTATAAAGAAGAAGGTAAATTTAATGGAACATATTACTATCTAATTGGATAAAGTTGATAATCATGCCAATTAAGGATGGTGTATTATAAAAAAAGAAAGTTGGTAAGTTTAACGGGTTAGTAACAGGCAAAATAAAAGTTGGTAACTCAATAAAAAAATTGGTAAATTGAATAATAAATAAATAAACATCGATAAAAAACGAAAATGACACTCGGTAAACCACTACTTAGTGATAACCTAAACTAGTAAGTCACATAAATAAAGATCAGTGAATTTATACAAAAGTTGATAAATTTAAAGCATTTTGTAAGAGAGATAAATAATGATAAGCGATAACAAAAGTTGATAAATTAAAAAAACTAGATTAGCGTTGGTAAGTAATGATATAAAAGTTGGTAATCCAAAAACTAGTTGTTAATTTAATTGAATAAAAAATTTTGCAAGTCATTCAAATAAGGATTAATAAATTTATATATGAGTTGGTAAATTTAATGCAATAGTAAGAAAAACCAATAAAAACCAGTAAAAGACAAAAAAAGTTGACAACTGGTGAAATACTGAAAGAGTTATAATTTCATAAAAGTGTCGCCACGTTACCATCAACTTACAGAAAATAAAGTGACCGATTTTAAAACAGAGAAAGTGAATAGTGAGGCCAGAGAAGAATTATAACCAGGGGAGTTGACTCGAATTTGTCTACGACATTCTTTATTTTGTAGCTTAGAAGGGTATACTTATCCATGTTCTACCTATAATATAAGAATTACGAGAAAAAAAGAACACATATCATAAGCTTAACTTGTTTTCATACGTATGTCCCTCTTCAAATTAAAACATATCCAATTCCAGCATCCAATCCAACAAATCAGAACAGAAAGGGTGATCACTAGAGACATTCAATCATTATTTGGGCAGAAAAAGGAAAAGCACACAAACTAGGCGACTCTTTCAACTTTTAAGCTGACCATCGTGAACTCTCTCTAGGTTCATATTTGCGCCAAATGCACGCGAACAATCTGTGGATCGGATCGGATGGACCTTCAACAGCAACTTTAATGACCCATGCCCGGCATCATCGGCGCCACTGTCGCGGCACCTTGGTTCATCTTCTCAGCATTGGCCGCCCAACCTTTATCACATCATGAATCACGAAAAGGAAAAACTTAAGTCACTTCATTGATCAAGTACCTGAACTAAGACAAAAAGATTTGAGCATAACCTCAGTTTGTTGCTGGAAGCTAAGAAGAGAAAGAAATCGACCATCTTTAACCAAAATAGATCTCATGCAACGTTGATCTTTACGTGCAAAGACCTCTTATAATGTTTCGCTATCAAGAAGACGGAAATTGCCATCAATTCATATTGAGTATGTTCTTCAGCATTTTGAGACGTGTAGCAATAACAAATGGTACATGTTCTTCACCAGCATTAGCTTGATAAAGCAAATATGGTAAATAGAAGAAAAACAGGTGATAGCAATTCTATCTCGAAAGAACTTTTACCAATGGAAGGGTCAAATCCGCGGTTTTTGAGCTCCCCATGTTCTTGGCAAAGAGCACAGTACGTGCAACACCAGTGCACGTGGCAATCGGTGCACGGATCTTCTTGCAACGAGTGGACATCCCTCAATTTTTTCCAGTAGCTGCGCGTATACAGGCACTCGACGCCCATGTAAGTGAGCAAGTAGTAGGTGAGCCCGCCCACGAAACAAGCCGCAAAAGTAAATTTTGCGCACACATACGTTCTCATTAGGCTTAAACTAACTATGTAGGTACAGTTAATCATGATTATATAGAGAAGATCTGGTATATATGGAGTGTGTTTCGAACTTAAACTTACAAGTGGCTCCTCGGTCTATGATTTCTGCGTTCTAGCCGAAGGTGATGCAAGGACTGCAGCAAGTGACGATGCCTACGGAAACGAATACAAAAATTAATAACAGTAGAAAACTTTATCAGAACGATGATATATTACTTGTTGGTTCGTCAAAACTTTTAAAGCAGACAGCAAATATCAGAGGCTTTCTACTCATGTATACATTCCGTTAATTTGCGAGATGTCCGTCAAATTAGGTTGAAAGTACTTACAGTTGGAGGGATCTTCGCAGCAACCGCAGAGACCCGTCATCCACTTCCTGGGGACTGCCCCCTCCGGAAGGCCTTGGTCGATGAGCATGGGCGTTTGCATTATCGGCGGCGGAAGAGTCTCAAAAATGTCTCTGCCCGAAGAAGAGAAGACGGTCGAGAAGAGGAGAGAACAGGAGAGAGTCCTGCGTATACCTTTGTGGTTTTTTCAGTCGTTTTATAAGCAAAGAGTCCTCGGAATTCTCCATGGTCAACGAAGGAAAGATTAATGAATCCATGTCCATTGGTTTCTCCTCAAAGAACGGCGGGATATGACGGCAATCTCATCAGCAGGTGTGTGTACGTATGCGTGAGAGAGAGAGAGAGAGGGAGAGTGAAGGGTTGAGGTTTCTGAGGAAACTAGAATACTTCTTGAACCGGTTTTGACTTCCATGTTTCTTTTTTGTTTCATGTTTTTGTGCTTTGGTTTTTGACTTCTATGTTCCCCTTTCGTTTTTTGTTTTTGTTCTTTGGTTTTTGACTTCTATGTTTCCTTTTTTGCAAGCTCAAATTTAGGGACAAATTCAGGGGAGGGCACGCCATTCTTTGCACTAATGCGAACAAGACACAATTAAATCCTCTAATCCAAATTAAACCTGAATTAATTAAATCCTCTAACCTAAAATCCCAACAAGTGAATTTTCTTGAATATGAAAGAAGAAAAAATAAATTAAATATCTAAATATAGATAATTGCAAGTAAAATATCCCTAACTAAAAAGAAACCGTTAATATCATTGTAAAGATCTATTAAATTTCAAAGATGAAAAAAATACTTGAAATGTTGGCTTTGTAACTAATAACGAAATCATTGTACAATGAAATGGCTCCTCATTCCTTTCGCTCATATCATATTATTCTAGAAGGACTCTTCGGTGGCCTAAAATCAAGACCGGTGATATTGATCATGCATAAAAACAAATTGTTAGGATTCGCTATACAATCATAAAGAAATAGAGAATGAAAGCGAAAGAGAATTTCAGATGCAAGGTTTTTATCTTGGTTCACCCTTAAACTAAAGTTGCATCCTGTAGAGGATTTCACCATAATTAGCACATCACATTTTTATGTTACATTTTTTAATTATAAGAGAAAGAGAATATATATATGCAATAATTTGATACAAAGTAGGAAACCTCTAATTAGGAAACCTACTATAATTAGGAAACCTTCCTTTTTTGGGCTCAAACTATAAAAGCCCTCTAGTGGGACTCCCGTGTTGTTCAGTTGAAAAAGTTACCATGTTGATTCAAATCTTGTAGATGAAGATGTGCAGGCACCTACAGCATTGCAAGATCAATCTTAGGATCATGAGTCAAAGCAAAAGTTAAAAAAAATTATTTTCAATCAATTTACATACAAATTTTACCTAATATAGCTCCAACATTTGGTTCATTGAGAAGATTCCCTTGACCACGAGACGCTTGACCCTATATCATTTTATACATATAAAAAGTCAATTTATAGTAAAGTGTTTTATTTCAAAACAAAATAATAATCAATAACAACAACGATTGAAAACCCCCAATTTGTTCTTGATTCCGAATTAGATTTTGAGAATAGCTACGATGACCCATCTAATCCAAATTTCCAGTTGAGTGAAAATCAATGAAATTCCTTGTATTCTCGTCCTAGCAAATTGCATTTGTTAATTCAATGGGTAGACACTAAGACATATATTTTCAAAGAATTCTACATGATTATTGGAAAATAATATGGAAAGACCATTCCGTGCGATCTAGATTCACTCGAGAGCCAACCCACGCGAAGTGATCGGGGGTTGTTTCCTTCTACAAGAAAGTTCAAATGCATTAATTTAGCAAACTCCTATCAAGCTGAAAACAAATACATGAGAAATTTAATGTCTACTAGAATTATCAGTGAAAAAAGTTAAGCTTTAAACTATTAGATCCAAAGTTCTTTCTCTTTTATAACAATGTTTTTTTAAAAGCAAAATAGATGTATCTACCTTTGTAGATGCTTTTCGGTGCGGGGGTTTTTCAATTGGATTCTTGAATCGATTTTCTCTTTGTCGACGAGGTCTCTTTCCTGTTGGGAAAACATCCAAATATATTTTGAAGTTGATAAAACTGTCCAAGAGTTTTTATAAGTCTGACAAATACTTTTGAAGTATTTATAAGTCCATGAAGTCATTTTCTGGGGGTCCAAACTTTACAAGGATTAGAAGGAAAAGTTTAAGTTCTACACGGTAAAAGATAGAGTTCAGACTTTGTACACGGTAGTTGAAGAACTTCAGTTTATATTGGAAGCAAAAGATTCAGAGATTAAAGAACAAACCATTTTGATTCAAGTTCTAAAATGCGAGTTAAGGATCAGACTTTATCCGGACGTTGTCACAAACTCAGCACAACGACTAGTAATCTAGTTTGAATTTCACCATTGGAAAGTATTGATTGATTCGATCTTAAAAGGCTACTTTACAAAGAATATTTACATCGTGAAATATCATTGATTGATTGACAATCAACCCCATGGCAAGTTTATTTCCAAATGAAGAAGCTTTGCTTATGGAAACCAAAGTTTTGATTGTATGGGCAACCAGATTCAGTGGGATTCAGACTTTGTCATTCAATGGCTACTCAATCATTCTTATACAAATATCTCCAAGGTGAAGATTGAAAAATGATCGTCTGAAGACTATCCAACAGCTCGTTTGAAAGTAGAGGAGTATACAAGGAGCAGAAGTGAGAGACGATATCCAGAATCATCCATTCCAAAGTCTGAGCATACTTTGACTAGTATAACTTGTCCTTCTTGAGCTAAAATCTGTGATATTGAGAGACGTGTTGTCAGAGTGATTGGGTGAGATAAAGTGATCCATCCTTCACAAAAAAAAGTTATCACTCAGAACTTGTAATTTCTTGATTGATTATCTAGTGAAATCCAGCCCGTAGACTATCAGCGTGGAAGAGTGAATGTAGGCTTAATTTAAGCCGAACTACTATACATCTGTGTGCAAATTTTCTCTTTCCTAAAAGTCCTTTTATTTATTTAATTGCACATTTATTTGTTTGCCATTCAAAGATTAATTAAAATCTGAACATTATTCAGACTTTATCTGTGATCAATTACTTCCGCGTTAAAATTGATCAAATAGAGCTAAAATCACCTATTCACCACCCTCTATGTGATATTTGTTAGTCTCATCATTTCCTTTGATTGGATTCTTTATCTGGATGCTTTGAGTATCATCATGATAGAATTTGATTGGGTGCTCTTTAGCCCGATCGAGGTCCGCAATCTGATTCTTTTTATTTGCTTCCTCCAATACTTGCAAAACAAATTTGAAATGCTCTCTGAATTTTGAACATTCTTGTACAATTTGGATGGCATGATTAACAAGTGATCATACTATCCGTTTGGATTGTCAAAATTGACACCCATAGATATGGAGTTCCAGTGGTACAAACGCTTGAAATCCTTTCTCTATCTAGATAATATGTGATTCTCAGTGTCTCATTTACCTCAATATGATGAAGAACACATACTGCATGTCAACAAAATTGCCTTCAAGAGCAAACAACCCACAGATGCAATGAACTTCAATTCCCATGCTAAGATACACACCTCAAATTCGACAATTTTGGAGTTATCATTATCATGATCACCTTTACGCTCTTTTACTCTGAAAGTCGATGCTACCTTGTCTATGTGCACTTGAGTCACGTTAAAACACTGTAGCATCGTCTCAACTTCAACTAGAAACTTTTTAAAGATGATATGGGTATATATGGAGGAGAGTTGTTTCTCATAATAACACTTGGTTTTCAACCAAGATTTCAAATTTCCGGAATTAAAATTGGCGCAGGCTTCTTTTTTATACTTGTCTTTGAGTGCAAGCTAATATTTAGAGACAAAATCACTCAAACATGTTAGTCTACGTCCATATCCATAAAAAGAAAACATTCATACTCTCATTTCTTTGAGTAGTTGAAGTGCCTGCAAAAAAAATGTATATTTCAAATATACTAGCACCCATTTTTCTCGTTCCTTATACAATGTTCAAAGCCAGTCATTATCATTGAGTCTGTGTGCTTCAAAACACGTCGAGTTTTCTCTACTTGAAAGCCTTAAACCCTTGTTCAAATACCCTTTCTCACGTAAAAGCGATTAGAATTAATACACTTCGAGTTTTACTAGGAAGGATTGAGCCATAGGAATGAATCTACAGGCTATCGCCTTCTTTGGCAAGATATTCCCACTTTTCACAATTATAGTTCATTGCGCCCACTCCTTTTCCTTTAGGAAAGAGCGACAACTTGCTTGTTTATTCATCATCTAATTCACGAATGAAACTGGCGAAAAAGAAAGAAGTGAACACTTGGTTGAGGACCATAGCATCGAGTTTGTTGGTCAGGCTCGCTCACCAAGAACAAAATTCATGTTGAGATACACATGTGAGTTGTGTTAGAGAAATCTCACATCGGATAATTGATATGGTGTTGATCGGTTAATATATCCTAGCTGGCCCATAACTCATTGGCTAAACCTTTTGAGTGAAAGTGGGTCCAACTAGATATGTTTACGGGCTCGGACTTGAGCTCCCTTTTAACGATCTCCCCCGATAAAGGTATCAAGCTTTTGTTGCACATTCCCAACAAATGATATCAAAGTTGATGGTTGATTGGTGGACCCCCAATTTGTTTCGATGTTTGGTGAATATCTCAACAAAGAAATCTCATGATCGACGCTTGTTTCAAGTGGAAATTGTCATCACGGTTGGTTTGGCGAGAAGTGACCATGGACAATTGGTCTGGTGACGCAAGATAGAGATCATGGGTGATGCAATCCCAAGTTAGCAGTTGATGATGATTGTTGTGTATAGTTGCGGGTGCATTGCAATGACTTGAAGATTCAAATTGAGATAAGATAATGCAGAAAAATAAAGGGGGAGCAAACTTAACACTAAGCTCACATGTAAGGGAGAGATTGTTGAGATACATATGTGAGTTGTGTTAAAGAAGTCCCACATTGGATAATTGATGTGATATTGAGCTGTAAATATATCTTAGTTGGCTCATAACTCATTGGCTTAACCTTTTGAGTGAAAGTGAGTCTAACTAGATATGTTGATGGGTTCGGACTCGGGCTTCCTTTTAACGATCTCCCCCGATAAAGGTATTGGATTTCTATTGCGCATTCCCAACAATCCACAGGACAGTAGAAAAAACAGAACATGATTGACCAATAGTAGAACATGTAAAAGTCAACTGACAAATAGTTTATTATCTTCCCATCAAATGTTTGTCAGTTATCATATTAATCTCAGTCATGACCCAATAAATGATGTTAGTTGGTAGAGGAAGAGTCTTGACAGCCTGCAAGTATTCAACTAGTATAACATCTATTAGGGGTGAGCAGTTCCAGGTTCCTTACAAGTTCCACCTGAAATTTGAAACCTACCCTCGGGTACAGGTTCCTCATTTCTTAGAACTCGAAACCTACCTGTCAAAACCTGGAACCTAGAACCTACCCTATCACAGGTTCTTTTTTTTTTTCATTTTTAGTTAAACAAAACAAAAAATGAATGCAATAATATCGAATAAGAGAGAATACAAAAAAAACAAAATTATCAACAGAGGAAACAGAATTGGCTGCTATTGGCAAGGAATTCAATTAGATAAAAGAGAGGAAACATAACAAAAGTCACTAGACTTGTCACCAAGTTTCAATCACTAGACTAGTAAGAGGACATCACAAAATGAAATGGATGTTGCTGCCGTGTAAGAGGACATCACGAACTCCTCTAAATCCTGCTTCTATCAATTTAAACATTTTAAATGAAGACATTCGTACTAAAAGAGCTAAGTTTTAGTCACTAGACTTCACTGTTGTTCCCCGAGGAGCAAATGCATGTTGCCCATAGGAGTTGCTCTTTTCCTACCAAGCAAACAACATGAGAACATATTAGCCAAGAGCACTTGAACTTTTACTAGTGGTCTTTATGCAATAAGATATTATCATATCCTAATGAAAGAACCTAAATCGAAGTATCATCCCAATTAACATTAGAAATCAACTAACTTTGAGTTGAATTACTACATTTCCACATCATAATACAACTCCAATATCTCATTGCACACAATTGTCACTAGAAACTATGTTTTACTCTATCTAACCTCAATATTTGCATGAGTTCATACATTTCAGGATACAGCTTGTAAATGCAAGGGAAAAGTCTGTTTGTTAATAGAGAAAAATGGAGGGGTGGCAAGGGATGGCTGTTGCCTCCCTCCCTGATTCATAAAGGGCACTAGTCAAGTCAAATGACTGGATATTTTCTTAAGATATCTCCTTCGATATTTCAAGTTCACCAAAGAAACAGAATTCAGAAAGATAATCCATAGCACTTGATATACAACTCTCGTTCCAAAGTCCACGTATACAAGCAACCGCTGACCTCACACATGTCCATAGTGATATAATCACCGAAACCCAACCGAATTAGCTCCTTACAATTCGATTCATCTTGTAGATCAATATTCTAACTTACGAAGCCAAAGGTAATGATGGGCTTAGTGCGAGCTAACCTC
Source organism: Syzygium jambos (assembly GCA_031216235.1). Lineage (NCBI taxonomy): Eukaryota > Viridiplantae > Streptophyta > Magnoliopsida > Myrtales > Myrtaceae > Syzygium > Syzygium jambos. Next base: position 5,267,895 of record CM062221.1, read on the forward strand.
AAATTTATAACCAGAATATGGATTTAAAACAATTTAAAAAGAAGGACGAAGAAATTGGCACTACGACTTCTTCCTTGCGATCAGCAAATAATCATGACAAGTAGCTTTTACCTAAAATCCAGGAACCGAAGAAAACTAGCGGCAATCGAAAGATCGAACAAGCCAAAACATGATCACCGTAAAAAAATTGTAAAAACATCGGTGCACCCGTGAGGATTCAAGCCAACATGCCATGCCATTGTAGGGAGAGAAAAAAAAACCTTTCAGAGAAAAAAAAAAACAAGACTTCAAGACAACCAGCAGCAAACAAGCTCCGAACAATCGAGCACAAAATCCCGATCCCGAACCCTAAAACTCACCGAAAGCGACGCAAAATAACGATCAGAAACAGAGGCGAATCCCAAAAAGAACCAAGGAGCTCACCGGGAAGATCACCTTCAAGACCCCTGCTGAGCTGTTCCGGATTTTGAGGGAAAACCACGCCTGCGAAACCCTCGTCTTCCTCCAGAAGACTCGGAATGTCATTCACCGACGAAGAAGAGGATGGGGAGGAGAGAGTCGAGCTCCGTTCGACTCTCGACTGGTAAGCCACTCCTTTGTCCTTCCTCACAGTCTCCACCTTCTAGATCGAGTAAGAAGTGAAGGAAACTGAAGAGAGAAAAGACCGAAAGAATGAGATTTGGGAATTAAGGAACGTAATTTCTGTTTTAGCCTTTAGGGATCCTGGTTGTTGGTTCCGGTTTCGGTTCCTTGAATCGCTGGTTCCTAAAAATGGGAATCGGGAACTGGACTCTCTCTCCATGGAACCTGAAACCAAACTAGACCCTCTGGTTCAGTTCTCCGATTCCCGGTTCTATCCTGGAACCGCGCTAACCCCTAACATCTATATTAAACTAAATTTGTATTGTCAACTATCATATTAATCTCATGCACGACCCAAAAAATAATACTGTTTAATTTCATTTTATCTATTCTTTAAATACGCATTAAATTTACCAACTCTTATACGAAAGTATTTGTCAGATAATTAGGTGATAGAGAGCAATTTTGTCAAAGAAGCGATGGAAAGAAATTGGAAATTGGGAAAAATATATTGCTTCCTCATATCAACATTGTATAATCACACCCCTATTTATAATACATAGTGTCACGCCCCGAACTAAGACTATGGCACTCGGTCCTGTCCTGGTTATGATCATTCTTGCTCTAGGGATTTTCATCACAACGTCCTGTTTCGATTTAACTTTGGTTACGTCCAAGCGGAAGCACTTATACTTAACAAACAATAACAAGAGCAACAACATGGGTTAGGAAGCATGTTTTACAAGCTCACACTAATTTACATGATACGTGCTTATTTTACAAGCCCCTTTTTCTTACGGGCCTTCTTGTTCATTTACATCCAGATTGCATCCGGTTTCCTACGTACTATCCTTGTGGCCGAGGTAGTCCTAGCTCCACTACCACGGTTCCTCCCACAAAAAGCAAAAGTTAGTCTTCCTCCTGTCCGGATGGCTCACTACGCCTTGCTCGCGGCCCCCTCGGGTGCAGCATCACCAGCGACTCTAGGTGGCTCGCCAAATCCCGAAATGGGTCAGAGCAAATCTCCATCAAACCAAATATACCAAGCTACGAAGCGGTGGGGGACTAAGTCATTGGCATCTTCTTGCACCCAAACTGTGGTGGTAAATTTACGATATGTGACTTTGGACTCTACATCAACTATGTCAATTATGGAAATATACATTTCTATTGGAAGTTCATGGCGAATTGGAGGTGGTGTAGCCATACCTACAAAGCTGAAAATAATAAAGAGTGAGTCACAACTCAGTAAGTAAATTCACTAAACTTCGACTAAGAGGTAGCCTCATCATTGAACAAGAGATCAACCATTACCGTTTTGCTCGTCAGTGGCAGATTAATAGCAAAATGCTTCTTACCTCACCTATATGTTCAACATGTCATGCGCACAACATCAAGCCTAGTATTTTAACGTTGCATACAAGATCAGTACAAAGAATTCATTATTTCTCAATCGAAACCCATCGGTTCTTCCTATATTCACTAAGTATCTGAAATCTATCGTGCATCGCCTCGAAATCCATCGATAGTGGTATTGTCTCAAAATTCATCGATGACAGCATTGCTCCAAAATCCATCGGTGACGGCTTTAGTCTCTTGTGTGATCATGCAATAAGCATCAAACAATCCAATTTCTTATCTTGTTAACGATATTCCTTGCATTTAAAACCCGAAGGTGTGCTGTGATCATGTATTTCATGATCTATGGGACAAAATGCCTATTATGCCGAGCGCAGTCTAGGGTTCGTGGCTTGGTCCATCATGTCTAACGTTGGCTTGGAGCCGAACTTGGCCCAAATTTATGAGCTTCAACATAAATCCGCACCAAGCCGAACTCGGTCCGTCACGTCACAACATAGGTACAAGACCATATGACGCCCCATTTCGTGACCCGTCCATGCCCTGACTCACGGCCTTGATGCAAGAACAAACAATTGCACAAGCAAGCATAAATCAATACAAATAAGGTCATCACTCGAGCTCAACCACACAACAGCACATCCTAACCAAATGATAGAGAATTCACTTACTTTTAGTATCACGAGGTCGTCCTAAAAAGGGGTGTTTAGTGATGGTGAAGGGCGAGAGAGAGAGTGACCGAGAGAGAGACTGAGGGAGTAAGTGTGTGCAAGGTTGAAAGAAAGAAAAGAATGGGATAGTAACTCTCCTATTTATAGCCCAAGCTCTAATAATGATTTTGCCAAATAGACCAATCATTTGTATCAAGTTGGCGCGTAATAATAGAGGGGAAGTCTTGCCAAATCTTAGACCAAATTATTATTGATTCAATTGGCCAACAAGTGTCCTACTTTCTACGAGTCTCTTTTTAGGGTCATTATGCCCTAAGTTTAGGATATATGAATCATCCTATTCATTAATTGCCAATGGGACACCTAGGCTTTTAATGATGGTTTTCCAACAATTTCATTGATTTGGTCTCCTATTCTTCTTGTTTTCCAAGTTTCTTGGGTGTGTGGCTCCTCTAGAACTCTCAAGAACATTCAATTATTGGGTATCTTAGAAGATAAAATCTTCTCTAATGATTAGCTCTAATTATTAACCTAAGTTAGACTTGGTCTTCTTGGCTTCTTGTTCCCCAAGTTTGGGGTGTGTGACCCTTGTTATAGCCTTTCAAGGACACTTAATAATTCACTAAGAATAACCAACTTATGTTTCACCTTTTCAATAAGCACAATCCTCCAAAATTCGTTATGATACTAATAAAGGTGAACTGAGTAAATGGGAATTTACGTACCAAAAAATGATTGACCATCCAATTCGAATCGAGGGTTTGGTATAGAAATATATCCAACCATGACCAGACATAACCAAGTCAAAGTCCGGGTTAAACGGTGTAAGGTCGGACCAGCCAGAGTGACTAGGTGTATGGCTTGCTCAATCGGGCCTGATCGGGAGCAAGGCCTGGCACACGGCCGGGCCACACGGGTATAAGGGCCGGTCTTTGACCGGGCACAAGACCTGGCTTTCGTGACCGGCACAAAACCTGGTTTACTATCAAGTTACAAGGCTCTTAACCTAGCACATGGCTTGTCCATGGCCTACCTGACTCAACGTGATGATCCATGGCCGATTCTCAACTGGTTTACGTTCGAGTATCAATGACCCATGGTTGACCCTCGGTACATTCACTTCGACCATACTATTCGTTCCATTACTGAGCCTCGGATTGGAACGCTCACCAATTCCATTACTATTTACCTTTGGTCGTCTTGGTCCAAATTGGGGATGTCACAACTCTCCCTCTCTAATAAAATTTCACCTTTAAAATTTAAATACATACCTGGTTCCTCGAAAAAATGTGAGTACTAACGCTTCATGATTTCCTCATTTTCCCAGGTGGCTTCTTCGATTCCATGGTGGCGCCATAGGACTTTTACTTTAGGAATTGTCTTATTTCTTAACACTTGCTCTTTTTGGTCCACAATCCGCACCGGTTCTTCTATAAAGACACTTTGCTATCTAATTCAACCTCGTCGAAATTTAGCATGTGTGCCAGATTGGGCTCATACTTTCTCAACCTGGATACATGAAACACATAATGCACCTGAGCAAGTTTCGGTGGCAATGCCAATCGATAAAAGCCAAATTCCCTATTCTTTCTAAAATTTCAAATGGTCCGACGTACCTAGGGCTTAGCTTTCCTTTTCTCCCAAAACTCGACACACCCCTCACGGGTGATACTTTAAGAAATACCGGTTGCCTACTTGAAATTCTAAGGGTTTCCGACGCCTATTAGCATAACTTTTTTGTTGGATTTGGGCAGTTCTAAGTTTATCCCTAATCACCTGCACAGTCTCTATTGTGAGTTGGATTAGCTCTGGACTAGTGACCTTCTTTTCCCTGACCTCGTTCCAATAGACTGGAGTTTTGCAAGCTCGACCATATAATGCCTCGAACGGTGCCATATCGATACTCTGCTGATAAATATTATTGTATGCAAATTCAATGAGAAGCAAGTGTTCATCCCAACATCCTTTGAAATCGACGACACATGCTCATAGTATATCTTCAAGCGTTTGAATGATCCTTTCTGTTTGGCCATCCGTTTGCGGATGATATGTGGTGCTATTTTGGAGTTTCGTTCCCATGGCAGTTTGAAAACTTCGCTAGAATGTAGTAGTGAACTTGGGATCTCGATTCGACATAATCATCACTAGAACTCCATGTAATCGTATTATCTATCATACATATAACTTTGCGTATTCTTCCAGTGAGAAGCCCTTTTTTACCGGAAGAAAATGGGTTGATTTTGTCAGTTGTCGACAATTACCCATATAGAATCATTTCCTCTCTGGCTTCTCGGCAATCCCATTACAAAGTTCATTGTAATGTGTTCTCATTTCCACTCGGGAATCTCTAGTGGTTGTAGTAATCCTCCAGGCTTGCAATGTTGAGCCTTGATTTGTTCACACGTCAAGCACTTAGCAACATGTTTGGCAATGTTCGTCTTCATGCCGTTCCACCAAAAATGTTGTTGCAAAATTTGGTACATCTTAGTGTTGCCCGGATAAATAATGTAATTACTTCTCTAATGATTAGCCCTCAATTATTGACCTAAGTTTGACTTGGTCTTCTTGGCTTCTTGTTCCCCAAGTTTGGGGTGTGTGACCCTTGTTCTAGCATTTCAAGGACACTTAATAATTCAATAAGGACAACCAACTTATTGTTCAATTTTTTCATTAAGCACAATCCTCCAAAATCCATTATGATACTAGCAAAGGTAAATTGAGTAAATGGGAATTTACATGTCTAAAAATGATCAACTATCCCATTTGAATCGAGGTTTAGGGTAAAAATATGTCCAAGCATGACCAAACATAACCAAGTCAAAGTTTAGGTTGAACGGTGTAAGGTCGGACCAGCTAGACTGACCAAGCACATGGCCTGTTCAGTCAGGCCTAATTGGGCACATGGCCTGGCCACACATGCACACGCCCGGGCCATATAGGCGTCGGGCCTACTGCATGGGCACAGAGCAGAGTGCACGAGTGCGGAACACGGAGCACGGTGCCGGGTTACATAGACGGTGCACCGAGCACAAGGCTAGGCCACACAAGCAAGGGACCGATTCATGAACCGAATACATTCATTGGCTCACGGTTGGCACATTGCATGGCTCATGGCCAAGTCTGTTTGGCATGGAACTAGGTCGGAGCTGGATTTGATGGGCGCAAGGCCTGGTACAAATGTAACATCCTGAATTTTGACCCGTTATCGGGACCAATAAAGTGTATATTCATTCTCGTGTAATTTTAGTGAGTCTCGCCTGAACCTGATCAGTCTCGGGACACTAACCATATGAGAAAGGCTAAATAGGAACATGTACGTAGACCTAGAACCCGATCGCGACTGAACGCTGATCTCGAAAAACGTTGAGGAAATATTTTGAGCCAATATAGGCCGATCTTAGGAAAATGACTGGTTGATTTTGTCAGTAACGTACGATCGGATCGCGAGTGATTTCGCACAACCGAAAGTACACCTGACGAATAAAACCTGATTGTAATCCAAACGATCGCGACCCTGGTGCTAGTGATAATTCCTCTCGTTCTCTCGAAATTTAGACCATCACGATTCGGACCATCTTAGGTCGATACACGTAACACCTAAACAGCCGCTCGTTAGTGAGAGATCCTAAAACTGCAAAACGAGCATATTGAGATTACAATATTAGACCCGAGTTTCGATATCAAAATTTCAAGGGTAATTACGACTATTTTGCAAGACGGACGTCAATTTGGAATGGCCATTCATGTTTGGGATTAAAACGGTTGAAAAACTGAAAATCTGTCAGAAAGTGAGAAAAAGACCATTTTGCCCCTGGGAACGCCGAGGCCGAATTCAGAGGCCGTTTGAGGTTATTTTTCGCAGCCAACGTCATTTTGGGGTAGCCAAGTGTGTTTGGAGTGGTTCAGGACAAAAAGTGGATTTTCGACAAAAATTAGAAAATAATATTATTTTATTCCCGGAAACTTCGCGGAGGATTTTCGAGGGCTTAGAAAGCGAATTTCGCGATTCCGACTCTGGATTAGGTCTTACATGGACATATAGGACCAGTATGTGTGAAAATTGGAATTTTGGTCCGGGACGGAAAAAGGACGAAAATGCCCCTAGGCCATTTTTGAATTATTTCGAATTTTGGGGCAATTTTGGAAATAAATCAAGGTTGGTTAAGGTTAACTAGGGTTGGTTAACCATGGTTAGAGGCAAATGACCATTTTTCCCTTGAATTATTGGATAAGAAGCAATTTCAACCCTTGGATTAAGGGTATTTTGGTCTTTTGGTCTAGGATTGTGACATGTGTCCTCCACCCACTCTCTCTCTTGACCATCTTTGACCTTCACTCTCTCTCCTCAGCTTTCTCTCTCCCCGCGTTTCACTCTCTCTCCTCCCGAATCTCTCTCTCTCTCTCTCGGCTGCTCCATTTCCTCTTGCCGATCAGCACCGCCGGCCACTGTTCACGCCGGAATAGTGGTCCTCGCCGGAGCTGCTGGTCACCGGCCACCGTGTGTCACCCCTAGGCCTCATCCCCAGCCCAGTCGCGACCCTATTCCCCTCTCCCGCCGCCCGTGACCGCCCGTTGCAGCCGCTCCAGCCGAAGACGTGCAAGGACGCCGTCGCCGGCGCCGGGCGTGTTCCGCCAGGCCGCGCCGCCGTGCGCCGCCCCAACCGACCAGCTTCGCCTCCCCATCTCACTCTCCTCCGTCCTCAGCCCCACTCAGCCGGCCCTCCCCTGTTTTGGCCGAGACTTGGCCGTGAGCTTCGCCGGACCGCCGTGAGCCGCCGGCTTGCTTTGGAGCGCCGCCGCCGATTGTACCGCTCGCCGGTCATCGGCCGCTCGCTCCCGTCGTCTCGCGTCGCTAATAGGCGAGTAAATCCACTAATCCCTAAATTAGTCCTAAGTGTGCTAGATTAGGGGCTTAATTATGGTAATTAAGGCCTAATTGTGTGTGTTTTGTGCAAGGGTTGATTAGTGGACTTAATTAGGGTTAATTATAGTGGTTTAGTGGTAATTTAGAAAGGATTTGTGGGCTGAATTGGGATGGGCCTCATGGGCTCCGAATTTTGTGTTAATTGGGCCCAAATTGGAGAAAGTTAAATGGGCCTTGGAAATAGAGATTAAATGGGCCTTGGAATTAGAGATGAAATGGGCCTTGAAATTAGAAATTAATTGGGCCCTTGATGTTGGACTTAATTGAAATTGTTTGAAGCCCAATTGGAAAAGTTAATGGGCCTTGATGTGGATTGACTTGGAAATTGTTGAAGCCCATTGGGATTTAATTGGGCCTTTGATTGTGAATGTCCACATTGGTTTTGATATGAGTTATGAATATAATTGTGACCGACGGGTCAGGCCTACGGGTCGAATATAATTGTGACCGACGGGTCAGGCCTACGGGTCGAGTATAATTGTGACCGACGGGTCAGGCCTATGGGTCGAATATAATTGTGACCGACGGGTCAGGCCTACGGGTCGAATATAATTGTGGGCCTTCGGGTCGGGCCTTCGGGTCGATTTAATTGTGATGACCATTGGGTCATGGCCTTCGGGTCGATTAAATTGTTAATGAATCATATTGTTACTGAATGCCTAACCTGCAGGGCTGGAGATTGAAATTAGGGATGAGGGCCCGAGTGAAAATAATGTGATTTATTTACTGGTTCAGTGAATTATGTGTTTTATTTATCTCTGGAGGTGCACGTTAGCCTAGTTTAGGATTAGAGATTTTACTTGCTGAGTTTATCTCACGGTTGTGGTAAAACCGATTTTCAGACCCCCGTCCATAGGATGCCGAGGAGGGCCCCTCTTTTTGGATATCCACATAGGATTCAACGAGGTGTTAGTGTTCATCCTTGTGGAGATGGATCAGCGTACGTTAGATATCAATCGGTTGTACTGATAGATGTGGGAGAAGATTACAACGAGACTCAGGAGTACGTAGCCTGGTGTTATAGGGGAGCTAATGGTGTCACTGGACCTCCGATGAGGACTTTTGATGTTCCAGTAGATGTTAATGGCGTCATGATTCCCCAAATGGTGAGTGGAGAAGTCTCTGATCCTCCCGCCTCCCTTAGTGTAAGCAGCGTGGGCGATACGGTGGATGGACCGATACCGATGGACGAAGTGCAAGGTGGTGAGCAAGTTATAGCTGACGATATGATTGAGGAGGAAGACGAAGAACTGAATCTGGAAGTAGTGGGAGAGAACGGTGAGCCAGCTGGAGAAGTGGCAGAAGTGGGGTCAGACGAGGAAGTTCTGTCGGAGGAGGACTCGTCTGAGGAGTCAGCAGCGCCATCCAATCCTGGCGAGGAGCCGTAGGGCAGATCCCAAGAGTAGGAGATTAGATTAACCCCTCTTTTTGATGTAACTCTCCCTGGGTAGTTAGCTGACACCCTAGGCCACCGATCCTTTTTGTTTAGTGGCCTCTTGATGTATTCCTTTTTTATTGTGAATAAATAGTTTGTATAAGTCTTGTAAAGAGGTGTATATATGTCAGTATATTTTAGTATGTTAATTTCTTTTACTATTCATGGTTATATTTACATGTCCGGGTGTATATATATATACGTGTTTCCGCATGTGTATGTGCTCTGATTTGGGTTTCGGGTCGGTGACGCAATCCTGGGAGCGTCGCACCTCAAGTCGACCATAGAGCGGATGTTCAGCCTTCGTGGGGTACGGGGCGTGACAACAAAGGTCAAGCACAATGACTGGCACACGGCCGGGCACAAGGCCGGTCTGTGGCCTAGCTGACGAGCACAAGGGGCGGTCCTTGATCGAGCACAAGGCCTAGCTTGCATGGCCGACACAAAGCCCGATTCACTATCAAGCCACAAGGCTCTTGGCTTGGCACATGGCTTGTTCATGGCCTACCTTGACCTACTCGACTCAACGCGATGATCCATGGCCGATTTGCGACTGATCCACGTTCGAGTATCAATGATCCATGGTCGACCCTCGGTACACTTGTTTAGACCATACTATCCGTTCCATTATCGACTCTCGGATCGGACCGCTCGCCAATTCCAATACTATTTACCTTTGGTCATCTTGGTCCAAATTGGAGGTGTCACACATAGGGTCGAACTAATTAAGGAAAAATATATACTTTATAAATCCTAATTGATCTTGATTAGTACATTGATCAATTAGAATTAATTGGGGCAACAGTGCAACAGTATCTTCAACACTATTGACTCTAATTTGAGTGATTTATATACTTTTTCCCAATTAGGTTGTACAACTAGTTCTGGGATATCAACTTTTACTTGATTTAGTTACCAATCATTTATTTGATTTTTTTATTGACAAGCTTTTATGTTGGTTTACTTAATAGAGAATAAAGGTGGTAAGTTACTCGATAAGGGTTGTTAATTTCACACTGTAGTTGGTAAATTTAAAGTATTAATAAAAAAATAACTAAAAGTTGATAAATAATAAAATAATTTTTTTCTGTCAGAGGTAAAACAAGCTGGTGATTTAAGATTAAAACAAACATTTGTGATTAAGTCAAAATAGAGTTAGTAACAAAAATTTAGGTGGTTATTTGATTGTAAAATTGGTAACTCAAACAGCATTGGGTAATCTAAAAGTGGTCGTAATTTCTTATAGACTCACACTTTTTTCACCCCTATTTTACTGTAGATATCCCCATCTCCTTGAATTGGTAACCTAAAGGAAAAAACTGGTAAGTCATACAAATAAAGGTTGGTATGCTTATATAAGAGTAAATAAATTTAAAGAATTATAAAAAGGGTAAGTAAAAATTGGTAAACGATAACAAAAGTTGGTAAATTAAAAACACAAATAAAAATTGATAAGCAACTCAGATGAGAGTTGACAACTCAAGAATTAGTTGCTAATTTAATCAAAAAAAGTTAGTAAGTCATTCAAATTAAGATTGATAAATGTATATGGAAGTTGGTAATTTAAGGTATTGGTAAGAAAGACAAATAAAAATTAATGAAAGATAAAAAAAAGAGTTGACAATTTGTGAACTGCCAAAAAGATTTAGTAATTTCATAGAGTTGTCAATGTATTACCACCAAATTACGGGAAAATCAAGTGACTGGTAACCTGTTTTAATCAACGGCTTTTTAACATTGAGCAACTCTTTCAGAATTCTACTAACGCGGAGTATTGGTTACAATTGAATAGTCGGCAAGAAAAAAAGGAATACATAACATAAGCTTAATTTGTCGTCATACGTATGTCCCTCTTCAAATTAACACATCCAATTCCAATGTCCAATCTAACAAATCAGAACAACAAGGGTGATGCAACTAAAATTGCGAACAAGTGGGCCATGAAACAAATTACTAGAGACATTCAATCATGTTTTGGGCAAAAATAGGAAAAGCTAATATAAGTAGGCGACTCTTTCGACTCATGATCGACTGTCGTAAGCTCTCGCGAAGATCACATTTGCACCATATGCACACGGACAATCTCTGGATTAGATGGGCCCTGAAAAGCAAAGTTAACGACCCATGCCGTGCATCGTCGGAGGCATCGTCGCCGCACCTTGGTTCATCTTCTAGTCATTCACTACAAAAAAAACTGAATTTTTACCACGAAAATTTGCGACGAAAAAAATTTTCGTCGCAAATTTGCAACAATTTTTTCAACGAAAAGTAAAATTCGTCGGAAATTAGCGACGAAAAATTTTTCGTCGCAAAATTCGTTGGAAATTAGCGATGAAAAAATTTTCGTCGCAAAATTCGTTGGAAATTTCCAACGAAATATTTTTCGTCGCAAAATTCGTTGGAAATTAGCGACAAAAAATTTTTCGTTGGAAATTTCCAACGAATTTTGCGACGAAAAATATTTCGTCGCTAATTTCCAACGAATTTTGCGACGAAATCAAAAAAACTCGGTATTGTTAGGCATTTTTTAAATTCGTGGGGCAACGAAAATTGTACACACTGAAATTGATCCTGATTAGTACATTGATCAATTAGAATCAGTTGGGGCAACAATATCTTCAACACTATTGACTCTAATGTGAGTGATTTATCTAGTTTTTTCCGACTAGGTTATGCAACTAGTTCTAGGATGTAAACTTTCATTTGATTTAGTTACCAATCATTTGTTTGATTTTTTTTATTGACAAGCTTCTATGTTGGGTTAATTAATAGAGAATAAAGGTGATAAGTTACTCAATAAGGGTTGTTAATTTCATATAGTTGTTGGTAAATTTAAAGTATTAATAAGAAAATAACTAAAAGTCGAAAAATAATAAAATAAGTTTTTTTTGTTAGAGATAAAACAAGCTGGTAATTTAAGATAAAAATAAAAAAATTTATAATTAAGTCAAATTAGAGTTAGTAACAAAAAATTAGGTGGTTATTTGATTGTAAAATTGGTAACTCAAATAACATTGGTTAATCTAAAAGTAGTTGTAAATTCTTATAGACTCGCGCTTTTTTCGACCCTATTTTACTGGAGACACCGCCCACTGCCTTGAATTGGTAACCTAAAGGAAAAAAAGTCATACAAATAAAGGTTGGTACGCTAATATAAGAGTAGATAATGAGAGTAGATAAATTTAAAGCATTCATAAAAAAAAGGTAAATAAAAATTGGTAAACGATAACAAAAGTTGGTAAATTAAAAACAATAAATAAAAATTGGTAAGTAACTCGGATGAGAGTTGATAACTCAAGAATTAGTTGCTAATTTAATCGAAAAAAGTTAGTAAGTCATTCAAATTAAGATTGATAAATGCATATGGAAGTTGGCAATTTAAGGTATTGGTAAGAAAGGCAAATCAAAATTAATGAAAGATAGAAAAAAGAGTTGACAATTTGTGAACTGCCAAAACGATTTAGTAATTTCATAAAGTTGTCAATGGATTACCACCAATTACCGGAAAATCAAATGACTGGTAACTATTTCTAATCAACAGCTTTTTAACATTGACCAACACTTTCAGAATTCTACTAACACCGCAAAAAAAAATATCCTTTAGTTTGTAACAGAAGAGTGGTGTGACGGCGAAAGTATTGGCTACAATTGAATAGTCGGCAAGAAAAAGGGAATACATAACATAAGCTTAATTTGTCCTCATACGCATGTCCCTCTTCAAATTAACACATCCAATTCCAATATCCAATCTGACAAATCAGAACAACAAGGGTGATACAACTAAAATTGCGAAAAAGTGGGCCATGAAACAAATTACTAGAGACATTCGATCATGTTTTGGGCAAAAATAGGAAAAGCGAATAAAGTAGGCGACTCATTTGACTTCTGATCAACTATCGCAAGCTCTCGCGAAGCTCACATTATTGCGCCAAATGCACACGGACAATATCTGGATCAGATGGACCCCGAAAAGCAAAGTTAACGACCCATGCCCTGCATCATCGGAGGCATCGTCGCCGCACCTTGGTTCATCTTCGCAGCATTGGCCACCCAACCTTTATCACATCATGAATCACGGAAAAGGAAAAACTTAAGTCAATACATTGATCATCTACAGTAGCTAAGACAGAAAAGATTGAACATAACTTCAGTTTGTTGCCGGAAGCTAAAGAGAGAGAAATCGGCCATCTTCAACCAAAATAGATCTCGTGCAACGTTAATTTTTACGTGCAGAGACTGCTTGTAATGATTCGCTACTAAGGGGGCGTTTGGCAAGTTATTAAATAGTGAAAATTTCTGTTCCTTTATTCCTAGAATCAGTTTGGAAACAGAAATCCGTTTATTAAAATTTTTGTGTCTGAGCATAAATTTGCAAAAAATTGTTCCCAGAATCAGTTTGAGAACAGAATTAAGAAGAAAAAAAAGTAAGTTCTTGATTCTAGAACAATTTTTCTATTTCTGATTCTTCTTGGTTTTCTTCTTCCTTTTTGGTTTGTTGTTCTTTTTCTTCCCGTTCTGCCGCTGGCGAGGCCTCGTCCAGCCATGGCGAGGCCGACCTCACCATCGCCAGGGGTAGCGACAATGAGGTTGGCCTCGCCATGGCCGAGCGAGGCTCGACCTCGCCGTCGCGACTAGCGAGGGCGGCAATGAGGGCCGCAACACCCTTGCGGTCCCTAGCCTGTGACCGGTCGCCGGCCAAAGAAGGGAAGGAAAAAAAAAAGAAAGCAATATTAAAAAAATTCAAAATATTATTAATAAAAAGAAATTTTCTGTAATTATCAAACGCATTTCTATTTTTTTTTTGTTAAGGAAAGGAGTACTATTCTTTTTATATTCTAAAAATAGAAATTTTGGGTAGTTATCAAATGCCTTCAAATGTTTAGAAATTATTTTCGGGCACAAAATTATTGCCATGCGCACCCTAAAAAGACGGAAAATGAGATCAACTCATATTGAGAATGCTGTTCAGCATTGTGAGACGTGTAGCAATAACAAATAGAACATCTTCTTCGCCAACATCAGCTTGGTCAATCAAACATGGTACGTTATAAACACGCAGACGATCGCGGCTTTATTTCCCAGAAGTTTTACCTATGGAAGGGTCAAATCCACGGTTGTTGAGCTCCCTGTATTCTTGGCAAAGAGCACAGTGGATGCAGCACCAGTGCACAAGGCAATCAGCGCACGGATCTTCTTGTAACGAGTGTAGGCCCCTTAATTTTGTCCGGTAACTGCACGTATACAGGCATGCGATGCCCATCTGGGCGAGCAAGTAGTATATGAGCCCGCCCACGAAACATGCTGCAGATATATTATTTTCATGCACATACGTTCTCATTAGGCTTGAGGAAAACTTTAATCGACTATGTAGGTACGACTGATCATGATTATGTAGAGAAGAACTGATAAATATGGTGTGTTTGAAACTTAAATATGCACTTACAAGTGGCTCCTCTGTCTATGATTTCTGCGTTCCGGCCGAAGGTGACGCAGGGACAGCAACAAGTGATGACGCCTTCGTCAACGAATATAGAAATTAATTAGCTCATAAGATGAAATTTTAGATGTTAAATAAAAGGATGGATTGTTTATGTCGTGTAATAGAACTAGAAAGTTTCATCAAAAGGATGATATATTAATACTTGGTTCGTCATAATTTTGAAAGCAGACTACATATACGAAGGCAGAAAGCACTCACAGTTGGAGGGATCCTCGAAGCAATCGCAGAGACCAGTTGTCCACCGCCCGGGGACGGCCCCCGCTGGAGGGTATTGGGCCATCGGCATCGGCTCTTGCATCATTGGTGGTGGAGGCGCTTTTTGGTCGTAGCCACTCAGGTTATTCGTGTCCATCTTCGGGTCTCAAAACCGTCTCTGCCTGAAAAAGAGTCGACGATCGAGAAGAGAGAACAGGAGAGACAGTCCTACGTATACCATTGTGGTTTTTTCAGTCGTTTTATAAGCAAAGGGCTAGTTTAGCTCCTTGGAATTCTCCATGATCGATGAAGGAAATGTTAATAAATCAAGTCCATTGGTTTCTCCACGATGAAAGTCTTCCAGAAACAGCTGGATATGGGAGCTATCTTATCAACAGGTGTGTGTGGGCTGTCAACAATGCACGGACCGACCCAGTTTTTTCGGGTATTTTTAGGCCGGGTATTTCATGTTCGGGTAATAGTTTAACATACTGGTATCTTAATGGTTTCTGTTAAGGCACAAAATACAACTTACAAGATATTGTAAAACTTTTGCAGAATATCAAATAATCAGCACACAAGATCTTGTTAGATGCAAGTTAGCATGTGCAATGTTGGTGCGTAAATAGAGTGAGATAAACAAATTATACACCGATATATAGTGGTTCGGCTTTATACCCAAACCTACATCCACTGATCTCCAACTAACAGAATTAACAATGGCCGGATTCCACTAGTAATCAGTAATGCAAGTTACATCTAGCTAATGATGTTCCTTTCATACAATATATCACACTATTAGGGCACAATTACTGTACTTACACTTGTACATTTGACTATCAGCTAGCACACTACTAAACCAATACATGGAGAAATACGGAACGCGGTCATAGACAATCTCTAGCTTAGATTATAGCAATGGTATTAAGTGTGTCCAACTCTCTTTTCAGTTTCGCTGCTCCTTATATACTGAAGTCTTCAAGCTATCCTTTGGAGATCTTCAAAGACGGCTAGCTAGTCGTTGGAGACCTTTGATGGAATCGGAATTGTTCCTACAATCACTTCCTTTGATTGTCACGGGTTCCCTAAAATGGAGTCCGCTGCCATTATCCCGAAGTAGAAAAATTGTTAGCTGCTTTTCTAATTTCTTTCCTGATTTTCCAACTATAGAGTCCAATCCCACAACAGCTATTTTCTGTACCATTAATGGTCATCTTTCAACATATATCTCACCATCATCAGAACCAAAGCACTACCATCACGATCTGATGAACACAATCAATGCACAAGTTGTGAGTGATCTAGTTGACAATCATCAGTGACGATACCAATCAAATGAAATGTGACGACAGGACCAATGATCATTCCGCCTTTATCAGTACCTAAAAACTTGCAAGAAACGCTAGCTCGATTGGTTCTTCCAAACTACCATGAGATACTGCATACATTAGCACTTGTTCTCCTAATTGTCAAAACCTAGTTTCTCATCTTTATTGATCCGTGGAATCATTGATAATTCATTAACCAATTTTACCCTCTGCACTTGTCATGGTAAACACTAGTACCAAAAACAGTTTTGGAATCATCAAAATTCCATAGGGATGTTTTCTCAACAGTTTTGGTTCAGATCTATAACTTGAACCGAACCATTATATACTTCAATGAGCTCTCGTCCGCTCTCCTTCTCTAGAACATGAAATCGCCCATCCTCCTTGTCAACTCCGCCACCGTCAACTCCGTCCTCCTTGTCGGATGCACTGCCATCGATTCCATCCTCCTCATCAACTCCATCCTCCTCGTCGAATTCATCGCCATCGAATCCGCCAATGTCTTCGTTGTCACCCCAGAGGAAAATCCGGTCCGACGAGCTTGGCACCTCTTCCGGGAGAACACTCCATTGCCTACGGCACCAATCTCACCGTCAAGTAAGATCCAGATGCGAGGAAGCCTTGCTATACTTTATATGTCTCTATTTTCTATTAAATGATGTGTTGGTGGTCGTCTGAATTTGTTGGTGGGTCGCCTTCTTTTTTTCTTCTGGTGTGATCTTGTTTTGAGGTTCTATTGGAATTATATCTCGCTGCACAGCTCAGTTGCCTTCTAAGTTGATTTTGGATCCTCGTTTTTGTGGGTTTTTCTTGCTTTTCTGTTGCTTTTCTTATTTTCGTTGCACAGTAATCATGTTATTGGTTATTGCAATTATTATAGTTACAATGCATTGAATCTGGGTTATGCAAGGCTAAAGCATCTAGATTAGTATGATTGTTCTGTCATTTCAGTCTATTGGATACTTTCAACTTTAGTTGTTCTGATGATGCTGTAATGTGAGAGTTCAGTTTGGAATTTGAGAGTCCATTGGTTAAAGCCCTTTGACAAGTAACTATACAAGAATTACAACATAGAAAAGCACAACAGTTTCTGGCATGTAAAAGAGAGAATTGTTGAGAATTTATTTTTGGTGATTGTTGTCTTCTTCATTTGCTTCTTGCAAGTTGACCTTAGTTGAGCAAAGGTTGATTGTTTGCTTTGTTGAGGAAAACTCCTACTGATTTTGAAGTTGACAAAACCTTCCATGATAATTATAAATCTGATACTTATTCTGGAAGCTCAGAAAGAAGTTTTTCAGACTTCACAAGCTGGAAAAATAAGTTCTTTGAAGACCCACATAATCTAAATTCTGAGATTTAGACACAGAAGTTATTCAGACGCAGATGCAGATGCAGAAGTTATTCAGATGCAGACGCTGAAATTATTCAGACGCAGAATTCAGAACGAAACATAACAGCTAGTGATCTGGCATGAATTTCACAGAAGGAAAGTTTTGATTATTTCAATCTTAATCAAATCGATTGACAATCAAATATTACGACAAGAATGCATTACGACGGACAAAGCTCTACTTATGGAAACCAAGATTCTAATTGTATGGGCGACCAAAATCAGCGGGATTCAGAATCCGTCATCCAACGACTACTCAATCCTTATTATACAAATCTTTCCAAGGTGAAAACTGGAAGATGATCCTCTGAATGCTGTCCAACGACTAGTTTGGATGAAGAGGAGTATTTAAGGAAATCAACGAGCAGCAGAAGGAAGCAACAGTTTTCAAGAATCAATAAGTCCAAAGTCTGAGTATACTCCATCATTTCTCTTGTCTTACTGAGCCAAAAATTCAGATCTTGAGGGTTACTTTGTAAGAGTGATTGTGTGAGATAGAGAGTCCTATCATACACAAGAGTGTTATCACTCAAAATCTGTAAACTCCTCTTGATTACATAGTGAAATACAGCCGGTAGGCTATAAGCATGGGAGAGTGGACATAGGCTTTCTATAAGCCGAACCACTATAAACTTGTGTGCAGATTTTCTATCCCTTAACTCTTACTTTACATTCTGCACATCAAGAGCATCATCTATATAATCTGTCTTGAATCTGAATTTTATTCAAACTATTCTGTGATTTGTTTTATTTCCGCATAAATATTTAAAAACTGTTTAAGATCACCTATTCACCCCCTCTAGGTAATCCTTGCTAGCTACATCATGCTTTATTTCTTCCCCTTTCTTGTGGTCTTGGCAAGAAATTTTTTTTTTTGGATAAGTGCACTAGAAATTTTAAAACTAGTCACGAAAGTGCAATTGAATCCTAAAACTTACAAAAAGTACAATCAAGTTCTAAAATTTATCAAATTTGTACAATCGAGTCTTTCCGTTAACTCTGTCCAACATGGCTAATTGATAATATTGACATGGCTTTTTTTAATTATTTTCTCTCTCCTACATGGTGATGACGTTACTAAAACATGAAACATAAGGATCATTTTAGTCCAAATTTGATTTTTAATACAAATTTTATTTAAATTAAATTAAAAATAATCTTTTTTTAAAGGAGTTAGACACTACTCCAGCGATGATGAGAGATTGGTCGGCGGGGTTCACCGGGCCCCATCGACCCTCGGCCAAATCTAGGCCTAGTGGTGGCCCCCGCTTGCGATTGGTGGAGGTCACCGACCCACCGAACATTCCCCCACCATCGCTGACCCTTCCCGGCGATGGTGGGGCACCAATGGTGAGGGCTGCAAAGCGCTCGCCACTTGGTTTCCAGCAACATTTCTTTTGTTTTTTTTTAATTTAGTTTATTTTTTAATTTATTAAATAAAATTTTTTTAAAAATTAAATTTGGACAAAAACGACGTCGTTAACCACATCATTGTCACGTAGGATAGAGAAAATAATAATAATAATAATAAATCATTATTTTTCGTCAGCCAAGTTGAATGGATTAAAAAGACTTGATTGTACAAATCTGACAAATTTTAGGACTTGATTGCACTTTTGATAAATATTAGGACTTAATTGTACTTTTAAAATAAGTTTTAGAACTTCTAATACACTTATCCCCTTTTGGCTGAGGAAGGCTTGTGTTGTGGTGTTGGAGTTGCGAGTGTGTTGTGTAATGAGTGAAATTTGCTTGAAATGGTTGAAGGAAACGAGTTTGCTCGAGTGAATCGGGGTGCTTGATGTCATTCTTTACATTTTCAGTTGTCATCACGCCAAAGACTAGATTTTTAGCCTTTTTCTTTTTTGCTGATCCTTCTTATGCTTAAAGAAGGAAATTTTGGGGCGAGCAAAGTCGGTAAACAGGGCAACATTAGCAAGATCTGTCTCTTGGAGTTCGGTTGATTGGCAGCTCATATACACCTGGAAATGAAGCCATACTTGCCTGTTAGGGAAATGAAGCCATACTTGCCTGTTAGGGTATATTGTATCTTCTGTTTCTGTTGGATGTTTAATTGGATAACTTAAAATGATTCTTGCCGTGCCTTTTCTTTGTTCCCTGCTTTTGAGATTCACTGGCTATTACAAGTACGCAAACCCGCCGCTGTTAGAAGTACGCTAAACCGGGTAAAGTGATTGTCCATTGGATCATAATCACTTTCTGATCTTGGTTAGTCCTTGGTTTACACGGTCAGGTATCTGGATTCTTGGAAGAGCCATCAGACGCAACCCGATGCTGAGGTCGTATGGCGGTTTTCAAAGGTCCTGACTTTGAATCGTGATGTAATGGGATTCCTTAATGATTTGTCTAAAGATTGATTAATTCTTATGGAAGTTGGTAACGTAGGGCATTGGAAAGAAAGACAAACAAAAATTAATGAAAGATTAAAAAAATAGTTGACAATTTTTGAACGCACAAAAAGATTTAGTAATTTCATAAAGGGTTAATACCACGAAAAACCTCAAACTAGTAAATCTATGACAAATTTACCATAAACTAATTTTTTTATCACATAAAACTCCAAACCGGTATGACTGTGACAAATTTACCCTCCGTTAGTTTCCGTTAAATTTTACCATTAAAATGCTGAGTTGAATGACACGTGATAATTAACGGATGTACCGGTTTGGGGTTTTACCCTCCGTTAGTCACGGATATATGAATTTGTGGTTTTTCATGGTATTAATTCAATTTTAATGAAAACTATTGGAGGTAAATTTGTCATAAAGGTACCAATTTGGGGTTTTTCGTTACTCAAAAAATTAATTTGGGGTAAATTTGTCACAGGCGTACCAAATTGGAGCTTTTCGTGGTATTAACCATTTTATAAAAGTGTCAATATATTACTATCAAATTACCGAAAAAATCAAGTGACTGGTAACTTTTTTTTTTTTATCAACAGCTTTTTAACATACCAACTCTTTAAGAATTCTACTGATACGGCTAAAAACTATCCTTTAGTTTGGAACAGGAGAGCAGTGCGAAGGCAAAAGTATTAGTTACACTTGAATAGTTGGCAAGAAAAAAGAATGCATGACATAAGCTTAATTTGTACGCATACGTATGTCCCTCTTCAAATTAACACAACCAATTCCAATATCCAATCTAACAAATCAGAACAACAAGGGTGATACAACTAAAATTGCGAACAAGTGGGCCACGAAACAAATTACTACAGACATTCGACCATGTTTTGGGCAAAAATAGGAAAAGCGAATATAAGTAGGCGACTCTTTTGACTCATGATCGACCATCGTAAGCTCTCGAGAAGCTCACATTTGTGCCAAATGCACACGAACAATCTCTGGATCAGATGGACCCTGAAAAGCAAAGTTAACGACCCATGCCCTGCATCATTGGAGGCATCGTCGCGGCACCTTGGTTCATCTGCTCGGCATTGGCCACCCAACCTTTATCACATCATGAATCACGGAAAAGGAAAAACTTAAGTCAATACATTGATCATCCACTTTAGCTAACACAGAAAATATGGAACATTACTGCAGTTTGTTGCCGGAAGCTAAAAAGAGAAAGAAATTGACCATCTTCAACCAAAATAGCTCTCGCGCAACGTCAATTTTTACGTGCAAAGACTGTTTATAATGATTCGCAACTGAAAAGATGGAAAATGAGATCAACTCATATTGAGTATGTCGTTCAGCATTGTGAGACATGTAGCAATAACAAATAATGCATGTTCTTCACCCAAATTAGCCTGGTCAAGCCAAAATGGTAAGTAAAAAAGCACACAGGCGATCTCGATTTTATTTCAAAAGAAGTTTTACCAATGGAGGGGTCAAATCCGCGGTTTTTGAGCTCCCTATATTCTTGGCAAAGAGCACAGCAGGCGCAACGCCAGTGCACGAGGCAATCGGCGCATGGATCTTCTTGCAACGAGTGTAGACCCCTCAGTTTTGTCCGGTAACTGCGCGAATATAAGCACGCGACGCCAAAGTGGGTGAGCAAGTAGTATATGAGCCCACCCCCGCCACAAGCGGCAGACATATTGTTTTTTCGCACAAACGTTCTCATTAGGCTTGAGGAACATTTTAATCGACTGTATAGGTACGACTGATCATGATTATGTAGAGAAGAACTGATAAATATGGTGTGTTTGAAACTTAAATTTGCACTTACAAGTGGCTCCTCTGTCTATGATTTCTGCGTTCTGGCCGAAGGTGATGCAGGGACAGCAACAAGTGATGACGCCTTCATAAATGAATACAGAGATTAATTAGTTCCTAAGGCGAAACTTTAGATGTTAATAAAAGGATGGATTGTTTATGTCGTGTAGGAGAACTCTAATGTTTCATCAGAATGATGATATATTTCTACTTGGTTCATCATATACGAAGGCAGAAAGCACTCACAGTTGGAGGGATCTTCGAAGCAACCGCAGAGACCCGTCGTCCACTGCCCCGGGACCGCCCCTGCCAGAGGGAATTGGGCCATCGGCATCGGCACCTGCATCATTGGCGGCGGAGGCGATTTTTGGTCATAGGCAGTCGCGCTATTCGGGCACATCTTCGGGTCTCAAAAACTGTTTCTGCCACCAAAGGAGAAGATGATCGAGAAGAGAGAAAGAACAGGAGAGGGAATCCTACGTACACCAATGTGGTTTCCTTCAGACGTTATATAAGCGAGGACATGGTTTAGCGCCTCAGAATTCTTCATGATTGATTCAAGGAAAAGTTAATTAATCATATCACCTTTAGCCAACAATTTGAATGAAACGAACGACTATTTCTTCTCATTTAAAGTACTCCAAGAACAGCTGGATATGGCTGCAATCTCATCTGCAGCTATAAGAGAGAGAAAGAGAGAGCTGATTAGGTCCATGCATGGTTGTCAACTGGTCACGTAAAACTGAAAAGCACATCTTAAAACCATGTTCGCGCGAGTTCGTTTTTGTTTACTCATTCTATGATCCTGCTTACAAATTTACAACATTGAGACATGCTGGTGATTTCGACCCGCAGAGTTTACTTGCGAGTTCGATTCAATGCTCAATATGTTGAACCTTGTTAATTTTTTTAATTTTTTTATATTTTTTTTGGAATTTTTTTAAATTTTTTTATTTTTCATTTCTTTTTTTGCCTTCTTCCTCCATGGTCGCCGGCCTCATCGATGAGTAGCGACCGGCCACAAGCAAGGGTCGACCTCGCCCGCTGAGCGAGGTTTGCCCTTGCAGGGGCGAGGTCACCTCGCCGATATTTGGCAAGGGTGGGTTGACCTTACTCTAGGCCGGTGAGGTCAACCCTTCCTGGCTATCACATGTGGCTGGTAGCCGGCCATCGAGGAGGCTGGTGATCGCATAGGAAGAAAGAAAGGAAAAGAAAAGAAAAGAAATATAAAAAATTTTAAAAAAAAGTTATCCATGTTAGCGCTGGCGGACAGCCGGCATTCATGTTAGCGATTTCCGGTCAAAATTGGTCGGATAAACTACATTGCAAATCTTCAAAAGGTTTAGAACTAAATTTGCCAAATTAAAAAGTTTAAGACTGAATTGGTAAAAGTGCAATAGGTTTAGATTATCCCAAAAGTCACTACACACTCGATGCGTACTCACATGAATTTATATGATCAAATTATCTAAGAGAATTGTAGCCATTTCATCATGTCAACCTATTGAACCGCATCCAACTCAAATGAGCATAGCTCTTAGGAAGAAGAGACAAAGCGAATCACTAAAGTATGGCCTTTCTCTTTTTCAGCCCTGAGCGAAAAGTTTGATACCGAGTCTTGTACCAACCCATCATGTGTGGAGAAAACTCTAGCTTCCGTAGCAGGAGCACTTCGTAGCTTAAATGCCAATCGAATAATAAAAATGGTCTCTTCTAACATCGCTTCGACTGATCACTCTAAATAGTAATTGTGCGCTTTAGAAGGTTTTTCCTTTCACAAAAGGGCAGTAGATGAAGCATTTTGATTGACACATAACCATCGATCGACGAAAATGAATTCCTTGTATGATCGGAGGAGCATTCCCGGACCCGACAAAAATAGTTTTACCTCACGGCAGCGGAAGCAGATTTGGAGGTTGAATTTGTCTAGTCATTTCTCTCCCTCCTCTACTACAGGTATTTGCCCCACCACTCCCTTCTCTATTTTTATTATTTAGATTGTTTTGACAACGGTGTAGTGCCAAAAAAGACATGTCTTCCTCAAATGGGTTAGACACTCATGTTTAACACGCCCAAATTGTTCTCGATGAATTTTAAGACTTTAGCTTATTACCTGTAACTAGACTGGTTCTTGCTACTCCTTTTTCTTATCTTGCAATTGGATGCGCTATTTGACCCAATTCAGCTGATCTACAATAGTCGGGCGCATCCCTTGGGTGCCTTAATGTTTAATCATTCCCTCTCTCCATCTAAGGAACTAAGACCAATGCAATAAATAAGACTAAGGCCCTTATATTAATCATTTCGACACGACCGTGTATCGATGTGGTACTTGTTTGAGGAGTGCTTCCTCCCAAGCCAGTAGGCCGATTGCTGTATAAAAAAGAACCTCTCAACAAGGAGCCGGAGCCACCGAGCCTGTGTTACTAATTGGCTTGATAGTTCAAGTAGCAACGGTGGTCTCGTGTCCTTTTATTTGCCGATTCATCACCTTCAAGGGTACGATGTGGTTGATTGCACTCTAGAGCCTTATAGAGCTCCGAATGTTCTTGAAGCTACCGCACTTTGATTTCTGAGTTCCTCCATATCATGTCTCATTGATCTCTCACAGTAGCTCAGATTTCCCAAACGGCCTTTGAATGATGAGGAGCCATTGAACTAAAGCTCTAGCATCCGATTTGAAACTATTGCCCAACTTCCAAGGTTATATCTTTTCTGGTATCGGATAGAATTTTGTGATGTGTCTCTTGAAATTGCCTTGGATAGGTGGTACTAGCATGCTCTTTCTCGGTGCGGAGAGCATCATATTTATCCAAATGCTTCTACTCCCTTCGCGTTGCCTGCCTCTAGTTGGTTGAATTAGACTAAGTTTCGAGTTGGAGAAAAATGAAAAAGAAAACCGGATAACATTTTATTAAGTACATAGGAAGGCTCTACTTGAAAGCCTTAATGTTGATATAGGCCATAGATATGGCAACTGAGGGTGACAACCCTTTCTTGCGTAAAAGCGATGAGAATTCGAACAAGTCGAGTTTTACTGGAAAGGATCGAACCATAGGAATGAATCTATAGGCTATCACCTTCTTTGGCCAGATCTTCCCACATTTTCGCAATTATAGTTCACTGCACCCGCTCCTTTACCATTAGGAAAGAGCGACAACTTGCTGGTTTATCCATCATCCAATCCATGAACGAAAACCAGTGAAAAAATAAAAAGAAGCATGAACACTTTGCTAAGGACCAAAGCTTCGAGTTTGTTTTTCAGGCTTGCTCACCGAGAACGTAATCCTCAGGACAATTGAAAAACAGAACATAATTGACCAGTCGTAGAACACGACAAAAGTCAAGTGACAAACAGTTCACCATCCTCCAATCAAGCAAAGCATCCTGTGTGAACGTCGCAATAATTACTGTACATGCATAAAACCCTAGGACAACGTCAACCATACGGAGCAAGAACTTCCTCATTCGTTTGGTTAACGCATAACATGTTTGAGTAATGATTAACATTTTGATACGCGTTTGGCTCCAGTCTTGACTCTTAAGACAACCGTGTATGCTTCTCTCTCAGCTCACAGAGAGAGAGAGAGAGAGAGATGACTTTGACTTCGATCGTGCAAATGATTTTAGGTAGAGGAAGCCTCTTGACAACTAGCATGTATTCAATTAGTATAATATCTATACTAAATTGAATTTGGATGGTCAAATTTCATATAAATATCACGCATGACCCACAAAATCACGCATTTTAGATTCGGTTTGATACGTGCAATGCACCGATCAAATACTTTCTTCCCGGCGGCATCCATTTCAGGCGGTAATCACCAAATCGTGTCTCTCAATTGATGCCTTTGACTCTCAGTTGGGGGAGGGATATGTAGGCTTAGCTTGAGCTCATCTGATGACCCTAAAACAGATCATCAACATGGGTTCTACTTCTTCCTCTTCTAGTGATGTAAGTCCCTCAAGAAGGAGAAAAGGATAATGAAGCGTGATGGACTTGTAAATTAGCAATATATAGACATATGTTTACAATGAATCAATGAACAAGCACTGTGGACTTTTAAATCAGCCATAGCGATCATTCGAGCAGATTGAGTTTAGTGTCCTTCTCTTTTCTGTCCGAAGGCGGGTGGGACCAAGATCTCGTCGAGCTTTAGAACAAAACGAATGTCCTATTTCCAATAATACGAAAGATATAAACTTAATTTGACCTCGTTTCGGATAAAAAGAGCATATTCTCCTTTGCTTAATCATTGGCATAATTAAGTGCAAATACATGCATGCTAGCCATCTAAGTAGAATCAAGGGGCGGGGACAATCTGTTTTCAGACTGAAGGTGTAACGACCCGGTCCGACGAGAGCGGGGAGTGGTCGCCGGGGCCAGAAGGCCTGGACAAGGAGCGGCTCCTGGCAGGCTTCTAGGATGGCAAGGGGGAGACATGTCTCTGTCCCACATCACTTAGGGGGGAGTCCTGGGATTGCTTATAAGGCTTGGCCCCTAACCTTTGTGTAACGTGTTTTAAAGCTGTGAGGACTTAATGTCCAAAGCGGACAATATTACACAAGGAGTGGCGCAGCGGGAGCGTGATGGGGCCGAGGTCCTTATAAATGGTATCAGAGCCGACTCCCGACCGCGTGTGGGGCCACAACGAGTGAGGACTTAATGTCCAAAGCGGACAATATTACACAAGGAGTGGCGCAGTGGAAGCGTGGTGGGGCCGAGGTCCTTACAAAAGGAATGCAACCCACTTGATCTAAGTGTTCAATGATCAAAAGTTCTCTCTCCTGTTCGATTTTATAGGGTTCATGAGCATCCATCTCTTTCTCTCTGATCAATAACAAAGCATCAATACCATCAAGGGGCACTCAATCCGTCTTGTAAACCTAAATCCTATCGCCATCATCAAGATTCGCACTACAGACACAGATTCATATATAGATGGACCATTTCCTCCGGAGAAACAAAGAAAACAGGTAACAAGTTTCGGAAAGATTAAGATATTGATTCCACGAAAAGAGCAATTCTCAATAAAAACACATCGTTGGACCTTGCCAAAGCTAACTAAAATTCCGTGAAATTCCACATTATTCAGCCTACGTGGATGCATGATCCGCGAATATATATCATTTCTATTTTTGGCAGACAGAAGGAAGTGGCACACGGGATTGGGGCCGTGCGAAGCGGTGCACTAGCATGCTCACGCGCTGTCGTTTCGGTCAAAGTAAACGGTCGAATGATCAGTACAATCAGATCAGATTAGTCCGTAATTGCGGCAAGACTCTTGACTTCGCTACCTCCCAAAGCAGCAGTATCATTCCCACTCAAAAGTCGACGTCAACTCCTCCATCTCTCTCTCTCCAATATTTTCTCGCCTACTACAGCTTATATGTCTGGAAGAGAGAATGATTCTCAATCTTAGTAAGATAAGCTCTCGCTATTTAAGAGCTCTCACTCCACCCTCATGCATTTGTATATTCTCCACTAGTCTCTATCTCTCTCTCGCGATCTCGATCGAGTTTGCTCCAATGGGAAACCCTGAAGCAGACTCTTCTAATATCCACCAAGACCAAGCAGATTACAATGTCCAAATTCAGTATAACGTCCAGGAATCATACGATGATAACAGCAACGACCCGGCTTACTGCGATCTGAACCCGCAACCCGACCAGTCGTATCAGCCCCTCCAATTGGGCGACGACAACTGCCCGAATCCACAATACCAGCAAAATGACGCTGCAAATAACCAGCAGCAGCAACAGTTCCAACCACCTTCGCCGCAACAGCAACAGTTCCAACCACCACCACTGCAACAGCAACAGTTCCAACCACCTCAGCAGCAGCAGCAGCAGCAGCAGTTTGGCGATGCGCAGAATGCGCCGCCACCGCCGCAATTCAACCAGCCCTATGCCGCGGCACCGCCCCCTCGGCCTGTGGCCCAGTTCCTGCCACAAAGCCCTCAAATGAACCCAGCCAATGCAAATCACGGGGCTTATCCGCCACAGCAGCAGCCGCACTACCCTCCAACGGTGGCGGCACCTCAACAGCAACCACAATATGCTCAACAGAGCGCACTCCAGGCTTACCCTCCGAACTCGCCACCACCAAAGCCGTATCCTCCTTCGCCAGCTTATCAACAACATCCGGCTGCTCAGCCTGTGCAGTTCCCACCGCCGGCAGGTGGAGAAGCGCAGTATGCCACAGTGCCACCTTTGCTGATCAAGCCGGCATTCCAGGGGTACAACAGTGCAGCTCAGGGCATTCCAATGCAGGCGAACATGATGGGGAGCGTCAACACCGAAGGATGGAGGACGGGGCTGTTTGATTGCATGGACGATCCCATGAACGGTAATATCATCATACGAATTTACCAAAGATATGATATGACCATTTTTTCCTAGTGTCTTATATCCAAATCGGGCTATTTTTGTGGACATGCATAGTTGTACTACTTTTGTAGGCGCGTCACGATGACACCAATTAGCCAAAGTCAAATCGTTTTATAAATCACAAGATTGTTACAGGGAGGTTGATAAGTGAGACAAATTAGTTTAATACGGATGTTCGTGATATCTCATATGGCTTCCCACTCTTTAGGTTCTTTTTGAGTATTGACTAACTGAGTTTTACGTGGCTATATATATCAATATAGATTATCTATGATCAGATCAAGATAAAGTTTCCAATATGCATTATGTCCCTCATGTTTCAGCTGCTACAACGTTGTTCTTCCCATGCTTGACGTTCGGCCAGGTCGCAGAGATCCTCGACAATGGCACGACCTGTGAGTGAAAAAAGAGCAGAAAGAAACAATTGACCATGTCTTGACCAAAATCATTTGCATAATTTATATTTTTTATGTGTTATGATGATCATAGCCTGTGCGATGGGTGGAATGATGTACGGGCTGATCGGCGCCTTAATTTGGATGCCATGCATCTACTCATGCACGTACCGATCGAAGCTCAGGAGCAAGTTTGGGCTGGTGGAGTCGCCTGCTCCGGATTGGATCGTCCACTTCCTGTTCGAGCCCTGTGCTCTTTGCCAAGAGTACAGAGAACTTAACCGCCGAGGCTGGGATCCCACCATTGGTAAATTGATTACTTGTTCCTAGAGTTAACTTGTATATGATAGTAATACAAAGGATTCTTATTTAGCAAGGTATACGAGAACGAACCAGTTGAACAAACATTCAAAGTTGAAAAGAGTTTAGACATATCTCATGTCCAGTTGAAGAATTGTGCGATTCATTCGATTGTTTCACTTTTGGACAGGATGGTTGGGCAACGTTCAAAAACAACAGCAGATGCAGCAGCAGCCACAGGTTGCTACGACGCCCCCCGTGAATCAAACAATGATGGCTTGATGAGTTGTGATGTTTTAAAAATGTTCATGCCCAAAATTCTTGGGTCATCTTTTGAGTTCCTTGGATTTTAAGGTTGTCCTACCCAAAAAAAAATGTTGCTAAGAATTGTAGTGGGATCATTTCTTGTTCTAAAGTATGGTATGCCATTGTAATGGAATGGTTGAATTAACAGGTTATAATTGTTTCTCTGTTTGTCAACATTGGCAACAAATTGCCATATCTTGAATAATGCTAAGTAAATTTCTCTATGGCAAAGTAATTTCCCTTTTATCACGTGTTTATCAATACATTAAAATTTGTAGATTTCTAATTGGTCTTGGAAAGTCAATTGATGATGACTGTAGTTTTTTTTGTTGGTCGAAGGAAGATTCATTTCATTCATTCAATGATAGTACATAGTGGACAACGATAGCATGATTCAAAACAAAAGAGGTCCCATAGAGGTTGAGGGGTTTGGAGAGCCAATTAGAGGGAAGATTCCCGTTTCAGTGGGCTTTGGATACCCAATCTGCCACTCGATTAGCATCACGAGGACAGTGGGCCAGAGACACCTCTTTTTGCTGGGCTAAAAGAGTCTTGCGCTCCATAAATAGCTGCCGAAGGGCCCATGGGCTTTGGTCTACGTCTGAAAAGTTGACTACAACTGATGGGCTATCATTTTGCGCGATGATGCTAAGATCAGTTCGGGGATCTTGAGTTCGTGCCTCCAGTAGAGATGACAGGGCATGCTTCACCGCTAGGGTTTCTAGTTCCAGAAATGAAGAAGCTCTCTCCTTGAAGGCGATGACTATAGTTAATCAATTATATTTGGTTACAATTTGAATCTACCAAGGGGAAGGCCTTCAAAGCATGGAGCGACAAATTAATGGGCCATAGTTTTTGTGGTTGCGCCAATATGTGCTAAGTTGCTAAGGCTATGAAGCCTCCGAACGTCTGTGAACATAGGCCTACCATTGGTGACTGAACAACTACGTTTGAATACTCTGTCCTATCGTGACTTTTTCAAAGGTAAACCATTGAGGGAAAACTAATGGATTATTAGGCGAGTACGAATGGTTAGTTATTAAAACGACGGTACCGTCACCTAGCTGCAAACTCTCCCAAATCTATACCAATCGCAACATTATGGTTTCAATTAGATCATATATAGATACAAATCAACTCATTCAAGAGTCGTCACTAATCTACAAATCTACTGCAGGTCGATTAGAAACTCGAGTAATACTTCTGCGAACAAGAGATTTCATGAATATAGAGACTTGAATACGCTAGATAAATCTAACGGCATTTCGGTACCTTTTCTCTTTATTTCAAAAATAGTTTGCGAGCGGTCTTGCTCAAGTTTAATCCTAAGCCACTAACATGCAATGGGTAATCATGTGGATAATGAAGCGTGATGGACTTGTAAATTAGCAATGTATAGACATATGTTTACAATGAATCAAAAAAACAAGCACTGTAGAATTCCTCTTTTATTCCTACAAGGATTTCTTCAATCAGCCATAGTGATCATTCGAGCAAATTGAGTTTAGTTTCGTTCTCTTTTCTGTCGGAAATTCCGAAAGCAGGTAAGACTGAGATCTCGTCAAGTTTTAGAACAAAACAAACATCCCATTTTTGGTAAAACGAAATTCAAACATATTTTGATCTTCGTTCGAATAGAAACAGCGTATTCTCATTCGCTTACTCATCGGCATAATTAAGTGCAAATACACACATGTTGACCATCTAACTAGAACCAAGGGGCGTGGATAGTCTATTTTTAGACTGAAGGAAAGAAACCCACTTGATTAATTAAGGCACCATTTGTTTCAAGAAAAATGAATAATTTGGAAAATATTTTTCTAAAAATAATCGTTTATATTGCTTGAAATAATTAATCATTGAAAAATATTTTCATTGTCGACAACAATCTATATCTAAACATTTTCATTGACGATGAAAATATTTTTCATTCATTCATTTTTTTAAGCAATACAAGCGATTATGTTTAGGAAAATATTTTCCAAATCATCCATTTTCAACAAAACAAACAGAGCCTAAGTGTTCAATGATCAAAAGTTCTCTCTCCTGTTTTGATTTTCTAGGGTTCACGAGTATCCATCTCTCTCTGTCTAGAGGGATGGCGAGGTCTTTATTTGATGAATTAACAAAGCATCAATATCATCAAGGGATGCTCGGTCCGTATTTCAACCCTAAATGCTATAGCCATCATCATGATTTACATCGCACACACAGATTTATACATAGAGGAACCATTTCGTCAGGAGAAACAAAGAAACTAGGTAATGATTGGGAAAGATTAAGATATCAATTCAACAAAGCGAGCAATCCCCAATAAATGACACAACGCTGGACCTTATCAAAGCTAATTAAAACTCCATGAAATTCCACATCATTCAGCCTACGCAGATGCGTGATCCGAATCGATGTTCTCACATTGGATTCGATTTATATATGGGATTGAGGCCGTGCGAGCAAAATCGATGTTCTCAAATTGGATTCTACATGTATACTAAGGAAGTGGCACATAGGATTAGGGCCGTGCGAGCTGAATCGATGTTCTCCCATTGGATTCGATATATACATGGGGTTAGGGGCGAATGTAAGAGACAGCCATGGTGTTTGTGAAGGGGTTGAATCTGAGGTCGCACCGGAGAGAATGCCCCCAACTGTACCATGGTGAAGCAAAGTTGGGAGGGAAGAAGATCCATGGCCTGGAACCAAAAGAAGAATAAGACGAGTGGATGGGGAAAAAAGAAAAACAAAAAGAAAGAAAGTATGGAAGCGACGCGGCTGCCATACTCTGCCTTCTCTGCAAAAACCAAGGCCACTCCGCCAACCTCTCTCGCAAGCACCTCCGCTCCCAGATCTGTGACAACTGCGCCTCCGCCCGTTGCTCCATCGACAACCTCGTCCTCTCTGCCAAGACTGCGATTGGGACACCCACCTCGCCTTCCTTGTCCCCTCCTCCCGCCATCGCTCCCGGAGAAGAATATGTTCGCCGGCTGGCGAGTGAAGTCCTTATTTGAGATTAAAAGATTACTTCGAGTCTTAATTTAAGAAAATGACGGCACTTTAAACTCATATTTGAAATTTTCTTATTTTTCCAAGAAATGGATCAATATCCATGCCATGCTAGTTATTTCTAGAAATGCCATGATACGAACGGATGGTCTCGATGGATTCGAAAGAGACCATGTACGCTCAAGATGCAAGGAGCTTTGGGATCCAAAGCTGTAGATATTTTTCATTTTGTGGCCGACATCAGTACGATGAACTTTAGTCCGTAATTGCGCGAAGACGAAGACTGAGACCCTTGGCTTCGCTACTTTCCAAAGAAGCGAATGCTGACACACACGGTTCAGCAGAAGAATGACGACGCACACAGTTCCCGACCTTTAGTCTATCGTGAAAATATATTCTCAAAACTTTTAATTTATTCGATATGATCCTTGAACTATAACTCAACATGTAATGCGATCCCTGAACTCTTAATTTATTTAATATGATCCCTAAATTTTTTATATACGTTCAACTTTATCGCTAATCTATAATAAAATGTTCGATATTAATATTGTTCCCGAACTTGAATTAATGAATAGATAATATTAAATATTTATATATATTAAGTTTATGGACCATATATTGAACAAATTAAGAGTTCAAAAATCACGGCAAAAGTCACATCGAACAAATTAAGATTTGAAAGATCGTATCATGTATTGAGTTGAAGTTCGTAAACCGTCCGTGCCTTTTTTCCCTTGGTAGAGTCGGATTAAGTGCGCGAAGACAAAGACTCTTGACTTGGCCACCTCCCAAAGCAGACGCATCCCTTTCTCTCAAAAATCAACATCAGAACTTCTCTCTCTTAACATTACGAGGGAGTGGGAATAATTCTCAATCTTAGCACGACCTACTCTCGCTGTATAAGAGCTCTCTCTCCAACCTCTTGCATTCGTATATTCTCCATGCTAGTTAAGAAAATGATGACATTTCATACTCTTATTTGAAATTTTCCCTTTTTTTAGGAAATGGATTGATATCTATGCCATGCTAGTTATTTCTAGAAATTGGATCCGAAATTCCTAAGTGATGGGCCAAATTAGACGCATCGAGGAAGACCAAACAGACATGAGGTCTCAAAATCGTAGTTGGACCTTTCCAAATCTATTTTTTTTTTTTGGTCCAACCAAGTACCATTTCGTTCATTCATTCAAAGTGGTACTAAACAAGTGTTGAAAACAAGAGTCAAGACATAATAAATCTCAAAGGTATTGGGGTGGCTTAGATAGCCAATTACATGGGAATATCCTTTTCCGATTGGCCTTCGCGGTCCAACCTGCAACTTGGTTGGCTTCTCGTGAGCAGTGGGCTAAGGAAACGCTTTTCAATTGAGCTAATAAGTCTTTGCAATCCTCAAAAAAACTCCTCAGGTATCATGGGCTTTGGCTTGGTTCAGCTGAGAATTTAACCACAACTTCATTATCTGTCAGAACTTCCACGTGCAACACACCATTTTGCCTAAGTTCAGTGGTGTCTACCAGCCACTCCAATGCTTCCTTCAGCGCTGCTTCGATCTCAAGGGCTGAAGAAGCTGCAAAATTCTTTGCAAATCCAGCCATTATCACTCCCCGGTAATCTCGACACACTCCCGCCGTCGATCCCTCTTCAGAGCCGTCGAGCCAATACCCATCCAAGTTGAATCTCCAGACCCCCTTTACTGGTGGCGACCATTGCTCGGGTAGCATTTTCTTCTCCGTCCACCTATTCAGCGCATGAATGTTCCACCGGTGGAAGGTGTTGGTTAGTGTTTGGGCATCTTTGACAATTGTTTCTGGGTTGGGTCGTTTGTTCTGCAATACAAATGTATTTCGCTCTTTCCAAATTAGCCATAGAATTCCGGCAACCCATTCTCAAGAAGAAGGGCCGGCTCTTGAGATAAGCACTTCATCTACCCATTTGTCTATCCTTGTTATGTTCATCGGAGATGCCTACACATTTAGTCTTCGTTCTGACCATATTGCTTTGTTCCAGTCGCAGAGGACGAAAATATGTTCAGTAGTTTCGGGGGTCTTCCGACAAATCGGACAAAGCGGGTCAAGTACTACTTGCCTTTTGCACAAGTTCTCTTTTGTGGGTAGGGCATTTTGGCACATGCTCCATAAAAAAATGCGAATTTTAGGATCGGTGCGTAGCTTCCATATCTTAGTCCATAAGGACTGA
Organism: Syzygium jambos; assembly: GCA_031216235.1. Taxonomy (NCBI): domain Eukaryota; kingdom Viridiplantae; phylum Streptophyta; class Magnoliopsida; order Myrtales; family Myrtaceae; genus Syzygium; species Syzygium jambos. Next base: position 5,302,056 of record CM062221.1, read on the forward strand.
GGTGGCTGGTATGATGAGAATGTTTGTTTTATGTCTGACTTTGATAGTGTTGAGCGTAGTCTATTGTATCCTTGCTTCACCGAGTACTCCCCTGTAGTGTTTCCTGTCCAGACTAATTGATCCCCTTCTAAGTTCGGCCTAATCCAAATGGCAAGTATTTCTTTCACAATGTTCTCTTCAAATAGCTCCTACAATTGGTGTTCCTTCCACGTATTTGATCCTTGGTCGATTAATCTGCAACTCTTTGGGGGTCTTCTCGGTTGGCTGGACCCCCGATAACATCGAACTCTAGCCATTTGTCTTCTCTTACATCAATACTTTCTCCGTTTCCGACCACCCATTTTACTTTAGAACTCATCGCGTCTCTTCCCATAAGCAAGCTTTGCCACCCCCAAGAAGAGCAAGAGCCCCTTTTTGCATTCCATAGGTTGCCTCTTGGGAAGCAAATCCCTTTCAAAAGCTGGCTCCATAAGGTGGAAGGAGAGTGTGCGAGTCTCCATTCTTGCTTGCCCAACATCGCCTTGTTAAAAGTAACAAGATCTTTAAAACCCAAACCTCCATCTACTTTCCTTGTTTTGAGAGTTTCCCAATTCTTCCATTGAATTCCGGACTTGGATGAGTTTTGTTTGCACCAAAAGGATGTTATCTGCTGCTCTATGGCTTTGCATACTGAGATAGGGATCTTGAATATCGACATAGAATATTAAGGAAGCACTTGTACTACTATTTTAATCAAAGTCTCCTTTCCCACCTTAGATAACAATTTCTCTTTCTAGCCATCCATCTTCATGTTTACCCTTGCCAAAATCCATGCAAACATCTGTTTTTTTAGTTTGACCCCAATTCGAGGGAATGCCCATGTATTTTCCGGTTTTCTCCATAACTAGTACTCTTAGTGCACTCGCCATGTTACTTTTCAGGCTTTGTGGACAGCCCGCACTAAAAAAGACCTCAGATTTGTTCAGATTGATTGCTTGTCCTGAATCAAAGCAATATTGATTTAAAATGTTCACCAAATTCTGACATTCCCCCACAGCGCGTCATCAGCAAATGAGAGATGAGACACGGTGGGCTAGTTTCTGTTCAGTCTTATGCCCTTTAAACTTCTGTCCTCCACTACTTTGCTTAATAGAAAAGAGAGCACATTAAAATGCAACGAAATTCCACATTATCTAGCATGCTTGTATGCCATGATACGAATAGATGGTCCCGATGGATCCGAAATAGTCTACGTGCGCTCAAGATGCAAGGAGCTTTGGAATCCAAAGCTGTAGACATTTTTCATTTTGTGGCCGACATCAGTACGATGAACATTAGCCCGTGATTGCGCGAAGACGAAGACTAAGACTCTTGCCTTCGTTACCACCCAGAGAAAGGAATGGTCGATTCAGAAGAAGAATGATGACAGACACGGTTCCTGACCTTTCGGTTAACGCGTAAACGTGTTATCTAAATTTTTAATTTATTCGATATAGTTCCTAAACTATAACATAACGTGTCATGCGATCTCTGAACTTTTAGTTTGATCAATATAGTCTCTGAACTTTTGATACACATTCAATTTAGTTCTTGAATTATAGTAAAATGTTCGATATTAATATTGTCTCCAAATTTGAATTAATGGATAGATAATATTAAATATTTTTATATACCAAGTCCAGGAACCACACATCGAATAAATTAAGAGTTCAATGACCACGGCAGGGGTCACATCAAAATAAATTAAGATGATATCTTATCAAGAATTGAGTCGAAGTTCAGCCCTTTCTCTCAAAAATCAACGTCGGAACTTCTCTCTCTTAACATTAAAGGGAGTGGGAATAATTCTCAATCTTAGCACGACCAACTCTCGCTATATAAGAGCTCTCTCTCCACCCTCGTGCATTCGTATATTCTCCATTTGTCTCTCTCGATCTCGATCGAGTTTGCTTCAATGGGAAACCCTGAAGCAGAGTCTTCTAATATCCACCAAGACCAAGCAGGTAACAATGTCCAAATTCAGTATATGGTCCCGGTATCGTACGATGATCATAGCAACGGCCCGGCTTACTACCATCCGAACCCGCAACTCGATCAGTCGTATCAGCCCCTCCAATCCGGCGACAACAACGGCCCGAATCCACAATACCAGCAAAACGACGCTACAAATAACCAGCAGAAGCAGCAGCAGCCACTACAAAAAAACATGAATTTTGCGACGGAAATTTGCGACGGAAATTTTTCGTCGCTAATTTGCGACAAACTTTGCGACGGATTTCTAATTCCGTCGCAAATTTGCGACGGAAAATAAATCCGTCGCAAAATTCGTCGCAAATTTGCGACGGAATTTTTCCGTCGCAAAATTCGTCGCAAATTTGCGACGGAAAATAAATCCGTCGCAAAATTCGTCGCAAATTTGTGACGGAATTTTTCCGTCGCAAAATTCGTCGCAAATTAGCGACGGAAAATAAATCCGTCGCAAAATTCGTCGCAAATTTGCGACGGAAAGTAAATCAGTTGCAAAATTCGTTGCAAATTTGCGACGAAAATAATTCCATCGCAAATTAGCGACGACTAATTTTCCGTCGCAAATTTGCGACGAATTTTGCGACGGATTTATTTTCCGTCGCTAATTTGTGCAACAAAATTTACCATTTTGCGACGAAAGTAGAGACGAATTAGACGATTGTCACAAGTTCAAATTCAAAAGAGATTGGACGATTTGCTACACGTCCAATTCTAAGAGAGATTAGATATTACAAATTCAAATTAAATAAGATCTATTATAAACTCAAGATATTAGATAATCTCTTAAAATGTTCTCGTCCCAAATAAAATTTTTTAGATTCGATAGGTGCAAATCTTATTTTCTTTTTTTTCAAGACTTAAATATAGATAACACATATATCTATTTAGTTGAATACGGCGGTTTCCTCCGCACGTAGCTCTTATATATGCGTAAATATATGGGTAAATATACGGAAAAAAAATCCGTCGCAAATTTGCGACGGAATAAAATTCGTCGCAAATTAGCGAATTTAGTGGCGGAAAAAAAAATTCGTCGCTAATTTGCTACGAAAAACAGTCAAAAAAAGGATTTAGCCACGGAAAAAAATTTTGTCGCTAATTAGCGACAGATTTAGCGGCGAAAAAATCAAATAAATGTTAGTAATTAAGTAAAATAATAGTTAGTAATAGAAAATTAATTTGTATTAAATCGTAAAATGGGATTAGTAAGTCATGCAAAAAGAAGCATGACTCAATATAAAAATTGGTAAGTTAAAAAACCAAATGGGTAAGCAACTCAAATTAGAGTTGACAATCCAAAACTAATTGGTAACTTAATTGGGCAAAAGTTAATGAGGCACACAAAAAAGTTGATAATTTCATGTAATAGAAGGTAAATTCAAAGCTGGTAGAAAATTAGAAATGTATTTTTGTTAGAGATAAGAAAAATCGGTCATTTCAAAATAGAAAACCAAAAAAACATTGATAAGTAACTCAAATAAAAGAAGGTAACATAAAACTAGTCAGTAACTTGATCGAAAAAAGTTGGTAATCACTCTAATAAAAGTTAGTAATTTCTAAAAGAGCCAGTAAATTTAAAAAGTTGGAAACCAATGCAAATAAAAGTAGCAACTTAATAAAAACTAGTAAATTTGAGAAAATAACAAATAAATGCTAATAACTCAAATGAGATTTGGTAATCCAAAACTAATTGATTTGATTGGAGAAAATTTACCCAAATCACGCAAAGAAAGCTAGGCTGATAGTTTCATATAATACTCGATAAATTTAACTTATTGGTAAGAAATATAAATAAAAGTTCGTAAACAATGACAGAAGCTTTACTTGGTTAGAGATTAGAGAAGTTGGTGTAGAAAAAAAATGAAAATAAACATTGGTAAGTAACTCTATTAGGAGTTGATAATGCAATATGGTAAACTTGATAGAGGAGAAGTTGGTAATCACTCTAAGGGTACGTTTGTTTTGTGGAAAACTTAATGATAAAGGAAAGTGTTTTTCGGAAAATCATTTTCCATGAATACGCTTAGTTTTCATTTGTATGGTGACATACGATGGAAATCGTTTTTTGATGTTTGGATTTCATTAGAAAATTATTTCAATCTCATGACTTTATTTTAGAAAAAAAATAAAAGAATTTTTAAATATTTTTATTTAAAAAGTAGAATTCTTAATTATTTTTTATATCTCTTTTTATTTATTTATTTTTTTTGTAAAAATTTGAATTTTTTAATTCTTTTTTAAAAGGTCGTCGCTAAATCCGTCGCTAATTAGCGACGGAACAGAAATCCGTCGCAAAAATTTTTGCGACGGAAAAAAAATTCCGTCGCAAAAATTTACGACGGAACCGAAATCCGTCGCAAAAATTTGCGACGGAAAAAAATCCGTCGCAAATTTTTGCGACGGAAAAAAAAATCCGTCGCAAATTTGCGACGGAAACAAAATCCGTCGCAAAAATTTGCGACGGAAAAAAACTCCGTCGCAAATTTGCGACGGAAGCGAAATCCGTCGCAAATTTTTGCGACGGAAAACAAATCCGTCGCAAAAATTTTTGCGACGGAAAAAAAATTCCGTCGCAAAAATTTACGACGGAACCGAAATCCGTCGCAAAAATTTGCGACGGAAAAAAATCCGTCGCAAATTTTTGCGACGGAAAAAAAAATCCGTCGCAAATTTGCGACGGAAACAAAATCCGTCGCAAAAATTTGCGACGGAAACAAAATCCGTCGCAAAAATTTGCGACGGAAAACAAATCCGTCGCAAAAATTTTTGCGACGGAAAAAAAATTCCGTCGCAAAAATTTACGACGGAACCGAAATCCGTCGCAAAAATTTGCGACGGAAAAAAATCCGTCGCAAATTTTTGCGACGGAAAAAAAAATCCGTCGCAAATTTGCGACGGAAACAAAATCCGTCGCAAAAATTTACGACGGAAAATATAAGTCCGTCGCAAATTTGCGACGGAAAAATGATGTCCGTCGCAAATTTGCGACGGAAAAAATAATCCGTCGCAAATTTGCGACGGAAAAAAAAAATCCGTCGCAAATTTGAGTCGGAAAAAAATCCGACGCAAATTTGCGACGGAAAATATAAGTCCGTCGCAAGTCCGTCGCAAATTTGCGACGGAAAATATAAGTCCGTCGCAAATTTGCGACGGAAAGTATAAGTCCGTCGCAAATTTGCGCAAAAAAAAAATCGCAAGTTTGCGACGGAATAAAATTTTCCGTCGCAAATTTGCACAAAAAAATTACAAATTTGCGACGGAATAAAATTTTCCGTCGCAAATTTGCGACGGATTAAAAAAATCCGTCGCAATTTGCTACGAAAAAGAAAAATCCGTCGCAAGCTCCCCGCCAATCACTCAAATATGCCCGCCCTCACCGCAGTTTTTCTCTCTCTCTCTCCTATTCCTCAGAAACCCCCCCGCTTCGCCAAACACCCCTCCGTCGCTCCCTCCTCCCCTCCGCCAGCCATGATGGCCACCCTCACCGCCGCCGCCGTTGCGTCCTCCTCCGTCGCCATACGCCCGTTCTGTGCCCACCAGCCCTCCCTCGCCTCGCCCCAGATCTGGGCGAGGTCGAGCGGCCTCGCCCATGGCCGCCGCTCGACCTCGCCCATGGCTGCTCGACCTCGCCGTCGCCCAGATCTAGGCGACGGCGAGGGCGAGCGGTGGCCATGGGCGAGGCCGGGATCCGGTGCTTCGTTGCTGGCTGCGGCGGTTGAGACTTAGGGCTACCGTAACGCTAGTCCCGGAGGTACCCGATTGGTGTGGGGGCTCGCGTTCCTCTCTCTGGCTTTTGTGCTGCCCTGCTTCGCGGGACGCTCGACAATTGCGCGAGGTGATGTTTTGAAGTGCGCTGCGTTCTTCTTCTTTTCCTTTTACGTTTGTTTGTGTCCCTGTGTTCGGGTTTTGCGAGCTGTGCGGATAGTGCTTGCGGGGGGAGTGGTGATTGTTTGCTTCTGACGAGTTTGAAGTTCGGAGGGCGTGGAAATTGACGTGAATTTTGGGTTTTTGGGGAGCCGGTGTTGGTGATGAATTTGGAACTTGATATCGTGAAATTTACCATCTTGACTGCTGCGTAGATGGGTATGCGTTTCTTGTGACCTGTAAAGGCGGCGAATTTAATTATAGCATCTGCAAAATTTAATGGCCCGGATGACACTCGAGAAACCTTCAAATAGCTCAACAATGAAATAGCTTGCAATGTCTTTCCTAACCCCATCTGCGAACAACTAAGTAAGATTAGCTTAAAAGGCACGGACGTGTGAAGATAAGGAAGTCCTTATTCTGTTATACTCATAGATGCACGAGCAGCGACCAATTACTAGTGTCTTAACAAAGCACAAATGAGCGCATCCAACATGAGCAAATAAATAGCGAAGTTTTTGCCGCTTGAGGGACATCATATAGAGTAGGTCGGCATTAAAGTACCCTCAAGTCGATAAACTCCAAATAGTAAGTCCGAAAGAAAGAAACAGACATGTGCCCAGATTATTGTAATTCAGAACAAGGTAGCAAGCTTTCCCAGTTATTCTCACCATGACTGAAGCAAGATTCTTAGCTGATGAAAGTACCCTGAAGATTGCGTTGGGTTCGGATAAGTTTGTGGAGAGCAGCTTGGTTAGCATTCAAAAGCTATTTCATTGTTGGTGATGAATGTGTTACGAGGAGTAGCTTCGTAGCTGGTTCGATGTTCGGGGTTGATTGGTGGACCTAAAAGTGGCCCTTGGTAGGCTCGAGAAGGCAGGTTCTGGGGGCTATGATATTTTGAGTTGAGCAGGGAATGTTTCCTTTTGAATGTGCATTTGTTTGGTTGTTGTTTTCTTGTGAAGGTGCTGGCTTGTTTTGGGGCATATATGTTTGAGTAGCTTCTGTAGTCTTTTCTTTCTCAATAGGTAATGGCACTTCGTTGGAATAAAACGTGGTACGTATGAGTATTGAAGAAGTATGATGAGCAAAGGAAAAGGTATAGAGGTGTCGTACAAAGTAATGCACCTTGGGTCCTCACCTTCTTGTATATATCATCTTCTTATTCGATGAGTGAGGATATGGAAGATTGGAAAGGAAAATGATGAGATCACATGTTGTGCTTTTCTGAGCTGATGTGTGAGCTTGTAGTGGTTGATATTGTGATGCTTTTATCAAATTCATCTTCTCAACTATAAACATTGGCTTTTGCTTCATTTGCGACCTCTTGAGCTTGATTCTATTGCAAGCCCTCATGTCTAATTGAGATAGTCCAGTCATTCCATTTCCATTCAATGGCTCTTCAATTAATAGTAATTAGATGGACAGCATAAGTTCCTTAGATGTCCAGATTTGAGAAGTAAACATTTCTTTGGCGACTAGCATATGGGGCTCCTTCAATGTCTGCTGAACTTCTGCGGTCATGAAAATGCCGATTTGATCATCTCATTGACAATCTACCGAACTCTGATGTAGATACAATTGTAATAGGCGCTTAGCTGATGTGAACTTATTTTTGATGTCTTTTCAATTTGCGTATGTGAAATATGTTATTGACATGTGAAAGCACTAGTCCATGTAAGAGTAGGTTGTTCTTAGTCCATTCATGGAAAGGAGATGGCATTTTGCTGAGGATTGGTAAGTCACAAATAGTGCATCATCAACATCCTTCTAAAAAGTGCTGCAATAGAAACAATTGTTTGTTGCTAGATTAGGAAAAGGTTCAATCCATGGATAACATGTACATATAGAAAAGTATGTACATACAGAAAAGTCATTACATATACAATTACAAATACATGCACTCACAAACATGTCCATCTAAAAAGGCAATTACACATAGAATGGGGATGAATATTTGGCAGAAATGCACATGCACCCACACAAAGGCGCACAAGCATGCATGTTTGGTTGTGGGCACGCTCTCATACACACGTGACCTTTTTATATCCTCCTTGTCAAGAGAGTTACATAAGCTTTCATAATGCCTTTGCATTTGGACTCCGCTTATTGTGGCTTTTTCCTTGTCTTCTTCTTCATATAATAGTGCTTTTGTAATCTTCTAGGAAGTCTTGTTCTGCCTACAAGTTGAAAGAAATCACCGGAAGCACCGCGACAGGGCCCCCGACGTGGTCGTCGCCGAGGCCAGGGACCGCGTCAAAGAGTTTTATATATTTGAGATTATTGGTATAGGCGGAGGAGCATCAAAGAGTTGCAGAAGATGCTTCACAGATGCAACGAGCAGCTCCGACGGTTTAGTCATGTAAACAAAAAAGCACTTGATCAGTACGTGAACTTCACCGAGCAAAGGAAGTGATCTTCTCACATGGACCGTGTCTTTAGTTTTGTTCAGTATTTATATGATGGAGATTGTCGCTAAAAGCCGGATATTCTTTTTTGATTCATTTCTGTCGTCATTGTTTATTGTGCAAGATTAGTTATTATGCAAGATTATTTATTCTCTCATTATGTGTACTATAAAGAAAAATATTTGTCATTCTTGTGGAAAATGTAGATGAATGTATTTCATTTTCATATTATTATAATATTTTGATGTTATTAAGTACTTAATCAATGTTAAATATAAATTTCAGAAATTAATTTTGCTTTTAATTAAGTTTAAAATCGAAAAATAAAATAAATGATTTTATCGTACGATCACAAATTATAAAAGTTCGTTACAAAAATAAAATTTCGTCGCTAATTTCGTCCCTAAACGATATTCGTCGCAGAGTTTGTCGCTAAAAAATTTGCGACGAAATTTGCGACGGATTTTTGCGACGAATTTTGCGACGGATTGTGTTCGTCGCAAATTTGTGACGAATTTTGCGACGGATTTTGCGACGAATTTTGCGACGGATTGAGTTCGTCGCAAATTTGCGACGGAATATTTGCGACGAATTTTGCGACGGATCTGGTCCATCGCAAATTTGCGACGAATTTGCAACGAATTTTTGCGACGAATTTTGCGACGGATTGATTCGTCGCAAATTTGCGACGAAATTAGTGACGAATTTGCGACGGATTTTTGCGACGAATTTTGCGACGGATTGAGTTCGTCGCAAATTTGCGACGAAATTTGCGACGGATTTTGCGACGAATTTTGCGACGGATTCAGTTCGTCGCAAATTTGCGACGGAATATTTGCGACGAATTTTGCGACGGATCTGGTCCGTCGCAAATTTGCGACGAATTTTGCGACGGATCTGGTCCGTCGCAAATTTGCGACGAATTTTGCCACGAATTTTGCGACGAATTTTGCGACGAATTTTTTTTCGTCGCAAATTTGCGACGAATTTTTGAATTTTCCGTCGCAAAAATTTGCGACGCACTAGTAGCGACGGAATTTTTTCCGTCGCAAAATCCGTCGCAAATTCGATTTGCGACGGATTTTTCCGAAATTTCCGTCGCAAATTTCGTCGCAAAAAACAAGTTTTTTTGTAGTGAGCAACAGTTCCAACCGCCACCGCCGCAGCAGCAACAGTTCCAACCGCCGCCGCCGCAGCAGCAGCAGTTTGGCCATGTGCAGAACGCGCCGCCGCAATTCAACCAGCTCTATGCCGCAGCACCGCCTCCTCAGCCCGTGGCACAGTTCCCGCCTCAAAGCCCTCAAATGAACCCAGCCCATGCAAATCAGGGGCCTTATCCGCAGCAGCAGCAGCCATCCTACCCTCCAACTGTGGCAACGCCCCAACAATATCCTCTTCCTCAACAGCAACCGCAACATGCTCAACAGAGCGCAGCCCAGCCTTACCCTCCGAACTTGCCACTGACGAAGCCATCTTTTCCTTCGCCGGCTTTTCAACAACAACCAGCTATTCAGCCCATGCAGTTCCCACCGCCGGCAGGGGGGGAAGCGCAGTACGCCATGGTGCCACCTCCACTGATCAAGCAGGGAGTCCAGGGGAACAACGGTGCAGCGCAGGGCATTCCAGTTCAGGCAAACATGATCGGCGCCGTCAACACCGAAGGTTGGAGCACGGGGCTGTTTGATTGCATGGACGACCCCATGAACGGTAGGGCTATCATACGAGTTTACCAAAAAAATATTAAATAGACATAAATCTCTTGCAGCACCCTCTTTCATAGTGTCTGAAATCCAACCTGGGTTATGTACGTAGACATGCATGGTTGTTATACTTATGTATGCGTGTCACGACTCTTTAGGTTATTCTTTTTTACTAGTGACTGTTTCACATGGCAATAACCCATCTATTATCAAGATCCGATCAAGATCTAGTTTCTAATATTTATTATGTCTCTCATGTTTCAGCTGCTGTAACGTTCTTCTTCCCATTCTTGACCTTCGGCCAAATTGCAGAGATCATCGACGGCGGCACAACCTGTGAGTGAAAAGGGAACAGAAAGAGATGGCTCATCATGCAGTGACCAAAATCATTTCGCATCTCTCTTTGGATTAATTTCTTTCTCGGAATAAACTCTTTAATCTCTGAAAATTTGGATGACTTCAACTTCAATTTGATTGTGCTGCAGACTCATAATTTCTGCTGTTTTGTGTTGTGATGATCGTAGCTTGTGCGATGGGTGGATTGATGTACGTGCTGGTCGGTGGCTACATCGGGATGTCATGGATCTACTCGTGCACGTACCGATCGAAGCTCAGGAGCAAGTTTGGGCTCGTGGAGTCGCCTGCGCCGGATTGGATCGTCCACTTCCTGTGCGAGCCCTGTGCTCTTTGCCAAGAGTACAGAGAACTTAACCGCCGAGGCTTGGACCCCTCCATTGGTATATTAGTTACTCGTCCCTATGGTTAATCTACAATATAACAGTGATACAAACGATACTTTCTTAATAAGGCACGCAAGAAGAAACCAGTTGAATAGATATTCAAATTTGAAACGAATTGGATTAAGACACATCTCGTGTTCATCTTTCAGTTTTTCCGGTTCGTGTTTTGCTCAATAATGCGGTAATTCTTTGCCCAAGTAAATGTACCTTGTAAAATCCGTCGTTTTTATAGTTACCATGATAAAGTATGAATGAGACGGTTGCTTGGCAACTTTGGTCATGAATAGAAAATGGGAGATTCCTAACGAATTAGATAGAGTTAACAGATGAATTTGATTGCACCAATTTGACATGTTTTAGGATTTGATTGCCTTTTTGAAAAGTTATAGTACCCGGTTGCATCTTTGCAAAAAAAAATTTAGGACTTCACATGCATTTATTAGGTTTTAATTTGATAACTTGTTTTTTGTTTTTTCAGTTGAAGAATTGTGTGATCCATTAGATTGTTTCACTTTTGGACAGGATGGTCGGGCAACGTTCGAAAACAACGTCAGATGCAGCAGCAGCCACAGGTTGTTATGCTGCCCCCGACGAATCAAACAATGATGGCTTGATGAGTCGTGATGCTTTAAATGTGTTCATGTCCAATATTATTGTGTCGTCTTTTGAGTTTTTTTTTTTAAGGTTGTCCTACCAATAAAAATGTTTCTAAATCAAGGATGTGGTGCTCTTCACATTTTAATAATTTAAGGTATGGTATGCCGTTATAATGGAATGGTTGAATTAACCAAGTTATAATTATTTCTTGGTTTGTCAACATTGGCAACAAATTTCCATGCTTTGAATAATGAGAAAATTAACTTCACCAAAAAAAATAATGAGAAAATTACCAAAGAAAAAAAAGTCTTCAATCTACTGTACCGATGTCATTTTAGTCCTATACTTTTCAATTTGGCCAATTTTTTTTGTTTTAAATCTTTTGAGAATTTGTCAATGCAGTCCTTTCAACTAACTTTGGCTATGTGGCATGATCGACGCTAACATATATATTTTTTGTAATTTTTTTATTTCTTTCCTTTTTTTTTCCACTGTTGGTCAACGAGGGCCGTGAAGCCCTTGCCAACCGCGGGTAAGGATCGCCGCTTGCCTAGATCTAGGCAAGGGTCACTTACACTTTTAAAAAAAAAGGAAAGAAAAAATAAAATAAAAAATTTATAGAAAATTCATATTTTTTAAAAAAAATTACAAAAATTGTCCACATCAGTGCATAGCAATTTCAAGTTGAAATTAGCTAGAAGAAATACATTTTTCAAATCATCAAAAAATTTAGGATTCAATTAGCCAAATTAAAAAGTTTAGGACCAAATTAGCATCCGTACAATAAGTTTATGACTTTTTGGGTAATTATCCTTTTGAATAATGCTTAGTAACTTTCTCTATGGCAATTGCAATTTTCCTTTTATCACATATTAGCATTTTCGGCACGTGTTCATTGATACATTAAATTTTGTAGATCTCTAAATGGCCATGGAAAATAACTCGATGAACAACATTGCTAATCAATTACATTTGGTTAGAAGTTGATTCTACCTAAGGGAAGACCTTCAAAGCATAGAGCGACAAATTAATGGGCCAAAATTTCTGACGATTACAAGCCCCTGAACAATGTATTTAAACATAGACCTACCATTGATGACTTAACAACTACGTATGAAATTACTCTTACCAAGCATCGAAGCATTGAATTTCTGCTTGACACATCGGAGCATTGAATTTTCTGATTGATACATCGAAGGCGTCTGATTGAATGAGATCGCTTGAATGAGATCGTTTAAGAGCAGTGTCTTCCTCCATCTTTCATCGAAAGCAAATTACTTGCGATCTTCTTATTGGTGGAGGGAAAATTACAAAAACCATTTTGAAATTAGCACCCATGAATAAAAAACCATCTTCACTTCTAAGAATCTTCAATTTGCAATCTCATTTAAACTCAAAAGATTCATTTACCCTCGAACCTATATCTATCTCTTGCCCCTCCCTCCTCCCTTCCTCCACCCTCCAACTTTTTCTCCCTCCAACTCACACTCGCCCCCCTCACAGCAGTAGTCTCTCTCTCCACCCGTTGCCACCGTTGCCAGATATGGCCGCCTCCAGCGCCCCTAGCCTGCTCACCCCTCACCCCGGTGAGCCACACTCTTCCCTCTTTCTCTCTCTAGCAATTGGAGCTCAAGCAAGCCACGAGATCGAATCTACCGATGGGCTCGATCACGGGGCTTGCGCAAGCTTGGCAATCCCACTGAGATAGTTTACAGGGACCATGATAGAGTTTGCAGGTCTCCCATGAAGGTAGCCATGGGAGACCAGGCCTTAATCTGGTCCAAATCAAGCCACCTGAGCTCAATTTTCATCCTGAACGACAGAAATTGCCGTTTTTCCTCTCCAAACGGCCCCTCCCCATTCATTTTTTCTCTATTTATGAAAAGAACCGTTTCGGCACAACACTTGCTCACTCTAGAGTCCAAGTGGCCAACTAGGAAAATAAGCGATACATAGAGAGGACTCGTCAGTCACTCCCAAGTTAGCTTACTTATGAGTATAAAATCCATCACAAAATAATCCATTCATATAAAGTAGCATTTGTGCTTAGTTTTCCCATTCGTTATAGTCATATTTTCCCTGATGCAGATTTACATCTTCTTTATCTATCTACGATGTCACAATCCACACGCATCAACAATGTCCTTCAATCCTAGATAAGAGCAAGTCAACGGCATTCCAAACGCTATCTGTACACACCGCAAGAATAGATGACATGAAAGAAGAAACGAAGTAAAAGATAGAATTGAAAGAAAACAAAACTGCATCTCAGTTTCAGCATTTCAATCATCCTGTCCTTCCCGGATCAAGAAAAGGAAAAAGAAAAATTGAGACAATGTACAAACAACGCGATACGTACAGATTGAAGACCAGAACACAACATTCACACCAGGATCAACAGACTTCAGATGTTGATGGTAGCATCCCATAGCCTAAGAAGGCCGTTACGACCACCACTGCAGATCCTCTTCCTTTCAAGGTCTGAAGCAATGCACCTCACCTGAAAACCAAAAGTAGAAGCCACGACTAAAGATCGACAAATGATGGATACACATTACCACAGAGAGAGAGAGAGAGAGCACAAAGCCATGATGATGAGCAAGAAAAATTTCTGAAGAGATACTACCACTAGTAACAAGTTCCTGTAGCACATGTTACGAAAAGTAATACCGGAACAAACAAATAATGCATACCACAGCAAGGGTTTTTTGCGGTGTTCTATAAAGTTGCCAACTGCCCACTTTTGATCCACTGCTTGATAAGCCACTGAGTCGCTCTTGTGGTCGGTGGAAGAGGGACATTGAATTATCAGCAGCTCCGATCCCCAACCAGTGCTCCCCAGCACTGATAGATACAATAGCGGATGAATGAATGGTGACATTCTTCACGCACCTTATACCCCCTGGAAGAATGAGAATATATTTGTTTATGCTGTGGTAATTGCTTCAGTTGACTAATAAGTTGGCATATTTTGTATAGTCTAGAGACACAAATCAATGCAGCAAAATCTGTCCAAGCTTAAGAGCAAAGAAACCTGCTCGTTTTACATGATTATGAATATCTCAGAACACTCCACATTCTATTTAAGCTTCAATTACCACTACCACCTGAGGAAATAGACCCTGGTCACACACGAAGAATAAGGTAAGAGGTCAAGAAAGCAGCTTGTAGCACTAGCACTATCTTTCTCAGAGAATAAAAAAACCATCAGAGGTCAAGAAATCATGCATGCCCGTTATCCTCAAGACGGCTTTGCTAAGGTTAGGCATATAGTTTGCTGTCACTCATATGTATGTAAACACATACTTCAAAACCAATATCCAAAATGATTCTCGATAACAGTGCCCAGAACAGTCATCCTCAAAAAGTCAAAGAAACTAAATTCCGAGAAAATGCTGAACGTCAAAAAGATAAAAGAAAGACATTCAGGAGATCACATCGTTAAAACTCTCACCTTCCTCCTTTTCCCAGAAACGAATAAGTCCATCAGTTGAACCTGAAAATATTGATAATGTCAATGCAAAACATTTCCACAATCAACATTCAGCAACACCAAGGACAATTATAAAAACAATCGATTATGAGCCAAACTATGTTTTGCCACCATTACAAAGGACCCTACATAAGACATCGGGTTAAGTAGGAACCTGTGATTATGCCTTTATCTGATAAAGAATACTCAACACACTGGATTGGCCCAGCATGGCAAGCAAGAACTGCATCACATGTACCACGGGAAACAGACCATATTCTAGCCGTCCAATCATCACTACCAGTAATTACAGTGTCCTCAACCATTCTAATTGACCTGCAGGATGGCAAATACGATAGTGAGAAGGAGGAAGTCCTTTCGTCATGGTTGTTTACTACTATCAAATGGAGAAAGATTCATATTCTATTAGCAGTTATGAACTTGCAAGACATGATTGTTTATAAAACCCCCATGGAGCAAAATTCATATTGCACAAGCTGTTATCCATATTAACCTTCAACAGTGGACCACATGAATTATTAACCCTCAACAGTGGACCACATGAATTACAAGTTTCGAGTATGCATGCACCAATTGATTGATGACGTGACTAATGTCAATGTGCTCTCATTCGGCTTCACGGTTAAGCTCTTTTATGTGTGTGGGGTACCCTATTTAATTGATATTTTTCTGACATAAAAAATTAGAACATGCATGATTAGCATGATTATAAGATGAAAATCCAAATGTTGAAGGACAGAAACTTCCATCAAATCATTGACTTGTCAAATTATTTATAGAGCTCGTGTTTCAAGAAAAATAAATCTTGCATGTATATATTGAGATTGAATAACTGTAACGGAAGAAGAAAGTGACAGAAATGGCTGATTTTAATTATTTTCTCCCCTCAAACTATCCAGGATGTAAACCCTTCCGGTCCACACATTGACGTTCTTACATTTAGTGGCGTAAAATACACTTCTCACTCCCCCACTTGCAGTGGCAGACTAATCTCTTAAGTCTGCCTAAATAAAGCCACAGTAAAAAGCAACATTTTGCAATTTTTTTTTGCACACCTGATCCATTTTGTATGCCCTAAAAGCTTGTGCATCTGCTTTCCAGCACGAATATCCCAGATGTTTGCAACCCTGAGAAGATACATATATATGAAATTCAAGATCAACAACATGAGTATAACAGAAATAATTTGAAAGTACATACGCGTCTCTTCCAGCAGCAGCCAGGATTCCACTGGAATCATCATACTCCATGCATAAAACAGCACTGGAGCAGCGACCAACAGTTGCCACACAAGTGTCAGTCCTAACATCCCACATCTTAACAGATCCATCATGAGAGGCAGTGAGGACGCGTTCACCAGATAACATGCGCACACAGCTGACCTGCAACGGAGAATGCCAACCAAAATACTTAACATCTCACGTAATAATGTTGAAAATGAATTTATACTCCATTAAAATAATACACATCGCCAATATAATTTATAATGGTTTTTTGTACTTGTCATCTCCCTTTTCCGAACATCATAAGCTTTCAAGGTTGGACTTTCTATCATGGTACTATAGCATATTTTAATTCTTCACTGGCATTGCTACACTAACATCATGCTCTCTTCGATTGTTTATTTTCTCTGCAACTCTCTCTCTCTCTCTCTCTCTCTCTCTCTCTCTCTCTCTCTCTCTCTCTTCCTCTCCCCCCCCCAAAAAAGCCTAACATGGTATTAGAGCCAAAAAGTTCTTCATGCTCCATTTAGTAATTCATTTCATGTGTGGTTCTTGTTTGTTCAATTTCATTCTTCAACTCCACGTAAGCTATTTATATGGTGTCACTAGCAAAGCTCTCGTGGGAGGGAAATATGAGAAACAATGTATCGCTACTATACGAGTTCATAATGACTTGTTATGCGTGTTACCTCCCTCTATCTACTAGCTTAAACTTTTGGACTGGATTTCTAACATTCTCCTTATATAAAAGCAAGATATTAGCATGACTTTCATCAAGCTGTGACTTCGTTGTACTTCACTTGAGAATGAAACCATGATGAATTATGAGCCTCCGGCCACCACGAATAAAGGAGAAATAAGAAAATATTTAAGTCATTACTCCTTACTTCAAATTTTAATCCTCTCAATCTGTGATAAAAGATGCACAAGATGATAAATTTCCTGAATAAATTGCTTATGCTTCTAAGTAATTGCAAATGTGACACCACGCAAATTGCAAGGATATCCTCATAATAAGAACCTGTGCATCGTGGCCCTTGAGCTCTTCCAGAAGCCGATAAGTCTGCTTATCCCAAACAATAACAGAATGATCATCGGATCCCGACACAATCTTTCCTCTATCAGAACTTATCGCACGAACGGTTCTACAAAATAGTAGTCCAACAGAAACATTTGCGAGGACAATTCAGAATAATGGGCAGTGTAAGGCCAAGACAGTAGGGTAAACTCTTAAATAGGGAATGGACATACCCAGTATGTCCTTTCAAAGTTCCCCTAAGTTCAGAACCACGAAGACTAGGGTCCCAAATCTTAACCTGCATAACAGTCATATCAAAGAGGAAATATCACCTTAAAGCCAGCGCCAAGCCCATCTTGATTCAACAGAACTCAGGGAAAACACAACCGAAAGTTAACCATAAATGTGAGTAGATTTTATGCTATTAACCTACCAAACAATCAGTACTCCCACTAATGAAGAAGCCAGCATCTTCACGGTCTCCCACCAGATCCCATACCTCCCTTCTAGTTACACAATGTAGAGCAGTAATAGCACCAGTATGACCCCTTAGTGTGCGAACACTTGTTTGGAGTTTCTTCTGTGCAGCGGATGACAGCTCTTGTCTGTGTGGATTCCCATTCTCTGCGGCTTGGTTTCAAAGAAAGTAAAAATTACTGATAGATAATGTTGTTTGGAAAATAACAATATTGTAAGAATTCTTTATAGGTTAATTACATAATTAGAATGCCAAAAACATGTAGAATGCAAACCTGAAGCACCACTATCAGAAGTCCATTTACGAACACGGCCAAATGAGTTTGCTCTTGAAGCATTGTCTTTGCTGAACATGCTCTGGACCCAGCTCCTGCCAACACCAGAAGCCTCGGCAGGCTGGTATTTTTCATTGGCGGCATCTTTTGGGGACGGAGATGGTAATCCCTGAGATGACACTGATGGTGCTTTTATAGATGAGTTTCCCCAATAACCGATACGCACTTGTTGGACATGTGACAAAAATCCTCTCAACTTTATCTGAAACAAATCACAGAAGAAGATTTAGAATCATCCCTGTTGAATGGTATTTAATAGTATTGGGTAATAGTAGAGATTATAGATATTAGATAAACGTTTGGTGTGTTGACTAAAGGTAGTTAGGTGTTTAGGTTTGCTTGTCTATTTATGTTCAATAGATAGAGGCGCCTATGGAATCTTTCTTCGATGTAACTGAGTAACGATGTAGCCCATAATGTTTTCCTCCTCCCTCACATCCTCAAATATTAACAATCCCAGAAATTTAGCAGCATATAGAAAGATTCCTAAAAACTGCGGACTCCAGTAACAAGATCCTGAAATCGGATAAATCAGAAGATCACATTGACACAACACATGTAATGCAAAAGAATTGAAATTGCAATTGCCTATGACTAATTCAAATGCATAAGATGACTTAAGAACGTCCATAATTATCTGAAAGAAAACCTTTTCTCCTTTACTTTTTGACTTGAGCCTTTTATTGTTTCTGATCAGGTAGAGATATTAAAAGTCTCGTGATTTGATTCAACAAACTGTATCTCATTTGAGCAGCCATGTTCTCTTCTCCCCTAGTAATAGGTACAAGTAGACATAACAATATGATTTCTGAGCTTTGATGTTGACAGAGAGTCAAAGAAGTTCTTATTCTGAAGACACAGGTGTGCTTGCGGCTTAAAAATCATCAATATGCAAACTTGGATTGTATATTTAATACACATTAATCATTTATAATAGCTATAATGAATCATTTCTATAAGTAAAACAGATGACGGACAATTAACATGTAGCAACTTCATGCAGTACCAGTCCAAGAGACGAGTTCACGTTGAGGTGGTAAGATAGGGTAAATTCCATAAATGTAAAGGAATCAATATCAAAAGGAAATATCTAGATAAACTAAGACAAAAAAAAACCATTATTTAGCTGCAAAACTTCTGAACATTCTTAAAACCAATTGAAGAAGACCAAACAGACGTGAGGTCTCAAACACCGTAAAACAACCAAGAAAGAAAAATCTAACTTACAAACTGCTTGAATCCAACTTTTTGTTTTTCTGCTATTGTTTCGATCATGTACCAAGCATCAGCATCAGGAAGTCCCAGCCCAGCCTTGACAATGGCAAAAGCAAAGGCACTAGTAAATAGATGGACAAGAACAAGACGAAGTTGATTGAGCCAAAAAAGGTAACAGCTTTAAGCATTAGGGTAGGAGGTTACCATATGTGATGCCACCACTATTAGCTGACTGGACACTTGAGTTGCATAGTTGACAGAACTAATACAAAAGCATCAACCACTAATAAGCATCCATTCGAGTAGAGTTCTAATGCCATCAACTTAACCATGCCGCAAATAATAGACTGCATTATCGCCGTTCCTTATAATAACTTGAGATAGTAATAATTCCAGCAAAAGAAACTGATCCTTCCATTAGATTGGAAGAAATAGTAAAAAAGTCAAATTTCCAAGCGTTCAAAAGTTGGCTCAAGAAAGAGTAAGGTACTCTTTTCTCATATCTAAACCACATCTCCATACCAGCTTAATTTTTTAGATATATTGGTGTCAATCTAATATACTTCTTCAGAGTGTTCAAGCTGAAGGTCATATTTTCTTCACACCTCTCTCGAGGATCTTCTATGCATGCTTCAATTTAACAAAATTACACTTACTTCATTGCAGAGAAGAACTGTACCGGCTACCCCAACATATGACACCCAGGGTGACTACCACATTCTAACCAAAAATCATACAAATAAAGCTCTATGCATGACAAATAGAACGTGCAGCATAGTCATCATTACCTGCTTGATGATCGGTCCATTAGGTAGTCAAAGTATCCTTCCCAAAATCTAAAAGACAATGATTAGAACATTACAATTCAAGTTATTAAATACTGTGAATATATGAAGCAGCATGCATCAATTGCATGTTAATGCCCGATCCCAGTATTTTCATCCAAATGGTGAAACAGGGGAAGCTTAAAAACTGGTATGAAATTACATGGAAAAGATTATACATGCATTTTTTCAAAGACAAACAACCAAGAGTGATGACTGTTAAGCTATACCTCAGCTCTTCCCAGATAGATATAGAGAGAAGATGACGCTGGATGTAGTCTGGAACATTATTAGCGTCTTTCTTATAAATCTCAGCAGAAACTTCCAGGGCATCTCTTATTGTCACAACATCATTCCGAGATATTGCACGACCAATGGCTGTTTTCAGCTGGCATTTCGCATAATTTTCATTTTCCAGAGCAGAGAGAAAAAGAAGAGAAAAAGGTGTTAAACGAGATGTTTTGTGTAGGAAACATTTCAAGAAATCTGAAATTAAATTAAGAGAAGAAAATGCATATAAAAAAGGAGCCAAATCTGTTATGCCTATAGTCATTTTGCAGGAAGTGTTTCACTTTTGTCGAGAATGAGACCATCATCCCAGATGAAAGATCACCACAATCTCCCTGAAGGAACTTGTGTGAATAGGGTAAAGAAATTTGTAGCTGCTTACTATTAAGACCCTACATCAGTGAACTTTCAACTATGGTTGTGTTAAAGGAAGTTTTAGATAAAAACAAAAACGCTGTACCCTTTGAACTTTCATTAACCCACACAACCCCCCCCCCCCCCCTCAAAAAAGAAAAAAAAAAGAAAAGCTTCAATTTCATAAAGTCAACGAGAAAATTCTATGACTTTTGACAAAAAATTTATATTAATATATATATGAGATGTTTGAAATTATATAAAAATCACTCTAAACACTAAATGTAGGAGGAGCAAAGGCAAATATTGGTAAATATTTGAGATGTTTGAAATTATATAAAAATCAGGCTAAACGCTAAATGTAGGAGGAGAAAAGGCAAAAGGCTAAACGCACTACAATTCACTTTGACGTACTGGAAATTTCAGCAAACAATTCTAGCAGTCAATCTGGCAATTTTTCTAAGTTGAATGCACTTACCAATTCTTTAACTGCAATAAATTGTTCATCAGTCAATTGACAGTGCCATCCCTGGAATCAAGAGTGGTTTTTGAGTTACTACCCTACAAGGAGGGAACATCCACTATATTGCAACTTTTAATGCTAAATACCGAATTGATGTGCTCCCTAATGCATTCAACAAAGCCACTACCACCAATCCCCTCAGCATCAAATTCAATTAAAGCTGCAAAAACAAAAAAACACAATATTAGCATGCAGCTAATTTTGGTCCATAGATACAAATTGCACTAGCCATCAATTAGTTTATTTGCTTGAAGAAGATAAACACAAGCATTGATATCTCATAGAAGCATACCAGAAATGGTGCCATGTTCAAAGGACGAAAGAGGATCATCAGTTGCTCCCAATTTAAGGAGCCGCAACCACAAACCCTGGTGGCAGAAAAATAAAAACATAACTAAACCTCTCAAAGGGAACTAAGACTGCAACCACATAGCATTTGATTTTTTAGATAAAGGCCAAATTGTCACATATCCTGGGAGTTGTGATCACAATGCACCATCACAAATCTACTGACCAAACTCTTAGAAATTACAGACACTCTTTAGACAAAATGTCAGTAAAATTTTTTCTTCATTAAATTCTACAGAACTACATCTATCATCTCAACCTGCAAATATCCCCTTAACTTTAATCTGAGTTAAAAAGAAATCGGTCCAGGCATTTATGGGGTTATCCCTAATCAGAATTAATGTGCGTTCACATCAATACCAACTTCTCGGGACATAATTTACAATATACAGATTTATAACAAAGATAACCACTTTGATAGGCTAGAACATCCCTAACCATGCGGGACCGAGAGATTTTAAAAGATCTTACCTGAAGCTTAACCTTTATGTCCAGTACCATCCGTTCTCTCTCAGCCTAACAACATAAAAGGGTAAATATAATTAAAGAGGATTCAATGGTCCCAGTTAGGGCTGGGATGTTAACAATTATGAAAGCACTTACAGCCCTCTCCATAGGACTCAGAGCATCAACTTTTGCATCCTTACCCACTAACACAGAGGGGGACCTGGTAAAGAAAAGGGACTCTGTCATGAGTAATTCATAAAAACAGCACAAAATTTAATGAGGGAACTCGTTGCACACAGAAACAGATAAATACCAACATTCATGCGCAGACATACCTAGGACTATGCCTTCCAGAATAATCAAAAGCTCCACTTGCAACAGCAAGAATTTGTTTCCTCTTCTCCTCCTCTTCTTCTGACCTGATGTTTGAAGGAAACCTATCATAGGTGTATTTGGCTCCCGATCCTGAAAAGTAGAGAGATGCAAACTTTAAGATCCTTATGCCCGACTCACATGATCAATACACGAAGAGCCGCTTGTGATTTACTTAGGTAACTTTGATCTGGTCTTAGTAGCTCTCATTTTAACTCTATGAATTTATTTTTAGGAGGATGACTGTATAAACCCCACCCTTATTTATACTAACCACCAGAAAAACTCATTCCTAAGCTTTTTCACTAGCTTTAGTGTTTAAGTTTCCAAACACCAAATTACTAATTAGCAGAAGCATCAATGCAACACTAAGACTTTATTTTTTGGAGGATGACTGTATAAACCCCCACCCTTATTTATAGTAAAAACCAGAAAAACTCATTCCAAAGCTTTTTCACTAGCTTTTGTGTTTAAGTTTCCAAACACCAAATTACAAATAAGCAGAAGCATCAATGCAAAAGCCTTTCAAATAGGCTCTATAGTGAACACTGAGCATGAATGGTTTTCTCGACCTGATGTTCCTGTATCAGAGTCTGATATTGTTATAATCTCAGGCTCCATCAAGGATGAGGGAAAGATTGAAATAGGATTTTGGCCCCTCCCAATTGCATCTTGTAACTTGTCGAGAAGATTGACATTATTTTCATCAGGACTGGTACCTCTCTCCACATAATCCAAGAAGCCTTGAGTGTTCAAAAACTGTGTTATCTGAATAAATTGAAGGAAGATTTAAGTACAACAGCCGGTGGGAATTCAGGAGGCCTTTGAAGATAGAAAGTAATTAAACTAAAATGAATGGGGAAAACATGCATCAGTCACTTCCAATCTTCAGTACCCATAATATCATAGCGGGTACACAAAATGACAGACGGCCTAGTTAGAAATGACTGGCCAGAAAAGTTTGTACAGTCCATACATGAGGAAGCATCAAAATGATGACATCTTTTTATGAAGAATTACCATGGGGTCTGATGGTTGGTTAGTAGAGCGAGAACGCTTTCTCAAAAATGCTTCAACATTGAAGGCATAAGTTGCAGTATTTTCCTGCCAAAATGGGGTTCAACAGTACATAAGTTGTTCGGACTACCTGGTCTAAGTTAAAAATCTTAATAAAAAGTAGATGAGCTGCCTTACTAGGAAATTGCGATATCCTCCCAATAAGGACGCAAAAAACTTCAAGAAAATTAATCTGTACAGACAACTCAAGAAGTATAAGATCAGGCATTATCATACCGTATTCCACTATACCCATGTCTTCACGTAATTAATGAACAAACAAGCGCATCAACATAGAAAAGGTTGGCAGTTAAGCAAACAGTGCAAAAATGATGCTGTTGAAGTATTTGAATAAGAGACAACACCTTCCTTAAAAGATTTTATATCAGTTTGCAGTGGTCCATAATATATTACATGCTGTGGAAAGAGGAGATTCTATCTACAAAATCTCTACAAGTCCCTTATTTGCCTTCCTATAACTGATTTCATGCTTTGATTAAGCCAAATCCCCGCCTAGGAATGAGGAGAGCTTTACAATAAGGAGAAGTATGAACTTTTGAAATAGAAAAGTTTTCCAAATGAGTAGTCCAAGAGATTGTTCAAACTCCTGTGTGTATAACAGCAGCAAGTACAGAACATGTCTAAAGAGGCCTATGAAGCAAGTTTGACATACACCAATGAACCCTCTAAAGAAATTGCTGATTATAAAATTATTGGTTCTTGGAAAAATCATAGAGACAGTCTATTTTGGAACTCAAACCCCTCAAGCACAATAAATCACAAAATATAAACTCTCCATCTGCATCTGTATTATATATCTCTTTAGATGTTGCCATTCCAAGGGAAACAAGGCTTCACTATGAGGAGAAAATTAATGAAAACACTTGAGTTCGATTTTTTTACCATATATAAAAAAGAACAAGAATATTATGAATATGACGATCATGATTAGGTAGTAAATGGTCAATAAAGCATGAGAAACCAACCAAGGTCCAAAATCATATCTGCTTGAGCTAAATCAAGTTACGGACAGAACAGGTAGTCCAGCTAACACAGATCCATATAGATGAAAATCACCACTAGAAATACTCCTCCAAGGAAAAACGATATGAACGTATTCCACAAGGACAATAACCCACGATGATTAGCTCCAAAAAGCAACTGATACTTTAAAAGCATTTATAGTGACCATGAAATATCACCTGAGTTGTAGATCATGATCTTCTCCCCATGGCTTACCGCCCAGCTTAGGATAGTACTCATATGATCCCCCTAAACCTGCTGTCATGAGATCTATCCCCACAACACTTGGATGCAAAAGCCTTGTCATTTCATCGCGCAGCAAACTCAATTCTGGCTCCGGAATGGGAGGTATTTCTTCTGATGTGGTGATGCGATTATACTCAAGGTCCACAACAACTACCTATAACACAGTGGCAAGAACAAATAAGCCAATTAAAAGAAATTGTAAATTCAAATTAAAGAACTCCAATCACAATAATGCACCAGGTCCTAAGCATATAATAAATTTGCTATGTCATCACCTACAAATCTTACCTGATAAATAAAAACAAAGTTTACACTAAAAAACAAGAATCTCATTTCAGAAAATTCCTATCCACCAAGTTGCCACAGGTAGATATACAACTGCATCTTCTCTCCACATTTCTGATCCTTATCCAAAGGCAGCATTTCCATCCCTTCTAAAGTCTACTCTTTATCATCCAAACCATACTACGAAGAAAAAACCCACATGTTTTTTCACATATATCAGAAGAAAAGAATCACACTTTTCCACACAACATTCTAAGCCATTTGTGCACAAAAACCTAAAAACCATGAGTGAAAACTCGGGAAACGTCAGTACTTAAAACTTAAAAAATCAGAGTCAAAAACCATGGCATAAGATGAAAGAGGTTGAAAGAAGTTCATGTGAAACTTACCCCATCCATCGTCAGGCCAGATGTATCTACACCTGAATGTAGACCCATCATATATGGTGTAGGAGCATCAATGTAGTCGACTCCACTGAAAAATATTAACGGAATGTAGACATGCTTCAGAAAAAGAAAAATACAAAGATTAGGTGAGAGTTACGGAAAAACATACGTGAATTTGTAGTGGAATGCCTTATCAAGATCACTCGAATTACAGATTCAGATGTAGTAACATGATGGAAACATGATTAACCATGATATTGAGCGCAAGTAGGTCGGAACGCATTTCCTATTGCTAAATGGTGGGTTGCTAGAGTATGTAACCATACCTGCCATCTAAATGGATAAATTAAATGACACAGAGCTTCTGACACAAGGGTTAAGAGCGAGTACCTGCCAAAAAATTGACAAATTTGCTTAATACGAATAAGCATAAGAACCACTTATAAAGCATAATATGATTAGCAATGATTGTGACGAAAATTGAAAAGGACACAAATTGACAAGACTCAGAAGGCCCAAGAAGTCGAAGGTGCCACACTGCTATGGAAGATGTCTTCCAGATCTAAGTTCTTTAAATAACCATGTTTAACTAGCTCAACTGAACACATACTTGTTAGATCGAAGCAAAATTCTTCTCTCAAGCAATACGGCAGTAAATAGCTTGATAAAATTGTCAATATCCAAGCATTGTACAAGCGGCTGAAATGAAACCTGCAATAGGTGATATAATGAAGTAGGTCAGAGAAGAACATGATCTACAGTCCGAGTCATAGCATAAACAACAGAGAGAAATACAAAGCCTAAAACAAGTACCATACATCAGCATGAGGGAGCCCATCCTTTGGTGGAGCCTCTATAGAAAGCAGGCAGTTCTCAATGGAGAACAGGACTCTGTCCTTTCCAGGAGTAGGCAAAGGCACATTTGTCACCATGTATGCGATAGCCTCCCATAATGGCTTGCTGAGATTGTTGCAGAGCTAGATTAATAAATGCAGCAGGAAGGATGATATTTGTACCTATATATGGTACAATAAAACCAACTAATACATCGTAACACAGCAAAGTGTTAAATCTTGGAACCAGAGTTGGCACATAAGAGTAGTGTCGAACCAAATGGTACCCACACATCTCAACCAACCCAAATTGTTATCTTGTGCTATGAATTGTCACCTAGAGTGCTTCCTTTGCAATGTGCCACACATGAAAAAAAAGATTCTTTGAACAGATTTTGAAACTACTTTCTCCACTCCCTTTCATATTACAAAAATAAGTTATTGCCTGAAAGAATAGTTACCTACTTCCAGCATCTGAAAAGCAAAGCACATATATTTCCTCCAATGCATTCCGAAGAACACGGAAGCAGGGGGAGTGTGAAACGAGACATATACATTTGTCAGCAAATGAATTTGGCGGAATACGGTAGGCTTCAGCTATATCCTCACTGACAGGATCTCGAAAAGCGATACAGCTGACATAAATTTTCGAGCCATCACCCTCTGCAGCATGATTCCACATTAAGGTAGCATTTCAATATCTAGTTGAAAAATTCTGAGAGACCAAACTTCTCACACAGTAAAGAAAACTATCAGCTAAAAAATAAACACCATTGTTACTTTGTTACTTCTTAGTTCCATCTGTTTAAAATCAATTTTTTTTTCCTTTTACTATACTTTATCTAGTATTCTCAATTCCACAAGTGCCCTATAGGTAGTGATTCAACTTGGCTAAAAAGGAAATTTTCCATTTTGAAAACACTAAACACTAGTATCAGGAGAAAAGTTAGTTGTTTGAAAATTGAGAGGTCCTTTCTTTAGTTACTTAACATGCGCATAAGAGCACTCGTTAGCATGATTTACATATTTTGCAAAAAAAACATGATTTACATAAGATTTATGCTAGAATTGAAGAAATCCACGTATCCATCAGAAGGAAACATTTACCTCAGTAACCCTTGCATCTAGACATGCAAAACAATTGGCTTTGCTAGGCCCAAAATCCATTTTCACCACACTGATCCAAAGGAAAAACAATACAAAAGATATAATAGAAAAACAGCTCCATGTCCTAGACTTAATTATCTAAATAATCATCTCTAGAATACATTGGCCACCTCTCATAAATTGAGTTGTATTAACTGAGATAGAGGGCTGTCTAGGTGTATTAATGGCATAACCCTCAAGGGTGAAATTTCCTAAAACGTATTCTCCAGAGCTGCAAGTCTGTCTGATATATACAGTTCATAATATGAAAGGTAAAATCTCCTTCAGCTCTATGTAATTACAAACCTTGACCAAAGAAAATGACCTTGGATCCAAGAAGTAAGAACCAATCTAGTCATGACAATGCAATTTATTTGTTATCAACTTCTGCTATTTTTCCATTCTCTATAAGAATCAACAAATAGTACGTGATCTGAAACTTAGGGTCACAGGATTCATCAGTCATTATTGCAACAAAACACAAGATTACGCCACGCGACCACTGGAAGTGCACCAAGGATAGCGCACTGATTAACCCCAACAAAACACTTCAACACTTTCTTGACAGGTCATACAAATACAAAGAAGTGATAACCCAATCACATGGATATATAGAAATAATGTCATTCAGCTCAACAGCACATTTGTCCTAAAGAGAACCTTGGCACAGAGCACAAACCTTGGATTCAAGTACCAACATTTCTAAACAAGCAAACATATAGTTTGATTTCGCATACCGTACCTTGTCTATTCTCTATGAGCATAAAGAAGGCCATATGAAACTCAAAATTTTCAGCTCACACGATTAACAATCGCAACAGGACAAAAAGCTCAAAGCCAAGCACTGCTCAAATAAAATACGCCAATATAACAGTCGAGAGTCAAATCACATACACCACCCGATCACACTTGCTACTTCTGTCTCCTAATGGCCGAACAACCGACGCCTCAGACGAATTTCCTGAAACAAACTAAACAACAGGAAGTTCCTATACCCGCTAACGACAGCACCATTACAGCGGAGATCAACTCAAGCTCGGAGACGTACCGGTTAAAACTATCGGATAGCTGCGCGGAAAAGTCGAAGGGTCGTTCGAATCGAAGCCCGAGGAATACACCTCCACGCCAGCGGGCAAAACGCACTGCAAAGCATTACATTCGCATCAAAACCGCGCAAACCCAAGAATCAACTTCCCTCGGAAAAGCAGCTCATGGGGTGGGTGGACTTACGGTGGAGAGCTGCGGAGGAGGAGGAGGGTAGAGAGAGTGATCGGAGTGAGGGAACTGGTCGAGCAGCGCCGGCATGTACAGGATGCCCGTCCCATGGAACCCCTTGTCCCCGTCGAGGGTACGGATTTCCGGCCCGAGACCGCACACCACGAAGTACTCGAAGATCCCGGCGGCCATTTCCGACGAACACCCTCCAAACCCGAACCGGAGAGGAGGAGGAGGACGGCGGTCTCAGGCGAGCATGGACCCGCGCCCGCCGTTCTCCGACCCGGGCAACGAAGCTCTCCTCCGACAGGCCGCGCGATCCGGCGGGTGCGGGGCGATCCGGGTCGAGAAGGGAGGATCCAGCGTCCGTTCCGCCGGCGCGATCGAACGGTGGAAAGCTTCTCCCCGATTCGCTGCGTCTCCGTCTCTCCGGCGAGTCGGGAGCTCCGGCGACGGCGATCGACGTCGAGCGAAACTAATGGGGAAAATTCTCAGATCGCCATTAAAGTGAAGCTCAGCTTCGGGGGAAGTGAAAATTTTTGTGTCGGGTTTGGCCTCGTTGTTCGTATAACATAATTATTTTCTTTTTTGTTCTTTTTTTTTTATTTTGGATCTTCTCGGCTTTGGACAATACGGAACAAGGCGTACAAAACGGGCAACCCAAATCGAAAATCGCTAGGACCGGCCGGTTTGATCCGATTCCCAAGAGTGTTGATTCGATTCTCGATTCCCGATTCCAAGGGGAACTGAACCGATAACCTATACCTTTTTTTTTTGCGATTATATGTTCCGCCACATGCCAAAAATTTCAAATCTTACTGATGTCAATGATCATGGGATACAAAAGAAAAATACAATTCTAATTTTAGAATATATATATAGTTGGCATGGGAAACACACTTCGTCATCGCATTAACTTGAATTACACGCTTATTTTTGTAATTATGTGTAATTGGCATGGGAAACACAATTTTAGTTTCAAAATATATGATATCAAGTAGTGGAAAAACAAAAAAGGTGACCAGTTCCATTAGACCGGTCCGATTCCTAGTCTTAGAACCAATCGGTTCAATCCTCGTTTCCACTTTTAGTGGAATTGGATCGGACTTGGAACCGAACTGCCCTAATATGGAGGCCTCTATAGAAATGGGAATTTTCACAAATTGTGAGGATCGGACTTTTTAAGAGTGGGTGACTGTTGAATCATAAATCGAAAAAATTGTACTTGTTGACTGAAGCCCTTCAAAGTACTTGCAAGTTACGATATCTTGTACTAGAGATACGGAAAAATATATACTTAGGTATAAAACATTAAGACGATAAATGGGTGCTACAATGGATAATAAAAACCATAAAACTGCAGAACAATCGGCCGATTTCTCAACTTTTGCCTCGGGTTTTTAGTGGATTTCTTGATTTTTCCATACTCGACTAATCTTTTTTATCTGTAAAATTTATAAGGTCGATGTTTCGCGTTTATTGACGTGTGATTTTGCATACTTTTATGTACCGACTATCAAATATTGATTTTCTGATGGATTTTTAACATAAAACTTTGGGATTTATCTTTTCTTGAAATTGATTATGAAACTGTGAAATGATGTGAGAGGATGTAACTATTTTTTCTTTAATAAGGATCACTTTATAGATAACTTTCGCACGGAGAGACTCTCTCCTTTATTTATTTACTCGTTAGATTCAATTTAGTTGATACACCAATTCGAATGTCTAATCATAGTATGTTACGTGACACTAACTAGTGTGAGACAACTTTCACGCTATTTTTAATATTAAACTTCGGTCAATCAAAGGTTAATATCACGAAAAACTCTAAATTAGTACTTATGTGATAAATTTATCCCAAACTAATTTTTTGAACACCAAAAATCCCAAACTAGTAAATTCATGACAAATTTACCCAAAATTAATATTTTGACCATCAAAAATCTCAAACTGATACACTAGTGATAAATTTATCTCAAACTAATTTTTTGACCATCAAAACTCTAAACCGGTACATTTGTGATAAATTTACCTTCCGTTAGTTTCTGTTAAATTGGATTAGTATCACGAAAACCACAAACCGGTGCACATGTAATAAACGGAAGGCAAAACCCCAAACCAGTACACCCGTCAACTATCACGTGTCATCCAACTCAACAATTTGATAGTAAAATTTAATAGAAACTAACGGAGGGTAAATTTATCACAAATGTACCAGTTTGGGATTTTTTATGGTAAAAAAATTAGTCAGAGGTATATTTGTCATAGGTGTACAAGTTTAGGGTTTTTCGTAATATTAACCCATAGATGAAACCACGATAAACTGAAATTTATCAATTTAATTGAAGTGGCTTATGCTGAAAAAATTGAAAATGTTGCCAAGGGTCCGCATTTGTCTAAAGAAAAACTATTTTCACAAAATTGTTTTCGACTTTCCAATGTTTGGATAATGAAAAATTAATCGATCCACGGAAAATGAAACTGAAAACAGAAAGCTTAGATCGTGAGGAAAAATGACTCCCCCTTTTGGTATTCGTTTATTTTGCGAAAAATGAACGATTTGGAAAATATTTTCCTAAAAAATGCTTACTTGTAGTGCTTAGCTAATAAAAAATGTTTTCACTACTAACAATAATTAGGGTGTATGTGTTGGGGTATGGTTTATACTCCCTAGTGACTCAACAGCATGGGGTACATGGGACCTACCCTGGCAAGGGTTACGGGGGCAGCTCTCCTGAGCCGCTAGAAGGCTTTAATAGTTTGAGCCCGAAAAGGGAAAATTTCCTAATACAATTAGGTCTCCCGTTAGGTTTCCTAATTAGAGTAGGTTTCCTAGAAAGAGATTTCTTATTTTTTTATCAAATTATTATGTGTGTGTGTATATATATTATCTTTCTTTTGTAATCGAGAGATGTAATAGAATGGTGCAAGGTACTAATTATAGTGAAATTCTCAGCTGGACGCAACCCTAGTTTAAGGGTGAACTAGGATAAAACCTTGCATTACAATTCTCTTTCTTACTTTTACTCTATATTTTCTTTATGATTGTACGACGAATCCTAACATCTGGTATCATAGCAAAGTTTAAGATTATGGTTTCTTGGTCAAGAGAGATTCGAAAAAATCAAATCTTAGGAAGATGTTGGCCGGTCAATCACGGATTGAAGTAGAGAAATTCGGAGAAAAGGGTTTTGAGTTACGGAAATTGAAGATGAAAGTTTTGCTAGCGAACAGAGATTTATAGCAAAACATAAACCCAAGGAGAAGCCAAAGGAGTCCGAGTCCACGTATGATGAATTAAGGGCGTGGAATAGCAACGATCAGAGGGCATGAAGCCTAATCTGGCTATGCCTTGCAGATAGCGTTCTAGTGAACGTGACCTCTGAGAAGACGGCAAAAGATCTCTAGACGAAACTA
The DNA here is from genome assembly GCA_031216235.1 of Syzygium jambos. Classification (NCBI taxonomy): domain Eukaryota; kingdom Viridiplantae; phylum Streptophyta; class Magnoliopsida; order Myrtales; family Myrtaceae; genus Syzygium; species Syzygium jambos. The sequence continues at coordinate 5,333,899 of CM062221.1, forward strand.
AAAAACATTTATCAGAGCAAGTCGCTCATGAACAAGCTATTTCTACAAAAGCGATTGTACAACCGTCGGATGAGTGAAGGTGATTCTTTTTCTGCACACTTAAATGAGTTCAATACTATTTGTGGGCAGCTTGCATTGATCGATATCACTCTGGATGAGGAAGATAAAGCATGTACTTTACTGTGTTCATTGCCGAATTCATGAGAACATATAATTATCTCGATTGACACCAGAGTTAGTGCATTATCCTTTGAGAGCATTGTAACTGCTCTACTTTATGAGGAGATGAGTAGAGCAAGTTTTGAAAGTGTAACACAAGATGCTCTTTTCGTAAGAGGAAGGAACAGTGAACGATCCAAATCCATATTTGGTGGCATGAATAAATCCAGAGGAAGATCTAGAAGCAAAGATCAATCGCAAATAATGTATTGGAAGTGCAAAAACCCTGGAAACTTGAAGAAAAATTGTAGAAGGAAAAGTGTAAGTCCAAAGAAGTGAGATGAGGCATCATCCTTTAGTACAAAGAAGGATGATGACGGCAGCACCGGAAACATGTATCTCATATGCAATTCATCACAAGGTAATTACAATGCATAAATAATTGATATTGGAGCGTCTTTCCACATGACCCCCTCGTAAAGATTTGTTCTGCTGTTATGGGCCATATCATGGAGATACAGTGAGAATGGGAGATGACACGACATTTGATATTGTTGGTCGCGAAAAGGTGAAGCTAAAGATGAAAGATGAGGCAATCAAGAATCTTACGGATGTGATGCATATTTCTGGTCTTACTAGGTGTCGTGACCAACCTCCAATTTTTTTTAACATCAAAAAGGGTCTCGCCTGGTACGCGCTAAGTCTAAGTTTGGATTTTAACTTGGGCTCTCCCAAGCTCATACCATATCACAACTTAGGATTTAGGTTTTTAACCTGCAAGTAATTTTTATTTAGGAGTTGCCACTAATCAGTTTAGGGTGAGTTGATTTGAAACCCAAGTGAGGTGACGGAAGAATCACCATACTCCTACAAACCAGAGATTAAATGAGTTCAGAGACTTGGTTACACTAGTTAAATAACTAATGTCCTTTCGATACATTTTTACCCTGTTCATTTCAGAAAATATTTATCAAGCAATTTAAATTAATTTTAGGATCTTTTTCCTAACATGTGAGGTGATCTAACGAGTGCACCATCATTAATGATTAGCAGTTATGATAAATATGCAGTCTAGGGTTCTAACCCTAACTAAGGTGACAACATTCAAAACATAACAGTTCATGCCATTATATTCTAATTAAAAAACATGTGTAATAATATCACAACAGTAGTAAAAATAACATGCAAAATATTGTCGTATAACCTTGTAGGCTTGTCCGATTCAAACATGATAATTTATGCAATTATATTTAAAAACAGCATGTATAATAATAAGAAAATAACAATTAAAACATTCAGATATGTCTCATAATTTAGAAAAATATTAGACAATACTTATATCTGAATTATATCCTAATTTGAAAAAAAAAAAGAAATTTCATATAATATAAAAATCGGGTCAGGTCGGCGAATCTGGGTCGATTAGAACCGACCCGGGTCAGCGAACCCGATCCATCGCGTTGACCTGGGTCGGATCTCCGGATCGGACCCGAGTCAGGGGTCAACTCGAGTATGGACCGGATTGGACCCGGTCCGATCAATAAAGATGAAATAGGGCCGGTTCGACCGGGTTGAACCGGCTCTATTTGGCTTGTAGACCGGTCCAACCGGTCTGTAGGCCGGTTCAGGGACGGCTCTCGCATGTTTGGACATGTGGGAGCCTCAGCCGATGAGATCCGGCAATCTCGCTGGACGACCCAGGCCACCTATGGCTTGGGTCTTCACCTCATAAGCCTTACCTACCTTCTCTGACAATTGAGGCTGTCGTCCGACCGCTCACTCGTCGGCCGGCGAGCAAAACAAAACCAGCCTCTTTAAGGCATTTCATCGAATAGATGAGGAGCACAACAAAATCGAGGGATCTTAACCTCCTCCGGTGACTCGGTCGACTCCGGTGACTGGGGTTCACCTTCAACAGCAAGTGGGGACCGAGAATAAAGACGGTTTGGGTCGAGATTCGCGCAAAACGGTTAGCTCGAGTCCCGGCCAAATCGTGCCAAAAAAATAGGGGTGAACAGAGGGTGTCACAGCCAGGAAGGCTCACCGGTTAGCGACACTTCTAGGGAGCTTCCAACTGGTCTGGAGGCATCAGTGAGGCGATTGGCTTTCTTCTCGTGATCGGTAGACTCTTGGTATGCTCTCTCTCTCTCTGTTTTCTCTGAAACTCTTTCTCTTTTTCTCTTCCTCTCTCTATTTTTTCATTCAAAATACCCGACCCCCTCTCTGTCTTTGCCGCCGGCTTATATAGCCAATGTCTAGCCAACTCTCTTTGATCTCATCTTCTCCATTAATGGCCTGCACCGGCCTATGCCTACTCGTGACTTTTGTGGCCGTTTAGACCGGTGCAGGGGCTGCTCTAGCTCTGGGAAGAAGGGGGAAAGTAGGAGAGAAATGGCCTGTGACATCCCCGATTTCGAGTCTAGGAAGCCGAGGACTGGTAATAAGTGGATGAGCGGGTAAATCGAGTTGAAGGTCGGTAAAGGAATGGACAGCATGATCGGAATGAGTGTACTGAGGGTTGGTCGTGACTCGATCAAAAGATTGTCCATGAATTGGCCTAGGGATCGATAGTGGAATGACCCCCAACTACATCAATGATTAGAGTAATACGATCGTGGAATGACCCTTCGACCGTAAGGGCTGTTAGTGGAACGGTCCGGGATAACTGTGGATCAGTTCGGTGTCGACATGTATCGATCGCGGGTGATACTGCACGGCCATGCATTATTCCCGGTTGACCATGAGTTAATTCCAGGGCACTAGATTCCACGAGGCTACACGACAATCGAGGGTCGACCACGGGACGTTAACACTCGAATGTGACCCAGTCACGAATCGGCCACGGATCGTTGCGTTGAGTCGGGTAGGCCATGGACGAGACATGTTCTAGGCCATATGCCTAGTAGCTTAGTTGCGGGCCGGGCAAAATTTCCGATCGCGACGGCCAAGGCCATGCGCCCGGTCATAACTGACCATCGTGCTCGTTAGCCAGGCTACGGATTAGCTACGTACCCGATCGTGTGCCGGTCATTGTGCCTGACCCTCGTGCCACAAGTCGTGCCCGTAAGATCCAGTTCTGATCCCATCCCGTGCCCGAGAAATGTGGTCATGAGTTGTGCGTCGTGCCATTCACGGGTCGATATGCGTGTTTGGCCGTGATTCGACACCTGCGCCCGTATGTCCCGGTATGGTGCTCGACACGGTGCCCATTCGACCGGCAAGCATTTGGCACGTCGCTCGTGCAGCCCGGCGCGGCGCCCGTGCGGCCCGGCACGGCGCCCGTGGAGCCCGGCCACAAGCCCGGCCATACGCCCGTGTAGTCGGCCACTCGCCCGGTCAGGCCAGCGAATTTGCCAGTGGCCCGGCCGTGTGCCCAGGCCACCCGAGAAGGCCAAATTGGATTATTTTAGCTTGGATTTCTATACGGCCAAGTTTGGGCAAATGTGAGGGTATTTCCACATTAAATCTCATATTTTATAATATTATTAGAATTATTTTTTGTGAGAAAACCCTCGGGAAAAGTTTGAGATTTAGTATGATGTGAGGTTCGTTTTAGGCGTTATGTGTGTATTTTTCCGAGACCCGTTTGATCCGAACAAATTGGGACAAGAATCAGCCAATTGGAGAAAACCCTAGAAAGATTGACCAAGTCAAACCTTATCCATTTCATCATTTCTCTCATTAATGCTTAGTCTTCTTTTTCAAAGTAGCCATTATGATCCATTTAAGAAGCCTTACCCACCAAGTAGTGACCAAAGGAGAGAGAGGAAGTCACGGCAAGGAGGGAAAGAGAGAGAGAGAGAGAGAGAGAGAGAGTCACGGCCAAGGGTGAGGAGAGAGACAGGGAGAATTATTGGCCACTTCATCATGACTTTTGGCCTATGCTATTAATAACCGATGACACGTGCGCTTACTTCATCAACCCAAGCCTTGTTCTTCTATAAATAGAGGCCATTAGGAGAATTTTGGCCTCATCTTTTTGCAAGACACAACCGGCCAAGGGAGAGAGAGAGAGAGAACCGTGAGGGAAAGAGAGAAAACAAAGAGAGAAAGAAAGCCGAAGGAGAGAAAAGAAAGAGCCGACACTGTGAGTCGCCCGAAACCCAAGGCCGTCGCCCTCACTGTCCATATTTCTACTCTCAAATTCTTATTCGGTTAGAGTAAGTGAAAATTTTACTACTGGGAAATGACGATGAGATACGTTGTATCATGAGCTTTCCCCGTTCTCGGCTCTTGGTGTTCGATGTTGTGCTTTCCATAACTAGTTGCCTTGTTTCGTGTTTTTGCATGTTACTTGACATGAAATAGAAATCGAGACGCGACACATGAGGTAAACCGTGAATTAGTCATGCCTGGAGTTCTTGTTTTATGCTTGCTACATACGTTATTGTTTGATCAGCTACTTAGGCCAATACGGTAAGAATGATTCGTATAACGACGATCGATATGTTCTCACTTATTAGTAAAATTTTTACTTGCTGAGTCTCCTCCACTCACTCCCTATTGTTTCTTTTTTTTTTTCAGGTCCGTAAGAATGGCGTCACCCCCGGCCCTGTTTGGCAATCCGGTCGAAATGAAAGCCGAGCTCCTGATAATGATTGATGCTCGTGAAAATCGCGCCTACCGCAGGATTACAACCTACGTGATGGTTGACGAAGGCCGGGAAGACCTTGTCCCGCACCCGTATGTGGCTTAGTACCACCTGGCCAACGGGGACTGGATCGGCCCCCTTCGTGGATTTAACGGTCCTTTCACTGGCATGGGCGGTTCGGTTCCGGGTTCGGCCATGGGCGGGGCGTGAGGACGGCCGTACGGATGAGGGCGGGGAGGAGCGAGTGAGAGCGAGAAGATAATAACCATAGTGAAGCTAAGGATCCAAGCCAAAATTTTGTTGTTTAAATGATTTGTTTTTCGGAAGTGCCTTTGAAATAGGCATGTGAAAAATATCGTCTAAGGCTTGCATGTCCGAGAGAGGGCACGTATAATAAGCACGAATCCATCTTGTAAATACAACGTGCACCTTTTCCTTTAATTGCTTGGTTTTGTCTCGTTGAGTTGTTTCCACATGCTTTTCAATTTAAAATCAACGGGACATTCTAACAATTATTTATGCTTCACGGGCTCATTCCGATCATGGTCGGTCAACAGTATCAGTCGTGAGTGGTTCGAGACGTGACATGGCCGGGAAATGAGGAAGGAGGGGACTGGCTATCAATGCCAGTCCCCCTTGCCATGTTTCCCTGTCCATCCTCTGCTTAGAGGGGACAAGGATGGCTGCTCCATCGTCCATTGGTTGGACGGTGGAGAACAGAGGAAAACAGGGGGGAGAGAGAGGCCGACGGCAAAGAGAAGGAAGAAGAACAGCTAGGCCAGGCCCAGCTCGGGCGGAAGGGAAAGAGAAAGAAAAGAGAGGAGTGTACTGGGACCGTGCGAGAGGAAAAAAGAAAAAGAGAGGGTCTGGTCGACATGGCCCATTCCAAATTTTTTAAATTTTTTTTCTTAAAAATTTTAAATTTGAAAATTAATCAAGAAAACATGCTCTAATAAGTCCTACTAATGCAAATGTGCCAAATGTCAAAATGTAATACACTTGGATTTAAAAACATTTTTTTTAGGAATTAAAATTTAATTACTAAATTTTGCATATTTAATTTTGGACAAATAAAAATAGGTGTCACTATTAGGAATCTTATTTCTGCGGAAACTATGACAGATGCTGGCATTACATTCACTAGAGACAAATATTCATGCAAGCTAACCCATGGATCTATAGTGATAACTAGAGGTGAACAGTATGGAAAATTGTGGAAGTTATTGAGAAGCATAGTGATCAGCGATGAGAGTTATATCTCAGAGCAGGTGGAAGAAGATCTTTCGATGTTATGGCATCAGAGATTGGGTCATATTAATGAGAAAGGGCTGATGACCCTTACCTCAAAGAAGATAGTGAATGGAATTCCAAACTCTTCTATAGGTTTTGAATTTTGCGAACATTGTTTACATGGGAAACAGAATCGGGTATCTTTTGATTTCCTAGGAAGGAGACCGAAAGGGATTCTGGATTTGATCCATAGTGACGTCTTTAGTTCTACACCTATAGCATCGTTTGGAAAATCAAGGTATTATGTTTCTTTTACTTATGATTTTTTCAGATATGTGTGGATATATTTTCTGTAAAGGAAAGATGATGTATTTGAAAAATTTCGCAAGTTCAAAACTTTGATGGAAAATCAGTTTGATAGAAAAATCAAAGTTTTGCGGACTGATAACGGAAGAGAGTTTTGTTTAGCAAAATTTGATCAATTTTGTTCGACTAGTGGCATTGCAAGGCAGAAAACAATGCCCTATACACCACAGCAAAATGGGGTGGCAGAGAGGCTTAATTGATCTCTCATGAAAAAGGCAAGGAGTATGATAAGTGATGCATACTTACTAGCTGATTTTTTAGCGGAAGCAGTGGCTACCGCGTGTAATCTGAAAAACAGATCTCCCACATCAACATTGAAGGATCAAACATCGTTTGAGGCACTATTTGGGAAGAAGCCAGACATATCCCATGTTAAAGTATTTAGTTGTGAAGCATATGTACATGTGCCAAAGGAAAAGAGGAGCAAGCTTGTGAAGCAAGTCAAAGAAGTGCATCTTTATTGGATATAAGGTTGGTGTCAAAGGATATAAGCTGTGAAATCCTGACACTAAACATATTATCAACAGCAAGAATGTGATGTTCAGAGAATCTACAACAAATCATATTATTCTACAAGCTCATGAAAAACCACAAATGGTTGAGTTAGATATTGGTTTGAAGGATGAGACAGAGGCTACATAAGTTGGATCGAAAAATTCAGATTCTAAAGTTGATGAGCCCGGTGAAGCGGATGATATAGTAGATTCTGAAACTGAGTTTGAAGTTGAAGGACCACCTGAACCGGTCTTAAGAAGTTCCACACGGCTGAGAAAACCACTTGAGAGGTACAACCTGTTTGCCAATAATGAAAATTGTGTTTTCACCGATATAGGTGAGAAGCGCAGGAGATACTAAATAGTGGAAGAAAGCCATGAAAGATGAGATCGGGTCACTGAATAAAAATGGAACGTGAAGGTTGGTAAAACTACTTTCATATCGAAAGGCGATTGGTTGCAAGTAGGTGTTCAAGAAGAAGATATGCATAGATGGAGAGATGTAATAATTTACAACTTGTTTGGTTGCGAAGAGATATTCGCAGTTAGAGGGAGTCGATTATGGTGAGATTTTTTCTCCTATTGATAAATTAAATTCCATAAGACTTGTCTTATCTTAGCTAAATGGACGCACATCGGGTTATCTTCGTAAGGCTAACTAACACAAAATTCACGCAAATGAGTAATTACATTCAAAAGTAGCATTCCGAAAGAACGAAGCATTGCTAGGATAGTGCACTCGTTCTTGCAAAGCATCCAAACACACCTTCGCTTCGGCTCGTCCACCACTTCACATGTCAGGGTCAAGAATTCCATGTGTGTCCTGTTTTTCAATCTCATGCCATTGCGACCGTCCTGTCTTACATATTTATCACGTTCTCTCGTCATCTGAGAGTCGAGCGAGAGAGTGATCGAGAGTCGAGCAAGTGCAGACATCGAGCGAGAGGGATGCGAACAACTCAGGAAAGAGGGTGGTGTCTGAGAGTCGAGCGAGACAGTGATTGAGAGTCGACTGAGCGTAGGCGTTGAGCGAGAGGGATGCGAGCAACTTAGGCGAGAGATGGCATCTGAGGGTTGAGCAAGAGAGTGATGGAGAGTTGAGTGAGCGTAAGAGGCATGAAGAATGTAATTGATTACGGTTTTCTTTTCGTATTTGTGGATGGAGGGTCCAAGCCGAGGTCGGCGATCATGATAGGAGCGTTTCTAAAGGATTGGGGTTTTTTACAGATTTGTAAGGGAAAAAAACGATCTTGTTCGGGCGGTCTGGATGGGCTAATCCACACATGGAATCGAGAACCGCCCATAATCAACCAGTTTGGTCCGGTTTAGACAGTTCTTTTTGCTCACTCCTAGTTGTAACGATTATGTCATGCCATCTTTTTTTTGGAAAGAATAACTCAAATGAGTGACACATCAAGTATCATTACAAAGCTAAGTAACACTACAAAAAAAAAGTAGGTTTTAGAGACGAATTTTGCCACGAAAAAAATGAAAAAATTCATCGCTAAATGAATTTGCGATGAAAAAAATTTCGTCACCAATTTAGCGTCGCAAAATTTAGCGACGAAAAATATTCGTGGCAAAATTCGTTTCTAATTTTTCGTGGCAAAATTCGTCGCTAATTTTTCGTGGCAAAATTCATTGCTAATTTTTCATGGCAAAATTCGTCGCTAATTTGCCACAAAAAATTTTTACTTTTGCCACGAGCATTGTTTCGGAACGAATTTAGCAACAAATTTTTATTAATTCTTTAGCGATGAAGTCAACGGCGAATGTTGTTTAGGGAGGATTTCGAATTTAAATATAATTAACAGCAAAATTATTTTCTAGAATTTGTATTTAATATTGATTAAGCACTTAATAACATCAAAATTTAGTGCTTAAATACATAATGATATGATGATGAAATACATAGTGCTCAAAATTTAGTGCTTAAAAATATTATAATGAAAATGAAAATTTAACTAGCAAGGACCAAGAAAATCATCATCATCATCAGCAATGTCATCATCATCATGTTATTCATCATTGTGCCTATCACCTATTGGATTAATCGGAGGTACAAGAGGAACCTCATCGTGATCGACGTTGAAGTGTTGTAAGATCAATTGCATTTGTTGTTTGACCACTCTTATTTCTTCGTCCTTCTCTGCAAGTAAATATTTCAGTTAACTCGATTCTTGGGTCATTTGCTCCTCAAGTCGTGTCCTCCTTGAAACAGTCGCATTGGAGGATGAAATTGCAGCAGCCTGCGTTGTGCATACCCTTGACAAGAATCCCATTCCAAATATTTTTCCTCTTTTCATCCCTCCCGATGCCTCCACCCATAATGTCATAGTGTCAACTGATGGCTCAGACGCAACAACACCATCACCAGCACTACCACTAGCACTACTCATTAAAAGTTCATCATATTTTTCCTGCATTAACAATATAGATAAAAATAAAACAACTTTATATATATAACTATCATAAATATTAAAAGCATTCATAGTTTTCATTCTAGTTTCCATAAACTTACATACCTTAATAGCTTTTACTCGATTGCTAGTCCATATCTTTATCTTTTTTTTGAAATGTGCGTTCGAATGTAGCTATATATGTTGGTTCCGTCCCCAATTCATTTGCCTACAAAATATAAATATAAATGAGTAATTGAATTAAATTAACTTGCAACATGTTTAACAAACTTACCATTATTTTTCTATGCCCCCCGATATTAATAGAGCCCCCGGCATATGTGGCAGACCCTTCGCTAAAACTAAAAGCTCGATTCTTCTTATTATGTTCACTCATTTGCTTATTCTTTTCAGTTTCTCAAGTTCTCTTAATTTCGGTCCAATTGTCACCCGTAATAAAATCTGGCTTTACTTGACTTATCTTTGTTTTGTTCATCACATTTCGTATGTGGTTATCGGCTTTCTTCTTAAAAATTATTTTAACTTCATCCTCTTCCATTTCATCCCACTTGAACTTCCGCTGCATTAATAGAAAAACAACTTAAAGTTATTATGAGAGTCACACATCCATTACCATGCACCAGACAATTCGATAATGGGTTTTCTGAAGTTCATATCCATTACTACTTGACGTGGGACTTCCCACTTCTAACAACTAAAAGTACCAATAAGAGGGTATGATTCGATCCCTAACACGGCCACTAGAAACACCTAGAAGAACAAAACTTACCTTGAACTCATTCCATCACAAATCATTTACTTCTTTTGGAGCGCTGCTGTAACTAATATACTGCCCCCTTCAAGAGTTATTAACTATTTTATTAAGTTGTCTCACAACATACGTAGCATCTATGAATCTACAAATAGGTTAGAAAGAACGATATGAACAATGAAATAATGAAGCATACGAATAATTTGCAACATGGACAATTCAATTAACATCCATATCTAAAACCACATAGATTACATATACTTAAAAAAATGAAGTACTTACGAATTTCCATATGGGCATATCATGAATCGGCTATATTCTTCACCTGTGTTTCCCTCATTATTCAAGTGTTACACTGAAGAAGAAGGTGGAACCGAAGGAGATGGAACCGAAGGACATGGAACTGAAGTAGATTCAGTTCGCATGTGTCCAAGTTGTCCCCTAATATGTTCTTGAGGGTCGGAGGAAGGGCCAATGTGTTTATGTTGTCCATTAGCATGTAGTGATTGAGCGAAACATGAAAGGGCAGGGGAAAAGAAAGGGGAAGGGGCTGCTCTTTTTTGTGAAACTGCACCATGTATATGACCTCCACGTTTATACTGACAAGTAGGAAAGTTAGACAAATATCATAAAAAACATGAACATGTATTAGGGAATACATAATGACGCATATCATGAAGCTTACCATTTTATTTCATAGAGCAAGAGATAAATTTGAGAAAACGAAACAAACTTGCTATCGCTAAGCTGTCTAAAAATGTCAGCTATTAAATTGATCTCTCATCTAATAGTTGTTACCTCTGTCTACAAAAACATTCAAAAAGCTAGTGAAGTGAAGCACTTTCTGGTGATTACTATCTAAGAAGAAAATAGGAGAATTAATGAGCATTAGAAAGCAGTTCTTATTGATGCGAACAGGCTCTTCGAACAAGGCCGAACCAAGGTTCATGTGATGTTAATGTTGATGCCGTTCTTGTTGATATTCATACTGTATTGCGGGTAAACCGAAAAATTCAAGTTAGTCATCAACGGTATGTACATGACTTGGGTTCCATATGACGCTTATAAGTCCACTATTTGTCCGGACGAACTCATGAAGCCATTATAGAACATGATGAGCATACCATCATCAGATTTGAAGGATGACAAGCATTCTTTATCTAGTGTAAACATAAAGAACAATCAACAGTTCCATGTGAACCGGACTAAAAAAATCACACTAAATAGAATGTGTTTGTGCTCAGAAACCTATCTAAACGACTTCGAAACACAAAAAAACGACGTTCATCACAATATAGTAGTGAGTATTGATCAACGGCCCATTTCCACATAGCCAACCAAATTTAAGTCCATTCTAAGTTCGCCAATCTAAGTGCATCAATTAGATACTTGGCTTAAAACCGAACAATCTAATATAAAAAAAGACTCAATTTAATATAAAATCCAATCAATTAGACCCAATCCATTCAACCCAAGATAAGTTGAATCCAATATAAAAACAAAATTCGAAACCGAATAATCACTGCCCTACAGAATCCGAAACCAAACAAAATAGCAGCAGACAGAATCCGAAACCCAACAAAATAGTAGACCCAATCCGAAACCGAACAGAACAGTAGACCCAATCCAAAACCGAACAAAACAGCAGACCCAATCCGAAACCAAAAGCAGCAAACCCAATCCGAAACTGAACAAAACAGCAAACAGAATCCGAAACCGAATAGCAGCAAATCCAATCCAAAATCGAACAGAACAGCAAACCCAATCCGAAACCGAATAGAACAGCATACCCAATCCGAAACAAAAAGTGCAAAAAAATCACGCGAACGTACCTCCTCTCGGTCACGTGAACGTACCTCCTCTCGAACGACGATCCTCCTTAGATCCAAAACTGTCGGACGACGATCATCGCGTTTGAGGTTCCTCTCATACGACGGTCAGCACGCAAACCCGAAGAAACACTCGTCGGAGGAAGCCATCGAGAATCGAGAGAGAGAGAGAGAGAGAGAGAGAGAGAGAGAGAGAGCCCCAATTGTACCCTCAAATCAAGACGACGTCATTTCGTAAATTAGCGACGAATTTTATTCTGTCGCTAATTAGCGACAGAAGTTAATTTCATTGCTAAATCCATTGCTAATTAGCGACAAATTCAAATTCGTCGCTAATTAGCGACGGATTTTAAAAATACTAGGGAAAATGCCGCGAAAGTTAAGTTCGTCGCTAATTAGCGATGGATTTTAAAAACAGTAGCGAAAGTTAATTTCGTCACTAAATCTGTCGCTAATAGCAACGGATTCAAATTCGTAGCTAATTAGCGATGGAATTAGCAATGGATTTTAAAAATACTAGCGAAAGTGCCGCGAAAGTTAAGTTCGTCACTAAATCTGTCGCTAATTAGCGACGGATTCAAATTCATCGCTAATAAGCGATGGAAATAGCGACGGATTTACAAATAGCCGCGAAAAGTTAATTTTGTCGCTAAATCTGTCGCTAATTAGCGATGGAATTAGCGACGGATTTTACAAATAGTTGTGAAAGTTAATTTCATCGCTAAATCCGTCGCTAATTAGCGACGGGTTTGAATCAGTCACTAATTAGCGACAAACTATAAAATAGTTGCGCATTAGCAATGAAATTAGCGATAGATTTTAAAAATAGTCGCAAAAGTGTGGTGAATTAAAATTCGTCGCTAATTAGCGATGGAATTAGTGACGAATTACAAAATAGTTGCGAATGTGCGGCGAAAGTTTATTTTCGTCGCTAATTAGCGACGGAATTAGCGATGAACTATAAAAATAGTCAGGTCCCACCAAAGTTATTTTCGTCGCCAATTAGCGATGGAATTAGCGACGAAAATAAAATAGTCGGGAATGTGCCATGAAAGTTACTTTTGTCGATATTTCCGTTGGAATTTAGCAACGAACTATAAAAATAGTCGCATTCATGCTGCGAGAGTTATTTTCGTTGCTATTCCATTGGAAATTAGCAACGGATTTGCGTTCGTTGCTGTTTTCATCGCAAATTAGCGACGAATTGGCGTTTTCGCTACCTTGTTTTTTTGTAGTGTAATTTTGCGACGAAATTAGCGACGATGCAAATTAGCGACGAAATTAGCGACGACCTATTATATTAAAAATTAAGCAAATAAAAATTGTCGCCAATGTCATCGCAAATTTTGTGACGAAATTATGTTTGTCGCCAATTAGCGATGAAATTAGCGACGACCTTTCATATTAACAATTCATCAAATAAATAATAACAATAACAATAACAATGACAATAATAATTATGACAACAACAATAACAGATGTAGCAATAATAATAATAATTACACATAATTTAAAAAAAGTCTCAAAAATCATAATCTTCATCTTCACCTTCGTCTTCATCTTCGTCTTCGTCTTCATCTTTATCTTTATCCTCTGTCTCAATATCAAATTATGCAACACCTTCTAGATTTGATTCGTGAATTTCAGTTGGATCCACATTTATCATTGCTCCACGTGGATCTTGTAAAGTTGGAATGTTATATTCCTCAGTTTCAATTGCATTACAAATTTCCTCTTGTTGATATGTTGTATTCTTCCAATGTTCCTCAATTTTTCTTCGTGCTTTGATTTTACATATAGCCCACTAATCAGCTTTGTCACATTTCAAATTAGGATATGATGCATAATATACTTGAATTGCTTTTTGTGCCAAGACAAATAATTCATATTTTATATACCTTTTCTTGTGATTTATTTCAACCAAATTAAACTTCGTATGCACCTTTATTCTTTTGACGGGGTCGAATTACGTACACTTAAATAACACAATCCGCATTAATGGTCTATGGTACTTTATCTCTATGATTTTATCCAACAAGCCATAAAAATCATCTTTTGAACTGCCACCATTGCCACCATTGGATGACCGAACACACACATCACTATTCATTGTTGCTTTTCCCATTCCATATTCTTAAGTGTGAAAATTATACCCGTTTATGAAATATGCTGGCTAGCTTCGTACTCTTGACTTTGGACCCTATAACAGATGATATAGCAATCATTTCTCTTCAATTTGATCATGATTACTATGAACCTAAGGTCACACACGTAAAGTCAATAATATATTTTAATAAATTATGTATAAAATATTCATAATTTGGTTTTGGTCCATAAACAACTTACATATGTTTTGAACTATGCTGCAAATTCTTTATCGCACAAACGGTCAAACTCATTTGGTGGTAGTTCATACATTGAAGTTTGAAAAATCCTATTAACGAATACCATTTATATATTAACAAATGTTTGACACACAATACATATATTTGCAAATGTATATTTACTCGAAGTATGGCTCCACTTCTGAACAGTTTAGTAAAATATATGTATGGGCTGCCTACCATTCTTCGCCTGTTAAGTAACGAAATTTACATGTACCGCTTGGTTGATCAAGATAATTGAAAATAGAGAATGATGAATGATTTGCAATTATGATCAATGGGACCCTCATCATTTCTTCCTGCTCTCCGCCTCTTACACTGCACGTGTAGCTCAAAATAGTGTGATGCAAATGTTATCATGTCGCGACCGAACTCCCGAGCCCTCTTTTGGACGATATGCAAAAAAGCAGGGGGGCTCGCCTGGTACGTCCTAAGTCTAGGTTTAGGACTTAACTCGGGCTCTCCCAAGCCCATACCATATCGCGACTTAAGGTTTAAATATTTAACATACAAATGGTTTATACCAAGGAGTCGCCACTAATCGATTTGAGGTGGGTTGATTAGAAACCCAAATAAGGTGATGGGAGAATTACCCTATTCCTACGAACCAGAGATTAACTGAATTCGGGGACTTGGTTACATTAGTTGGATAACTAATGCCCTTTCGGTACCTTTCTACCCTGTTCATTTTTTGAAAACATTTATCAGGCAATTTGGATTGTTTTTAGGACCTTTCTCCTAACATGTGAGGTGATCAAGCGAGTGCATAATCAGAAATGATTAGCAGTCATGCAACCTATGGTTCTAGCCCTAACTAAGCCAGATGACATTCAAAACACAACAATTCAGGCAATTGTATTAAAACAAACATGCATAATAACAACGCGACAGTAATAATAAAACATGCAACATACTACCACGCGATTTCAGACTTGTTGAATTTAAATAAAACAACAACATGCATAATTATAAAAGATCAAAACATTCAGATAAGTCATACATAAAAAAAAAAAAAAAAAATTTCGGAATTTTTTTTATTTTGATTTTTTTTTTTTCGAAAAAGAAAAAAAAATTATTATTTTTTGAAAATATATTTTTTTTAAATTTTAATAAAAAACGGAAAATAAAAACCATTTTTTTAAAATTTTTTTTGATTTTTTTTAAAATTTTTTTAAAATTTTTTTTAAAAATAAAATAAAAATAAAAATAAAAATAAAGGACCGGTCGGGTCGGGTCGGATCCGATCCGGGTCAACGGATCCGACCCGGTTCGTTGACTCGGGTCGGGTCAACGGATCCGGGTCGGTCGGACAGACCCGGTCAACGGATCCGACCCGAGTCGTTGACTCGGGTCGGGTCAACTGATCCGGGTCGGTCGGACAGACCCGGTCAACGGATCCGACCCGAGTCGTTGACTGGGGTCGGGTCAACTGATCCGGGTCGGTCGGACAGACCTGGTCAACAGATCAGACCCGGGTCGTTGACCCGGGTCGGGTCGGCTGAATCAGGTCAGACCGAACCGAGGGAGCAGCCGCCGGCGAAGCCAAAAATCGGCCTCTCGCCGGCGGACCCAGACCAGCGCCGACCAAATCCGGCCCCTGGGACCACCACGAGACCTCGTCGCCTACCTGGGTCGTCGTCCGGCCGTCGGTTCACCGGCCGGCGAGCCAAATCAGAACCGGCTCCTCTGGGGCATTGTGTCGAACACTTGGTGGGCGCGGTGGAAATCAGCCGATTTCGACCTCCTCCGGCGGCACGGTTGGCTCCGACGGCTACGGCTGACGTTCAACTGCGACTGGGGACCGGGAACGGCGACGGCATAGGCCGGGAATCGCGCGACACGGCCAGCGCGAGTCCCGACCCTACCGAGCACAAAAACAGGGGAAAACAGGGGCGGTTTTCGGCCGGGGGCCTCACCGGTCGTCAGCTCGTCTGGATGGTCTCCGGCGGGCCTGAGGGCGTCGACGACCTCTCCTGGTTCGCCTTTGGCTCTGGCGTGACCTCGGTTCACCCCCTCTCTCTGTATTCTCTCCCGGTTCTCTCTCCCTCTGTTTCTTTCTGAAAAATGGCCGGAGGGGTGCTCCGGGCGTCGCCGGTTAGTTTGCTGGAGACGGCGAGACCGGCTGGGCCGGCGAGACGCTCCTAGGCTACTCTCTCCTCTCTGCTTCGCTCTCTTTCTCTCCCTGTTCTCTCTCTCGGTGTTTCTCTCTCTCTTTGCTCTGTTTCTCTCTCAAAAAGGCCGACCGGCGCTCCTCTCTCTCTCTTCGGCTTTTATAGGCGGCGACGACGCGTCCCGTGCCTCCCCCACGTCGGCTGACGACGGCCTGCACCGGCCTATGCCCCGCGAATCCCGCGTCCATAGGCCGGTGCAGAGAGGGAGGCCTGGCGGTGAAGCAGAGCAGCCGAACAGGGAGCTGTGAGGGAGGAGGGGATAAGGGGAAGCCAGGAAGACGAGGAAGACGGGACTGGCAATTAATGCCAGTCCCGTCGGCGTGCTCATTCGGCCTTCCTCTGGCCGGATGACGACGATGACGAGGGGCGGCGCCGCCGTGCGTCGGCGTGACGACGTGAAGCAGAGGCGGACAGGGGCGTGGACAGCGACGGTCGCGCGTGGGGGGAGAAGGAGAAGAAGGGGTTGGGCCGGGCCAGGCCCAGCTCGCGAGAGGAAAGAAAGGGGAAAGAAAGGAAGGCGGGCTGGGCCGCGTGAGGGGGAAAAAGAAAAAAAGAAAAGAGAAAGGGCCGGAGGCCCGCGCGCGGGGGGGAAAAGAAAAGGAAAATTGGGCCGGGTCGACCCGGCCCCGACCCAGCCCGAGCGCGATTTTTTTTTTTTTTAAAATAATATTTTAATAGACCATATTAACACAAATATGCCTAATTTCTACATGCAATGCATTTAAATAGAAATATTTTTTCTTAGGAATTAAAGAAAATTAATTCCTAAATTTTGTGCAATTTAATTTTGGGCAAATTAAAAATAGGTGTCAACATATCATTTCTTCCACAATATATGCATTACAAAGTAAAGCTTCACACATGTCTTATTCCTCACTTTTTTTCTTCAAATAATATAAGAACCTAGTTGCAATAGAAAGAAGTTTATCATAACATAATATATAATAAAGTAATTTGGAATTTATTTAAAAAAATTTACCTCTCAAATGGATAAATCCATCGAAATTGGACGGGACCTGCAACTTTGGCCTCATAAGGCAAGTGAACTAAGAGATGCTCCATTGAATCGAAAAACGATGGAAGAAATATTCTTTATAAGTTGTAACAAATAATTGGAATATCTCTCTCTAGTTTCTCCATGTGTGATGCTTTTAACACTATTGAGTAAATATCATGAAGGAAATTACTTAACTCTGTAATGACGCCCCATACAAAGTTCGGTAGGAGTTCCTTGAAAGCTATTGGAATTAGTCTTTCCATAAATATGTAAAAAATCATGACTCTTCAAACCTGTCAACTTGCATTCATGCAAATCAACACATCTCCCGAGGTTCGAAGCGTATCCATCAGGAAACCGCACAGATTTCAATCATTGACAAACAACCAGTCTCTGCTCCTTGTCCAATCTATAAACTGCTTTTGGTTTTGGTCCCCTGCTGCTTACATCCACATCTAGTGTTGACCGATCACAAATATCTCTCATATTTTTTCTTACATTCAAGTTGTCTTTTGTTTTTCTAGTAACATCCATCGCAGTATTTATGACATTATCGAAAACATTCTTTTCTATGTGCATAACGTCAAGATTATGATGAATAAGATAGGCCTTTCAATATGATATATCCCAAAATATACCGCATTTAGTCCACTTATGTGTACTTCCATACACAATAGTTGTGCCTTGAGGTTTTCAACAATAGTTGGCAAGTCATGCACTCGTTTCCAAATTTGATCACCGGTCAACCTCAATAGTGGAGGTGTTCTTTCAATCCTATTCTTCATTAACTCTTTCTTATTTCTTCTAAATGTATGACTTATCGGCAAAAATTGTCTATGACAGTCAAAATAGCTAGCCTTCTTACCATGTTTTAATCTAAATGACTTTGATCTCTCCAAACATATCGGATATCCTAAGATCCTAGCTGTACTCCATCCAGATAACATTCCATAAGCTAGAAAGTCATTTATTGTCCAAAGAAGAGCAGTCTTCATTACAAATATTTGATCAGCAGAAACATCATACGTAAGGACACCTTCACCCCATAGCCGTTGTAACTCTTCAATCAATGGTTGCATATAAATATCTATCAACTTTTTCGTATTTTGCGAGCCAGTCACGATCAATATCAAAAACATATAATGTGTCTTCATGCACATACCATATGGAAGATTGTATGAAGTTAAGATAACTGGCCAATATGAATAATTTTTTCCTGATTTTTCAAATGGGGCAAATCCATTAGCACATAGACCTAACATGATGTTTCGAGGTTCTATCGCAAACTCAGGATATGTTCTATCAAAATGTTTCCATGCCTATGCATCTAAAGGATGATATATTAGATTCTCTTCTGTTACATGATTTGCATGCCAAGTAATATGTTCAGCAGTAGCTTGAAACGCATAAAGCCTTTGCAATCTAGGGATTAAGGGCATATAAAACATTTTACTTGTGTGGTCTACGCTTATGATTACGACCCTGCCTCCTGTTAATCTTATACCTAGGCTGGCTACAGATTTTACAAGATTCTGTATTATCATCATCTCTGTTGACACCTAAATTTTGGCGATCCTGTTAGATAAATATTGCATAGAAAAATTAGGGATTAAATTTTAACCCCTAAACAAAAATATTAAAATTGCATAGCATATAATTTAAGTTCATGTAGGTTAGTTGCATTCCACATCGAACCGGCGGTGGCAAGTGAACTAAAAATCCATCGCGCAAACCGAGCTCGAGCACTAAACGAAACTCGGCTCACTTGAAAGACAGGGGCCGAAAATCACAAGTCTAAAAGGCCTTGGTTGTCTTAATTTGAGCTTAAATCAGCCCATTAAGCTTAATTAAAGAAAAGCCCAAATTAATTCAGCCAATTTGGAATTAAATAAAAATTAAAGGATAAAGCCTAAGCCAAAGCCCATTAGGACTAGGAAATCCGGTCAATTAACCTAGGGTTGCAATATAAATATGTGACTATACCCTTCAATGGAGGGGGGCTCTTACAATTTTCAGAACACGATTTTTGAGAGACACACGTGAGCGAGAGTAAGAGTAAGGAGCAAGAGAGAGAGTCAGCTGCGCACGGGTGCATCCGCCGCGTCCGCGCTGCCCCTCCGCCGTGCCCGAGTCGCTGCCACTGCCGTTCCGCAACGCCCACAGTACTCTGCAGTTTATCCTCGGCGGTGCTGCTCTTCCTCGTTGTCACCTTGAACGCCGTGGGATAATTTCTTGCTCTAACAGGCCACATATATTGAATACTTGGCCACATTGATGGGGGACGGCTACAGATGAGAGAGACGATTTCATGGTTTAAAGGGGAGGAAGATCATAATTTATTAGAGAATTAACAAAGCTCTGCCCTTTTTTTCTTTCTTTTCCAGAGGAAAACGTGAAGCTCTCTAGTGTTTTCTTTGATAGTCCAACAGATTCCTTCGGAGATCGGCAATAGTCCTGCTAGTCTTCCTACGATTCCTTCGGCGTGTGCCAATCGCTCAAGCGAGTCCCCATAGGGACGTCGGGTGTACCAGCGGAACTCCTGCAACGTTCCCATAAAACACAACATTCGACGAGTTCTTGCCCAACGAAGCATCACTGCGAGCGACATCGCCGTCGTCACCGCCGGTCCACTACCGCCAGTCACGCCGTTCCGATCCGCAAGCCTCAATCCGAAACCGAGTTCGAATTCGGAAGATATCCGCAAATTAGGTAAGATCATTATCCGAATATTTTCCGAAATATTTAATCTCCTAAGTTTTTGGTGTTTGAATATTTCGTGGATATTCCTTGATGTATTGCTAAATCTTAGGATAATATTTGCGATATCCGCAATATTTGAAACACTTAAAATTAGAAATTTTGCCTAATTTAGCAACGTATCTGGACGACTATCCGACCTTATCTCTAAGGTACGATACGCGGCGATACGGAAAATCGTTATCTTGTCCATAATCACTTGGATACGATAATAGATTTTATTCGCTTTCCAAATTTGACTAATCAACTTTCTGTCGATATCTATAACCCTATAGATATGACCGTTAGTTTGATTCCTTTGCCTAATTTGAATTTGATAAGAAAATTTTGCGGATTGTGTGGATATTGATTTGATGGTGGTGTTTATCTCTTATTTGATTTTGTTTCTTTAAAAGAAAAGCCAAAAAGATTAGATGCAATTTGAATTGATTTCTTAGGAGATAATGTTGCATGTTTAGAATATATCTAGATAATTTTTTTTTGAATAGAATAGGACAACCAAGATTTGCTAGAAAGATAAGATAATTTCTAATTTAAATTAGGAATTAGGGTAATTTGTTTCCTAGTTTAATTAGATATTATTCTAACCTTGATAGTTCATTTCGGGTTGATTTTAATTTCGAATTTCGATAAAAAAAATACCAAAAAGAGTGTTCTAGAATAGGTTAATTTGCTTTCTTTAGTTTAAAATTGCATGCTTAGATAATTGGCATTTTTAATTCCGAATTTCATAAAAATGCCAAAAATAAATCATTTGCCCGTCATTAGAAATAGGTCATATTGTCGCGTGTCATATAGTTTGCATGTTAGGCTGCATTAATCGCATTTTAATTTTTGCATGTCATTACATATAGGTCAGCTTTCATTTAAATAAGTGAAAATCAAAAAAGAAATATTGAATGAACTGCTTGTTAATTAGAAATCGTATTAGGATTGTTGATATAATTTTCTAGCTAACCATGCAGATGCTTACGTTGCTTTGAGGTAAGTAATTCTCCCAATTTTGCAATTTATTTAATGTTTTGATTATTGGGTGTTACTTTGGTGGTTTGCGCACCCGCATGAACACCTCACATGTTAGTGATTAGGCTATAAAATGGATTCAGACTGCATGCAAAACATTTTTTGAAAAGAAAAGGTACCGAAAGGGCGTTAGACTAGATCTAACGTAATCAAGTCCCCGAACTTAGAATCTCTGGTTCGTAGGAATAAAATATATCTCCCTATGTTTTATTTAGGTTTCTAATCGACCTACCACAAATAGATTAGTGGCGACTCCAAGCATGAAAACTTTTGCACGTTAAAAAACTTAAACCCTAAGTTGCGAATTGGTAGGGCTTGGGAGGGCCCGAGTTAAGCTTAGTCTTAATAATCCATTAGCCTGAGAGAAATTTTAGGTCGCGACAATCTCTCCAATATAACATACAACCTCTACTACATACATCAATCCTTACAACTAGAACACCTAAGTTATCTACTAGCTTCTTCATATCGTCAAAATCACTTGGCATGATGTTCTCACGATACATTGTTTCCTGTATTACTTCAATAAAAGAGTTGAAACAATTCTCAAACACATTATGCTATGCCTTGATATTTAACAGTCTTGCTGTCACTGATAACTTAGTGTGGTTGTCACAACCTGCCTATAAAAGTTCATCTACTACTTTCAACACTTTCCAGAACTGATTAGATGGAAAAGTTCTATTACACACATTCTCATCAAAATCAATTACTCATATCTTTTTCAATTGCGATGCATGACTAGTACCCACTTGTTCAAGTGTAGGAGTAAAACTAGTACTTACATGATTCGATTCTGAAATAAAATTCTGACCACCTGCACCAATCACCATCTCTGGTATGGGTTCAATTAGTTATAATAGCTACATTCTTCCCTAACTAAAAATTGGTCACTTCTTTGATATCCTTCATCAGATATAAATTGCTCACTATGGCAAGTCCAATTATAGTAGTTCGGAGCAAACTCAAATCTACAAAGATGTTCTCTAACTTTATCACACACATGAAATTTATTATTACTGCACTTTTTACATGGACACACCGTAACTTATTTCCATCCATGAACTCAAATTTACTACTAGCAAAGTCCAAAAATAGTTCCAACCCAGTACGAAACTCATCGGTCAATCCTCGACATCCAGGTAAGTTCTTATTATACATCCAAGCCTTGTCTCTTTGCAATGTGTCTGTATAAAAATTAAAAAATCTCATAAAATATTAAAAATATCATATCTACTATTCTACTATTTAATATTCTTAATTAAAACCATAAAATTCTAATAATTAAAATTGTGTTTTTTACGAAACAATTACTTTGAAATTAAAAATAATGAAAAAATTATCATGTTAAGAAGACTTACTCAAGTATTTAACTGAAATCTTTGTAGTATAATGTGGTCAATTTTATGAGAATTGCAACATTCACTTGGATTGCGAGACTTTCAAATGGACACGTACCTACAAAAAAGAAAAATTACTTAATAATTTTTTTTTCAAATTTTTTTCTTTTTTTTACCCTCTGTCCAATGACCGATTGAGGCCGACGAGTTCAATCTCGTCGGCACTGGCAAGGGCGAGGTCGAGCAACCTCGCCATGGTCACTGGACCTCACCGTCACCCCAAATCTGGGCAACGGCAAGCGGCAGCCATGGCGAGGCCGCTTGACCTCCCCTAGATCTAGGCAAGGTTGAGCGGCCTCGCCATGGTCGCTCGACCTCGCCGTCGCCCAGATCTGTGGCGACGGCGAGGTCCAACGGCCTCGCCGACCTCAGCCTCTCGCCGATTGCCTAACCGGCGACCGGGGGGAAGAAGATAGGAAAAAAATAAGAAAAGATAAAAAAAAAATAAAAAAAATTGAAATTACCGACAAATAGTTTTGAGACGAACTGTCTTTGCCAACAATTAGCCATGAAATTAGTCACGACACTTACCGGCGAAAAAGCTTTACCAAGACTGATTTGCGCACGCGCGGAGAGATTTATCGAGAGAAATGAAAGAGGGAGAGGGGGCGAGAACAGCGAGGGGAGATATGAGAAATCATCAGTGAGAGAGAAAGAGAAATTGGGGGTGAGGGGTGGGTAGATTACAATTAGCAACGAATATCGTTGGTCGCTAATTAGCGACGAACCTATTATATTAAAAATTCAGCAAATAAAAAATTTAGTGACGAATACGATTGTCACTAATTAGCGATGAATTTTGCGACAAAAATGCCATGACAATTATTTTTCGTCGCAAATTCCGTCGTAAATTAGGCACGAATTATTTTTCGTCGCACATTCCGGCGCAAATTAGCGACGAATTTTTTTTGCGTCGCAAATTAGCGATGAATATATTTTCGTGGCAAATTCCGTCGCAAATTAGCAACAAATTTACCTTTCGTCGCAAATTCCGTCGCTAATTTGCGACAAAAAAATATTAGTCGTAAATTCCGTCCCTAATTAGTGACGAATTTTTTTTCCATTGCTAATTAGCGACGACTTTGTTTTCATCGCAAATTAGCAGCGAATTTTTTTTCGTCGCAAATTCTGTAGCTAATTAGCAACGAATTTATTTTCCGTCGCTAATTAGCGATGAATTTTTTTTTGTCACAAATTAGGGACAAATATTTTTTCATCGCAAATTAGCGACGAGTTTAGTTTTCGTCGCAAATTTCATCGCAAATTAACGACAAAAAATTTTTTGTCGCTAATTTTCCGTGGCTAAATTCTTATTTTTTTTGTAGTGTAAGATAAATACGATGTTCCATCAAAAAACTTAAAAGTTACGTGTGGAGAATGATAACATGTCTATGAAGCACGTGTAAGCACCTTAGAAAACCACGTAAAAGGATTGAAAATGATACGTGAAATTCGACGAATGGGTGGGCCGCGCATGCTTAATAGATAGAGTCGAACTCGACTCTAAGTTCAATTAAAAACTTAAACTTATGATCACAAGTGACATTAAAAGTATGCACGTGATTCACGCAAACGAGTATCACGAGCAAAAGTAGCATTCAGAACGTACGAAGCATCGCTAGCACGGTGCATTTGTTCTGGTCTGGCTCTTGCAAAGCATACAAAACAACGTCGCTCGGGGTCGCCCGCCGCCTCACATGTCAGGGTCAACAAGAAGCGTACATGTCTTGCTTTTCAATCTCATGCTATTGCGACTGTCCCTGTCGTGCGCATGTATCACGTTCGTCCCGTCGTCTGACTTTTGCCCATGGATGCGGACTTCCCGTTCCCACGTTCATTCATCGGTGAATTTGCTTCGCATGCTCGGTCTCCACCATGCCATCAAACATTCATAAGGTTGATATGTTTACAGGAGAGTTTATGCTCCGACAACAGAGTGCGCATTTGGACCCTCCGATCACGGGTGTGACGTATTAGTGGGCGCATCCTAGAGAGAGAGAGAGAGAGGCGATGTTACACTCTTGTGCCAAGGTAAAACGTTGGAAGTGTGTGAACATTCTTGCATGCAAAGATCAATTCACAGATGAATCCTAAGTGTACGAGCAATTTCTCACCTTGTCCAATATAAATGACCCCTCTGGGATCTCCATCTTCACATATCCCACCCTACATCACTCGTACACAAAACACTGGAAACACCAAGCGCACTCTCAAACATGGAATCTTCAACTCTTGCCATCCTCCTATCTCTTCTCTTCACAACCCTCCTCTCCTTCACTGCCCGCCTCCTCCTCTTAAGTAACCAGAGCCGCCAGAGACTCCTGCCCGGCCCGCCACCG
This sequence comes from Syzygium jambos, assembly GCA_031216235.1. Classification (NCBI taxonomy): domain Eukaryota; kingdom Viridiplantae; phylum Streptophyta; class Magnoliopsida; order Myrtales; family Myrtaceae; genus Syzygium; species Syzygium jambos. The sequence continues at coordinate 5,358,810 of CM062221.1, forward strand.
CTCCCCATCATCGGCAACCTCCACATGCTTGGCCACCTCCCCCACCGCAGCCTCCGCCGCCTCTCGGCACGGTACGGGCCAATCATGTCCCTCCGCCTGGGCCTCGTCCCGACCGTCGTTGTCTCCTCACCTAAGGCGGCAAAGGCATTCCTCGGTATCCACGATGCTATCTTTGCAAGCAGGCCCAGAAGCCCTGAAGCGGAGCTGGACTTCTACACCACCAAGGGCCTCGTCTTCACCGAGTATGGCCCGTACTGGAGGAGCGCGCGGAAACTGTGCACCACACGCCTGCTGAACGCAGCCAGGGTCCGGAGCTTCGAGGGCGTGAGGATGGAGGAAGTGGGCTCACTAGTGGCGTCGCTGAAGGAGTCCGCGGCAGCACATGAGGCGGTGGACTTGAGCGCACGGGTGGCGCGTGCGATGGAGGACATGGCGTGCAGGATGATACTGGGAAGGAGCACAGACGGCGAGCACAATCTGAAGGGGATCATTCAGGAGGCGGCGAGGGTGGCCGGAACTTTCAACTTGGCTGATTACGTTCCTTTCCTCAGACCGCTTAATCTTCAGGTGCGTGCAATTCTATTCTTGTGGTTTTCTTGGCTACTGCTTTAGTTTAGGAAAGTTCGTCTTTGAATTATTGAAAAGGGCACCGCATGTCGCAGCATCGCATTCCAACTATCTCTATCTATATTACTGTGTTAAAGCCATACTAGCACTGATCAGGCATCTCATTGTATCATCAAACCGTTGATTTTCCATGTCTTCTCATGGTACATCCTTCGAATACAATATGAGCGGCTTTCGGTTAATCGCACAGTATCTTACGGTAATTGCAAACGATAATTTTGCAAGTGGTTCGTACATGTCTGCGCGCGGGTTTGATGAACATAATAGACAAAAAGGAACATCGCCATCGGAACATGGACAATAGCAGTACACACAGACAAGTTTTGAGTGTACATTAAGAGGGAAATTCAACATGACAGAACTTCTAATCGATGATGGAATAGTCATCTTCCATTACTAATGATCCATCGCCTTCTGGTCTATCTTCCGTGGCAAGCTCGAGCAAGGTACTGATGAAGTTTGTTCTTCTTAGGGGTCGACTCGGCAGTTCAAGGCAGTTCGAAGGTCGGTTGACAAGCTCCTAGAGAAGATTATTGACGACCACGTGCAAGACACTGCTCATTATGACAGCAAACATCAGCAGGATTTCATCGCCATATTGCTTTCAATGATGAACCAACCCATTGACCCTCGTGAAGAAAAATATATCATAGAGCGATCGAATATAAAGGCCATAATACTGGACATGATCTCGGGTTCGTTTGAGACGTCGTCAACCTCCATCGACTGGGCGTTTTCCGAACTCATGAGGCATCCGCAGGCAATGGCACGCCTTCAAGAAGAGCTAGAAGCCGTTGTTGGCTTGACTAGAATGGTTGAGGAGTCAGATCTACCAAAGCTAAATTACTTGGACATGGTGGTGAAGGAAAGCATGAGACTTCATCCAGTTATACCATTACTAGTTCCCCGAGAATCCGTGGAAGATGCCGTCATAAATGAATGCTTCATACCAAAGAAGTCACGAATCATCGTGAACGTATGGGCAATTGGGCGAGATCCTAGTGTGTGGTCGGAAAACGCCGAAGAATTCGTACCCGAAAGATTCGCCAGCAATGGCATAGACGTGAAAGGGCAACATTTCGGGCTGCTTCCTTTCGGTTCAGGACGTAGGGGATGCCCCGGAATTCAGTTAGGTCTGGTACAAGTGAAGCTTGCTTTGGCTCAACTAGCGCATTGCTTCAAGTGGGAATTACCCGACAACATGGTACCGAGCGATGTGGACATGAGCGAAAGATTCGGCTTATCAGTTCCGAGAGCTAATCACTTGTTTTCAGTGCCGACCTATCGCCTGCTTGTTTAGATCCCTAAAAATGATGCATTTTTACTTGTCAGCAATTCTACTTCTACAGGAAAATTGCCTAGCTTCTGTTCTCTTTTCTGTATTTTGCTTTAGTTCCAATAAGCCTATCCACGACTCATAAGTTCCATTATGGTGTATACTGCACCAATGTGAAACAGGTTAGATATTCTATGAGAAGCAGTACGCCTGAATACAAGGAAATTAGAACTACACTTTAGCTCGGCCAGTTCCGGTTGTAGGCCGCGAGAAATTCCAGCAAAACAATAGCAAAAATGGAATACGTAAGAAAATTGAGTATATTTCAACATCTTGATGATCATAGGCCATTGTGATAAATTCTTGATTCGATTTTCACTTCTTGCATTTTCATATCAAATTTGGGTCCAGTAGCAATCGTTTTTCCTAGTCCAGTTGCGACTGACTTTCCCCCGAGAACTCTGGCTTCGTTAACTCAGATAAACCGCCATCAGACACCAGCACTCCACTTTGCTGCCGAAAGGCTTCCTCAACAGTTCAGTCTCAACCTCTAAGATTGATGACAGTCGAGCCAAGCACAAAAATTACCTTTTCAGGGCGCCGGGAATGTAAAACAATTCCCGTACTTGATCTTGTGGTTACAAGATTTGTATCTTCATTTTGGCTCTGGAAGCTTTTCAGAGGTTCATCCTTCCCTGCCACGTGCAACATCCAATTATCAACACTTGATGAATCTCCGCAATCTGCCGAATATCCCTACAGGCTCTGCTACTGCTAATGGCTCAACCGGTTCCCTGAAATTTGCCTTTTCACTTAATTCTTCAAAAGCGTCCACAAGATTTTGTAACCTTGCAACAAACTCAATGAGGAGCGACGTGAACGTTGCTAGAGACAGAGCACTTGCACTTTCATATGTTTTTGATTCTTCAACAACAGGATCAGTTGTCAGCGAGATTCCTGCCGTCCATGATATCTGTTTCGTCATCACACCATCCGCAGGTATAAATACAGGAACTGGGGGTTTCAACCCCGTGTTTGGCTTCGCCGAGTCCAGACTTCTTGGTGCAGAAAATGGCCTAAGATCTAGTACAGCTTCACTAAGTGACTTATACTGTAAAACCCTATTTTCATCATCATCAAAGTTAAGAAGGTCTTGAGGCTCTGCTGATTCTTTTGCTCGGTTTCCGATTTCCCAGCTCTCTGAGTTGACTAAAAGATACGACTTCCGGTCAATTTTTTTCTGCAACTCTTCTGCAGCCTCGTGCACTTCGAAGAGAATGTCTACAGGCCCCAATTTTTCCATCTTCTTTACCTTATTCCCAAGTTCGCGTAGTACCTTAGCACCTGCGGTACCTACCCGCTGCAGCTCATTGCGAAAGACCTGTCTTCGCTCAGCTGGAGCCTGCAAAAAGGATTCACATCTAAATAGCAATAGACATGCAAATGATCAAGGCAATGCAAAGTCGCTCTAGCTTTTGACAGACAAAGAACTTGGTAGCATCTACTCCAATATCTTAACGATTGTAACATTAAATTTATTAAACTATCCGAGCCTAGGCATCGATCTCAAATGTCTAGCCACCTTAATCTGCATTATAACTATGATACATCAGCGCATGACAGTAGTCCGACACCTCTCATAAAAAGGCTCAAGCAGGGTCTTACATTCATGAATGTTTACATATCAATAAAAGATAAAACTAAATTACATACGGCCTCTCAAAAAAGAGCTGGCTGCGTCTAAAACTTCAGTGCCTCTGTCCAGCATATGTGCATATTAGCACCACTTTTTTTCTCACAGCATGTTAATCAACAAGGGTGCTCAATCACACCCACAGTTTATGCCATTTTGTTGAATCACTAGCAGTCCATGTCAATATCATTCATACATCAGAAGTTGCAATATGGCACAGAAAATTAGAACCCAAAAGACCAAACATCAGATAGATGATGGGTAATTCGAAGACCTAAACACACACACGTGGTGCACAGATAAGGGTGCGCTCAAATAAGTCTTGCATGCAGATGATGCCCAACCACACAGGCAAACGAGACAAACAACACACATTTCATAACAACAAAAGGCTGTATGCAGAGTCATTGATTAGACAAAGAAATTCTATGCATCGACACATCTATACCAGCAGCAGCCACAACTTCAAAAGTAATTTTCAAAGACTTTGGTGGTACTTGATAAATGATGCTTCAATAAGTGAAAGGATAAAACACAAGATGCCATTCAAGTAAAATAAAACATTGGAAAATGACATGCTTCCCCCACAATGTGACGACTGGCACTAAAAGAATAGGGGCTTTAAACTAAATTCCTGCAGAGATTGTAAGTTGAAGTGCAACATCTCTGTTGAAAAAATATGGAAAGAGAAATGAGTGATTTCTCCTACAGAGCAAGAGGACATGGGTAGACTTCATATCAAATAAAAGAACCATAATATTCTTATTTTTTAAGGATATGCAGAAAACAGAGCATCAAAAGAACAATATATGAAAAGCTTCTGAAGCTACATTGGGCAGGAATAACCATTGAGATGAACTTAACAACACAAAAAGCCGTACCTGGATTTCAGAAAGTATGCATCCATGCAATGCCATGACCATGAATGCACAATGCCTCAGTGCACCGCTTACTTTAACATAGTTCTTCCAGGGATACCTAAATGATCTGTATGGACCATGAGGTGGCTCCCAGATGGCAAAACCTAACTTCTCACATAACAGAATGAAAAATGGGAAGAATAAGAAAACAAGCCCAACTAATATTTCAAATAAAGCAGATTAGCAGAAAATTACCAGAGCATCTTCTTTGCTGGTGGATTCTACAGCTGCTCTGTAGCCATTATAGAGTGGATCATCGGAGGCCTGATAAGTAAGAATTTTCGAGGGAACCCTTTCATATTCAATACAATTGAGGTACCCATTAACACAACCTAATGAGAAGCCAAATTAGATTAAGTGAACAGGAGGGATGGGGAGAGAAAGAGAATAGACAAAATTATTAACCAGAGAAGTCTTTGAAATCTTAGAAAAATCAGAATAGTAAACCTATGGTGAACCTTCCAAAGAAGTTGCGACCCCCATGAAGTTCTTTACCACTAACTTATGCAAGTCCTCGCCAGCCCAGATGGGAAAAATGCAAACATTTACTGCCAGGCCAACACCAGCACCTAGCGCAATGAGGAAGAAGCGTGCAACAGCTGTATGGATAAATTCCCTTGTCCTATATCCGGACACCATTACAAGAGAATATGTCAGCAAGAAAACTCTAATCCCGTATTCGTAATCCTTCATCGTCGGGTACAGTTTTGCATAAGTTGCAATAGATCCTATCAATAAGAGCAATTTAAACAGATGTTAAAAGTCTAGCTTTAATGGTAGAACAAGAACAAAGCAGAACTTCTCAGAAATCTAGCATATTTTATGTTATAAAATAGACGGACTGACCTATAAGGAATATGCTGAGGATAATAACAGGTTCTTCCCATTCTCCAGCCATCTGGGACAATTCTGCCATGCCTAGAGCAAGCCCTCCTGCTGATAATGTTCCTATGCCCCGGTTTAATCCCTTGCTAAGAGTAGCGCCTGACCAAGACAGCATCGAAACAAGGAAATGAGGAAAATCAGCTTTACAATTGAAAAGAAGTTCCAACATAATTCAAAAACACTTAAGTAGACCTTTCGTTGTGGTACGCGATCAACTGTCTTCCTATTAGCATTTGTAGACAAAAGAATTGTATCCTCTATATGCAACACATCTAATTAGGATATACAGTGAAGGAGCCAAGAGAGATCTGAAAGAAAGTAATCTTTGGCTCATCTTCCAGCCCCTATGTGGGCACACGTCCAAAGAAGAAGTTAGAACAGCTGATGTTAACCTCTAAAGGCACACCCTTTAACAAGATCCTAGTCGACAAATGATAGGAAATTTTGGCCAAAAAATTGGACAAACTCGGGCATAAAAATCGTGCACAACTCTTCACTCTTGCCATATTGCCTTTGCTCAAATGGACACTATCACTGTATACATATAATTAGCCTAGACGGGTTTATCCCATCGTAGACTAAGAACTGGTAATTTGGATCTCAGTCTGTCACCATTCATCTTTCATGAAGTGAACTCAAATACACAAGTGATAGCCTTCAGCACCCACAAAGAGCACACAGCACTATCATGAAAACGATGCCAAACTCAACACACAACCGGTAATGAAATGCACTCCTAGAGGCATAACAAACAACGAATTTGACCGGCACTTTCTACACCGGGAACGAGAATTATCGCGCCATATCCAGCAAAAAGACGGATCAAGCCACTAAAGCGCATGGATAAACAAGAGCCACAGAGAACGAAGAACACGTAGAAATACCTATACTGAACTCGAACACGACGATGACCGTGAGAAGCGCCCAAACATAGTACCGGCTCAAGTCGTTGGAGTTGAAGGGCTCCTTCCAGAATATCAACAGCGAGACCAGCGTCAGAGCCAGGCCCATCTTCGCCGAGAACACGATCTTCCTCGGGTCCGACTTGCCCATGCTGTACGCCCTGGACGCGACCCGCTCCAGGCTCCTCCGCCACCCCGCCGCCGTCTCGCTGGCGCGGCGGTGCGGGCAGCAGCAGCAGGCGCTCCGGCCGCCGACGGACTCGATGCGGGAGAGACCCAGCTCCGAGCAGCCCCGGTTCGAGACCAGACGCTCCCTCAGCGACCCCATCTCCCGCTGCAATTTGATCGAGATCGGCCGCACCTCGTTCGCTGCAGACAGGAACCCAAGAGCGCAGAAACGAAAAGGGTGATCGAGATTCGGCGAGAGGAATGCGAACCGAGGGAGGAGAGGCGGACATGCAATGGCCGGCGGCGTGATTTGGTGACGATGGGCGTGCGTCAGAGAGAGGGGGAGAGAGAGTTCTTCTTTCTCCTTCTTCTGGTTCAATCATTACACGGAAGATCTCTGGTGGGGGATGCTTTTGTTGGCTTGTCGCTTGTCGATAACCGCAGCCTCCGCAAAGCCACGACGATGGTTGCCTTGTACTCGCAGTCAAATGGCCGTTTCCATGTCGACGCTGGACCGAGCACGATTCTGCACCACAGCTAAATCTATCAAACGAATGGGTAGGGTTCGGGTGGGATCATAAATCATTGGGCCTGAATTGACTCACTGACCCATTCGGGTCGAGTTTAGGTCGGATCATAAACTTAAATTGATTCATTAATCCGTGTATGATCATTTATTCGTAATATAAATTTCTCAACCCATACACGACCCGATCCATACACAATTCATAACCGACTTGAGTCATATTGCTAAAAAAATTTATATTTAACTTTATTTAAGAAAACTTGTTTCAAACAATCATATTACTAAAACATCTCCATGCCGTACAAATCTAGTGGACAGTTTTTATAATTTTTTAAAAAAAATTAAGGTTCCGTTTATTTCGCTAGAATTGCGACATTTCTAGAAAATGTTTCCAATGAAGTCTATAGTGAGAGGAAGAAAGAGAAACAGATGAGGTTTGCATTTTTGGGTGGCCACCCGTGGGAAAATTGTCCAAAAAGTCATAGACATATTGCACTTTTATCAATTCAATCTTAAACCTTTCAATTTTACCAATCGAGTTCTAAATATTTTCACTTCAAGCCAATTGAGTATATCCAGCCAATTTTGATCGGAAATTGCTGACATGGACACCGAGCGGGCACGTGGCGCTAATGTGGCATTTTTAAATGATATTTTAATAAATTTATGAATTTTGTACAGTTTTTTCTTTTGTTTTTTCCTTTTCTCTGTTTTTTTTGGGGGGTGGGGGGGTTTGGAGTTGGGGCAGGAAAAAGAGAGGGCCAAGGGCCCTTGTCGGTTAAAATATGATTTAAAAATATCCACATCAGTGCCACGTGGCCGGCCAGTGTCCACGTTAATGATTTCCGGTCAAAAGCGGTATGATAGACACAATTGATAGAAAAAGTAAAAAGGTTTAACACTCGATTGGCAAAATTGAAAATTTTAAGATTAAATTAGCAAAAGTACAATAGGTTTAGAATTTTTTGGACAATTTTCCCCAGCCACCCCTCATTTTTGTTGGCAAAACACAACTAGGAAAAAGGAAAACGGGTCGTCGTTTTTAGGTTCTGAACCAAATTCCAAGTTTTGTGGCCGGCGAGGAGCCCAACGGGCCCAGCTCTCTCTCTCTCTCTCTCTCTCTCTCTCTCTCTCTCTCTCTCTCTCTCGTTTTGTTGGCTAACATGGATTCAGCAAACAAATTACATGTAACTTGCCTGCTGATGTTCTGTAATTCTTCACTCCTCTGTATAATTGCGCGATAGTTTCGATCGTCTACGATCTTTCTGAGAAAAGCAGTATGCCCTGAATCGTGTGGACCGGTTCTTCAATCAACGATTCAATATATGGATATATCGAACACGCATCATACTAGCCCAATACAAGTCAGAAGAACAGATACGGCAAGTTTGCTTTCTCGAATAATATTGTTACATGCCCAACATCTGCTTTTGGTTCAGTACAGGACCCCATTTAGGAACCGAGATTCGCTCATCTTCACCGCAGTCTTCTTCTTCATTTTCCTGGCCGGGGCGGAGTTCTTGAATGTCCAGTATCTCAACTCGGCGGTTCGTTTTCTTCCTCAATGTTATGGCCACGTCCTGTGGGACGAATTTGCCGCATACAATTACTCTGCGCTGCTTCTCCTCTATCAAATGGGTGTCCAGTTCTGTGATCAAGATGAACAAGTAAGCATTTCTGATCTTGTGCAGTTTCTCTCGAGAAGCTTTAGAAAAAATGGATTTACCTCGGATTTGAAGAAGGGCTCTTTGAACTTTTCGGAAGCAGCCATTGCAGTCGATGTTGATCCTAAGTACCATGCAACAGAACTGGCAGAAAAGTTTTCTTTTAGCATGTAAAAGTTGAATACAGCTCTTTGAATGCTTTGATCAAAACACCGGAGCAAAATTCACCTTTCCATTCATGAAACCAGAGAGATGAAAGATCAAGTGCTCAGGATCAGATTAGCGCGGCCGAGATGGCGACTTAAAAAAAGGGGTTACAAAGAAGAGGAAAGATCACAGACATTGGAAATCTTTGCCTTTGGAGTCTAGAGGAATCTGATTCTGATGTCTCGCGTCAAAGAGAGAGAGAGAGAGATAAGGCAAAGGCAAACGTGCACAGGCTAGCCCTCGCTCATTATTCTTGACTTCTCTGCATTGTTTTATGCATGGCAGTGGAATAGAGCATATCCCTCTTTCTTGTAATCCAGAGGTACCCGTGGAAAGCTAAACGCAAAGGCAGGAGGCATCTCTCTGACTCGTCTCACCTTCAGATGCAAAACTGACCCTGAGAAGAGTATCGCGGAACTTGCTTTATTAGATTGGTTCGGTGGTGAAACCGACGCTAGATTAACCTTTTGATTCCTTGTTAACTTTCATGCACATTGTAAATTCCTTTCTCTTTTCGATTTTCCGTCCCTTTTCATATAGAGGCCTATAGCTTATTGCAAATCTGGTATTGAATTATGAGAAGAATCATCAATTCGTCGTTACGGAAAGGTGCATGGATGTCCTGAAGACCTTGCACGAATTTTCAGCTCTAACTAGTCACCCTTCACCAACGGAGCAATTTTTCCTTCTGTGCATCATGAATTGCTTCTTACCCTTTATGTATACCAAGGCCTTTGTCCAATTCATTCAATCCCGAGTGACGCAACTTGAAGTGTCGCAATCTCGAGACGGGTTATGACAAGATATCAGGAACTTTTCAGCTCAAGCTGGTCACACTTAACTCATTCGAGGAACAAATCCTTCCATATGATTGACTGGCCATAAGATGATGACAGAACGGAACTGAAGTTCATTTCCATAATGTGACTGTACAGCCCAGAAATGGAGCAGGAAAAGTGTGTGTGGACTGCGGAATGACATCAAACATGCATGAAGATACACTCACACTCATCCCATGCGCTTGATCTATTAAGTCTCCTCTGTTACAGCCCAATTCACCAACACGATACAGAGAATTCAAAACTCAAACAATGACTTCTCTGCACTCCCTTCCACCCATTGTCCCCTTCAACCTCCTCCTCCACCTCTCCTTCTTGCCCCTTCTCCTCGTCTGGATCCCCGCCGCCCTCTCGCAAGACCCCGCCTCCTCAAGCCCCACCATCGCCTCATGCCAGCCTCGGCTCCTGTCGCTGGCCCCCTGCGCTCCGTTCGTGCAGGGCACGGCCCGGTCGCCGTCCGAGCCGTGCTGTGACAACCTCAGCCAGATCTACACCCAGCAGCCACACTGCCTCTGCCTCGTGCTCAACGACACATCCCTCGTTCCTCTGCCCATTAATGGCACGCTGGTTCTTGAACTTCCCCAGCTCTGCAGCCTCCAAGCCGATGTCTACTCTTGTTCAGGTACAATGAAACAATCAAAGGAACCAAAAAACATATGGGATTCGACCCTGCGAAACCTAACATTTTCGCAAAAGTTCCGGCTTCGGATGAACCTTTTCTACACGATCAATTGAACCTCCTAAAACTTTCAAGGATCGACGAGGGATCTCTCCCTCACGAACGCGGTTTCTTTTATTTCGTGGGCTCGATGTAAACCTTAGTCTACTCGATGATTTGTTGGTAGTTGCACCTATGTATGTTGTCCAAATAATATGTTCAATGTTGTCACATGGTTTTGTCTTTTGGTGGCCTAGGAGTGCCTGCATCTCCAAGCGCACCAGGTCCACAGGTCTCCGCAGGAGCGACGAGGACCAACAGCTCCACGGTTGCTGGTATGCCATCAACATATGAACAAACACAAACTTGTTCAATCTTTTCTCCCTCTTCTTCTGCTTTCTTCTTTTGTTATACTCATTGAGTTCTAACTCTCGTGCAAATTTCTCTATTTTCCAATGTCCCTTTCGCGTCGGAAAATCCCAGCTTCGCCGGTCGTGGAGGTGGCGCCGAGACCGAGCATCATCAGATCCGGCCCCGGCCTGAGCAGAGGCACAAAGTCGGACCGGGAAGGGCAGTCCATGTTTCTAGCAGCGGCTATGGTCCCGTTGTTGTTAGCACGAGTGTTTTATTGAGGATTTGATCTTAATAAAGTTAGGCATTAGGCATGCTTACGAAGGATTTAGGCTATCCGGATGATACGTCGAGTGCTATTACCGATTATTGTTCCTCGCTTATACGAGATCACTCGCGTTATATTCCGATTTTCTCTCCATATAACATAGACAAAAGTTGCATTGCCAACATGTATCGACGAAGGACCTCTCAGTCATAATCGTTTGATCGCGGTTTAGTCAATCACTAAACGATTATTGGTCAACGGTCTTCGCCAGCGAATATTGGGCCGAGGGCCCAGTTCAAAGTCCACAGGCCCATTGATACTGGCCCACTCGTTTGGGTCCGACACTTAATTTTTCTCGCCTTCTTTTATATGGATTCAGGAAACTCAACCTTAATTCCAAAAAAGAAAGAGCCTTCAAACAAAAAAAAAAAGTCGATCTTTTTTCATAAAATTATTTGGAAAAATCAAGAATTTCTATTTTCAAAACCATTTCTAGAGAAATAGGGGGCGTGGAATTCGAGAGGCGACGTCTAGGTCAAAAAAATCATCTAAGGTTAGATTCAAAAGTAGATTCAAAGTCAACGAAAGGTTTACCAACCGTCCAACAAAAAGACAAAAAAAATCAAATCGGGTCGGGTCGGGTCGGGTCGGGTCAAAAAGTGGGTACACAAAAGAAGGTCTAACCTACCGATTTACTTAGTTGGACCGACCAATTTACTATTTTCAACTTGACTTTGGAAACTCAAGACCAAGTCACGTTTCTTTAATCAAAGGAGGCTATGGCGAGTGCCTTCCTCGCGACATCAAGGCAATTACGTCAAGGAATTGCGAAATTGTAATTTAATTTTTCTTTACTTGCAAGGCAACGTGGGTAGAAAGTGCCTTTTGCTTATAATAAACATAAAATTGCAAAATTCTGACTAACTCGATTTTGTCCGATATGTTGGTGCGCCGACGCTAAAGTTCTAATGCAACAAAATGATCCGTCCATTTTGTCCAGCGATGAATCGAAAAAGAAATCTCTATTGATGCTACCTCCTCCTTTTCGTGAAGAGAACGAATCATTTCATCGAAGGATCGGGGCCAAACATTTCATCAAGGGATCGGGGACGAAAACTTTGGATCCAGATCTCCCACGGGAATGATTTGGAAGATCCAAAACATAGTATAATGGTATTTGCTAGAAACCACATAATGGAGACAATCGACCACATAGATGGATCCGATATTGTTTTCTAATGATATCGAAACCCTTTGGGATTTCGTGTTGGCAATCTATAAATCGGTGCTTGTAAACAGTTATTTGGTATCGATTATGGCCCGTTATGTAAATATCGCACTCTCCATCCCGTTATTTTATGCATCGATTTCCGTGCTTTAATCTTTGATAAGACCTTGTCTATGGGTGCCCATATAGAAATGAAGCGATGATCAGGACCAAAGGACTTTTTTTTTTCATATGCTACATTTTAAAAGTTCTTAATTAATTACCTTGCCGTGATTGTACAATACGAGGATGGATGCTTCTAAATTTAATTAGCCGTTTGATAAAAATAATAAATATATCCCGAACGTTATGTGAAACCACACAACATTTTCACGATACCACGAGACTCACGTTGTCACGCACGTTACGACGGGAGATTGATCTCTCAAGGAATCGCAAAAACACCCGTTCGTTGACCTAACTTTTGGCAAGTCCCTCGAGACTTTTACCTATTGGTTTTACTTTTGATTTCTGACTCGACTTTGACCATGACTTTTCTTCTAAACGTTTGTTCGCGGAAAACGAATAATATCTTTCGTAAAAATGATTAGTTATATAGCTAGAAATAATTAACCACAAAAAATATTTTCATTATCGTCAACAATTTAGGCCTAAATATTATCATGGACTGTGAAAATATTACGTCAATTCGCGTTTGTAAGCGATAAAAGCGATCGTTTTTATGAACATATTTTCCAAAAAAACGTATGTTACCCGCGAAACAAACGGACCCCAAGTTATAATTCCTCTATTCGCACTTTTTATGATCATCACTCAAACGTAAAATTATACATGGAAAACTTCGATAAAATCATCTGATTTTTGCCCTAAATTCAAAGTATCGAACATTCGCAAATTTTATAGGCGTTGTGGCAAGACAAAATCTCCCATTCCGCCAAAAAAAACTTCCCACAAATTACGGGATCTAAGCAGGTCCTCAAAAGACTCAATCCCGACCCTTGTTCGAGCTTCGAGATCACAAGAACGCAAAACTTTCATCGAGGGAAATTAAGAGCGCGAGATGTGAGGGTCCCGACACGTTAAAATAAAGAAACGCATCCGTGGAGCCGAACTACTGGATGGGGGACAAGTCATGGAGGGCTCTCGTAAGGACGGAAGGTCGCTTCCTTTGGCGAGATTCTACCAACTAAATAACGAGAGGGAACAAATATGAGATATCGGTGCAATTTTAGTTCCTCTCCCAAAGTGCCCAGTACGAGACCTAAGAACTTCCCACGAATCGCGCGGGGGGGTCGCGCGACTCGCTGTGGCTTCGATTTCCCGGTCGCATCTTTGACCCTTCGACCTTGCTCTTGAACGGGCGAATGGCACGATGACGGGTGCATTCCGACGTCACCGATCACGCCACGTCCTAAGATTCGACCTCTCCCCGAAAGTCTACCCTAGAGCAACCCTACTGCCGCTAGCATCCAGCAAAAGAATAAAAATTCGTACTTTCGCGCGGACAAAAATACCCCCCCCCCACCACCCCGCGGGGCCCGCGGGGCTCTGGTTCCCTGCATCCGATTCGACCGAAAATTTTCCCCCTTACCTGCCGCGAGGAACCCGAGGAGACGGCGCCAGCCAATCACGAAAGAGCGAGCAATTATCCGAAAGTGGATCTATAAGCAGAAGAATAAAATGAAATGAAATAAATTGTTTTTGCCGACATCATTAGTAACAAAAAAAAAGGAGACGAAAATTACAGTTAATAATACATAACCATCAAAAACTAAGCTCATCAGTTTGTTTCTGTTCCTAATTACAGAATATTACAGAGCTGAGCTTTTTATTATTTTTTTTTCATATTTCCTACGATTTAAGCGGCGGATTAAACTACTTAACAACGGCGGAATTACCGAAAATTCCACGCGGCAAAAAAAAAAGAAGGAAGAAGAAGATGAAATTAAGTAAAATTAGGAAGTTAAAAAAATAAAAAAAACACAAAAAAACGAAAGAGGGAACCACTAGCACGACGCGCGACGCTCCCCTGCTCCCTGCTCCGGCAGTCCACGCGCTGATCCCCGCCGCCTCGGCCGCCGCCTCCTAGTCGTCGCCGGGGCTCTCTTCCGGCGCGGCGTTCAGGTCGAAGGCCCCGCCGCTCGCCCTCGCGGGCGCGCCGCCGGGCGTCTCCTCCTTCACCCCCTCCTCCTCCTCCTCCTCCTCCTCCTCGTCGGCCGCCGCGATCCCCACGCCGGTCTCCAGCGCCGACCTCCACGCCTTGCCCCGCTCGTCCCCCCCTCCCCCGCCCCCGGCGCCCCCCGCCGCCCTCTCGAAGTACTTCACCGCGACGTGCATCCGCCGCACGATCGCGAAGAACTCCTCCACCTCCGCCTCGCTCGGCGGCGCCTTCCCCCCATCCGACAGCGGCGGCGGCGGAGGCGGCCGCGGCACCTCGAGCCCCGCCGCCGCCAGCTTCCGCTTCCTGCGCCGATCCGGATCGCCGTTCTCCCCGGCCTTCCTGATCTTGTTCTCCGCCTCCATCGCCTTCTTTCTACTCCCTCCCTCCCTCCCTCTTAAGCCGATTCCTGGAACCGAGGACGAGGTTTCACGAAAGAGACAGCGAGCTCCTCCGCCGCTACATATAAGACTGTCGGTCTTCGGAGTCTTACTTTAATGGAGGAAAATCATTTGTTCCGCATGGTTTACCTCAAAACGCTGGTCGTTCAGAGAGAGAGAGAGAGAGAAGAGAGAGAAGGAAGGGGAGTGGGGGGGAAGTTTCTGAGAAGTTCCACCATGCCACCATGGGCGTATCCCTGCTTCGGCTGTCCGAAAGTAGTTTCTTTTCTCCTCTTCGCCCGGGAACGTCAATCTCGGCCGTTGGATGAGCGGGAATCCCCTCGGGGGTGCTGACGTCACGGATTGTTTGGCCCAAGTGACGGCATAGGCATGGCGACATCTGTTTGGTGGTGATTGACGGTGACGGGGGTGGAGCAGCCCCACGCGCGGGGGGTTGGGGGGCCGGGAGGCCACGCGCGTCAGCCGTTTGACTAGGACCGACGCCAGGAATGTCAATTCAACCCAAAGAAATATTGGGGAAAATGGCACGAATGACCTGAACTTTGACTCAGTGTGAAATATGATTCATAAAATTTTTAATTTATTTAGTGTCATTCATGTAATGTAGCCAAATATGCAATGTGATTGATATAGACCCTAAACTTTAATTTTTTTTTTTGGTAAGGACTAAACTTTAATTTAGTCCCTGAATAATCTGAAAATGTCTAATATTATCTCAGAACTTGAATTAATTGCATGACAACATTGAACATTTTTATATATTCAAAAATCCAAGGATTGCATTGAACAATTAAAAGTTCAAGGATCACACTGCACATTGAGTTAAAGCTCATGGACCAAGTTAAACATATTAAAAGTTCAAGGATCACACTGCACATTAGATAAAAATTCGGAGGCCATTTGTATCATTATTTCAAAAAAAAAATCGAATGAATATTTGTTTCATCAAATGTCCCACTAGTCGGTATCTTGATCGAGCCATGATTGACATAACAATGTATATTTTTTTTCATGGACCTTTTTTTTTTATAAAATATCAGGGGAAATAAATTCTATTGGACCCTTCCTCGATGACATCGATTCAGATTATGTCGCGTTAACCGATTGTAAAGGTACATACCTGGTTATACTCTATTTGCTACAAGCTAACCCGTTGCGATCGGTGAAAATGATTGGATCGGTGTTTTTCCATGATGCTAGGAAAGATACATGTCCGCACGCAAAAACAGGAGAAGAAAGATACGTGCAACGTCCTTATGTATACACAGCACAACTCTGATGTACGCGTGTCATCGTCCAATTGGTTTTGTATCACCAATTATTGGTGTACACTCTAATAATACAGCATCATCACCAATAATTGGTCTACATTCTAATGATACAGCATCGCCAATTATTGGTTTTCCTTACATCGCTAGTGTGTTTGTCTCTTTTTTTAAAAAATGGCTCAAATGTCCCTTGAATTTTAGTCTATGAATTTTAACCTCTGAATTTTTTATTTGTTCAATATAATTCATGAACTTTAACTCAATGTGTAATGTAATCTCTGAATATTTTGTTCACTCGATGTGGTCCCTGGATTTTTTGTAATATTAATTTAGTCATTAATTATATAAGAATGTTTAATGTTGTCATTGGAATGACTAAAATGGATATGTACCAAAAGTCTAGGGACCACATTGAACAAACTAAATGTTTCGGGGACCACATGTCACATTAGGCTAAAGTTAGGGACCACATTGAAAAAAATAAAAAGTTTATGGATCACATTTCATATTTAATCAAAATTCATGGACAATTTGTGTCATTATCTCTTTTTTTATTTAGGGGTCGGCTGGTGTTTGGGTCGACCTTAACTAACTAGATTGATCCATCTTCTTGGCCAGTTTAAGGCCGCACTCCCCAGCGTCGGCCCGGTGTATATGGGATTTCTTTGCCGAAGCGCTCCAAAAAGAAGAGCAAATGCTATTACAATCTAAGCCAACCTCGTAGGCATGTCGCTACAATCTAAGATTTCGTTTGTTTCGCAGAAAATGAATAACCTGAAAATCATTTTCCTAAAAATGATCGCTTATAAAAATGAATAAACGAAAAATGTCTTCATCGTCCATGGAAATACTGTAATGAAAATATTTTTCACTAAGAAATTATTTCAAGCGATACAAATGATATTTTTTTGAAAATAATTTTTAAAATTATTCATTTTTCGCGAAACAAACGCGTTCCAGGCTAATCAAATTGTCTTTTTTTTTAACCCCGTTTTTCAAGGGCTATTGGTAAAAACGGTGGACTCAAGCGCGAGTGAGGGTCACTGTTGCATAGGCGACATTGGCGGTTTCCTTTGAATTTAATTTTGACTAAGACCCATAGAATAGGGCCGGTGGTGGGTCAACTTAATCAAGTCACGAAAAGTAAGAAGGAAATAAAAGAAGAGAGAGAGGATCTCTTTTCGGGGAACAAGAATAAAGAGTACCACAAACAGAAAGAAAGAAAAAATCCTAGTTTAATAAAAAAAATCATAAAAGATTCCGAGTTTTACCTACTGCTATGACATTAATATCTCAATTTTTTTTGTAACACGAACTACCAAATTTATATCCAGTGTGGTAAAAATACAATCTGTCTATCCAAAAAATCCTAATTCGGGGTATTATTGTTATAGTGGACATAATTTATAATTTTTTGTGACATGGTAGAAAATTGGCTTTATCCCCTAATGAATTCCAAACTTTAAGTCCAATCTTAATTTTGCCAAAACTTTTTAATGTCTACAAAAAAAAAACCTTCAACTATAGGTTCAGTCCCAAATTCGCCCCAGGCTTTTTTTTTGTCTAAAAAATAATTACCAACTTAAATGTTAGTCCATATTTGCTTCGAACTTTTTTTTTTGTCTAAAAAAATTCATCAACTTTCAATCTAGTCTTGGATCTCTCTCCGTTAACCCTCTGTCCAAATGTCGCCATTAGTTATTTAATATGGTATTTTCGAGTCGGTAACAACTCCACATCAGCAAGGTGACGTGGAAATTTTTCTCCAAAACAAAACTATTATTTGAAAAGGATCTCAGGGACGGCTAATGGCGATTTTTGGATAAAGGGGCAGATTTGGCACTAAAGTTCAAGTTCAGGGTAGATTTGAAATAGAACTATGAACTTGAAATTCATGTTTTTTTTAGACAAAATAATGTTCGGGGTAGGTTTGGATTGGACTTAAAGTCAGGGTCTTTCATTAGACAAAAAAAAAAGTTCGGGGCATAATTGAAATTGAACTTAAAGTCGAACATTTTTTAGGGAATTATGCCGTATAAAATTCAGGGTTTCGCCGCCACGGTCAGCATATTTTTAAGGTCTTTGTTAGTATTAACGAAAAAGAAAAGACGGACCAGAAAAGCAATCTAAAACAAAATAAATAAAAAAAGACCGAAAATCAATATATATATATATATATATATATATATTATAAAGAAAAATGTATTGCGCTTGCGCGTCACACAACACCCCAAATACCAAGGACAATCCACATGGTTTATGCTGAAAACCCGATCCGATTCCTCAATTGATTGCTCCGTACCCTACTGCGACGTCGCCGGAAAAGACGAGCCACGATGGTTCCGAGAAAGACAACATGATGTTATTGGCAATCCATCTCGTTCGCGCATTACCTGGTGCGGTCACGTGAACGTATTTTTTTTTAATTTTTGTGGTACTATTATGTTCTCCAATCGGGCTTTGAAAATTGAAAGTGAAAATTGACTCTATTTGGTGCTTTTGGTTTGGTCTTCTTGGTCGATTTCTTGAAATTATGGAAGCAAGGAACCTTGTTGGAACTTTCAAAGTGTTCTTTTTGCAGTTTTTAATCGGAGTTAAATAGGTAGGTGCCAATAATAAATCCGGCTTTTAAAAGGTGGGATAATTGCATAAATGATCTCTGAACTTTAGTTCAATGCGCGATATCGTACTTGAAATTTTGATTTATTTAATATGATTCTTGACTGTTTGATAAATATTTGATTAAGTTTCTAGATTATGTGAACTTATCCAATATTATCCTTTCATTAATTCAAATTCAGAGACAATATTGTTCAAGTATTATACTACATTGAATAAATTAAAATTTCATGGATTACATTGCACATTGACAAAAGTTTGGGGATCGCATTAAAAAAATTAAAAGGTCAAAGACGACATTCATAGAGCATTTACGTCATTTTCCCTTAAAATATTTAGTAGATGAGTTGATATCACAAAAAATCCCAAATTGGGTGCACTTGTACCACATTTGCTCCAAATTAAATGTGGGCACTTGTTCTAGAAAGTCCAAAAGCAATTAATTTGTGCCTCCCCAAACTAATTTTCATACAACAGAAAAATTCCAATCGAAACACTTGCGATATATCTACAATCCGATTTTGTCCAAAACACGTGTGGCAGACAAGTCAGATGATCAACGTGTGACACGAAAATTTGACATAAATGGGGTGCATAAACGACGTCATTTCTGGGAAGTCAGATTCGAAGAAAAATGAATTGAGAATGGTAAATCAACTAATTTTACCCCAATTGCGCATAGGATTTTGGTAGATCTATCATGAGTGTACCTGTTTGAATGAGGATTTTTGTGATAGGAAAATATGTTTAAGGTAAATATGGTACGGATATTCTAGTTTGAGATTTTTTGTGACATGAAAATTAATTTGGAGTAAATATTTCACAAATATACCAGCTTGAAAACTTTTTGCGATAACAATTTTGTGCTACACTTATTTAATGTAAAATGAATGATTTGGAAAATATTTCCTAAAAATAATTGTTGGTATCGGTTCAAATATTTATTTAATAGAAAATATATTTATTATCGATAACAATTTATGCCTAAATATTTTTAAGGATAGTGAAAGAATTTTTCTTTTGTTTATTTTTGTTCGAGATACAAAGCAATAATTTTTAGAAAAATATTTTCCAGATCATTTGTTTTCCGGGAAAAAATTTTCCTCATTTCCAAGGGTTTGGTTCACTTGGGAATATGAGTCAGCGAAAAACCTATGCTTAAATTTAGGAAAATATTTGACAACAAAAAATTCAGGAAACTGATTTATTCTTTGAAAAATCAGAAATCTTTTTTCCAAATATATGATTAGGTATTGTTGCTTGGACATGAAAATCTATGCCTGGGCACAAAAGCCCCAACGTTGATTCCCCGGTCTCCACATCTAGGACCAAGTCTCTGGCGCTCGGGACCCGCCCATCAAGTTTAGGCTTGTGACCTTGGTACTTGTGCCGGGATCCCTGACATCCACAATCGGGTCCATCAAGGTCAAGCCAGGGACCCCAATGCCCGTGTCTAGACCCTAGTGCCAACGCTCGGGTCCATTGAGGCTAGGCCCAAAGCCCCGACACCCATGCCCAATCCCTTGGCACTTGGGCCATGTCCACAAAGCCCAAGTGTGAAATCCCGGTACATGAGCTCGGATGTGATCCCCAACATTCGAGCTTGGGTTCACAAAGGCCTAGCCCAAGTCCCCGATGCTAGAGTGCTGGTCCCTGAACTTGGGCCCGGTTCTCAAAGGCCATGCCCAAGTCCTTAAAGCTCGAGCTCAAGTCCTTGGTGCCCGAGCCAAGGTCTATTGAGGTTGAGGCTCGGGACCCTGATGCCCGTGCCCAAGTCCATCAAGGCTGGGCTCGAGACACCGATGCCTGCAGTCGGGTCCTTGGAGGTTGGGCCTAGTACCCGATGCTTGCGCCTTGGTCAATCAAGACCGACCTAGGGACCTAGGTGCCTGTACCTTGATCCTAGCAATCGAGCGGGGTCCATTGAGACTGGACCTAGATTCTATTGCTCATACCTAGCTGTCCATGCACAAGTTACTAGTGTCCAAATAGTGTGTGTCTATTTAGAAAAATCAAATCAGATTTTCCATACCAAAAGACCGAAAATATTGTCTAGCTAATATTCAGGTTTCGGTCAAATGCCGGAAAATATCGCCATTTTTCTTGAAAAACATTATCCAAAAATGTGACGTATTCCACGAAACAAACGGAACCTAAAACGTCTCTCACTCTGTACACTCACACGTTACCCTGAATACACGTGCAAAGTTGGTAGAGTTTCCAAACTACAAAGTAAAATGATCATACGTTGTATTCCTTTTCCTGGCAATGCTGCAAATGCGGTCAATCGTTTACTTCAAACAACCCAATTTTCAATACACCGTTTTCCCAATTACAAAATAACAGGCGCATGGATCCAAACGGCGATAAATATCAATCCATTCCCCATTGTCGTGCTGCTTCCTTCGCACATGTCATACGTCTTATCGGGTAGGAAACAAGTAACATCTAAGCTGTGTTCGATCCTTTGCTCGGAAACGAGTGGCGCCTGATGAAACAAGCGTCGCTCGATCCACGCACCCGCCAACGACCGAATCTCCCTCACGGGATTCTATTCCAATCCCCACCACAAGCGGTCCCGCTCGGCGGCAAAGGAGTCGCCCGTCCTTCGCAGCATCCCAAAGCTTTGATTCGGGTCGCGATTGAGATTCCTGAACGGCCCGTGGCGGCATCGCCCGAGCACTTGACGCGACGAGAGATTCCCCAGCTGCCGGCATCTTAGCGGGGCCACGATGACGGGCCGGCAGCTCGCCGACCACGGATCTTAGGGCGGCACGCGGTGCGGAATTGTTATGATTCGAGACACCTTTACGGTAAGCGCCGGAGGAAATTGCGCTCGGTCGGCCCTTCCGCACCCTTTTTGACAATCGAACAAAACAACCAAAAAAAAAAAAAAAGCCACCGCGTAGCTCCTTGATTGGAGCCGTGGTGGGCCATCTCTGCGGGCCCCAAGCGGCGCCAAACTTTTTCAATTTTCAAGCCCACGTGGGCCCACCACAATAAAGAGGGCTTGACTTTTGTGGCCGTCGGTAAATGCCACGTGTCAGGTGAAGGCCCAATTGCTTTTTTGGTCGCGAATTTCTTTCCTTCCAAAAATATTAAAAGACAAAAAGAATAAAGTATTGTGAACTAAAAGAAAAAAATCCGGTGAAGAAGTCGTCAGCGATTCGCGCACGTTCACATTTGCACATCGTCCGAGGTTCGGGATGTTTTCGTGCTAACGTACAAGGAAGCGATGTTCGTGTCTTTTCTTAAATTTAAAAAATAAAAGTAATTTAAAATCGCAACGATTGTGAAAAAAACTGTATATGATTTCACATGCCGGTTATTTGAATTAATTCATATGTTTCGAGGAAAGCCGAGAAGTTTGTTTTCGCGAAAAATGAATAATATGAAAAATATTTTTCTTAAAAATGATCTTTTGTGCCGATTAAGACAATCAGTCAATAAAAAAATATTCGATCAATATCACGAAAAATTTCAAACTTGTATATCTATGAAAAATTTGTCTCAAATTAATTTTTGATCACGAAAAACTTCGAATTGGTACACCTGTGATAAATAACTCCAAACTAGTACACTTGTGACAAATTTATCATCTATTAAATTATGTTAATGCCACGAAAAATCATAAATTGGTAAACTTGCGACAAACGGAGAAGTAAAACCCCAAGCTGATACACCCATAACTGCCATGTGTCATCTAATTTAGCAATTTGAAGTTAAAATTTAACGAAAATAAACGGAGGATAAATTTTGTCACAGATGCACCGGTTTGAGATTTTTTGTTGTCAAAAAATTAATTTATGGTAAATTTATCGCAAGTGTACCATTTCTAAGTTTTTCGTGATACTAACCCAAAATTATTTTTATCGTTGATAATAATTTACGTCTAAATATGTTCGTGGATGATGAAAATATTTATTGCTCATTCATTTTTATGAACGACACAAGCAATTGTTTCTAGAAAAATGTTTTCTAGATCGTTTGTATTTTGCGAAATAAACGGAGCCTAAAAGTAAAAGTCAACTCGGGCCCGATGCGATGTACGAGATTTGCAGTAATATGGGTTAATGACTATTAGGAGACATTTATCTAATTATGGGCTTACCATTCTATCCAAGCCCAATGGGCCTAAAACTAATTGTGGGCTTGCCTTGAACATAAAAAGAAAAAGCCACCGCGTAGCAAGGGTGTCATTGGGACGAGTCGGGTCGGGCTTTCCCGATACCCGACCCGACCCAAAACATAAAGGGTTGCGCTTGCCCCGCCCTGCCCCTACCCAAGACCCTATTCAACATTTAGCTCGGGAGATGGGTCGGGTAGGGTCGGGTCAGTGCCGTTGCCACAATGCCAAAACGCCCCCTGCTCGGTTTTTGTTCGGCTCCAGCACCCCTTTCTCTCGATTGAAGGTTCTATGGATGGGGTAGCTCCTCCGCCTCATGCCGCCGTTTCCAGCGGCTCTCGACTTCTGGAAGGGCATGAACTAGATGGTGGCCAGCTGAGACCCCCGTTGCCGGCTTCCCCTCCTTTGACCTCGGTGTTATCACGGTGGTCGAACCAAGATCTACCTCGTCATGGAGCTCGATGGCTACGGCGAGCAATTCTCCAAGATCGTTCGCCACGGCCACTTGACCGAGCCAGTTGCTCAGCGCTACTTCCAGTAGCTCGTCTTTGCCCTCTGCTCTTGCCACCATAGCCGCCCTGGAGGTGGTCTGCAGCTGCAGCTACAATGGGTCCAAGGCTGACGCTTGGTCCTGCGACGCCATCCTCTTCGTCCTCCTCGCCGGTTTCATGCCGTTCGACAGACCACAACCTTGTCTAGATCTAGGGTTAGAGAGGGAGAGGGAGTGGGGTTTGGTGGTTATGTGACTTCTATCTAGATCTAGGGTTTGTACGTAGAAAGAGAGAGAGAGGAGAGAGAAAAGGGAGAGAAGGGGAGAGAGAATAGTTCAGAAGTGTTAATGGGTCGGGCTTGAACTTTCTCTAATCCTAGCAATACCCATATCTAAAAGTCCTATCCTAAAAAGACTGAGGCCTAATCCCAAAATAGCTCAAATTTTAGGATCGAGCCTGGCCGACACGGGTTGGGCCGGGCCAGCTCGGATCTTTTTGACACTCCTATTGTGCAGCTCCTTGACTGGATCCGTGGTGGGCCATCTATGTGGGCCCAAGCCGCGCCAAACTTTTTCAACTTTCAAGCCCACGTGGGCCCACCATAATAAAGAGAGTTCGGCTTTTATGGCACTTTGGTAAATGTCACGTGTCAGCTGACGGCCCAATGCTTTTTGCTTGCGATTTTCGTTCCTTCCAAAAATATTAAAAAACAAAAGAATAAAGTATTATGAATTAAAACAAAAAATCCGGTGAAGAAGTCGTCGGCGATTCCCGCACGTTCACATTTGCACGTCGTCCGAGGTTTGAGATATTTCGTGCTAAAGTACAAGGAATCAATGTGCGTGTCTTTCTAAAATTTAAAAAATAAAAGTAATTTTAAATCACAAAGACTACGGAAAAAAAACTGTTTTACGATTGTACGCATCATCGCCTCATCGGTTCTTTGAACATATTAAAAGGTTTCGACGAAAGCTAAGAAGTTTGTCGTGCAAAAAATATATGATTTAAAAAATATTTTCTTTAAATAAGATAATCAGTTAATAAAAATTCATTGAATTAATACTACGAAATATCTCAAACTGGTATATTTGTGACAAATTTATCTCGAACTAATTTTTTGACCACAAAAAATCCAAAATTATTACGCTTGTGATAAATTTACCTAAAACCAAATCCTAAACTGATACACTTGTGATAAATTTACCATCCATTAAATTTGATTAATACTACGAAAATCAACAATCGATAAACCTATGACAAACAAAGGTAAACCCAAAATCGGTACACTTATAATTGCCACATGTCATCAAATTTAGCGATTTAACCATAAAATTTAACAGAAACAAAAGGAGGATAAATTTGTCACAAATGTATGAATTCAGGATTTTTGTGGTCAAAAAATTAACTTCACGTAAATTTATTGCAATCGTACCACGTGATATTAACCCAAAATTATTTTTACTGTTGCCAACAATTTACATTTAAATACGTTTGTAGATGACGAAAACATTTATCGCTCATTCATTTTTGTGTGCGATACAAGTGATTGCTTTTAGAAAAATGTTTTCCTGATCATTCGTATTTCGCGAAAAACACAAACAAACGGAATCTTAAAGTAAGAGTGAGCTCGGACTTGATGCTATATGCGAGTTTTGCAGTAATATGGGCTAATGTCTATCAGGAGACACTTATCTAATTATGGGCTTACCATTCTGTCCAAGCCCAATTGGCCTTATACTAATTGTGGGCTTGCCTCGCTCAAGTTAGGCCCAACCTTTTTAGCCCAGGCCTCAAGAGTCAAGGCCAGCCCGGTGATCACCTCTGCCATAAGCAAATGCAAAATCGTAGCTATTGAATCGACCCGACCCTTAGCGACACACGTCTATTGATACGAATCACTAATCTCCTGAATCGCAAGCGAATGAATCGACTTGCTAAGGAATCTACGATTTGATAAGTATCTACCGATTGAAGCAATTCAGTTTGTTGTGCGTTACGATTCGATTCGATTCTGGATTCACGATTCACAAATTTAAGATCCCGACTCACAACTATTCACAAATATAGGCGGGATTTCCAGATCCTAGTAAGAAGTAAAAGCTTCCTACACGATTCCATCTCCAATAAGAGTCGAAATTCTTCCTCTGTCGTCTTCGTTTTTAGCTCATTCGAGCATTTGTAAATTGAAAATTAATGCTTGGTTACCCGAATTGATGCGGGTCCGGCCTGCCCGGGACGCCCCCGCCTATTCGAGTAGGCCTAAAAACACGCCTTTGTGCAACGGATCCGGACGTTGGGTTGGGCCGACAATCGAAGGCGGGTTATCCTGGGCCTTGCTATGTATCAAGTTAATCAAGATATTGTTTTGTGAAATTGTCATCACAAGAAGCCAATTGCACTAGCAATTGAATGTGGAGCAAAGCAACAAGGTATAGGCAAAACCAGTAACTTCAGAGGATTTTCTTTCTCCGAGATCCATATGCATTTCTAAAGAACATACCATCTACGGTTAGACTGTCAACATTTTCACCTGAAAGTCTTGCAGAATCAGCGATTCGGCGATCGACAGCTCGCCCCGGTTCGAGACCTCCTTTGGTATATGCTCTGCACAACCACCATACAGGCAAGCAGGAGTAGTAATTTGCAACAACTTACTAGGATGGTAAATTCAGTGCATCATCAATCCAAGCAAGCTCCTCCTTGTCTAGATTGATCTCGATGTTCGCAAGATCATGCATCTTGTCCCCGCCAAACTCACTCTCCGGAAGATTCTCGTCGTTTCCCACAATTTCATCCTGAAGACCATCGTCAGACTCATCCCGGAGCAGCAAATTCTCATCCGAGCCGCCCCAATCAAACTCCTCAGTGATTGACATTGATGGCACCGGTTCTAGTAACAACTCTGGGATGCACGAATCATCATATAACTGTGGCTCCGATCCTGCAGCGCCAAATACCCACACCTTGTCCCTGCCACGTTGTTCTGGGGCTAATTCATCGTGGCGCTTACCGGATGAAGAAGAACTAGGAGCATCGAGCACGGATGAAGGGGATGGAACCCAGAAAGAAGGATCAGTTGAGTCTTGAAAACTAGTGTTGTTCTTCCCCGGTATAGAGAGGGCATCGAATTCAAGCTTCTTTCTTTGGTAAGCTAGCGCAGCCTCTTCCGCAGTATTAAACGTCCCGAGCCACACTCGAACTTTCCTGATAGGGTCTCGAATCTCGGCCGCAAATTTTCCCCACGGCCTCCTCCTTACTCCTCTATATTCTGAAGGAAGTGGCATGTTTTTCTTTTCTCGGCATGCAGAAACAGCGGAACCAAACTTCTTGCTTATGCTAATATACTTCTGGCCACCGGTATTTGCGCGGGAGCATCTCTCATCAGATGATTTACGTGCATTGACAGGAATGACTATCTCCTTGATGACCTGCTTATTCTGCTTAAACATGCCCCCATCAACAATGCACATGCCCTCGTCATCGCTGCTCGAAGAATCAGTCACGTCAGGGTCATTATACATCACACGGATTCTCCTCACATGTTCGAGATTTTTCTCAACACCCGGTCGCTTCTCCTTAACTTTCCTGCAACTCGTGATTGGGTGCCACAATCTCCTATCAATACCAGGCATCTTCACTTACCTGAAAGATCTACCGGGCTATGAACCAATTTTACCTCAGGGAATACAAAAAAGAAAAGCAGAAATATATAAAATCTCGAGTTCTTTTGACTATCCTAGTTTCAACTCCAAACCCAGTGACACCAAGTTCCCAGGATCAAAATCAAACTTCTGCCTGTTTGACAATAAGCCCCAGAACACTCCGATCCAAGGCAAGCCCTGCCCAAATTATTTAGTAGAAATAAGAATCATCAAGAAAACCTAAAACCCATCAAAAACCTCAGTACAGATCACAAGGCAAACACGAAGTTGGACCAACAGACGACAGAATCATTAACTGATCATTCAGTGCAAACCAATTCATCTTCCAAGAAAACCTAAAACCCATCTAAAACCCCAGTGAAAATCAGAAGACGAAACCCCAAATTCAACGCAAAGACTGAAAGAAACAGAGAGCTCACGAACCGTTTCGACTTCGATCGGACGGAACAAGGTGGGATTACACGGTCCGACGCTCCGACCAAGCGACCGATGTTGCATGCACCAGGCGGAGCACAAGTGGGGCGCGTGCGTGACTGACCCGAGGAGCAGAGCAGAGAAACAGAGCTGCGTCAGAGCTCCAGTGACCAGATCAAACCCAGACGACATAAATCCCACGTTTCTTGATCTTGGCTCGACTTCTTCCTCCGTTTGACTCGGCAAAACCTGGCCCCTTGGGAGGCGAAAGCAGACCGGACAACGATCAAAAACCCACACCCAGAAACACAAGATTCAAAATTCCACAAGATTCATTTCCATAACACAACAGAGACGAGGGAGCGGATCGCACTTAAATCGAAAAACGGCGAAAAGGGTCGCGCGAAAATGGGAAAAAAAACTTCACTGCTTACTCGAAATGGATGCTCGGAGCTTCACCAATTGCCCTCACTCGCAATTTGAAAAGGCAAAATGATTCAAAAGATTCAAACTCCCCGAGCGTTCCCTCGTGGGGGCTCTGCTTCCCTCTGCCCTCTGCCCTCTGCCTCTCCTCTGGAATTGAATTGGGTCTGCCTCAGCCTCACCGCAAGGCTCTGTATTTTCTTGCCACTTCCCCAAGGCAAACACGAGATCGACGGGAAGATTAATTTAGAGCAAGCGTTTCTCCTTTCGCCCGTTTGGTTGAAAATGGACGAAAGTTTCGATTTTTAATTGTTTTCTTCCCCTTTTTGAAGGGGTCATTTAAGCCAAGCATGCACGAAAAGAGGACCAGCTGTCCACCCAGTCCCGTCTCTAACTCTAAGCTATGGTTAGTCCACGCCAGCGATATGAGTTACTTCGACCGGAGTAGGCTTCAGATCGGGATCCTTGAAACTATCTTCGTCGGAGTATGTTCCTAATTTTTTGAAATCGGAAATCAAATTGGTCGGCTTAGGATTAACCCGAGAACCGGCTTGTTGTTTTTTTTTTTTTTCCTGATTTCGTTTTCTATTAAATTGCTCTATCGTATGGAATATTTTTGCAAAAGCTCATAGTAAGGACACCACGACGACCTGCTTAGGTCGAAATGCTCGATCTTCATGATTTTAGCAAAATTTTTTTATTAAGAGACTGGTTTTTAAGACCCGTTAAAACTGATTCAAAGTTCAGAACTGGAAACAGAATCAATCAAGGCCGGTTACCAAATTTTTTTTACTCGGGCAACAAATCGGTCCCCATCTGAATTGGCTCAGAACTGACTAAGTAAGACCAGGTAGGAATTGAACCGGCCCGGTTGCTCCGCCTTAATTGAACCGGCCCTGTGGCTTGGAACCGACTAAGTAAGACCGGTTAGTGATTGAATCGGCCTAGTTTGTTTGCCTTAATTTTTGATCTCTTCCACTTGGACATTGCATTTCCTCTGTTTTGGTCCTTGCAAATGGTAAATATTCATTTACAATTTGTCATGATAAAAGGGAATTCGTTGCCTCCCCTTGTTTATAGAAACGAATTACAGGGGTTTATTTTAACCCTCATCTGGGAATGAGGTTTCGGTTGGTGGGATCTTCCTTTTGCTTTTTGTTCTCTTATCACAAAGCTGAATAATTAATGCATGGTTAATACTCGAGTGGCCAACTCGAGTGATTGCTTACAAATTAAATAAGAAGGCTGGTTCGATGGAGCTAATGTCCATTTCGCATAAGTCAACTTAGTTGAGGTCGAAAGCTTGTCGAAAGCAGAAATATCGACATGAACCATCATCAATGTCGTTTCTTCTGGATAGAAATCATCAATGTCTATATAGAAAAGTTGTTTAGAAAAAGAAAGACAAAGACCCGGTGCATGGGTGTGAACGAGATGAGATGCCGTTAACGTTGGATATTTCAATAGTTTTGTAACGGCTTTGATGAAAGTTACGAAGGTCATAAAAGTCATTATTTTGTAACGATTTTGGTAACAGTTTCGATCGCCATAAATTATAACGGTTTTTCAAACGGTTATGACCGCTGTTAATTTTTAATGGTTTTGTAATGGTTTTCGATTGGATACAAGAATTGATGTAGGAAAAAACGGCTCTCTCTTTCGTTTACCAACAAATTGTTACTCCGAACATAAACCAAAACAAGAAAATTCTTTTCTCTCCTTCCATTTTCTTTCCTTTCTCTGCTAAGCTTTACATACAAATTTGTTGTACCTGTTCCCTCTATTATTCAATGAAGAGTAAAGAGGAAGGTCTGTTATATCCCGAGAGGAAGCCGCTAGAGCCCATTGCACCAAGCTTCAACACCGAGGGATGGAATTATCTTTAAGCACCGTACTTGCACGCCTTAGAAAGTTGAACTTATTTTCATCTTTTCCAACAATCTTAAGAATAATTTTCTAGTGTGCATCACAACGTGAGGCCCGACGTGATTCGGTGATGTCGCAACTCAAGAAGCGATGCGGCGAGTCTGCATATGTGTTTGTGTGAGGTGGAGGTGAGCCTAAGCAACAGCGTGTGGGCGACAGATTCTAAGGGCTTGCTAAATGGAGTTCGAGGCGGCCACTTCGATTCTCCGGGCAGCATAGGAGTTATTGCTCCTGCTCGGGAGATAGCTCAATGACATGTCTGATAGAAGAACGAGTGATGTTGTCTCTTGGAATTCGATAATGCTGAGCGAGGATAGCAGGAATGAGATCATCTCGTTCAGAGGATTCCGCCTCAAACGAATAAGCTAAGTCCAACATTTCGTTCTTTTGATATTCAGTAACCTTACGTGTGAATATTTCTAGTTTACACATGTTGTTCGTTGTTATTTGCGGACGTGTTAGGCCGTTGAGATCAATATGAAGCACCATATACATCGTCCCCATAATAGGTCTCTGCTTGTGGTCTTTCGCTGGTGGATTGAGTCGTGCCATTGCCACCAATCTTAACAATTTTTCCCTTGTCCTTGTTTTCCCCCCTTATGATGTTAATTGATTTTGGTGTTTTTTTTCCTTATATGACTTCAGAATTGTTTAATGTTATAACTGAGGTGATTAATTTTAGAGTTCCAGTTATTATAACTGAAGCATTGCAATTGTTATCTTCTGAAAGAGGTCGTTTTGATGCAACTGGAATTTATTTTCCCATGCTTTCTAATAAGAGTTAAAAGAAAAAGAGATCTTTATGATTTTTTTGTGCAATTGAAGAAAAATTATCTTTGGGCAAAATTACAGGAAAAGCTTGATATCTTTGGATTATTGCGCAAGGTGACTTGAATAATATATTTTGTTTTCTCTTAGCAGTTTCTAATCATCAGTTTTGGATGATGTCTAGATCTAGTGATAACATAAGCACCACGGATCACTTCTGCATTCATCTAAGTTTATGAACTCGTGGCACATTCCTTCTAATTGCTTTTCACATATTTAAGTGAAACACATTCACATGATGAAGTAAGAGAAAGTGAGTTTTTTTTACATTGGTAAGTACTGGTCTACACATCGCATGTTGTGGCTTCTGTTGTGTCATTCTGGCATTTTATAGGAAATTTCCTGCTGTATTAGAATGATACAATAATGTTAACTGGATCTCATATTCAGGTGATATAAAATTCACTCGTGGATAAGTGTTCACCCTTAGAGGAGGTGCTATAACTTGGAAATCAACCAAACATAAATTATGGGGGAAATGATATTTCTGCTAAACCAAAAGTCATCTTGATTGAAGCAGATGACTCTGATGACGTAATTGTTGTGGTCATTCCCCAAGCTAATATTGTTGCCAATGTGAAAGACTGGGTGGTAGTCTCAAGTGCTACCATCCATATATGTGTGAACAAAAATGCCTTTTCCTCCTGTTCTCTAGTAGGGGAAGGAGGAGACTATTCATCTTGGTGATTAAAGGGACATTTATTTTCAAACTCACATCTAGTAAGATTTTGTCTCTTGATAATGTACTACACGTCCTTAATATAAGGGCAAACTTGATTTCTGAGTCGGAGTTTGTAGCTCTAGAATTGACTAGCAATAAGGCTGAGGGCTATAAGTTCTTAACAAATATTCCTTTGAGAATCGGCTATGCATTGTGATTGACAAGCGGCAATAGCTATACAAAAATTAAACTTTAATTAGTAAAAATAGATACATCCAATTGAGACGTGAAGCGGTAAAACAACTACTTAAAAATGGAATTATGTCTATTGTTAAGTGAATTTGATCGATCCTCTGACTATATATCGAGGGAAATGAGATATAAACCAGTTGAGAAAAATTAATAATGATGGTAACCGAACCTATGTGATAGGAGATCCCATAAATTAGATTCATATAGGTAATAACAATTCACTTGTTGACCTAGTGATGCACTATTAAAAATTATTGTCCATTCTAAAGTGAGAATAGTGCAAGATTGTAATAGGCTCTTAATGTTTTCCATAACTATTAGGAGTGAGCAACGGTCTAGGTTGACCCTGGACTGGCCCAACTTAGCTGGTCCTGGTCCGGCTCCCAGGGGGACTGGGTTGGTCCTTAGTCCTGGGATCCTTAGACCCTACACTGTATGGGTTGGTCCTTGATCCTAGGAGTTTAGGGTTGGTCCAACCCGGACCAACCATATATATATGTATATAAATATATAAATAAAAATATATTTATTTGTTTTTCAAAGAACCTAAGGTCCCTCCTTCCTCTTCTTCTTACTTTGAAAATAGAAATCCTATTGACTATTGAACGTCGCCTCTCTTCTTCCCTTGCTTCTTTATGGCTGTTCGCTAGATTTGCCTCTCATCGCTTGCCTCACGGACCAGCTTGCCTCTCTTGGCTCACCACGGCACCTCACGAACGGAGAACGCAAGTTGCCTCACTTGGCCCTCCTCGGCGTCTCATGAACAAGATATGAAGTTGTTTGTTTTGTTTTTAGGTGTTTAGAAAATTGAAGAAATCTTTTGAGAATGAACATGATATGACATTGTATAATACATGGTTTATGTTATGTATTTTGACCATTTTATTTTTTAATTTTATTTCATGTGTTCGTGTACTTTTAAGTGGAAATTTTTATTGTTGCCCTATCTTAGATTTTTATTTGATTTGTACCGAGGTCCATAGTTTGGTTACTCAATATTGCATTGTCGATGAATATGTATTTTCAAAGTGTATCATTTGTCTTTTCAACGAATAAAAAAAATTTGTCGGTCTCGGGTTGACCCTGAAACTGGACCGAACCCATAGGGTCGGTCCTCGGTCCCAAAAATTGGGGATCAACACTGTGCTGGTTGATCCCAGGGTTAGGTGTTGGACCGGTCCAACCCGGACCATGCTCACTCCTAATAACTATTATTGGTGGTGTATTAAATTGCAATATAGACTTGATAGAATCACTTATATAAGTGTGGAGTGGGGTTGCTCCTATGAAAATTTGGGAAAACCTCTACATAGTGGTGGCCACGGGCCGGTTTCGGCCTGGAACCGGACTGGAACCGGCCCGGTCAAACCCGGGCCCGCGGTTTGGAACCGGAACCGGCCCGTGCCCTACGGGCCCAATTCCGGGCCCGGTTCCACCAAAAAAAAAAAAGGAAAGCTGCAGTAGCAACATAGCCTGCAGGTGGCTTGCTGCGGCCCGTTGCCCCTAGCAACAGGCAAAATTTAAAAAAAAAATCCCCCGCAGCAGGGCCTGCACGTCTGCAGGCCCTGCTGCGGGCAAATTAAAAAAAAAAAACCCTCGCAGCAAGGCCTGTACGTCTGCAGGCCCTACTGCGGGCAACGGGCTTGTGGCCCGTTGCCAGGGCAGCCGTTGCCTAGCAACGGCCAACGCCCAAAGGCCCCAAACGGGCAAAAATTTATTAAAAAAAAAAAGATAACCGTTGCAAAATTGCAACAGTTATCTTTTCTTTTTTTTTAATCCTAAATTTTCTTCTCATTTTTTTCTTATAAATTCTCTCAAATTCTCTCAAATTCTCTTCTCTCAAATCTCAAATTTTCTCAATACTCAAAATTCTCTCAAATTCTCTCAATTTTCTCAATCCATGCAATTCTTTCTTAATTCTCCCAATTAATCCGCTCAATTCTCTCAATCCACTCGAAAAATGGCAAGTGGAAGTCGAGTGCCAACTGGCAAAGGTAAGAATATCACGACGGAATCCCATCATTCTTTTGATCCTCGTGAATATGCAGATTTTCAAGATGATGAAATCAACATTTTTCCCGATGTGAAGCGCGTCCCGACGCAAGAAAGTTTTCATCCTCCTGCCGAAATATCTACAACAAAGGAAGCGGAACGGAAATTTACATCTGACATTTGGAATCACTTTACGAAAATGGAAATGTTTGATATTGGTCAAAAAAGGTATGATATAATTTGTAAATATTGTGAAAAAATATATAAATATACAGGTGGACAAGGATATGGAACATTTAAACGACATCTTAGGAGCAAACATCCAATTGAAACGGGAATCGATATCAAGCAACAACAAATTTCCGGGTACGTCAATCCTAACACTTCCCCTTTATTTCATTTTAATGAAAAAACTTATAAGGAAGAATTAGGCAAATTTATTTCCGTTGAGCATTTAGCATTTAATTTTGGAGAAAATTTTGGTTTTAATGAATTTGTACAAAAAGCATGTGCTCCACAAGCAAAACGTGTTTCTAGAAATTCAATTAAACAAGTAATTAAAGATCTTTACAAAATGGAAAAAAAGATTTACAAAACTTTTTTATGCAATTTAATGGATGCGTGCATATAGGTAGTGATATTTGGAGTGATCATTGGCAAAATCATTCTTACATGGGCATAACATGTCATTGGATAGATGATGAGTGGAGTATTCAAAAAAGAGTTATTGCATTTAGAGTTTTCGATGATAAGCATACGGCAAATAATATTTATAGAATAATTAGGCAAATTTTAGAAGAATATTATTTTCTTAACAAAATTTTTTCAATTGATTTTGATAATGTCGCAGCAAATACCGCTTCAATTACTGATTTAGAAAATATTTGTAAACCCGCTTTTGGCGGAAAATTTTTTCACGTTAGATGTGCTTGTCATGTTTTAAATTTATGTGTACAAGATGGTTTGAAAACTCTTGATATTTTTCTTTAACCAATAAAAACGGCGATTCAATTTTTATGGAAACATCCCCAAAAAATGAAAGAATGGGGTAGATTTTGTAGAGAAAATGACAAAAGGCTAAAAAGATTTCCAAGAGATGTTCTAACTCGTTGGAATTCTACTTTCCATTTGCTTAATAAATCTTTAGCATATAAAGATTTATTATGTGCATTCATTTCTAATAATATACCTTAGATTAATTTATACCCACAAGAGTGAGATATTTGCCAAAAAATTTTAGATGCTTTAAAGGTTTTTAATGATGCAACTTATACTTTGTCCGGTGTTTATTATCCTACTACACATTTATTTTTAGTAGAGTGTACTAATATTGTCGGAATTTTTGATGAATATGAAAATGATGTTGAATTACAACATACTATAGTTGTAATGAAAATGAAGTGGCTACATTATTATAGCGAAATTCCCATTATTTATTTAGTTGCTTGTGTTTTTGATCCGCGTTGCAAATTGAATGGCTTAAATGATTTTTTGCGTACGTATTATCAATGTTTACATTATGATGCGATAAATGTTACAACCATAGTACGTGAGGTTAAAAACCTAGTAATAGAATTATATAATGAATTTTACACTAAATATAATTTAGGTGATATTGGATCTTCGCAATCTACGGAGATACAAAATGACAGTACAGATAAAATTAGTAGAGGGTACCAACTTTTATTACATAGACAAAAAAAATAAAAGGGAGTAATAGGAAATATTTCTGAATTAGAGATTTATCTAACCGTTTCATTTGAGTTTACTGAATCCGAAGGTGGTACAGATTTTTTAATTTTGGATTGGTGGAAGAGGCACGCAAGCCAATACTCAATCCTTTCTCTTATTGCAAAATAGATTTTTTCAACCCCTTGTTCCACAGTTGCGGTCAAACAAGCATTCAGTGCCGGAGGTAATAATTTGGATGAACATCATTCAAGATTAGCTCCAAAATCAGTGGAGATTCAAGCTTGTGTTCCTGATTGGACGAAAGCTCAATATCGGCAACAAGAGATAGATCGGAACAATGAATCCGAATTCTTTAACGACGGAGATACTACCGGTACTGGTAACGGTACTGGAACGGGTAGTGACGATTGAGGGTAAAAGAACTATTGGAGTTGGCAAATATTTCGGGAATCCTTGTTTCTCATACCGGATACGCCACGTGAGCTTAGGAAAACCGAAGTATAATTCGACGACATGTGACTTCTGGTCCCCTGCGCACGGAATGCTTAGGTTTTGGGATCATTTTAGGGCATATATATTGTGCTCCTTTGTTTTATAGATCGTTGTAACGAATTGTAATGTGCTTAATGATAATTTATTAAGTTCAAGCCCTCTCTTTCTCTCTTGTCTTTTTGTCCCCAAATTTAATTACAATTTACATTTTAATTACAATTTATATTGAATAATGTTCCGTCACCGGAACAGTAATTTTTTAATTTTTATTATTATTTTTTTCTGTTTTTTTCTTTTTCTTTTTTTTTCTTTTCTTCCTCCGCTGGCCATAGCTGGGGCCGGTGGAGGTCGTCGGCCTCGCTTGCGTCGGGCGATGGTCGGCCTCGCCGGCGTCGGGCGAGGGCCGCCCTCGCCTGGGCTGGGTGAGGCCGGCCTCACCAGATCGGGCGAGGCCGACCTCGCCAGTTGCAGGCGAGGTCGAGCCTCACCGGCGTCGGGCGAGGCCGGCCTCGCCAGTTGCAGGCGAGGTTGAGCCTCGCCCAGATCCGGCGAGGTCCGGCCTCGCCGGCCTCGGCGAGGCCGGCCTCGCCAGATCCGGCGATGGTTCGACCTCGCCGGTCCCGAGTCGCCGGCGAGGTCGAGCCTCGCCCGACGCCGGCGAGGTCGGCCTCGCCCGACGCCGGCGAGGTCGGCCTCGCCCGACGCCGGCGAGGTCGAGCCCTCGCCCGACGCCGGCGAGGTCGAGCCCTCGCCCGACGCCGGCGAGGCCGGCCTCGCCCGACGCCGGCGAGGTCGAGCCCTCGCCCGACGCCGGCGAGGCCGGCCTCGCCCAGCCTAGGTAGTGAGGGCGGCCCTAGCCCGACGTTGGTGAGGGCGGCCTCGCCTGAGGCCGGCGACCTCCGCCGGCCCCGACTATGGCCGGCGGAGGAAGAAAAGAAAAAAAAAGGAAAAGGAAAAGGAAAAGAAAAAAAATAGAAAAGAAAAATTATGAACCGGCCCGGAACCGGCCGGTTCCGAACCGTGGCCATGACTACCTCTACAACACTTAAAAATGAACTAGGCACGCACATGGCTTATTAACGCAAAACCGCGTTGACCAACAAAATTTGTGTGGGAAGGGGTGTAATAGGATTGGTGAAAATTATAAGGGTATAATGTGATTGGTGAAAATTATAATCTACAAAAATAATTCTTGGTTAATAGAATTTTCAAACTTCACCAATGATTTTGTGAATTATACTTTATTCTTTTTTGGTCTTGTTCCTAGTCCAAAAGGCACTAGTTTCTATGTATAACATTCAATTGAGTTTAGCCCACCATTTGTCTTTCCTTTCTTTTTAAAACCTTTTGAAACATTTGGGAGACTTTGGATGTTTCAACAGTTTTGTAATGACTTTGATAAAAGTCATGGCAATCATGAAAGCCATTATTTTGTAAAGGTTTTGATCACCATCAATCTGTAACGATTTTCAATTTGATGCAAGAGATGATGAAGAGAAATCGGCTCTCTCTTTCATTTACCTACAAATTATTATTCTAAATATAATCCAAAAATATACATACCCAAACAAGGAAATTCTTTTCTCTCCTTCCATTTTCTTTCCTTTCTCCGCTAGGCTTTAAATATAATTTTTTTTGTTCATGTTCTCTATATTATTTAGTGCAGAGTAAATAAAAAGGTCTGTTGTCCGCTGAAGCTTGTTGCACCGAGCTTTCTACTTCGAGGGACGGAATTATCCTTAATGATAGTATTTGCACGATTCAGACAATTGATCTTATTTTAATCTTTTCCAACAAATGGTAAGTGCCCAATCACAGTTTTGGTTCAAGTGTGAGACAAAGTAATGCTTTTCGTTGATTATGGTTTGTAGTTAATTTTGGACAGGAGGGACATCGGCAAACTCTAACGAACCTAAAATTCAAGACTACCACAATTAACCAGCATATGACTGCCGATAAATGAGATATCCTATCTTAACTTAATCACCAATCAATAATTTGATTAACTCAGATTCTATAAATTGGTCTGACCGATTGAGATCTTAAGTCTTTATAAAAGGCACATGTTAAGACTCTCGGATCTCATTCCAACAGGAAGCAATTCTTAGGACTGAACACAAGGAAGTAATGGTTCCAACCGCTAAGTTCGATTTGGTCAATTGAGTCATACATCTTTAATATAGTAATAATGTGATTTTGCCGAAGGCGATATTTAGTTGTCTAGAAAATTGCGCTGTTTTAATTTTTCATGAAATGGAAGGTGATTTCAACCATAATCACATGGAATTTGTTGATTATTGAACGAAGAACTTGAATAGAGAGCTAATAGGGAAATGGAAACCCAAACTTTACGAGAATTGAAGGGAAATTAGAATTGTAAAATTCAAAGTTTCCCCTTCATCCACAGATTTCATTTTTCAGTTGATTCATATTCCTGATTTTACTCAATACCACGATCCCAATCCCCCCTCCTTAGTGGACATTTCAATCCATTGCCTCGTATCCGAGGGAGAGGAGGGGGCGGGGATTCGAGCAAAGACAAAACTTTAGCGCCAACTTTAGGTAATCCAAGGTAAATGCATGGAAGAAATTAAACTCTTAGGTGTTAATATCGTCTCAATTTTCCAAATTGTATCAGCATTTTGAAGGACCTACTTTTGTTTCCAATGCA
Source organism: Syzygium jambos (assembly GCA_031216235.1). NCBI lineage: Eukaryota > Viridiplantae > Streptophyta > Magnoliopsida > Myrtales > Myrtaceae > Syzygium > Syzygium jambos. The sequence goes on from CM062221.1 coordinate 5,397,098, forward strand.
CGGAAGAAATTAAACTAATAGGTGTCCAATTTAGGCAGATTATTGATCATTCGCAGAAGAATGTTCAGTTCGAGGTCGCAGATTTTATCTGCACATCGCTGCCAACCGTGCAATCTTGTTTGCCCCTCAGGCCCGTCTTTTAGGAATTAGCTAAAATTTCTTGAGATTAATAATAGATTGGGGAATCGAATTTGTGACCTTAGATTTGCAAATCAATTCCCGGACACCTCGATCAACCATCACGGTGGTTATCTTCCACGGTAGTTGATATGGGATAAAAAGTAATACTATCCTCGTTGGTGCTCTCTTAAAACTAGCAGAAGTCCCCTTGACAGACAACACATGTCAACCGGTGAATTTAGATACGAATATTAAAAAGGGAATATCCCATGTGAGAATTTAAGATTTGTCTATGAGGAAACTTTTGATTACAAAAAATGACCAACCTTTAGTTATGATCGACCGGTGACAAAGTTAGTCTGCAATAGTAGAGTTTGGTGAATGACAGAAGTCGTTGATGAAAAAAAAGTCGACAACTTGAAGAGCATCGACAACTCACCAAGAAAGTTATCGACATCAAACATTAATTATTGATGAGAACCTTCACATGTAGCTGCGCCGAGAAGCGATATTATTGTATATGTAACTTCTTTTAGATAAGTGTTACTAGATAATAGATAACTGCTGGGTGGTTACATTTAGTGCCGTTATTCTAGGATTTTCGTAACTTCTTCAACCGCAAATAAGATTAGGAAGTTATTTGTTTTGAAGATCGAATTAGGAAGTTGCTATATTTTTAAATTCAACTATGTACCAATTGTAACCGTCCATTGTAGGCTTTAAATAGTCACACCATACTCTTTCTAAACCCCTAATTAATGACAGTCTTTGCAAATTTATCTTTATCTTTACTTTTCCGCAATTTAAATGGCTAGCCACAATTGCTTCCAGTTTTCATATCTTTATATTCATTGTCATTTACTTTTCTGTCCAAAATCAACAAAGAACCCTTCACAACCTTTGTCGATTCATACATCAGTCCATATATATTCGAAAGGTATTTCATTGTCGATTCAATTCCGATGAAACATCCTTTTGGATATATCGAATGATATTTCGTCGTCGATTCAATTCTAGCCGGATAGAAACTTAGCATAGATGGGGGGAAAATTACCAAAAAAGTCCTAAACCTTTTGCAATTGTGCCAATTCAGTCCATCCGGCCACTTTTAGCCGGCCAGCGCTGACGTGGACGCCGATCAGTGCCCGCGGGGGCATTATTTTAATATTTTTTTTCTTTCCTTCTTCCCCCCTGGCCGGTCTGGCCAGGGGGAGGCTTGTTGGCGAGCTGACCTCGTCGGCCATGGTGAGGCTGACCTCGCCCGGCCATGGTGAGGTCGAGCTTGCTGGCCATAGGCGAGGTCGAGCTCGCCCAGTGACGACGAGGCCTCGCCCAGATCTGGCGAGACCTCGTCGTCGCTGGGCGAGCTCGACCTCGCCATGGCTGGGCGAGCTCGACCTCGCCATGGCTGGGCGAGCTCGAGCTCGCCTAGCGACCGCAAGGCCTCATCGTCGTCGGGCGAGGTTGAGCTTGCCCAGCGACGACGAGGTCTTGCCAGATCTGTGCGAGGCCTTGCCGTCGCTGGGCAAGCTCGACCTCGCCAGCGAGCCTCCCCTTGGCCGGACCGGCCAGGGGGAAGAAGGAAAGAAAAAAAAGAAAGGAAAAAATATTAAAATAATGCCATATCAGCTGGCCGGCGCCGGCGAGCTCTGGCCGGCGCCGGCGAGCTCTGGCCGGCATCCACGTCAGCGCTAGCCGGCCAAAAGTGGTCGAATGGACTGAATTGGCACAATTGCAAAAAGTTTAGGATTGAAATGACAAAAAAAAAGGTTTAGGACCGAATTGGCACAATTGAATAGGTTTATGACTTTTTTGGTAATTTTCCCCATAGATGGGAGTCAAAAAACTTACATACGAGCAAGAGAAACTAAACGGGCAGAAGACATGAGGGCAACTTCTTTGCAGATCATCTGGTGATTCAACTTGTTTGTAGAGTTCTTGTTAATCAAGTTAAGGATCTTCCTTTTGTTCTTTTGGCTAGTTCTTTTTCTATTTATGAGACCAATCCTAATTTTACTAATACCACTATCCCGATTCCCCTTGTTGCCGAACCCTCTCAACCCATCTAGTCGAAGTGGAACTTAATAGGAAGATCTTGATATTTGACGGAGGGGATTTGAGCAAAGACAACTTTAGCATCGACTTTAGGGAACCGAAAGCAAATGCACAGAAGAAATTAAACTCATAGGCTACACTTGGTAGACAGGATAAAAGTCGAGATAGGATAAAATTTTATCTTATCCTGTATTTGGTTGCTGCCCAAGACAAGATCAAGTCGAATATAAGGGGATACAACATGGATAAAAATATCCCATGAAGTGGATGGGATAAAGATGGATATTAATTTTTATATTCATGATGTAAAATTTATTTTTTCGAATAAAAAATTTCTTAAATTAATAAAATTAAAATAATAAATAAATATAAATAATATTTCAATTATAATATAAAAATAAAAATAAACAATAATTTTCATTTATATTTATTCCTATTTTATTTAAATATTTGAATATCTTTCTACTGTATAATATATATTGTGTGTGTATTTACACACACACATCATCTATATTTATTGCATATTTGAGGTATAATATCTTTCTTACAATACATATATATTATATATATACATACCTACATATAGTATCTATATTTATTTTATATTTGAGGTATATTGGTATAGTTTATTATTTAATAATTTTTTATTAAGGAATGGTAGAATGGAATAAAAAGGAAAGAAAAAAAGAGATAGAAAAATAATAAAAAAATAAGTAATTAAAATGAAGTAGAAGAATCCAAATTTTAAATGAACCACTTCAAACTTGAAAAGTATCTTTCTAATTCTCGAAGAATGAGGAGTAATGAGAATTTTGAAAAAAAAAACCTATGCTCTCCATCTCCTTCTCCTCTGTATGTTGTAACTTCATGACTTGTCCTTGTTTGTTTTGTTCACATCGAAGGTCCACAAAAGCAGCGAGAGAGTCAAAGCTTCTTCTCTACCGTAGCTGTTGACACCTATTTTTAACTTGCCCAAAATTAATTATGCAAAATTTAGGGATTAATTTTTTAATTCCTAAAACAAAAAATATTTCAATTTAAATGCATTGCATATAGAAATTAGGCACATTTTGCATTAATAGGGCCTACTAGAGTTTTTTTAAAAAAATAATAAAATAATAAATAATAAAACATAAAAAAATAATAATATAAATGTAAAATAAATAAATTACAAAAAAAAAGAAAAAAGAAAAAAGAAAAAATCGAGTCGGGCCGGGTCGGGGCAGGGCCGACCCGGCCCTTTTCCTTTTTCCCTTCCGCGGGCCCAAGCCCTTTTATTTTCTTTTTCCTTCTCCCCGCGGGCCCAAGGCCCTTTCTCTTTTATTTTTCTTTTCGCCGCGCGGGCTGGGCCTGGCCCGGCCCAGCCCCTTCTCCTCCTTCCCTCTCCCCGAGTCGCTGTCTCGTTCCCCTGTTCGCCCCTGTGCACGTCGTCACGCCGACGCACGGCGGCGCCGCCCCTCGTCATCGTCGTCAGCAAGCTAGAGGAAGGCCGAATGAACACGCCGACGGGACTGGCATTAATTGCCAGTCCCGTCTTCCCCATTTCCCGGGCCATCTCTCCCTCTACTCTTGACGCACAGAACCGGCCCCCCCTCTGTTTGCTCTGCCCCGCTCTGCGCCGGCCTGCCATGGCCACGAAAGTTGTGGGAATGCATAGGCCGGTGCAGGCCATCGTCACGCCAACGCAGAGGGGCAGAGAAGACGCGTCGTCGCCGGCTATAAAAGCAAAAGGGAGAGAGAGAAGCTCCGGTCGGCCATTTTTCCAGAGAACAGAGAGAGAGAACAGGGAGAGAAAGAGAGCGAAGCAGAGAGGAGAGAGGAGCCTGGGAGCGTCTTGCCGGCCCGCCCGATCTCGCCGTCTCGAGCAAGCCGACCGGCAACCCCTGGAAACACCGTCGGTCGGCCAATTCACGGAGAGAGAGAGATAGAAAGAGAGACAGAGAGAGAGAGAAAGGGAAAGGACCGAGAGTCCGCCGGAGCTAAAGAAGAACCAGCAAGCGTCGCCTTCGCCTTCAGACCCGCCGTAAGACGCCCAGCCGCGCCGTTGATCGGTGAGCCCCCCTCGGCCGAGAAGCACCTCTGTCCTCCCCTGTTTTTGCACGCCGTCCGGCCGGGACTCGCGCCGGCCGAATCGCGCGATTCCCGGCCCATACCGTCGTCCTCCACCGTGCATACGTCGTCACCAAAGGTAAGTGGGGCGGCCGGAGTCGACCGAGTAGCCGGAACAGGTCAGAACCCCCTTTTTCGGTCACGCACGCCATATGTTCGACAAAATGCCTCAATGGAGGCCGGTTTCAATTCGATCGCCGGCCGGCGAACGGTGGCCGGACGACGACCCAGGCGGGCGACGAGGTCTCGTGGTGGTCCCAGGGGCCGGATTTTGGTCGACGCCGGTCTGGGTCCGCCGGCGAGAGGCCGATTTTTGGCTTCGCCGGCGGCTGCTCCCTCGGTTCGGTCTGACCCGATTCAGCCGACCCGACCCGGGTCTGATCCGTTGACCGGGTCTGTCCGACCGACCCGGATCAGTTGACCCGATCCGAGTCAACGACTCGGATCGGATCCGTTGACCGGGTCTGTCCCACCGACCCGGATCCGTTGACCGGGTCTGTCCGACCGACCCGGATCAATTGATCCGACCCGAGTCAACGAACCGGGTCGGATCCATTGACCCGGATCGGATCCGACCCGACCCGACCGGTTTTTTATTTTTATTTTTATTTTTAAAAAATATCAAAAAAATTCAAAATTTTTTTTTTAAAAAAATAAAAATAAAAATAAAAAAAAAGGTTTTTCTTTTCCTTTTTCTTTTCCGTTTTTTTAATTAAAATAAAAAAATATATTTTCAAAAAATAATAATATTTTATTTTTATTTTATTTTATTTTTCGAAAAAAAAATCAAAATAAAAATAATTCCGAATTTTTTTTTAATGTATGACTTATCTGAGTGTTTTAATCTTTTATAATTATGCATGTTGTTGTTTTATTTAAATTCAATAATCCTGAGGTCGTGCAGTGATACTTTGCATGTTTTATTTTCATTACCATTGCATTGTTATTATGCATGTTTTAATACAATTGCATGAACTGCTGCGTTTTGAATGTCATCTGGCTTAGTTAGGGCTAGAACCATAGGTTGCATGACTGCTAATCATTTTTGATTATGCACTCGCTTGATCACCTCACATCTTAGGAGAAAGGTCCTAAAATCAATCCAAACTGCTTGACAAACATTTTCAAGAAATGAACAGGGTAAAATGGTACCGAAAGGGCATTAGTTATCCAACTAGTGTAACCAAGTCCCCGAACCCAGTTAATCTCTGGTTCGTAGGAATAGGGTGATTCTCCCGTCACCTTATTTGAGTTTCTAATCGACCCACCCCAAATCGATTAGTGGCGACTCCTGCATGTAAATCACCTACATGTTAAAAACTTAAACCCTAAGTCGCGATATGGTATGGGCTTGGGAGAGCCCGAGTTAAGTCCCAAACCTAGACTTAGCGCGTACCGGGTACGACACTACCGCCCGATCCGGAGGTCGGTCGCGACAGACTGGCGACTCCGCTGGGGACTGAATATTTTTCTAAAGTGGACTTAAGCCAAAATTTTTACCCTGTTCAAAATAATTTTTGGCAGCAAGGATTCCAGGTATGAGCCTGACAGTAAGGTGTTATTTGTTCTTGCAGGTCCGAATTCATTGTTTATAAATTGTTGTGCATGCTTTGATGATTTAGCAGTACACTGTTGCACACACAAACCACGCTGCCGGACCTGGGCCGCAATAGGGCATTTTAGGATGGTGTTAAGAAAGATACGACCTCGAACGCGAGCCCGCGATGTAGAGGTTGCCTTTCTTTTCCCCGAAATTTATTTCTAAAAAATCGTAAAGAAATATCTTTAGCCGCTATTCGCGTGACTATAAGATATTCCTTTCGATTTGGCCGAGGTTAAAAGGACTTGACACCAACGCGAGTCTGCGACGGTCAGGCACCCTTTTAATTTCATTTTGTTGAGCCAGTCTAGATAGAAATAGAGCCTCACTCCTCATGTGCATGTCGTTGTGATTGCCATGGCTCAAGAAAAGGTATATATTCTATCCTTTTTCTTTTTTTATTATGCAACCTATTAATTCAATTGATTTGTTATTATTAGGCCACCCGTTGATTGCATTCTATACACGATGGGAAGAAATGATGCCCAATTTGTCCCCGCTCTTAAAAATTTATTAGCACGGTGGGACCGACGAGACGAGGGATACGTTTACTGCGGAGCTTGTCCATGAAAATAAGCAGCTTCGAGAAAACTGTAGCTTTCCCATCGTTTATAAAATGAGCATCCGGGAAGGGCGCCATTTATGTTAAAAGCCCCCTTTTGTATATTTCTCTACTATTTATGTTTAGGTGTTTTGGTTTTCTTCCTTAAAAGTGTTTTTGGGTTGTACTAATGTTAATATAACTCGGGCCGATTTTTAAGCTTTAAATAAATTTTCCTGCCCCTTTGTGACACCACCGCGGCCTTTGGCCCAGTGGTATCCGGGGATGAGGCGTAACGGTCCGAGGCGACCGGGGTTCGAACCCCGGGGACGCCGCCTGTAATGTTGATATTAATAAAAACCCTTTTTGCTTATTTTTTCTTTGCAAATAAAGAAAATATGTAATAATATTATGCCTAGATCATAAAATGATTCTTTATTAGGCATTATACTCATTCATTTCAACGTTTTCGCCAGGTAGTTAAAAATGGCCGAAGAAAACGTCCGTCTTAATACCATGGAGGACGAAATGAAGCTGGTCCTCAATGCAATCCAAAATCTCACAAAACAAGTGGAATCCATTCAGAGCAAGCTCACGCCCACGCCTGCAGCAGTTGAGGTGGTGTTATCACCACCGTCCACTGAAAAAGCCAAAGCCTCCGCCAGCGACGTTAAAATGCCTCCGCTAGAAGACTATCCGCTTCCCCTTGCTGTCAGGGAGCCTGAACCTGAAGTTGCACCAATGACAGAGCATGACAAACGCCTTGCAAAAGTCGAAGAGATGTTGAAACAGCTCCAGGGTCCGCAAAATGCTGTCCCACTTGACCTGTCTATATATAAACGGGTTAAAGTACTAGAGAAATTCAAGATGCCGGAATTCGAGAAGTATGATAGTACCTCATGCCCCAGGCATCATCTGCACATGTATCATGTGCGGATGACCCAATACGTTGATAATGAACCTCTCATGATTCAGACGTTTCAAGCGAGTTTGACAGGACCAGCCCTGACATGGTATATGTCGAAAGATGTGGACGCTTTTAAGTCCTGGGACGATGCCGCTGATGCATTCCTCAAGCAATATCAATTCAACCTCGACGTCACCTTTACTCGTGATGATCTGGAACGTGCTGCGAAGAAGAAAAGTGAGTCCTTCAAGGAGTACGCCACCAGATGGAGAAAATTGGCCGCCCAGGTTACCTCACAACTCACTGATTATGAACAAGTGAAGTTGTTCATAAAGTCGCTTCCATACGAATACAGACATCGACTGGTCGGTGCCACTGCTGAATCCCTTAATCGTCTTGTTCCTGTGGGCGAACGAATTGAAATGGGATTACGTGAGGGGTGGTTCACAAACCCCACTTCCACAAGCAAGAAACTCGGCCTGAAGAAGGAGAAAGAACCGCTGACAGATGCGGATGTTGCATACACCTAAACTGTTCGTCCTTCCCCAATGGTTCAAATGAGCAGTGGACAGCAACCGGCCTCAGGCCGCAAGCCGCCCCAAAGGCGAAATAACAAAAAGCAGTTCACGCCACTTCCTTTGCCTATGTCTCAGATCCTACCTATTCTCCTGGAAATGAGATTGCTTGCTAAAGAGCCAAAGCGTGAAAATCCTGAGCATTTCCCCAACTACGACCCCTCCAAGGTGTGTGATTATCATTTGGGTGAAACGGGACATTCCGTCGATGACTGTGTGGTCCTGAGAAATAAAGTCCAGAAGTTGTTGGATGCAAAGATGTTTTCATTCCGCAACGCACCATCCAAGCAAGCAGGAGGCGCAGATGTCGTCATTGAGTAAACTGAAGGTTAAATTTTCCTCCCTTAGAATAGAGGCATATTTAATAGTTTGAATCCTCCCATACTTGAGAGCTTTTCTTGCTTCCTAAAGTCTCAGCTGTTTTCTAGGATTCCTAGTTTTCTGAATTTGTAATTATGCTTGGAATTTTAGTATTGTAATTTCCATTCCAACAAATGTAATTCGCTTGAATTATTCAAATGAATTACAAATGTTTTGTTTTGAGGGCCTGAGGAAGTATCCCAAACCGGCCCGTTGATGATATCCAGCCATGTAAAGGAAAGTGTTCTGAGGCCCGGGCTTCCTCATGCTTCCTTATTTTTAAGCTTTTGAAAATAAAGCAAACGTTTTGTCATTTTTCAAAAGAACAAAAAGAACGGTGGTGGAAAAACATGCATGCTCATAGCCCTGTTTGTTTTTCTAACTCGCTCACTTCATGTTTCAGAGCATACTCCTTCTTAATTTGTTTTTACAAAGGAGACATTTAGAAATGACACAAACTGAAGAGTACATCAGACCCTGATGATGCTAGCGGACCAACTCATCTGATAGGGACAGTCCGAGCAAAGATCAGCCAACCTTCAAAATGAAATGTGGGGCAAATCTCATCACTTCTAGTGTGAGATATCAATTCCAGAAAGTCAGAGGGAGTGCTGAGCATTCCTTGACACCATGATGAGCGAAACATCATTTCATACAAAAGTCGGGGACAGATCAAGAAAAGATTACCCCTTTTGGAAAGAAAAAGGTACGTCTTATTCCTAAACAAATTTTGAAAATGACATTCCATCCCTTTTCTTTTGCAGATAATGAAATGGGGAACATGCTAGACCCTGACCAGCTAGCAAGCCGGATGGAGCACCAATGCTGGGACCTCTCAAATGAAGCATGACGAAGAAGTGCTTAATTGGAAGAATAGACTATGGGGCATGCAATCCCCCAGTCCATCAAAAAGGGTGTATTTCGTTCCTAAAGTTCATCCACTTTAGAATAGAAATGACACATTCTTTCTTTTTATGTAGGACAAATTTGCGTAAAGATTCTGTGCAAGCAGTTGGAAAGGACTTTGCATATGACAAGATAGAGTCAATCCTAGTCCCACCAATCATGGAGGTCTCGACGTCAGTCATGCCCACATCGGTCAAAGATCTTTAAAGTAGAGATTAGCTTTGCTGCGAAGATCCCTATGCAAGCAATTGCACATGCCCTGTGCATGACCGGAATCAGAGGATTTTCGAGAAATACCTCAGCATGTCAGAACCGCGTTGGCAAAGCATGCGCCAACAATAGGAATTTTCCAATTGAAGGCACCCCTGATCATAGAGGATCTCATTCGAGCTTCGAGACCAAAGGCATGGAGGAGCAGATTGAGATAGAGAAGGCCGAACAAAGTAAAGAGCATAAAAGACTCTGCTAGCTTTGAAGGCAAAATGGAAGAAGGGTAATCTGTATCGTTCTCAATTTACTCTCAATTATCTCACTTCTAACATAAGCTTATGTTTTTATCAGAAGGGGATTATCGACATTCGAGAGAACTCTAGATGTTTTCAATCTAATCTCAAATGAAAGGAATCACGAAGGGGTAACGTTGTATCGTTCCCAATTCCTGTTTTTTAAAGAACCGTTCATTAACACGGTCTTTCCCATTGCCTTGCAGATTTACTTCACCATTGCAGTACAGGTAAGTATCTCTGTCTCTAAAAACTTTTCTCATAAAAGTACAAAGAAGCAAAGAAAGAGGAAACATGTTAAAGCAAATGAATGCTTAACCTTTCTCAAGTGCATTGCATGTCTTTTGGAAAGAATCTTGCATGGTAATTTTTCCTGTTTAATTCACCAATCCCCCCGTGAAAATTGTGACAATTCGACAAAAGGTGTTGAACTGCTCCAATGTATTGAACGAGGTGTGTCAGGATGACGAGAGACAATCCTTAATCTATACACATTCTCAAGTACCAAACTCTTGCAAGATGAGTGAAAGAGTTTCATTTCTACGAGGTAAAGGGATTTCTCGCATAAGGTACGGTAGCCAAAATGATGAGAGGCAGTTCATTTCTCTGCCCCATACACTACCATTAATCCTTTGCTTAACCATTTTTGAGCCCACACACTCGGAGGTTCCTTTCAAATTACCCCTGTCAAGAACCACCCCACATTGGGGCAGCTTGAGGTAAACCAGCCTCATAGGATGGATTCAAACTCAGAGGAAACAAGAAAAACATCCTTTCCTTCCGATCATCGCCCCCTGGCTTCGACCTCGTTGTTTTCACGGAACCCGCGGTCCTCAACAGAGTCCTCCAAGATCAGCACACCATCGACAACCAGACAGTCGAGGTTAAGAGGGCTTTGTCAAAAGAAAAGCAGCAGACTAATGCTTGTCCAAAGTGTCAAATATCTTATTGATAACAGTGATGTTTTCACTAAGCAAGACAAGAAGGATGAGGAGTTTGTAATATCTAAAATTTTCTATGATCATCAGCTGCAACAGCTCACACAAGGTGAAAAAGATGAATAGAAATTTTCTTGCTCTCACTTGCATTAGACGAAGAGCAGTTCTTCTTCTATCCCATACACTTATATCCCTTGCTAGCCCTTGCTAGCCCAATTGAGCCGGTAATTTCATTTCGTACGAACCCAATTGGTGATCATCCCTGCACTGGGGCAAGGCAAAATTCACCACAGTTTGAGCATCACGGTCTCAAGTACCGAATGAAGATGAAGACTCCAAGAGCCTAAAAACATTGTTCTGTTCAACTTTGTTTAGGCTAGTCCTGACAACACCAAGAGAACAGCAAAAAAAAGAAGCTGAAAAATAGGGGCATGAAAAAGCAGTGTGCCTGGTAAAAGCACGGCCAATGCCCATGAATGGAAATCTATGGGCGTGATGAAAGCGCTCTCAAATATCTCAAAGACATTAAGTGGTGAAGAATAGACAACCCCAAAGGGTTGAAACTTGAGTTCTTCTTCGATGTAAATTCCTACTTTAAGAACTCTGTCTTGACAAAGATCTGTCACATGATAGAGAAAGACGAACCTATTCTTGAGAAAGCATTTGGGACAGAGATAGAATGGTATCCAGGAAAATGCTTGACGAAAAACCTCCTCAAGAAAAAGTTGTCAAAGATGCTAAAATACAGGATTACCCAAGAAGTCTTCCAGAAGGATCCTGACGGCGGATAAGAAGACCGGTGACAATGCTAGATGATCACCAATTCTTACACATTTTTGAGCCTAACGATCATTTCGTTCCTCAACCCGCAAACCAAGCCCATGTTACATCCCTCATGAAGTCTCTTTTGACTGGGGCATTTGAATTAACACGGGATTTCAAATGTTTATAAACAACGCTCGAGGAAGTGCGAGCAAGGCTATTTTCTATCTCTTTTGCAGGGTTCTTGACTTGTAAACCCGGAGATAATTGCAGAGTATTTTCTTTCATGGCCTTGACTCGGACAATTTCCTTTGTTAAGCCATTGACCAAGCATGCATTACGACCATGAAGAAGACCTCTCAGATTAGTAGCGTCGTACCGCTTGTGAGAAAACTCTGACCCTTGTTGATATGATAGTGGTCAGATTGAGTGTTTTCGATGTTCCCGCATTAATGGACGAGACAAACAACCATTTTCAATGAGAGCGAGTGGAAAGTCCTCTCTGACTGAAGGTCCCTCGTTCAGCATCTTGAAAAGTCCACCTTGCAAAAAAAAATTGTCTTAATTGACTCTCGGTGGATGTTTGGTGATGCAAACATGACAAAATCATCATGCATGAACTTGCAAATGCATACTCTGGATTAGCCCAGCTTGTCTATCCTTGATGAATGCATGCATGTTTGTGCTAATCATCTTTGACAGCTCAGAGTTTTAATCCCCAGTGATAGAATACAAAATTCGGGCACTGGAAAAGCCCTCATTATCATCCCAAGAGAGATACCCCGAAAAAGGTTGGTTATTCAGCAGATGATATATCAAACCTCCGGGAACGTGCCCAGGTAAGTACATTCTATCCTTACCCGGTCCCAAAATCACCAGATTTCTTTTCAAACTACCCAGAAGGTAAACCGAGTGTTCCTTTGAAAAAGAAAAGCATCTTGACTAGCTGGTCAAGATATTTCGTATGACATTCTAGAATAGCCTCAGTTGTCTATTTCTCCAATGAATGCATATGTGTTTGCACAAAGAAAAACTTGTCTGACAGGAGACATGCCCTTAAGAGGCAGGAACCCGTCCAGGTAAGTATATTCTACCCATGCCTGGTTCCAAAAATCCATGTACCTATAATTGTTATGGTACCATTTGAACATTGGACTGACCCCTCTGTTCACCCTTTTGAGCACGGAACTGACTCCCTCTGTTAACAACAAATCCTTGGGCGAGGACCCCGAGGTGCTCAGCGTTTGAGGTGCTCATCGTTTGAGCTTTCCAAGACCTGATGGCGAGGACCCGGCAGGCAAACAATAAATCCTTGGGCGAGGACCCCGAGGTGCTCAGCGTTTGAGGTGCTCATTGTTTGAGCTTTCCAAGACCTGATGGCGAGGACCCGGCAGGCAAACAACAAATCCTTGGGCGAGGACCCCGAGGTGCTCATCGTTTGAGCTTTCCAAGACCTGATGGCGAGGACCCGGCAGGCAAACAACAAATCCTTGGGCGAGGACCCCGAGGTGCTCAGCGTTTGAGGTGCTCATCGTTTGAGCTTTCCAAGACCTGATGGCGAGGACCCAGCAGGCAAACAACAAATCCTTGGGCGAGGACCCCGAGGTGCTCAGCGTTTGAGGTGCTCATCGTTTGAGCTTTCTAAGACCTGATGGCGAGGACTCAGCAGGCAAACCATCAAATCCTCGGGCGAGGACCCCGAGGTGCTCATCGTTTGAGCTTTCCAAGACCTGATGGCGAGGACCCAGCAGGCAAACCATCAAATCCTCGAGCGAGGACCCCCAGGTACTCTGGCAAAGCAAAATCCAGACAGTCAAGGCGACCGAAGAAAGATTCGGGTCCTAGACAAACCAAGTCAGTCAAGGCGACCGAAGAAAGGTTCGGGTCCTAGACAAACCATTTCCCCCGTCAAGGCGATCGAAGAAAGGTTCGGGTCCTCGACACACAATATCAACTATCTGGAATTACTCTACCCTTCGGCAAGGTAAGTAGCCCCAGGTAAGTTTTTATTTGCTTTAGCATGCATCATCCTATATCGCATCATAAAAATGGGACTCCAGTCTCGCCAAAAATAACATTCATTGAACATGCATGGACCAAATTTAGGTGTCATTTTATCTTTGAACGTAACCTCTGCGAGCTCAAACTCTGCGAGCTCACCTTCAAAGAGGGGCAGCTGTTGACACCTATTTTTAACTTGCCCAAAATTAATTATGCAAAATTTAGGGATTAATTTTTTAATTCCTAAAACAAAAAATATTTCAATTTAAATGCATTGCATATAGAAATTAGGCACATTTTGCATTAATAGGGCCTACTAGAGTTTTTTTTTTAAAATAATAAAATAATAAATAATAAAACATAAAAAAATAATAATATAAATGTAAAATAAATAAATTACAAAAAAAAAGAAAAAAGAAAAAATCGAGTCGGGCCGGGTCGGGGCAGGGCCGACCCGGCCCTTTTCCTTTTTCCCTTCCGCGGGCCCAAGCCCTTTTATTTTCTTTTTCCTTCTCCCCGCGGGCCCAAGGCCCTTTCTCTTTTATTTTTCTTTTCGCCGCGCGGGCTGGGCCTGGCCCGGCCCAGCCCCTTCTCCTCCTGCCCTCTCCCCGAGTCGCTGTCTCGTTCCCCTGTCCGCCCCTGTGCACGTCGTCACGCCGACGCACGGCGGCGCCGCCCCTCGTCATCGTCATCAGCAAGCTAGAGGAAGGCCGAATGAACACGCCGACGGGACTAGCATTAATTGCCAGTCCTGTCTTCCCCATTTCCCGGGCCATCTCTCCCTCTGCTCTTGACGCACAGAACCGGCCCCCCCTCTGTTTGCTCTACCCCGCTCTGCGTCGGCCTGCCATGGCCACGAAAGTTGTGGGAATGCATAGGCCGGTGCAGGCCATCGTCACGCCAACGCAGAGGGGCAGAGAAGACGCGTCGTCGCCGGCTATAAAAGCAAAAGGGAGAGAGAGAAGCTCCGGTCGGCCATTTTTCCAGAGAACAGAGAGAGAGAACAGGGAGAGAAAGAGAGCGAAGCAGAGAGGAGAGAGGAGCCTGGGAGCGTCTTGCCGGCCCGCCCGATCTCGCCGTCTCGAGCAAGCCGACCGGCAACCCCTGGAAACACCGTCGGTCGGCCAATTCACGGAGAGAGAGAGAGATAGAAAGAGAGACAGAGAGAGAGAGAAAGGGAAAGGACCGAGAGTCCGCCGGAGCTAAAGAAGAACCAGCAAGCGTCGCCTTCGCCTTCAGACCCGCCGGAAGACGCCCAGCCGCGCCGTTGATCGGTGAGCCCCCCCTCGGCCGAGAAGCACCTCTGTCCTCCCCTGTTTTTGCACGCCGTCCGGCCGGGACTCGCGCCGGCCGAATCGCGCGATTCCCGGCCCATACCGTCGTCCTCCACCGTGCATACGTCGTCACCAAAGGTAAGTGGGGCGGCCGGAGTCGACCGAGTAGCCGGAACAGGTCAGAACCCCCTTTTTCGGTCACGCACGCCATCTGTTCGACAAAATGCCTCAATGGAGGCCGGTTTCAATTCGATCGCCGGCCGGCGAACGGTGGCCGGACGACGACCCAAGCGGGCGACGAGGTCTCGTGGTGGTCCCAGGGGCCGGATTTTGGTCGACGCCGGTCTGGGTCCGCCGGCGAGAGACCGATTTTTGGCTTCGCCGGCGACTGCTCCCTCGGTTCGGTCTGACCCGATTCAGCCGACCCGACCCGGGTCTGATCCGTTGACCGGGTCTGTCCGACCGACCCGGATCAGTTGACCCGATCCGAGTCAACGACTCGGGTCGGATCCGTTGACCGGGTCTGTCCCACCGACCCGGATCCGTTGACCGGGTCTGTCCGACCGACCCAGATCAATTGATCCGACCCGAGTCAACGAACCGGGTCGGATCCATTGACCCGGATCGGATCCGACCCGACCCGACCGGTTTTTTATTTTTATTTTTAAAAAATATCAAAAAAATTCAAAATTTTTTTTTTAAAAAAATAAAAATAAAAATAAAAAAAAAGGTTTTTCTTTTCCTTTTTCTTTTCCGTTTTTTTAATTAAAATAAAAAATATATTTTCAAAAAATAATAATATTTTATTTTTATTTTATTTTATTTTTCGAAAAAAAAATCAAAATAAAAATAATTCCGAATTTTTTTTTAATGTATGACTTATCTGAGTGTTTTAATCTTTTATAATTATGCATGTTGTTGTTTTATTTAAATTCAATAAACCTGAGGTCGCGCAGTGATACTTTGCATGTTTTATTTTCATTACCATTGCATTGTTATTATGCATGTTTTAATACAATTGCATGAACTGCTGCGTTTTGAATGTCATCTGGCTTAGTTAGGGCTAGAACCATAGGTTGCATGACTGCTAATCATTTTTGATTATGCACTCGCTTGATCACCTCACATCTTAGGAGAAAGGTCCTAAAATCAATCCAAACTGCTTGACAAACATTTTCAAGAAATGAACAGGGTAAAATGGTACCGAAAGGGCATTAGTTATCCAACTAGTGTAACCAAGTCCCCGAACCCAGTTAATCTCTGGTTCGTAGGAATAGGGTGATTCTCCCGTCACCTTATTTGGGTTTCTAATCGACCCACCCCAAATCGATTAGTGGCGACTCCTGCATGTAAATCACCTACATGTTAAAAACTTAAACCCTAAGTCGCGATACGGTATGGGCTTGGGAGAGCCCGAGTTAAGTCCCAAACCTAGACTTAGCGCGTACCGGGTACGACACTACCGCCCGATCCGGAGGTCGGTCGCGACAGTAACTCTCTAGTTCATGTCAAAAGTCAACAAAAGTGATAAGAGAGCCGAAACTTCTTCCGTAATTCTAAGGTTCAAGTTAAAGTTTCACGAAAGAGATGAGAGAGTCGAAGACCTAAACTTTTCAAAATCGCCAGGGTGAATGATCACGTTTTTTCTCTCCTACTAAATTTGGTGTTCGCTGGCTAATATGTCCTGTTGATGTTGGCGTAACCCATTTACATCTCATAGTCAAACTTTTGGCTTTGAAATGCTTCAATAAGCTCCTTTGATGCTTAAAATTTAGATCTTACAATAGTCATAAGTTGATTGATGGAGGTTATCTCCATTTATGCAGTTGCAATTTCTTTAATAGTGAATTCTTACAATCTCCGTTTGTAAATTTTCGGGTTCATAGCCATCGATTTGTTATTTATTCCAAACAATTGACAATATAAGATATGAAAATATCCGGCTTTATTACTGTGATTCACCAAACGGTAGATACAATATAGCAAAATCCCTTTTTATCCAGTTTTATCCAAGTTAAAAATCCAGACGACCAAAGGTAATCATAGATGTTTATACCATCTTAAACTCTCCAAAATGTAGTAATTCGAAGGAGCTACTCTTATTCTATTTAATCTAGTATAATACGGGAGATACTAAGATTCGGATGATGATTGACTCCAAGTTCAAGACTTTGTTCACGAAAGACTTATGACCGGTATACTAATTAGTCTGTAAGAGTAGTCTGATCTCTGTTGTGTTGTTATAACCTAATCTTATCTCTGTTGTGTTGTTATAACCTAATCTTACTCGTTCTTAAAGTGGCCAAGGATGAGTTCATTCAAGGAAGGATCCCTAAGTCGCGTGGCAATGCCCGCAAATAAGAAAGTTGCACCTCACCAGGGAATATCCTTTCTGGGTGGGAACTCTTCGCTACTGGTCGAACGATTCTATCAAGATCAGCAAGAAAAGGCCCCTGACTATAGTACTAGAAGCTTACTCACCGGGGAATTGCTCTAAAAGCTTAGTCTAGATGTGTCATTCTCACTAAAGTGCTCATCCATGGACAATGTTTGGTCTTTGGAAGTTCCCTGATTGGTTTGAGAACCTGATTGAAGAAGACCAGAATACTGTCCAGTTTGCTGCAGAAAACCACACTGAGCACGTACAAGATTACCTTCATATTTCACATAAGAAAGAGAATTAAGTGATTAGAGTAATCAGACCAAGTGATTAGAGTACATACACAATGGTCTTCCCGCATGTACAAATCGACAAACTCACCTAGGTTTTCCTTATTGCAGCAACCCTAATAATTAGTGCATGTTTAAGCTCGACTCGAGCAGCAAGCAGAGCTAGAGGCTGCTGGACTATACAAACCTAAGCGCTTTTATTCCGTTAACGTGACACCATAGGCCATAATACAAAGCCTGAATAACGCTGCTCGCCAATTTTTTTGCCTAAACCTTGCAAAAAACCGAACTTGGCAGCTTACATTTCCTAGGTTACATATTTTCCCTTGTAATCTTACCCATTGCACCGTCTACGTGCAGGAATTCGAAGGAATTCCCTACGACTTATCTTATTTAGTCATTCCCAATTAGATGAAGGACATCCGCTTGACAAAGCGGCCTTTCATCCGAGGTCTCTTCTCGGCATTGAGCTTCCTGACTTGGTACCTTATTTTCTTAGAGAACATCCGGGTCCTTCTCTTCTCTCTATACCTTGACACTCTGGCTTCTCTCCCTCCATCATCGCCCCCGATGTGTGCCCTAAGCTCCATTGCTTCTGTGAATGTGCGATGATACTTCGAGGAATGGCTCATGGTACCCTAAAATCAAAAGCAACACCGAGTGCATAAACGTCGGAGTTAAGCCATTTCCAAAAAATCAGGAAGAGTGTACTATGAAAATCTGATGGTGATAAGAGTATGAATGAAGACTCGCATGCCTACACCACTATACTCAATGTGTGGACTATGATCTTATGCAAGCAAACAATCATAAGATAAAATCAGAAAGTCCTGACGATCCAAGTCATCACCAATTCATTCATCAAACCATTATGCCAAAGAGATCTAAAAGGAAGATTCATTTAATTTTCCTGCAGGTTCGAACAAGAAGAAGGTTGAACTTTTAGACGCTTCTAATTCTTGTCGAGTTATTGGTTACCGTTTTCCCTTTCGTCACTCGAAATATACTAGCTATTACTAATGACATGCAATTGGCTGCTCAAACCTTACGTCTGAACTTATATATTTGTATATGACTCCCATCTGGAGGAATTATTACCAAGGAGATAGGATAAAAGATCTGCTCTTCTTTCAATTCTGGAAAGATTGTATATATAGAGAGAGAGAGAGCAATACCATATTGGAGCTAGGCCATCCCTCGTCGGGGTTGAAATCGGGTCGATCTCCGGTTGTCCATGGAGAGCCTTGACTGGCCCAAGCGTCCAGCACACCCTCATAATTTAGCCTCAACAACATCTTCCTCTTCTTCTTCATGGTCGCCTTTTCTTTGACATCACCACTGATCACCATCCTCATCTTCTTCTCTTCCTCTTCCTTTTCTTCAATCCCTAGTGACTGACCGTGATTGTCATTATAGCAATCAAAGTCCCAGTCCACATCATCGCCGCTGCCCGTCGCATCAAACCCTATATCCATGCGGAAGTCCAGGGCTCCTCCTCCCACCAAACCCTCCACTTTTACCACTCCTTGATCTCTCCTTTCAAAGCAAACCCCAATCACACCATCTTCTACATGGTGGCCTTCCTCTTTGCACTCCAACAACAGTCCCAGGTCTTTCACATCACATGCGAAATCTTCCTCAGTCCCTCCTTCGTTGTCGTTGCTCAACAAGTTCTCCACGTCGGCTGCAAACTCTGCGAGGTCCATGTCCGAGGGCAGGTCGAACGACCCATCTTGGAGAACATCATCGCCCACGGGTACTAAATCCGCCATCTCATCCCCGAGCACTTCGGATGCGAAAGGGTCAAAGACTGGCACCCGACAAAGAAACTGTTCTTCGTCTTCTTCATTATAATTCTCATTTGGTGACTCTCCTAAGTCGTTGCCGATCTCGGGAACTAGGTCATGATCAATGAAATTGTCGTCAAGAGCGAGGTTCAGTCTCGAGACTTTGTCGTCCTCACAATGGTTATCCCTTGCCTGTGACCGAAGCAGGATCTTCTTGCTGATGCGGGGCGTCCGGGCCTTGCGGGTGAACCCGCCGTGCCACGCCGGCGCTGCTGAATTGTCGACAAATTGGGGTGGGGTTGACGATGGCAACTTGGTGCCACCAATCCTGGAAGATGACGATGAGGCCATCCCGAGGCGGACCCTCTCGTGCCGCCGCGCCAGCTGGTTTGCGGAGTGCACAGAGGAGTCACAGCCCTGGCAAAGGAAGGCATCATCCGCTGCGCAGTACCATCGGGCTCGCCGCCGCAAGCAGCTGTCGCAGGCGCGAGCCGTCTTCGCCCCGAAGGCGTTGGCGGCCTTCCTCTCGGTAATCATGACAGATCGCCGCAAACCCGATCGTGACGGCACGGAATATCCTCACAATACAATATCAACGCAGCGGAAAAGAACCGGAATCGTAGCGAGCGCGAAGGATTTCAAGAAACTGAAGAACGAGAGAGTCAGTGAGCTGAGGGGAGCGAGCGTGCGGGAGCGCAGAATGAGTTGGCAGAGAGAATGTCGAGTCGGTTTCAAGTATTTATGTGCAGGCCCCAATTGGTGCAATTATTGATTCTCTCCATTCATTCATTTGAATTTTCTTTCTGTTTGCGGAAGAGCGATTACGGCATGGATTGGCTCTTGGCTCTTAAGGAGAGACCTTACCCTACCCTACAGCGAGGGTGCTTTTTGCTCATTGCCATGGGTCGCTCCGGTATTGCCGCATCTTGCCCATGCGCTTTTGGCCGTATCTTTGCACAGTGTCTCTGTCCCTGTTATTTTCGTGTTGTTTGTGGGCATTCTCGGGGGGGCCCCGCACATTGGTCTTATCTCAGTGGTGATTGGCTGGAGGTTTGAAGTTCATCCGAATCCTCGCCTTCCTATTGGTTGGACGTCGCCGAGGAGGATTCCTCGCGGGCCCAGCGCCTTGGATCTTCTTCCGGTTTCTCGTTCCCACGCAAAGCGACGGCCCCACTTCACGCTCTCCCTGTCCCTCTAGCGAGCCACGACCCTCTTGTTGTTTCGTCTTTAGGTATCAATTATTCCTGTTAAATCTTTATTACCCTCGTTCGTAAGTCCAAAAGGTTGCTCTCAACCTCTCCCTCTCCCTCTCTCTCTGCTATGTCTCTCTGTCTGTCTCTCTCTCTCTATGCGAGATGCATTTAGGTCCATCGGATGCAAGGCTGTACGTGAAGGACCGTCGATCATGCCTCATGTTCGCAGGCGAGAGAGTTCAGCTTTAGAGGTCGTTAATTTGGATGACTCGACGATTAATCTGCGCCACACGCACATGAGCATATATTAAGGAGAGAGAGAAATTCTGGGGATTCGATGTCGTTTCTTTTCAATTTTGGCTGGTCGAGGTCCAAAGTCGGGTACTCGCTCGTTACCACAATCTCGAACCATGGCCGGTCACACCATGTTGAGGCTGAAAACTTTTCATTCTGATTAACAAGAAAGGAGAGACCACAAACCCTCCCCCCAAGTCTGTTACTTGATGTATCCTTAGGGTTTCTTTGTGTTGACATGTCTTGCTTTATGCAATTTCAATGAAACATAATGATAGGAAAGTTTGAAATATTCAATTTATTGGAGAGAAAGAACAATTTATTAGTGTGTGTGGTGGCTAGCACGTGTCGCCCCTAGGATTTACTCCCCGGCTGTCGGCCGTGCGGGGGTTCCCTGGGTTATCAAAAAAAAAAAAAAGAACAGGTTATTAGCGTGGTGTCGAAGTTTTATTTACAACAGACTCCATAGGTTAAAGGCGAGTAATAAAATGATTGAGATCTTGCTCCTTAAGAAGCGTGAGGTCTTGAGTTCGATCCCTATATCTGATGCATCCAATTAGAGTCGTGTTACAAGTGTTTCCTTTTGAATTCATTAGTCTCGACATATGCGGCATGTCTTTGACCATACCCGTAATGAAAAACGACTCTAGTGTGCGAAAATCAGTGGCCTAGAATACCGCCTGATCGGCTACGCAAAGAGTTCTTAATAGTGCTCTTGTTGATATTTATCTGCTGATTCTGTAATCATCATTGGTTCTCACGCATCATTTAGTGAGAGTGAAAATTGTCAAAAAGGTCATAAACCTATTGTACGGCGGCTAATTTAGTCATAAACCTTTTAAGTTTGTCAATTCAGTTCTAAATCTTTTTAATTCTTGCCAATTCAATCCTTCCGGCTAATTTTGGCCAGCAGGCGCTGATGTGGTCGCCGGCCGTCCGGTCAACGCTGACGTGACAATTTTTAATTATTTTTTTCCAATTTTTTAATCTTTTTTTTTCTTCTTTCTTTCCTCTGGCTGGTTCGGCGACCGGCGGCTGGCCAGAGGGGAGGACCTCGCCGACCTCTGGCGAAGCTGGCCCTGCCGGCCACCGGCGAGGGCGAGCCTCGTTGACCCTTGGCTGGGCGAGGCGAGGTTGGCCTCGCCTCGCCGTCGCGACCCTGACGACAGCGTGGCGAGGCCGACCTCGCCTCACCTAGCAGAGGCAAGGTCGAGCCTCGCCGTCGCCTGGGTCGCGACGGCGAGGCGCGGCCGACCTCGCCTCGCCTCGCCGTCGCCCGGGTTGCGACAGCGAGGTCGAGCCTCACCATCGCCTGGGTTGCGATGGCAAGGTTGAGCCTCACCAGATCTGGGCAAGGTCGGCCTCGCCGTCGCGAGGGTCGCGATGGGCAAGGCCGACCTCGCCTCTGTTGGGCGAGGCGAGGTCGGCCTCGCCACACCGTCGCCTGGGTCGCGACGGCGAGGCACAGCCGACCTCGTCTCTCCCAGCCAGGGGCCGGCGGAGCGAGCTTCGCCAGAGGTCGGCGAGGTCGACCTCGCCGGCCCTCCCCTCTAGCCGGCCGCAGGACCAGCCAGAGGGAAGAAAGAAGAAAAAAAAAGATTAAAAAATTGGAAAAAAATAATTAAAAATTACCATGTCAATGTTGACCGGATGGTCGGCGCTGGCCGGCGGCCACATTAGCGCCAGTCGGTCAAAATTGGCCGAAAGGACTGAATTGGCAAGAATTAAAAAGGTTTAGGACTGAATTGCTAAACTTAAAAGGTTTAGAACTGAATTGGCCGCCGTACAATAGGTTTATGACTTTTTTGATAATTTTTCCTTTAGTTAGATGTAGGTAAATTCCATATCTGAATTCTTTAACAGAAAAATGGATGCACACGCCAAGAGTTAGCATCAAAAGCTATGACTCCTATGCAACGACGGCCAAGATAAAACACAGCTCATTCTTTCAACATTTAGTTTTGTCAACAGTTGTGTCTCGAGTTGTCAAGATTGATAGAAACCTTAACAATATTGCTGACAAACTTGACAGGGATGATCTGTCTCTGATATATGTACCCACATTTTTTAGATATATTATGGTTCTCTTATTGCCAAAAAGAAAAACGATTTATTAATAACATAAGTGGAAAAACAAAAGCACTTAATCAATAATCAGTGAGTTGATAGGAGTCACGCCACAGGAATGGCTGAAACGGTATTAGATTCTGTGAGATTCCCAAAGTCGTTGACATCGACCACGAGACTAGATGCGAATATGCGATGCAGTTGTCATCCATTGATGGAAGATAGGAGCCCCTAATTACGATTGAGCTGGTCATCCTTTCATGCTTTTGCGGTGATTTTTTTTCTCTGGATTAGGTTCTGTCGCTGCCGGGCAGCAACCTTAAGGCTGCCGTCCAGACACGTGTCGTCCTACGTGGCCGGCGGGCTAGGGAGTGGAGGGCTGAGGGAGGAGCTTGACCGTGTTGGTTGTGGCGCGGTGGCCACGATCACTTGGACGGTGTCGATGATGGTCCAGCAGTGCCATCGATTCTGGCGGCGGTGGAGGGGGGGTCGGCGCAATCCGGCGGCAACAGAGGAGAAGGGAGAGAGAAAGATGGACTAGGCTTGGGTTAACATGATGAGATCGTGTGCGATGTGTTAGGAGCACATATTGGCGACTAAACACTGAATAAATGACTGATCCAATAATAGATGAATCCCATCATAGATAATCTCTGAATTATAAGACGAACTCACTACTCAAAAGCGACCAGATCAGATTTTTTGAGACGGAGATTAGACCAGCATAACTCATAGGCGGCAACTTATTGTCTAATTTAAGCCTACCGATGATATGCGAGTCGAGTTTTTCCTACGCTTTGCAAAAAAGATGCCTTGGAGCGGATGCCGCGAGCATTCGGTAAAAAAAAGAAAGATAAAAAGCCCATCTCCCCGGGCGTCCAACATAGGGGTGAAGCGCCGACGACACGAGAACCGAGCGTATGGCGACTCAATCCAAGATTTTAGTTGAGGCCGTTAGGATTATCCCGGTCTATCCCGGTTCAAATAGAGAATAAATGCGAGAAAGAGAAATTTAGAAACAAGGTTTATCCGGGTTCATCCTTAAATTAATGTTACATTTAGCACATGATTCAACTATAATTAGTACATTCCACTTATAAAACTTAATTACAAAAGAAAGAGATTATATATATAGATGGCACAATAGCTATTTATGGGTCAAAACCCAAATTATTGATAAAATGCGAGTTCAAACTATAAAAGCCCTCCGGCGACTAGGGGACGCTACCCTGGCGATCCCTGGACCTTGCTCGCTCACCAAGAAGTGGGACCCCAGTGCCTTCCCGCCGATAGAGAGTATGAATCACACCCCAAAAGAGGCGATACGAGCAGGGCCATAGGTCCACTGTCGACCCGGTGTAACCGTGGGGCTCATGAGTGCCTGAGAAAGGTTTGACCCAGCCCACGGTCCCAAGGCTCAACACTGCCAACATTAGACGTTCCACATGCATATTGGGCCTGAGCCAAGAAGAAGAGATTTCTAGCGAGACTCATGTTCAGTGAGAACTTGGTGGCCGATGTTGCATCTAACAAACCAGCAGCTCAATACAAATGGTACCATCTCGGACCGAAAAAAGAAAAAAACAATGGTACCATCTAACGACCAATCCATGGTCCAACGCTGTTATGGAGTCTATGGACCATGGTCGAGTTCAAGGGTTTGTTTCTTCCTTTAACATGTTCATGCTGGCCAGTGCTCATGGAAGAATGTCCTGTTGGGGAGAGAGTATTTTATATATTTCGATTACACGGGCTGACGTTGTGCAACCCATCAATTACATTGCTCGCACGATATGCATGGCAACCAAACCTTCAGGGAAAAATAGCCAAAAACTAACCTAAACCTATTGCACTTGTTTTACTTCGGTCATAAGTTTTTCAATTTAGCAAATATAATCCTAAATCTTTTGATAATTTGCTTATATAATTCATCTGACCAATTTTGGCCGAAAATTGATGATATTGACATTGATTGTCCTACATGGCAACACCGATGTTGACGTGAATTTTTTTAAATTTTTTTTCTTTCTTTATTGTAAAGGGTCGGGGGCCACAGGTTGAGTCCCGGTGACCCCCTATGTCCCTCGCCAACCACTAGGTGAGGGCTTGCAAGCCCTCGCTGGCTATTGGTGAGGGTTGCAACCCTTGCCCAATGGCTAGGGCGGTGAGTCCTCACTTGGCTTTGAGCAAGGGCTAAGACCATCGCCAGAGGTTAGCGAGAACTTCGCAACCCTTGCCCAGTGGCTGTCGAGGGTTGATGAGCCTCGTTCGATGGCTGGCGGCCCCCTGCTAGCACTTAACAATAAAAAAGAAATGAAAAGAAAATAAAAAATTAATAAAAAATTCAAAAAATTTTCACGGTAATGCCGACCGTGCCATGTAGGATGGCTAACATCCACATCATCAATTTCTAGCCAAATTGGCCGGATGGACTATATTGGCAAATTGTCAAAATGTTTATGACTATATTGACTAAATTAAAAGGCTTATGATCGAATTAATACAAGTGCAATAAGTTTAGGTTTTTTTTTGGTATTTTTCGCCCAAACTTCAAGTTCAACTCTTGAAAACTCTCACCCACAATTAGCTTATTTCCCCGCTTATTATTGCATGGGCCGACGCACAAAGTACCTTCTTTCCGTCCGTGATACTGAGTAAGCCAAAGGATTTTGCAGATGAATGTATAACTGGAGAGAGCTTAAACTACGTAAACCTCAGTCTACTACTTTGCTTGACATTGACTTCTCTAGATTATCATTGAAAAGGGTGATTGATTAAGCAATCACTTTCATCTCTCCGATGAGTCTGAAGCCACATGAACTTCTCAATTTTTTCCTTCATCACTTTCTTGCTATGTATCTGCAGCATCTTTGCTAGCAAGTTCATTGACCCATTCCATGATTGTAGGTCGAGGACATATAATAAACTAAATGGGTTTTTTTATTTATTTATCGAAATTGGCATATAATGTAACTTACTTCGATGTCGTTTATATACATCGGCAAGATCTGTTTATTGAGGATTTTGTACATCTCTTTTGTGTTCGTCGTATCATGTGTCATGAACATGCGCAGAAGCACATCAATCAAGGCTTTAATCTTTTCATTGAGAGGACAAGTCAGTGATTTTCTCCCCGTTGCATTATTGATAAGCGATAGGCTTTGCTATCTACGTCGAGTTTAAATATACAACAGATAGTTTTCTTCTGGCACTCATGAATTGTTTCTCGATCTACTTGATGTTGATGCTATCTTTATCCTTTCATATTCGGAAACATTTTGCCGTCGAGGTCATCTCATTGCTTTTTATATTGTGATGTTGACCACAATTCTTCGTCGTTTTCTAGCTTTGATCAGGTTATATTGTGCTGTGCTTGTCAATTATGGATGGAGACTCTTCTAATCATGAGGGTTATTAAATTCACCTTAACGTTTTGATGTCACTGTTTTGCAACAGTAGTTATTAAAATGACGGTGAAAAGGATAAAGACTATTAATAAGAGCAAATAGTTTAATAAACTACGAATCAATCTATATATTTTCGCATGTTTTATCTTCCGATGACTATTTTAGAAAATACATTTTCAGTGGTAAAAAAGGGATGGAAAGAGGCGACCAGCGTCGATAATCCTCTTGGACGTTACCACGGGAGTTTAACACCGTGATGGAATATGTAGTTTCGAGCTATAACTACTTCATTTTGAGAAAGGCCATCCCCACCGCCCCATCGTGGTACTAGTGGAAATAGAGCCGGAGTTATTTTACGCCTTGACTTGATCTAACTTACGCCGCAGATGAATCAATGCTCCCTGAGGCCAGGGAGCGATTAGGGGCGACAGGGGTTATCGAGAGTGTAACCAGGGGAGCCCCAAAGCACTTGAAACTAATCCTTATACCACTAGGCCAATCATTGTGGGGGTGACTACTCGAATATCTTGGGCACTTCTCTAGATGACAAAAAGTAATCATATATTAAAGCTCAATTTATTTCGCGAAAAATAAATAATTTTAAAAAAATTTTCTTAAAAATGATTACTTATATCACTTATCAAAATGAATAAACAAAAAATATTTTCATTGTTCACGAAAATTTTTAAATATAAATTATTATCGATAGTAAAAATAATTTTTATTGACTAATTATTTTAAACGATACGAGCGATCAATTTTTGAAAAATGATTTTCAAATTATTCATTTTTCGCTAAATAAACGGAATCTAAATGTTGTGCAGTCGAATCTCATATCGTATGTCAATACACCTCTTTCTTTGGCTCAACTTCGATCCAAACATGTCAGGGGCGTCTTCTTGTTTTGTATCATGTTGGACAGTTGGACCCTCAAAGGTGAAATAAGAAAAGAAAGGAAAGGGCAGCGAATTGACATTTATATCCGTCGAGAGGTCGGCCCGCCGCTTTGGAGAGAGACTCAATGATGGCGACCAATTGAATACTCCATTCACCTCGTGGAAAAATCAACAATTTTCCGCCGTTTGTGTCAGTGGATTGAAATTCAAAATGGTGGTACGATGCTGTTGGAAGAAACCATCTCAATATTACAAGGACTTGTCGATTATCTTATTATATCTCTATTTTGTTTGAAGCTTACTTAGGGGTTATAACTTGCAATCCATAAATCTTCGTATTACTATATGACCCGTCAAATGGGTAGGTTGGATCGGGTTGGGTCGAAAATGATTGACCCAAATAGATTCATTTAATCCGTTTTGATCAATTTCCATATAATTCAAATTTAGTGACTCATAACCGATCCGACCTATACCTAATCCATACTCAACCTGTATTATTAAAACATTTCTATATTTTACATAATCTAGGAATACCTTATATCTAAATTGATATTAGAGCGTGGAGTAAGTGAACGAGCGCAAGATCGAATGAGAGCAAGAGAAAGTAAAGAGAGAATCGTAGAGGTGGATTGGGTTGTAAACCCATTTTTTACCCATTTAACAGACATTTGATACACATATTATATTTAAATCAATTTATTGAATATAATCAACTCCTATAATTAGGGGTGATCGATTCTCGAGCGGTCTGGTTCCTAGTTCTCCCGTTCTTGCATGAGAATCGGACCGGTGGGATCGGTTCATCGTTCTCTGGAAGCGGGAATCAGGTCGAATAGGTGGCTTCCCCCACCGTCGCTGAGCACCTCTCATGCTTCCAAGCCAAGCCACTCCTTCCAGCGTCGCTCATGGTAATCCTACTCATTGCCTATCCAGATTTGGCCACGTTCGTGGCTCGCGAGGCGGCTTGTACACAGATCTGGCAAGCCTGGACGATGGAGGAGTGGCTCAGCTTGAACGAGTTGCTCGTCTAACTTTAGAGTTGTGCCTCCTAATCTGGCTTGCAAACTTCCAGATGGTGGGTCATCCATGGAGCGACGACGGAGAGGGCTCGGCTTGGACGACTGAACTGATGACTCCACTGGTCTAGATGTGGAGTATGCAAACTTCTAGATCTTGAGCTAGCAACGGCGGCTCCTCCATGGCTGCAAGCGACGATGAAGAGGACACAAGGTGTACCTCGGCTTGGACGAGCGATGCTAGCGGTGACCATGGACAAACAGATTTATTTGGGCAACGAAGCGAAGAAGCTAGCTCTCTGGACAAGGAGGCAAAATGGGAGTAGCGAGTAAGGTATTTTCAGATTTGTAAGAAATTAAAAAAATAATCTGTTCGGTCCGGATGGTCCGAACGTGCAGTTCCACCCCTGGAACTGAGAAGCGGACAACCCGAATTAAAATTCATCAGTTCCAATTTTATGGAATTGGGAGCTAGATCGTTAATCCCGATAACCGTTCAGAACTAGTTGGTTCGGTCTGATCCGGGCAGTTTCTTTTTCTCACCCATACTTATAACAATTCAGTCTATTAAATATGAATTAAAAAATTAATTTATGACCTCTTTTGACTTATCTAATTACTATTTTGTATTTTTCAAATATGTAAAAAGATTTTGTAAAAAGCACAGTGCTCTCGGATTGCAATCCACGCAATGTCTCGTCAAGATGAGAATCGATATCTACGTCAAGATTACAACACGATCGTACCCAACACTCGTCAACTGAACGAGCCATGTGACCTTAAAAGAGTCGATGCAGACATCTGCAACGAGGGGGAAGACATGGATATCTGCAAACCTCCAAAGCCACGACAGATGTCTCCCCAAGTTTCCAAAAGGGTCATTCACAATATTCGTGAATTGCAGAGAAATCGCAGGGAAGAGATGGGGACAAAAGAACGAGTCCTCGGGCTTGGGATCACGACCGTCCGTTCGTTTGTACCTTGTTTTGGAATGACCATCGGACGACTAGGGTTCGGAGTTCCGTGCATCTTTGTCGGTTTCTCATGGCTGTCCTCTTGACCGAAAACCTTGGACGAACGTCTTGATAATGGGAACATTTGTACGGCTGAATCTTCACCCAAAGATTTGGGGGACAGGAGGCTTCCTGTGCAATTAGAAGCAAACCCCATGTTTTGATCTACAGATGACAGTGATATAATAAACATCATTGAAGCTGTTCAATTCAATTAAATGGTTTATATTGTCGTGCATAACTGATTTAGTGATTTCATGTTTACTGAATTTCAGATGTCAGAATTTTGAGCCATATTTTAACGGATCTTTGGCCTACTTGAGCCCTTGAGTCTTGGGGCACTGTGATCTCGCGTGAAGAGAATTACTTATAATTGATACACTTGACACGATGAATTTATATTAGGGATTATATAAATACTTATGGTTTTGATGGAAGATTTCACGTTGAGTATGAGACTCTTAAGACAACAAGAGTCATCATAGCCTGTCCTTTAGCACACTTTTCACCAATCGAAAGAGTATGTAGTATATTAACATTAAAATCCAACAATGCACCGAATGTCAAAACTTTCAAGCAATGAATTGAGGAACTAATCACCAAAGCCCACTAATGCTAAAATCTCACGCTAGGTAAGCTACGTGACTTGTGAAACAGCACGACAAGCTTTCTTAATTGTAAATCAGATGCACGTCACTAGAAGAAGCATTAAAACGAGGTCATTTCAAAGATAAACTGATAAAAGAAGATTAATCATAAAGTATATCTCAACAGTGAACTCCATCAAAAAAGGTGACGGATCAGTAGCGTCTTGGACAGCTGTGGGAGCAAAAGCAATCACGGGGCGTGCATCAACAGTGCACAGGATGCCATTGATTGCATTGCTTTAAACAGAGGCACACCCCAATGAGAACGAGGACAAAAACCACCAGATGCTCATCTGATTATCTTATGAACCCATTTGGAAGATTCCCATGAATGAATCGTGGTGTCTCTTCATGCTGCGATGCTTTTTTTTGACCTGTTATGTCATCTCACTTCAACCCCTACGTAAGGTGGTCGCGAGCTAGTATTTAAAGGAAGCAGCAGCGGAAGGCGTAACAGCACACCTCTGTGATATCATCTCTCATCCTCCTCTCCAGGATATCTTATAATAAGTACTTTAATTTCATCAGCTTCTCTGGTGTGTGGAAGGCCATACATAGGGAGCTCCCTTCAGTCCAATACAGAGGGCCGAGATGCGGACCGAGCTGCCATCCCATGCACCGGGCTATGCTCAATCATTTCGATGCTAGTTGGAGGGATCGATTGGATCGGGTAATCAGTCAATCAAAGGTTGAGCCTAGCTAGGTGCATGGTGTGGGAGCAACTCCTTCCGTTGTGCTTGCTCATTGATTGGACTGAAGGGAGCTCCCATAGCATCTCTCCATGTGGTTTCAGCATTAATCATCTTGTTCTTGGCTTGCATGTGCATTGATATTGCTCTTCCTATATGTCGCTTGTTCCACTAATCTCTCCTTTTTCCTCGGATTTATTAGTCAAGAAACAAGTCCAAAGAGAAGAGGAAGCATTTCGATGCAGGGGAACGAGACACGACGCGGTCGAATCCAGCTAAACCATGCTCACAGTGATGTAGATGACGCTTGATCTTTATCATCCAAGCCTGCCTAAGTGAGAGTGATTTCAGCCTCTGCTATGAGACTGTAACATAATGTTTTCCCTCCTACTTGTACCCTTTTCTGATGACATTATCATGGTTGGTTTGTTAAGCCAGCCGAGTCTTTGTTCTTTGGATCAGTAACTATCGCGGGGCAGACGCAGCAGCAAGCGCGCGAGTCTCGCCGTCAGTGACCCATGAAAGTGAAAACGATGGCCTGCTTTGGAGCACAAACTCAACCAGTGTAGAGATGGTGAAGAGGCGCATAACACAAGCAAGCTCATTGCACATTGACATTTCAAGACTGAAAGTGATGTACTGAAGAAGCAGGACTAATAAGAAAGATCTCCAAGTGGGTTTCTGAGATCATAAAGCCTTGTAACAATGGTTCAATGCACTTGATTGGATGTACATCGACTCCCCTGAGTCACCTCATCAGCCAGTTCAGTAAAGCTAGGGTTTCTTGTTTTGGACCATATGTTGGAATCGAAATCTCCATGTAAATCCAAGATTGACGGCCAAAACAGCTAAGTTCGAATCCTAGGATTTAATGAGACCTGAAGCAACTCGAGATTTTTATATGGACTATGACCAATCCCGTGGGAAAACTTGGGAACTGTAGGATCAACATCAAGTTTATTTGATCATCGTTATATACTAAGCTTTCTCAAAGGATTATTACCTTGATATCCTATGACAAAAAATAAAAACAAAAAGTATTTTAAAGTGTTGACTCTGCCTAAAGATCTCTCATTCATTTTATAGAAAATAAGGGATTGAAATTCATTGGAAACAATAGAATTCGACTCCTAAATAAGAATATGGGTATCAAATTCGTTGGAAACAATAGAATTTGACTCCTAAATAAGAATGTCGGTAACGCGTAATTATACTAGAAATATTTATTTATTTTTTTGTTTAGGATTGGCATGTCCTCGTCGAATGAAACATAGGTACGGTCGTAAATTGCATTCGAATTGGGCCAAGGTGCGAAACGAGCTTGAATTTAGAGGTAATGGACTTCAAATTCATTTTAATCTTTTAAGACCAAGACCACATGAGCCCGGCCCCCATGTGAAACTGGGCCACTCCCATTCATATTCTCGCATGGCAGAATGATTCCATGTGCGATGCACGTGTGGTTTAAAATTAGGAAAGAAGCTAATACAAAGATAAGAATAGGAAAAATGAGAAAAATGATTCATGAATTTTGATTCAATGTGTAATGTGGTCCCTGAACTTTTAATTTGTCCAATATAGTCCACAAACTTTCGTTACGTGTTCAATTTAATCTTTAAACTATATGAATATGTTCAGTGGTGTCCCTGATCTCGAATTAATGAAAGGATTGCATTGAACATTTTCATATAGTTCAGAGACTACATTGAATATGTATCAAAAGTTTAAGAACCAAATTAAACAAATTAAAAATTGAAGAATCACATTGAATATTAGGCTAAAGTTCAGGACCACATTGAACAAATTAAAATTTCATGAATCACATTGCACATCGGGCCAAAGTTCAAGGACCGTTTGTGTCATTATCTCATAAGAATATTGATCAGCCAGTACAAGATAGGAAATGTGAACTTGACCGAAATAAAATAAAAAAGGGTGAGGAAAAATAAAAAGAAAAAATTGAAATCCATCTTTTGAAGATACAATTCAACCATATAACCACATATTCTCAAAAGGGAAATATATAATCTAAAGGGGGAATTATCGGTAGAAAGCAAGCAAGTTGGTGTGGCCGAATAAGGAGCTTAGCAAAGAAAGAAAGAGCAAACCGAGGAATCCGGCGTTCCTCGGGTTCTCACTAGGTGAAAAAAATCTGAAATTCTTTGTCTCTAACCTCTCGATTAGTTCAATTACGTGGGCCTGCTAATGTTCTACTTTGATTTTGTCCGAGTATTTATTCCCGAGTGCGATCATAACCTGAATTAAAAAAAAAAAAAGTGGAGCGACTGGTATGGCTCATTTCGAACCAATTCCTCTTGTGTTCAGTTTTGGTTTGAGTTTATTGGGGGAAGAACAGCATTGGTGCCAAAACTTGTGTACGGAGGCCACTTTGGTGCCAAAACTTCCATTTGGATCACTTTAGTGCCAAATCGGAGGAAAAATGATCACTTTGGTGCCAACGGCGAGAAATTCCGGCCAAATTAATACGTGGCATTTATAATTAAATTTTTAATCTTAGTTGGATTTTTTTTAAAAAAATTAGTCTACGTGGCATTTCCACGTATATATTTCGATTTTTTAAATACTTTTCTGAATTTTTTTCTTTTTTTTCTTCTTTTCTTTTTTTCTTTTATTTCTTCTCCCTTTGGTCACCGCCGGTGACCGGAGGCCGGCCACCGGCCGCATGGTCTCGCCCGGACGAGGCCGCCGTCGCCCGCCACAGGCGAGGCCTGACCGACCCTCGCCTGGGCGACTGCGGGCAAGCCCCGGCGAGGGCGAGCCCCGGCGAGGGCGAGCCCCGGCGAGGGCTCCCCTCGCCAGATCCGGCGAGGCTGGCCGTCGCCCAGGCCACGGCGGCCCCGCCGGGCATCGGACCAGGCGGCCGGCCTTCGGTCACCGGCGGTGACCAAAGGGAGAAGAAAGAAAAAAAAAAGAAAAGAAGGAAAAAAGAAAGAAAAGAAATAAAAAGGAAAAAAAGAAAAAAATTATTTAAAATAAAAAAATGCTGACTGAACGTGCTCACTGTATCTCCGGCGAGCCACGTCGGCTTCAAATACTAATAAAAAATTGCCACGTCAGATTTCCGACCAATCAGATTGGAGTTGGCACTTAAAAGATCGTTTTTCAAAATTTTTGGCACTAAAGTGATCCAAATGGAAGTTTTGGCACCAAAGTGGCATCCGTACACAAGTTTTGACACCAATGCTGTTCTTACCCCGAGTTTATTTCGATGAGGATCAGGCATTCGAAAGTGCCGGTCCGATTCCCGATTCTTAAAAGTGGAAATGGTGTTCGGGCGGTCCGGTTCTTGATTCTAAAGGGGGAATTGGACCCAACTGGACTGCTCAGATCAATTGTTTATTTATTTATTTTAAACGTCTCACGCACGCATCCTCTCCTTTCGATCTTTCCCTTTCGCCTCACGACGCTCACGCCTACGGTCTTTCCCTCTTCTCTCTCCTCGGCAAATCCTAATAGAAACCATTGGATTGAAAAATTAAATTTATGTTACGCATATACTTCGATTTGATCTTAAAGTTTCGCTTTTTCGAAAACTAAATTCTGAAATAGCTATTTTTACTTGGATATCACTTTGAAAGATATTTAGAAATCTTAAAGCCAGCTTCTCAAAACCTTCCCACACTCATCAATTTGACAAAAAGGGGAAACAAGAACCAAAGAATTAATCATTATATTGTAATCGAATCTTAATCTTCCTAGATTGCATTTGCGATTGCAATAAACCCATAACGGACCGCCTGATAAAAAAATCATAAGGATATTAAAAAGTTATAAGATAATTCCAATTTTAATATGGTAACCGTAGAATTATCCCACCCATTTCAAATTTTCCACATGAACATTTTCTTGGCAACGACCACGTTCGAACCTTGCAGCGACCGGCGAAGGTCGCCCGGAAGAAGGCGGGCCGTCGCCATCGTTTTGGTCCGGACACGTGGCGAACACCCACGACGACTTCGATGAAGAGAGAGGGAAAGTGTGCAGAAAAAAACTCCGACTTTCATGGGCTCTCTCCGCCTTCTTTCCCCTGAAGCGCAGAGGCTTTGAGCGATGGCGCAGAGTGCACGGAAGACCAATCAAACACACCGCCTCACTCGAAAAACCGTATTTAAAAAAAGGGAAATTGATGTCTAAGAATAAAGTGGGAATTTCGAAATCTGTCTCTTCTCGGCTCTCATGCAACTTGATCGACGTGCTCCCAGCTTCACGTCAGGTTTTGGTTCCTTCCTGCGCTGTGCTGTTCGCATTCTTGATTTTCTTTTTGTCCCGGGTCGTCGAGTTCGCAATGTCAAGGTCGTGTCTTTAGCTCTTCTTGCCCGTTTAGCAATCTGCATTGTTGTGGTTTTTGCATGCTGTTCATGGTGGTCCTGATGGGCTCCTGTGAGGGGGATCATAAAGAGTTAGATTAAACAGTATCTGGGTGATTATAGTTTTTCCCTTTCGGATCAATTCGGATGGGAAAAGAAGAAAAATCTGCTTTATGGAGGCGCATTACCAATTTCACCATCAATGTCCTTCTCCTCTGCTTTTAGGTCTTTCTTTCTGGTAGCGTTTTTTGTTAGCCGCAGCGATGAGACCTTTGGATGTTTTATCTTCTTTCCAGTTTCACTGCTGGTATATTTTGCAAAAAACATGATTTTGTAATTGTTCTTGCAGTTTCTTGAACGGCCGGATTTGAAGTCTTTCGGAATCGGGCTTCATAGCGCAAACTCAATATAGTGGAATATTGTCTCTTGGAGGTTGAGCATCCATTGGGGACATTCAAGCATCTGTCACCTGCAGGTCAGGTTTCTTTCACATGGTTTTTCATATGATAGTTTTCCAGTTTTTACGGATTGCACTCTTCGGTCGCATCAAATTGGGCCTCCTAAGGTACAAAAATAGCTAATGAGGAACTAAATAAGGAAGAACGGTATTGTTTTATGAGTTTGCCTTTTGCGGATGGAGCAAAAAGATCGGACTAGAGCGGACAGTTAAATAGACTGGATATTCACGTAGGGATCCTGAAGTCTATGCAAGAAGCATATTCTTGCTAAGGTTTTTGTTTCATGAATTGTGTGTAATTGATTTTTGGCATATCAACATCATATGGAATGGCAAATAAAATCAGCGGTCCTGTGGCTACTGTTCTTTCATTTAAGAGGTCACGGGACGCTTGATAATGACTGTTATTCGCCCAGTTCGTTGTTGCTTCTTTGTCAAGTTACCTTTGTCATGCTGTTTCACGGCGCCTTCCTGTTCTTGAAGCTACTTAACCATAATTACTTAAGACAGATAGTGGAGCCATTTTCTCTGATTTGCTTGCTTCATGATGCCACTAGTCTAAGAAGTGTTGCCTGCATTAGCTCCATTGCATGGCTTGCTGATCTGTTTGTTGTTCACCATATGACACTAACATGGATGATTCATCTGTATCAATTACCAAACTATTCTGCTTCTGTTCCTTTTTTTCAACTTCACCCGAGCCATCATTTTGCCTTGTAAAGCCTTGCAAAGATAGGGAAAGATGATTTATGGAATGTCCGTAAGGATGCAGTGAGAGGTGAAAGGGTGAGAACAGAAGCTAGTTTTTTTTGGCTGGTGATCTTAGGGCTTCCTGTCTCAAATGGTGATTAGAGTGTGCTTAGATCTTTCGGATGGAAATCAGGCTCTTCTTTGGGAATGGTTTTGCGAGTTCCTTTGACTACATAATGCAATTCGTGCCAAATCAGCCCTACCTTGTTTTTCACCCTGTAGAACCACACTCTAGCAAATTTCATGCTCCAGAGAACATTTCATTGCATATGATCATATTAGGCAATGGTTGACATCAACTTTTCTCTTATGTTAGGCACCAAGAGCTTTGCAGTTAGTTTGATTTTTCTCCTAAAGTCAACTTCTTCTCTGTGTTGGCAACAGGAATTAGCAGTCAGACACTGAATTTGATGATTTAGTAATGGAACCTTTAGCAGCAAAGTCTATGAAAGAGAATGGGAAACCCGACAGATCCTATCAGACTGTGAACAATGACAATGTTCCCACCGAGAATAACAACAGTGAGGTCGAAGGTAATAAAATCTAATTTCCCTATCCATGTCTACCGTCATCTCTTTTTCTCACTAGCCTGTAATGTTATCTCCCTCCAGCAAAACAAAGAGTGCTCCTCATTGAATGGTTGAGCAGCATGTGTCCTGATTTAACCTTACCTCTACAAGCATCGGACGAGGAGTTGAGATCAAGCTTGATTGACGGGTCTGCCCTGTGTCAGATCTTGAAAAGGTTGAGACCTAGTCACATCAACGAGGTAAATGAGATGTCTTGTTTTTTTTTTTAAAGATGCTGCAGTTGGAGGATGAGGTTTTTTTTTAAAACATGCTTAGATTTATAGGGAGGTTATTTCGATCACTCTTCAGCCCTTCATAGAGATCGGATCAAAAGGTTCCTTGCCGCAATGGATGAGATGGGGATTCCCAGGTTTGAGATCGCAGACCTAGAGGAGGTATCACCTTTTGTATGCATTTTCATACATTATGCACGTATAAGAACTTTCCGACTGTCTATCTTTTGAACTGCATAAGTCTACAAAGGGCAAAATAAAAAGGAGAAATATCTAGCTTGCCAATTCATAAAAGAGGGGACTGATCCTTTTAATACAGATACGAATGGCCTTGTTATGCATGTAGTTTCTAGGGTCACACAAAGATTGATATATGCCATTTGAAGAAATTCTCTGCCAAATGCCTACTAGTCAAATCTTTGGCAACCCTTCATTTGATGCTTTCACAAACTTCTTCAGTTATTTCTTTTTCCACTATAATGTTCTCATTTTGAATTTTCTAATAATGAAGGGATCTATGAAGCCTGTAATAGAGTGCCTTTTGTCGATGAAAGCTGAGCTCATGCCAAATGGTAATGCAGGTACTTTCCACAATATTTGTTCAGCTTAATCTGTATCTTGAAAATGGTTGATGTTCTCCTAGCTAATTTGACAAGATGATCTTCTCACGTTTTATGACAAGAGAGGTGCAAAGTTTTGACAGAATCAAAATTCCAACGTGCTTTGCGAAGTCCTGTCATGTCAGGTCTCTCTCTCTCTCTCTCTCTCTCTCTCTCTCTCTCTCTCTCTCAGTCTTATAGGAAGTTCTATCTTTCATTTGCACACCTTTCGTTGAAGCATGGAATATTTTATTTTACTTTCATTACAGAGCCATCAGCTACGCTAATGCATCATGTTGGGCTTAAGTTCCATGAGGTATTTCAACTGAGGCAAGGTCGATATGCAGACCTTCCGGCAGCAAAGATCTCGGAGATGTTGAAGTCGAATAGTTTGGACGTAAGCTTTTGTGTTTTGATTTATGAAGATATTTCATGCACTTATCTTAAATTGCTCTGAAAATTATTAACCTAATTTGCCATTAATCCTTCCTGCAGAATGCCCCCACCCAATCACTTTTAAGTGTGGTTAATGGAATTCTTGATGAAAGCATCGAAAGGAAAAACGGCGAAATACCTCATGTATGCTGAACAATTTGCGATCAAAGTGGACATGTTCATACACGAAGGTTTATATTTACAATCAACTGTTACTTACAATTTTTGGTGCTTTTCTTACTCAGCGCGTCGCATGCCTCTTGAGAAAAGTTGTGCAGGAGATAGAGCGGCGTATATCAACTCAGGCAGAACATTTAAGAACTGTAAGATGCATCTATTCTTAGCATTCTATTGATTACATTAGATGATTGCTTAATAAATGTGCCGTGCATTCAGCAAAATAATCTCTTCAAGGCTCGTGAGGAGAAGTATCAATCTAGGATCAAGGTACTTGAAGCCCTGGCAACTGGACCTTGTGAGGAGACAGAGGTCAGTGAAATGATCAACTTGGTGCACATAGGTCATATTCGGTTTTATAGTTACGTCAGATACGGAATTCATAGTGTACTTTTGATTATGCACAGATTACTATGGATCGGCTTCAGCGACTCCAGGTGAAGTGCCAGTTTTTTATTATGTGTGCATATTTTCTGTCAGAATAATGAATCCATGAGAACGTCTTGAGGACACTTGTGATGTGGTTCAGTGGTGCTCTCATCATGCAGACCGAGAAGATCAAAATGGAAGAGAAGATCGAAGAGAAGAGGAAGCTTGAAGAGGAGGACTTAGCTAGATTGACTAAAGAGAAGGAAAGTCATAACTTGGTAATTTCGGCACTGAAGCAAGAGCTGGAAGTGGCAAAGAAGACATATGAGCTCCGTCACTTGCAAATGGAAACAGAATCTAAGGCAGCTGAAATGGCACTCGAAGAGAGGACAAGAAAACTTGAGCAGGAAATGGCAGGATACAGAAATAAGGTTCAGGAGCTGGAAGCGGCAAAGAAGACGTACCAGCTTCGTCACTTGCAAATTGAGACAGAAGCTAACGCGGCTAAAATGATGCTTGAAGAGAGGATAAGGAAACTCGAGCAGGACTTGGCAGGCTCAAAAAATAAGGTGAAACAACTTGAGGCATACTCGGAATCCAAAAACCAGAAGTGGAACAAGAAAGAGCACAGCTTCCATAGAATTATGGATTTTCAATTTGGGGCTCTACATGTAAGCTGCATCTCCTCTGTCTCTGGAGTTGATTTCATGCTGTTGTGCATACACACGTGCCTCTAAATGACTAAAGCTTCCAGGAACTAAGGGATTCTTTCAAGTCCATCAAGCATGAACTTCTGGTCACCCAAAGAAGCTATTCAGAGGAATTCAACAGCGTTGGTTGGTTTACCAGAATTTTTCTTTCCGTCAATGCAAAGTTTTTAAATTTATGGAACGATTTCAAAAGTCCGCTCAATTTTTCGACAGGACTACAGGTTGAAGCATTAGCTAACGCAGCAGAGAACTATCACCAAGTTCTTGCAGAAAATAGGAGGCTATTTAATGAGGTTCAAGATCTAAAAGGTGCGTGAACTTTGACTTGCACTTCCAATACATGTGGCATTCGAGAGGGTCGCAGCTTTTGATTTTTGTAGCTTGTGTATTGCACAGGTAATATCAGAGTGTATTGTAGGATTAGGCCCCCACTTCCTGGACAGAGTGGAAAACAGTCGATTGTTGAACGTACCGGTGATGATGGACAGTTGGTTGTTGCTAATCCCTCCAAACAGGGCAAAGATGGCCATCGCATGTTCAAGTTCAATAAGGCGTATGGTCCGGCTGCTTCTCAAGGTTTCTCTCTATACGTTTCTAATCACATGCATTTAAATAGTCTCTGGGTATATATGTTTCGCAATTAGTCATGTATGACTCGTAGATTTTTGTTTCTCTTAAGCTTATTTTATCTAAGTTTCTGATTTTGTGATTATTTTAATTAAGAATGTCTTGCTTCTTGCTTGATTGTTGACAGAGATGGTATATTCCGACATCCAACCCTACATTCGTTCTGTTCTTGATGGATATAATGTGTGCATATTTGCTTATGGCCAGACTGGTTCGGGAAAAACTTACACGATGGTATGAGTCCTCTCTGCATTTGTATTTAGCTTGATAAATGGTTTGTTATCCTTACAAACTTAGTCATTGTTATGCGATGGCCATGCCAGAGCGGTCCTAGTGCAGCAACTAAGGAGAGCTGGGGTGTTAACTATCGAGCTCTCAATGACCTTTTCAATATCACTGAGAGCAGAAGAAGAGCCATCGTGTATGAAATCTTGGTTCAAATGGTTGAGATCTACAATGAACAAGTGCGCGATCTACTATCCAGCAGCGGCTCTCAGAAGAAATATCCTTTTGCAGCATTATAATTACTTACAGTTAAATCAAATATGATAAGATTCATTTGTTTTCACTGCGGAAGTTCCAAACTTAAATAGGAAGAATTGATTCCGTGCTCTGCTACTTGGTTTTCATTAACATGCTTACACTAGGGATTTCATCAATCCCTCAAGCAGATGGTCTAGCTGTTCCAGATGCTAGCATGCATCCTGTCACAGCGAGCTCAGATGTTATGGAACTAATGGACATAGGGCTTAAGAATAGAGCCATCGGCGCCACTGCAATGAATGAAAGAAGTAGCCGCTCGCACAGGTTCTTGATCTGATGTTCTGTTTGTCTCTTGATGTTCTAAACCCTAATACATCTCTGTGGTTCTGAGCTGTAATTTTCTCTGAAATTTTGTGGTGACAGTATTGTGACTGTGCATGTTCGTGGGACAGATGTGAAGACTGGAAGTATGTCACATGGTAATCTTCACTTGGTAGATCTAGCGGGAAGCGAAAGAGTCGACCGCTCAGAAGTAACTGGTGACAGACTAAAAGAGGCACAGCATATAAACAAGTCGCTCTCCGCCCTTGGTGACGTCATTTTCGCTCTTTCGCAGAAGAGTCCTCACGTGCCTTACCGTAATAGCAAGCTCACTCAAGTCCTACAGAGTTCTTTGGGTAATCCTCCTAAAAGTGCCTTGAATCTGCTTGTCTTTTCTCTATAAGATTTCAGAATAGTCCAAGTACTTGAGAGTGGAAAATTCACAGGAACCTCGAACGTGTGATTTCCAATTCTCGATGCAGGTGGTCAAGCAAAAACACTGATGTTTGTGCAGCTCAATCCCGATGTGGTATCGTATTCAGAAAGTATGAGTACCTTAAAATTTGCCGAGAGAGTCTCTGGGGTTGAGCTCGGGGCAGCGAGGAGCAGCAAAGACGGCAGGGATGTTCGGGAGCTGATGCAGCAGGTAATATCTCTCTCGCATTGCAATTGCTTGGCGATAATCCATGGACACAAGCAATGTAAATTTTGTGGTCTTGTACTTAATTATGTGCTTCATATGAAGGTGGCATCTCTAAGAGACACCATCGCCAAGAAAGACGAGGAGATTGAGCGGTTGCAGTTGCTTAAGGATCTCAAAAACGTGTATCCCGCAGTAGATAAGCGTGGCATGGCCTCACCATACGATCCCTCCTCTCCAAGCCAAATTCACTCCAAAGGTGTAGGGCTTAATGATCCTGAGAATGCTTCGGTGTCCAGCGATAAACATTATGAATCCGATTCGACTGTTCCTGGGGATGAGAGGTACGGGGACCAAGACTATGAGGAGAGAACAAGTGATGTTTCTGATTACTCTGCTGAAAATAGTTTGTCGTCTGACGCGACTGAACGGCCCGATAGCTTAGAGAAGTAACTCTCTCTCTCTCTTTCTCTCTCGCTCTCCACCCTTGCTTTCCTCTAACACAAGGAAAAAAAACCAGAAAATGGAATGTCAGAATAATCTGAACTTTGTCATCATCAGAAAATTTGCTTCCTGTAGTTTCATGTAGAAGCATTCGAGATTCAGTTCGAATCGATGTGTCATTCCACTAACCTGCTCTCTTTTTATCAGGCCGAAGTCTGGACTTAAAGGTCCTCCGCCCTTGCGAAAGTTGGCCTCTCGGGAATCATTGAAGGCTTCAACAAGTAAAACTCCCGTCTCTTAGACATGTTGTGCTCTCTTTGAAACCGAACATTGATTGAACGTGTCTCAGGTGCCAGGAAAACCGTGACCACTCCTACCGGGTCCTCTACTTTACTCAAACCGCCCCGACGGTGGCAGTGAAACAAGAAGTCGGGTTCGAACGCTGCCGCTGTTTTCCAGACCTGCTCTACCGGTCTGTGAATATAACCCAGTCACTTTACTCGGCCGCAGCTCTTCTGTTAATGCATTCATATTTCCTTTTCTGCTCATTCCAGTTCGAGCTCAGATAAATAATACCATGTAAATAGGCGTTAGACATTCTACCTTTCCTTTTCTCTTTCGTTTTTCTCTTTTTGCTTATCTGAGAGATTGTAAAATCAATTTTGTTGCTCGCTCGTCGATGCAACTACCAGATACCAATTGTAAATTAGGCACTATCTCGATCGTTCATTTCATCGGTGTAGATTTTGACATAAATTTGGTTAATTTTTTTGTTATATTCTTTTTTACTTTTCATATAAGAATATTTGAGAGTGAAAAGATATGTTTTTTTGATAATTGACTTCCACATTAGGTATAACTTTTTTTTTAGCACTCATTAGGTATAACTTAAAGTGGTGAAAAATACACATGAATTCATTGTGTCATAATCATTTGTAAAGTCTTGATGCTGCGAGATGTATCGTCTTACCCAACAAAGAAAACTATTGATTGGAAGGCTAATAGTGAAATGAATTTCAATGATGGGTCATCTGAGCTCATGTGCAAACTAGCCCAACAAGCTTGGACGATATTGAGAGGCAAAGAAAATATTGAAATCTATCATAAAATTGGCAGGACATCCACTGAAATTTCAAGTATACAAAATATAGTCAAATTACATAGCTACCATCTTTGACATAAAGTAGGACTGCTCAACAGCTCAAGCACTAGGTAAATGAATCTGCTTTTTATTAGTCAGTGAATCCTAGCTAGCGGGACACCTCATGATGACCCAACTCCAAGATTTTCTTTTTCTTTTTGCACTTTTTTCCATGACGCATGAAATGTCATCCTATCTATAGCCATCTTTATTGTTGATTTATAGCCTTTTATTTTCCATTTCCCCAAATCAAGTGGGGTCTTCCTGCAGTCCACACAGCTTTGATTTGTCTCCTTTCTTTTTAAGCTTCCCATGTGATGACCCCCCACACTTTCTATTCAATTCCCCACTCCAAATCTTGCAGCTTTGCTTGTACATCTCCTCTTTGCTTTCTAGTTCACCCTCCAAAAGATAAAATTCCCATGTTGATAACCCCCTAATTTGAAAAGCTAAAGCC
The DNA here is from genome assembly GCA_031216235.1 of Syzygium jambos. Classification (NCBI taxonomy): domain Eukaryota; kingdom Viridiplantae; phylum Streptophyta; class Magnoliopsida; order Myrtales; family Myrtaceae; genus Syzygium; species Syzygium jambos. Next base: position 5,440,171 of record CM062221.1, read on the forward strand.
ACCCTTGTCTCTATCTTCATGTTCCTTGCCTTGCCTTTGGTCTTTCATTTTCGATATTCATAAGATCCCATCACCAAATCAGCTTTAATCACACTTCCCTTCACAGATTCCACATCTCCAGAATTCCTTGTCACCCACGTGTAATCACTTTGATTTTGCGGGTCCCACACCAATTGCGATCTACTCTTTATATCTTTTTCCTTTCTTTTCCTTACTTTGCAAGTATTTACAAAAGGGTGTCTAGGGATATTCATTTTCATGCACACTCATGCATCCTCACCACCCAGTCATCAAAGCAAAATATGTGTTAGAAAAATTAATGGTGGGGTCAATGTGCTGGGAAGAAAAGTGGTGAGGAATCTCTTTGCAGCTTCCCTTGCCAAACCCTAACTTTGCTCATCTTCTCTTCACACCAATGAAGCTGCTCTTCACCCAGGTCACTCGTCCTCAAAACCCTAGACACCACCTTCAGGTCTATCAGGCCCATCAGTATCTCCATCTCCTCATCCACGTTGAGCTTCCTCTTCCTTATGCATTTCCGCGTCCGGCGAAGATCTTTGAGCTTCATCTTCTTCTGCTCAATTCATTACACAACGTCAAGAAGCAAAAAGAGATGGATGACCCTTGATCATGAATAAACTATATATGAATAGGAAAGAGATAAGATAACATTATTAATATGTGTTAATGCCAAATCACCAATGAAAGACCTAGAGTAGAGACTTACTTTGTTATTGACTTTCTTCATGAGGGTAAGAAGTGCAGGATCAACGGAGCTTCTTTTGTGCCTCTTGAAGAAGGCTGCTATTACCTGGCAGGGTCTTGCCTTATCGGCCTTGAGAAAATTCATGAACGTTTGGATACAGTCTTCCATTATCATGAGGAATGCCGCCGACGAAATCCTTGATTGGAAACCCTCCTCCTTAATTTGATCATCTTCAGAATCTTTCATAAGATAAGCCAAGAACAAACGAAAGAGATGCTTCATGTTTCTTGAAAACATAGCAACACATATATTATGGTGTTTCATGCTTCACTGAATATGCGAGGACTTCACTATACAAAATGAAAAACAATGAAGTAGAGAGTGTTTCTTCTGTTTTGAACTATTACCTCGGTATTCTGGTACTTGAAGAAGTTTTGGTGCCAAAAGCCTCATCCGAGCATAGACTTCGGGTCGCCGGCCCTGTTCGTAAGGCTCGTTCTCTATGTACCGTTGCAAGAGAACTTGGAATTGCTGAAATTGTTGTGCAATATGAGCAGGACATCCAAAATCAAAGTCATGGCAAGCGGCCCGCTTGCTCTGGAAGTTCTTGTAGTTCCAATTTAGAGCTTCCCATGTCAAGCAAATCTGAGCCACATATGCTGCCTCCAGTTCTCGATATGGGTTGTGACGGACATCCGGCGGCTTCTTGTTCATGGTTGCAATTTTATGGACAATCCTCTCTGATATCGATCTAGGACATGCTTTGATTGATCTCAATGACTCTGAAAAAAATTAATTTGACTAAGCTTTTCTCGGAGGTGATCATCTTATTGTACAAGGTAGATTGTTTAAGTACTAAATAATTTGAGATTACCAGTTTCATGTAGCTTTTGTGCAGTGATTCTGTCTAGGAACATCATCTCTTCGTCGTATTTCTGAAAGACGGTGTAGGATTCCCATTTCGGACAACTTCGCCGCGACGAGGAAGAGAATGGGTCTTCAGTCCCCGAATCTCTGCAGTTTATGGAGCTCCTCCATTCAGAGGAGCTCTTCGAAGTAGACCCGATGGTGCATGAGTCGCCGAAGATCTCCTCATCCTTGTCCTTGTCCATTATGAGTCGAGACCTCTTGTTCTCTAATATCAACTGGGGTTGCCCAAAAGCACTCAGGTTCCCATTATTTCCTGAGAAATGATCAGTCCTCTCTTCCTTCTTCCAATGTTCTTGGTCGTAGCAATCTTGTGCACAACATCAGTACAGTTAAATAATCAGAACCAGCACAAGATCATTATTACACAAATATCGAGATACAAAAGACATGATTCTAACATTGTACCTTTGTGTTTTCCAATATCATGTGCCATGTCATTCTTGCACCGGTCCGCGTCTGCTCGTGACATCAGTCCACCGTCGTCAGTTGGACCGGAATCCTGAATAGAATCGGAGGTCGGGAGCTCCTCTTCAACACCATCTTCCTCCACTTCACTTTCCCAATCATGATGGCCAAGGGATGAGTCCTGAGCAGAGACCAGCTCATTGGTGGTGTTGCAATCTTCAGTCTCTTCATGAACTAAATGCTCCTCGGGATCAATCTCTTCTTCTTCTCCTCCTCCACCTCCTCCTCCTCCTCCTCCTCCTCCTTCCATGAGAAGAGTCTGATGTCTTTTTGGGCTATTGACGCTATTATGGTAGAATAGCAGAGCCTCTCCACCATGAATAATGTCAGCAACCAAGTCATTTTCCCTGGTGCCCACTCGGTAATACCTGCTCTGCTCATAGGGTTCTTGAATCTCTTCTTCTTCTTCATCTTCTTCTTCTTCTTCTTCAACATCCTCCTCGGAGAAGCAATCCTCATGCTCCGCTTGATTCCTGCAAAACATAGAATAAAGCACAGAGCATTAGCAAACATCGTAAAGTTTTAACACAATCAAGAAAAATTCGACATCGGGGTAGATTTTTATGCGGTACCGTTGAAACAAGGATATGTTTGCAAACAAGTGGTAAAGCTTGGAGAGCAAAGTTGAAGAGACAAGGTAGAAGAGGAAGAGGAGCTGGAAGGAGCTGGAGATGTTATAGAAGAGCGCCTGAAGAGCTTCTTCTTTTGAACATGGCATTTTCTTTCTTGATGATCTCTTAATCTCTCCAATGAGTGTGAGTCTCCTCCAGCATAAAAAGACACAAAGCGCTCCTAGATGAGAAATAAAGAAAAGGAAAAGCACTAACTTTGGTTTGGTTTGGTTTGCTTTGCTCATGGTCCATGAAATTCTTTTTTGTGTGCCTAATTTACCCCTCTCTCTTTTCCCATGTCATGTGGCAGTGATCAGAACTGTACGGCGAGGGCGATTTCGTCACCGAAACGGTCTGTTACACCCAAACAGTTTTGTTTTTGAAGTACCCATGTGGATTTCGACTCACGCCTCATCTGATTTGTAACGTTAGTGGGTAGTTCATGAACCCATAATTTTTCTACTGAAATAAAAAGAGATAATTTCTTGTTACCCAAAGTGTAAGTACCGCATATATCATGTCCTAATGCTTTATAGACGTTTGGAAGCTTTAGATAAGCCTTAATTCCCTAAAAATCCCTCAATTTTAGGTCTAATTACAATTTTGCCCCGAATTTTTTTTTTGGTCTAAAAAAATCACAAACTTTCACTTTAGTCCCAAATCTACCTCCGATCCAAAATTTGTCGCTATTTTTTTTCTAAATTATCAACATCAGGGCCAGTTAGAGATTCATTATCAGAATTTGCGTTTTCATCAACACTCTCACATTCTTATGGAACAACAACGGTCTTCTAATGTCGATAATTTTGAAGAAACTAGTGATGCTTTTTTAACATGGGGTAGATGTGAAATTATAGTGTGAGTTGAATATTTTTTAGAAAAAAAAATTCATGACATAATTGATATTTAACTTAAAGCTTGAGGTTCCCTAGGAAATTGGCCTGCCAGATAAATCATGGAATTGTTCTAGAGAAGCATCTAATAATTCTGCATGGTTAGGTGCATGCTTAGATTAGACCCAAGAAAAAATTGCAGATTTTTCTTTACCATAGAAGTAGAGAACATAAATAAATACATGTTTGGCTCCAAAATGGAAGTGAAAAAGATGTGTTGATGTTTTGATTGGTGTAGTGAGATACGACCCAAGTAGACTTACTGGTCAACTTTGATGAACTAAGAAGAAATTTCCACGTAGTGCACTTTGCATTAAAGTGACAAAAACTCTTCACTTATAATAACAAAAACAAGAGTGACAAAAACCCTTTGTTTTTCTTTTTCTTTTCCTTCTTTTGAGAAATGCATGTAAAAACAAAAGTTCAAAAGCAGAGACCAAAACCTAGCTTCACGCATCCAAAGTGTTGCTTCAACTTTTGCAAAAGAATTATCACTAGAAATATTTAAATAATCCGAAAAAGGTAATTTGAATTAAATAAAGAATCTAGAAAGAGTTAAGAGAATGTATTGGGCCTGTTCTCTCTAGTCGGCTTGGTCGAGAGGCTTCGGAGTATTCTTTGCCTCCTAAATGCATAAAGAGGCCTTTTGGAAAAGTTGGATATGTCGCTGTTCAAACGATCTGATTTTGATTTCTCTCTTTCAATTCAGCCCTCCCTTCTCCCTCTTAATTAACTTGTTAATTAAGGTTTCTTAGCAGCCGCTTTCTAGTCGATTAGTGTAGACGCGCCCTTTTTCACTTTGTCCATGCCGAACTTAGGGACGCGTAATCAAATGTCGCATTAAAAAAGCAGTGCCCCTTTTTTCTTCTTTGCGGAAATACGACACACGGCTTGGAAAAAGCTCGAATTATGCATTGAATAGCGCAATCGACTGGAAAAAAGAGGCTAGGTTATCTGATGATGGGTATGGATGAGATCATATGATCTAGAGGCTAATCAAGTTGTCAATGTTGGCTTGTCACTGTCTTTCTTGCATGTATCATATGGAAAGTCCTCGTCATTAAAAAGAAGAAAAAAAGAGAACATGGGAAGTTTTCTTTTGCAATGTTGCCAATTAATAAGCATATTTTGATTTCTTTTCTTGCCAAAAGTAAAGTATACGCTACACAGAACGATATATGTACTCGTTCATGTGTTGAAACTAGAAGAATTGGGTTAATCCATTATAGTTTCTCCAAATGAAAATTCGTATTTGATTATTATATTGAGCTGGGGCAGAAGCTCTATATACTTTCCCGGGTTCCTTTGCTACCGTGGGCTTTACGTAATTGATCAGATCATATAGATATCCCTTCAACACAACATAGGTAATCGAAAGGATCTCGGAGACCCACCAAAGCATGAAAGCTAGGATCTTTTAGAAAATGAATTCCTATTTGAAGTGTACATAACTGCATGGATAAACTGATACTAACTTGTCAATTTGGAATCCAGTTCAGGAATTTCCTTGGGAGCTAACTTATCGAGTTTTGAGCAACTCCATCTCTTAAATAATTACTTGATGAGGATCTTGTTTTCCACTGACATTCTTAAATGTGTACCTTAACAGTAAAGTCTCATGAAGATGTCGATTAGAGTCTTTAACATTTGGTAATGAGAGGATAACAAGAAATAATCGGGAAAATTACCCAAAAAGTCCTAAACCTTTTGTGATTTTTTCAATTCAGTCCTAAACATTTTTTTTTGCCAATTCAATCCTAAACCTTTTGTAAATCAGCCAATTCAGTCCTTTTGGCCAGCCGGCGTCCACGGCGCCGAAAGACGTCCACGTGGCAATATTTTAATATTTTTTTTTATTTTCAAATTTTTTTATTTTTTATTTTTTTTTCTTTTCCTTCTCCCCCCTGGCCTGTCCTGCTAGGGGGGAGGCTCGCCGGCGAGGTCCCAACTCCGGCGAGCTGGGCCCTCGCCGCCGCTGGGCGAGCTCGCCATGGCAGGGTGAGCTTCGCCCTCGCCCAGCTCCGGCGAGGCGGAGCTCGCCTTGGCTGGGCGAGCCTAGATCTGGCGAGGTGGAGCTCGCCCTATCATGGCAAGCTCCCCCTCGCCAATCTGGGCGAGGGCGGAGCTCGCCTAGTGACGGCGAGGGCCCAACTTGCCATGGCTGGGCAAGCTCCGCCCTCGCCCAGATCCGGCGAGGCGGAGCTCGCCATGGCAGGGCGAGCTCCGCCTCACCAGATCTGGGCTCGCCTAGCTCCGGCGAGGCGGAGCTCGCCATGGCTGGGCGAGCTCCGCCCTCGCCCGAATCTGGCGAGGCGGAGCTCGTCCAGCCAAGGTGAGCTCGCCCTGCTATGGCGAGGGCGGAGCTTGCCCAGCCATGGCGAGCTCGCCCAGCGGTGGCGAGGGCCTAGCTCGCCGGACCTTGGCCCTCGTCGGCAAACCTCCCCCTGGTCGGATAGGCCAGGGGGGAGAAGAAAAAAATAAAAAAGAAAAAAATATTCGAAAATAATAAAAAAAATATTAAAATATTGTTACGTGGACGCCGGCCGGTCAAAAGGACTGAATTGGCTGATTTGCAAAAGGTTTAGGACTGAATTGGCAAAAAAAAAATGTTTAGGTTTGAATTGGAAAAATTGCAAAAGGTTTAAGACTTTTTGAGTAATTTTCCCGGAAATAATCAGTAGGTGCATGTAAGAAAGGAATAAGTACAGTGATTTTCACATAAACATGTTTTTTCCTACCACATAATCTATTAGGCTGCGTTTGGTCGTCTGGATTTCTAGTCAGGAGAGGATTGGATAAGTTATAATATAAAATCCAAGGGATTTGCTATAACCTATCTATTATTTGGTGAATCGCAGTAATAAATCTGGATATTTTTACATATTACCATGTCTATTATTTGTTATGAATGTTATATCAGTGTAAATGAGCCTAAAAATTACATAATCTGACATGATAAAAATTTCTCACCACACTCTGACCTACTTTATTTTTATTTGCTCATTTTTTAAAATTATTTTTCCCTATTTTTTTTTAATTCTTTTCTTTGTTTTTTCTTTTTTCCCATTCCATCATTCTCTAATAAGATTTTATTAAATGGTAAACTATACTAATATAACTAAAATATGTAGTAAATATAAATACTAAAGATACAAAAAATTTTGAATAAATAAATAAAAATAAGAATAAATAAAAACGAAATTGTTGTTATTTTTTTGTTAATTTGAATTTTTATATTAAAATTCAAATATTATTGGTATTCGTATATTATTTTAATTTTATTAGTTTAACAAGTTTATTATTCAAGAAAAATAACTTTTTTGTGAATATTAGAAATCCTATCCACCTTTACTTCACCTTTCCCATGGGATAATTTTATTCGAGCTATATCTTTTCTATATCTAACTTTATCCTGCCTTGGGCAGGCACCAAACATGGGATGGGATAAAATTTATCCTATCTTGAATTTTATTTCGACTACCAAATATAGCCTTAACAGACATTGGTGGTCAAGACTTATACCATGGATTTCGACAAATCCTAGGATCATGCTATGTTGTAAGCTGCACCAAGAGGAGGAAGACTCCGTCGTGGGACAAGATAACGCACATGATGTTTTCGAATCTTCCCTTTGGAACGCATTGGTGGTCACAATCGTGGATACATGAAAGATTGGGATATCAAGATAATAACCTAAGTTGAGCCTATTGGGTCGAAATATATTGCAATATGGAGATACTTCAGGCCCGGCCTAACATTGAGAGTTGCCTAAAAAACAGAAAAGGATAATGAATATTTTAATAGGGGAAATCTAGGAGCAAGAGGGTGCTCGAGTTCAGGATAAAATTTAATTTTAAATTTCTTTATGATTATTTTATGAAGGGTTATTTTGGAATGGAAAGAGAAGAGTCAACCAACAAGACTTTTGACTTAACCTAGATATTTTGATTAAAGTAATTCTAATGAGCAGCTAATTCATCCTGGTGCGATTAGAACTTTGCACAAAATCACAAACTAGCTAGCATGAATATAGTATGGAATATGAATATCACCTAGCATTATTCATGAACACTCGAGTAAATCCTCGTGGATATATGTCCAAACTCGAAAGAGTGTCTCTCTCTTGTCAATAGATGCAAACCCCTTTCTTTCCATAGGGTAAATATAAGATTATGATCATTTTTTGTGACTAGTTTTTATGCATCATCGATCTATTGGAATCAATATTGACTGTGTCGTCACCAACCTAAGGTAATAATTGGTTTCTGATATTCGAATATCATCTAATGACCGTGATGATATCTATTCGGTGGACCCGGTATGAGAGAGAGAGAGAGAGAGAGAGAGAGAGAGAGAGAGAGAAGATATTTCTAGAAGGCCGTGGTTTGGAACTGGTAAACGTGAGGCTCAGTACATAAAAAAATCCATGGTAGGCTTGAAACTTTGAGGAGGGTTTTGAAGACGAAAAGGAGTGATGTACTCACGAACACATCGCATGGACAAAAAATGGAGATCCAACGAAGAAGCTTCGGTTCTTGGCAGAGTCTTCTGGTTTGGTAACCACATTAACCACTCATTCAGAACTTCATTTGCCCTTTGTCCAACCCCACTCTCTTTCTCTTATTTATTTTATTCTGGTCATGCCTTTGAGAAGCCGGGACAAAATAGAAACATCTCGGACCATTCGACATCTATATTTATATATCTATATCGTTAGATTGTGCCCTATGCTAGTGGCTATCTGTTCATCTCCCATAATTTCCAATCATATGTCATGGTGCATTCGAGTTAAGATTTGTCTACATGTGTCGGCAAATGCTTGTCTAGACCCAACTTAGAGTAATTAACGGGTATGTTTGCATCTAGTTCATGGACCATGGTCGATATATGTATATCCCGTATATGCCACAGCGTAACTCTTATGGTGTGAAAATTCATTAGAAAAAGATCACAACTCTTTATGAAGCAAGATCGTTTCCATGATTTAGCAAACAACGCTCGGCTTTTTTCTTGTTATCGACATGATTCCACCCAGAAAATTCAAAAACATAATGCCCCTCTTTCATGAGATTTAAGTTGGCATCCATGTTTTTCTTCACTCTTGATCAACTCATCAATATAAATTGGTATACAAATGCCTTTCTTCATCTTTTGGAGATGATCAAGGCAAGTTTGCGGGTTAATGCTTCATTGTGTCTTGTTTTATTCTCGTCTACAGCCGCCTAGACCTTTACATGGTTTCAGACAACATAGCAAGAGGATCACCATCTTCTTTAATTAATGTACATTATCTGCATGCGCAAGTGCACATACTAAAGAGACAGCATCACTGAAAACAATAACTCACAAACACAACTAAGTACAACAAACAATACAGCAGACAATTACATGAAATGATTGCTTAAACTCATCCAACTAGATTATGAGTGAATCGCGTATAAAGAAATAGCAAGACTCGCATTAAAACAAAAATTTCTCTATACTCCCACGTTTTATTTATAATTCAATGAACCCCATCATTTGCAAATGGTATTAAAGTATACACACACACATATATATATATATGTATGTATGTATATTTTAAGAGAGAGAGAGAGAGAGAGAGAGTGGTTATGACGAATGCAAATAACAAGTGTACAAAGAATAAGACGGGGAACAGTAGGAAAGACATGTTCCCATTGGACATGCTTGAGGTATTCTTGGGGATGGGTGGGTAGAAATGGTTGAAGGTGGTTGGACATCTAAGATCACGCCCTAAAGAACAATAGCTATCAAGCTATCAATATCTTATCATATACATCAAATATTAAGGCCCAGATCTTTGGTGTAACTGAGACTCAACCCCGTGCACAAATGATTAATCCCTCGTTCACCGCCAAGAAAAACAAGAAAGGAAAAAGCTGACCATAAAATATCATACTCGCCAAAATTCAACTCTACTTGTTTGAATTTTGCTACTAACATCCACGACACGTGTTCTGTGGCTTATGACCTTCTCTCGTGCATTATCCAAAGAGCCCTTCTTCCTTCCTCTTGAGCTAATGAGCTCTCTTCCATAAAGAGCATATCGCCCGGTCAAACCCAACGGGGCATTATCGTGAAATCCAGCGATCTGAGCACTTCCGTCACCTGCATGGACCATCATTGTCAACATGTTAGCTGTAATTGGCGCAATAGAATAAGACTAATGCAAAGATATGGGGGATTCTCCGTGAAAGCTTCTTCTTGAAGGAGGATCGCGGTTTTGGGAACATATAGCGTGAGGATGAGGCTTTGTTATTTATAGGTATGAACTGTACTTGAGTCCTGGATTGCTCGCTTCGGGGCTTCGCGGAGGAAGAGGAAGACAAAAAAGTGTTTGGGCACATCATCTGTCTGAATCTGATACAACAGAAAGAAAAATATGGAGGAAAGCCTTCCTCCTGGATTCAGATTCCACCCGACTGATGAAGAGCTCATCACTTGTTATCTCACTCGCAAGGTCTCCGACACCGGGTTCGCGTCAAAAGCCATCGCCGACGTAGATCTCAACAAGTGCGAACCTTGGGATCTTCCAGGTAGATATACATGTGTATTTATATCCCTGACATACTGCCTCTTTATGCTTGTTTGTTGATGACTTTCTGATTTTGTTGTGCATGCATGACCTGTCGTTGCCTGCTCTCTCTCTCCTTCTCGATTTGTTTCCGTGTTTTCATTTCCTCAAATCTCGAGCTGATGATCTTGTCTCAATTAAGCCAATATAACTACTGTCTTATACCGTAATTAGGTTACCCAGGTTCTTTTTGGGTGCTTGTTCTTGCCTTTTCTTTTCCTTTTTTTTTTACCCTTTTATAGAGAGATGGGGTTTCATTAAAGGAAGAAGAGTAGAGTTTTTTTTTTTTTTTATAATCGAGGTGTCCGCGCGACCGGCAAGCGATGACTCAGCTATAAACCGGCGGTGATGCACGACTAGTCCTCGAGTGACGCTAGCGCAGGACCCACCACCACGGCGTCACACTTAAGAATCCCTAACGACTACGCTGGGGTTTGAACTCTGATCCCTTCGTGGGGGGACCAGAGCGCAAGCCAACGCAGCCGCTGCGGGCGGTGGTGGAAGAAGAGTAGAGTTTATATAAGAAATCATCAAGATTTTGGAGATTTTACTGCTCTTTTTTTTTCAATACATATAAGAAGGTAAGTTTTTATTTTTTGACATGTTAGGACCCACAAATTCGACAGTTTTTTAATGACTGAAAAGTTTAGGGTTTTGATTCTTCTCGTGCAAGGGCTGTTGATTACCTCGTTTGCAATACGTGAGGAAGATTAAACGAATTTCTCAACAAACAATTTCATATTACCATCCTATTCAAAATAAAATATGTCCTTATCTTATAAGTTGAGAATAGATAATGCCATCATCTGCAATGTTGGTCTTTAATTGATGGTTGTCTTCCACATTTACTAACATTAAACTCTTTTTCAAGACTTCTCATCTTGAAGCAATGTAATAACATTTTTCTGACAGGCATGAAGACTACAGTCAATTTTGGAGTTTGTTTTGGGGCTTCATATTTGTTTTGGGTTGAAGCGCGATATAAGATATACATGCACTCCATTTGTTTCGAGAAAAACAAATGATTTGAAAAATATTTTCCTAAAAACGATTACTTGTGTCGCCTGAAATAATTTATCAATGAAAAATATTTTTGTTATCAATAACAATATATGTCTAAATATTTTTGTGGACGACAAAAATGTTTTTTGTTCATTCATTTTATGTAAGCAATATAAATGATCATTTTTAGGAAAATATTTTCCAAATCATTAATTTTTCATGAAACAAATGCACCATTTAGAAGCATTAGGACAACAAGCGATATTATTTGTGTTTTGTGAGTGTTCAAAAACAAGATTAAGACGTGACTTGTCAACAAGTGCTTAAGAGACCCTCGCTAAGACCACTAAAGACAAGGCACTAATTAATACACCTTGATAATTCTTGAAAAAAAAATACACCTTGATAATTGATCAAAAATATATTTCAAAAGAGTAGCATGCTTTAAATACAATTTCTTTTTATAATTTTTAAGAACATTTAATAATCTTTAAGATGACGAATAGAAAGAATTGGTCAGAACCGGAGTTAAAAGTCTTCACCTAGCTTTTTGAGGCTATTGATATCTTCTTTGCAAATGATTTGTCATGTATTTGCAATCACACGGCGAGATCTATGAAAAAAAATTTGATGAAATTTCCTCATCTAAGAATTTGCTATGGCCAGTTCCTTAGGGAAGAACTTAGAATACTTATTTCATCAAGCAACATAACTAAAAGAAGTGATCGTGGGTTGCAGGCAAGGCATCAATGGGGGAGAAAGAATGGTATTTCTTCAGCTTGAGGGATCGGAAATACCCAACTGGACTCCGGACAAACCGAGCGACGGAAGCGGGGTATTGGAAGACCACGGGGAAGGACAAGGAGATATTCCGGGGAGGCATCTTGGTAGGGATGAAGAAAACCCTAGTCTTCTACAAGGGAAGAGCTCCGAGGGGTGAGAAGAGCAACTGGGTCATGCACGAGTATAGGCTAGAGAATAAGCATCCTTTTAAATCCACCAAGGTACATTTTACTCTCTTCTATATATTTACGATCATAAAATCTCGAAACTTCCTTTTGAACACTCTTGAAATGACTCGAAACTTGTTGCATTACCCCCGAGATCTACAAAATCTGAAAGATGGAACTCACGCGAACCACACTTATCAGTGAAGGGTGACTAGATATCGTATGTATCTCGTCTTGGCCTGTAGACTTATCTTAATGCTCTTTACTTTGCATTATAGCTCCTCATGAGTATACAAAGTATATTTTTCATTATGAGTTGCATTTCTTAATTTAACCTTTCTAAAACTATTAAAATTTTGTGTGAAGTACTTCAAAATCTATATGAAGAACTCAAGAGTCACACGCCAACAAAGGAATGAAGCGTAATAAATGTGTATCCATAGGCATACATTGAGTAAAGCTTTTCATGCAAGATTAGTTAACCTTAAAATCTGTCACGTATAAACTATCACGTTTAAACTTTATGGTAGTCCGTAAAAAAAAAACACTCTATGGTAGTCTGAAATAGTTTCGGAAAATTAATTCTTGATAACAATGGTAACCCTAAACAACTTCTTTGTAAACAGGAAGAATGGGTGGTATGTAGGGTGTTCCAGAAGACAGCCGTGAAGAAGCCACAGCCGGCGCTGTCCTCCGAGCAATCTCCAGACTCTCCTGGCGACCCAAACTCGGCACTTCACGACCAGTACGGAGATATCGAGTTATCAAATAGTCTAACTGGCATGCCTAATAACACATCAAGTGGGTTCACCAACATTAATTTAGCTCAAAACTATAGTAATCATAGTGATAGTACTGCCTATAACATGCAAAGCAATCCCCAAACGAACATGATGACCAACTGGCCTTCGTCGGCGAGAGAAGCGATCGCCGGCCTACCGTCCCTCCCGTGGCCCTCAACCTTGCTGAGCTCGAATTTAGCTGTGAATGCGTTCCTTCTCAAGGCACTTCAGGTGAGGAACAATGGCAACTACAGCCACCAGCCAAGAGATCAAGCAGCAACATTGTTAGGCACTTATGACTATTCTAACCATCTTCAGCCCCAGCAACAAGCACAAGGAGCATCTCATCATCATCATAATCTGTTCGGAATGAGCGATTTAACATCTTCGACGAGTTTCAATGCATCTTCAAGCTCGAGGGATTTGGAGTCGTCGGTGCCGGATCATCAACAACAGCAGGAGCAACCCTTCAGTTGGACTCCATTGAGTGAAGGCATTTGAAACTTGTGAAAACAGCTAACTTCTTTTCAAAATTGAGTTACAGTCGTATCGAATGGTCCCAACTGTGTAATAGCTGAAAAAGCTTCGACCACCTTTTATTTGTCCAACGTTGATCATCGCTATCTAGGTTAATATGTATGTATAGCTCATGTTACGTACTCTTTAAATTTCCGTCCTTCATCTTTAATGTCCAATGTAAACTCACTCTCTCTCTCTCTCACAATATAAAATATGCATAGAGGAGATTTGGCTCGTCATGTTCTATTTGATATCGTGCAATATATATGTATATATATAATATATATATATATATATATATATATATATCTCTCTCACATATAATGTTTATGTAGTTCAATAAGTGTTAAGGGCGCGAAGGATAATCATTCTGTTTTGAGAATATATTTCTGGGCCCGAACAAGTTTTTAAACAGAGATATACGTTTGATAACAACACAAAATTTTTTCCTCTTGCACTCTTTTCCATTCATTAGCGGGTGGCGTTGGCCGATGGCGGCGGCCGGTGGAGGGTGGGGGTGGCCAGCAACAGGCAATGGTCGCGTGCGGCGGGAGGCGAGGGCAAGCAATGAGAAGAGTTTTCATTTCTCTTCCAGAAAATTTTTATTTCTCATTTCTATTCCAAACCTATTTCTGGACTAAAAATTTGTACCAAAAATAGAAAAATGAAATTATATTACCAAATGGATTTTTGTTCCAAATCTATCCTTGGGAACAGAAAATAGAAAAACAGAGAAACATAATGGTAATCATGTGTGTGCCGTGTCAAAAGCATGTTGGGAATAGTTAATTAGTCATGCTAATTTAAATTGGTAATCTCAAATGGTTGATGAGCTAGTAAACACAGGATGATGCTAATCATGGCATATACAAATTGGTAACTCAATAGAAAAAGTAAAAAAAAGGACAATTGAATTTTGATAAGTAACTCAAATAAGGGTTGGTAACCAAAAGCTATATGACACGTGATTTAATATGATAAAATTTAGTAAATTACTGTAACTTAGATTGGTAAAACCATAAAGTTAGTAAATATGAAATGTTGGTTAGTTATGCAAATAAAAATTGGTAAGTTAGCACAAAAATTGCTAATCTCCAAATTATCAGGAAATGTCGCTAGCGACCTGCCGAGGAAGAAGCAAAAGGAAAGAAAAGAAAAGAAAAGAAAAGAAATAAACAGAATTAAAATTTTTGAATTTTTTGGTAATTTTCCCTAAAAAATCAAATACCAAATAGCGGTAAATATATTATAGTTAATTTTCAAGTTTTAGCCGAATACCGAAAAATATTATCATTTTCTTGAAAAATAGTTTCCTGAAAAACATTTTCCAATAACCTCACATTTTTCAAGAAACGAACGGAACCTTTAAGGCATTTGTAAGAAAGGTAAATAAAAGGTGGTCAACGATAACAAGAGTTGATAAGTTAAAAAAACAAAATAAACGATGGTAAATATCTCAAAAATGAGAGTTTGTAACCCAAAACTAGTTGATAATTTAAACAAAAGAATGTCGGCAAGTCACTAAAATAATGATTAGTAAATTCGTAAAGGAGTTAGATAAACATAACGCATTAGTAAGAGACACATAAAATTCAATAAGAACTAAGAAAAGTTGATAATGTAAATGGTTAGTACCACAAAAAATCTCAAACTGGTACACCTATGACGAATTTAGCACAAACTAATTTTTTGACCATAAAAAACCCTAAACTGGTACATTTATGATAAATTTACCCTCTACTAATTTCCGTTAAATTTTACCGTGAAATTGCTTCGTTAAATGACATGTTGCAGTTGACGGATATACCGATTTTGGGTTTTACCCTCCGTTTGTCATATATGTACCTGTTTGTGATTTTTTGTGGTATTAATCCAATTTAATAGAAACTAACGGAGGGTAAAATTCATCACATATGTTTCAATTTGGGGGTTTTCCAATCAAAAAATTAATTTTGGGTAAATTTATCGTAGATATACCAGTTTGTAGTTTTTGATTGTCAATAAATTAATTTAGGGTAAATTTGTCACAGGTGTAACAACTTGGAGTTTTTCGTGGTATTAACCCTATTGTAAACTTGTTATAAGGAGTTCATTAATTTCATGAAGGTGTTGCTAAGCTACTAATAAGTTACCGGGAAATTAGGTGATCGGTTATTTTTTCTCAGAGTCTTTTTAACACTTATCAACTGTTTAAGAAATCTAACAGCACATTAAAAAAATCATTTTTAGACTTGAAACAATAGAATTTCCTTGTAGAGAAGATATATATTTTGTACTTAAACGTGTGAATCCTTAATATGTACTAGAACACAACTCTCTGCAGATTATGATTTAGAAAAGAATAGGAAAGACTATATATCCTCGGAATTCTAGGGCACTTGAATGAGAAACCATTTGACACGTTCATTAAACTGATGAGTTAATAAATTTCACAAATTCTCCCATACAAAGTTTTGCGAAACTGTTTGGACTGCATTTTACATGAACTTAACATACGGCTCATGCATAAAGAAAAGGGTTATCACCATAAAAAATTCCAAACTGATACACCCGTGACAATTTAACTCTCTGTTGATTTCCGTTAACTTTTACCGTCAAATTTTTTAGTTGGATGACACGCGGCAGTTGACGGGTGTACCGGTTTAGGGTTTCACCATCCGTTTATCGCAGCTGTACCAGTTTGGAATTTTTGGTGGTCAAAAAATTAATTTGGGATAAAATTATCACAGGTATACCAGTTCGAGGTTTTTTGTGAAAAAAATTAATTTGAAGTAAATTTGCCGCATGTGTATCAATTATGATTTTTTTTTTGGTATTAGCCCTAAAGAAAACTGAAACTGCCTTTATTTAATTCTCGAAAAACTTACTGTTGGAACACACATCGTCATGCAGTGCGCAAGCGATAAAAGCGAAGAGGTAGAATTCAAACTCTTCGTCCCCATACTTTCTCACATTTTCTAAATAAATCTTTATACTTCCAATTGAGAACGAAGCGAAATCCTCATACCTGCGGCACGTTGTCTACTCAAGTCCCTCCAACAATACATCCGACCAAATTCAGCTGACGTGGCGGCCATTGCCGACAGATGTGCCGTGGAAAGAAGTCATGACATAGAGGTTAGATGGTATGGTGAAGCTTCTCTCAACCACCAGCTAGACTTGGCTCAAACTGCTGCCGCAGTGGCTGCTTAACAACCGCGCCTAATTGCGAAGTGGGAGTCACGTAAAGTCGGATCACACGATTCGGGTTCGCGCGAATCCGGTGTATCCGAACCCTCGGTACCGGTGGGGTCCCGTGGTTTTATGGTTCGGGATGCATTGGTCCCGCATGCGCCCCCCCGACGCGCTCAGAGACGTCTCCGGGAACGAAGCCGGCATGAAAAGTTTTTTGGCTCGCCCGCCAACCGAGGGCAAGGCGGCGGCGTCGACCTTCGGTCTTGACCCGCCGGTTCTGGTTGAGTGAACATGAGATTATAACGTGACTCGGCGTTGAAGTATTATCTCACATCGATTGACAACGAGTCCTAAATGCTCTTTATATTCACGCGGTCCCCCTCCACCTGATAGCTTAAAAGCTTTTAGGTTGGACTTTTCAATATGGCATCAGAGCCAATGCTATCCTTTTCGCGAATGCGCGTGGTAAAAATTCAAAATCTCACTCGCCGCTCGTAATCCGGCTTGCGCGTGAGTGGGGCCCACGTCGATCGACAACGAGTCCTTAATGTTCTTTATATTATCCCAATTCTTCGTGTACGGCCTTTGTACCGTGATCGCCTCTTCGTATCACATCATCTATCCACAATTAATTTATATATTTTTTCTCCTTCTTTTTTTTTTAAAATAAATTAGATTCGTCATTACTCATTTGCACGCGCCTATTTTAGTAAGCGATATGACATATTAATGATACATGCTTAATATGAAGTTTATTTCTCCTGTATTTATACAAAAATCTCGATGCTTCTTCTCACAAACTCAACGAGTTTAATTAAATTTTTGGCTAGAGCAACGTTCGATAATGCCAAAGATCGTACCTAAATCTGATGATATCGTAATTGATGGGACAGATTATGAGTGATCGTTGAATAAACGAGTCGTGATTAATTAACCGTATTTTTCAATATACCGAAGTTGTAAATAAAATAATATTGAGTCATTATATCCAGCTGGATTTAGACGTCCACGTCAGCTCTGCCGTGACGCTCCGCTCCACGCGCCCATTCTCATAAGCCCCGCGTCTTTTCGTTCGCGCTCGCATTCAATCTTCGAGCGAGACGCGAGAGAGAGAGAGAGAGAGAGAGAGATGGCGCCGGCGAGGTTCGAAGGTTGAACCTCGTCTTTTCGTCGCGTTCGAACACGGCCTCTCTCTCTCTCTCTCTCTCTCTCTCTCTCTCTCTCTCTCTCTCTCTCGCTTACGCGATCCGGGTTTCCGATCGATGCGAGCGGATGAGCTGTGTCGGAGCGGCGGCGCTCCGTTTCGTTTCGGCCTGCGGATAACGACGAGTGAGTTGATCGTAAAGGAGGAGGGTGCTGTGTTGGTTCGATCCTGCATCGACGGTGCTTGCCGTACGTTTCCTCCTGCTAAAATTGAAACGGAGTGAACGGATAGAGCTGGTTGGCCAGGTGTGTGTTCAGCTATGTCGAGCGAGAGATGGTTTTGAGATTGTTGAGAAGGTGGCTGCTCAATGTTCTGCGGTTGCTAAACCTCCATATATTTCTATACATCCACAGGAAGAAACTGAGCACGTCAGTCAACCGCATTTCACACTTTAACACTTTCAGTACGTTTAAACAGCATGGGCATCAAGCCTGCTGTTTAGTCATGATGTAATGTTTGATTCTGCAGAAATGGTTTCCTTGTGTTGATTGAATCGTGGTGGAATTACGTGGCTAATGCATTGGTACGGTCGTTTACAAGGTAAATGCTAGAGGTGTGCAGATCTTCTCCAAAAGTTGGCCGCCGGAAAAATGAACCCGTCTTCTGAAGGGTGTGATTTGCTACTGTCATGGTCATGGGGATACCTGCACATTTTTCTTTGAAGGCAGGTAATTTAGAATAGATTGGTATAATTTTCTGTTCATGTATAATGCCAAGTAATATAACACCATGCAGGAATCGCACGAAAATTTGCATCCTCTGGTTATGGTGTAGTCTCTGCGATGGATTACCCTGGATTTGGTCTCTCCAAAGGTCTTCATGGTTACAATTTAAGCTTTGACAGGCTAGTTGATGCTGTTATTGAGCATTACTCAATAGTTAGGGGTATGTGACATTGATTTATTGACCATGCATGTGCATGTCCAAGTTTTCTATTGTCTCCTTAATGTCAAGGCAGGCATACTTCCTAGTAGTCAAGAGAGAAAAGTAGCCATAAAATGTAAGGTGGACATCCTCGTGTTATAGCTAATCAGTTCATTTTCAGAAAACAATCAAGGTCTACCGTGTTTCTTGCTTGGCCAGTCAATGGGGGGGAGCAGTTGCTCCCGAGCGAGGTGCGTTTGAAAAAACCTGCCGCGCGGGACGGAGCCATTCTTGTAGCACCTCTATGTAAAGTATCCTTCTTAATATGAAAGTCATTGGGGTACCACCTTCATCCCATCTGTATTTAATTGAACAACACTTCAAATAGTTCGCAGGGGACTTGCTACCACCTTGGCTGGTAAAGCAGATAGTGATTGGTGTTGCCAAGATTCTGCCAGAAGGGATACGGCAGAGGTGGGATTTAGAGACGCAAAGTAGAAAAAAATTGGTAAGCAACTGAGTTATGCAAATACTTGTCTAGGTGGTGGGCAATTCTGTTTTATTTGATGCCGGCGTTCTGTCCTAAGGAGGCTCAATACTTGATTCAGTGACTGTCAATTGGGTGCTAAAACAATGGCAGTTTCTCTGAATTGGGGCACCATATGATGTTATAGCATACAAGGATAAAAGTTGACTTGCGACTGCACTAGAACTTCTCAAAATAACACAACAGATAGAACAACAGCCGGAGAAGGTATGAGGATTATTCCCTGGAAAAGCTCATTTTCTCTTTTGTCCTCTCTGCTGCACGTCCGCATGCTTTGCCAACAGAAGTATGGTGATAATCTCAATACACACACTTTTTTACCCCTATTCCATGATAAGTTTCCTCTCTTTGCACAGAATTTTTCTTCTACCTTAGCCATATTGTACGTTTCATTCGTTATTTCCAATTGACTATCCGGGTAAAACAAAAAAAGAAAAAGCGACTCGCTTTCTCCAAGGAAGATTAAACGCAGCCTATTCTGCTTTTGCAGCAAGTCTGAACTAAAGGAACATCTGTCATTGGATGACTCTGTACTATAAGTTAGGTGGTTTTCTTCGGTAGAAATCCACGGTTGCCATTGGTTCTCGTTAAAACCCCGTCCTGACACAACAAATCTAATAGCCACTTTAATTCGAAGAATGTGTCACTTGTATGACAAGTACATCTTCTGTGCTTGACGTAGAAAACCATGATTCACCTACAATGGATGCATCATGTAAGGGTATGTCATCACTCCCTTTAGTCAGATTGCCGTGAATGTCATGCCAAAGCCACTTTGTATGCTTGATTGAGTCCTGGCATCGCAGGAAAATCTCCATTCTCCAAGTAGAGGCATAGCACTGCAATGATCGTCAGATTGCCTTTGCCATTCAAATTTAGTTTTAGAAACCGACCTGCCGATGGCTTCGACGCCCTGGAATTCGCTCATGGTGGAGTCATTGCATAAATTTTCTCCTCCCTACTTGTGGCAGGTATCTCTGCCATTGCTGATCTTGCATGGGGAGGCCCATGGACCGACCCATCGGTGAGCTAGGCCTTGTACGAGAGGGTTCATGGTTCGGATAAGGAGATCCGTCTCTGCAAAGACGTGTACCATTCTTTGCTAGAGGGCGAACCGGATGCGACTGTCTCAAAAGTGCTTGATGATAACGTATCCTAGCTTGGTAAGCATAGCTCCAAAAAGTTGTGATCTTACCTTTTGAGGAATCAACTAATTTAGGACGAAGAGAAGGCAATGACATAGGTAAACAAAGAGAAAATATTGACGAGATACAATTGGTTAATCCCAATTCATTTGCGAAATTTACACTGAGATCTAGTCTCTCTTTCAACAGAACTCAAAGGAATCTATGCATCTCTCACCGAGCTAACTTGCACTGTTGACCTCGATAGAATTAAAAGGAATCTATGAATCAATGAAGGGAGATTATCGGAAAATTTCAGTCTAGGATAGACTTAGAAAGGCAGCAACCAGCAATAGCCACGATGGGCTTTGCATGGAATCGACCGGTTCATAAGGTAAAACGCATGCCCTGTGATCAACACCTCCGAAGCTCTTCCTTGTAGCAGCAACATCACCCACATTCGTTTAAGTTGGCACGTCGACCCCGGAAAGTCCTTCCACCACCCTCAATGCGTGAGAGAAATGAGAGAGAGGTGATCCGCTTACAAAGACGGTTCAGCCTGCAGAGAGAAAGAGCAAGTCAGATGCGTAACTTCATTTCAAACTTCAGTAGCAAAATTAGTGCTCAAGAAAAATAACAAGATAAAAGAAAGCTACAAAAATCTAGTAAGCCACCAACACTGGACATCTTCTCATGTTACCACATATTTCCTTCCGTTACAGAAGTACATGCAACATGCTTAATTGTCGAAAGTTAAAAGACTTGCATCTTGTGAGATTTGTCTCGAATACGAATGAGCTCAAACATAGAAGTTTTGGACTTATTGAAGAAAACAAGGGCGATTCAAGAGGAAGCATTGTGTGTGCCTGTGTTGCTGCATTTATACATTGAATGTGAACTCACCGAAGGTACAGAGGCAATGCCCCAAATGCCTCTCAAGTTGTCTCCTTCAGCAAAAATATGAAGTTCTTTTCAAAGGATCATCACATATCTACAGTAAGGTCAGAGTCTTCATCATCTCCCCAATCACTGCCTTCAACATCATCAGGACCAGACGTGGGATCATCATCTTTGCCCTGGAATGAAAAATCAAATCAAAATTAACACAATCAGTAGCACCGACTCTGCACTGCATTACAGATCCAAATTTTCTCCCAGATAAGAGAATCGAAGATTTTCGCATCACATCTGAAACACGGCCCGGAAATTTCAACCCCTAAAAATTTTGTATGGCCAAAAGAAAGTGTGTGTCGAATTGGCAAGCATTGCAAAGCTTAATACCTGTGTCAATTCTGATACTTCATCAAACAGGCCATTTCCTTTGGAACTCCAGGGATCTTCACTCTCTATCTCACAAGAGTCACCCTGCAGAAAACGCGAAGTGAACGCTGTAAGGAGCCTACTCGTGCAAAGATTGATGAAAGCTCTCCAGAATAAGCGGCACTTACTACTTCTTTCTTCATCTGCTCAATCGTGTGCTCCAGCTCAGATATGTGTTGACTTAGAGCCTGCACATGACAAGTAAAGATACAGTAAACAAGAGAGAACATCCAAAAACATTAACATCAATTTTGCACGTGTCGATGGCAGATGGGACATGTGAGGTGACCTCGTGCCGTTGCATGGCAACAGAACGTTTCAATGCTTTCGCCTTCGTGAGAAGGTTCCTCGGCCTCAGGCTGATCGGCCGCCGGTAATTCTTTCCACGATAATATATAAGAGCATAGCCTTTGGGCACACTTTCTATTGATACTAATATTCCACCACTCTCGAACTCCAATAGCCTTGCCGTGTCTTCCACAAAAGCAAGAGTTTTTTGCTTTGTTATAAGCTTCACCAATTCTCTATGCTTCCAATGCAGATGCATATTCTCAATGACACCATCAAAAACACCACGAATACCTGGTAAATAATGAAAATATTAACGCCCTCAACTCAAGGCTAATATTATACCTTTAATTAATGAACGAATATATAAGTACCAAGAGGCAGGTAGGGCTTCATTCTTAAACCAACTTTGCGAAACATAGTCCGTTCCTCGTCAGTGATAGTTTCCTGGTCATCATCAGGACTAACAGGAACCATAGATGCTTCTATTTTGGACAAGAGTCTCTCGGCCCTTAGTTTCTTTGTTTGGGCCTGTTCATCACAAGATGGAGAACCGATATTTAGTAAAAATGATGATGAGATGATCTGGGAGGCCAATCATAAAAACAACCGAAAGAAGATAAAAAGAATGCTTTTGCATTGCAGATAAATGCTACACAAAAGACAGAATCATTTGAGCATAAAATATATGTATCTTCTCATCGTCCAAACTGAGTGGGAAATCTACGACCAAAAAAAAAAAAACTGAGTGAGTGATCTAAGAATCAGCCCAAAAAACGAGACGCATGCACCCAAAGAAGGAAGAAGGCTTTGTAAAAGCCTTACAAGAAGTTTCAACCAGCATTAAGAAATAAGAATTTAAGAACATGAACACTAGATAAGATAATCCCATATTCTTCTAACAGAATTTCTCTGATAATTATTTCATTTCCTGTCTAAATGCTTTCTATATCTAGACAATTTCAAAGTTCTTATGTGTTGGTAGTTGAAAGTTATTTACCAAACCATTATTTCACCAATTACTTCAGCTGTCTTGGCACTATGCTCTATGTAGCATCTGCATCTAGTTCATCTCATCAAGCAAAAATATATCTAAATATACCACCTAGTAGACGTGATTCCATCAAATATAGCAAAGGAAGTAAACAAGACATGTATGTTATACTGAAGAAAAGCACTCACAAGAGATAGCTTGTGCTCAATTCTTTTGACAAGCCTAACACTCTTGGACTTGGAAGCTTCTTTGATCATCTTTTCACGTTCCTCGGTAGATATATCTCTTCCCCATCGGGCTTGAGCCTCATAGAACTCAGCTAAAGTACCTGCTAGTGCATGGCCAGCTTCCTTAGATGGAGCAGTATCAACTGTTCCAGTCCGAAGTTTTTCTTCAACATCTTGTATCTGTTTTGCCAATTCCTGTCTTTCTGACAGAGCAGTAGCTACAGTAGGAGGAAGAAAATCCTTTCCGCGATAGATGACAATGTAATACTTATTTCGAAGTAGTAAAACACCCCCAGTTAAATTCTGTAGAACAAAAGGAAATGTGATCAGTACCAGTAATGTGCTCGAATAACAACTTCTTGTTTTACTCTTTAACTATGCCTTATTATGGACAGGTGAACAACCAAAAGATGCAGGAGATCATACTAGAATTACCCCTTCAACAAGATGCACAAATTTTGCAATATGTCACCAGTTTAAGTAACATTCATAGTATCCACAATTATAAACACTTAAGTAGAAGAACCAAAGAGACACAAGGAACTGACTTTTGAGTACTGAAGGGCAAGAAAATAATTATATCACCAGGATACAGGTGTTTTGGATCAGGATGGGCAAAAAACAGACCTTCAGCTCCTCAGCCATGAGTTTATTGTTCGTATTCTGAATTCCTCTTTTAACAGCAATCTTTGCAACTAAGCTCTTCTCCCAAATCTTAATTATCGCAGCTGCCAGACCCTGATGGTTCCTGTTTCTCCCTTCATGAAATTTAAGGAAACAAAAGATGTCAAAAATTTATTCAAATAGGGAAGAAGCCGTTATTCAACATGGTGAATATTACCGAGGGCAAAATGACAAGGAAGTGACTTTGCCACCTTCCGTAAGTTGGTCATCTCAGCATTGGTCAGTCGCGAACGCATTCCGGTGGGAAGAAGCCTAAATGGTGTTTTATAACCAGGAATTTTTTGAGGAAGTAGATCGGCATCCACCGGAAGCACTCCCGTGCCCCACCACTCTTCGAATCGAGGGCCTAAGCCATCTAGCAAGCTGTTATATTCAACTTCCTCTTCTGTCAAGCTCTCCTTTAGCTCTGGGCTCCTCACCGACACCTCACTCTTCTCGCATTCTGGCTTCACATCATCGCCACCTTCTGTGACTGGTCTGTTGGCTGAAGAAACATCAGGGACAAAAAGAGCATCGCCTTCCCTCACAGTCGGTTGGGATCTTGAAGCAGGGCCTTCGTAGTTCTTCCCACGGTACACCACCATAACACTGCCAGACCTCCATATGACCAATCCCCCAGTTCGACGCTGAGAAAAACTACAAGCAGTCGCTTACAAATTCTCGAGCCATATTCATTGCTTTTCTTTTCTCTTTCAGATATTTTATGTCATATTCATCAACATTGTAAGCAAACAAGAAACAAGACTGTCAAGCAAGCACAAAGTTCTAAAAGCAAGAAACACTAAGCATCAATGCTTCATCAACATGCGCTATATTCGATCCATCGACATTACCAACAAAATTGCAGCAAATTCATCTACAATAAGCTATCATTGGACCAACCTCGACGACCTCGTGCGCTGTCTTCATATCAACCGCGAGCACCTCATGAAACTTAAGCCTCACAAGCTCCTCCTTCCTCCACTTATCGTGTATCTTCTCCAATACCGCCTGCGTGATCCCCGCTTTCGCGACGCTAATCCTCTCCCTAAGATACATTCCCATCCTCCTCAGCCTCCTAAGCTCCTCGTCCTCCACCGTGAGCTCCGCCAACGACGGCGCCTTCACCGACCTCTTCCTGCCCCGTACCACCTTCTCTTCGACCTCCCCCTTGCCTTCTTTCTCCCACGGCAACAGCCCCGCATCGTCCTCCCCGCCCTCATCCTCCTCGAGGAAACTATCCGGCCTAATCCACTCTCTACGCAACAAGTCGCCTAGGCTCTCCTCTCCGGTCGGCGGCGCGGCCTCGAATTCTCCCCCTCCCTCCTCCTGGTCCTCCTCTTCCTCTCCATCGTCCGATCCTAATCCCAAATTCCTCAACCTGAGCACGATCCTCTCGATCGCATTCTGGCCTCGGTCATTACCAGAGTACCTCGGCTCAACCTCGCCGCGAGAATCGGAGCCGGCGACATTACCGGGGGATTCCTCGTCGACCTCGCGACTCGGTGGCGGCGGCGGCGGCGGCCACTTATTGAGCCACGGGGCGGAGTGCGGCTTGCCGCCGCCGGCGCTCCTTCCCCGGGAGGATCCGGCGCTCTGAGGATTGGTCGTGCGGAGGGAGTGGCAGAGACAGCGCCGGTCGAGCGCGCGAGGCCGCGGCCGCGCCGGCTTCGGGGAGGCGAAGAGGAGGTGGAGAGCTCTTCCACCGCCGGAGCCGGAGGCGGCGCGGGGGAGGGCGCTGCGCAGTGGCAGTTCGGTAATTTTGGCGGTCGCGAAGGCCATTTTTTGTCCGGGGGCTGGAGCTTCAGTGGAGCGAGGGAGCGTCTGCCATTGTTTTGGATATCGCACGGGAGAAAACAAGAGGACGAAGAAGACGATGACCAAGAAGAAGATATTTTAATTTTTTTTTTCTGGATATTTTGTTTTATTATTTTTTGTTCGGAGGTTTTGAGATGGATCGGGCCTCAGAAACAAAATGGGCCGGGCTGGGCCATCGCTCGTGTGGGCCTAATCAGTCATTGGCCCACTCTCCGTGAAAAAAAACGATACAAATGTTCTCTGAACTTTTGGATAGGGGTGATCGGTTCTCGATCCGGTCCGGTTCCCGATTCCCAAAATGGGGAATTGGATACCGGACCGGTCCAATGGAATCGGTCACTTTTTTTTTCCCACTATTTGATACCATATATTTTGAAATTAAAATTGTGTTCCCCATGCCGACTACACATAATTGCAAAAACAAATGCGTAATTCAAGCTAATGCGATGACGAATTGTGTTTCCCATGTCGACTACACAGGTGTTCTAAAATTGGAATTGTATTCCTCATGCCGACTACACATAATCACAAAAAAAAATTATATGTAGTCGGTCCTGTTTGGTCAGTCCAGTTCTCCTTGGAATAAGGAATCAGACCGCCCGAACACCTGTTCCACTTTTAGGAACTAGGACCCGAATCGATACTTACAGGAACCGGACCAAACCGATCGATTCGGGCAGGTCCCGATTTGGATAGTCTTTTTTGTACACCCCTGCTTTTGGCCAATATGCAACGTTATGCTTGGACTTTTAATCAGTCATTGACTGCTGGCAAGGTGACCCTCACCGGCCATGGGTGAGGCTAACCTTCGCCAGCGGCCGACAAGGGACGGCCTCCCCACGCCTCGCCCAGGGCGAGGCCGTCTCTCACCTGTTGCTAGCGAGGGTGGCCTTGCCTATTGCCGACGAGGGCGACCCTTGCCCAGCCCTTTGCGGACGTCACTTGCCACTGGCAAAGAAGAAAGAGAAAACCATAAAAAGGAAAAAAGAAAATAAAAGGAAAAAAGAAAAAAATAATTAAAAATTAAAATTGTCTTTGGATGATAATGCCCTTGACTGACCGGCGACTGACAAGGTCAAACACTTATTTGAAACTATCATGGCTACTTCATGCCTTTATTTAAAACTATCATGCCACTTCAAACCCTTATTTGATACAAAGTTCACTTTGGGCCCTTATTTGAGAACGGAGCCTTAGTCGCAACTCACTCTCTCAAATGCTTTGTCGGCGTACATTCTCTATTTAAACATAGCCTAAATTAGCTCATTTTGAAAAAAAAAATCCCAAAGGAGGAATGTGAAGTAAGCCCATCAAATGAGTGGGCCAGGTCTGGTTTGGGTTGGTTTGGATAGGGTCGGGTCGGGTTGAAAACAATCCAACCTTAATTGATCCATTTTTATGCAATACAGTTTTAGCGACTTTTACCTACACAGATCCAACCCATATTATTAAAATGCATCCATATTTTATAAAAACTCACCCATTTAACCTACTTTAAGTTTTTCATGTGAATATACTACTTGTACAATTTTATATAAATTTAATAAAGTAAATTAACCTAATAAAAGGATGATAGTAAAGAAAATAAAAAAACGTAATAAAACAGAAAGATAGAAATAATTATAACGAACTAGAAAAATATGCATGTGTTGTGAAAAAGTAAACATCGAAACACAATGGGAGTGGACCACCATGTTGAGAGAACTTCTTATGATATATTGAAGTTGACCAAACCATCTTTTTCTCATTATTACTTGATAAATATAGATGTCATTTTATTTTAGGAAGTGTTGATATAAAGGAAGCTCTATCACCATTGGTGTAATCCAAAGAACAAAGTGGAAAGGCTTGTGAAGATCGGAAGGACCTCAATAGAGGGTGAACAAGTTGGGAAGAACGTGAAGTTCGTGATGACTTGGAGGCATCATAAGGCGAACAATTCAACGAAGCTTTATTCATCGACATACTCAGGATTATCAAATGGAAAGCTGTATGTAAGTCAACTACAAGCGGGAAGTTTGGATAGACTCACATATCATTGATATCAATAGCTCTTTATATCACTTGATATGAACGTGTGCATCACTTGTTTACATATTTTATTGATTTGTCTGTTTAACAAATCCATGATGTCCTGTTTCTTATGAAGTAAATCAACGTGAGTGTCGATGACGCTAGATTAGTGACATGTTTCCGCAAAATCCTAAAATATAGTTGGATCGCATACCGGAACATGAAATAAGATTCGGTATCCAAGATGCACAAAGCCACATTATTTTTCCAATGCAATGCCCCTTTAGAAAGTTCTATCATTTAATATATCTGTTATGTCTTAGTGGTGTAAGATTTGAATGATGAAACAGTATTAAGCATGGAAAAAGAATATAGCACCGCATGTTGAGATATATATATATATAGAGAGAGAGAGAGAGAGAGAGAGAGAGAGAGAGAGAGAGACCCTACGTCCAGTTTCCCTTAGTGGGGGTATAATGAAGAGAGAGAGAGAGAGAGAGAGAGACCCTACCTTTTCCCATAGTGGAGATACGATGAAATGATTGCTATTAAAAAAATCTTGTGAATGTGAATGTGATTGTTTCACTGTTGACGACACACTGAATTCCATGGACTAGATTCCTTCGAAATCAATACCAAAAAAAAAAAAAAAGATTCCTTCGAAATCGTAGCTTTTTATCACAGATAAGAAGCAAATGCGAAACCAAGCGAAACGGTCCTAATTGTTCATAGTTCGACCCTACAATCGTCTCATTTTGTAACTGAATCTATATGTTTTCCACGCAATTATCATACCTTGCAAGCTAAAGATGCGGCGTTTTTTCAATACGGGAAGACGATAGTCAATTCCTTTTATTAAATGTCCAAACCACCGTCGCATTCCCTTTACACTACCACCCCCTTTGTCTTGACATCAAATATCCGCAATGTAGCTTGACTTCCCGTATTTGAAAAAGATGGAGAAAGATGCATCGAGCCATAGCAATTGATCGGTGTCATCAACCAGACGCGCGCACGAAACGATTCGCACCAAGAACAACATCAATTGTCGTCTTTGTTTAATGTTATCTTGTCTGTTTCTGTTTTTATGGGGGATTGTTTCAACACCCGCCAGTGGCAAATAAAGGTGATATCCTCGCGGTCAGAGGGCTCTCTCGCAGATACATTATAAATAAGTGACGATTTGGATCTGCCTACGCTCAAAGCCTGTCCGGTTTAACATTACTCTTCCTCCACCTTCCTCCTCCCTTGAAGCAGCAAGAAACGTTCCTGCCGTTGGATAGCACCTTCGTCGACGGTAAGCTTTCGAAACTTGGACAAACTCAATTGAAGTGCACAAACATGTCGACCTTGAAATCTGAATATCCTGTTTGCCGTTTCACACTCTCTTAAGTTCATCACTCGTCAACTACTGTTTATTTTAGTGTGGCTTCTTGTTTCTTTTTGGGTTAGGAGTATTTTTTGCTCAAGGAAAAAAATTGATCCGAAAAAGGAAAAAGCTTTCTTTAACTCACTCATATTCAGATATATGCTAAGTGCCCTTTTACATGGGTTCATCTTCTCTTTGGTTCTTGGCGCAACTCAGTCATGGATGTGAACTCGATCTTTAACTAAGCAAATCCTCACTTTGTGAAGTTGACAAACACTCCTAAGCAAATCCGCATATGAGCGTTTAACTAGTTTTAGCATCTCGTTAAACCATTTATATCATACACGCACTTATGTTTTGAGGTTTTATATATGTCAGTAATATATTGCGAAGTTGACAAGATTACTTCTCAAAGTTGAGCAGCCCAAGCGGTCGCAATCTCATGGGGGATAGACAGATGGAAGTCCATCGGTCATCTCTCGATGTCTTGGCGAGAGCTTCTTTGCTAGTCAGCGAGGGACTGCTAAGTCTCTCTCCCACGGCTCAAACCAGACCGATCGAATTGCCGAGCATCTTCTGGGACAAAACGCTGGAGATGCATGGCCAGGGTGTGATGCTCGTGCTGGAGAAGAGATTGCGGGCCGCTGACTTGGACCCAAACCAAGGTAGGCTCTCCATACCCAAGTTGCAGATACGAGCAGATTTCTTGAGCGGCGAAGAGGTCCGAACCCTAGACAACAAGGAGGCCATTCCAGTTTCCCTCATCGAGCCTTGTCTGGAAGTACGCCACGGCTTGCAGCTCAAGAAGTGGAATTACCAGAACGGAACTTTTTCTTACGTGTTGACCAAGCAGTGGAACGCTGTCGCGCGTCGGTTCGGGCCGAACAGACTCGAGGAGAATAGCCTCGTCCAGCTTTGGTCCTTCAGAGTGGATGGCGACCTTTGCTTCTGCCTCGTGAACTTGGGAGCACCCTCGGCGGCGGCAGCAGCGGAACATATGGCTACGCATGAGTGATGATCTTGGTCATTCTGTTCTCTCTCTCTCTTATGTCTCTATACTGCCTCTAATTAGGCTAGTTCCGAATTCATAGGGTCCTCTTCTTTGGTTAACGTATAAAGATAGCCATCCTTTGTTGACATTGGATGTTGGCAATGATTTCAACGAAAGTTTTAGGTTTGGGCTGAGGTTTTTGGTCTTCTCATCGATGATGAACTATCCCCCCACGCGATGAATAAAGCGGTCGTCGCCAGTTGGGCTTCGTCCCATTCAATTCAAGAGGTCGTCACATCCGGTGATGGAAAAAAGAAGGAAAAAGATGTTATCTCATCTTCTCACTCGCGCGCTCTCTCTCTCTCTCTTCATATTGCGACTCCTTTTGTATTAAATATATTTCCTACCTTAATACAAAACTACGTTTGCTAAAATGAAAATACACGATTTGCGTGTGCTTGAGATATAATTAGCCAAAATATCAATATAACGTTTTATTGGATGAGTTGCTCAGAATGATTAATATTATGTTAATATTAGAATTTTATAATACCAAATACAATAGTGTGAAGTTCTCCTTGTGCTTAAATATTTATATATAGCTTTTAGCTATAAAATCCGTGCGACGTCATTTTGTTGCACTCACCTAATAATTTTCGTCTCGTTTTCACGTGCTTCTCTTTTTGGCGTTATGAGCCAAAATTTTCCCACTTCTCGACAAAGCAACAAAGTACGTTTGCGTGTACTTGAGACACATATACACGCACACAAAATCCTAATATTATATTTGACTAGTTTCCAGGTCCACTCGGGAACCGGGCGGTTCGAAAATAGGGTCAACCGATTTGGTTCCATGGTTCCAAAAATTAGAAATCAACTCTAACATGATAGATTTTAGATTTTTACCTAGAAACTACTCGCACCGGAACCGAACGTGTCTTTTTAATTATTGCCTCTTTTCTCCTTTATTTTCAACTTGAGATGAAATATTTTAAAACACTTACAACGGGGGATCAAATATTAACATAAGATTTTGCTACCAGACCCTGATTGTTCCTGTTTCTCCCTTCATGACATTTAAGGCCACAAAAGATGTCAAAAACACCTCCATATGACCAATTTCCCACCCCCCCGTTCAACGTCAACAAGCTGTCGCTTCATTGTTTTTTTTTTCCTTTTCACTGTTAGACATTCTAAACGCAAAACTTAAAACGCGTTTAGTAACATTTCTACTTCTCTATTTTTCTGTTCTTCTTTTATTCTCCGGAATCAAAAAGAATAAGAATATGTTTGGTAACGTCAGTTAATTTTTCTATTTTCTGGAATAGAAAAGTAGCCAAGAAATAGACTTGAAATAGAAATAAAAAGTCGAAATATTTACTTCTTTGTTCCCAGAAATAGAAATAGAAAGGTAAAAAGGTTTCTGTAAACCCTAAAATTTTTACTTCTTACCTCTTCTTCCTTTTCAAGCAACGACGTCTTCAGCTCCTCCTCCATCCTCCGTCGTCTGCAGAGCACTGGCCACCACCCTCGTCACTCACGGCGAAGCCCCGACCAATCGAAAGCCGCCGGTACGACTTTCTGTTTGATACTCTCGTTGATCTGGGTGCGGGCCATTGCCCTCTGTCGATGGCAGAAAGGTCGGCTCGCGCCCAGATCGGCGAGGGTGGCCCTCGCCTGACGGCAATGAGGGCCGTCCATGCCCAAACCTCGCTATTCTGGGTGCGGGCCACCCTCGTTGCTGTCGAACTAGGGCCGCCTTGTCGATCTAGGCGTGGGCCACCCTCGTTGCCGTCGAGCGAGGGCCACCCTCACCGATTTGGGCGCAGGCCGCCCTTGCTCGACAGCGACGAAGGCCACCCGCGCCCAAATCTAGGCACCCTCGCCGATCCGGGTTGTCCTCACCAATCTTGTACATCGTTCCTCTTTATACAATCGTCAGTATGAAGGATCTAGGTTCTTCATATCTTTCTAAATCTCTCATAGAAACGATCCAAACATTATTTGCGATTTGTTTGTCACCAGTTGTATATCAATAAATGAAAGTGAGCTTTTGGCCTGTTCTTTTCAATTCTCCAATGCTTTTGTTTTGATCCAAAAAGAGTTGAGACTGCTATTGTGGAGTTTCATTTAGATGTATGGTGGTGTTGAATCTCACACTCTGATGAATCACATATAAATCCTTCTCAAAATCTTGGAGTTCTGAAATCTTGTGTCATCATTTGTATCTAATGCTGCAGGATCTTTCTTAAGGCTCTCTTGTGTTCTTGCAGCACTCGATAGCAATTATAGGAGAGAAACAGATGGCAAAACAGATAGTCCTAGCTTTAGCTTTTTTTTTTTTTGGTAAAGTAGTCCTAGCTTTAGCTTTGCTGTCTCTTGACTTTGATAGTTATTTGACATTGTCATGTTTAACATTGACTTGGGTGAAGCCACGTCTTATGAGTTGCATGTTGCATGGAAAGATTTAGACTCAGTGTGTTCTGCTTTGGGTTTGCCCTACCCTGCTTCTCTATCTAGGCATTCAAGCCCGATGTATAATTTAAATGTACCATGAAAATAATTGAGGACTAGGACTACAGCTAAAGTCTCCTGTCTTTTCTTAATTGGTTTGAATTTAGGTTGTGTTTACTCTATTTTAGTGCTTACCTGCGTATTTTGAGAGTCACCTAAATTTGGCGTATCCCGTAAGTTGGGAGGTTTCCATTACTGTCTCATTAATTTTATGAAGGCGTGGATCCAATTTGCAGAAGCTACCCCCAAAAGCAATATGTTGTTTAATTGGTTTCAATTTTATGAAGGCGTGGATCTTCATATGTACCTTCCACTAAATTGCTATGTACCCTTATATCTACAACAGAGAGGGTATCGAATTGCACTATCTTAAGGTTAGTATTTTGTTTTTGAGTAATACCTAAATACATGTATCAACTTTTTGTGGCATTTATTATTTTAATTAATAAATTAGTTAATCTCTTGTGATGTTCTAGATGACTTTCCTCTATCATTGTGTATTGTTATTTGGGATTCGTTTTTTTGCTAGTTAACACATTTAAAGGCTATAAATTCATAGAAATGGTTCTTTCATGACACTAGATGGAAAATGTTTTATGAGTATCCATGTGGCACTTACATTATCTGGCTGCTAATAATAGAAATCCTATTGATGAAATTCACTTCCATTTTAATTCCTTTCTAGGGGCAACTGTGGTGGCCAATGTTGGGTGGTTACAATGTTATGATTATGTTATGATTTAATATAGTATTGCGTGTAATTCCTATATGACTATGGTATGATTTAATGCATGGCTCATATGATACTCAACCAATGAAGGTTAAATGACATCACAGAAAGAGGTATTTAATGCAAAGTGGATCGAGCCTTTAACCAACCTATTTATAAGTTTGTTGATAGAATATGTCAAAAAGGAAAATCGCACCTCTTATACTTACAACAAAGTAAGGTGGAATAACATATGAGCTGAATTCAATAATCAGACAGGGCTCCAATATAACCAAGTACAATTGAAGAACAAGGTGAATAAACTGAAAAAAAAATAGTATGGTAGTTTTAAGAAGCTTCTTTCACAATCCGGATTTGGCTGGGATAATGTGAATAAAATAGTTGTTGTCAATGATCCAAGCATATGGGAACCTCACATCAATGTATCATTTAACGTTTGGTCCTTTTGAGATCATTATAGATGTAAGTTTTAAGATGTTTGATTATATTGCTAACGTATGTCATCATTGTGAGAATTGCAGGATAATAGTGAGTGGGCAAAATTCAAGAAGGATGGGTTTCCTTAATATCCCAACCTGTGTATTGTATTTGGTGATACATATTCTACTGGGGAGCATGCTGTAGGAAATGCTAAAGACTTGATGTTGTCAGATGATGACGAGGGACTATTCAATGGTGGTGGTGATGCAAATGGTGATCTAGAAGACATCAGTGAACACCACCTTGATGAGGGAGTATTTACATCTGACAAGACAGCTACTCCTGTTCATGGCAAGTACAAGTTGGATAAGACTCCAAATATGAGGAGGAGAAGAGTGAGTAACTCATTCAATGTTGCCAACACCTGCAAAGCCATACATGAGATGATCAAAGCTAGGGCTAGTCAATCTATGACTGGCTCTGTCACTTCACATGTTGCATCACCACCTATAGACCCCTTCTCTGTATCTGCCGTGATTGATGTCCTAGTTAGCATGCCTGACTTAGACCAGAATATTTACAACAAACTAGTGGAATGAGCATGCGCTAGTGCTAGATGGAGTGAGGCTTTCATAAAAACCCCAATTGAAATGAGAAATGGACTTCTCCAATCTCTTAACTAGATGTTGGGAATTGTACCGTGGATTGCGTAGGATTTTCATGACTTTTTGTTTCATTTTACTCTATGACTTATGATATTGCTTGTTATTTGGTTTTTAAAGATATTCATGTTGAGACTATTGTATTTGTGTGGTGGTATGGGTGTGATGGATTGCGTGGGATTTTTATATTTGGTTTGCTTTCACTCTACGACTTATGTTATTAGTTGTTAGTTTTTTTTGTTCTAGAAATCCATATTGATGTTCTTTTATTTGTGTGATGGCATAGGTACTATGGAAGGGGGAACAAATAATGTGTCTAATGGGGAGGTAGCACTGGTGGAATAGTATTTGGATGAGTTTGATATTGACATAATAATAGGATGGTTGTGCACTTTTTCAATGGACACGTCTATGCATTTGAGAGAATCTATTAGGGACAGCAAATTGTCAGGACCCGAATGGGTAAGAGAGATTGTTTATAGACATTCAGATAGAACATATAAAGCATTTAGAATGGAGAGACATATCTTTCTAAACCTATGGGATTTAATGAGGACAAGAGGTTGGTTGAAAGATAGTTAGTATGTTAAGATAGATGAACAAATTGGGATCTTCTTATCTTTGGTTGGTCACAAGAACTCAATTAGAGATTTATGTGAGAGATTCCAACGTTCGGGAGAAACAATCAGCAAGTATTTTACCGTAGTATTGAAAGCCATTATGAAACTATCAAAAGAGATTATCAAGCCACCTTTTTTTGATGTTGTCCCAAAGGAAATTCTTATGGATCCTAACCATAAACTTTGCTTTAAGGTATGATTTTCATGTTGATTTTACTCTATCAAATACATGTGTTGATAATCTTGTATAAAACTAGACTTTCATAAAATCACAGGGCTATGTAAGTTCTATTAGGGCTATAAATGGTTCAGTTCGGTTCGGCTCGATTTTCTTGAAAAATTGAACCAAACCAAACTGTTCAGGAAGCACCCTTGAACCGAATTGGAACTCCCTCGAATCGAATTGGAACCAAACTGAAAAATCGATTTGATTTGGATTAGTTTTCGGTTTCTTGTTCTTTTTTTTTTTTTGCTTTTTATTCATTGCTTGATTTTCTGTTTTTTCTTCTTCTTTTTTTGCTTTTTATTCCTATAAAAATATTTTAGTCATTTACGCTATTCAACTATTTATAATTTCGATTACGTATTGCTGAATCGCCATTTTGAATAAGATGAAAGTTAAATAATTCTTTTTAATATTTAACGACATTTATTTCCTAGATTTGAATCTTTAATGTCAAAATGTGAACATATTCATGATATTCTACGTAAGAGAATCATCGATCTTACAAATTAAAATAAGTTGAGTGGTTGAGTGATTGTAAATATATTACAAATTAAAAACTCATTATTTAAAATTGAAAAACGAAAAAATAAAATCACATATCTAAACTAGGTTCCAACCAGAAAAAAAACTAGGACATTTGATATCATTAATATAATTTGTGTTAGAAGACTCTTCCGAATGAATAAATTCAATACGTCATTCTGAACAAGATTAAAGTTAAATAATTCATTTTAATATTTAATGACATTTACTTTATAGATTTTGAATTTTAATGCCATGGTATATATATATTTTTTGCGATGGGCCAAGTGAATTTCGATTTTAATCGTCGTCGCATATGTACCACACTGTTTTGTATAGTAAATAAAGAAACTAACACTCTAATATTAATTTCTCATCCATTCACAAAATCCACACCTCTCTAAAATATACCTTTAGACCATAAATGATACTATATAAACTGTATAATCAATGCAAAGTATAGATGGGTATCCTAAACCTTTGAAATAAGTCACATTCTAATAACAAACAAAATAACAAACCAACAACAACCATCACTTCATGCCCAAGCCGACGACTTTCCCAACGTAAAACCCAATCTTAATCTCTTCCACTTTCATCAATGTCGAACTACGTATCAAAATCCATGCTTTCTATATCGCTCAACTCAATCGCCGACCTAGATAGTCGAGCATGGGTATGTCTCTCTTGGACATTTCCTCAAACACCTTCCGGGTGAGCATACACGTTGCATAGAAAGGACCTATAAAATATGCACTTCTCAAGCCTGGCAAAAATCACAACCTGTACAAACACTTGTGGATGACCTCGGCCTCCGATGTAAAATATGCACTTGATTGGAGTGGGTGAAAACAAGAAGTGCCATTTTAATGTAATAGAACCAAGATAAAAGGAAGTTCTTACAAGAACAATTCATATATTTGATTACATTAATTCTAATGTCAGAAATTAATAAGGCCCAACTCTGCCAAAAAGTTCTGCTTTGTGATGTCTCCTCTCAGTCTTCCAGGTACAGGGTCAGTTGCTAGTAGATAAAGCAAATAGACTACTGCGCAGAACAACAAAAGTTGCTCACTTGCTTTCCAAATGGTTTCACAGTTGCACCTGTTAAAATCACAAGATAAATTGCATGTCACTAAAGAATCTCTTGGCATGTGTTATCTAATGAGGTATCGCTAGGATTATTCCTCTTCTAATTTTTTTTAACACGTTCACGGCCATTCACACAGCTATGATATGAAATCGAGTCGATATAGTGACATGCTATTGAGCCTTCCTCTTTTTAAAAATAATCATATAATGGACTAGCTATAATATAGATTACAGAATCTCCAGTACTCACTTGCTTTCTTTACAAATCAAGGAGATGACTACTTCTCTTTTGTTCGTCAATTATCAAGGGAAACCAATATCGAGTTAAGATCCACGGTCACAGTTGACAACTCTACATTAAATTCATAATAAAAATGAGAATTAAAGTATCTATTGCAATAGTAAAGGATATAAAATATTTCACGATAATTTTTTTCTCACCTGACTCAAAATTTTGGAGTTCTTCTAAGTCTTCCTCAATCAAAAGTGAAAGTGGTGCGGATCGTAGCCAATTTTGAGCACATATGAGAGCCTCCACCATGCTTGGGGTCAAGGAGCTACGAAACACGTCAAGTACACGACCTCATGTGCTGAATGCAGCCTCTAATGCTACAGTTGAGATGGGCACGGCCAAAATATCTTGAGCAATGGAAGAGAGGATAGGATATCTCGAAAAATTGACTTTCCGCCAATTTAAGATATCAAAGTCGGCGCTATAGTGTTTACATCTTTCTTCCAAATACTTATCTAATTCGGATTTTTCTTCCAAATATTCTTGTCTTGTTTGGCTAAGATACATTACAGTCATAATGTCCACACCAACCACAGGAGACACTGACACGCTCATTGTCCTTGTACCCTTTGACCTCAAATTGCTTTGGGGGCATATACCGGTGTGGTGTTGCTCGAACAATGACGTTAGAGATAATGTTACTTTATCTCGTAAAGTTTCTGCCCTCTTGCTTTCATAAACTTGATTAATCATCCGTTTCACATACTCTCACTTATATCGAGGGTTAAGTATGCATGCAATGAACCATGTTATAATGATGTTGTTCACATTGCCAAAATACTTATTGAATTTGGTCTTCATTCTCTTGGCCATTTCCTGCAAACTCATATCTGTCGCGACCTAAAAAAAATCGTCGGCGTTTTCCGATCTTAGGCTAATGGATTACTAGATCAATTAAATTAACTAATCTAGCTCGAGTTCTCCTAAACTCTACCAAATCGCAACTTAAGTCCAATTGTGAGCATGCAAATATTTTCAACGGGAGTCGCCACTAATCATTTAGGGTAGGTTGATTAAAAACCTAAATAAAATAGCGAGAGTACTATTTTATTTCTACGAATCAGAAATCATAAATTCGGGGACTTGGTTACGCTAGATTCCCTAACGCTCTTTCGGTACCAATTTCAAGAAAAATACTCAATTTGACAATCTTGATAAATCTTGACTTAGAGTTCAAAGGTGCAAAAAAAAACTTTCTTTTTTTTATTTTCTTTTATGAATTTTTTTTTGTATTTTCGAAATAAAATTCGGAATTAAAAATGCCAATTATCTAAACATGCAATTTTAAACTAAAGAAATTAACCTATTCTAGAGCAATCTTTTCGGTATTTTTTTAATCGAAATTCGAAATTAAAATCAAGTAAAAAAAATATAACCGCTAAATCTTTCGAATTAAGTTTCGATCTGAAGCCTGACAGATCGATTCTAAAATTCGAAATACCCGCTATGAAAATAACTCTATCTAAAACCTGATAGATAGATTTATTTTCACGTGTGCGGTTGCGGATTAGAAAATTTTCCTAATCGATCACATCTTGAAAAAAAAATTAGATATCTCAAAGATTTTGGATATATTCAAAGGATTTTGAAAATTCTAAGTTCTATCCAAATTTGTTAAGTAACAGATATCCAAGATTTAAAAAAAAAAAGGAAATAAATCCTAATTGAGATAATGCCTATTACTCGAATATGCAAAATTGGATATTAATAAGCACAAATTAGGCAATAAAATATTTAAATCAAATCAAGATAAGATATTTACCTGAATGCGTAAATAACTTCCAAAATTTGAATCACGCGGATCGGAATTGCGGATCGGATGACCGGCGATGCGTCGGAACTAGCGGCGGCGCGGCGTCGGAAACGATGGCGCTCGTGGTAGTGACACGGTGGTGGATGATAGTCTCGGTGTGATGCTCGTTGGACAACCGGTTCGGCAAACTAGCGGTGTGATGATTAGCGAAGGCAACAAGTCGGGGTGGCTCGGTTTGACGATCAACAACCTGCAAAAATAGAAACTTTGCGAGTCTGTTTTGGTGAGGACACGGCACAGCTCACAATGGACTCTTCTTCTCGATATGTTGCTCGACGGTCATGTCAGGGGAGTCGTGGCTTGGTGTAGCTCGAAACTGGGCTGGACGGTGGCGTGACTATGCAAGAACGTCACCAGAATCTTGAAGGCATGTCTCTGGAAAAACTGGTGAGCATTGCTGGGATGTTGAAGCTGCTGTAGGTAAGCTTCACCGAGCCTGATGGTTTGCTAGATGGAAATTCGGTGCAAGCTGGAAATGTCAAACCTCGTGGACGTAAAGCCTCCTCCCCTCCCTTCTTTGACTTTTCTCTTTTCTTTCTCCCGAAGTGGAGAACGTGGATCTCCTTCTCGTCTCTTTCTTGTGAGAATGTCCAGACCTTTAACGAAGCCCCCTTTAAAGAACCCCTCTGTTGACCGAGTCCTCTCAATATGGCCTCCCCTCTCCTCACGATTTTTGTCTTTCTCTCAATTGTGTCCCACGCCTCCCCTTTCACTCACTCTCGTGGGCCTCTCTAAAATTCTGATCTCCCTTTGAATTTATAGGCAAAGTCTAGGGTTTTGCTTGCAATTACTTCCTATTTTGATTCAAAGAAAATATTGTAATATCTTTGTGATAATATCAATTTATTCAATTTGAATCGTGATAATATCAAGATTGATAAACCAATATTTTCCAACTCAATATTTTCCAATGAAAATTTTAGCTCTTATAATGTTCATGAGCTTGGCCAAGAATTTTCTTGAACGCGGGTTTAGTCCAATTTCATTAAGTTCACTCGAGTCCATCCAGTGCTGGTCCAATGCAAATGCAACTAACCTATATGAACCTAAATTATATGCTATGCGATTTTAATATTTTTGTTTAGGGGTTAAAATTTAATCCCTAATTTTCTATGCAATTAACCACTAAATGATGAGTCGAAATTTAGGTGTCAACAGATGCCTCTCTTTGAGTGGAGGCTCGTAGAGGTTTTGCTCAAAGATTGAGACCTAAATTTAAACTATGCAAAATGATGAATGATTTTTTTTTAATGCAATGATGCATGATATGCGAACAATAAGGAACGTATGTTAAGGCTTCTCACTTCGTGTGGAGCGGTGAAAGAGTCTTACATACGGATCGCACAAAAAGCAACCAAGTGATGGAAAGCTTTATAATGCTGTGAACTCCCTCGATCTCCAAACTTCTATCCCACTGGAAGTAAGATTCTCGAGGTACATGATTGCCTATATGTTACCTGTAGTTTCCTACAGATGCGAAATAGCGCATGATATGAAGAAAGAATGGGACGTGTTGTCTATACCACTGAGCAATCACTAAAATGATCATGTCACCCCTCCATTGGGTGAGCATGAGGTTGGTTGTATCACATATTCCACTGGGTGAACACAGATTGAAAAATTATGCTGCCTGTACTACTGGGCAGACATGAAATGAGGTGTGCCGCGTACTCCACTTAGCAACACCAAATAAGAAATTATGTTGCCGCGTACTCCACTTAGCAAACATGAAATGGGGTGTGCCGCGTACTCCACTTGGCAACACCAAATGAGAAATTATGCTGCCGCGTACTCCACTTGGTAAACATGAAATGGGGTGTGCCGCGTACTCCACTTGGCAACACCAAATGATAAATTATGTCGCCTGTCCTACTGGACGAACATGAGATGGGGTGTGCTTCGTATTCCACTTAGCAAAACCAAATGTTACCTGTTCCACTTGGTGAACATATGAGAGAGATAATTTCTCCTATTCCGGAGAGAGAAACAATGAAGAATAATTAGCAGACGTACCTGAATTCTTCTTATGACGGAGCCAATGGCATCGCTCCTGTTTTTCCCTAAGAAAAGGTTAAAACAACACATGCGCAGGGGCAGAGAAAACATAATTCATGAATCTGCTTGCATTACCAAGCTTCACTGGGGAATGTATCAATAAGAACAATCATTTCGTCCTTTTGACAATTTGATCACATTAAATGAGAGACCTTTAATCAGAAAGGACTTTCTACTCACTCTCAATGAAAGGCTTTTGATCCGACCTTTGATGCGGGTATAAGAATCACTCAAACTCTCCTCATCGTGCTTGACAAGGGTTCGGATATTCTCAAAATCAGTATGACTTCGCCAATCTGAGAGGTCTTTATAAGGACTAAAACGCGGGTTTGGTCAATGGCTTAGCAAAAGAGACTCTTCGAGTCAAGGCTATTGAAAGAATTGATATCACCAGCTGCTCCGGGTTTACAAGTCAAGAATACTGCAAAAAATGAGATAGAAAAATCTTGTTCGCACTTCTTCGAGCAACATTTATAAGCATTTGAAATTCTACGTTAACTCAAGTGCCCTATTCTGAAGAGACTTCGGTAAAGGTTGTAACGTAGGTTCATGTAGGCTTTAAATGAATGGCCTATTTCCATCAAAAGGGGTATTATGAACATGGAGATTGGTGATCATCCCTTTTAGCAATTGTTCCTCAAATGAACCTTCAAATCGTCTTTTTCTTGAAGAATGATCTTGCATATCGACTCAGTTCTTGCTGAAGCTTTTCTTTCTCTCTCATTTTTCTCTTCCCCCGCTCTTTTTTTTTGAGAGAGAGATTTTCTTTTCGAGATATTTTTCCGAGAGAGAGAACTTCAATTTAATGGAGTCCTTTTGCGTCCTTTCTAATGAATTTTCTTTCGAACTCCCTTGCTTTGAGATGATTTCATTTGTTTATTACCAGAATGATCACCAATCGGGTTGAAATAAATCCACCGCTCAAATTGGGTATGCAAAGGGTATAATGTGTAGGGATATAGAAAGAAATGCTCTTCGTCATATCTAAGGCACTCGAGCTAACACAGAACTTGCATGTAATAAATATACTTGAAGATTGATGCAAGTGAAAGCAAGAAAATTCTAACCATTTTGAACTTTCTAAGAAATTGCCCCGGTATAGGGTTGTTCCTGACAGGGGTAAGAAATGAAACTCCGTTCAAAGAGGTTAAGCAAATGATAACCTGTAGTGTTTAGATAGAGGAAATGAATGCCTCTCATCATTTTGATCGTCATACTTTTCGTGAGATAATCCTTTACCTTGTTAGCACGGAATTTCACTCAACTCGCACTAGGGATTATTATTCAGGACATGTATGGAAATGTCTCGCCTTTCGTCATCTTGAAGTCTCTCATGCAATATGATCGCTTCATTAGGATAGAAACAGATTGCCATATTAAAAGCCTTCCTCAAATAAAGCTTAGTAACATCAATTGATTCATGAAACTCAACTTGATATTTGACAGAAACAAAGTCAAAATGAGTACAAATTAAGTGTAATACTTCTTCACAGAATCAGAATTAAGTGGACCGGAAAAAACTCGACCATCCATCTCGGCCAAATCAAAGCACCTCCTGGAAGGACTTTCTTCACAATGTACGGGCCGCCATAATTTGGGGCGAATTTTCCTTCTGCAAGAGGAACTATCGGCAATAACTTTCGCAGGACAAGATCACCTACCTGAAAATGTCGAGGCTTAACTTTCTTGTTAAAAGATTTAGCAACTCGTTGTTGGTAGCACTGGCCATGACATAGAGCTTTAAGCTTTATCTCATCAATCATGTTCAACTGATCCAATTTCTATTGGATCCAATCTGCTTTTGACAATTGTACCTGTGAAAAAATACGTAACGAGGGAATTTCAACCTCAACAGGTAGAACTGCTTCCATACCATACATAAGAGAATATGGAGTTGCCCCTGTAGATGTCCGGATAGAAGTCCGATATGCCATAAGTGCAAAAGGTAATCTTTCATGCCAATCACGATAGTTCTCAGTTGTTTTAGCCAAAATTTTCTTGATATTCTTGTTGGCTGCTTCGACCGCTCCATTCATTTGCGGACGATATGGAGAGGAATTCAAATGCTTGATCTTGAACTCTTTGAACAGATCATTCACCAATTTATTATTTAGATTCGACCCATTGTCAGTAATTATGGTCTCAGGTGCACCATATAGAGCAATGATGTCTCGACGAATGAACTTCACCACATTCCGGGCCGTCACTGTTGCATAGGACATAGCCTCAATCCACTTCGAAAAATAATCGATAGCGACCAGGATAAACCGATGTCCATTTGACGCTTTAGGATTGATTGGGCCAGCCACATCAATGCCCCACATAGAAAATGGCCATGGTTCAGACATCTGATGCAATTCATTCGGAGGAGTTTTAATCTTGTCACCATGGATCTGACATTTGTGACAACTTCGGATATGCTGAATGCAATCACTCTCTAAAGTGAGCCAGTAATAACCCATCCTCATTATCTTCCTTGCTAGCATATGACCATTCATGTGCGGACCACACACTCCCTCATGTACTTCTAGCATCAAACGAACAGCCTCGGTTGAATCAACACTCCTTAATAAAACCGAATCATAGGACCGCTTGTATAGGCATTCTCCATTCAAGAAGAACTTCGACGCCATTTTCCTGATATATTTTTGGTTAGATGTGGTACTTTTCTTAGGAAATTCCTGTGTTTGAAGATATGTCTTGATATCATGATACAACGGCTTGCCGTCAGGCTCTTCTGTTGTGGCCATGCAATAAGCTGGTTTCTGTAAGACTTCTATCTTCAAAGGTTCAACTTCTAACCCGCTTGTCACTCGT
Organism: Syzygium jambos; assembly: GCA_031216235.1. Lineage (NCBI taxonomy): Eukaryota > Viridiplantae > Streptophyta > Magnoliopsida > Myrtales > Myrtaceae > Syzygium > Syzygium jambos. The sequence continues at coordinate 5,483,983 of CM062221.1, forward strand.
AGCATTGCCGATAACGTAGCCAGAGCACCGGCAAAATGGTTTTGAGTCCTTGACAAGTATTCAAACGTAATGTCTTCAAACTCTTCCATCAACTCCTCCAAATAGACGTGATAGGGCTGCAACTTAGCATCTCTAGTTTGTCATTTACCAACGGTCTGAAGAATAATGAGGGCTGAATCCCCGAACACCTTAAGTCGAGCTACTCCCATTTCAATTGCAGCTTGTAACCTGAGGATGCATGCTTCATATTCGACAATATTGTTTGTACAAGGAAATATCAGTTTCGCTGCAACCGGATAATGTTGTCCGCATGGAGATATTAAAACTGCCCCGATACCTGATCCTGACAAATTTACAGCCCCATCAAAATACATGGTCCATACATACTCATCAATTGACATGACTCTATCGTCTAGCGGATTCAGATCCTCATTTTTCCCAGGATTTTCAGCCAAGACATCAGCAATTATTCGTCTTTTGACCGATTTCTGAGACATGAATCGAACATCAAATTCTGATATGAGAATCTGCCATTTTGCCAGTTTTCCAATCAAAGCGGGTTGATTGAGCAAGTATTTGATGGGATCACACTCTGTCACAAGTAATATCTGATAGTGCAAAGTGTATTGCCTCAATCTGTGTAGCACCCAGACCAGTGTTGCGCACGTTCTTTCTGCTTCGGAATAGTTCATTTCAGAGGCAGTGAACTTCTTACTTAAATAATAAATAGCACGCTCTTTCCAATCCTCTTTACTTTTCTGAGCAAGCATGGTACCTAAGGATTCACTGTGGATTATAAGGTATAGGATTAGAGGTTGCCCTGGTGTTAGTGGAACAAGCACTAGAGGATTCATCAAGTAGTGCTTAATCTTGTCGAATGACAGTTCACACTCTTCATCCCATCTAACCAGCGCATTCTTCTTGAGGAGTTTAAAGAAAGGCTTCGTTGTCTCAGATAGCTGAGAAATAAATCTGGTAATATAGTTTAGTCTGCCCATTAAGCTATGAACTTCCTTCACCGAAGAGCGAGATTTTATTTCACAAATGGCTTTCACTTTTGACGGGTCAATCTTAATCTCTTTGTTACTAACAATGAAGCCAAGTAGTTTGCCAGAGGCTACCCCGAATACGCATTTTGCCGGATTGAGGCGCAATTTGAACTTACGAAGCCTGTCGAATAATTTCTTCAAGGTTTCTATGTGATCTTCTCCACGTCGAGTTTTTGCAATCATATCGTCAATATAGACCTCGATTTCATTATGCATCATGTCATGGAACAACGTGACCATTGCCCGCTGGTAAGTTACACCAGCATTTTTGAGACCGAAGGGCATCACCTTATAATGAAATGTCCTCCAAGGAGTGGTAAATGCTGTTTTCAACTTATCATTCTCATTCATCAAGATCTGATTATAACCTGAGAAATCATCCATGAAGGAGAACAGTTCGAATCCAGCTGTACTGTCCACAAGCACATTAATGTGCGGGAGTGGAAAATCATCTTTAGGACTAGCTTTGTTCAGATCTCGGTAGTCAACACATACTCGAACCCGACCGTCTTTCTTCATCACTGGGACTATATTAGCGACTCATTCTGAGTATTGGGTAGTCTCAATAAATCCCACGTCAAGAAGCTTCATGACCTCTTCTTTGATTTTCTTTGCCAGTTCTGGCTTAGCTCTTCGCGGCCTTTGATTCACAGGCTCAACCGAAGGATCAGTCGGTAGACAATGTTCGACGATTGATCGATCAAGACCCGGCATGTCAGCATAAAACCAGGCAAAGATGTCTTGATAATCCTTCAACAACTGGGTCAAGTGTTTGGCCACATCTTCAGGAAGACATGCCCCAATCTTCACCTCTCTAGGATTCTCCGTGTCGCCAAGGTTGATCACCACAGCTTCTTCGGCGGTCAGAGGCTTGGATTTCTCATGGATTTCCAAGTTCCGTCGTATCTCTTCATCATTCGGATTAGAATCATCTGAGTCATCGGATTGGCTTGCATCACATATATGAGGGTTCGCGATTCCTGTCCTTTCGCATGCCTCGAGATTAGTCCTGAAACATGAAAGAAAGGGATCAAAAAGACAAGACAGGGTTTAACTACATGCAATTTTTGAAAATTGTTCTTTGCTTTTTGAAATTCATTTTGCTTTCGAAGACCTCGAAACGAGAATTCTTGAGAAGCCCAACCCTCAGTTCTTACCGTAGATGACAAATTTTTCAATAGTTGATTATCGTCATTGGGTTGGTGTGGGGCACTTCAACAAGATTCAAAATGATATAAAACGCTGTAATTTTATTGATATTGAATCAATTAATTACATCTTATTGGATTGAAAAACCTAAGTGCAACATGAATTAGAATGAAAAACGAAAAAAGCGATAAAAGATTCCCACGCATGGGAGATATGAAAACTAGAAATGATTACTCTTGAGGGTTAGCGCCCATCCCTTCAAGTGGTCCTTCAGTGATTGCACCAATGGAGGTCTCAGTAAATCAACCGGTGAGGTAAGGTATACCATCATCAAAGTCCACCACCCTCGACTCCGGCTTCTTGAAAATACAGGATGGCTGGTCATCCTCAGAATCGTCAGACAAACTGACCAGAATCGCTTTACCGTGCTTCTTAGGTGAGTTAGTTAGGGCTTGTGGCGACTTAGGAAAGATAAGCCCAAGATCATCTTCAGTCGGGCTCAGATTTAAATGCTCATATCCTCCCACAACTCCAGCTGAGTGAAAGGTGTCATTGATGGAAGGTGGTAAGGGACTTTGACCTACTCCTGTTCAGCTTCTGCAACAATCATTGCTTTGTTCGCGGCTTCCCTGCCCATGATATCCCAAACCAGCTTTATGGGATTGTCCATTTGTCTCGATCGGGGCATGAATGCCTTGGCCTTCCTTCCCAAGACCCTGACCTGGCTTAAAACCATTACCGACCATGACCTTGGCCACCATGAGAGCTGCTTTAGAAACTTCAAGAACGGGCAACGGCATATCAGAGGAAGCTTGAACAACTTGAACTATCTCAAATGAATGATAGCTATCCTCCTCAACATGATCGGGCTCTATGTACGGGATCGATGTTGTATTGAAGATTCTGTGATCTTCCTCTCCATAAATTATAACCAACTTTGTTTCAGCCACAAACTTGATCTTCTGATGCAAACTGGAGGGTACTGCGCCTGCATTGTGAATCCATGGCCGTCCCAGCAAGAAATTGAAAGCAGAAGGGATATCCAGCACTTGAAAAAGAATATCAAACATTGAAGGTTCGATCTGCAGTTTTAAGTTAATCTGGCCTATGACATCCTTCTTTACTCCGTCAAAGGCTCGAACAGAAGTCTTGGCTGCTTGCATGGTAGATGGAGGAATGCCCAGCCTTTTCAAAGTAGCCAACGGGCATAAATTTAGAGCCGACCCGTTATCAACAAGCACCCTAGCCATGTGAGTCTCCTTGTACTTCACTGATATGTGAAGCGCCTTATTATGACCACGTCCTTCAACTGAAATTTCCTCATCAGAAAATGCTACTTGATCCTCGAGGAGGATCGTCCCGACAAACCCTTCTAGCTTATCTTCTTCAATAGTCTCGGGCACATGAATCTCACTCAACACCTTCATTAGAGCATTCCGATGCTTATATGATGTCTCGAGAAGTTCTAACAACGAGACTTGTGCAGGTAACTTTCTCAGCTGATCAACCACGTTATATTCACTAGCCTTAATCACAGCTAGGAATTCCTTCGCTTCTTTCTCAGTCACTGGCTTGGCCGGTTGCTTATCAGAATAAGTTCGCCCTGACCTCGTTATCAGATCAACGTCGTAAGACCATGGAACCATCTTGTCACTCTCATAAGCGAAGGGCTGAGGTGATACTAGGATCAATACTTCTGGAGTGTCGGGTATAATGATCCCAAGGTCATCGTCAGAGGCGTCTTCGAGAGCGGGCATGTCAGGATCCAACTTTACTTGTTCATCGGTCATCTTTGCGAGTTCTTCATTCCAATCAATGATGACTTTGGATATAGCGGCCACTACCCCGAATTCATCTACTGTCCTAATCATCCCCTCTCTTACCAACTCATCCACTTTCTTTCTTATGTCACCGAGTGACACCACCTCACTGGTCGAAACATAACCAGCTCGGACTAAAGCATCGAACATATCTTCTAGAGGGACCCTGAAGCCTTGAACTTGCTTGACTCCCGGGCCAAGGACAACATTTGTACTGCTCGAATGATCAGGGAGTGGATTGTTCTGCATATTGGGCTTACCGGCTGGCTGTAGTGCAAACGCTCCAGTCTCGAGTAGATCTTGCACTCGATGTTTGAGCACTTGGCAATCATCTGTCGAATGTTTAACCTCACCCCTATGGTAATCGCATTTCTTCGACGGATCATACTTTGCAAAACCGGTAGCGTTAGATCTTTGTGGCTCTAAACTCAGCAAGTTCTTCTTCCTTAGCACCGCCAGTACCTGAGATAACGTCCCGGGAAGTGGAGTAAACTGGCGGGGTTTGCGTTGCTAGCGTGGGTCCTGCTGGACTTGCCGCCCATAAGAGGTTGTCTGCTGGGTGCTAAATTATAGCTTCGGGGCCTGAGCTGGTGTCTTCTGTACATAAGTCATGTTGACTTCGGGGACATGCTCTTTGTCCTTCTTACTAGTAAATCTTTTGCTTGATGAACCTGACTCACTATACCATCCTTTCTTGAGCCCGGTCTCAATCTCCTCACCCATGGCTATCAGCTGACCAAAAGATTGGGCGGCCGTTACTAACATTCGTGAACGAACCGGCTGCGGTAGAGTGGACACGAACAACTTCATTAAGTCACGTTCTGAGGGTTCAGGCATGATCTGCCCTGCCATGTTCCTCCAACGAGTGGCATACTCCTTCAGAGTCTCGCCCTTTTTCTGCTCAGCTCTCTCCAGGTCTTCCCTTGTAACGTTGACATCGAGATTGAACTTGAAGTGTTTGACGAAAAGGTTTGCCACCTCTTCCCACGAGTCTTTTCGGTTGATCTGGTGGTTGGTATACCACCTCATTGCGGCATCCTTCAAGCTTGCTTGGAAGGTTTGGATCATTAGGGGTCTGTTAGACACATATCTATTCATGAGCCCCTGGTACATATCGATGTGCTGAATTGGGTTCGAGGTGCCATCATACTTTTCAAAGGCTGGCATCTTGAATTTATCGGGCACTTGGACCCGGGTAAAAATGGACAAATCAACAGGCGGAACACTTTGAGTTCCTTCTACTTCACGTAACCTCTGGTCGAGTTTGGCCAACAACTTGGCATTCTCATCGTTGGGGGGTGAATGAGGAACAGGGACCGACGGAGAAGCACTAGTGTCGGTCAAAATGGCGTCATCCAGTTGAAGGGTTGTATTAGTGTTTACTGCAGGAGATTTGTCAAGGCGGAGGCCTGAACGGGTTGGAGGTGGAATCTCCGATTGAGAGGCAGCATTGATCTGCTGCTATTTGGCCATGAGATCACTCATCATTTTGGACATGGCGGGCGCGATCTGCTCATTGATTGTATTCATGTGTTCTTTAGCTTTTCGTCAATCATGGCTACAATCTCGGCTTGATTGGCCATCCTTCTTTTGATCACCGATCGAGTATTATGAGGATGATGGGGATCCGTGACAAATTACCTGCAAAAAGTAACGGTGGAATAAATACGACAAGTAAGAATAACGAGTCGGTCCATGACGTCCTCTAAACCCTCAAGATAAAATTTCTTTCGAATGACCGATTCGTCCAGTAAATCCCGAAATTCCAAATTGCTTCATTCAATGAAAACCTGGACTGATTCCAAAATTTACAAATTATAGCTCCACGTTTTTCATTGAATTGCTCAAAATGGAAAATGTCTCAAAAGAATTCTTATAAAAATCGTTCGGCAACATTTATTACCAAAAAAAAATCAATAGCATGAAGTACAAATCTAAGCTAACATTCCATCCTAAAAAGAAAGAAAAACTCCCTAAACCAAACTAGAAATCAGACAGTCTTCCTCTTTTTAGAGGTCACGTGATCTATAGACGAATGGGCGTTCAAGGCACGCCATAATTGTGCATTCTCTTCAACCAGAGCATCTGCCTTATCCTGGGCTTTCGTCGCCTTTTCTTCGCTGATTTTGATTCGAGTCTGAAGGGTATGATGTACTGTCACAACCGGGATCTTCGGGAGTATCTCAGCAGGGATGGTATGATGTTGAATATACCGGGCCATGGCAAAGTGACGCTTCATCCTTCCGGTGGGCTCATCTGTGGGCCAAATCAGCTTCTGAGTGGAACAATTTTGCCAGGCCTCAGAATGACGCCTAAGCTCGACTCTGTAGGACTCGCCTTTCTCGAACTGGACTTGGAATTCATTCGGCCTAAGTGGAGGTGGGACATCCTGCAGAACTCGGAATTGACGTGTAACCCGAAGAGGCTGATAGCTTGTTGCCCCATAAATGCCCATCAAAGGCACGAGCTTCTGATCGCTACTGTATAGTCGAGCCTCAACCTCCCGAAACTACACAGCTTGCCAAAGGAAAATCTTAGAGCTTGGATCGTTGAATAAATGGACCCATTGTATATAGTGCAAACTCTTAGTTTGATTTTGTATTTGTTTGAACCTTAAAATATGATTATCAGTCATGTCCATTTCAAACACAGTCATATTTTCCCCAAATTGAGAAAGGTGTGAGAAAAGCCAGATTTGTAAAAGCTCAATCGGGGCTCGCAAAATTCTATCTTTTCCTTTCTTGAATCGTGTCAGAGATATAAAAGTTTCTGCCAGAATTGTGTTTATAAAACTAACTCCACCACATATTAATTTTACCGTTCAAGCTATGACGGGATCAATAGCATTTTGACGGAATGGAAAAATGATGTGTCCAAAAAAAGCTAAGATAAAAATTTTTGACCTCATGAGGACGGAGTTATTTTCGAAACATTCAATAAGAAAAGATAATGGGCATGCTTGACAATTACCCTTTAGCACTTTTTCAATTTCCTTTTTAGTCAAATTCAAAAATTTAGCAAGCACTACCATAGAATCTACCTTAATGGGTGGTTCAACTATATCCTACTCAATCGATTTCCCAATGGCAATACTGTGTTCTTCTAGAGTCGGTGTGAGCTCAAACTTACCTCCCAACACAAATGTGGTTGTCTCGGGGCACCAAAAATGGGCGAGTGCCTGCATGACCCCATTCTGAACATCTATGTCTAGGATGGGCAGCATGAATCCAATGCGCTTGAGAACGTACTGCTGACCATCTGGCTTCAACTGGCTCCATAACTTCTTGAGCTCCAGCTTCGGAGTAGGCACGAAACGGATATCGAGGCGACCCATTCTTATATAGACCACGTGCCAAATGACTCAACCTAAATCATGGACAGACTCAAAATAAGATGAAGAAAATCAAAGATAAAGCTTGAAAAATTACCATCTTTGGGGAGAAAATGTCAATCATAGAGACATGCACATGAATCGTGAGTTTAAATCTTAATCTATCTATCCTAATGGTTTTTGCAAACTGAAATGATGAACGGAACGACACGTCGCAGCCTCGCGTACAATCATCATGACTAGTCGCAGCCTTGCATACCATAGTCATGACTAGTTGGGTCCAATCACTTCGGTTTGGTTCGGTCGACAAGGGTAACCTCCATGCATTGTAGCCTCACGTGCATGAGGACGACCCTTGAGCCATTTTTTGAAAAAATTTTCGGGATCCAAATGGGATAACCTTTAGCGAAGTCTTACCGCCACGGTTAAAGAACCATCCAAATACCATCTTAAAACTATGGGTGTGACCCAGGATTGGTCACAGGTTGTGTGTGGTGTAGTGCAAATACTGTAAATCATGCACAATAATTATATGCAAATACCACTTCAATAATATAAAAATTAAATCACAATTCCACTCCACCAAGCCTGCAAAACAAAGGGTTAGCCAATCACTACTCCCCTTATAACTCTCATCCTGCAAAACCATTTAACACCTAAGAATGAGAATTCAATCAAATTTTGTCAAATCGAGTGATTTTTCCATAAAATTTTTTGGCCTAAGTCCTCCTTAAATTTTTTTTTTTAAAAAAAAATTCAAGTTAATTTCCCTAGCGGAGTCGCCAAGCTGTCGCGACCTAAAAAAAATCGTCGACGTTTTCCGATCTTAGGCTAATGGATTACTAGATTAATTAAATTAACTAATCTAGCTCGAGTTCTCCCAAACTCTACCAAATCGCAACTTAGGTCCAATTGTGAGCATACAAATATTTTCAACGGGAGTCGCCACTAATCATTTAGGGTAGGTTGATTAGAAACCTAAATAAAATAGCGGGAGTACTATTTTATTTCTACGAATCAGAAATCATAAATTCGGGGACTTGGTTACGCTAGATTCCCTAACGCCCTTTCGGTACCAATTTCAAGAAAAATACTCAATTTGACAATCTTGATAAATCTTGACTTAGAGTTCAAAGGTGCAAAAAAAAAACTTTCTTTTTTTTATTTTCTTTTATGAATTTTTTTTTGTATTTTCGAAATAAAACTCCGAATTAAAAATGCCAATTATCTAAACATGCAATTTTAAACTAAAGAAATTAACTTATTCTAGAGCAATCTTTTTGGTATTTTTTTAATCGAAATTCGAAATTAAAATCAAGTAAAAAAAATATAACCGCTAAATCTTTCGAATTAAGTTTCGATCTAAAGCCTGACAGATCGATCCTAAAATTCCAAATACCCGCGATGAAAATAACTCTATCTAAAGCCTGATAGATAGATTTATTTTCACGTGTGCGGTTGCGGATTAGGAAATTTTCCTAATCGATCACATCTTGAAAAAAAAATTAGATATCTCAAAGATTTTGGATATATTCAAAGGATTTTGAAAATTCTAAGTTCTATCCAAATTTGTTAAGTAACAGATATCCAAGATTTCAAAAAAAAAAGGGAAATAAATCCTAATTGAGATAATGCCTATTACTCGAATATGCAAAATTGGATATTAATAAGCACAAATTAGGCAATAAAATATTTAAATCAAATCAGGATAAGATATTTACCTGAATGCGTAAATAACTTCCCAAATTTGAATCACGCGGATCGGAATTGCGGATCGGATGACCGGCGATGCGTCGGGACTAGCGGCGGCACGGCGTCAGAAACGATGGCGCTCGCGGTAGTGACACGGTGGTGGATGATAGTCTCGGTGTGATGCTCGTTGGACAACCGGTTCGGCAAACTAGCGGTGTGATGATTAGCGAAGGCAACAAGTCAGGGTGGCTCGGTTTGACGATCAACAACCTGCAAAAATAGAAACTTTGCGGGTCTGTTTTGGTGAGGACACGGCACAGATCACAATGGACTCTTCTTCTCGATATGTTGCTCGAAGGTCACGTCAGGGGAGTCGCGGCTTGGTGTAGCTCGGAACTGGGCTGGACGGTGGCGTGACTATGCAAGAACGTCACCAGAATCTTGAAGGCGTGTCTCTGGAAAAACTGGTGAGCGTTGCTGGGATGTTGAAGCTGCTGTAGGTAAGCTTCACCGAGCCTGATGGTTTGCTAGATGGAAATTCGGTGCAAGCTGGAAATGTCAAACCTCGTGGACGTAAAGCCTCCTCCCCTCCCTTCTTTGACTTTTCTCTTTTCTTTCTCCCGAAGTGGAGAACGTGGATCTCCTTCTCGTCTCTTTCTTGTGAGAATGTCCAGACCTTTAACGAAGCCCCCCTTTAAAGAACCTCTCTGTTGACCGAGTCCTCTCAATATGGCCTCCCCTCTCCTCACGATTTTTGTCTTTCTCTCAATTGTGTCCCACGCCTCCCCTTTCACTCACTCTCATGGGCCTCTCTAAAATTCTGATCTCCCTTTGAATTTATAGGCAAAGTCTAGGGTTTTGCTTGCAATTACTTCCTATTTTGATTCAAAGAAAATATTGTAATATCTTTGTGATAATATCAATTTATTCAATTTGAATCGTGATAATATCAAGATTGATAAACCAATATTTTCCAACTCGATATTTTCCAATGAAAATTTTAGCTCTTATAATGTTCATGGGCTTGGCCAAGAATTTTCTTGAACGCGGGTTTAGTCCAATTTCATTAAGTTCACTCGAGTCCATCTACCGCTGGTCCAATGCAAATGCAACTAACCTATATGAACCTAAATTATATGCTATGCGATTTTAATATTTTTGTTTAGGGGTTAAAATTTAATCCCTAATTTCTATGCAATTAACCACTAAATGATGCGTCGAAATTTAGGTGTCAACACTATCCTCATTCACACAATATCTATCAATCATCATAAAAATCCCATAGACATCTTTTGCCATATCATTACTAGTGACATAAGAATAACTCGATACTTTTAAAGTTGTATCATATAACAACTTCAAGAAAGAAAGAAATTGACGGGCATATTCCCAATCATCACTAGTAGGTAACCCCTTCACCTTGGAAAGCTCTTCAACAAATTTGCTATCCCGTGTACCTAGTAAGATAAAGCCTTCTGAAACTTCAAAGCCGCTTCCAACATCAGGTACATTGAGTTCCAACGAGTCTCCACATCCAAACATACAAGACTCTTGGACTCGATATTTTCTAGCTCAATGCACTCCTTAAACCATTGCAACCTCGCAGGAGAAGACCTCACATGACGTACAACTAAGTGTATTCTAACAATGGAATCATCTATATCTTTCAAACCCTCTCTCACAATCAAACTCAATATATGAGCACAACATCTCACATGGAGTAACTCACTGACAAAATTAGAGTGTTCCAAGAGTAGAGTCTTTGTTTCAAGTATTGAACTCCCAAGTTATTTGAGCTCGCATTATCCACAGTGATAGAAAAAACGCTTTTAATCCCTCAACTAGTCAAGCATTTTTCCACCGCTTTTCCTATAATCTCAGCAGAATGTCCCGGGATTTGACAAAAATTCAAGATTTTCTTTTACAACTTCCAATCACCATCTATAAAATGAGCAGTGAGACACATGTAACTCATATTTTGACAGGAAGTCCACGTGTCCGTTGTGAGACAAACCCTTGGAGATGTATCGAAAAAACATTTTTTCAATTTGCATATTTTCTCCAAGTATAACTTATAACAGTCCTCCCTCAATGTGTTTCTTGAGGGGATTGAAAACTTCGGCTAGATCCTACTCACAAATTGCCAAAATGCCTCATTTTCCACAAACTTAAAGGGTAATTCACCAATGATGAACATCGCTGCTAAGTCTTTTCGACTAGTTTCTTGGTCAAATTGCCATGGACCAAATGACCTAGAACACCAACCCCAACAAGTTGACCCGAGACACTTTTTTGCCTTTTGTCGATGTTCGCATATGGAAATTCCTTACATCTACCTAAATAATTACGCATCGCACTAGTCCCTTGAGAGGTAGAACAACCAATAATAGCCCCACAATATAAACATTCAGCTTTGTCTAGATTTTCTATCCTTTTATAGTGTTCCCAAGTAGTAGATCTCGTCCTCCTTCTATTTGTGCCACTAGATTCACTCATTGAAGTAGACATCTGTCAATCTATGACAATTAAAACTTGAAATTATTATAATTCAAGTGGCTGTGTTAAGTTAACAAACTTTCTATCACAAGCAAATACTTAATCCAAATAAAAGCCTAATAGAAGGGGTGGCCTTTAAAGCACCATGACAGAAGCTTTGCATAACCGGAAACTTCACTCGAAGCTTTGCATGCAACAATAAGTTAAGAACAGCAGCTACAACCTAATGGTTCCACTGTGCTGACCTAATTCTAGGAATCAATCTCCGGACACAAAATGATACCGATAAGAACTCAATCAATCCACAAGCCCCTCGCCCCAAAAACCTCCTCAAACACTCAGGATTAGTCAGTTGCCCCAAATGAAAAAGGGAACAACGAAATCGATTTCTAATGACTTGATCCTGAGTGAGTCAAAACCCATCAACTCAAAAACATCTATGATCAACAATACATCGCCACCCTTCAAGAGCAATTACTTTACTCAAAGAAGACATAAACGTTGCCGCGTCAAAGGGCTACCAAACCTCATCACACTATTGAATTCTTCGAACACAACGAAGAACCGCATCAAACTAAAGCAACCCAAATGAAGAAATCCACAGAACATGCAAAGAGAACAAGAAAGATTGAGACTTTTCCATAATTCAAACGCAAAAATAGTACACCCACCAGAGGGAAAACAATCAGTAGGAAAATCGAGAAGCAGAGAGAGAGAGAGAGGGAGAGAGGTGACCTATAGGAGTCGAATCTTGGAAAAATTGTTGGAGGCTTCATGCTTCGAGCGACGCAAGAGTCGGCGCCGAGAGAGAAAGCCCTAAAAGCTTTGAGTCGTTGCCTCGGACAAGAGCCCTGCGATGAGCGAGGGCAAGAAGGAGGGGGCCAGCAACCGCGAGAAGGAGAAGGAGAAGGCAGAGGCAAAGGAAGAGCTGGGGACGCAGAGGAGGTGCATCGCTTGCGCGAGGGCGAGATAGGGCTTTTACTTTTTAGGGCTAAACCGAAGTGTTTATTTCGGTTCGGTTCAATCCAAACTGATCCGAACCGAACTGAAATAAACTGTATTGAAAAAAATGGTTAATTTTGATTATTCAAATCGAAACCGAAACCAAGCCGAAATGCATGAAATTTTCAATTTGGTTCGTATCTCGGTTTGATTTTTCGATTCGATTTTGACACCCTCAGGTGCTATTGATGGCACCTACATTAATGCTTCCGTGCCTGTGTCGAAACAAATCCCATTTAGAGGCACAAAAGGGACTACCACCCAGAATGTCTTATGTGTTTGTTCATTTGATATGAAATTTATTTTCATATATGCTGGGTGGGAAGGATTTGCCAATGATTGTCGTGTGCTCTCAGTAGCACTCGAGACTCCTCAACTGCAATTCCTCGACCACCACCTGGTATTTGCTTTGTTTATAAGGAGTAATTTTCTGTATGATTATATTGCGTTGATATCATAACAAATTTATATATACCTTGTTATAGGAAAATACTATGTGGTAGATTCTGGTTATACAACACTTCAAGGATTTTTAACTCCATTTAAAGGTGAACGATATCATCCGAATGATTATAAGGGTAGGGAGAGACGACCAGAACAGTAAGAGAATTGTTCAACCATAAGCATTCGTCGTTAAGTAATGTCATTGAGAGGTCATTTGGGGCATTAAAGAATTGCTTCTTCATTTTAAGACACATGCCTCCATTTATAATTCGAAAGCAAGCATGTATTGTAATTACATGTTATGCTATCCATAATTACATTCATAATCAAGACAGGATGGACAAAAACTTTTCCCTATATGGAGATCCGGAGTACCCATTTGGATCTACACAAGTGGAGGATGCAGATGAATGGCATGAGGAGGCAGTTGAGATGAACATGCTTAGGAAAAATATTGCAAATAAAATGGCAAGGGATCACAATATGCCTGAGATTCCATGACTTTGTGTTTCTGACTTATGTAACGTTGTTTATAAATATTTGGCAACATTTTGTTAATTAGCGGCTATTATTATCGTTGTATTTTTCAAATCCAAAGCCTGTGCTGCGTTTCAAACAAAGGTTTGGCAAGCTTTGAATATTTGGCAAAGCATGAGTCGATGGGATATTTTAGTACTGGGAGTATAGAGAATCTCTTTGGAGTGTTGGCATTCAACTACGCTTTTCTTGTTGCAAATGAAGACTACTCCTCCACCTACATGTTCAACTTTATTGGATGAAAACAAGATGTATATAATTTAAATTGATTTTGTAAATTTAATCATTATCAGAAAATTAAGGATTCATGTCTATATAAATCAATTTTCAAAGTTACTGTGACTATTTAAGTGATTAATAAAGCGAATGGATCATATTCAAGTGCCCAATAAAATCTGCATCATCATCCACGTGTTATTATAATGTCGTATTGGGAGTTTCAAATGTTCTTTATATATATATATATATGTTCTTTATATATATATATATATATATATATAGCGGCAAGGAACTCTATGCATCATAGGAAAAAGTTCATAAAGAGAAAGAAAGGTATGGTCCTGAGCATGACCTTAAAAGGTTCAAGGGTTCGCAGGGGTTCACACCCCGTAAGACGAACTCGTATTCCTTCCTACTGGGGAAGAAAAAGATACAGTAGGAATTAGAGGGCCCTTGGGTGGGGAAGGTAGACTCCATGCTTGGGAAACCAGGCTAGCGCCGGGTAGGCAGGTTAATAGCCTCCCGCGCTTGGGCTGACAAGGGGAGGGTGAAAATCCCTCTGCAGGACCTGCAACAAGTTGTTACAACCCAACGCAGCAAGGAACTCTATGCATCATAGGAAAGAGTTCATAAAGAGAAAGAAAAGTATAATCTTCTTAAGTAACAAAAATTAGTTACGTTAACTGTTGTATATTATAGCACCGTCAAGGTCGACCCGAAGAGTTCTTCACATTAGTAGAATGAGTTCTTGTTTTGTTTATTTATTGGTAATAAAAACAACTAACACATTGTTAAGATGTAAACATTCTTTTTTTTGTCTTAATATGAGAATAAATAGTATTTATAATAGCGATTGTGAAGAAACTTTTGAAATAGATAAATATGGTATTTAGAATAATAGAAAGATTAAGAAAATTAATTTTATCCATGAAGAGCATGTTAAAGATATATATATATATATATATATATATATATATAAAGTAGTGTGAGTTAATAAGGATTAGACAAACTAATAAACAATGCTTATTGGTTTTTTTTACCTTATAACTTGTACTTATAGTTAAATAAAAGATATAGACTTGAGTGAAAAAAATTGGGAATAGAAATTTTTTTTATTGTACCAAACGCATTTTTGTTATTTTTCTATTCTAGGAATAGAAATTTTGTGCAGTTATCAAATGCATTTTGTTCTTTTTTCTATTCTAAGAATATAAATTTTATGCAGTTACCAAACGCATTATTTTGTTTAGAAACTCATCCAGAAAATAGAAATAGAAAAAACTATTTCTGAAAAGAAATTATTCCCAGAAATGGAAACGTTACCAAACGTGCCCTTAACTGTCAAGTAAGCACAAAGTTCCAAAATCAAGAAACACTAGACATTGATGCTTCATCAACATATGCTATATTCGATTCATCGATATTTCCAACGAAAATGGGGCTAATTCATCTACAATAAGTTTTCATTGACTCAACCTCAACAACCTTGTGTGCGGTCTTCACATCGTGCGCGAACACCTCGTGAAACTTGAGCCTCACAAGCTCCTCCTTCCTTCACTTATCAAGTATCTTCTCCAAAACCGCCTGCTTGATCCCCACTTTTGGGACGCTAATCCTCTCTGTTGACATATCCCGCATCGCTTAGTTACGAGATTTATATGCTCTTTATATACATATGATCTCCATATACTAGAAGCGTAAACTTTTGAGTTGGATTTTCTAATATGATATAAGAGCCAAGTTCTGTCCCTTTAGCATGTGCATTTACGTTTGTTAGGCATATTCAACGTGTCACTCCTAATCCGATATTACAAAACTCCAGCAATATCTAAATTAGCAGTTTGAAATGAAACATCTCGAGCAACTCCACTATTTTCTAGGCTTGGAGTTTGCTTTAGATTCTTTCGGCTATTATCTTTTTCAAGTGAAATATGCCATTGATCTTCTTTCTCGAGCGACACACTAATAATAAGATTGGTACGACCCCCATCGAGACTAATGCCAAATCTGTTGTCAAAGATGGGACTCGTCTTCTCATAATCCTACACTATATCAAAAGGTGGTTGGTTGTCTTGTGTCTCTCACTATTACTTGTCTTAACATCGCTTATATTATTCACATTGTCAATCAGTTCATGTCTTGTGTATCTCACTATTACTCGTCTTAACATCGCTTATATTATTCACATTGTCAATCAGTTCATGACTGTGCTGCGTATGACTTACTTTGTTGATGTTCTTCAAATTCTTCGCAACGTCAAAGGTAACTTATTTCACGGTGTTGATTTTCTTGCTAACTCTACCTTAGAGTTCGTTTTATCTAGAATTGTCCACGTCAAATTATCGGTCATGTCATATAGGATGGCCAGCGATGATCAGACGCCACATCAGCATTTTCAAGCCAAAATTGGCCAGAATGATTCTATTAGAATTTCTCGCAAAAGTTTAGGATTACATTGGCAAGATTGAAAAATTTATGACCGAATTAGCATCCGCGCAATAGATTTAAGATTGATCGAGTAAATCTCCTCCCTTGATGGCGTGCGCGCTAAATAAACCATCAGACGATTATACAAATAAGATGATCATCGCCAATTTAACATTTTGGAAACATGATTATGTTTCAGTAACCATGTCTAACGCTCTCCTTTGAAACCACCAGGGACCGCTTTTGTTCTCGAGATCTAATCTTGACGTTTTTCACGAAGGACTATCGCGATCGAATCAATTCAGCGCCTATTTTGACTTGACGATTGGCGAGGCAGCTTACTCTTTTATGACACCCTGCATGCATGATGCCTCTTTAGTCCACCTACCCGTTCATGTTTCAACCCCCCTCGTCCTTGTCTTCTTCGCAATCGGGAACAAGCCTCCTCTAATTCCTTAAAGAATTCCGTCGTCCAGAGATTATACTTTTCAAAACCACCCTGGCGATTCATTAGGGAAAAGTGCCAAAAAAGTCCTAAACCTTTTACATTAGTGCCAATTTAGTCCTAAACCTTTTGCATTGGTGCCAATTTAGTCCTAAACCTTTTTTTGGTGCCAATTTAGTCCTAAACCTTTTAAATTTGTGCCAATTCAGTCCTAAACCTTTTGTTTTTGTGCCAATTTAGTCCTTCCGATCAATTTTGACAGGAATTTACTGACGTGGACGCCGGCCGGCCGGCGACCGGTCACCGGCGACGACGTGGCGCTGACGTGGACAATTAAATAATATTTTTAATTTTTTTTTGAATTTTTATTTTGTTTCCTTTTTTTCTTTTTTTTTCCTTTTTTTTTCTTTTTTTTCCTTTTTTTTTGGTCTTCTTCTGGCCGGTCGCCGGTCCGGCGACCGGCCAGAGGCCAGAGGCCGGCGAGGTCGCCCTCGCCGGCCACTGGCGAGGGCGCCCTCGCCGGCCTCTGGCGAGGTCGGGCCTCGCCGGCGGCTGGGCGCGGCTCGACCTCGCCAGATCCGGCGAGGTCGGGCCTCGCCCGACCATGGCGAGGCTCGAGCCCTCGCCGGCGAGCCTCGCCCGACCAAGGCGAGGCCCGACCTCGCCCCAGCGGCCGGGCGAGGCTCGCCGGCGAGGGGTCGAGCCTCGCCCGGCCAAGGCGAGGCTCGACTTCGCCCCGGCGGCTGGGCGAGGCCCGACCTCGCCAGATCCGGCGAGGTCGGGCCTCGCCCGACCATGGCGAGGCTCGCCGGCGAGGGCTCGAGCCTCGCCATGGTCGGGCGAGGCCCGACCTCGCCGGATCTGGCGAGGTCGAGCCTCGCCCAGCCGCCGGCGAGGCCCGACCTCGCCAGTGGCCGGCGAGGGCGACCTCGCCGGCCTCTGGCCTCTGGCCGGTCCGGCGACCGGCCAGAAGAAGACCAAAAAAAAAAGGAAAAAAAAAGAAAAAAAAGGAAAAAAAAGAAAAATTCAAAAAAAAATTAAAAATATTATTTAATTATCCACGTCAGCGCCACGTCGGCGACGGTGACCGGTCGCCGGCCGGCCGGCGTCCACGTCAGCAAATTCCGGTCAAAATTAACCGGAAGGACTAAATTGGCACAAAAACAAAAAGGTTTAGGACTAAATTGGCACAAAAACAAAAAGGTTTAGGACTTAATTGACACCAAAAAAAGGTTTAGGACTAAATTGGCACCAATGGAAAAGGTTTAGGACTGAATTGGCACCAAAAAAAGGTTTAGGACTAAATTGACACTAATGTAAAAGGTTTAGGACTTTTTTGGCACTTTTCCCCGATTCATTATTCCATGGATTGTGCACACGCTATTAGCCTCATGAGTAGGTGTGAGCACTAGATCCAGGTCCAACTTTCGGATTGAACCGACCGTGAAGCTCTTTCAGAAGAAAGAAAAAATCGCCGTTGCACCTAACGAAAATTGAACCGTGCTCTTCAACATCCAATAATATATATTTTTGTAATGAAACGGCGCAACTTTTTTTAATAAGAATTTGATTGTGTACACAAAATAAAAGGAAAAATTACATCATCGGTTCTAAACCTATTGTGCCGATGTCTATTCAATCATAAATTTTCGAGTCCTCCAGCTTTGTGAAACTCTAGTGTAGTCCTTCCGATCAATTTTCGCCGATCGCCTGCGTGGCAGATTGGAAAGTTTAAAACTGAATTATCACCCGTATGATAGGTTTAGGATTAATCAAACAATTTCCTCCAAAATAAAAGGGGATAATTACGCGAATGGTCCATGAATATTTTGGCCTAATGTGCAATGTCGTCCCTGAACTTTTAATTTATTTAATGTGGCCCCTAAACTTTAAGTACATGTACAATCTAGCCTCTGGACTAAATATTGTCTTTGAACTTGAATTAGTGGACGGAAAACATTGAACATTGAATATTTTCACATGGTATAAGGATTAAATCGAACATCTGCCAAAAGTTTAAAGACGACATTACACATTGGGTCAAAATTCATCGACTATTTGTGCCATTTTGCCAAATAAAAAAGTGGATTGGTTCGATACCTGGTTCTGAAAATTTGTATTGGAATCGGAAGTCACAGGTCAGCTCCCGGAACCGATCACCCTGGTGAGTGGTGTGTTTTGCTGTAGAAAATAACATATTTTGGGAATGGATGGCTTTTTTGCACGCACATCACGCTTTCACTTTTTCAAATTACCTCATCAACGAACTCGAAGCATGGATACAGCCGTGCGTCCAAATCGAAAATCTTTGATTTGTCTCGTCAAAACATTCACGTGAAAATCCTCGTAAAGAAAGGCAGCGAGATTCCAAAAGAAGTCCTTGCGATTGTTTAATATTTCATTTTAGCGAGCATTTCATGTGCTCGTGCGGGAAAAATTATCAAAAAAGTCATACACCTATTATACATGGGCCAATTTAGTTGTAAACTGTGGCCAATTTAATTATAAACATTTTAACGATTTGCCAATAGAGTTAATCCGGCCAATTTTGATACGATGTGGACGCCGGCCGTCCTATGTGGCAAAACCAATGCTGACGCGGACAATTTTTTGCATTTTTTTAAATTTTCTGAATCTTTGTTTCTTTCCTTTTCCTTTTCAACTCTAGGCCAGCGAGGTCGGTCATGACACGCAGTACGGTCGGTGTTCATGTCGTCAAATTCCGGCCAAAATTGGCCAGAAGAACTCCATTGGCAAATCATCAAAAGGTTTGGGGAATAAATTAGTCAAATCGAAATGTTTAAAGCTTAATTAGTTGCTCTACAATGAATTTAGGACTCTTTTTTTTTATATTATTATTATCACGCTCATGTGAAGGATATGGTTTCAATCATTAGGAAGAATGAGCTAGATATCACCTTCATAATCTATGAACCTTGTCATATAATATAACACATGAAATGTAAAAAATAATGATTAATCTCATTTATGTCGATATATAACTTAGTGGATGCAAAACATTTTAATCTCGCACACCTCGTTTGCCAATATTCTATCATATGGGTGAGTGAGATGAGGAGCAACGGAGCATGACACCATCTTGAATATAATGTTTTGCAGTGATTTGAGATCTATTGACGTTATATACTGTTTCGTTGTAAAAAAAAAAAACACCATCTTGAATATCAGGGAGGCGAAGAGGAGGTGGAGCGAGCTCTTGCCGGAGTCGCCGGAGGAGGAGGAGGCGCGGGGGAGAGGGCTGCGCAGCGGCAGCTCGGTGATTTTGGCGGCCGCGAAGGCCATTTCTTTTCCCGGGGCTGGAGCTTCGGTGAAGCGAGGTGTGCGAGAGAGCGTCCGCCATTGTTCGGATATTACAGAGAAGAAAATAAGAGGCTGAAGAAGATGATGATGATGATGATGCAGAAGATATTTAATTTCTTTTTCGGGATATTTTATTTTTATTATTATTGTTCGGAGGTGCTGAGATGGATCGGGCCTCAGAAACAGAGTGGGCGGTGTTGGGCCATCGCTCGTGTGGGCCTAATCAGTCGTCGACCCATTTTCGTCACCTCGATGGCGCGTGCGCCGGATGACCCGTCTTGAGATTCCCACGTGAAAAAGATGACGCAAATATTCTTCTGAACTTTTGGCCACTGTGCAATGATATATTTCGACTTTTATTTTTTTTTTTTCGATCTGGTTCCGGAACTATTCCTAAATGTTTAATCAAATCCCTGAACTTTCAATTTGTTCCATCCAGCTCCTCGACTTTCGGTAACAAAGCCAAATCGGTCGTTCGGTACTATTCATAAGTTTTCATAATCATACTATTGCCCATATTTTAGAGCATCTTTTCATGTCATTCCACTCCTAAATCAACATAAAAAAAAACATGCTATCTTTTTATCAACTTTTATTACCTTTTTTGTCTTTATAATTAATACTAGAGTTCCATTTGAATGTGTTTTAACATGTGATATTTATAATAGTAAAAATATAACCTCATTTAGAGTCATATGGAATTTACATTTCTTTTATTTTAAGAATAATTTTTTCCATAAGAATATTTAATAAAATATTAATTTATTTATAGATATCTTGTACTAATATTAATCTAAATCTTGTTCCTAATTCTTGAGATAGATAAAATTTTCAAAATTTTATATTTCATGTTTTCTTAATTAAATTTTAGCAAAATTTGTAAATTAGAAAATTAAAATAGCAGGAATATCAAGCCAATTCTAAATGAGATTC
Source organism: Syzygium jambos (assembly GCA_031216235.1). Classification (NCBI taxonomy): domain Eukaryota; kingdom Viridiplantae; phylum Streptophyta; class Magnoliopsida; order Myrtales; family Myrtaceae; genus Syzygium; species Syzygium jambos. The sequence goes on from CM062221.1 coordinate 5,504,848, forward strand.
TACTTTTACTATTATAAAAAATCGCTAGCAAAAAAATACTCAAATGGCGACGAAATTGTCCAATGGTCCTAAACTTATTGTACAAATATCATTTAAATCTTAAACTTTTTAATTTTCTCAATTTAGTCCTAAAATTTCGTGCTAAATTGCAATATAGTCCTTTCGATCAATTTTCACTAATTGAGGTTGCACAACCAGGCCTTGCCCAAAGTCACTGGCCTCTAGATCTGGCCTCGCCGGTGCTAGATTGGGCTTGCTAGCGGTTAGTTTGGCCTCACAGGTGAGCAATCAGGCCAAATTAACAACGTTGCATGATGAGGGCATTTTTGGAATTTCAAAATTTTAGCGATGACAAAGAAAAAAAATGTATTAGCTCAAAACCCAAGGCACCTAAGGACTTACCCTGGGCTAAAAGCTTTAGAGGGTTTTCGAAAAGCAATTGCTTCGTCCCAAAACTCTCCAAAAAAATTGTCAAACGGTACTTGCATTTACCCGAGGGACTTTAGAACCCTATAGAGCTTTAGAAAGTGTTGTCAAACGCAGCCTTAGGGGAAGTCAACTAGAGTTTTGAGAAAGGATTTGAAAAGCGCATAGGTAGATCGTCGAAGCAATTTTGTGTGCTGAAAAGAGAACCAATTGACATTGAAGTGGCTGCTTACAAGACCGTTGTGTGTTGTCATTGTTGCTGAGCAGATTATGCGACACAAGGCTATTGTCGCAATGTAAAGCTGTCGTGGTTGCTATGCAGGCTTCTCATCAAGAGGTTGTCTCGTGATGGGAAGTTGTTGTGGTTGCTATGCAAGTTATGCAATAGGAGGCTGTCATCACAACAAAAGGCTATCGTGGCTGATGTGCAAGTTACGTAATGACTGAACAAGTTAACATGGTTGTGGACGACATGATGAATCGAGTTGGGAGAGGGATGTTATTAGTAAATGAAAAGGAGAACGACATGTGCTTCACTAACTCTGATATCAAGATAAGAATAATGCGAAGAAAAAGAATTGTGTAGTTTCTGTTTATTTTTTTTTGTAAGATTAAATGGATAATACACGAGTCTATTCATAATAATTATTAAATAACTATTTCAAACGTAAAAGCATAATTATGATATCAATTATAATCAATCACGGATATGCATAATCAATGGAGTTTCATGTACAATACCGAGAAATATGGAGAACCAAAGGAAATATTCTAATTATTTATCACGTAGAAAAATATACTAATTATCCATAACAGTAGCTTTCAACGGCGCCGCCTCCACCTCCATCAGCTATCACCCCTAGTGTGAGTACATTGCCAGTGTCTCTCGCTGTAGTGTGTGAGTTTAAGGTTGCAAATCTAAGATCGTCAACCTCCATCGAGCTTTAGATCGAGGTATTTGAGATCAACGACCTCGCATATAGAGCACTTGGGAGTGTGTTGGTGATGGCCGAGGCGTGCGGAGACGGTGGCCGCCACCCCCGCTCGACTCTAGGTGTTCATCGAAGCAGCGTGTTGCATATGGATCGCAGCGAAAAAGTCCCGCGCTTTTGCTGAATGAAGAGCTAGCTTCTGTGGTGCAATTCTCCTGAAGTTCATGTGAATTGGCATTACAGTCGTCCATCATCTCTTCGAGTTGCAATTGAGAAGCGCAGGTGGTGGCGCTAGTATTGCAGTGTTTGCCTGTATTTATCAAAAGGCCAGGGCAAAGCCAGCCCAATGTAAGCGCTGGGCTTAGGAGCGTTGTGGATTGTTATGGATGGAGCCCCCTTTCTCAATCTTTCAATTGTTTTTTTTTTTTTTTGTGCTTTGACCGTTTGAAGTTAATTGATTTTTATTTGGCCTTTTGTGTTTATGCATATTGCAATAAGGTGCCCATTGTTGCCTTCATACATTGCGTGTAGGTTCTGAATTTAAAATATATTTTGGCTCCGTTTGTTTCGGGAAAAAACGTGATATTTTTTGAAAATATTTTTCAGAAAGTCATTTTCTTAAAAAACGGCAATATTTTTCTAGTGTTTGGCTGAATTCTGAAAATATTTTTTGTTGTTTGGGAAGGAAAATTTGATATGATTTTCCTAATTAGACATACACTGTTAAGGTGTTAGGGACTTGCGCATGGACAATCGGAGATCCGGGCACTGGCATCGGGGGCGTAGCTCAATGGAACTCGGTCTCAGGCGTGGGGACCCGGCTCTGGGCATCGAGGACCGTGGTTACGAGCTCCAGGGTCTCGGACCAGCCATGATGGACCTGGGTGTGGGTGCTGAGAACATGGACCTGGGCACTAAGGTCCCGAGCCTAATCTTGATGGACCCAGGCACTAGCGCCAAGGTCTCGGGCCCAACCTCGATGGACTTGGTCCCGGGAGCAGGGACATGGGCACGAGCATTGAGGACTTTGGCCCCAAGCGTGGGGACACGAGCTAGGGCGCCTGGTAGGGGTGAACATGATTCTGGTTGGGCCGGTCCATCACCTAACCTGGGGACCAACCTTCACAGTGCTGGTCTCCAATTTTTGGGACCAGTGATCGAGTGTTGGGGTTCTCGAGTCCAAACGTAGAGTATCTTGTAATGTTTTGAAAAATGATTTCCTATTTTTATAAAAAGAAATTATTTTTCTAAATTAAAGCGTAGACTTTTCGAAAAATAAACGCAGCCTTCTTTCTAATCAAGAAAAAAAAAACACACTGGGTCCTTTCTTAGACGCTCCCCTTTTTTTTTGGTCGAAAAAAAAAACCCATAGTCATTAATTTAAAAGTAATGGAAACAAAATTACAAAAAAGGGAGGTGGCAAATGGGCGGACCCGGACTGGATGGGCCAGGTTCTCTAAAGGTTCGGGCCCAACAAGGCCCGCCCAATAAGCAGGTCTACTAAAAGCATACGAAGGGAGTACTTCGTTGTTTGTGTATTACGTACAGGATGCCACATCTTGCGGTCACAATAGCAACTCTCCTATCGTCTCCACGGGAACACGCTAAATTATGTTTATCCATGTTGAATTTCCACTTTATCATCGGTACACCTTGCAAATTCGAAGGTTCTATCGAGATCGTGACGCTATAGTACTCAGACAAATTAATTAGTATATGAGTTTTGGTCACTTGATTGGGTCAATCGCCTTTTTGACGGCGGATATAATCATATTACAAGTTAGCGATCTTTATACATCAAACGGCGTCCGAAGCTCTTTGAGTATCCAACGAAAACAAAATAGTAAATTGGTTTTTCAATTTTTTTTTGGTATGTTGGTTTATTACCCACATATGAAACATAATTACCTAAAGTGGACATAGATGGACCGCTAATCAAGCGTACTATAGGTGCCTGATTATTGAGGAATGCAGTTAGCATGCAAGTACGAAGTCTTTTTTACCAGGTGGCATGATGTCTGTGACTATTGACGAAATACATGAAATCATCCACGTCTCGGGGCGCTGCCTTTGAAGTTGCTAATCGAGGAAAAAACATATGAAAGCCACGTCTCCGTTTACGAAAGAACCCAGCATAAGGAATTGAATATCAGCCGAATCCATCCATCAACAGCAGAGGCTTCCAATAATCAAAATCATACCCGTGAATCGCTATGGTCGTGAATTTGCTCTAGGCAATTTCAGTACTCTCTGGATCGGTCGACCCCCCACCCGGGGCAGCAGCGGCCGGGAACTCTTGCTGCTATACCCATGGTTAGAGCTAAAAATATGGGTCACAAATCCATATCTTAACCCTCATTTATATGGGTTTGGGAAGAACGGGAAGTTCGTGATGACTCGAATGCATCATGAGGTGAACAATTCAGCGAAGCTTTATTCACCAACATACTCGGGATTATCAAATGGAAAGCCGTACGTAAGTCAATTACAAGCTGGAAGTTTGAATAGACTCACGGATCGCCGATATGAGCAGTTCTCTATATCACTTGAGATGCGCGTGTGTGTCGCTTGTTTACACATTTTAATTCGAGCTATTTTTGGTGGATTCCGGCTTGAGGAGCACATGATTTGTGATTATCACTAAGTGGATACCGAGATTGCTATAGGTTGAAAGGAAAACTTTTATGAAGACACGGATTTGGGTTCATAACAAACAGGTCGAAAGAAAACCCTTTTGTTGTGGATACCACGAGTGCTAAATGTCTGTTTAACAAATTCGCAATGTCCTATTTTTTTACGAAGCAAATCACCGTGAGTGTCAATGACGCTAGATCAGTGAGATCTTTCCACAAAACCTTGGATACAGTTGCATCACATGCCGGAACATGTAATAAGATTCGGAGAAATGGTAAAAAGATGACATTATTGTTACCTAACTCCAAGGCAATCGCAATATTAGCGACGTCTTCCTCAGTATCCAATATATGGGTACGTTTGGTTCAGCATTTTAAAAGCCTTTTGGGGCCTGAAAGCTCTTTTGGGGGAAATTTGGGGTGTTTGGCAACCATTTCTTAATGGGCTTTGGGGTGAAAGCTAGCCTTGAAAAGGCTGAAAGCTCAATGCTGGTTCCTACTAGTATTGAGCTTTCAACATTTTCGAAATGCTGAACCCTTTATTAATGAAATTTTGTCAGGTTCCTTTTTTGCCCTAAAAAACTCATTAAAAATCCAAATTTACTCCATTTAAAAACCTAATCCCTTCCCTGCAGCTAGACTTGTCAAATGGGTGAGTCAAGTCGGGTTTAGGTCGAGTCATAAATGGTCCGACTCAAATTGACTCGTTAACCCGTTTATAACCCATTTATGTGCAATGCAATTTTTTTGACCTATACCCGATCCGATCCATACCCAACTTATATCCGATTAGATCCATTTTGCTAAAACACTTCCATATTTAATTAAATATAGAAAAATTCATACCCAAGCTAAAATGAGAGTGCGGAGTGAGTGAGTGCAAAAATGAGTGAGAGCAAGAGAGATGTGTTAAGTTTAAATCAGTTGTAAACTCATTTATGACCCGACCCATTTAACACTAATATAAGACTTCTACCCATTTATGACCTATTTACTAAATATAATTAACCTATTTATGACTCATTTACTAATATATGTGTTAAAAAATGGATTTATGACCCATTTTGACAAGTCTATCTGCAACCCCTCGTGTCTCTTCTCGCATCTACTCCAAACCCTAGCGTTGCTCCCTCTCCCTTGCATATGTTGTTTCGCTCAACGGCTCTCGCTCAACCGAGCAACCGCGCTTTTTCGCTCGGTCTCTCCCTCGCATCTACTCCTCTACAGGTTCAATCTCTCCTCCACCTCGTTTTGGATTTTCTTTTTCGCCTTTTTTTGGGGTTATGTTGCTTGCAATTGGGTGTTGCTGATTGTGCCCTCTTGATTTTGTGCTTGGACTAAGTGATTGTTGGAAATTTCAACCTGCATGTGCCTTATGCCACTGTATCGGCACTGTTGTTTGGCTCGGCTGCAAGCATTTGGTGTGATGGGTTGCTGGTTCTTCGCTTCTATTGTTGTTGGAGTTGGACTGGACTTCGTGTTTGTGATTTCAAGAATTGGACTTGCATAGGATGATTTTATGCATTGCAACAAAGAATTTATTTTTGTTTGTCCTGTTTTGAGTAGACACTGCGAGAGATCACAAATGGTCAATTGTTGATTGCAGTGGACCTGTCCCAATTGAATGTGAGTAGGGGAAGTTAATCGATTGGTTGATGTCGATTACGAACGTATATTAGGTCCTTTGGGATTGCTATTTGCGTGTTAACTTGATGGATGCTCTTCCATTATTTCCCTTGGAAGAACCGGTTAAATTAATTAGGCCTATCCCATTTTCCTTCGAAAAGTCGTGTGCAAACTGTGACATTTTTCTGTAGGTATCTTGGATTTAAGAAAATTGTTCCATTAGATTGTAAAGGCTTGTGGTTTTACTGGATTTGCATCGGATTGGGACACTTTCACAGAATAATTTTGAAGTTGATGTACATCTGGCACTTGAGAAGAAGATGGCACAGCCAAGTCACTGTAGAGTTATTGTCGATAAGCCCAAGGAGGAGGATTACTTCTATGCAGATTCTCCGGAGTGCTTTTGTGAGCAGCCTAACTGTGTTGATTTACAAGGCCCATGCAAGAGGAACTCTAGTGAAGTCTCTAGTTAATTGCCGGCAATGATAAACTATCGTCATCTGAACATGTTCCACCCTATACGTTCATGGGCTTGAGATTCAAGTTGATCTCTCCAAAAGGTGCAGCGCACGGTACAGCTGCTTTATTTTTCCTTACAAGGTGATACGAAGACGCTCTTGAATTCGATGCACGGGCTACTCCACTTTCATCATCGTGAATGGCTTTTTGTTTGTCCATGATAAGAGGCCAACAAGAAGCAGCAAGCAAAGAATTCTTGCCTTCCTTTTAATTAGGGCAGCTGCAAAAATAAATTTATCATTTTTTCTTGTCCATAGTTAACGATTGCAATCTATTGAGAAATCACTGAAAACGATTATACATTTTGCTCTTCTTGTGATAACGTAGAATGAAAGCTTATTTTGGTTCATGCCTATTATTTTGGTTGGTTGGGTAAGGATCGTTTGAGATGATGACTCGAGAGGCATCTGCAATTCATTTTAATTTTGGTCCAGCTACAGAGATCGTTTCTTCTAGCAAAGCAGTGCCATGATCTTGTATACAAACGTAAGACTGGAGAAGTTTGGTTCTTTGCCTACTCAATGAAAATTGGCCGATCTAATACAAATCCCTGTAATTTCTTTATTCCCTCATAACTTCATATAAATTGGAACTCGCTCGCCAAAGTAAGGTACACAAATTGTCAATGATTTAAATGAGGAGGGTAGTGCTTCAAATGAAGACTGACATGGCACGTTTCTATCATTAAACATATATAAGTTTAAAAAATATTTAAGAATGTTTGTAATTTTTAAGGATAATGAATTTCTTTCTTTGGGGCATATGTTACCACATTTATTGTAACGAAAGTATTCTTTTTTTAAATTGAGAAAGTGACCACTTTGATGTGAATTTTTTCCATTTGAATTTTTTTATTAAAAAAATAATTTTTTTAAATAAAATTGTTTCCACAGTAACTTTAACATTATTGTCAAAATTTAACTTAAGAAAGTTGCAGAAATTATTTTTTACCAAACGACATTTCTTTCAAAGTTACTTTTCAAAGCATATTTTACCAAACAGTTTTTACATTTCCCCAAAACACTTTAGGCTAAACTGCTTTGCATTTTCTCAAAACCTATTGAAAAAGCTGAAACGGAAGCAGCCATAGAGCTGCTTTTATCTTTTCAATGTAAATACCCTTTAGAAAGTTTTATCATTTAATTATCTGTTATGTCTTAACGGTGTGAGATGTGAATGATGAAAAAGTATCGAGCATGGAAACAGAATATAGACCGCATGTTGAGAGATACTTCACCAGCCGATAGATATATTCTCCTCGAGAGAAACAAAGACCCAACCTATCGTTTTTCTTACGGACAAAAAAAAAAAAAAACCTATCGTTTTCCTTTGTGGGGGCATAATGATTGTGTATGTGATTGTTGCACTATAAACGAAACACTTATGCCATTATTTGACTCGGCTTTATGAATTCGATGCTTTTGAAGCGTCGAACATCAAACGTGCTTTTTACTGCGAAGAAGAGTTGCCCACTTTCAAAACATTGTTTTGCTTTGTTTGATTTGGGAATGTGTCACTGTCCGTGGCCAAGACCGGAACAAAGGGGACATCATTCAATCTTTTGAAAGAAAAGTAAACCGTGAAAGCAATATGAAGAGATGAAGCGAGTCGGAAGTCCCGACCTGTATTATCATCTCGGTCGGGCTAAACGACAGTGCGAACGGAAACGTCGGGCAGGACCGAAAGGGTCCGATCTCTTGAAAACCTCCATTCAGAGCAACCAGGTCCTCTGCGGAGCTATATGGGAAGAGGTCTAGACTCTGCATCTGATGATGCTTCAATTAACTAATAGAACAACTTCTTTTTTCCCCCATTTATCCTCACATATTTCTAAATAATTTTCAGCACGGTTCATGTTTGTGCAGTCCCGTTGAAATTCAAGTGGTTGATTTCTTTATAACCTGTGATATTTTCTATCTGAAATCGCCACTGAACTTTCTTCTTAATTAAAAATCGAAGAAATGACTTTCGGTGAAAGATATTGTGTCGGAAGATATTTTGTCGCGGAAGAAATTCCGACGAAACATTTTTTTAGTTCGCTCGGTGGGACGAGAGTGGTCCCCGAGGTAGGTGGCCACCTACGTTCACCATAAAATATTATTTTCCCGAATGATTTCTCATGAAGAGATTGATTGACATGAGGGTTGGCGCGTTTTCGGGTCCACAAAACTGTGGAATTTGTTGACGTCGGGTTCGAGAATGTGTAGGTGTGCAAATCGATTGGATTGCCCCTATCGCAAGTTCATACACTTCCCCTCCGATTTCGAGCTATTTTTTATGGATTCCGGCCTTAGGAGCGTGTGATTTGTGATTATCACTAAGTGGATATCAAGATTGTTGTAGCTCAAAAGGAAAACTTTTATGAAGACACGGTTTTGGGTTTTTATAATATATAGGTCGAAAGAAAATCTTTTTTTCGTTGTGGATACCACGAATGCTAAATGCCTGTTTAACAAATCTATGATGTCCTGTTTTTTAACGAAGCAAATCAACGTGAGTGTCGATGACACTAGATTAGTGAGATCTCTACAAAACCCTTGATACAGTTGGATCACATGCCAGAACATGTAATAAGATTCAAAGAATGGTTGAAAGATGACATTGTCGTTACCTAACTCCAAGGCAATCGCAATATTAGCAACGTCTTCCTATTGTTGGTTTCACCATATATATATATATATATATATTTAACGTTCTTAATTTTCTTGAAGAACCGAAACGGAATATAGTGTGAAGTTGCAGTTGACGGAGGTGAATCAATTATAATTCTCTTAACAATTCTTACAATTTTTTTTTTTATAATCGAGGTGTCCGCGCGACCGGCAAGCGATGACTCAGCTATAAACTGGCAAGCGATAACTCAGCTATAAACTGGCGGTGATGCACGACTAGTCCTCGAGTGACGCTAGCGCAGGACCCACCACCATGGCGTTACACTTAAGAATCCCTAACGACTGCGCTGGGGTTTGAACTCTGATCCCTTCGTGGGGGGACCAGAGCGCAAGCCAACGCAGCCGCTGCGGGCGGTGGTACAATTCTTACAACTTTATTAACACCTGATTTCATAAACAGACCCTATGTCTGTCAAATTTCCGTCTATATTTATCACAGGTACAGGTGACTTGTAAATGCCTATTGTGTATGCCGCACCGGGAACGCATTCCAGGTATCCTGTCGCTTGAATATATGCAATCCGAGATACAGCACTAAACACCATCGGATCTATCAAATTCTTCGATGTTGATTTTACACCAGCACTCTGCGAAGTCGTCAATGATTTCACAACTTATTGCAATGGAGCTCTCTTCGCCTTCCTCTTCCCCAATCTCTTCTTTCTGAAATATTTCTTGAATGCCATCCTCGGGCCTGAACCTTCTGGGACACTGCCACGCCCGAGGCCTTAGTATTACCCGAGGGCGTCCCGCGTTACAGAATTTGGAACGTACACGTGTCCCATCTTATAGATTCGTGATCAGATGGTTCGAGTTCTTTACTTGGATACACGCTTGCACATAGGATTGAAAGTAAAGTAGTATATAAAGGGCTTCGGCGAGCGACGTTTGTACACTGATTGCGAGGATGGCATTCAAGGAATATTTTAGAAAGAATAGATGGGTGAAGAGGAAGACGAAGAGAGCTCCATTGAAATACGTTGTGAAATCATTGAAGACTTCTCGTAGCGCTGTTTTTCTTGGTCTATGTCTTAGCACGACGGCCTTAAAGAAACGGGCCAAGGCCCAATAGCCTTTAAGAATACAAAACAAATACTATCCAATTCTAAGTACACGGGGCGTCATTTTAAACACAGAAACGTCATGCTCTTTCAAAGTCTTCTCCATTGACGTTGACAGGGCATCCATCTGTTAGTGGTCTGCCCTAGGAATCAATCAATGTTGATACTCTAATATTAGTTGTGGATTAGGTTGTGTCGGAAAAATCGACCTTCACTATACTTAAGTAGTCATAATGTCTTGCTAGAGACCGCTTATGACTTGTGGGCCAAAAGGGTTTTGAGCACACTGCTAATGTTTAGTGAACCTACAGGGTCGCACACAATAGCGAACGGATTTAATATTTTCTATGCGCCTTGATCTACTTAAGAATTAGATTTTGATTTATTCTCTTATTTAAATTATCTATGCGGTCGTGCGCGTTATGAGATAACGATTAAACGTACGATTAAAAGTGGATGATTTAGCGGGCCCAAATTGCCCGGCCCACTTCTTTTAATTTCGCTGGATAATGAGGATATATAAATAGATAGAGAATCGTTCTCTGTCTAGGGTTTTTCTTTCGAAAGAGTATCGAAAATCAAAAGGCGTACAAGAAAGAAACTTCAAGATCTTTCGCTAACACGTGGATCGTTGGAGAATCCCATTCGTGTGTGTGGATACCGGTAGAGGCGCAACACTTAGGGCGTTAATCCAGACACAATCAATTGTCGATTTATCTTCGATCTGCAAAAGGTACGTTTCGAAATTCCCTCTCGATTTCAATATACACATGGATCCTGTCTAGGGTTCTATATTCCGCTGCGTTGTTTTTCGTTGATGAACCCTACAGTGGTATCAGAGCGACTTGTGATATATTGAAGTTGAATCGGAAACCCTAATTGTTGATACATATGATGTATGCCCGAAAAGTCTAAATTAGGGTTAGATGAATTTGAAATATGAATTGATATGATCAATTGAGAAGGAACGAAGCAGGGATGGGTCGATCATGTTCCGATCGTGCCTGGGCTGTTGCCCGAGGCGGGGCCGGCGTTGCGCTTGGGCCCGTTGCCCGAGACGGAGGCGGCGTCGTGCTTGGGCCCGTTGCCCGAGGCGGAGGCGGCATATATAGCGCCTGGGCTTGTTGCCCGAGGCGGAGACGGCGGCGCACCAAGTCAGCCGGTGCGCCGAGGCGCTCGGCCAGATGGGCATGGCGAGGACACGGGAGGTGGCAGCGACGGATAGTCTCCCGAGAACACAGAATTGAGAATTCTGTCTATGTTTTCGGGGCTCTCCTGGAAAACAGAATTGAGAATTCTGTCTATGTTTTCGGGACTCTCCTAGAAAACAGAATTGAGAATTCTGTCTAGCTTTCGGGGGCGCTGCCCCCGAGCCCCTGCGAGGGGCGCTGCCCCTTCGAAGCCCGCTCGCTAACCATCGCAAGGGGCTCTGCCCCTTGACCCCGCGAGGGGCGCTGCCCCTCGACCCCGCAAGGGGGCGCAGCCCCCTTGACCCCTGCATGGAATTGATCATTGCCGTATGATTGATGTACCTTTATTATTATGATTGATGTTTCGCTTATGTTTATCACATGCATACATTTATCGCTAAATAAACATTAAGAGTCCCTAATAAAATTAAGTAATAATATGATGCCTTTCCAATCATACACCTATTAAGACTTGAATTGTCAATAGATGGGCTTGCCAAAGCAGGGTGTCTTTAACTATTTGAGTAAAATAGGATGGATAATAGTTATCCATAAGTCAAGATTGGTTTACTTAACGAGGCTATCAAAACGGTTTTGGGCCTTGAGGCATAGTGTTTGGGGATAAGATATGAGATGTCAACCCCAACAACCAAGAGTTGTATTCGATACAATTAACAAAAAGTTGTCTACCTAAATAACTTAGTTTTGAGCGGTAAGCCAAAGTTTACTCGAGTCTTGGTAAAATATGGATCTTGGTTCACTATACTTATTGGGACACATGTTATAAAAGTATAGTGGGAGTTTATTATAAATAATATTAGTGAACAATTCACTTTGCATATTTGTTGTAGATAATGGTAAATAGCTCTGCATCACACTTTTCACTGCAATCTGTCCTTGAGAAGGACAAATTGAATGGTTCAAACTTTTTGGACTGGTATAGAAGCTTGAGAATTGTTCTCAAGCAGGAGAAAAAGGATTATGTCTTGGAGAAACAACTCCCTCAGAAGGCACCTCCTTCCAATGCTCCCCATGCTGAAAGGAATGCTTATCAGAAGCATAAAGATGATGCATTGGATGCATCATGTCTAATGTTAGCTACCATGAATTCAGACCTTCAGAAGCAGTTTGAGAACATGGATGCCTATGATATGATCATGAACCTGAAAAATTTGTTTCAAGAGCAGGCACGCACTGAAAGGTACCAAACGGTAAAGACCTTAATTGAGTGCAAGCTAGCAAGTGGAAGCTCAGTTAGCCCACATGTCATAAAGATGATAGGTTATATTGAAAACCTGGAACGACTGGGCTCTCCCATTAGCCAAGAGTTGGCTACTGACATTATTCTTCAGTCATTGCCTCAAGATTATGACACGTTTGTTATGAACTATAACATGCATAATCTGAATAAGTCTTTGACTGAACTGCATGGGATGCTCAAAACTGCTGAGCAGAATATCAAGAAGGACCCTATCCCTAATGTTCTCATGGTTCAAAAGGGGAAAGGCTTTAAGAAGCCAGGTAAGGTCAAGGGCAAGGGCAAAGGCTCTAAGCCCAAACCCAAATCCAAGACCAAATCGGGTCCGACTGCTGATGTTGTATGCTTCCATTGTGGTGAGAATGGACATTGGAAGAGGAATTACAAGAAATATTTGGAGGATCTGAAGAAAAAGGGAAGTGAGACTTCCGATTCAGGTATTTATGTTATAGAAGTAAATGTTACTACTAGTTCTACTTCATGGGTATTGGATACCGGTTGTGGTACTCACATTTGTATGGATGTGCAGGGACTAAAACAAAGTAGAACACTTGCAAAAGGTGAAGTGGAACTATGAGTTGGAAATGGAGCAAGAGTTGCTGCATTAGCCGTAGGAACATATGATATAGCTTTACCTTCTGGCATGATTTTAGAACTGAATTATTGCTACTATGTACCTACTATACGCAGGAATATTATTTCTGTTTCTTGTTTGGACAAGGAAGGTTTCTATTTTGATATAAAGAACAATAGTTGTTCATTTTATCTTAATGGATTATTTTATGGTAGCGCTCATATTGTGGATGGGATATATGTTCTAAATCTTGATGTGCCAATCTATAATATAAATACAAAAAGGTTTAAATATAATGATTTGAATCCAACCTACCTATGGCATTGTCGATTAGGCCACATAAACGAGAAACGAATTCACAAGCTTCATAGCGATGGACTATTACATTCATTTGATTTTGAATCATTTGATACGTGTGAATCTTGTTTAGTTGGAAAAATGACAAAAGCTCCTTTTACTAATCAAAGTGAGAGGACAAAAGAATTATTGGCCCTTGTACATACTGATGTGTGTGGACCACTAAGTTCTACAGCCAGAGGAGGTTATCAGTACTTTATTACATTTACTGATGATTTCAGTAGATATGGATATGTTTACTTGATGAAACATAAGTCCGACTCCTTTGAAAAGTTCAAGGAATTTCAAAATGAAGTACAGAATCAACTTGGCAAGAGTATTAAGGCTCTTCGATCTGATCGAGGAGGAGAATATTTAAGCCAAGAGTTTAATGATCATCTCAAAGAGTGTGGAATTATTTCACAGCTCTCTCCTCCTGGAACACCACAATGGAATGATGTCTCTGAGAGGAGAAATCGAACTTTGTTAAACATGGTTCGATCAATGATGAGTCATTCAGATCTTCCATTATCTTTTTGGGGATATGCACTCGAGACAGCTGCATTTACACTAAATAGAAGTCTATCAAAAGCTGTAGAGAAGACACCATATGAGATGTGGACAGGAAAAGTTCCTAGTATGTCTTTTCTAAAGATTTGGGGTTGTGAAGCTTATGTAAAACGTTTACTTTCTGATAAGCTTGGACCCAAATCTGATAAATGCTTCTTTGTGGGATATCCTAAAGAAACGAAAGGATATTACTTTTACAATCCATCAGAGAACAAAGTGTTTGTTGCTTGAAATGGTGTCTTTTTAGAGAAAGAGTTTCTTACTAAAGGAACCAATGGGAGTAAAGTAAACCTCGAAGAAGTCATTGTGCCACAAGAAGGTGTTCTAGTTCATGAGGAACCTTAATTAGATCTACAAAAAGTTGTAGAGTCTACTCCAGTGGCACCTATAGTTCGTAGGTCTGAAAGAACACATTGTGAGCCTATGAGATATGGTTTTCACGTGACAGAACATCGTCATCTATTGTTAATAGAAAATGACGAACCTACGACCTATACAGAAGCTATGAGGGGCCCAGACTCCGATAAATGGCTTCAGGCCATGAAATCTGAAATGGACTCAATGTATCAAAACAAAGTTTGGACTTTGATTGATCCACCCGAAGGTGTCAAACCTATAGGGTGTAAGTGGGTTTTCAAGAAGAAAACTGATATGGATGGAAATGTTCATATCTATAAAGCACGGCTAGTAGCTAAAGGTTTTAAACAAACTCATGGTATTGACTATGACGAGACCTTTTCAGCAGTGGCCATGCTTAAGTCCATTCGGATTATTTTAGCGTTTGCTGCATATTATGACTATGAGATATGGCAAATGGATGTAAAGACAGCTTTCCTTAACGGAAATCTAGAGGAGGATGTGTACATGACACAACCTGAAGGCTTTACATCACCATATAACACTGGGAAGATATGCAAGCTTCAACGTTCTATTTATGGGTTGAAGCAAGCATTACGAAGCTGGAATATTCGTTTCTATGAAACTGCCAAAGAGTTTGGCTTCATCAGAAACAAAGAAGAAGATTGTGTATACAAGAAGTCTAGTGGGAGTGCAATTGTGTTTCTAGTGTTGTATGTGGATGACATACTACTCATTGGAAACGACATTCCTATGCTTCAGTCAGTTAAGACATCGCTAGGAAAATTTTTCTCCATGAAGGACATGGGAGAGGCAAACTATATCTTGGGGATCGGGATCTATAGAGATAGATCTAAGAGACTTATTGGACTGAGTCAAAGTACATATGTTGACAAAGTCATCAATAGGTTTAATATGTAAGACTCCAAGAAAGGTTTTCTCCCGATGACACATGGCATAAGTCTCAGCAAGACTCGGTGTCCTTCAACACAAGATGAGCGAGACCGCATGAGTAGGATTCCTTATGCATCGGCTGTGGGATCCATCATGTATGCTATGTTGTGCACTCGTCCTGATGTTGCTTATGCATTGAGCATGACAAGTAGATACCAATCAGATCCAGGGGAATCTCACTGGATTGCTATCAAAAATATTCTTAAGTACTTGAGAAGAACTAAGGATTTATTCTTAGTCTATGGAGGTGAGGAACAGATCACTGTAAGTGGTTACACTGATGCTAGTTTCCAAACCGACAAAGACGACCTTCGATCGCAGTTAGGTTTTGTCTTTTGCGTGAATAGTGGAGCGGTGTGCTGGAAGAGTTCTAAGCAGGACACTATTGCAGATTCTACGACAGAAGCTGAGTATATTGCTGCTTCAGAAGCATCAAAGAAAGCTGTTTGGAATCAAAAGTTCATAGAAGAATTGGGAATTAGTCCCACAAGTTCAAATCCAACGGACCTCTATTGCGACAGCAATTGGGCCATAGCTTTGGCTAAAGAGCCTAGGTCTCACCAGAAAACCAAACACATACTCAGGAAGTATCATCTCATTCGAGAATTCATTGAAAGAGGTGATGTCAAGATGTGCAAAGTTGCAACGGAGTTGAATACAGCTGATCCGTTAACGAAGGCTCTTCCACAATCTAAGCATGAGCGTCATTGTAACGCTTTAGATCTTAGACACATTAGTGATTGGTCTTGATGTGAGTGGGAGTATATGTGATATACATTTTCATTGTTCATTGATAAAATATATATTATATTTGTTTTCGATTTAATTTTAGTACATAATTGAATGCGAAATCTTTATCCCCTGAATATTGAATATCCTTAGTAGATAATCAAATACGTGATTTGATCGTGAAACTCTATTAATAGAGTGGATATTAATATTCTAAATGTCCTTAGTCAATTACCATTGTGCATTGGGAAGCAAATGGTGTTTGAGACTAGCATGTGAGTCAACTGATGATCAAGTTTCACGGGTCATGAATATAGAGATATAAAGTTGATCACATGGAATACATGTTAGAGAACATTGTATTGGACAGACCCACTATGAGAATACTGTAGGATTGTTATATAATGTCATCAGTATTTCTCATCACAACTATAGAGTATAGTCCTTTGACCTGAGTCTGCCATGGTTTCCTAAACGTGGATTGGCATGCTGTAACATTGCCAAACGTTAGCCGTAACAGGTGATTATAAAGGTAATGGCTGGGCATGTCATGAATCGTGCTGAGTGATGTGAGTAGACAAGATGGGATTTGTCCCTCTCATATAACGAGGATATGATTTCCTAGCCTCCCGTATAGTTAAGATTGTGAAATGCATGGCCATGCTCAAGTGAGTTGAAGAGTCAACTACTTATTTTGACAGTCTAACTGCGGTATCGGGAAAATGAGTTTAAGCTATATAAGGATGACACTTGTCCTGCCTTATGTTTAACTCGGAAATCAAGTGACAAAGGGACTTAGTTTAAATGATTGATTCTAGTGCAAGTGGGAGATTGTTAGTGGTCTGCCCTAGGAATCAATTAATGTTGATACTCTAATATTAGTTATGGATTAGGTTGTGTCGGAAAAATCGACCTTCACTATACTTAGGTAGTCATAATGTCTTGCTAGAGACCGCTTATGACTTGTGGGCCAAAAGGGTTTTGAGCACACTGCTAATGTTTAGTGAACCTACAGGGTCGCATACAATAGCGAACGGATTTAATATTTTCTATGCGTCTTGATCTACTTAAGAATTAGATTTTGATTTATTCTCTTATTTAAATTATCTATGCGGTCGTGCGCGTTATGAGATAACGATTAAACGTACGATTAAAAGTGGATGATTTAGCGGGCCCAAATTGCCCGGCCCACTTCTTTTAATTCCGCTGGATAATGAGGATATATAAATAGATAGAGAATCGTTCTCTGTCTAGGGTTTTTCTTTCGAAAGAGTATCGAAAATCAAAATGCGTACAAGAAAGAAACTTCAAGATCTTTCGCTAGCACGTGGATCGTTGGAGAATCCCGTTCGTGTGTGTGGATACCGGTAGAGGCGCAACACTTGGGGCGCTAATCCAGACACAATCAATTGTCGATTTATCTTCGATCTGCAAAAGGTACGTTTCGAAATTCCCTCTCGATTTCAATATACACATGGATCCTGTCTAGGGTTCTATATTCCGCTGCGTTGTTTTTCGTTGATGAACCCTACACCATCTTCCTCTTCCCTTCACGAATCTTCTGTCTCTTCTTCATCTCTATCTTCTTCTTCTCAGCTTCTGCAACTCTAACACGATCTTCACGAACAAACTGAAATCTCTCGTAATCTCTCATCGAATAATGAGAATAATCTTTAACAATAACAGCATCATCATAATTCTTTCTCTTAAACTTGTGGTAAGGAGAAAGTGAAGAAGACATTGAAGAGAGCTGTAGAAGGTGAAGTTCTTGATAAGATTATGTTTGATGAGCCTGAGATTTATAGCAAGCATAAGGGATCGTTGAAGAAGGCGAGGTGATTGTTTCATAAGAAGTTTGTTGAAGTTTATCAAGATCTTGAGTACAAGCCATGGCAAGTAGAGTTGTTGCAGAAGCTTGCAGAACCTGCGAACAAGAGAGATGTATTTTGGGTGCATGGATCTAGAGGAGGAGAAGGAAAGTCAACATTCGGGAAGCACTTGGTGGCGAAGTTTGATGCATTCATGTTCAATGGCGGACGCTATGAAGACGTCATATTATTTGTATATGATTACGAAAGGATAGTTGTGCTAGACGTTGCGAGGTGTCAAGAGTCAAGATATGATATAATAGAACATTTTAAGGACGGTGTTTTGTTTAATCAGAAGTACGAGTTGCATGTGATGTATTTTGAACCAGTTCACGTTGTCGTGATGTGTAATACTTTACTAGATTTTACTAAGATTTCAGAAGATAGGATTGTACTTTTTAATTTGGATTAATAAAAGGCTACTGGGCCTTGGCCCGTTTATGAAATCAGGTGTTAATAAAGTTGTAAATTAAAAAAGGCTACTGGGCCTTGGCCCGTTTATGAAATCAAGTGTTAATAAAGTTGTAAGAATTGTTAAGAGGATTATA
Organism: Syzygium jambos; assembly: GCA_031216235.1. Taxonomy (NCBI): domain Eukaryota; kingdom Viridiplantae; phylum Streptophyta; class Magnoliopsida; order Myrtales; family Myrtaceae; genus Syzygium; species Syzygium jambos. The sequence continues at coordinate 5,523,101 of CM062221.1, forward strand.
ATTGATTCACCTCCGTCAACTGCAACTTCACACTATATTCCGTTTCAGTTCTTCAAGAAAATTAAGAACGTGTATAATACTGGAGAAATTGGAATTGTTATGTATGGACGCAGTGCTGGAGGATTAAGTTTGAATTATAAGATAGGTTACGAGCTGTGAAGAAATGTGTAAAGATTGTGCTATTCTCTCTGCTTGGCGGAGGTTTGATTCGCACAGTACCTGTTATGTAATAAGATATTATTCTGAATAAAGCTTTACGTTTCACGTGACCCCACTTCTACACACATAATTAAGTGTTGGTTCTAGCTGCTTTCCTGAAAGGCTACGTACGATCTCCGTTTTCTAGTTCTGTCCATTTTGTAACTATTAAAACCATGTCTCATGTGGTTCACGTAAGAGATTTATAGTGACCTTTTAAACATGTAGTCTCCATCCATCAAACAGCATTAAGATTTTGGATAGGACTCGTTAACAGCAACTATGCAGGTGTTACTGATAGACAATGGCCAATTCCTTGAATGTCCAATCCATTGTCAAGAAAGATACCTCGAGCCATAACAATTAATTGTCATGAAATTGAAAAGCGAGCACGAAAACGACCCACACCAAGAACAACATTAATTGATGTCTTTGTCTAATGTTTTTTTGTGTATGTGCGTGTGATGTTCGGGGAGAGACTGCCGAATAATATCTCCTGAAGGGATTCGAATTATTCATGTCTTCGACGTCGGTTGACTAATTCGATCGCTCCCCTTTAATGGTTTTCTTTTTAGCTTAAACCACAAGCGGCCCATCTGCCAAAAAAAATGATATCGTCGATGAGAACCTGCGTACTCGTCAGAAAGATGAGTGCAAGTACATGTACCTTACGGCAAATAATGACATATTGTTATCCATATGCATGTTGTCCATCGATGGACCCTAGAGGTCTCTCAAACATATAAACTTATGATGCTCAAATCAGAAGTAAAAGGGATGATACTGGCGAAATCATCAATTAATGTTTAAAATATTACATATTATCGAACATGCATGCTATGGATCTGTCCATTGTTGTGACATTTGGTAAAATGACCAAATTAATCACTAACCTAACCACTTACAATCGATCGGGACATCTTCAGGAAAAGATGCCCCACCATTCCTTTGGACTTGAATTCGAATCATGGGACGTGCGACCTTAGCCCACTAATCTGATGGTCGAATGACCAAATTTCCTTCATGTGACTTTTTTGCTAGAAATTTATATGGCTTAGGCAACTTTAACATCGTATATTGGCAAACAACTCATCAATCTGCCTGTGCCATATCAAGGTAATTTCCTCAAGGTCAGAGCCTAACACTTCACGGTGAAACAGCATCGTAGGCCTGTGTGTTAGTATATGTCCAAATTCCACCGCACCCTCACTTTCCTTTTTTGCTTTTTTCTTTCGGACATGCAATGCGCACTTACTGAGCTACTCAGTTATATGACCTCGTTGGTCGCATCATAGCATGATACGAAGATTTATCCCCTAATTGCTGTGTATTCCCTACTGATTATACGAAAACATGCTTATACAGGCATGCATAAACTGGAAAAGTAGATTTATACGCCCAGAAAGCAGCTAGCCGTTATTACGTGCATCTACGGCAAAAAACATTGATAGCAAAAGGCAACACAAAATAAGATTTTCAAAGATTTTCAAATAAACACAAAAAACAAAGAAGTGGAGTCCTAACCGGGCCCACCCCACACGCGTAAACTTCAGCGTCCCTTGCTATTTTGGTACGGGGCACTCGAATTTCGCTCTCCCTGTCTCTCTCTCTCTCTCTCCTCCTCTGTGCATCACAGCTTTTTGCTATGTGGCGAGCTCCCATCCCCTTCCCTTCCTCACTCCATATCTCGTCTTCTTCTTCTTCTTCTTCTTCTTCTTCGAACACTGTGACCAACCCAAGCCTCCTAGAGATTCGTGTTCTGAATCTCCATAACATGACGGTCCTTCCTCCTTCCTCCTCCCTCCTCCCTTGAAACAGCAAGAAACATTTGGCGATCAGAGGAGTCAGTTTTAGTGGCGGTATCAGTGCGACTCTGCACCGTCTGCCATTGGGTTGCGCCCTCGTCGACGGTGAGCTTTCAAAACTTGGACATATTCACTTGAAGTGCATGAACGCGTCGACATTAATATCTGAATATCCTGTGTACCCTTTCATTCTCTCGTAAGGTCATCACTTGTCAACTACCGTTCGATTTAGTATGGCTTCTTTACTATTTTTGGGTTAGGAGTGTTTTTGGCGTTGATTGAGGAAAAAAACTATCAGAAAAGAAAAAAGCTTTCTTTAATCCACTCAATTTCAGATGTCTGCAAAGTGTTATTCATCATCTTCTCTTTGGTTCATGTCGCAACTCAGTCGTGAATGTGAACTGGATCTTTCGCTAAGCAAAACCTCACTTTGTGAAGTTTACAGATTGTAGAGTCTTTTGAAAAAAAAAGCTTTCTTTTTTTGGTAAGAAAAAAAAAAGAAAAAAGAAAACTTTCTTTAACTCACTCAATTTGAGATGTCTGTTTAGACCAAAAAAAAAATTCAGATGTCTGCAAAGTGTTATTCATCATCTTCTCTTTGGTTCATGGCGCAACTCAGTCGTGAATGTGAACTGGATCTTTCGCTAAGCAAAATCTCACTTTGTGAAGTTTACAGATTGTAGAGTCTTTTGAAAAAAAAAGCTTTCTTTTTTTGGTAAGAAAAAAAAAGAAAAAAGAAAACTTTCTTTAACCCACTCAATTTCAGATGTCTGTTTAGACCAAAAAAAAAATTTCAGATGTCTGCATAGTGTTATTCATCATCTTCTCTTTGGTTCATGGCGCAACTCAGTCGTGAATGTGAACTGGATCTTTCGCTAAGCAAAACCTCACTTTGTGAAGTTTATAGATTGTAGAGTCTTTTGAAAAAAAAAAGCTTTCTTTAACCCACTCAATTTCAGAGTTCATGGCGCAACCCAATCGTGAATGTGAACTGGATCTTTCGCTAAGCAAAACCTCACTTTGTGAAGTTTACAGATTATTTTTTTTTTTTGGTAAGGATACAGATTATAGTCTTTTGAAAAATGAAACTATTAACTCCTAAGCAAACCCTTGTATGACTGTTTAACTCCTTGTTTTAGCATCTCGTTAAACAATTTATATCATAAACGCACTTCGATTTTGAGGTTGTTTATATGCCAGTAATATATTGTGAATTTGACAAGATTTTTTTTTTTCAAAAAGTTGACAAGGTTACTTCTCAGTGATGGATACGTGTCTCCCGGGCCCACATGAGTCAGCCAAATTTTCGGCCTGTCTCTATTCTCTCGATCTCTCTCTTTCCCCGTTTCTCTCTCCTCCGCTTCACTCCTTTTCCCTTGTCTGACCTCGAGCCCTAGCCACCGCCATTGTCGTCGGCCATGGCGAAGAGGACCCTCGGGGTCTCCGGCAACGGGCTCACAGCCGATGGATGCTTGTCCCTTCATGTGCCTCACGGTCGGGAACCTCGCACTGAAAATCCCCGTTGCCGCCAAGCCCGCCGCTCCGCCTCCACCCGTCGTCCTCCCCCTGCTTCCGCAAGATCGAGCTCAAGAGCTTCCCCCTCCAAACCGCCATGGCCGCTTGACCACAGGGAGAAAATATTGTGTACCTATAGTGATGCCATATCAGCAAAATCACAGTCCATTCAGTGATGAACACGTGTTGTCCGGGTCCATTGTCAGAAATATTGTCTTCTGTGTAGGTACTTTCTTTCTCCCCTCACAGGACTCCCTCTTCACTTTCTCTTTGCCGCTTCCTCTGCAATTCCTTATCTGCACTCCACTTTCTCTCTCCTCGGTCCCCCCGCCTCTCTCTCTCTCCTCCTCTGTGCATCATAGCTTTGCTATATATGGGGAGCTCCCATCCCCTTCCCTTCCTCACTCCATATCTCGTCTTCTTCTTCTACTTCTTCCTCTTCGTCGTCTTCTTCTTCGAACACTGTGACCAACCCAAGCCTCCTAGAGATTCGTGTTCTGAATCTCCATAACATGACGGTCCTTCCTCCTTCCTCCTCCCTCCTCCCTTGAAACAGCAAGAAACATTTGGCGATCAGAGGGAGTCAGTTTTAGTGGCGGTAGCAGTGCGACTCTGCACCATCTGCCATTGGGTTGCGCCCTTGTCGACGGTGAGCTTTCAAAACTTGGACATATTCACTTGAAGTGCATGAACGCGTCGACATTAATATCTGAATATCCTGTGTACCCTTTCATTCTCTCGTAAGGTCATCACTTGTCAACTACCGTTCGATTTAGTGTGGCTTCTTTTTTATTTTTGGGTTAGGAGTGTTTTTGGCGTTGATTGAGGAAAAAAATTATCAGAAAAGAAAAAAGCTTTCTTTAATCCACTCAATTTCAGATGTCTGCAAAGTGTTCTTCATCTTCTCTTTGGTTCATGGCGCAACTCAGTCGTGAATGTGAACTGGATCTTTCGCTAAGCAAAACCTCACTTTGTGAAGTTAACAGATTGTAGAGTCTTTTGAAAAATATTTTCCTAAAAATAATAACGTATATCCCTTACAAAAATATATAAATAAAAAATATTTTTATCGTTCACGAAAAAATTTAGGCATATATTATTATCGATAATAGAAAAAAAATTTCTTGGCTAATTATTTCAAGCAATATAACCAATCGTTTTAAGGAATATATTTTTCAAATCATTTATTTTTTGCGAAATAAATGGACCCATTCACTCCTAAGCAAACCCTTCTATGACAGCTTTGTTCCGGGTTTTAGCATCTCATTAAACAATTTATATTATAAACGCACTTCTATTTTGAGGTTGCTTATATGCCAGTAATATATTGTGAATTTGACAAGATTTTTTTTTCTTTCAAAAAGTTGACAAGGATACTTCTCAAAGTTTAGCAACCAAAACCCTTCTAGTCTCATGGGGAAGAGAGAGATCGAAGTTGATTCCTCATCTCTCGATGTCTTGGCGAAGGCTTCTGAAGGAAACAAATTCCTAAACATAATACGAAAATTGCGGAAAAACGTGCCCATTCTACAACTTGAATCACTGATCGTTCGAAGTATATCACGTAAACGAACATACCTCTATGCCACAGATTAAATGCACTTATCGCAGCCTCGAGAGAGAACAATCCTTTGATTGTTGAACAAAGTCCCTTCTTGCTTTGTCCTCTTGTGAGAATTGAGTTTCTAATCATTAGAATGAAACCCTTACCCTCACTTACGTGTGTTCTCACTTTTTGTTTCTAGACAATAACTGCCAAGTGCAGTTACTTTCTTTCATGGGCTGGGTTAGCCCATTATGGGCGGCCCATTATCCACAAAGATAATAAAAACCCATCATCTCCCACTCGCACATGGTGGGCTAAACATTAACTCTCTCTTCTTTGCAATATTCATACTAGCAAATAATCCGTGCGACCAGCATACTTTGAGAGCTCGTTGCAATGCATCTGTTAGGAATACATAGCAGCTCAAAATTGGGTACAACGTTTTCCGAGTAGATATAGTATGCAGTACCCTAGATCAATCAGTCACATTTATATCTCTTTTGATCTCTTTTAGTATCTCGTATATTGTATTCACAACTATGATTTACTTAAAATCATAATTGGTCGACCTGTGAATACAAAAAATAGAATGTGACATCATAATAAATTGATCTTCCTCTTTCCTTAAACCTCTCTATTTCAGTCCAGCTCGCTTTTCTAGAAATGCCCCATTAGATCGAATCATTCATGACCATTGGCAACATCCTAAGATAGCAAACACTGAATAGAAACTTTGAGAATAAGTTAGAGTCGTAAGGGCACTAAATAAGGAACTCATATCCTTAAGAGTCTCACACGGCATAAAGTTGAGATCATAACTTTTGCCACTCTTACCAGTCGTCTTATGCATACGTAGTATGAAATACGTATTACGGTATTAACTCCTTTCCCGTGGAGCGTATGTCTTTACATGTAATACCGTATAGATGATAGTTGAGACATACCCAATGTCTAAACTTGAGTTCACGTATCTACTCATCTAAAGAATCCATTAGAACTCACATCTGGCATCAAAGACAGATAAAGTAAAATATGTGGGTTATTTTACTTTTGGACATAGTAAATGTTACGTCCTCATCTTAGCACTTAGCTAAGGCAACATTTTTATTTTAAACTTGAGCTCTCGATTATCACCTAGATAATAAGCCTAAAAATTTTCTCATCTCTATTTATCACACAGTAAATAGAGGCGATTACCCGTGTGAGTGGGTTAATCTCATCTGTCCGACATACTTTCTCGACATAATACACTAAGTATTAATATGCATAAATAAAAATATTATAGGCATTAACAATGATGTAACAATTTTACTCAAATGTGAACATTTAGGGAAAATACAATATTCAGTACATCAGCATCTACGCAGTCCTAAAGATTTTACATGACCAATGAAAACATCTCTAGGGATAGGCTTTGTCATAGGATCTGCTATCATACTATGCGTAGATATGTACTGTAAGTTCACATCTTTTCGTGCTACCATGTCTTTAATAAAATTGTACTTGGTATCTATGTGTTTGGTCTTGCCATGATATTTTGGATCTTTAGTGTATGCTATCGCTGCTTGGCTATCACAATTGACTAACAATGAGCTTGCAGCATTCTCGACAACACCTAAATGATCCAAAAATCTCTTAAGCCAAACTCCCTCTTGTACTGTTGCTGACAATGCCACGAACTCGGCTTCCATGGTGGATAATGCTATACATGTCTGTTTCTTACTGCTCCAAGATATGGCACCATTATTCAGTAAGAATGCAAATCCAGAGGTAGATTTCCTTTCGTCTAAATCTCCTCCCCAGTCAGCATCTGAGTAGCCTTCAAGTCGCAGATCCTTTCCTTGATAACTCAGAGAATAATCAGCAGTACCCTTTAGATACCTCATAATTCTTTTGACGGCTTTCCAATGTGCTTGACCTGGATTGGATTGGTATCTACTTACCATTCCAACTGCAAAACATATGTCAGGTCTTGTACACATCATAGCGTACATTAAACTCCCAACAGCACTAGCATAAGGAACTCGTTTCATTTGTTCCTTCTCTTGTGGAGTCTTAGGACACAACTTTTGGCTCAATCCTTCACCTTTTGCAATAGGAGTATCCATGGGTTTACAGTCATGCATACAAAATCGTTCAAGAACTTTATTTATTTAAGTCTCTTGCGAAAGAGACAATAATCTCTTTGAACGATTTCTTGAAATCTTAACTCCAAGAATATATGCAGCTTCACCCATATCTTTCATCTCAAAATTGGATGATAACCAACTCTTAATAGTATTAACCAACTCCTTATTGCTTCCGGCAATCAGTATGTCATCAACATATAACGATAAGATCACAAATTGATCTTTGGATCTTTTGATATATGCGCAGTGATCTTCATCAATCATTGTAAAATCATAGGCCACTATGGCATTATGAAAACGCGTATACCATTGTCTTGAAGACTGCTTAAGGCCATATATCGATCTCAAAAGTCGACATACCTTTTGTTCTTGGCCTTTCACAATGAAGCCATTTGGTTGCTCCATGTAAATTTCTTCTTCTAATTCTCCATTTAGAAAAGCAGTCTTTACATCCATTTGATGTAATTCAAGATCCATACTTGCCACTATTGCCAGAATAAGGCGAATTGAGGTAAATCTCATTACAGGAGAAAAAGTTTCCTCATAATCAATTCCTTCCTGTTGATTATACCCTTTCGCCACGAGGCGAGCTTTATATCTTTCTATTGAGCCATCAGCTTTTCGCTTTATTTTAAGAATCCATTTATTCCCAATAGCTTTGCGTCCTTTTGGAAGATCAATCAGTTCCCAAACATGGTTTGACTTCATTGACTCCATTTCTTATTCCATTGCATCTATCCATTTTTCCTTATTATGGCAACTTAGAGCCTCATTTACATTCCTTGGCTCATCTTCATCTTGTGGAGCAACGATGAAAGTTTCCCCTTCAATGTCAAAACGTCGTCGGGGAACACTTTTGCGACTTGTTCGCCGTAGGGGAGATTGTACACGTAGCACATCATTCTCCATTTTGCTCCCACTTGGATTAGATAATGACGGTATCGTCTCATCAAACGGTTGCAATTGAGATTGAGTCGAATTTAATTCCTCACTTCTCACATTGTTCCCATTTGGACGAACTTCATCAATTTCATTATCAGAATCCAAAGTTTCAAATAGTGAGTAATCCTCACCTATTTCGCCCTTAGTAGGAAACTCATTCTCTAAGAATGTGACATCTCGTGATTCAAATTCAGTTATACTCCCACTTTCTTGCTCACCTATAAACACGTACCCTTTTGAGTGCTCTGAGTATCTTATGAAAATACTCTTCTTGCCTCTGGGACCCAGTTTCCCATATTTATGAGAGGGCTCGTGAGTATAAGCAGCACAACCCCAAGGTTTAAGAAAATTTAAATCAGGTTTTCTACCTGTCCATAACTCATACGGAGTGGAAGTAACTGATTTAGAAGGCACACGGTTAAGTACATAGGCAGCAGTTAACAAAACATCACCCCAAAAGGTGATAGGTAAGTTAGCTTGTGCCATCATAGACCTAACCATTTCCAATAGGGTTCTGTTTCTCCTCTCGGCAACACCATTTTGTTGAGGAGTATATGGAATAGACAACTGTCTTTCTATTCCTTTTTCATCACATAAATTTCTGAACTCATCATATAAGTATTCTCGACCTCGATCGGATCTGAACGTTTTTATTTTCTTGTCTAATTGATTTTCTACTAAATTCATAAATTTCTTGAAGCAACTTAATGCCTCAGATTTATGAGAAATCAAATAGACATATCCAAATCGAGTATAATCATCTATGAACGTGATGAAATACACAGCCCCATGCCTTGCTCTTACATTCATTGGACCACAGATATCAGAATGGATTAGTTGCAAAGGAAACTCAGCTCTTGTACCCTTTCCAAATGGTTTCCTTGTTGTTTTCCCAGCCAGGCAATGCTCGCAAATAGGCAAATCAACTTTTTCAATATTGCCTAATAAGCCCTCTTTGGCTAATCTTTGCATTCGTTGTTGGCCAATATGACCAAGTCTAGCATGCCACATATTCACATCATTTTCATAAGAGTTGGTAGATGTAAATAGGGAATAACAAACGTTAACATTACCACAGTCAACATCTAGAACAATGAAACCATTCAAAAAGTATCCACAACCATAATAATTCATACCCAGATACAAATCAACACCACTGATATGAAAGTTCAAATTAAAACCAAGTCGAATCAACACTAAAACAGACACTAAGTTCCGACGAATTTCCGGAGCATATAATACATCATGTAGGAACAAAGTGCGTCCACCACGCATAATTAACTGGCAGGTGCCAATTCCTTTAACCTCAGCTCTGGAGTTGTTCCCTACATAAATCCATTTAGTTCCCGTTGGAACTCGTCGGAATTCTACGAAGGCATCTCTGTCCTTCGCTACATGGTCTGTTGCTCCCCGAATCTACAGTCCACAAAGGATTAGACTCAGTTAAAAATACAGAACTTGACACATAGACAAGGTTCTCATTAATGCAAGGGGAGTTTACCTTCTTTGGCTCGCCGCAATCGCGAGCGAAGTGTCCCTTCTTGCTACAGTTGTAGCATTTCACCCTCGACATTTTCTTTACAAAAGAACGCTTTCTTTTGTCATGTTGATTGAATTTTGGTTTCTTACCCAAAGAACTTGCTCCCTTGCCTTTCTACTTCATAAACCTTTCGACGCGCTTGCGCTTGGAGCTTAAAGCCCCTTGTGAGCTAGAACCAGCATAATAAATGTCGGTTTCTGGTTTCGCCGCCAAGAGGCGATCCTCTTCTAACTCAAGATGGCGCATGGCATCTTCAAAGGTCTTGATGTTCTCATTATGGGTTAGGTGCACCTTCATGTGCTCCCAGCTTTGAGGCAAGGAACGGATCACTGCTTGCACTTGCTGTTCATCAGACAGAATGTGTCCAGCATCTTTCAGCACAACGATCATGTTCGACATCTTTCTCAGGTGTTGTTTCATGGACTGACCATGAGGCTTCTTATACGAGTCAAATCTTATAGTGAGCTGTCTCAGCTTGGTCACTGATGTATGACCAAATCTCGCTGCTAATGCTTCCCACATCTCCTTAGCATTCTCAAAACGCCTGAACTCTCGCATGATATCATTCTCCATGCTACTCAGCAACGTGATGCGAGCAATCGAGTTTTTCCTTTTCCATACAGCAAATGCATCTTTATCTCTCTTATGCTGTGCAGTGTTCCCATCCTCAGGTTCTTCCATCAGTTGGTTAAGAGCTTCTAGTGCTTCTTGTTCTTCTAGCACGTATTGGATTTTCATGTTCCATATTTCATAGTTCTCGCCGTTCAATTTCTCTCCTTTGTTCAACTCAGCTACTATGTTCTTAGTTGCTGAAGCCATTGAATCTGAACAAATCAGACAGGCAAGCACGAATTATTAATGCCACTTATTTATGCATCAATTTTTACATAAATTGATTATATTAATGAATAATTCCACATAGGCTTTAGATTCGAAAGTTCACTATGTTCCCAATCATCATCCAAAATCCTAATGTGAAAATTATCGTTAATATAATCATTAAGGTAAAATTACGTTCTTTAAAGTTACTAAAACTTTTAGAACTCCCACTCAACCACCTTATTCTAATAAGACAGATATCATAATAAAATAGTATCATAAACTATTCACAATAATAAATATCCATCAATATTCATTCACTAAGAACTATTTACTTTAGGAATGAAAAATAACATAGTAAAGAAATATGAACACCAACATGAACATAAATATCCACCTAGGATATCTTAAACTGAACTAAGATAAAAAAAAATAAAGTCAACGAATCCTAACTATCCAAAGTAACTAGGAAAAGACTCAACAAATGCCTCATAGTCAAAACCCTTTGAAAGATCGATGGTCGTATCGGGTAGCCATGAAAAGACCGTCGGAAATCCCTTGGGTTTTCCCCATGGCGCATTTATTCTGCGCCAGGATGAGTTCATCCCAAGAGTTGACGTCTTCTTTGCCCCAATCCTTATTAATTCCTTCAGAAAATCCAAAGCAAACTGTTTGTATTCTGGAATCCATGGGACATTCCCGTCATCCCAACTTCCATCGTCATAAAAAATTATCTCCGGACCCTTCCACAAATCATCAATCAGCATTTTCCACTCATACGGAAGAGTAGTTCTTAGGGCATCAATCTTCTCTGAATCCAACATATGGTATCCTTCCGAGATTATATCCCCAATTAGCTTGTTAACCTTCATAATGTGCATTTCCATGTGACATCCATCCCACCGATAGGCAGCTAAATCAGCTTTCAACTTCTCAAGAGAATTCAATTGTTCATCCATCCTCACGACTATCGGTGCCCTGCAACAAATGCAGAACAATAAAGGATTAACATATAATCCATTGAACGTCACAATAGACAGTCCAATATGCACATATTGTCACCAAAAAAAATGCTCCAATTCGAGCTTCCACGCATCTAATCACGTGGACAGAAATCTGTTTTTTTTTTTTTTTTTCCGCCGGTCAACGCCTGTCAACGGAGGTCAACGACGGTCAACGCCGGTCAACGGATGACCGGGTCAGGTCAACTGTCACTGGGTCGGGTCCGGGTCACGGGTCGGGTCACAGGTCGAGTCATGGGTCGGCCGCATGGCTGACGTCAGCCACGCCCCACACACGCATACATGGCGCGTGCGTTGCACGCGCGCGCAGCAACCGCAGCGCACGTGCAGCGCACGTGCAGCGCACGTGCAGCGCACGTGCAACGCACGTGCCGGCGCAGTCGCCGCTTGCGGCGGCGCGTGGAGGCGCGTCCGGCCTCCCCCGGAGGCGTGCCACCTGTCGTTTTGCTCGTCTCGACGAGCACTACGACCCTACACTTTCAAAAAATAATTTTGACGCACGGAAATCGAGAAAAGATCTCGAACAGTACGATCGGGTGTCGGTTTCTCGTACCCGAGCGTTCGTCGGCGCCGTTTCACGAATTCCGGCCAATATACCGTGTTATAAGCATATCAAAAGATCAGGAAACAAGAACACATGCTCTGATACCAATGAAGGAAACAAATTCCTAAACATAATACGAAAATTGCGGAAAAACGTGCCCATTCTACAACTTGAATCACTGATCGTTCGAAGTATATCACGTAAACGAACATACCTCTATGCCACAGATTAAATGCACTTATCGCAGCCTCGAGAGAGAACAATACTTTGATTGTTGAACAAAGTCCCTTCTTGCTTTGTCCTCTTGTGAGAATTGAGTTTCTAATCATTAGAATGAAACCCTTACCCTCACTTACGTGTGTTCTCACTTTTTGTTTCTAGACAATAACTGCCAAGTGCAGTTACTTTCTTTCATGGGCTGGGTTAGCCCATTATGGGCGGCCCATTATCCACAAAGATAATAAAAACCCATCAGCTTCCGAATTGGTCCACGAGGGAATTCTCTCTCCCGGTCCTCAAACCCGGCCGAGCGAATTGCCGAACATCTTATGGGACAAAATACTGGAAATGCATGGCCGAGGTGTGATGCTCGTGCTAGAGAAGAGATTGTGTGCCACTGACGTGAAGCGAGACAAAGGTTGGTTTTCGATACCCAAGGGAAAGCTGCTAGCAAATTTCTTGACCAGCGAAGAGATCCGAACCCTAGACAGCAAGGAGGCAATTACAGCTTCCCTAATCGAGCCTTGTCTACAAGTACGCCGCGGGTTGCAGCTCAAGAAATGGAATAACAAGGGGAAATATTTTTCTTATGTATTGACCAAGGAGTGGACCGCTGTTCCCCACCCATTTAAGCGGAACCGACTCAAAGTGGGTGGCCTCGTGCAGCTTTGGTCGTTTAGAGCGAATGGGGACCTTTGTTTCTGCCTCTTGAACGTGGAAGCTCCCCCGGCTGCAGTCGAAAATATGGCTAAACATGAAGGATAATTATTCTGTTTTATGACGAAGTTGAAGGAATTTCTCGATCAAGTTTGGAAGTCATTATGATTGTGGTCGTTTAGTTCGAGGATCAACAATGATTGTCGGTGACGTTGTTGTTGTTGTTGCTATTACTGTTGTTTTTTGTGGAGGGTTCCATTGTTTTTCCTTTTTAATCTTTAAATTCTATGGGATTTTGCTTCTTTTTTTCCCTCTTTTTGCCCACACATTTGACTATGTCCCTCAACTTTTAGCGATGTCACGTGTAAGTTGAGACGGCTAAAAGAAAATAGTTTTTAAAGTCATCGGAGATCAAAAAGCAATTCGTCTGCAGTCACTGATTTTTAAGGACTTTAACGAACCGTTTCGCTAAATACTTTGTAAATACTTTAACATGAGCATTTTCAAGTCAAAATCGACCGGAATGATTATATTAGAATTTCGCGTAAAAATTTAAAATCAAATTAGCATTCATACAATAGATTTAGGATTGATTAAGTAAATCTCCTCCCTTGATGACATGTGCACTAAATAACCATCCAAAGATTATACAAATAAGATGATCATAGCTAATTTAACATTTCGAAAACATGATTATGTTTACATTAACCATGTCTACCGCTCTCCTACGAAAACCCCCCGGGGACCGCTTTTGTTTTCGAGATCTAATCATGAAATTTTTCGCGAAGGGCTATCCCGATCAAATCAATCCATGGACTATTTTGACTTGACGATTGGTACGGCAGCTTTCTCTTCCATATCACCCTGCATGCATGATGCCTCTTTCCTCCAACTACCAGTTCAAGTTTCAACAACCCTCTCCTTTGCCGCAATCCTTGCCTTTCTTCGCGATTGGGAACAAGCGTTCTCTAATTCCTTAAAGAATTCCATCAAGCAGATTATAGTTTTCAAAACCACCTTGACGATTGTTTAGGGCACTTTCCTTGTTTTCTTAAGGGTTAATACCACGAAAAATTATAAACTGGTACATCTGTGATAAATTTATTCCGAACTATTTTTCTGACTACAAAAGACTCTAAATTGGTACACTTATGACAATTTTACTCCGAACTAAATTTTTTACCACAAAAAACCTTAAACCGGTACACCTCTAACAATTTTACCCCGAACTAATTTTTTTAACCACCAAAAACTCCAAATTGATACACCTGTGATAAATTTACCCTCCGTAAGTTTCCGTTAAATTTTATTGTCAAATTGCTAAGTTTGATGATACGTGACAATTAACGGGTATACCAGTTTGGAGTTTTGCCTCTCTATTTATCACAAGTTTATCAATTTGTGATTTTTCGTAATATTAATCTAATTTAACGGAGGGTAAATTTGTCACAAATGTATCAGTTTAGAATTTTTTGTGGTCAAAAAATTAGTTTGGGATAAATTTATCATATGTATACTAGTTTTGGATTTTTGGTGGTAAAAAAATTAGTTCGGGGTAAATTTGTCGCAGATATACCAGTTTAAGGTTTTTTCTGATCAAAAAATTAGTTCGGGGTAAAATTGTCACAAGTGTATCAGTTTGGAGTTTTTCGTGGTATTAACCTTTTTCTTAAATATCTGATGAGCTAGCATGTTTCGTTGCAAAGTGGGACCGCCCCCCTCCCCCCCCCCCCCCAAAAAAAAAAAAGATGCTCCAATATAAAGGGTGATTCATTATTTTATGGATTGAGCACACGCTATTTGTTTTATGAGTAAGGGTGGGCACTAGATCTAGGTTCGACCCTTGGATTGAACCGATCATGAAACTCTTTCAATTGTACTGCTGTCAATTCAATCATAATCTTTTTAATTTTGCCATTTAAGTCCTAGATCTTTGCGAAACTCCAACGTAGTCCTTCCGGCCAATTTTCGCCGGTCATCCGACGTGGCATGTCAGTGATTTTCAGCGAAAATTGGCAGGGAGGACTACATTGGAGTTTCGCAAAGGTCTAGGATTCAATTGACAAAATTGAAAAGTTTATGATTGAATTGACATCAATACAATAGATTTAAGACAAATGGTCCATGAATTTTGGCTCAACATGTAATGTCGTTCATGAACTTTTAATTTATTTTATGTAGACCATAAGACTATTTGAAAATGTTCACTATTGTCTTTGAACTTGAAATAGTGGAAGGAAAACATTGAACATTGAACATTTTCATATAGTACAATGATTAAATTGAACATGTACCAAAAGTTTAAAGATCATTCTAAACAAATTAAAAATTCAAAGACGACATTGCACATTAGGTCAAAAATCATGGACCATTTTTGTCATTTTCTCAAATAAAAAAGTGAGCCGGTTTAATTCCTAGTTCTGAAAATTTGTATTGGCATCGTAAGTCACAGACTCACAAGGTCGGTTCTCGGAACCGATCCCCCCGGTGAGTGGTGTGTTTTTCGTAGAAAATAACATATTTTGGCAATGGATGGCTTTTTTGCACGCACATCACACTTTCACTTTTTCAAATTACCTCGTCAACGAACTCGAAGCATGGATATAACCGTGTGTCCAAATCGAAAATCTTTGATTTGTCTCGTCAAAACATTCACGTGAAAATCCTCGTAAAGAAAGGCAGCGAGATTCCAAAAGAAGTCCTTGTGGTTGTTTAATATTTCATTTTAGCGTGCATTTCATGTGCTCATGTGGGAAAAATTATCAAAAAAGTCATACATCTATTGTAAGGAAGCCAATTTAGTCTTAAACATTTAAATATGACCAATTTAATTATAAAACTTTTGACGATTTGGCAATGGAGTTATTATGGCCAATTTTGATAAAAAAAAATCGACGATGTGGATGCTGGCCGTCCTACGTGGCAACGCCAATGCTAATGTGGATAATTTTTTGCATTTTTTTAAATTTTTATGAATTTTTATTTTTATTTTTCTTTTCTTTTCCTTTTTTTCCTTTCCTTTTCCTTTTCAACTCTAGGCTGGTGAGGTTAGTCATGCCACGTAGTACGGTCGGCATCCACGTCATCAAATTCCGTCCAAAATTGGCTCGAATGATTTCATTGGCAAATCGTTAAAATGTTTGGAACTAAATTGGCAAAATTGAAATGTTTAGAACAAAATTGGTTGCTATACAATAGGTTTATGACTTTTTTTATAATTATCCCGCTCATGTGAAGGATACAGTTTCAAACATTAGGAAGAATGACCTAGATATCACCTTCATAATCTATGAACCTTGTTATTTAATATAACACATGGAATGTAAAAAATAATGATTACTCTCATTTATGTTAATATATCACTTAGTGGATGCAAACGTTTTAATTTTGAGTTGGAAATGAAGCATGAAGCTAATTACACAAAGAATCGGCAAAAACTTTTTGGTCAGAAGATGGGGCGGCTGCGGCAACGCCAGCCTTTCCCTTGAGTTTGCCGATGTTCTATCATATGGGTGAGTGAGATTAGGAGCAACTGAGCACAGCACCATCTTGAATATAACGTTATGCAGTGATTTGAGATCTGTTGACTATATATACCGTTTCTCTGTAAAAAAAATACAAATATGTATATGTCAACCTGCCACTATTAAACTTAACTTAGGAATTACCGCCATTATATTTTTAAAAGTTACTAATGATAGATAGGATGAAAATTATATTTGTGATGCCTAGCCAAGGACAAAATATAGTGATTTTCTAATTGCTAATGGATTTGTAATTACCTTTTGATATTAAAATAGTATATCGCAGCGGATTAATCGATTTTATGTGGCCCATCACCTTTTTTTATTTGAAAAGATAATAAACCAGAAAAGAAAAACTATCCATTTAGGCGTATATACAATTTCCCTTCTCATGCAAAATTCATGCAACTTTATCACTGTGATCTCAAAAAAAGAAGAAAATTGAGCAAAAGAAATGGAAAAGAGAAAGAGGGAAAAAAAAAAAAAAAAAGCGCCCCTTTGTGCCTGGAGCCCCCAGCCATATTTTCCCGCCAAATCCGCCTCCACCCTCCCCACGCGAAACCCCCGCGGGGCGCCGCCACGTGGCGCCCCGATCACCGACGGCCTCCCCTACAAAATCTCAACCGCAGCCGCCACGTCATCGCCCAGCGTCCCCCTTCCACTTGTCATGTTCCCTCCCCGCATATCAAGAAGGCCCTCCCGCGACCCCACGTGCTCCAGTCAGGCAACCCCTCGACGCGCCGCGGTCTATCATTGGCTGACGAAAGTTCCTCCCGGTGAGTTCGCCCCCAGGCGATCTTCCCCGCCGAGCCGTGACTATATAAAGGGCACGCGTACACCTCCGCGTCGATCCTCCTCCAGGCTCCCACAACAGATCCGCCGTACCACCAAGATTCTATTTCTCTCCGCAACCGAAAAAAGAAAATAAAAAAACCAGCAAAGGAAAAGAAAAGAGGAAAAAAAAATAGCAGATAATATATTTTTTTTTCCTGAGCTGTTGGAAAGGCTGCAAAAAGAGAGGAGCTCCTTCGTCGTCTTCTCGAATCTCCCATTTTCGGATCGCGGTAGACCAACGAGCCCCGCCCATTTCAACGACCACCACCACCACGCCCCTCTGTTTCCGCCGCCGCTGAAGACGAACCGGGACTCCCACTCCATCAAGAAGCCCTCCCCGTCCTCCTCCTCCTCGACGACGGCGGCTGCCGCGGCTCCGCTCCTCGCCTCCACCTCCGCGAGGCCATCGCACCAGCCGCCGCGAGGCCATCGCAGCACCAGCAGCAGCAGCGCCGTCCGGTGATCTTCTACACGCGCTCGCCGAAGATCATCCACACGCAGCCGCGCGACTTCATGGCGCTCGTATAGAAGCTCACCGGCCTCTCCCGCTCCTCGCCCGACGACGATCCGAAGCCGCCCCCGCCAGCCGAGGCCGCCGCGGCCAACAGCGGCGACGGGGCCGAGGCGAAGGGATCGAAGGCGACCGGCGGAGACGCCGGGAGGAGCGGCGAGGACAACGAGTGCTCGTCGGTGATCACGGCAGCAGCAGCGTCGGGGACTGCGGCCAGGTGAACTCCTGCTTCGCGGCGGCGGCGCCCGGGTTCGAGGCCGCGAACGGCAACGGCTCGTACCTGAGCAATCATCTGCCTTTCGTGCCGCCGAATAATGGTGCGGATTTCCTGTGCTCGAACCAGCCCAGCTTCTACGATTTCAGCGAGGCGACGGCGTTCGGTTTTCCGGCGAGCAACGTGAGGACGAACGACAACGTGTCGTCGTACTCCAGGTTTGAAAGGACGAACAATTTTCGCGAATTTCGAAAAAAAAATTAAAACATTTTTTTTGTGTCTTAAATTCTGGTTTTTCGATTATCTTTTCTTTCTTTTTAATTTAGCATCGATACGCATAAGAAAATTATTATTTCTTTTCTTTTTTTTTGCACTGGGCGTATTCTTGGGGATTCGTTGGATGCCAATAAGAAATTTCAAATTGTTTTTGCTGAATAATAGACGACCCTCTGCACAGAAAATAAAAATTATTCGCAAAATTCAGAGAGTTTAATAATGATTATGGTATGTTATTTTTCCCCTTCTTCACTCCATTTCTGTACATACTACAACCATTGAGGATTTTTTATTTTCATTCCCTTTTTCTCTTTTGGTTCCCGGTAGAGTTTTTTCCATATTGCATCGGAGCAGGAATGAAATTCAGCCGTTTTTGCCGACAAATATTTTTGGCTATATCGTGTCTCGTGTTCTTTGTCGATGGATTGAAGCCGTTCTTCTCGAGTTATGTGATTTACTAATACACGTGGGGTTGGTTTTGGAATCAATTTGTAGAATTAGAAGTGATGCGATGAAACAGCGTGTAAGATGTTCAAGGATCATAACTATTGATATTTGCAGAGATATTCT
This sequence comes from Syzygium jambos, assembly GCA_031216235.1. NCBI lineage: Eukaryota > Viridiplantae > Streptophyta > Magnoliopsida > Myrtales > Myrtaceae > Syzygium > Syzygium jambos. Next base: position 5,541,966 of record CM062221.1, read on the forward strand.
ATCTAATGTTCTGGAGATAAGTGTCGTGAAGAGGGGAAATTTTCATATGAATGCAATACACGTACTCAACTGCATTTGGACGTTCGATTTAGTGTATGTAATAGTAGTCAAATGAGATGAGACGGCGAAAAGGATGTAGTGCTGCTTGCTAGAAGAGTGAAACAGCTTTTCTGCTTACCATTTTTATAACCCAGAAAAAAAATCACAATTATCGTGTTCGGTATGTGTCAGTTCGCACCCCGGAACTTATCCAGTCGGGATAGGTTCCCGAAATCGGAAACCGACCCTGTTGACCCTGGATCCAAATCGGTCGATTCCAATGTCAACCGAGGAAGCAGCCGAGTTGTCTAATCCACCAAGCTTCTCAAGCCCTCTGGCCTTAGAAACGCGAAGATCTTCCGGATTATGACGTGACCATCTCCTTCTTGAGTGAACTAGACAGTTCTGCTGACACCCTCGCTGCTCTTACGGACAACAGCCTTCACCATCTTTCCTTGTGATCTTGACAGGAGAGCTAGTTCGACTCAGCAAGCATGCAAGCTTAAGCAAAGAAAGGCGACAAGATCCGATGATCGTTCCAAAATGGTGAAAGGTAAATATAAATTAACCCTGAAATACTAGCATAAAGAAACTGTCAGAAAAACTAGACTAAATCCAAGCAAACTCATCCTTTAGTCTTACTCACTTCAACAGACGAACTCGAGAGAAAATGGCAGGTACCCCAAAGCACCCCACTTGAGAGAGAACACCAAGCAGTGAGAAGAAGGAATCTAAAACAGCAAATGCGTGGAGAATACCACAGATCCAAAAGCCCTAGTGAGTGTCGCCAAAGGGAGGGAGGGAAAGAGCGGTAGAAGGAGGGCGCTGAGTCTGAGGACAAGACAGAGAGAGCGCAGCCGGAGAGTAAGTGAGAAGGGGGAAAGCGCCGCTGGACAGAGAGCAAGTTAGGTCTGCAAGTAAAAGAGAGAGAGAAAGAGGCGTAAATTGGGGTTGGCCGATCAGTACACTGGGCCGGTTCCATCGGTCCGGTTCTGCACCAAGAATAGCAACCGCCCAAAACTGGCCGATTCGGTCTGGTCTGATACTCAGGTTGTGTTAGTGGTCTGCCCTAGGAATCAATCAATGTTGATACTCTAATATTAGTTGTGGATTAGGTTGTGTCGGAAAAATCGACCTTCACTATACTTAGGTAGTCATAATGTCTTGCTAGAGACCGCTTATGACTTGTGGGCCAAAAGGGTTTTGAGCACACTGCTAATGTTTAGTGAACCTACAGGGTCGCACACAATAGCGAACGGATTTAATATTTTCTATGCGCCTCGATCTACTTAAGATGTAGATTTTAATTTATTCTCTTATTTAAATTATCTATGCGGTCGTGCGCGTTATGAGATAACGATTAAACGTGGGCCCAAATCGCCTGGCCCACTTCTTTTAATTCCGCTAGATAATGAGGATATATAAATAGATAGAGAATCGTTCTCTGTCTAGGGTTTTCGACAGAGTATCGAAAATAAAAGGCGTTCAAGAAAAAGGAACTTCAAGATCTTTCGCTAGCACGTGGATCGTTGGAGAATTCCGTTCGTGTGTGTGGATACCGGTAGAGGCGCAACACTTGGGGCGCTAATCCAGACACAATCAGTTATCGATTTATCCTCGATCTCCAAAAGGTACGTTTCGAAATTCCCTCTCGATTTCAATATACACATGGATCCTGTCTAGGGTTCTATATTCCGCTGCGTTGTTTTTCGTTGATGAACCCAACAGGTTCGACCGGAACCGGTGCTCATCACTATCTCAAAAAAGTTACAAATCATCATTTTCCCATTCAATATTACAGGCCCAATATATATCTGTGGTTTTTGCCCCAGTTCAATTTTTGAGGATATATACAGAGATTGGACATATGCGTGTGCATGTAATGTACAAAATTGTGCATGCACGTAAACGCCGCATTTACTTTTTCTTCTTCTCTTCTCCCTCTCTTTCCACGATGACCGGAGCCGCCAGGATAATGAACCACCAATCCTGCAATCTCCTTGTCAACCTTTCCGTGCCTTTTCTGCTGAAAGGGGAATATCTGGTGAAAATTTCCAAGAAAACGAGTAGCGCCGTGTACTTTCCGGGCAAAAAGGCGATTGTCAAGCTGAGACAACAAGAGCAAGGACGAGTTTCTCGCTAGCCTGGAGAACAGGAACATTGAAAAATTTATCTTGGTTCTGGGATAATCCAAACTGCAAAGAGTAAATCGACTATCGACAGAATACGAGAGAGAGAGAGAGAGAGAGGACAAGAGAATGGTAAGAACGGTGAAGGAAGAACCTCTTCCCTGAGGAAGCGAAGACAACAATAATGCACGTAGCTTGAGAAGTATTATGTTCCCATCCTGGATGAGCCCTTCAGCTAGAGAGATTTCATTGTGAACAGCCAACAACTGCTCCACTGACTTCTTCGCTGGATGTGCCGTTACCTTAATCTCACGAGCAGGCCTCCCTCGGTTTTGAAGCCATGCGAGTGTAACTAAAGCCACAATACCGATGAGCACCAGTGCAGTGAAGTAACCGAGCCACCCCCTGCGTTGAACTTCAAACAAGTCTAAACTCAAACCAATAAATATCTATTCGCGCTTCCTCATAACCTGTTCAAAAGCTCAATGATTCGACTAGGATAATAAGAACCAAATCTGCCCTCGAGGATTTTTAGTTCTTAAAATTCGTTTGGTGGGAAGAGAAACAAAAAGGTGACACGCCTAATTTCCTGCTTCCATTTAGGCTTGAACGATGTAGAAGATAGTAAACGTGCAACAGCAAGAGTTACAAGACAGCATGTCTCGACAACCAGAAGGCTTTTCTCAAACAGTCAGAAAGGGGAGCATTAATTAAGGGAGAGCGTTCTGGTACGACCATTTTACCTTCAAATGATGAAAGTGAAACTCAGACAGAATATTGAAGACTTCAGAGGATCATCCCAGTATGCCAGAGAAAGAAGCCAATTTCCAACTGCCATAATGGGGAACATTAACTCCTACAAATGCAAAAGAGTTGACGAATTACTACAATGTCCGCAGTTTTAAAGATGCTGAATAAGGGGAGACAGGAAAGATAAGTAAGTGCTTCGTCATCCCAAAAAGTGAAGAGATGTATCGAGAACCGAAATAGAACGATTACGCAGAAGACAGAAAATAGACGATGCACAAATTTACCCAAGTTCACTATTGAATAGGGCTACGTCATGTAAAGAGATTTCACTATATTTTCGGTTTACAGCCACTCAACTCGTTACAATGATCAGAAAAACAAGTAAAATATATATGTGTCCCAAATGGGCCCAAAACCTAAACCTATACAAAATTTCTTAATCACGCACCATAAGAGCCAGCTTAAATAAAAGCCCAAACCCGTTGAGGTTTTGGGGGTGTTGCCCCCGAGCCCCCGCCCGCTCACCGATGAGCGGGGCAGCCGTCCGCTGACCGGCCAGTGAAACCCCCGTCGGGGTGCATTATCCCCGAACCCCCGCATTCTGCACGCAGGGATCACATATTATCGGATAACACTTCAATTTCCCTAAGCTCACACGGGGCGTATCCGATGTGAGAAATAAGGGTCCTCGAAGTATTCACTAACTCCAACATTCTCCCACTTGGTGGATACTTCGCGCAAATGAGAGCCTTTCCAATATCATTCTTCTTCAATCCAATTGCAGTAGAGCACCATTCAAACTTCACACCTGTGACGGCTTTAGTAAGGAAGTCAGAACTATTTTCTACCGTGTCGACCTTTACAAGCCGAACCTCTTTCTTCTCTACCTTTTCTTTATGTTTCCATTCCATGTACCTTCAAAACATAAAGAAAAATTCAAAGTTCCACGAAGATACTTGAAAACTCTTTTGATCGCATTCCAGTGTTCTCTACCTGGGTTAGACATGTATTGACTCAAGACTCCCACTGCTTGGGCTATATCCGGACGCGTCCACACTAGAGCATACATCAAGCTACCCACTGTACTCGCGTATGGTACTCAAGCCATATCTTCAGCTTCTTCATCCGTTTTTGGACATTGTTCCGCAGATAGCTTGGTCCCTAAAGGTATAGGGGTACCAACAGGCTTGTAGTCTATCATATTGAATTTCGTCAATATTTCTTTTATGTATTTCTCCTGCCCTAGCCATAGCTTTCGTTTCTCATGGTCCTCCTAATCTGCATGCCCAAAATAAAATTTGCAGGCCCCAAGTCTTTCATTTCGAACTTTTTGGCCAACAAACTCTTCACGGAATTCACCATCTTCACACTATTCCCGATCAACAACATATCATCCACATATAGCGTGAGAATGACAAACTAATCGCCCGTTCTCTTCACATAAACGCAATAGTCAGAATTTGAACGCACAAAATTAAGCTGGAGTATGTACGTGTCAAACTTCTGGTACTACATCCTCGATGACTGCTTTGGCTCATATAAAGACTTTTTCAATTTGTACACCAAATTCTCATTTCCTCTTACTTCAAAGCCTTCTGGTTGCCTCATATATATCTCCTCCTCCAAGTCCCTAATGAAGGAATGCCGTCTTTACATCCATCTGTTCTACTTCAAGATTATGCAGCTGCTATAGACAGAACAAACCGTATCGAGGTCAACTTCGCCACGGGAGAGAAAATCTCGTCATAGTCAACTCCCTCAATCTAAGAGTACCCCTTGGCTACAAGCCTAGCCTTGTACTTCTCTACAGTCCCATCCGATTCAGCTTTCGCTTGAACACCCATTTACACCCAATTGCCTTTCTATCCTTAGGCAATTTACACAAGCTCCATGTTTCATTTTTATCAAGGGACTGCATCTCATCTATCATTGCAAGCTCTCACTGATTCGCATCATTCATAGATCTCACCCCTTTTATAGAGCTAGGATCATCTCCGATAATGCTCAAAGCATGAAACGTGCTCAAAGCATGAAAGGTACTCAAAGCACTAAGTGAGTATCGAAGTAGTACCTTTCTTTCCTACGTCGATCTCCTGAGAGCCAGCATGCTATCTATATCTGGGTCTTCATCTGAATCTGCATCCTCGACTTCATTAACCGAGTCCCCTTGGTCCGATTCAAAATCAGACTCTACTAGCGTACCTTGTGAAACCATCTCCATAGTTTCAATTTTAGGACTTTCCTCAAGCACTACCACTTTCTTGGGCTCATCACCTTTCTGTGTGCCAACCTGGGGTTGTGATTCACAAAAGACAACATCCCTACTATATATAATGGTCTTTGATTTTGGATTTCATAGCTTATAGCCCTTGACCCCTTCCTTATATCCGATAAATATGTTCTTCTTAGGCTTGTTGTCAAGTTTACCCCGCTTCTCCTTGGGTACATGAACATATGCATCACACCCAAATACCTGAACATGCGACAAATTCGGCTTCTTCCCAAACACTGCCTCATATGGTGTACGATCATTCACTGATTAGGTCGGTGACCGGTTCTTCAAATAACTGGCTGTGGCTATAGCTTCTACCCAAAATTCTAGCCCCAAACCTGCCCAACTCAGCATGTATCTTGCCTTTTTTATGAGTGACCGATTTAATCTTTTGGCTACCCCATTCTGTTGAGGCGTATATGGAGTTGTTTTCTGCCTTACAATACCATTATCCACACAAAATTGCTCGAACTTATTTGAACAGAATTCACCTCCGTTATCTGTACGAAGGACCTGGATTTTCTTGCCCAATTCGTTTTCAACCAAAATCTTAAATTCTCAAAATTTCTCGAATACATCTGATTTACTTTTAATAAAATAAATCCAATTATATCTTGAAAAATCATCTATGAACGATACATAGTACCTGGATCCTCCAATAGATGGAGTAGAAGTAGGTCCAAAGATATCGTTGTGTATCAGCTCGAGAACCTTAGTTGCTCTTGTACTAGTGTGTTGGAAGCTAACTCGGTTCTGTTTTCCATGGAGACAGTGTTCACAGAATCCGAAACCCATAGAGCATTTTGGAACTCCTTCTACCATCTGACTTGAAGTTAAGGTAGACAGTCCCTTTTCACCGATATGCCCTAACCTCTGATGCCACAACATAGACTTATCATGTCCATCTTCCTTGGCCTCTTCAGAAACGAACCTGCTACCAATAGTCATTGTTTCCCCGAGCAGCTTGTATAATGTCCCGTAACGGACTCCTCGTGCAATCACAATAGAACCTTGAGTCATCTTGCACGAATCCTTATCACAGCTAAAAATAACCCCCGAATCAGCCATCGTACCAACTGATAATAAATTTCTACTCATCAAGGGTATGTGCATCACGTCTGGAATAGGTGCCATTACTCATCCTCAGCTTCACCCTGCCACGCTCGACAATTTGAACTGCAGTATTATCTCCAAGCATGACATCCCCACCATTATATTGCTCATATTCACAAAACCAATGTCTATGAGGCGTCACGTGGTATGAAGCACCGATATCAATCAACCATATATCCTTGTCTGACTGCGCCATACACGCAGCAGCCAAATACATATCTCCTGCATCGACCTCCTTTTTACCTGAGGATGATTCAGTTTCTTTCTTAAAAACTGGCTTGTTTTTACAGTCCCGCTTCACATGGCCCCACTCTTGACATTTCCAGCACTGTACCCTCCACTCCCTACTCTTCGATCGCCCACGAGATTTGGATCTAGACCCTCTCTGATTCAGTCTTCTCTGCTGGCCTTCTCTTAGCCGCCAATGCCTCTTTACCGAAATTTCCCGATCACTGTCTTTGTGTCTCCTCCGATAACAAGGCAGAACATACACTTTCATACGATAATTCCTTATCCCCACCACCGATCACCACAATCAGATTATCCCATGCATCCGGCAGTGAACAGAGCAGTGTTATTGCCTTATCATCATTCTGGAACTTAACACCGATTGATACGAGTTGACTAATCAATGTGTTAAAGTTATACAGATATGTGAAAAACGAGTCGCCCTCATGCATCTGAAGATTATATAGCTTTTTCCTCAAAAACAGCTTATTAACCAACGACTTACTTTGATACAACGACTTCAATTTCTGCCACAAATCTCTAGCTATAGGTTCGGTCATCACATTCATTAGAATTGAGTCTGCGAGACAAAGCCGAATCAACCCCTTTGCTCTCCGATCAATCCGATCCTAGTCTTCAATCTCCTTTGGATCTGTCGGTTTGGAAGTTGAATCCGCTTCCTTCACCGCTTCCTGCACCACTTCCTTCGACGCTTCCTTGCCTATCACGACACCAGGTTGCACAGCAACATGCTTTTCCGTTTCGATTGTCGACCAAAGATCTTGATCACAGAGTAGATCCTCCATCTTCATCTTCCACAGATCAAACCGCGTTCCATCGAATTTTTCTATCTCAATTCGTGATCCTCCTGACATCTCGAATAAACCCTAATTCCTCGAACAACTCCGGCTCTGATACCAATTGAAGGGATGTATCCAGAACCGAAACCGAACGATCACGCAGAAGACAGAAAATAGACGATGTACAAATTTACCCAGGTTCACCCTCGAATAGGGCTACGTCCTGCAAAGAGATTTCACTATATTTTCGGTTTACAGCCACTCAACTCGTTACAATGATCAGAAAAACGAGCAAAATATATATGTGCCCAAACAGGCCCAAAACCTAAACTTATAAGAAATCTATTAATCTCGCACCATACGAGCCAGCTTAAATAAAAACCTAAACCCGTTGAGGTTTCGGGGGTGCTGCCTCCGAGCCCCCGCATGCTCACCGGCGAACGGGGCAGCCATTCGCTGATCAGGCAGCGGGGCACCCGTGTCGGGGGCGCTGTCCTCGAACTCCCACATTCCGCACGCAGGGATCATATGTCGTCAGATAACACTTCAGTTTCCCTAAGCTTACGTAGGCGTACCGGGTGTGAGAAACAAGGATTCTCGAAGTATTTGCCAACTCCAACAAAAAGAAGCCTAAGAATGAAAACAACCATAAAACCATCTAGTGATACCTTCATCACAGCTAAATTTGTATCAATGCCATTGACTTTAGGTCCATCACAGGCTCTCGCGCCGCTACCACTTCTTTGTAGTTGTCCCCACATTCCTTCACCGCTCTTTCCAGCAAACTCAACTGTCCCACAGAAATCTCACCAACAGGAAGGCCTTCCTTACTGAGATGACTTGAACTGTTACCAGATAAAAAGCCCAAGTTGGAAATCATGGAGACAGATGACATTGGGTACATCCTTCCGTCAAACCTAGAATCACTTTTTCGGTCCGACTCCCTCAAGCATAACAACTTTGCCAGTGCTTCCTTTATTAGGTCTCCCCCCGGAAGTTGATCACAAAGACTGAACATCAAAGGAGCCTCATGCCAAAGAGGACCAGAGATATTCATATTTTGAATGGCCTGTACGCGCAAGATTCCAAGGATAGCCTTGGAAATTGCCTCATCCCTTTCAAAACCAGTTATCTGGAATTTGTTTGTGAACCTATGCACATATAAAATCTCTCCGACAATTGCCAGCTAATAATACCGGCGTTTATGACCTTTAAGCTCAGGAAACTCGATAGTGACTGGTTCTAATAGAACAGCGTCTTTTTTCCCTCATTTATCCTCACATATTTCTAATTTATTTTTGGCACGGTTCATGTTTGTGCAGTCCTGTTGAAATTCAAGTGATTGATTTCTTTATAACTTGTGATATTTTCTATCCGGAATCGCCACTTAACTCGTCTTCTTAATTGAAAATCGAAGAAACAACTTTTGGTGAAAGATATTTTGTCGCGGAAGAAAGTCCGACTAAACATCTTTTTAGTACGCTCGGTGGGACGAGAGTGGTTGATTTCCTTATAACCTACGATATTTCCTGTCCGAAATCGTCACAGAACCTGTTTTTCGGCAGAAGATATTTCATCGCGGGAGAAATTTCGGCAAAACATATTAGAGTACTAAGTTAAAGACGAGCCAATTTTTTTTAATGCAGGAAGACAAATAGATGAAAAGATGCTTCATTTAGGCACAGATCGATAATAGATGAAAAGATGTTTCGAACCATAGCCATTAAGGGTGTCATGTAAACGAAATGCACGCACCAAAAACGGGTTGAATTATTAACGTCTTTGTAATTTTGTCGACTGATTCGATCGGTCACATTTGCTTCCCTAGAACCCAGCTGTCTCCCTTTCGACATCGCTCTTCCTCTCGCCAACTTAAAATGTTCGTTCTTCGGTCGTCTCCACGTGTTTTTTTCCTTGTTTACGAAATGCGCGCACATATATGTTCCATCGACATATCCATCTTTCTGATGATTCCATCCACAATTTAATAGTTGCACGTATCTTTCTTACGAGTCCATTCCCAATTTCATCTATTTTTTGTGAGTCAACCGATATATCCATCTTTCTTGCGAGTCCATTCACAATATCATTTGTTTTTTTCCTTGTTTACGAAATGCGCGCACATATATGTTCCATCGACATATCCATCTTTCTGATGATTCCATCCACAATTTAATAGTTGCACGTATCTTTCTTACGAGTCCATTCCCAATTTCATCTATTTTTTGTGAGTCAACCGATATATCCATCTTTCTTGCGAGTCCATTCACAATATCATTTGTTTTTTTCCTTGTTTACGAGTCAATGGAGTGACGTATATGTCAAAACATAATGGATTTCCGTTATGCGAATGGTGGAAGGGAGGGGGACGCTGGGCGATGACGTGCGTGCGCTACAGATTTGCCCATTGTTATGAGATTTGGTAAAATGGCCAAAATGTTCCTTTGGACTTGAATTCATCACTATGAAATTTAGGTTTTTGTAGGATTTTCCGTGCCTTTGCAATAATTAAGGCCCAAAGAAGGCACCGCGCACAAATAATGGGATTGGGACAAGCATATAGCACAACACGGGCAACCATCTTGTCCGTCCAACTCAGCCGGTGGCATGTCTAGGTAATTTCCTGAAAGTCAGAGGGCTCTCTCGCAGGTACAATACTATAAAATACGTATCTCAATGCAGCATTGTCAATTCAAAGGCGGGTTCATGTCCAGTTTGACATTACGCTTCTTCCTCCTTCCTCCTCCCTTGAAACAGCAAGAAACGTTTGGCGATCAGAGGGGTCGGTTTAGTGGCGGCGGCGGCGGTGCTACTCTGCTGCGCCACCTGCCGTTGGGTTGTGCCGTCATCGACGGTGAGCTTTCGAAACTTGGACATACTCAATTGAAGTGCACGAACTCGTCGACATTGATATGGGAATATTCTGTTTACCCTTTCATTCTCTCATAAGTTCATCACTCCTCAACTACTGTTTATTTTAGTGTGGCTTCTTGTTTCTTTTTGGGTTAGGATTGTGTTTTGCTTAAGGAAAAAAAATGATCCGAAAAGAAAAAAAGCTTTCTTTAACCCACTCAATTTCAGATATCGTCCTTGGATTGAGAACTGACTAAAGTGTAGTTCAGCTCTTATTCTGTAAGGAAAAACAGTTTTAACCAGAATCCCTTTCACCCAACTCAGAATCCTGATGGAGTCATTCAGATGGGTCTTGCAGAAAACCAGGTCTGGTAGTGGCAAAAGCTCTTTGTTATAATAATCAGCTTTCAGTGATGATATATATGACATTGCCGTAAGACAGTAGCATGCATTGCCCATTCGCACACTCTCACACACATGGCTTCACAACTTTGTTAATGGTACCCTTTACATGGCTTCATCTTCTCTTTGGTTCTTGGCGCAGCTCAGTCATGGATGTGAACTCGATCTTTAGCTAAGCAAATCCTCACTTTGTGAAATTGACAAACCCTCCTAAGCAAATCCGCATATGAGCGTTGTGTTTTTGCATCTCGTTAAACCATTTATATCATAAACGCCCTTCTTCAGGCCAAAAAAAAAAAACGCACTTCTGTTTTGAGGTTTTATATATGCCAGTAATATACAGTGAAGTTGACAAATTTTACGTCTCAAAGTTGAGCAGCCCAAGCCGTCGCAATCTCATGGGGGAGAGAGAGATGGAAGTCCATCGGTCATCGCTCGCTGTCTTGGCGAGAGCGTCTTTGCTAGTCAGCGAGGGACTGCTAAGTCTCTCTCCCACGGCTCAAACCCGACCGATCGAATTGCCGAGCATCTTCTGGGACAAAATGCTGGAGATGCATGGCCAGGGTGTGATGCTCGTGCTGGAGAAGAGATTGCGGGCCACTGACTTGGACCCGAACCAAGGTAGGCTCTCCATACCCAAGTTGCAGATTCGAGCAAATTTCTTGAGCAGCGAAGAGATCCGAACCCTAGACAACAACGAGGCCATTACAGTTTCCCTCATCGAGCCTTGTCTAGAGGTACGCCACGGCTTGCAGCTCAAGAAGTGGAATTACCGGGGCGGAACTTTTTCTTACGTGTTGACCAGGCAGTGGAACCCCGTCGCGCGCCGGTTCGAGCGGAACGGACTCAAGGAGAGTAGCCTCGTCCAGCTTTGGTCCTTCAGAGTGAATGGCGACCTTTGCTTCTGCCTCGTGAACTTGGAGACACGCTCGGCTGCAGCAGTTGAGTGATGGTCACTCTGTTCTTTCTCTTATGTCTTCATAGGGTCCTCTTCTTTGGTGAGCGTATTAAGATGGCCATCGTTTGTTCATGTTTGCTGTTAGACAATAATACAACTAAAGTTGTAGGTTTCGGCTGACGTTTTCGGTCAGTCTCATCCGGTGATGGACAAAGAAGAGAAGAATATTATCTCGTCTTCTCTCTCTCTCTATCTCTCTCTCTCTCTCTCTCTCTCTCTTCATATTGTGACTCCTTTTGTATTAAGTATATTTCCTGCCTTAATACAAAACTACGTTTGCTAAAATGAAAGTACATAATTTGCGTGTGCCTGAGATATAACTAGCCAAAATATCAATTTAACGTTTTATTGGATGAGTTGCTCAGAATGATTAATATTATGTTAATATTAGAATTTCATAATAACAAATACAATAGTGTGAAGTTCTCTTTGTGCTTAAATATTTATATATAGCTTTTAGTTATAAAATCCGTGCGACGTTATTTTGTTGCACTCACCTAATAATTTTCGTCTTGTTTTCACATGCTTCTCTTGTTGGCGTTATGAGCCAAAATTTTCCCACTTCTCGACAAAGCAACAAAGTACGTTTCCGTGCACTTGAGACGTATATATACACACACACAAAATCCTAATATTATATTTGACTAGTTTCCGAGTCGACTCGGGAACCCGCCGGTTCGGAAATAGGGTCAACCGATTTGGTTCCACGATTCTAAAAACTAGAAACCGACTCTAACGAGATAGATTTTAGATTTTTATCTAGAAACTACTCGCTCCGGAACCGAATTACCATCCGCACGATAAGTTTAGGATTGATTGAGCAAATCTCCTCCCTCGATGGCGTGTGCACTAAATAAACCATCCGAAGATTATACAAATAAGATGATTGTCCCTAATTTAACATTTCGGAAACATGATTATGTTTCATTAACCATGTCTAACGCTCTACTGTGAAAACCGCCGAGGACCGCTTTTGTTCTCGAGATCTAATCGTGAAGTTTTTTGCAAAGGATTATCACGATCGAATCAAGCCATGGACTATTTTGACTTGACGATTGGTAAGGCAGCTTGCTCTTCCGTATCGCCCGGCCAGCAAGATGTCTCTTTACTCCACCGACCTGCCCGTTCAAGTTGCAACCGGCCTCTCCTTTGCCGCAATCCTTGACTTTCTTCTTACCTGGGCGGGAGCTTTTTCTTACGTGTTGACCAAGCAGTGGAACGCCGTCGCACGCCGGTTCGAGCGGAACGGACTCGAGGAGAGCAGCCTCGTCCAGCTTTGGTCCTGCGGAGTGGATGGCGACCTTTGCTTCTGCCCCGTGAACCCGGAGGCACCCTCAGGGGCAGCAGTGGAAAATATGGCTACTCATGAGTGATGGTCATTCTGTTCTTTCTCTTATGTCTTTAAACTGCCTCTAATAAGTGTATTTTCGAATTCATAGGGTTATCTTCTTTGGGTAGCGTACAAAGATAGGACATTTACCGTTAGACAGTGAATTCTGGGTGTTTTTTTATGGTTCGGCCGAGCTTTTGGGTGGTCGATGATGAACCGGCTCACCACGTTTATACAACGGTCCGATACCAAATCCCGTGATGAAATAGATACCGGACAGATAGATTCCAGGGTTGATCGGATTGGTGCCAAAGTTCTAAAAACTAGAAACCGACTCTAACATGATAGATTACTTAAGGCAGTCAGCTTACTTATTCTCATGCCGTATTCATTGCTTTTTTTCACTATTAAAAGAAAAAAAAAATCCTGGAAATTCAAAAGAATTAATTAAGAGCGACATCGTTTTATCTAGAATTGTCCATGTCAGATTATCAATCATGTCACGCAGGACGGCCGGCAATGATTGGACACCACATCAGCGTTTTCAAGTCAAAATCGGCCACAATGATTATATTAGAATTCCTCGCAAAAGTTTAGGATTATATTGGCAACATTAAAAAGTTTAGGACCGAATAAGCATCCGTACAATAAGTTTAGGATTAATTGAGTAAATCTCTGCCCTTGACGGCGTGTACGCTAAGCAACCATCCGAAGATTATACAAAAAAGATGATTTCCCGGAAACATGATTATGTTGCATTAACCATGTTTGACGCTCTCCAAAACAACGACCCCCCACCCCACACCCCCCGCCCCTGCGCGTGCCCTTATCTTTCTATGCAATTGACAAGTGCCAACATCCGTTCTCTAATTCCCTGAAGAAATATCAGCTCGCTTTTTGGTACTTCCCCTTGTTTTCCTAGATATCTGACGGGACCACGTGTTTCCTTCTTTTTTTTTGGTCAGGATAACGAAATCCATACGTACCTTAAGTCTTAGCATGTGAGAATATCGGCAAAGCATCGTAACAAAGTAGACTCCAAAGATTGGGAGGTGGGTAGTGTGTCCAATTCTGAGGCAAGAAATTTTTTCGTTGGTCCTTAATTACCCATTCTGTCACTTTAGTTGATTTTCAATTACAATGAACCTAACTTAATACAAAAAGAGTTTTTGGACGGATCTTTGGCCTTCAAGATAAGCACGTGTACATCCCACTAGAAATAATATGCACATGGGAGAGCTCTCACCATATCTAAAAAATCTGACGGGTGGGACCCCCCAAAAACAAAGAGGAAGGAATCGAGTGGGTCCAATTTAAAGGGCGATTCATCGTTTCATGGATTGAACCGAGCAGGAAGCTCTTTTACAAAAACAAAATCGCTGTTGCACCTAAAGAAAATTGAACCATGCTCTTCAACATCCAATGATATATTTTTGTAATGAGACCGCACAACTTTTATACTTTATTATAAGAATTTGATTGTGTACACAAATTAGAAGGAAAAATTACCAGATCAATCCTAAATATATTATACGGATGTCAATTTAGTTTTAAACTCTCCAATTTTGCTAATTAAGCCTTAATCCTTTGCGAAACTCCAATGTAGTTCTTCCGGCCAATTTTCGCCAGTCATCCTATGTGGCACACTGCTGCGTCAGCAATTTCAGACGAAAATTGATCATAATAAATATTTAAATGGATTTCTTTTATTGGAAAGTTGATGAATTGATTAATTGCAAAACCCGCTACAGGACGAAAGATATATCAGTACATTGTGACGAATCGACAATATTTTGATCAATTTATGGGAAGATATTTCGATCATGGTGGAGCGCAACCGTGACATTTGAACTGCGAATGATATACGGCAAATTTCTATAGAGAGAAAACCTTCGATTAGATTAGTGAAGGAGAATTCTCAAACGCAAGAAATTAAAGAAAAATAGTAGAATCATAAAATATTTCCAATTCACCCAAAAAAAATAAAGGGAAGGATCTATTATGTCAAAATTACATCCTATTATGATAGTCAAGTTGCCCTACGATACTAAACTATTGCAAAAATATGAATTTAGGATCCATAAAAAAAAAAAACCTAACATATGTAGTGCCCTCTCAACAGCAAAAAAAATATCATTAAATCGTGATATTCATTTCTCAAAGTCATAACATCTTACATACTCTCTTCGTCGAGAAAAGAGCGCCCCGAATTTCAACACGTTCAAGGGCGAATATTTTCTTGAAGCACGAAGAACTTCCGACTTTATCCGTCATGATTCATCATAAGATTTAGAAATCCTATGCTCTCGAGAGCTTAGTTATGAAGACGATGTTACATGCCACGTGTTAAGACGTAGCCAACGACAATCCTTTCGTGAGAGTTATTGAGTTCGAACAAATTACCAAATCCCGGACAGAAAAGGTCATTAGGATGAAAACGCATTTCGTTAGAGAATTGCTCTGTTCTGACTCCTCTAACCTATGACCATGACTATGATGACTCTCAATAAGCAAAACTACCCTCATTATCATGTGCTTTTGAAGTGGCTTCTTGGAATGACCTTGTTTCCATCACGTTGAAAACCCCGCCAAAAGTATTTAAGAAAAAACCATATGGCTCCGCATGCAAATCGACGTTGGAAAAGGAGCTCTCAGCCGCTGTATACATCTGACTCGAGACCTTTTCTGCACGAAGAGAATCCACGGGGCAGGTTTGACCACGTCAGACGCCTCCCCTGCCTTTCATACGCGCGGGGCCCATCCCCAAGAACTTGTGGTCAAAGTGGGATTCTTTCCTTCCCCATTTCTCAGCAGCAGCAGCAGTAGACACCCTCGTAGCAGCCACGATGAGAATCGACGCTATACCGACCTCGGCTTCGTTATAACTACGTAGCTGCCGTTGTTAGTGGTCTGCCCCAGGAATCAATCAATGTTGATACTCTAATATTAGTTGTGGATTAGGTTGTGTCGGAAAAATCGACATTCACTATACTTAGGTAGTCATAATGTCTTGCTAGAGACCGCTTATGACTTGTGGGCCAAAAGGGTTTTGAGCACACTGCTAATGTTTAGTGAACCTACAGGGTCGCACACAATAGCGAACGGATTTAATATTTTCTATGCGTCTTGATCTACTTAAGAAGTAGATTTTGATTTATTTTCTTATTTAAATTATCTATGCGGTCGTGCGCGTTATGAAATAACGATTAAACGTGGGTCCAAATCGCATGGCCCACTTCTTTTAATTCCGTTAGATAATGAGGATATATAAATAGATAGAGAATCGTTCTCTGTCTAGAGTTTTTTTTCGACAGAGTATCGAAAATCAAAAGGCGTACAAGAAAGAAACTTCAAGATCTTTCGCTAGCACGTGGATCGTTGGAGAATTTCGTTCGTGTGTGTGGATACCGGTAGAGGCGCAACACTTGGGGCGCTAATCCAGACACAATCAGTTATCGATTTATCCTTGATCTGTAAAAGGTACGTTTCGAAATTCCCTCTCGATTTTAATATACACATGAATCTTATCCAGGGTTCTATATTCCGCTGCGTTGTTTTTCGTTGATGAACCCTAACACTCGTACCATGTAATTGAGCATCTTGAGATCAGAATAGACAGAACAGGGCCAGTTGCACACAGAACGCAGGGAGAGAGAGAGAGAGAGAGAGAGAGGACAAACAACAAGCAGCAAAAATTTTCTGTGCTTTATAACAAGCTGGTTGTGGAGGAGAGAAGCCCTTGAGTTATCTCCTCATATCCCTTTCTTTTCCTCTAGGTTTAAGCCCTTTAACGTTATCTCCCTCTCCGTCCCTCCCTCCCTCCCTCCCACTATCTCTCTCTCTGATTTATCAGAGAGAGACCCAGAAAGCAGAAACCAAGCATTCATTTTTGCTTCTGGGTCTCCAATGGCAAGCTGGGTGCTATCAGAATGTGGCCTTAAACCCCTCCCCAGGATATATACTAACCCCAGAACTGGCCTCACGTCTAGCAGCGCCACAGCTTCTGCCAAAATCAGACCTTTTCAATCATGCAAGAAGCAAACTCTTGGCCTTTCATTGAAGGCCTTGAGCGGGTCGAGGGAAAGAAACTGGGCACTGAATGTGAGCACACCAGTGAAACCCATGTCACTTGGTGAGGAAGCACCGGAAGAAAATGGAATCAATGGGCTCAGCGAAGAGCCGGGTCGGTTTGACCCCAGCGCACCTCCCCCTTTCAAATTGGCCGATATCAGAGCAGCCATTCCGAAGCATTGTTGGGTGAAGGACCCGTGGAGGTCAATGAGCTACGTGGTGAGAGATGTGGCGGTGGTTTTTGGTTTGGCTGCTGCTGCTGCTTATTTCAACAATTGGGTTGTTTGGCCTCTCTACTGGTTTGCTCAGGGAACTATGTTCTGGGCTCTCTTCGTTCTCGGCCATGATTGGTAATCATCACAAACACTTTTTCAATTCTTGAATTGTGGAAGAAATCACGATGACTTTGAACAAGAATCTTTTATCTTGAAGTCCTTGTAATGTTCTTTTCGACCCATTGAAATGGGCATCTCTTTGGCAACTCCGATTTAATTGAATCTGTTTGGACATTTCCACGATTACAGAAGATGTTAATTCTCTTTGCTTTGAGAATATTTTGCTGTAAAGTACGTGAATTTCCAGACGTCTTGCATTGGGAATTTAGTTTCATATCTGTGTTGTAAAAAGTTTTGTGCTTGTCATGTGCAGTGGTCATGGCAGTTTCTCCAATAATCCGAAGCTAAACGGTGTTCTTGGACATTTGCTTCATTCCTCAATCCTTGTCCCGTATCATGGATGGTCAGTTACTAAAGAATTTCTGACTCGTTCTGAACTAAATAGTCGTCCTGCTTCAATAAATTGTCTGATCACCAATTTGGCCTCATCCTCCATGAAAACTGCAGGAGAATTAGCCACAGAACTCACCACCAGAACCATGGACACGTCGAGAACGACGAATCATGGCATCCGGTAATTTAAACATGGGAAATTTCTTCTGTTTCCTGTCATTTTGGTTTCTGTAAATGTATTAACGAGCTTTTTCTTTTAAATCGTCTATTCAGTTGTCCGAGAGGATATATAAGAGTCTGGATAATATCACCAGATTGCTGAGATTCACCTTGCCATTCCCCATGTTGGCTTACCCTGTCTATCTGGTAAAGCTCTTTCTTCAGTTTCTGCTAATATTGTGGGGACTAATAATTTGCTGTTTCCTATGATAGTTAATTGGCAGTTTTTGCTAACGTTGTTTGTATGTTGGTGATGATGAAATTGCCAGTGGGGTCGAAGTCCTGGAAAGAAAGGCTTTCATTTCAACCCGAACAGTGACTTGTTTGTCCCGATGAGAGAAAAGATGTGATCACATCAACTGCTTGTTGGATTGCAATGGTTGCAATCCTTGCGTGCCTTTCCTTTGTTATGGGTCCCGTTCAGCTGCTCAAGCTCTATGGTGTTCCTTACTTTGTAAGCTCTCTCTCTCGCTCTCTCTCGCTCTCTCTCTGATTGTGTGTGTTTTCTAAGTGTTTGATGAAATTCTGATCCCGAATTTGGGTGCAGATGTTTGTCGCCTGGTTGGATGTGGTGACTTATTTGCATCACCATGGCCACAATGAGAAATTACCGTGGTACCGTGGCAAGGTAAACTTTCGGATACTCTCTACTATATAACCTCTAAAGTAGGAGAGCTGGTAGTGAAGGGATATCATACTCCTTTTTTTCTTTTGGCTAACGCATGATCTTTATAAGCCAATGAATGAAGAGTATGGCCTTTTTGCGATATCATACTCCCTGCCTTTGTGTAAGTTTTTGAAAGTATCTCTATCTTGAAGTAATGTGAGATACGAAAAGTCAGAGTGGGGTCGACTTCGAGCTAATAATGTTTATGTCGTGCTCGATTCATGGTCTTGTGTACTAGAGAGTGAGAGAGATTGATTTTGGTGGTTGATAGACAGTAGATTGAGGTTCATTCGTTGTTATAGATATTATTTGGGAAAAGCTCATAAATTTGTCATTCTCTGGACCACAGGAATGGAGTTATCTGAGAGGAGGGCTCACAACCCTTGACCGTGATTATGGATGGATCAACAACATCCACCATGACATTGGGACACATGTGGTTCATCACCTCTTCCCTCAGATTCCACACTACCACTTAATAGAATCAGTGAGTAACTAGTAGTTAATTTTCCGTCTTTTTGGATAAATCATTAATCACTTGTGAGTAAGAATTTTATTTTCTGAGTTGTTATCCACTTCCATTGCAAGATAATCTCTGATATTTTGGCTCATTCATTTGCAGACTGAAGCAGCTAAGCCAGTGCTTGGCAAGTACTACAGAGAACCAAAGAAATCTGGGCCTCTCCCACTTCACTTGCTCAGGGTCCTCACAAAGAGCATGAAGGAGGACCACTATGTGAGTGATTCTGGAGATATTGTGTACTACCAAGCAGACCCTAAGCTCAGTGGGTCTAACTCAAATATCTGAGGATGAATATGAAATGGACTTTTCTGGTATCCAAAACCAATGCCAGAGCCTGCTGATACGACAAATTCTTTCAGACCATCCATTTAGCGTCCCACCCTTATCCCTGAAGACATGTAAACCATTTTGCCACCATCCATTCTTTTGTGTATCCAACAATGAAGAGCCAGATGTTTCTGAAGATTTTTCAGAGGTCTCTCTTGTTGTACAGGGATTATAGAGTTCGTCTTATGTAATTGGAGGGAAAGAACATCCCTAACTTTCTTTGAAGTGAAAAAGACAAAAGAGAAGTTCTTTCCTCGTCATTAGCCTCGCATGATTATTTCCAGGGCACCCTACAGGCAACCTTTAAAAGGACCAGTCTTAAGTAATGGCTCTCAATCCATCCACAATTGTCTTATATTCATGTCACTTTCATCTCAGGATAAATAATTCCCCTAATTGTCTTATATACTAGTATGTACTCTAGTTATACCATTACTTGCGATTAACACATTAAGTTCTCATCACATTCAACTTCGATCGAAATAGTTCAATAGAGTTTCTGGAGAGAGAGAGAGAGAAGCAAACCAATATGGTGTTGGATTTGAATTTTCCCTTCTCAATCAAACCAAATAGTACTTCACCCGTACTAACCAGCATTCACGTCATTCAACTGACTGAGTGGTAGTACATATACACTCACATTAAGCATTGCTTATATAGAAATTACCAGTGTTCCAACAGAATGGTCTCTTAGAAATTTCCCCGTCGGGCAGGACCGAAAGGGTCCGATCTCTTGAAAACCTCCATACAGAGCAACCGGGTCCTCCGTGGAGCTATATGAGAAGCGGTCTAGACTTTGCATCTAATGATGCTTCAATTAACTAACAGAACATCTTCTTTTTTTCTTCATTTATCCTCACGTACTTCTAAATAATTTTCGGAGCAGTTCATGTTTGTGCAGTCATGTTGAAATTCAAGTGGTCGATTTCCTTATAACCTATGATATTTCTTATCCAGAGTCGGCACAAAACTTGTCTCATTAATTAAAAACTGAAGAACGACTTTAGGTGAAAGATATTTCATTGCGGGAGAAATTTCAACAAAATGTCTTTTTGGCACGTTCGGTGGGACGAGAGTGGTTGATTTCCTTATAACCTATGATATTTGTTATTTGGAGCCGCCACAGAACCTATCTCCCTAATTAAAAATCGAAAAACAACTTTCGGTACAAAAAATATTTCGTCCCGAGAGAAATTCTGGCGAAACATCTTTTTGGCATGCCCAGTAGGATGAGAGTAGTTGATTTCCTTATAACTTGTGATATTTCACGTCCAGAGTCGTCACAAAATCTGTCCTCTTAATTAAAATACTAAGAGCGACTTTCATTCCGTGTCTGTCAAATAATCAAGACCAAAAAAAGGGACGAATTATGAATGTCTCTGTAGTTTTGTTGACTGATTCGGTCGATCACATCTGCTTCCCTCGAACCCAGCTGTCTCTTTCGTATTACTAAAGGCCAATTACTTGTTTGATTAGTGATGACAACTCGAAGTGAAAGGCCTAATCCAGCTGGTCCCATTAGGCTCTACATCCGTAACTTTATTTTCAGATATTAGGTTTGCGATACCCATCATTTTTGTTCGTAAAAGAAGTGTTGTAAATGACTATACAAAAGGCTTAAATCATTAGAAAGGCTTTGATGATATATTTCCTGTTATAGACATTGTACATCGTCAGAGTAGTTAATTGAAGAAATCAAGTTCCATGCACTCACTAACATTGCTGAAGCTCGCTAGTTATGGCAAACTAAACGATCTCCATATTCTAGTTTTGCGCCTTTTGTAATTGGGGAAAAGTATCAGAAAAGTTCTAAACCTATTGCATTGGTATCAATTTAATCCTAGGCCTTTTTTTGTGCTAATTTAGTTTTAAACCTTTTGTCTTTGTGCCAATTTAGTCGTTCTTGCTAATTTTGGCTGGATATGACTGACGTGGACACCAGTCGACCTGCATGGCATCGCCAGCGACGACTGGCTAGAGAAAGAAGAAAGGAAAATAAAAAAAAGAAACTAAATAAATAAATGAATAATTCGAAAAATATTAAAATATTATTAAAAATTATCCACATCATCGCTGGCAGTGCCATGTAGGCCGGCCAGTGTTCACATAAGCAATATCTGGCCAAAATTAATCAGAAAAACTGAATTGGCATAAAGACAAAAAGTTTAGCACTAAATTGACATAAAAAAGGTTTATAACTAAATTAACAACAATACAATAGGTTTAGAACTTTTCCGACACCTTTCCCTTTATAACTGTTAAAATATGTCTCATGTAGTGCACGTACGAGATTTATCGTGGCCTCTTAAACATGTAGTCTTCATCCGTCTAACCGCACTAAGATTTTGGATCAGACTTGTCAATGGTGACTATGCAGGAGTTAAACTTTTCTCGGGAAGCAATGTTTTGCCTATGAGTATTCACCTCAAGGTACTAAGTGGTCCGATTAACTTTCACTCTCGACCTTCCGTTTGTCACCACGAGATAAGAGGCCTATGATGAAATTGTAGCATTTCATCACAGATAAGAAGCAAACGCAAAATCATGCGAAACGGTTGTTGTTCGACCATACGATCATCTCATTTTATAGGTGAATCTATATGTTTTTCACGCAACATCATAGCTCGCAACGTAGAGTACCGAGCTAAAGATGCGCCATTCTTTTTTCTTTTTTTAAATATTTGCGCCACCATTCCCTTTGTCTTGACTTGATCAGTGCCTAAAATGTAAGCTGGCTTACATTTTCCCGGTCGGCAAAAGATATTTTGTCGTTCATTTAGGGATGGATCGAGAATACGAAGAAGGGAGGTACACTAAAGTTTTATCTGATCGGTTGCGACGACTTGACCAATTGAAATTTGAAGCATTTGCTTTCATGTTTTTCTTTTTAGCTTAACATTCACGGGGTCCATCTGAGGAAAATTCCACCATGAAGAGGATTGCAACTGTTACTGTTTGTCATTCATTGAAATCTTCGATCAATCACGTTGGTGGGTGGATGGGGGGTGATTGTTCTAGAGTTAAACCCCACCACAGAAGATAGAGATTAACATCCAAATCAGATGTGCTCGGGATGTAGTAAAACTGTTAAATGCGTCTCTTCAAACTAAATCAATCTAATAACAGAAACTCTCGAGGTAAAAAAGTGATTCATTGACTTAATTATGTGCATAAAGATTCTTGAACTTTGGCACCCATTAGCGCACACAAAAAAAAAAAGAGAAGAAGATGAGACATCATAAAAATTGATATTGTCGATTAGAACCCGAAAATTCGTCAAAAAGAGAAGGTGCATATGGTGATCTTTTAGTTCCTAACAGCAAATGATCGTGCATCTGAAACATTGTTCTATCGAAGACTTTGTTGGATGGTACAAACAGAGTGTGCATTGCCTCGTATGATTTGGGATTTGACGAAATCAGGGCAGGCCATGCAATCTGATGCTCCAAAATCGTAAGCCAGGAAAACCCGGTATCAAGTTGCTAGTGGGCAATAAGGTAATTTCCTCGAGGTCAGCGGCCTCTCCCGCAGGTACATTACTATAAATGGATCAAGACGTTGCTGCTGCCTATTATGCTCATACCATTCCGGTCCCTGTTCGGTTTTCACGTTAAGCTTCCCTCCTGCTTCCTCCTCCCCTCGAAACAGCAAGAAAAGTTTGGTGATCAGAGGGTTCGGTTTTAGTGGCGGCGGCAGCGCTACTCTGTGCCACCTGCCGTTAAGTTGCACCCTCGTCGGCGGTAAAGCTTTCGAAACTTGGACACATATTCAATTGAAGTGCACAAACTTTTTCGACATTGATATCTGAATATGCTGTTACCCTTTCACTCCCTCGGAGGTTTATCGCTCGTTTTATATTAGTGTGCTTCTTGTTTCTTTATGGAATAGGAGTATTTTTTGCTTAAGGAAAAAAAAATTATCCCCCCCAAAAAAAAAACAAAAGCTTTCTTTAACCCACTCGATTTCATATATTTCCTAAGTGTCCTTTACATGGGCTTGTATTCTCTTTGGTTCAGGCGTAACTTGTCGTCATGGATGTCAACTCGATCTTTCGCTAAGCAAATCCTCACTTTGTGAAGTTGACAAAGAATTCTTGCCTTCCTTTTAGGGCAGCTGCAAAGATAAATTTATCATTTTTTCTTGTCCATAGTTAACGATTGTAATCTGTTGAGAAATCACTGAAAACGATTATACATTTTGCTCTTCTTGTGGTAATGCAGAATGAAAGCTTATTTTGGTTCATGTCTATTATTTTGGTTGGTTAGGTAAGGAGCGTTTGAGATGATGACTCGAGAGACATCTGCAATTCATTTTAATTTTGGTTCAGCTACAGAGATCGTTTCTTCTGGCAAAGCAGTGCCATGATCTTGTATACAAACGTAAGACTGGAGAAGTTTGGTTCTTTGCCTACTCAATGAAAATTGGCTGATCTAATACAAATCCCTGTAATTTCTTTATTCCGTCATAACTTCATATAAATTGGAACTCGCTCGCCAAAGTAAGGTACACAAATTGCCGATGATTTAAATGAAGAGGGTAGTGCTTCAAATGATGACTGCCATGGCACATTTATGTTATTAAACAGAAGTAACTTTAAAAAATATTTAAGGATGTTTGTAATTTTTAAGGATAATGAATTTCTTTCCTTGGGGCATATGTTACCACATTTATTGTAACGAAAGTATTCTTTTTTTAATTGAGAAAGTGACCACTTTGATGTGAATCTTTTCCATTTGAATTTTTTATTAAAAAAAGATTTTTTTTTTAAATAAAATTGTTTCCACAATAACTTTAACATTATCGTCAAAATTTAACTCAAGAAAGTTGCAGAAATTATTTTTTACCAAACGACATTTCTTTCAAAGCATATTTTACAAAACAGTTTTTATATTTCCCCAAAGCCCTTTAGGCTAAACTGCTTTGTATTTTCTAAAAATCCATTGAAAAAGTTGAATCAAACGCAGTCATAGCACTACTTTATCTTTTCAATGTAAATCCCCTTTAGAAAGTTTTATCATTTAATTATATCTGTTATGTCTTAATGGTGTGAGATGTGAATGACGAAAAAGTATCGAGCATGGAAAGAGAATATAGACCGCATGTTGAGAGATACTCCACTAGCCGATAGATATATTCTCCTCGAGAGAAATAAAGACCCAACCTATCGTTTTTCTTACGGACAAAAAAAAAAAACCTGTCGTTTTCCTTTGTGGGGGCATAATGATTGTGCATGTGATTGTTGCACTATAAACGAAACACTTATGCCATTATTTGACTCGGCTTTATGAATTCGATGCTTTTGAAGCGTCAAACATCAAACGTGCTTTTTTTTCACCTTACCAAAAAAACATCAAACGTGCTTTTTAATGCGAAGAAGAGTTGCCCACTTTCAAAACATTGTTTTGCTTTGTTTGATTTGGGAATGTGTCACTGTCCGTGGCCAAGATCGGAACAAAGGGGACATCATTCAATCTTTTGAAAGAAAAGTAAACCGTGAAAGCAATATGAAGAGATGAAGCGAGTCGGAAGTCCCGACCTGTATTATCATCTCGGTCGGGCTAAATGACAGTGCGAACGGAAACGTCGGGCAGGACCGAAAGGGTCCGATCTCTTGAAAACCTCCATTCAGAGCAACCAGGTCCTCTGTGGAGCTATATGATAAGAGGTCTAGACTCTGCATCTGATGACGCTTCAATTAACTAATAGAACAGCTTCTTTTTCCCCTCATTTATCCTCACATATTTCTAAATAATTTCCGGCACGGTTCATGTTTGTGCAGTCCTGTTGAGTCCATCCATCTTTCTGATGAGTCCATCCACAATTTAACAGTTGCACGTATCTTTCTTACGAGTCCATTCCCAATTTCATTTATTTTTTCCGAGTCAAACGATATATCCATCTTTCTTACGAGTCCATTCACAATATCGTTTGTTTTTTTCCTTGTTTACGAGTCCATGTACTTTAAAAAGACACGTTCGGCCCCGTTGCAATTGTTTTTATCTAGAAACTACTCGCTCCGGAGCCGAACGTGTCTTTTTAATTATTGCCTCTTTTCTCCTTTATTTTCAACTTGAGACGAAACACTTTAAAACAATTACAACGGGGGATCAAATATTAACATAAGATTTTGCCACCAGACCCTGATTGTTCCTGTTTCTCCCTTCATGACATTTAAGGCCACATGACCAATCTTCCCCCCCACCCGCCACCCCGCAACAAGCTGTCGCTTCATTGTTTTTTTTTTTTTCCTTTTCACCGTTAGACACTGTAAACACAAAACTTAAGTGTCGAGTAAGTACAAAGTTCCAAAATCAAGAAACATAGCCACTGGTAGGGGTGTCGAAAACACGAACCCGAATCGAACCGACCCAATCCAATCGTGCGGCTATATCATGTTCGGGTCTTGTTATGGGTAGGGCCAAGCACATATATTCATTATTTCGGATCGGGTTGGGTATCATGAAAACCCGACCCGATCCGACCATTGACACCCCTAGCCACAGGTTTGGTACCAAATGCACAGGGAATGAGCCATGCGAAGCTAGCTAGTAAGCTCACCATCCACTGTGGGTCTCTTTGAGTAGTCCCCGTGAGTAGGTGGCCACCTACGGTCACCGTAAAATATTATTTTCCCGAATGATTTCCCATTAAGAGATTGATTGACATAAGGGATGGCGTGTTTTCGGGTTGACAAAACCGTGGAATTTGTTGACGTCGGGTTCGAGAATGTGTAGGTGCGCACATCAATTGGATTGTCCCCATCACGAGTTCATACACTTCCCCTCCGATTTCGAGCTATTCTTTATGGATTCCGGCCTTAGGAGAGTGTGATTTGTGATCATCACTAAGTGGATACCAAGATTATTGTAGCTCAAAAGGAAAACTTTTATGAAGACACGGTTTTGGGTTTTTATAATATATAGGTCGAAAGAAAACCTTTTTTCGTTGTGGATACCACGAAGCTAAATGTCTGTTTAACAAATCTATGATGTACTGTTTTTTACAAAGCAAATCAACCTGAGTGTCGATGAAACTAGATCAGTGAGATCTCCACAAAACCCTTGATACAGTTGGATCACATGCCGGAAAATGTAATAAGATTCAGAGAATGGTTGAAAGATGACATTGTTGTTACCTAACTCCAAGGCAAACGCAATATTAGCGACATCTTCCCATTGTTGGTTTCACCATATATATATATTCTCCTCGGGAGAAATAAAGACCCAATTTATCCTTTTACCTAGTGTAGGTATAATGAGGTGATTACTAATCAAGAAATCCTGTGATTGTTGCACTATTAACGAAGCACTTCACGCCATTATTTGAGTCTGCCTCCCTTAATTCGACGCCTTTGAAGAGTCAAACATCAAACCTGCTCTTTAGTGCATTGCAGGTTCGGCCACTTCCACATGCCCTTTGTTTTGTTTTGCTATGTTTTATTTACAAATACGTAACTGTCCATGGCTAAGATCG
The DNA here is from genome assembly GCA_031216235.1 of Syzygium jambos. Classification (NCBI taxonomy): domain Eukaryota; kingdom Viridiplantae; phylum Streptophyta; class Magnoliopsida; order Myrtales; family Myrtaceae; genus Syzygium; species Syzygium jambos. The sequence continues at coordinate 5,568,848 of CM062221.1, forward strand.
GAACAAAAAGGACGTACATAAATCAATCTTTTGAAAGAAATGCGTCGGCAAGACACAGAAGTAAACCGTGAAAGCAATATGAAGAGATAAAGCAAGTCGGAAGTCCCGCCCTGTGCTATCGTCTCCGTTGGGCCGGACAACAACACTGCAAACGGAAATTTCCAACACCGAGAGGGGAATAGAGGAAGAGTAAATTTACCCCCGCAACAAAAACAACGAGATGATATGAGTGAATTGCCGTCTCAAAAACAACGAGATGATATTAGTGACCCCGTGATGTCCATGGGCTTGAAAGAAGTAATATTCATTATGATTTTCATTCGTTCAAATAGGATACCTAGCTTACATGAAAGGATTCATCACTTTGGATTGTAAAGACCGTATTGGCAATGTCATATCATATCACAAATTAACATTACAAGGCTATACCCAGGAAATATACTAGTACGTACTCTAGTTATACCATTACTTACAATTAGCACATTAAGTTCTCATCACATTCAACTTCGATCGAAATAGATCGGAGTTCCAGAGAGAGAGAGAGAGAAACCAAAATGGTGTTGGATTTGAATTTTCCCTTCTCAATCAAACCAAATAGTACTGCGTACTAACAACTATTTCGCGTCAGTCAATAGATTGAGCGGTAGTACATGTACACTACATTAAGCATTGCTTATATAGAAGGGTTAATACCACGTAAAATCTATACCCGTAATAAATTTACCCCAAATTAATTTTTTGACTACACAAAACCCCAAATTAGTATACTTATGACAAATATACCCAAAACTAATTTTTTGACATTGAAAAACTCTAAACTGGTACGCATGTGATTACCCCATACTAATTTGTTGACCACAAAAAATTCTAAACTGGTACACTTGTGATAAATTTGCCATAAACTAATTTTTTAACTACAAAAAATCTCAAATTGGTACAACTGTGACAAATTTATTCCAAACTAATTTTTTTACTACAAAAAATCCCAAATTAGTATAGCTGTGGTAAATTTACCCCCAAACTAATTTTTTGACTACAAAAAACCCCAAATTGATCCACCCGTGATAAATTTACCCTAAATTTGCTTCTGTCAAATTTTACTGTTAAATTTACTGACGTGGATGACGCATGGTGATGTGGTATGGTGAAGTGGTAAGTCCACATGTAAGGTAAATATCACAAAAAACCCCAAATTGATACAGTCAATTTGTCATAGAACTTGTCTCCTTAATTGAAAATCAAAAAATGACTTTTTTGGTGAAAGATATTTCGTTGCGGCGAAATTTCGACGAGACATTTTTTTGGCGCGATCGAAGGGATGAGAGTGGTTGATTTCCTTATAACTTGTGATATTTCCTATCCGGAGTCGCCACAGAACTTGTCTCCTTAATTAAAAACCCAAGAACGACTATACAAAAGGCTTAAACCATTATAAAGGCTTTGATGATATAGTTTCCTATTGTAGACATTGTACTAGGGGTGAGCGGTTTTAGATTCCTTACAGGTTCCACTTGAAACCTACAACCTATTCGTTGGAATAGATTCCTTATTTTTTGGAACCTGAAGCATACCCTGCATACCCTGGAACCTAAAACCTACAATGTCACAGGTTCTAGGGTTAGTTTCAAGATCTACCCAAGTTCTACTAGTATTATTAATTGAACGATTGTAGCGAGTTATCACTTTTAATGACTACCACTTGCTGCTACAATCCACTGGCCACAATTTATATTTAGACACACAAAAAATATGAAACATTAACAAAGTAAAAGGCTCAGTCATAAAATGGAAGCTCAGACTAGTGATTCTAAATTATACACTAATCATCGAACGACAGAGAATACCGTAGGATCATGCTAAGACATAAACAAAGAAAAACACAAAAACTTATTTGAGGTTCCACCTACCCGTCGAAATAGGTTCTCCAATTTTTGGAATCTAGAATCTACCCTACATATCTTGGAACCTGGAACCGACAGATTCCTACTGGTCAGATCCTCAGATTTCAGGTTCTACCCTGAAACCATGCTCACCCATACATTGTACATCGTGAAAGTAGTTAATTGAAGAAATCCATTTCCATGCACTCACTAACATTGCTGGAGCTTGCTATATGGCAAGCTAAACGATCTCCGTTTTCTAGTTCTGTGCATTTGGTAACTATTAAAAGCATGTCTCATGTGGTTCACGTACGAGATTTATAGTAACCTTTTAAACATGTAGTCTCCATCCATCTAACAGCATTAAGATTTTGGATAGGACTCGTTAACAGTAACTATGCGGTTGTTACTGAAAGGCAATGGCCAATTCCTTAAATGTCGAATCCATTGTCAAGAAAGATGCCTCGAGCCATAGCAATTAATTGTCATGAAATTGAAAAGCGAGCACGAAAACGACCCACGCCAAGAACAACATTAGTTGATGTCTTTGTCTAATGTTTTTTTGTGTGTACGTGAGTGTGATGTTCGGGGAGGGACTGCCGAATAATATCGCTTGAAGGGATTCGAATTATTCACGTCTTCATGTTCGTTGACTAATTCGATCGCCCCCCTTGAATGGTTTTCTTTTTAGCTTAAACCACAAGCGGTCCATCTGCCAAAAAAAAAAATGATATCGTCGATGAGAACCTGCGTACTCGTCAGAAAGATGAGTGAAACTGCATGTACCTTACGGCAGATAATGACATATTGTTATCCATGTGCATGTTGTCCATCGATGGACCCTAGAGGTCTCTCAAACATATAAACTTATGATGCTCAAATCAGAAGTAAAAGGGATGATACTGGCGAAATCATCAATTAATGTTTAAAATATTACATATTATCGAACATGCATGCTATGGATCTGTCCATTGTTGTGACATTTGGTAAAATGACCAAATTAATCACTAACCTAACCACTTACAATCGATCGGGACTTCTTCAGGAAAAGATGCACCACCATTCCTTTGGGCTTGAATTCGAATCATGGGACGTGCGACCTTAGCCCACTAATCTGATGGTCGAATGACCAAATTTCCTTCATGTGACTTTTTTGCTAGAAATTTATGTGACTTAGGCAGCTTTAACATCGTATATTGGCAAACAACTCATCAGGCTGCCTGTGGCATATCGGTAATTTCCTCAAGGTCAGAGGGCTCTCTCGCAGGTACATTTGTATAAAAATGATTCACGATGCTGTACCCGCATCCGTCCCGTTTGACATTACGCTCCTTCCTCCTTCCTTCTTCCTCCTCCCTCCTCCCTTGAAACAGTAAGAAACGTTTGGCGATTATATCTGAATATTCATATTCGCTTGAAGTGCATGAACTCGTCGACAATAATATCTGAATATCCTGTTTACCCTTTCATTCTCTTGTAAGGTCATCACTTGTCAACTACTGTTCATTTTAGTGTGGCTTCTTTTTTATTTTTGGGTTAGGAGTGTTTTTGGCGTCGATTGAGGAAAAAAATTATCCGAAAAGAAAAAAGCTTTCTTTAACGCACTCAATTTCAAATGTCTGCAAAGTGTTATTCATCTTCTCTTTGGTTCATGGCGCAACTCAGTCGTGAATGTTTTACAGATTGTAGAGTCTTTTGAAAATGCACCCCTTCACTCCTAAGCAAACCCTTCCATGACTGTTTCGCTCCTTGTTTTAGCATCTCGTTAAACAATTTATATCATAAACGCACTTCTATTTTGAGGTTGTTTATATGCAAGTAATATATTGTGAATTTGACAAGATTTTTTTTTTGTTTAAAGTTGACAAGGTTACTGGTCGAAGTTTAGGAACCTATCCCAGTCACATGGGGGAGAGAGAGATCGAAGTTGATCCCTCATCTCTCGATGTCTTGGCGAAGTCTTCCGAATTGGTCCGCGAGGGAATTCTCTCTCCCACGCCTCAAACCCGGCCGAGCGACTTGCCGAGCATCTTATGGGACAAAATACTGGAAATGCAAGGCCGAGGTGTGACGCTCGTGCTAGAGAAGACATTGTGTGCCACTGACATAAATCGTTGCTTTTCGATACCCAACGGGCAGCTACAAGCAAATTTCTTGACCGGCGAAGAGATCCGAACCCTAGACAACAAGGAGGCAATTACAGTTTCCCTAATCGAGCCTTGTCTACAAGTACGCCGCGGGTTGCAGCTCAAGAAATGGAATAACAAGAACAACCGTTTTTCTTATGTATTGACCAAGGAGTGGACCGCTGTTGCCCACCCATTTGAGCGGAACCGACTCAAAAAGGGTGGCCTCGTGCGGCTTTGGTCGTTTAGAGCGAATGGGGACCTTTGTTTCTGCCTCTTGAACGTGGAAGCGCCCCCGGCTGTAGTCGAAAATAGGGCTAATCATGAAGGATAATTATTCTGTTTTTATGACGATGTTGAAGGAATAGTTTCTCGATCAAGTTTGGAAGTCATCATGATTGTGGTCGGTTAGTTCGAGGATCAACAATGATGGTCTTTGACGCTGTTTTTGTTGCTGCCTTAATGGAGGGTCCCATTGTTTTTCCTTTTTAATCTTTAAATTATATGGGATTTTGCTTCTTCTTCTTTGACCTATTTTTGCCCACACATTGGATTATGTCCCTCAACTTTTAGCGATGTCACATGTAAGTTGAGACGGCTAAAAGAAGATTATAGTTTTTAATGTCATCGGAGATTAAAAAGCAATTCATCTGCGGTCACTGATTTCTGCGGACTTTCACGGACCATTTTGCTAAATACTTTGTAAATACTTTGACATGAGCATTTTCAACTCAAAATTGATCGGAATGATTATATTAGAATTCCGTGGAAAAGTTTAGAACCAAATTAGTATTTGTGCAATATGTGTAGAATTAATTGAGTAGTAAATCTCCTCTCTCGATGACATGTGCGCTAAATAACCATCCGAAGATTATACAAATAAGATGATCATTGCTAATTTAACATTTCGAAAACATGATTATGTTTCATTAACCATGTCTACCGCTCTCCTACCAAAACCCCCCGGGGACCGCTTTTGTTCTCGCGATCTGATCATGACGTTTTTTACGAAGGGCTATCATGATCAAATCAATCCGTGGACTATTTTCACTTGACGATTGGTAAGGCTGCTTTCTCTTCCATGTCACCCGGCATGCCTGATGCCTCTTTACTCCACCTACCCCATCAAGTTTCAATCACCCTCTCCTTTGCCGCAATCCTCGTCTTTCTTCGCAATTGGGAACAAGCGTTGTCTAGTCTAATTCCTTAAAGAATTCCATCGAGCGGCTTATACTTTTCAAAACCACCTTGACGATTGTTTAGGGCACTTCCCTTGTTTTCCTAAATATCTTGCAGGCCCATGTGTTTCGTTGCAAAGTAGGAACAACCCCCCCTCAAAAAAAAAAAGAGGCTCCAATATAAAGGGCGATTCATTATTTTATGGATTGAGCACACGCTATTTGTTTTTTGAGTAGGGGTGGCCACCAGATCTAGGTTTGACTCTCGGATTGAACCGATCGTGAAACTCTTTTCAATTGTACTAATATCAATTTAATCATAACCTTTTTAATTTTGCTATTCGAGTCCTAGACCTTTGCGAAACTCCAATGTAGTCCTTTCGGGTCAATTTTTTCCGGTCATCTGACGTGGCACATCAGCAATTTCCGGCGAAAATTGACCGGAATGACTACATTGGAGTTTCGCAAAAGTCTAAAACTTGATTGGCAAAATTAGAAAGTTTATGATTGAATTGACATCAATACAATAGGTTTAGGACAAATGGTCAATGAATTTTAGTCTAATGTGCAATGTCATTCATGAACTTTTAATTTGTTTAATGTGGTCCCCAAACTTTAAGTACATGTTCAATCTAGTCCTTGGACTATTTGAAAATTTTCACTATTGTCTTTGAACTTGAAATAGTGGAAGGAAAACATTAAACATTTTTATATAGTACAAGGATTAAATTGAATATGTACCAAAAGTTCAAGAATCATACTAAAAAAATTAAAAATTCAAGGACGACATTACACATTGGGTTAAAAATCATGCACCATTTGTGTTATTTTCCCAAATAAAAATGTGAGTCAGTTCGATTCCTGGTTCCGAAAATTTGTATTGGCATCGTAAGTCACGGACTCACAGGGTCAGTTCTCGGAACCGATCCCCCCGGTGAGTGGTGTGCTTTTCGTAGAAAATAACATATTTTGGCAATGGATGGCTTTTTTGCACGCATATCACACTTTTCACGTTTTCAAATTACCTCGTCAACGAACTCGAAGCATGGATATAACCGTGTGTCCAAATCGAAAATCTTTGATTTGTCTCATCAAAACATTCACGTGAAAATCCTCGTAAAGAAAGGCAGCGAGTTTCCAAAAGAAGTCCACGTGGTTGTTTAATATTTCATTTAAGCGTGCATTTCATGTGCTCATGTGGGAAAAATTATCAAAAAAGTCCTACATCTATTGTACGGAAGCTAATTTAGTCTTAAACATTTAAATATGGCCAATTTAATTATAAAACTTTTGACAATTTGGCAATGGAGTCATTTTGACCAATTTTGATTTAAAAAAATCAACGATGTAGATGCTGGCTGTCTTACGTGGCAAAGCCAATGCTAATGCGGATAATTTTTTGTATGTTTTAAATTTTTATGAATTTTTATTCTTTTTTATTTTTCTTTTCTCTTCCTTTTTTTCCTTTCCTTTTCCTTTTCAACTCTAGGGCAGTAAGGTCAGTCATGCCACATAGTACGATTGGTGTCTAGGTCATTAAATTCCATCCAAAATTGACTCGAATGACTTCAATGGCAAATTGTCAAAATGTTTGGGACTAAATTAACAAAATTGAAATGTTTAGGACAAAATTGGTTGCTTTATAATAGGTTTATGACTTTTTTGATAATTATCCCGCTCATGTGACGGATACGGTTTCAAACATTAGGAAGAATAACCTGGATATCACCTTCATAATCTATGAACCTTGTTATATAATAAAACACGTGGAATGTAAAAAATAATGATGAACCTCATTCATGTTAATATATCACTTTGTGGATGCAAACGTTTTAATTTGAGGTGGAAATGAAGCATGAAGCTAATTACACAATGAATCGGCGAAAACTTTTTTATCAGGAGATGGGGCGGCCATGGCAACGGCAGCCTTTCCCCCGAGTTTGCCAATATTCTATCATATGGGTGAGTGAGATGAGGAGCAACGGAGCACAACACCATCTTGAATATAACGTTATGCAGTGATTTGAGATCTATTGACTTTATATACCATTTCGTTGTAAAAAAAGAAAATACATTATATTTTTATATAACGTTATACGTCAACTTGCCACTATTAAACATTATATTTTTAAAAGTTACTAATGATGGGAAAAGTGTCAAAAAAGTCTTAAATCTTTTGCGTTGGTGCCAACTTAGTCCTAAACTTTTCTTTTGTGCTAATTCAGTCTTAAACCTTTTTTGCATTGGTGTCAATTGAGTCCTAAATCTTTTTTTGTGTCAATTCAGTCCTAAACTTTTTGTATTTGTGCCAATTTAATCTTAAACCTTTTGCATTAGTGCCAATTGACTCATAAACCTTTTTTTTGTGCCAATTTAGTCCTAAACCTTTTGTATTGGTGCCAATTCAGTTCTTCCAGTTAATTTAGCTCCAAAAGGTTTAGGACTAAATTGGCATAAATGCAAAAGGTTTAGGATTCAAGTGGCACCAAAAAAAGGTTTACGACTGAATTGACACCAATGCAAAAGGTTTAGGACTAAATTGGCACAAAAAAAAAGGTTTATGATTGAATTGGCACAAATGCAAAAGGTTTAGGATTAAATTAGCACTAATGCAAAAAGGTTTATGACTTTTTTGACACTTTTGCCTACTAATGATAGATAGAATGAAAATTATATTTGCGATGCCCAGCTAAAGACAAAATACAGTGATTTTTCTAATTACTAATAGATTTGTAATTACCCTTTGAATATTAAAATGATATAATCGCGGCTAATTTGATCAATCACCCTTTTTTTTATTCGAAAAGTTAAATAACCAGAAAGAGGAAAAAGCTGTCCATTGAGGCATATACATTCTCCGTTCTCCTCGTGCAAATTCATGCAATTTTATCACTACGATCCCAAAACAAGAGAAAATTAAACAAAAAAAAAGGGAAAAGAGAAAGAGAGAGATAAAAAAAAACCCCTCGTGCCACGAGCCCCCGGCTAAGGGTGTCAGAACCGAACCGAAAAACCGAACCGAGATACGAACCGAACCGAACCGAACCGAAAATTTCGTGCATTTCGGTTCGGTTCGGTTCGGTTCGGTTCGGATCGAACCGAACTAAAATAAATACTTTGGTTTAGGGCTATTTTGCCCTCTCTCTCTCCCCTTCTCTCTTCTCTCTCCTCTCTCTTTGTGCTTAATGAACTTGAAACCGAAAACTGATCCGAACCAAACCGAACCAAACCGAACCAAATCGATTTTTCGGTTCGGTTTCAATTCGGTTCGGTTCAAATTCGGTTCGGTTCAAGGGGGCATCCTTAATGGTTCGGTTCGGTTTTTTTGAAAAACCGAACCGAACAAAACCATTTACACCCCTACCCCCGGCCATATTTTCCCGCCAAATCCGTTCTCTAATTCCTTGAAGAAATATCAGCTCATCACTTTTTGGTACTTCCCCTTGTTTTCCTAAATATCTGACGGGACCACTTGTTTCCGTTTTTTTTGGGGGGGGGGGGGGGGGGTTCAGGATACTCAGCTAATGAGCGACATCGTTTTATCTAGAATTGTCCATGTCAGATTATCAATCATGTCACGCAGGACGGCCGGCAATGATTAGACGCCACGTCAGAGTTTTCAAGTCAAAATCGGCCACAATGATTATATTAGAATTCCTCGCAAAAGTTTAGGATTATATTGGCAGCATTAAAAAGTTTAGGACCGAATAAGCATCCGTACAATAAGTTTGGGATTGATTGAGTAAATCTCCGCCTTTGACGGCGTGCAGGCTAAGTGACCATCCGAAGATTATGCAAAAAAGATGGATTTCCGGAAACATGGTCATGTTACATTAGCCATGTTTGACGCTCTCCAAAACAACGACCCCCCGCCCGACGCCCCCCCGCCCCTGTGCGTGTCCTCTATCTTTCGATGCAATTGACAAGTGTAGTATCAGCTCACTTTCTGGTACTTCCCCTTGTTTTCCTAAATATCTGACGGGACCACTTGTTCCCTTCTTTTTTTTTGGGGGGGGGGGGGTCAGGATAGCGAAATCCATACGTACCTTAAGTCTTAGCATGTGAGAACATCGGCAAAGCATCGTAACAAAGTAGACTCCAAAGATCGGGAGGTGGGTAGAGTGTCCAATTCTGAGGCAAGAAATTTTTTCTTTGGGCCTTAATCACCCACTCTGTCATTTTAATTTTTTTGGACGCATCTTTAGCTTTCAAGACAAGCACGTGTACGTCCCAATCGAAAATAGTCTACACGTGGGAGAGCTCTCACCATATCTAAAAAAAATCTGACGGGCCCACGTGTTTTATTTCATTGCAAAGTGGGACCTCAAAAAAAAAAAGGAAAAAGAAAAAGAGAGAGGAAGGAATCGAGCGGCTCCAATTTAAAGGGCGATTCATCATTTCATGGATTGCGCCACACGCTCTTTGTTTCAAGAGCAGGGGATTGAACCGACCGTGGAGCTCTTCTAGAAAAACAAAATCGCTGTTGCACGTAACGAAAATTGAACCCACGCTCTTCAACATCCAATAATATATTTTTGTAACGAGACCGCGCGACTTTTATACTTTATTATAAGAATTTGATTGTGTACACAAAATAAAAAGGAAAAATTGCCAGATCAATCCTAAATATATTATACGGATGTCAATTTAGTTTTAAACTCTCCAATTTTGCTAATTAAGCCTTAATCCTTTGCGAAACTCCAATGTAGTTCTTCCGGTCAATTTTCGCCAGTCATCGTATGTGGCACACTGCTGCGTCAGCAATTTCAGACGAAAATTGATCATAATGACTACATTAGAGTTTTGCAAAGGTTTAGGACTCAATTGGCAAAATTAGAATGTTTAAAACTAAATTGACATCCGTATAATATATTTAGGATTGATTGAATAATTTTTCCCAAAATAAAAAAAGGGATAATTACACAAATACTCCTTGAATTTTGATCCAATATGCAATATGATCCCCGAATTTTTAATTTCCATGCAGAATAGGCGACATCCACGTCATCAAATTTCGGCCAAAGTTGGCCAAAAGGAGTTCATTGGCAAATAGTCAAAAGGTTTAGGACTGAATTAGTCACTAAATAATAAGTTTAAGACTTTTTTGGTAATTATCCCACTCGTGTGAAGGATATGATTTTAAACATTAGGAAGAATGACCTGGATATCACCTTCATAATCTATGAACCTTGTTATATTATATAACATGTGGAATGTAAAAAATAATGATGAACCTAATTCATGTTAATATATCACTCTGTGGATGCAAACGTTTTAATTTTGAGGTGGAAATGAAGCATGAAGCTAATTACACAAAGAATCGGCGAAAACCTTTTGGTTGAGAGATGGGGCAGCTGCAACCGCACGGCAAGCGGCAACGACAACCTTACCCTCGAGCTTGCCGGTGTTCTAACATACGAGTGAGTGAGATTAAGAGCAACAGAGAGCACAACACCATCTTGAATATAACATTATGTAGTGATTTGAGATATGTTGAGTTTATATATCATTTCGTTGTAAAAAAAATACAAATATGTTTATGTCAACTCGCCACTATCAAACTTAACGTAAGAATTACTGTAATTATATTTTTAAAAGTTACTGATGATAGATAGAATGAAAATTATATTTGTGATGCCAAGCTAAAGACAAAATACAGTGATTTTTAATTACTAACAGATTTCTAATTACCCTTTGGATATTAAAATAATATAATCGCGGCTAATTTGATCAATCACCCTTTTTTTTATATTTGAAAAGTTAAATAAACAGAAAGAGAAAAAAAAAAACAGTCCATTTAGGCATATACATTCTCCGTTCTCCTCATGCAAATTCATGCAATTATGTCACTACGAGTCTACGATCCCAAAACAAGAGAAAATTAAACGAAAAAAAAACGAAAAGAGAAAAAGAGCGAGATAAAAAAAAAAAAAAAACCCCTCGTGCCACGAGCGTCCACCCATATTTTCCCGCCAAATCCGCCTCCACCCGCCCGACCCGAGACCCCCGCGGGCGCCGCCACGTGGCGCCCCGATCCCCCTAACGGCCTCCCCTGCAAAATCTCAACCTCCGCCGCCACGTCATCGCCCCGCGTCCCTCCTTCCACCTGTCCTGCCATTCTCCCTCCCCCACAATAAAACCAAAAAGCGCCCCAGCCCCCCCGGGGAAACCCCCACGTGCTCCGCCGACACGCGGCGGCCCCGCGTTCGCTCCCGCGAGTACCTACCGGTGGGCCCGCCCCCAGGCGATCTCCCGCGCCGCGATTATATAAAGGGCGCGCGTACCGCGTACGCCTCAGCGTCGATCCTCCTCCACCACAGATCCACCCGTCAGATTCTCTTTCCCTCCGCAACCGAAAGAGGAACAGAAAAATAGAAAAAGAAAAATCAGAAAATACATTTTTTTTTCCCGTAGGAAATTGGAGCTTCTCCTTCGTCATCGTCTTCTTGAATCTTCCATTTCCGGATCGCGGAGACCATGAGCCCCGCCCATTTCAACGACCACCACCACCACGCCCCCCCGTTTCCGCCGCCGCTGAAGACGAACCGCGACTCCCGCTCCATCAAGAAACCCTCCCCGTCCTCCTCCTCCTCCTCGACGACGGCGGCCGCGGCCGCCGCGGCGCCGCTCCTCGCCCCCGCCTCCGCCTCCGCCGGCGCGCCGAGGCCATCGCAGCAGCAGCAGCGCCACCCGGTGATCATCTACACGCACTCGCCGAAGATCATCCACACGCAGCCGCGCGACTTCATGGCGCTCGTCCAGAAGCTCACCGGCCTCTCCCGCTCCTCGCCCGACGACGATCCGAAGCAGCATCCGCCGCCGCCGCCCCCGCCCCCGCCGGCCGAGGCCTTCGCCAACAGCGGCGATGAGGCCGAGGCGAAGACCTCGAAGGCCGGCGGCGGCGGCGGCGAGGACAACGAGTGCTCGTCGGTGATCACGGAGGAGAACTGCAGCAGCAGCGTCGGGGACGGCGGCCAGGTGAACTCCTCCTGCTTCGCGGCGGCGGCGGCGGCGGCCGGCTTCGAGGCCGCGAACGGCAACGGCTCGTACCTGAGCAATCATCTGCCTTTCGTGCCGCCGAATAATGCGGCGGATTTCCTGCGCGCGAACCAGCCTGGCTTCTACGATTTCAGCGAGGCGACGGCGTTCGGCTTTCCGGCGAGCAACGTGTGGACGAGCTACAACGTGTCGTCGTACTCCAGTTTTGAAAGGACGAACAATTTTCGCGAATTTTGAAAAAAAAATTATTTATTTTTTGTTCTCGAAATCTCCTTTTTCGATTTTTTTTTATTTTTAATTTAGCATCGATACTCATGAGAAAATTATTATTGTTTCTTTTTTTTTCACAGGGCGCTTTTTGGGGATCCGTTGAATGCCAATAAGAAATTTCAATTTTTTTTTTTGCCGAATAATAGACGACCCTTTGCACAGAAAATAAAAAAATTTATTCGCAAAATTCAGAGAGTATAATAATGACTATAGTACGTTATTTTCCCCCTTCTTCACTCCATTTTTGTGCATACTACTGCCCTTTTTTTTTTTATTTTGGTTCCCGTTAGGGATTTTTTCATATTGTATCGGAGCAGGGGTGAGATTCAATTGTCTTTCCCGAGAAATATTTCTGGCTATATCATGTCTGGTGTTCTCTGTGGATTGATCGAGGCTGTTCTCGATTTATGTGTGGTGATTGTGATTTACTGATGCATGCGGGGTTGGTTTTGGGATCAGTTTGAAGAATCGAAACCGATGCGATGAAACTACATGTCAGATACTGAAGGATCATAGCTAGCTAGTGATGTTTGGGTAGATATTCCATCAAATGTTCTGGACGGAAGTGCTCCCTTGCTGGAAGAGTGAAAAGAAAATTCAAAATTAGTATGATCGGCTCCAGAACGGATTGGTTCTCACCCTAGAACTTATCCGGTCAAGATAGGTTCCCGAAACCGGAAACCGAACCTGTGGGCCCTGGATCCGGACCAGTTGGTTCCAGTATCGACCCAGGAAGCGACCGAGTGAAGCAGACAGTTCTGCTGGCACCCACCCTGCTCTTGAGGACAACCACAACCTTCACCATCTTTCCTTGTGATCTAGACAGGAGCTAGTTCGACTCAGCAATCATGCAAAGGTTGAACAAAGAAAGAAACGTGACAATAACGGACGGTCCTTCCAAAATGTTGAAAAGGTATAAATAAATTAACCCTGAAGCACGAGCGTGAAGAAACCGTCAAAAATTGGACTATATCGGAACAAACTCATCTCTTACTCACTTCTTCGGACGAACCAAAGAGAAAACGGCAGCTACCTCAGAGCACCCCATTGAGAATGAACCACACGCAGTGAAGAGAGAAATCAAAGACAGCAAATGTATGGAAAGACAACGGATCTAGAAGCCTAGTGGGCGTTGTCGGAGGGAGGGGGGAAAGGAGCAGTAGGAGGAGGATGTGGAGTCGGAGGACGAGACAGAGAGAGCGCAGCCGGAGAGTAAGTGACAAGGGGGAGAGCACCACTGGAGAGCAAGTTAGGTCAGAGAGAAAGAGGTGTCAATTGGGGTTGGCTGATCAGTATATTAGGCCGGCTCCGTCGTCCCAGTTTGCACAAAGAATCGGGAACCACCCAAAACTGGCCGATTCAGTCCGGTATGGTACTTGGAATGGACCGGAACCAGTGCTCATCCCTATCTCAAATAAGTTACAAATCATCATTTTCCCATTCAATATACAGAGTTCAATTTTTGAGGATATATACTGAGATTGGACATATGCATGTTATGTACAAGACTGTGCATACATGTAGATACACAACATTTACTCTTTCTTCTTCTCTTCTCCCTCTCTTTCCACGATGACCGGAGCCGCCGGGATACTGAACCACCAATCCCGCAATCTCCTCGTCAATCTTTCTGTGCCTTTTCTCCTGAAAGGGGAATATCTGGTGAAAATTTCCAAGAAAACGAGTAGCGCCGTGTACTTTTCGGGCAAAAAGGCAATTATCAAAGCCGAGACAACAAGAGCAAGGACGAGTTTCTCGCTAGCCTGGAGAACAAGAACATTGAAAAATTTATCTTGGTTCTGGGATAATCCAAACTGCAAAGATTCAATCAACTATCGATAGAATACAAGAGAGAGAGGACATGAGAATGGTAAGAATGGTGAAGGAAGAAACCGTTACCTGAGGAAGCGAAGACAACAATAATGCACGTAGCTTGAGGAGTATTATGTTCCCATCCTGGATGAGCCCTTTAGCTAGAGAGATTCCATTGTGAACAGCCAACAGCTGCTCCACTGCCTTCTTTGCTGGAGGTGCCATTACCTTAATCTCACGAGCAGGCCTCCCTTGGTTTTGAAGCCGCGTGAGTGTAACGAAAGCCACGATACCGATGAGCACCAGTGCAGTGAAGTAACCAAGCCACCCCCTGCGGTGAATTTTAAACAAGCCCAAACTCAAACCAACAAATATCTATACGTGCTTCCTCATAACCTGTTCAAAAGCTCAATGATCCGACTTGGATAATAAGAGGTGAATCTGCCCTCTGAGGGTATTTAATTGTTAAAATTCGCAATGTTTACTTTTTTCTACAACATTCAAGCCTAATTGGGAAGCAGGAAGTTACAAGATAGTATGTCTCGATGACCAGAAAATTGTCAGAAAGGGGAACATTAACAAAGGAAGAGCATTCTTGTACAACCATTTTACCTGCAAATGATGAAAGTGAAACTCAGACAGAATATCGAAGACTTCAGAGGATCATCCCAGTATGCCAGAGAAAGAAGCCAATTTCCAACTGCCATAATGGGGAACATTAACTCCTACAAATGCAAAAGAAGTGATGAATTACTACATTGTCATCAGTATTAAAGATGAATAGGGGGAGACAGGAAGATATAAGTAAGTGCTTCGGCATCATGAAAAGAAGCCTAAGAATGAAAACGAACATAAAACCATCTAGTGATACCTTCATCACAGCTAAATTTGTATCAATGCCATTGACTTTAGCTCCATCACAGGATTGTCGCGCCGCTACCACTTCCTTGTAGTTGTCCCCAGATTCCTTCACCACTCTTTCCAGCAAACTCAACTGCCCCACAGAAATCTCACCAACAGGAAGGCCTTCCTTACTGAGATGACTTGAACTGTTACCAGATAAAAAGCCCAAGTTGGACATCATGGAGACAGATGACATTGAGTACATCCTTCTGTTGAACTTAGAATCACTTTTTCTGTCCGACTCCTTCAAGCATAACAACTTTGCCAGTGCTTCCATTATTAAGTCTCCCCCTGGAAGTTGATCACAAAGACTGAACATCAAAAGAGCCTCGTAGCAAAGAGGACCAGAGGTATTCATATTTTGAATGGCCTGTACACGCAAGATTCCAAGAATAGCCTTGGAAATTGCCTCATCCCTTTCAATACCAGTTATCTGGAATTTGTTTATGAACCTATGCACATATAGAATCTCTCTGACAATTGCCAGCCAATAATCCCGGCGTTTATGACCTTTAAGCTCAGGAAACTCGATAGTGACTGGTTCTGATCTGCAAGAACTTGAGAAAGTCAACATCCAAACTCCTAATAATAGGGAGAAATTCTGAGCCAACAAAGAAAGACAGTTAAACACTAAAAAAGAAAAAAGAATCAGCTGAGACAAGCACAGTGTCATGCCTTACAAGGATACTGAATTGTACAAGACTGCCTTGTCAAATAATCGAGTACCCAGTGGACCAGCCACCTCGGGTCTAATGACTTGTTCTAGCTCATCTGACAAGTTATATCTCTTGGCTTTGTCATAGGATACTACTCGGAAAGCTTCAAAGTAAAGTGCATGATCTGTCAGAGTAAGCCGACCTACACAACCAATCACGGTAAGTGAGTGGACATCCAATGCAGACGGAGAGATGTGCAATCTTCTCCACTACGAAGCTTCCATTTTTCAAAGGATGTAGCATTTATGGTGTCATCCTACACATCTCAATATGCACAAGCCAGTTCAACCAGGTAGCACCAGTGATATGTAATCATCTTAGCTTATGCTTATTTACTCACTGTAAGATAGGTTAGAAAACTGATAACAACAGATAGAGGTACTTACCAGGCCATGTGGATCTTCCTACATGTTCAAGAACCGGCTGACTAGTGATTTTTCCATCTACTTCAAGGACCTTCTCTCCTCTCAAGGATCTGACAGCAGAAAGGCGGGATGAATCTGTCTGGCTCTTCAATCTCCTCATAGCTCTATGAATTGATAAATCCAAGTGTCAAACATAATGAGCGATTAGTAGCTACATACATGCCTACAAGAAACTAAATAGTGTGGCGGTACAGAACATACAACTGATATGCATATGCTTCAGAGCATTTATTACCTAGAAGCTTACTTCCAAGATAAACAAAAGAGTTCAAACCTTATGCACATTAAATTGCCTCTTGGACAGACTAAATCAGTTAAAAAATTACCAATATACTCTTTTCTTTAGTTATCGACCTTCTAATTTGAAAACTTATGTCATCTTGATACTTAAATCAGTATACTTAGGAACACATTCCCGGACGATACGCACCTCAAACTACAATATTTAACATCATAACAAGAAGCAGCAATTAAGGTTCTCGTAGTCATAGTCATTTCGACAAGAATAATTCGCCAATTGTCAATGACAACCATCAAGGATGACAGAAATGTAAAATGAGGAAGCAGGTCAAATATCAAATGGAGAAGAGATACCTTTCTAATGCAGAAAGGAACTTGTCATAGACGGGAAATTGGAGCCTTCCACCAGTTGAAGTGCTAAGCAGCTCAAAAAGATTTTTGCAAATAATCACATTGGCAATAATAGGAATGGCAGGAGCTATACGAGAGAAAGCCTCTGCTCCAACTGAAACATTTTGATCTACCTACTGGCAATGAGAACAAAAGGTTACATAAAAATGCACATAAAAGCGGGTGAATTGAGTGTCAAATGAAGACGATACTATAATACAGTTATCGCAGCAATAACCATGTTAACGGAAGGCAGATTGGAAGCTGCAGGACTCTCCCAGGCAACCATCATGTCATAAGTCAGTTGACGGAATTTCTTGTCAGCTAGATGACCGGTTGCACGTACAGAAAGAGAAAGAGTCATGAAACAGCAAAACTCCAGAAAGTTCCGTGCATAACGTTGCGGATGCTTCACATAATCACAAGCCTCTTCATCGAAGCTTTGTTGAAGTTCACTCATAGAAATGCCAAGTACTCTGCATCATATAGTTCCATTGTTGACACAATTACAATGTCTATCTATCCAATAATCTACCAACGCACGTACAAGATACATGGTCTACATGAGCATTACAAAATCACTGACGTTATGTCTACGATATTGAAAGCAAGAATACAGTCTACTAGCTACAAAAAACCGAAACAGGATCCGAAATTCTATACATCTGTCTCAAAGTGCCACTAAAATGCTTTCAGCTTACTTTGAGCATCTTCTAACATGCTTACCTGGATGCTCTTCTAACATCTTCCAAAAGTTCAGAGCACATAAAACAGAGAACAAATCATGCCACGAAATTCTACATAGCTATCTCATGGCCCACTGGTCTAAAGAACTAAAAGCTTAAAAAGTATAAACTGGTGCCACTAAAATGCTTACAGCTTACTTTGAGCATCTTCTAACCACAATGTTTGCAATCGGGGAGAGCTCCACCACCCAGTTCCTCCCGGCAGCCACAGACGTTCCCGTGTCGCCGGATTCATCATCGAAAGGAGACCGCCTTCCCATCCACCATCCCTCTAGCCAATTTCTCGTTCCGCTCGCCCCAGTCATCTTCTGAACATTCAGCAGCACACCATCGAAGCCAAACGAGGCATCGTGCCAATGGCGGCGGAACCCGAGCCCAGAAAAACACTTCAACAGCGACCACGAGCGGAACCCATTTACCACAAGCTCAAAGGGAATTCCACCCAGACAAGATATCCTCAATATGATCCGACCCGGATCATCTTTTCCACCACTGCGAAACCCACCATCTTCTTCAACCCCACCACCATATGCCGATCACGATTCAAAAAGAAACAAAGGGGTCTCAATAGAAAGACCAACTGATGCAGATTGCTTCTTGGAGTGAGCGAATTGAAAGGTAGTGCTCTCTATGTTCTCTGGGTCATTTCAAGAACGAGAACTTTTTGCCTGTGATTAGCCGCAGTGACCAGTTCTCAGGTGATGCGAATCTGCGGAAGTTGGATCCAGGAACAGAGGAATGCCACTTGTCCCCGTTGTGCTCTATCTCCCAAAATCAGGAATTTACTTTTCGCTTTTCAGTCCAGTCCTCTGAACTTCTCTTTTTCAAGGTTTTAGTTTCATAAACTATGAAAATTGCATTTCTAACTCAACAAAAACACAAAAAGGGGAAAATCACACAAGTCCCCAAACTCTCAGTAATTAGTGTTTGCCCCCCCGAACTTTAGACTCTTTCGCCGAATTCCCCTAAATTTTCATTTTGTTATGGCTGTTATTCTCTCCGTCTATTTCTTTCATTGGCACGTGCCTGATATGCACTTGCAAACAGAAATATAGCCGGAGGGTTGACGGCCATAATAAAATGAAGGGGAAATGGCACAAATTGTTATCGAGCTTCATTCAATGTGTAGTGTTGTTCATGAATCTTTAATTTGTTAAATATAGTTTACTGAATTATTGGCAAATATTTGATTTAGTCCCTAAACTATATGAAAATGTTTAATATCATCCTTCCGTTAATTCATTTTAACGGAATTTACCAATATAACTTCCAATCCGTTAAGTTTGAGCAGTGGACAAAAAACAGTTACACGTGGATCATCCACATAAAATATTCATCTCAGATTAGGATATAATAATTCGCACCATCAAATAACGATGGATATGTTAATGCTTTAATTCCCTTTTTTTTCTTTGATAAAGTAGATGAATAAAAATGTGGATATAGTGACCCATCATTTTTAAAAATCTAGCTCTCTATATAAATATCGAAGTCATCAAATAATGTCTAATATGTTGTTTAAGCAAATGGGAGGACTGAATTGAATATTTTTTAATAGTTAAGAGATAACTGTAAATAAATTAAAAGTTTCTGGACTACATTTATATATTGGATTAAAGTTTATGGATCATTTGTATCATTATCCCTGAAATAAAAGTTTATGAGGTTTTGTGTAATGGTTGAAAATTCAAAGGCAAACGTGCACAACCCCGAAAGTTTAAGGTTTTTTTTTTGTAGTTTCTCCGAAACGGAATTTACATTTTCTCTATATTGTCCTTCAATTGTCTTGGTCAATCGCCTTAATAACACTTATCTCCACCAAAGAGAAAAGACGTGCACCGATGGTTTCATCAACATTGAAAGTCAAAAACTTAACATGGGAGGAGACATGAACTATGGAAAGAGTCGACCGAGACAAATTAAAATGTAAAAGTTGACTTGGACAAATCTCGAACGTATGTGGAGATCATATCGAGTAGTAATTCAAGAGGATAAAGACTATAGTGTCAGATGATAAATTAGTATCGCTAAAATGTCGAGTGAGATGAAAATTGGCCAGTTGAAATCTACAAAATCGCTAAATTCTCCACCGGTCGAGCCTTGATTGAGTCTATTTCATTCTCTTTCAAATCACCCCATGTAGGGCCTGACTCTCGGTTCATCCCGATCAACTCTAGTCAAGATGGCTAATACTTTCTTGAGGTGGATGGATCCAACCACTCTTAATCAATCTCTAGGAAAATAAATTCCTAAACACCCGTCGAGTTACGAATGGACCTAGAAGAAGCTCGTTAGGCTCGATATTAGGCCAAGCCTAGCTCGGGCCTAATGGCCGGTCAAACGTGCCAAGGCTATGTCCATTGAGACTCGACCATTGATCAGGTCTACTTGTTACTAATCTCTTTCCGAACAAGCCTCACCAACATGGGATTGGGTACAAAATGTGTCAACTAAAGTTGAAGATCATTCGACCGCGGGCTTGTAATCTAATTCAAGCATATATCTATTTCTTCTTGGGCTTGATCCTTTGAAGTGCGAGGGCCTAAACCCTATAAGACTTGCATTGGAAAATGCCAAAAACATAGCCCATTTGAAAAATCAAGGTAGTAATAATGATTGAGAATAAAAAAGAGAATGTTTGGCTATTGAATGAATTGCTTGAATTTAATCTTTGACGATAAAGAAAATAATTGAGATGGAGTTGGACCTTCATTTGGTCGCCAGAACCATTTTCTTGTTAACGCTATCGGTAATCACAACCTCGTTAGTCAATTTCGGGTCACCACTAAATGTCTCATCCAAGCATTTAATCCTGTCGCGTCTTTGAAGGGTGGCATTTGGTGTGATTCCACAAGACATGCTTGGATGAGGTAGCATCCATTATGGATCTTCATACATGCATCTTTATCTCTATCATTTAAAATATCACACGCCGCTTGTTTACGAGGTTCATATAATTATTATATACATGTGGTTTTCCTCCACCTGTCAATTAAATTTTTAGTTTGGACTTTCAAACGTGGCATTAGAGCCGGATTCTATCCCAATTTATTTCACGTGTACAATCCCCATGTCGCTCGTGATCCAGCTTGCACATGAGCGGCGGAAATGCACAACGAAAAATGATTTTTTTTTAAATTTCTTTTGGCCATTTTCCCCCGTGGATTGGTCTCAAAACTATTCCATTCCTCTTGACGAGCACCAACGACTCCATTGGAGATAGCTTCCTAATGGTGGATGAGCACCTCATGATTGTTGGATCCTTGAATTTGCCCATCTTAGCATGTAATCACCATCTTCTCGACTTGACCCCAAATCTAGATTGGGAATATGACACTTGCTAGTCAATTGCTCTCGGGACCCTCGAATTTCTCTCCTACCGCATTCGTTCATGCACCCTCCAAGAGGAAAGAGAGAGACCTAAATAGATGGGTCAAAAGGGGTCAAAGAAAATGATTGAGTGCGAAAGAAAACAAAAGTAGCTCTAAAGTTTAATAAGCAATATTAGGCAGAAAAAGCATGATCGACAAAATTGATATACTAAGTAACGGGGTGGACCGTAAGTGGCCATTTATGTAAGTGGATCGCATTCAATGTCTAGGAAAAGATTGCCGCACCATTTAGGTTTCATTTATTTTGCAAAAAAAAAAATAATTGAAAAATATTTTATTAAAAATAATCACTCGTATCACTTGAATACTTCGTCGATGAAAAGTTTTTCATTATTTAAAATAATAAATGTCTAAACATCTCATAAACGATGAAAATATTTTTCGTTTATTGATTTTTACAAGTAACATGAGCAATCAATTTTAAAAATATGTTTTAATAATTCATTTCCCGGGAAACAAACATACCCTTAATATAGAATAGTTTTGTAAATCGGTATTCATATACCTATGTGTTAAATTAAGTTCTCATGAGCACTCATGATCTTTTTCTTTTGGGAGAAGCTTGCACTTGCAAGCATGCTCTGGCCCCATTTCAAGCTGTCCTCCTCTCACCCTCAACAAGACCCCCATGGATGTGCATTGCATCTTGCTTTCTCTTCTTGAATTATTTAGGCAAGAGGAACAAAACAGAAACCCTAAAATCTTGCTTTGTGTAGCTTCTCAAATCCAATCATTCACTCCTTTGAGTTGGCCACATCCATGAGATCATTTCGTCCATTTTGTGGATATGGTGATCTTTATGTTTTTGGTCGACGTGGAATGGCCCAGCTACAAAAGCTCTTTTGCATTAGGGTCCACTCCATTTTTAATTCTTTGTGGACCTTTGATATATATTGAGACATATAATATGCTAGCGCAAAAACAAAAAATAAATATCCGATGACTTTTGCTAATTAGGAGGAAAGTTGTAAACTTTATTATTAGAACGAGTGAGTTGTCACGTCGTATTATGAATAAAAGGTGTAAAGGCATTATTTTTTTAGATTCAAGATCATCTCTTAATGGGCACGAGTCTTTGGACCTAGTGGCCATGGATGGAATTTCGAAGCTTGGGTGAGCATGGCCATGAGCTTGAAACTCAAGCGGCCATGGCCGCAAGCTTAAGTTGGCAATAGAAGAGATATAGAGAGACACTGATACAGAGAATAGAAGATCGAAAAGCCATGATTGCCACGATCCGGCACCATAGAGAAAGAAGAGGAAAGAGCTGTCATGGCTGCGAGCTCAAGCTTTGTGGCGACGGCGGCTAAAGCTTTGGGCTTGAGCTTTGTGGCCATGGTGGCCACGAGACAAAAGAAGAAAAGCAAGTGCGAGAGAGAAAGAAATAGTCCATTGTCAGCCAAAACATAATCCGAGTTAGTATTTCTTTAATAGTCCACGTCAACAAAATCCTTCATTGGAACGCAAGAAGGATAAAAAGTGTAACTTTTAAAGAAAGCACTAAAATTGGTTTAGACCAAAATTATATAGAGTGATGATTTTAAATTCCAAATAGAAGTAGGAGGTCATTAATGGGGAAAATTATCAAAAAATCCCAAATCTATGGTAATTGTGCCAATTTGGTCATAAACATTTTTAATTTGGTTAATTCAATCATAAATCTTTTAATTTGGCCAATTTGGTCCTAAACATTTTAATATGGTCGAATGGATTGAATTGGTAAATTGTCAAAAGGTTTATGATTAAATTGGTTAAATTGAAAGGTTTAGAACTTAGTTGGCACAATTACAATAGATTTAGGACTGTTTTTTTTAATAATTTCCCTGTCATTAATGCCATGATCCTTAAATTAAAAGAGTAGGGGAAGTTGTTAAGCACGAGGACTAATGTGGCAGGGAATCTACGCTAGTGCGCATAATTAGACAAATCAACGATGCCAAGCCCCGGAGAATCTCTAAAATAATTATATTTATGGGGTCATCTCTCAATCACTACATGATTTATGAAGCCTCATGCAATGCTTCGTTTTCAAGTCCATTCTTAATCGATGTCCCCTTTAGTAATGCTTTTGAATATATGCATATCATGTTGTCTAGCTAGGGAACATGCCTCAAACCCAATTATAATGGAAAGTCCCAAGAAATTAGAGTACGAATTGCCCACTAAATTACATTATGTCTAAATGAGTGCACAGTAGGGCAACATCGGAAATCCAAAACAACGAATGAATAAGGGTCCGACAAAGTTTTTTTTAATCAAAGAGAGGCCAAATTAGAATATTAGCACATCGAATTATCATTATATTAAGTACTCCATGTTGCACTCGTTTCACAAATTACGGGACTGAACCCTCGTCTTGAAGCACGATATACAAGTAATACAGGAGCTGATCACAATCAAAAGTCGTACGGGGTCTCCATAAACCTTAGGCAATCGATAATAATTTTGGAAGAGCTGACTGTCAACTTTTTTCAGATACGAACCTAGGAAAAACTACCGTAGCCCCTCATTTTTACTGTGAGGGATATTACAAGTATACACTTTTTCTCTTTAAGGAGACAATTGGGTATGAAAAGACTTGCTCTAGAAAGGAAAACTCCATAGGAATATGTATGGAGCATCTTCGTGCTGCTTTTGGGTAACATCAAAGGAGTTGAGAAATCAAGGGTGTGAACTTGGATGGAAGTTGGCATGTCCTATTCTCATCAGACTCTCCAACTCTCTATTCCCATACACCTGCCCCCTCTGCAATGGACATCATTCAACATTTGATAATTTCAGGGAAAATTCGAAATTAAACAAGAATATTAGAGGCGTGAATCAAAGATATTATTTTCAGAGACAATCACACACCACCTGCAGTGTTTCTATTGCATCTGCCTCTGAACTGAAGTCATAATATGAGCTTGCTGCTTCAAGTTTCATGGAGAGAAACTAAATGGAACAAAAAGAAAATGGAACATCATTTGATTATTTTTGGATGTAAATGGAAAGAAAAAGAAGAAGGAAGGACCAAAATGAAATTTTTGATTTTTTCTGTATTCCCACTCACCTCAACTTGACTCTGCAATGACTTGACATATTTAATGATCTCATCCAACATCAGAGCCATTCCCATGGTCTGCAATTTTGAAATTCAATCTGATCAGATCAGAACATAACAATGAAATTTAGGCAAAAAAGGAAGAATATTGCTTACCTGATAGCACCCAGGAACAAGATCCTGCAGATATCTCAGCCTCTCTTTGATTTTCCCTCTTCTCACCTGAGTAATATAGCTAGAAAAAATCAACACCAGTAACTCTTGAAGAGCTTAATCGATGTTTCCTGCCAAAGAAAGAGAGAAAATAACTTACCCTTTCTGCTAAACTGTGGCTATCAGTGGCTTGGCCTCTTCTAGCTCTAACATGAACCACATCCCTAGGCTTCTCTTCTTCTTTCTCACCACGTTTCCTTCTCTTTGCCTTCCCTAAACTCTGAGAACACCAAAAAAGTTAGTCATGTATAGCTACTGCAAAAGTGGAATGATGTGATATATGTAGACGTGGTTTTTTCTCTTCACCTCTGTATCTGACTTTTGAAGTGGTGATGAAACAATTCCTGAGCTGCTTTCAGGAGGTATACTGGACACCTTTCGTTTTCTTTCTTCATGCGAATCGTCTCCAGAGCTGAGCGGCGCAAGATTATGCTCGTTAGGATGGAAAATGCCCGGGAAAATGTCGGCCCAGTTGCTGGGGAAATCAGGGACCAGCTGGTGGGAAAACAATGGATTGTCACTCGAGAGAATTGCAGGGCCATGAAAGTTGGAGGAGGGATGTGAATGGACGGCACTCGGGTTTGGTTCGGTGAAGTGGCTCGTGGGTTCGATCGTGTCGATGTTGAGCAAAGAAGAGAAGGGTTGAAAGCATTGCAAGTCCCTTGCGAATTCGGCCATGGATGGAGCTCGGTAACCGTGTGTGTCCTTCCTTGTATTAGCCCAAACTAGGTCTTCCGGAGAACGTGAATTTGGAGCTTCTGGAGATGCTTTCGAAACGTTTGCGTATTTATATGGTAATGTTAGTTAGTTAACGACAATTTCCATGATAAATTTATTTTAAAAATAAAGTTCTTGAAGTATTAAGAAAAAAATAGTCAAGGAATACTAATTTTTTCCGGCAATGCACCCTTTTTTGGTAATATTGTATTGTACAAGGTAAAGATTGGCTCCTACTAGTAGAAGATATATTTTCATTTTGTCATATGATTTTATCACATTAATTTAGCAGAGTCTGAGATGAATTTGAACACGGTAGCTAGAGCGAGCATGTTGTAAATAGCACATACTTCACTAACTCATAATATTTCTAATTGTCGTACTAATAAATTTGGACGGATCTTTAAACATCTTAGAATGTTTTAATTTAATTTAACTAGTTGTTCACCACTTATGTCGTGCCTGATACAATCGACATAAATGCCTTGTCAAGAAAATTTTGATGATGTACAATTATCTTTAAAGCCATAATCGATTACCTATGAAATATAGTTATTTATATACACGAATTAAGCGAAGTTTAGTGCATACGATGCATTCTGTTATGGACAAACTTCATAGCCCAATTGGAATACATTTCACTATGATTTTATTCAAAATTCAAATAGCATTTAGTATTGTGAAAATAAGTCACCCTTATTTTTTTTTATCATAATACATGACAAATTAGTGAAAATGAATTTTCATGTATTCAAGAGGATGTGATAAGCCCTAAGAAAAGAATAGGGAAGCTTTGAATTTCGGAAGCCCACGTGGCGCCCGTTTTATCTTGTCGTGTTCCCTTGTAGGCCCCATATTAACTTGTTAAGGAGATGTACATCCAAAAGCTCTGCCCCACGGAAATTGTATGGGCCGACTCAATGATATGAAAAGAACAGCTTAGCTACAATCCTTTTTATGTGTTAATAGCTTTTTAGGAAAAAAAAAAGAGTATGGAGTTCCTTTTCCTTTCTAATTTTCCCAAAAAATTTTCTAAGTTTAATCTTCTGTAATACGACATATCTAAATCATTTGACTCGATTAATCTCTATGAATGCTCGCGAATGTCTTATCCACGTGTATCTAGTAATGCAGCGTTTGATCGTCTGAATTTTTAATTAGGATAGGATTTGATAAAACAGGATATGAAATCTAGAAATTTTGCTACATCCTATTCACTATTTGGTGAATCGTTGTAATAAAGTTGAATACTTTTATTTCCTATCATGTTCATTATTTGATATGAACGACATATCAGTATAAATAGAAATGGTTATAATTTATCACAATTCATTGATAAAGAAACCAAAAATGCAGAATTGGAGATAGCCTCCACCAATTGATCCATAATTATTGTACCATCTTAAATAGCAAAGGAACTCATTACAGCATTCTAGAGCCACATGTTCCATTATAACAAATAGCGAGCACAATCAATATTCACAAAAAGAAATGATCAAGTGTCTTTCTTTAATTCAATGTGAGATTAACAACCTATCATGGGCCACAAAAAGTAAATAATAAATTATTATAAATTATTATGAGGTCCACTTCTTCAAGAATTAGTGACTTACAATGGCAAGAGATTGTTATGTTAGCAAAGTCCTATCGACGAGGTAGATCAGTCAGCAAATGTCAAATTTAGTAAGAGAGAGAAAATATAATCATTTACCTTTGCAATTCCCAAAAGTACAATGCTCAGAGGAGAAGGAGTTTCGACTCTCTTGCTGCTTTCGTGGACTTTTAACATGAACCGGAAAGCTATGAAGGAGAAGGAGCTTTGGCTTTCTTGTTGTATTTATGGAGTTTTGATGTGAATCAAAGAACTATGGAGGAGTCATGAAACTCATAAACCAAAGATATGGAGGAGGAGGAGACAAAAACGGTAGAGTTTTTTTTCTTTTCAAAATCTCATTGCCTCTCGTTCTTTGCGAATTCAAAAGATCCTTTTAGAGTTTGAATTTGTTCATTTAAAATTTGGTTCTTCTACTTCATTTTTATTTACATATTTTTTTTATTTTCCCCTCTCCTTCTTAATTTCTATTTTATTCCCTTCTATCATTCCTTAATAAAAATTCATTAAATAATAAATTATAAAATATACCTAAAATATGTAATAGATATGAAATATATATTATATAAATAAAAATAGGAATAAATAAAAACGATTTGCATTTTCTTTTTTATTTTGGAATTCAAATATTACTTATATTTAATTATTATTTTAATTTTATTAATTTAAGATGTTTGTATTTGAGAAAAATTAGCTTTTATGCCATGGATATAAGAAATCATGTTCGCCTTTATCCCACCTCCTCTATGAGATATTTTTATCTAAGCATATCCCTCTCATATTCGACCTTATCCAGTCTTGAGCAGGTTTTATACTATCCTGCCTTTACTCACAGGATTATGGGTGTGATAGTCAAAATCATCATAAATCACAGACGTGATTACCACACAAATTTGGGTGCACCCAAATCAATTGCTCGATCACTTGATCAAAGTTTCCAAATTGCCGCACATTCCGCACGTTATCATCTTGAAGAACCAATGTCGATCATATGAGCTAGACAAATTATTAAGCGAGACATATGGATCGGGGCATAATATCGTATCTTATAATGACCATCTGCAATAAGTATTGATTGTTATTAGGTTTTCCATATCATTTCGGCTCCAATCATTTCTATATTGTAGTCGCATGTGTGGCATATGAACATGTGGCTAAGGGTCTAAAGATGTCTAGGCACAAATGTTAATTAATTCTTTGAACAATGTCTAAAGGTACTTATGTTTATTTTTTACTGCTCTGAAGATATTTTTGAACAAAACAGATATATTAACCAAGGATTAGAGAAATAAAAACCAACCCCTTTTTACACGTAATTACTACATCTGCTATTTTATTTTTGCAAGCGACATAACAACCAATGTTAAACAAATATATAGATGGTCATAAATATAGGACCATATTATCGCTACATTTGTTCTTCAGTCAACATAAACCTTGGGGTGAAAATTGAATTAGACAAATAATTACTCGATAATAACTTAATCATGGTATGAATGACCTGCATCTGCATTCGATTGACCGACTTGTGGAGGATTTCGTCTAGCCTAGGAAAGTTGACCTAGGATTAATGCATGCGACACGATTTTTCGACACGTGGTGATAAACATATCAATCTCGATAGAACTCTTAGTCCTAATATGTAGTTTGAATCTAAATCTAAGACGAGCACATTCGGTAAAGGTGGACTATCAATTCAACCGTGTCTCAATCATAATAAGGGTACCGCCTTTCACATTTTCGTAGATATCGTGGTCGATTTCGATTGTCCAATTGTCTAATCTTATCTACACTATTTTTTCTTTGGAAATCTCAACTACATTTGACTCCCATCTCTCTACTCCGCTTCCAATCACCACAAATTTCCCCTACGAACAAAACCCTAATTGATACCAAATTGCCCATGCGTATGGTAGTACAGGTTATTTTTAGCTAGACAGTTGAAAAGGCCAAATCCCATTTCCCATAGTGAGATATTTATTGATTTGGGAGTAGTTTGACTTTGACCCACGAAGGTTTTATGGAGGTGAATGAGTGGATAGTCCAACAAAAAGTTCTGTGGCTGCTTTTTCCGCCTATACATGGAAACGGCTATATGGGAGAGTTGTACATCTCGATCTAAAAAGGTTGCATTCAAATTTTGCTGCCAAATTGACAGTCTCCTAATTTGATTCTTACTTTTTGGGAAAAGTGCATCGAAAGTCCTAAAATCTGTTATGAATATGTAATTGAATTCTAAAACTTTCAAAAAGTATAATTAAGTCATAAGACTTGTCACAAAAGTATAATTGAGTCACAAAACTTTCAAAAAGTGCAATCAAGTCATAAAACTTATTAAACTTGTACAATCAAGTCCTTTTGTTGATAACACTATTTGAAATGTTTAGGACTCAATTGCACTTTCGTGACAAGTTTTAGGACTTAATTGCACATTTTGAAAATTTTAGGACTCGATTGCACTTTCACGACAAGTTTTAGAACTTAATAGCACATTCGTGATAAGTTTTAGGACTATCAGTTCACTTATCTCTATATTTTAATACCATTAATGATCCCAATTGATAACTCCTATTATGTTTAACTCGAACTAATTTTCTCCCCATCATATCCGTCTTCGCCTGCTATGTATATTGATACTACATATACATTTTGACTAATATTGGACAAAAATGTAACAGGGGGCAGATTTAAATCAGGAGTATTGGTTAGGATTTTTGGTGACATAAAATTAATTTGGTATACATGTATAGTGGGGTATTGATTTGAGATTTCTTGTAAGAAGAAAATTAAATTGGGATAGATGTGTCACAACGTACCGATTTGGAATATTTAAAGATAATAATATTTTTTTCCTTTTCCTCTAAAAGGACATCTCTCATTTCCGGTAGGACTCCTCCTCCGATATTTTTAGTCCGTCGTTTTGGAGTTTCTAGGCGGTAGCTCATTTCACCGACTGAGAAAGCAAGTCCAAAGATAGGAAATTAATTAGGTGACAATTGATTTCGAGATTGAAAACATGAATACAAAACTTAATGCCAACCTAAAGATTAGGTGCCCTAACAAACCATTTGCTGCCCAAGATTACGAAGTGAATGAAGATCTAAAGTCAAATATTTCTAGAGATTGTGTTGGGATCGATGGGCTATGGATCTTCCGACCAACGTAATCAAAGTCTTGATTAACATTTGGATTTTCGAAGCTTTCGTAACAGCTTTTGAACGTGAGCCCAGCTCCAGAATCTTTATCCGACAGCAAATATTCTGCTTTTCTAGATCCTGTGTCTTTATACCTCGGCTTCCCAGCACAAGCAGGGAATTCTGGATCAGGCGTTAGTGGTTAGGGGTGTGTATGGGAACCTTTTCCTGGATCGAACCGGCTAGTTCTAGGCAGTTTCCGGTTCCTAATTCCCTGTTCCAGATGCATACTGACATGTTTTTTTTTTCTTTTCTTTTAAAAAGTAAAGAAAAAGAAATTGCCAAAACCCTATCTGAGTGTCGGGGGAATGGGCCCTACCATTCTGGTTCTCGGTTCTAGGGTGGAACCGGTCTAATCCTAGAATTGATCACCCCTAGTGGTGGTGCATTTTTTCCCAAAAAAATTATAATAATTTTGAAAAATTTTCATAAAGATTAACATTTATGTCGATTTAAAATATCAGTTAACGAATAATATTTTCGTTTTAAGTAACTAAATATGCTCAAACATTTTTGCTGATCATGAAGATGTTTTTCGCCAATTCATTTTTGCAAATAGTACAAGCGATTAATTTTTTTAAAATTATATTTTTCAGATTATTAATCTTCGCAGAACAAGCGAACATGATAATCTTAAGACAATTTTCTTTTATGAAAGGGGGATCTTAGGGTTTGAGAACGAACAAAATCAGCCGACAAGAACTTGGTTTTGAGGGAGGCCTAATGAACTTGGGCTACCTTGCTATATAGGTTAAGGGCCAGGCTGGATACACGTGGGTTTAAGAAAAAGAAAAACCAAACAGAATTTGCAGACTCGGATTGACAAAATATTATACGGGTACCAGTCGCGCAGATAGATTATTGGGAAATGACGTTCTTGAAATTTAGTTCAATACGTAATGTCGTCCTTGAACTTTTAATTTATTTAATTTGATCCATAAACTATCGTAAATACTCAATTTAGTCCTTAAACTACGTGAAAATGAAACAAAAGGAACGATAACATTGAATATTTGCCAACAGTTCAAGAAGTCCAAGAGCAACACTGCGTATTGGGCCAAAGTTAGTGATCGCATTGCACAAAGTAAAAATTCAATAACGACGTTGTACATTGGACCGAAATTCAAGGACTATTTGTGTTAATATCTCTAGACTAGTCGACACTCCTAACTCTTTTTCTTTTTTTTCGGGTCTGACAAAGTTCCCGTGATTATTACTGTTATTGTCCCTAATTTGACACATCGAGAGGCTCATGTTACATGGTCAGATGAAGAAGATAATAAGCCAAGATAGAGAAATTGGTCAGGCAAGAACATTGTGCCTGCAAATTAGACACGGCCCAAGTAAAAAAGAGTTCGGAGAAGTGTTTGATCTCCTTCGCAGACGATGTTCTCGTTCTATTTCCGAGGAGAATTTCGAAGACGTGGTACGCCGAGTGAACTTTCACGCATCAGATCGAGTCGACGACTCTGGCAAAACCCTAGTGGCTTATGAGTTATACAAAAAATATTGATAATGGCTAGGGTTTTGCCACCCCTAGTGGTTTTGGCATATAATTGTTTTCAGTGCACGTGGAACTTGAGGTTTTGGATATAAGCAAATCATGAACCTTACTTGGCATCCTTCGATTGTACAAACTCATCCCTTCCTTTGGTTCTTTTCATTTTGCATATAATACGAGACGAAGTTATTGCGACTTGGAAGATAATACCCAAGTTTGTCCGATCTGAAAACATGTAATTTTATTCATAAAGAAGTATTTCGATATATGCTAGCTGACACCATTCTCGAGTTATAGCGACGGCGATCCCGTCAAGTGTATACTGGTTTACGGGTCTTTGCGACGTGGAGATCTCCACGTAATAGGACTTAAATCACAACATGCATGGTGTGAGACTTTGCTTATGATAATGTCATACATACTAATATATCAAACTATTTTATTTGTAAGCACACATGATGTACGCATGCTGCTCGTACGTATGCAGGAAAAATAGGGCCGAGTGCCTAAGCAGGACAGATGGTGAGGTCGAAATCGGCCGAGGAAATGGCAGTGGTCGCTCGAAGAAGACGACCTCCTGCTTCACTACGTCACGCGCATCACAGCAAAGGGTCGTGGAATCAGCTAGCTAAGCGTTCGGGTAAGTTTGATCGATAACCGCGTAGTTACCGCCATATGAATCGAGACGTGTAAGCGCATGCGACACCCTGACGCGCTGTATCTCGTCTTCTTGCTCCCAGCTTCAATCTTTACCGATGTCTGGTTCTGTGTTTGATTATTATGTGGGTCAAGGATTGAAAGAGGACTGGCAAGAGGAGAGCAGCTCTTGGTTCTTTGGTCTCCAGTCTAAGTGGGGCAACAGGTAATCATCGAATGCATACGTTTGGATTCATTCTTGATGCGGACGGCAACGCGTTTCGAGAAGCTAATCCAACGCTTTTGGATGCCCAGTTCACATCAGAGAATACAAAGACTCCCGTTCGCATCATCGCCCCGTAATGGCGCCCGGCGGTCATTTCTCCGGGAGCTACTAGTGATCGAGTCCCTCCGCAGTATGCAATATCAGCACAACTGCCGTACGTTTCGCTCGAAAAGGGACATGTCGGTAAGGTAAGCGGAGCGACGCCGGGTTCGCACCGCCCTGAGCAAGATCCGGAACTCGAACAACTTGGCGCGGGGGGGGTTTCACGCTTTCCTTCTTCGGAACCTCGGCGGAGGAGCCCGAGCGAAGCATCCCGCTTTCCCGAACGTCCTCTTTGATCATTCCGCACTCTTCAATGAGATGGAAGCTCTTGATAGGAGCTGGATGGACTGTGATCTGAAGCGCAGACACGATGCAGTGATTCGAAACGTACGCTTTGAGCGAACAGCGGCTGAAAGCAGCACGATTCAGTGCTGGGCCCGAAAAGCCCATTCTCCCATTATGGGCTGCGAAAATCCTCGGCCCATATGGCCGGCCCAATTCAGCCAGCTAGGCCCCTAGCGTCCGCCGCGTGCCAACGGCCCAGATGTCTTTTCAGGGCGAACTCGGCTCTCATCTGGGCCGTTAATCTTCGATATATAAGGCGATGTTGTCTCTTCATCCCCAAACCCTAGACAAAGCCGGACGCTTTCCACCGAGCTAGAGCCGTAGGGTTTTCACTCGACTGTGCAGCAGGCCGGCGCTCCTCCAGCTTCCAGGTAGTATTCTCCTCCTCTTCGGGATATAGCATCTTCTTCGTCGCTTGTTCGATCTCGGGGGCCATTGCTGCGAAAGGGTAGTGTAGGGTTTCCATTGTAGTTCATCGTCGGGTCTCTTGCGTGCGTGTGATTTTGGTTTTTGTTCGTCGGGGTGGTCGTGCGGATCTGTGTCCGTGATGGGTTTTAGGAGATTTGATGTTTTCTTGCTGGAGAAGAGTGAAAGATGCCTTTTTTTCGGAGTGGGGCTTTCTGGGAAGATGAGACGAGGTTCTGGGTGGCCTGATTGAGAGTGGAGGGCTCGCATCTTTTTCTTTGGTTCCTTGTGTTCTGGATGAGGATGAGCGAAGTTGGAAGGTTCTGGAACTCGTTTGGCACTGAGAGGATCGACCCAATTGAGTTTCTGTTGTTTTGTCGTCTATATGCTTGTCTTTGACATTGTGTGCGAAATGGTGTGGAGACATTTTACATATGCGTGTCGGGATGGTTTTATCCTCCGCGATTTTAAAGAGACGAGTAAATAAAATTGGAGGCGAGGAACCCGGATTTCGATTGAACAGTATCGAGATCGAGAGGATGTGCGATGCCGCGTGTGTGTCGAATTAGGGGGTGTTGGTTTTTAAGGAAGTGATGACATTGTGCGAAAAAAAAGGGCCTTTGCACCTGTTTATCATTGCGATGTACGAGTTTGTTTATTTGGTCACGACTGAGCTGACCGGTTGTTGTAACAAGCAGGTTTGACAAGATGTACACGTCGAGGAGGAAGATCCACAAGGACAAGGATGCTGAACCCACTGAGTTTGAGGAGTCTGTTGCCCAGGTTCGATTTGTTTCTAGTTCATATTAGTGTTTCAATTTTTTTGTTTTGCCGAACTATTTTTCTGTAGTAAATGTGTTTTCTCTTGGCTGATGTTCATCTTCTTTCAAAATTATTGCAGTCCTTCTTTGACTTGGAAAATACCAACCAGGAGCTGAAAAGTGACTTGAAGGACCTTTACATAAACGCAGCAGCGTAAGAGAGCAGTTCGAGCTTCATGATTATCATTGAGAAAGAAATGCTTTTGTATTAATTGATAAAATATAGTCGCTCTTTCTTTTGCGTTTTAAGGGTCTTTTACTTATAGGGTTGTTTTATCGTTTGGCAGTGAAATTGATGTTTCTGGGAGCAAAAAGGCTGTTGTTATTCATGTTCCATATAGATTGAGAAAAGCTTTCCGCAAGATTCATGTTAGGCTTGTGCGAGAGCTTGAGAAGAAACTTAGTGGGAAGGTAATGGGAAGATGTCTGCTCTCTTTTTCTCGTCAATAAGTACTCATGTTCTTTTCATCATCGTAGCTGACATGTTTTAATTTTTTTTTTCATTGAATAGCAATGAAGTTCCAAAGTCAGCTACTTTCATTTTGTTGTCTTCCCTTTCTCCAAGTTCTCTTTCCTTGTTATTTTATTTGACATGCCATCTTCTTTTTTTCCTGTTTGATGTTGTGTTTGTTTCTAGATGAAAAATGTTGTAGCTTATTCTCACGTCCTATTCTTTTAAGTTCCTCTGTATGTGACATGCTGTTGGTTTTGCAGGATGTGATTGTGATTGCTACCCGCAGGATATCAAGACCGCCAAAGAAAGGTTCTGCAGCTCAACGCCCTCGTAGCCGCACACTTACAGCGGTGCATGATGCAATGCTTGAGGACATTGTATTGCCTGCTGAGATTGTTGGAAAGCGTGTTAGGTATCGGCTCGACGGTTCCAAAGTTATGAAGGTAGGGGAATATCGCATTAGATCTTTAGTGATCATCGTCAATTCAGAGTACCTTATGACCCTTTTCTAACTATATGGAATGCCGCTCCCCGATGAACCAAGTTTTGCCAGTCACTAGAGTGGTTTCTTGCTTTGTTTGACTGTGTACCCAAGTGTTGTGGTTTGATACTGAGTAGATTTTCTTTTCTCCGTTTTATAGGTTTTCTTGGACCCGAAAGAACGGAACAGCACAGAGTACAAGCTGGAGACTTTTTCAGCTGTCTACAGGAAACTTGCTGGCAAAGAAGTTGTGTTCGAATATCCAATTACGGAGGCATAGACCTGCTAGCAAAGAAAATCAGATGTTTCTCTTCTAGTTATATTTTCCAAATTTTGGCATCGAGAGAAGTCGGCTTACGATGAATGAACCTTTGTTGGGGGGTTTTTACTATTTATCTCATTATAAACTTTGTCTTTTATCCATATGAATCAGGCATGATCCTCGACTTTTGATCTGATTCATTCTTCCCAAAGTTGTAGTGGAGGCCAATGTCAGCTGACAATAACTATGCGGTTCTTGAAAATGTTGCTTTAACTTCTTTAAAATCTCTGCCAGGAATTCCTCGTCTTTGATATTTGGAAGTGTAGAGGTTGCCACATGTTGTTGTACGGATCAGGAGATTTGGGCCATGATTCAAGCTATATAACCTAGCCAGTCAGATAGTGACTTTATTTGTGTCGGTCATCTGTTTTTGCTCCTTTGCAGTTTGCATGAGAACTGTCTCTTCTATGTGGATAAAATAGATGAGTGGTATATTTCTAACATGGCATAATCATAAGCGATGTAAGTTATGGAAAATATTGGAAGTTAAGTTACATTATTTTCCTTTGAAAGGGGAAAATGTTTAGTGGTTTGCAATTGCTACGTTATCAACTGAGTAACGTGTCTACAGTACCACATCTATAGCTAATAGGGAATGACAAAAATTCAGAACCTGCCCATTTCTCTCTTGCTGCTCGCCACCGGCGGACTCTGTCGCCGCCAGCGGACTCAGCAATGCTGCATCCAGGCCGATGACCTTCTCTGTCATCTTTGTGGCCACGAGGATATGTGGGCGATTCATGGTGGAGCAACAGCGAAGGCCCAACTCAAGTTACAAATTCAGATCTGGATGAGCGACAGCGGAAGGTTGGCTCCATGGACCGCGGGGTCTCTGTCGCTCATGGCCACGGAGGAGCAACGACGAAGGCACAACATGTGGACGAGCACGACACCAGATCTGGATTTGGACAATCAACGATGGAGGGTTGGTTCAGACGGAGGGGTAGCTCGGGTTGATAGCTAGCGATGCTAGAAGGGGTGGCTCTGCTTGGACGTGTAGGACGCGGTGCCGATCACGAGGGGTGACTCTAGTGAAGCCAAGAAACTTTCATGGCTGAACTTTCTTAATGAACTCTACGCAATTATTTTTTCTATTTAATACCATATCAGCACGCACTCGTCAATTTTTTTTATTGACGGAGAGAAAAACATGACTGCCACGTCAGCTGATGTTGTGGTAGTCGCAAACCACTGAATATTTTCAGTCACGTAATGATGGAGCACCAAATATCATCACTCCTCATTCAAGTTTCAGTCAGGTTTTGGGTTTGTGGTTGGAGAAATAACTCAGAGAGCGGCAGATTGGAACGTAGTTCTGAAACTGCATTTGGAGCAATACTCTCACGATCATCACTTCCCTGCCAAGTTGTTTGTCATTGTAAGGAAGAGGGATTCGATGGATTAAAATTTTTGGAATGTTGCTTAAATTGTTAGGCTTAAAAAGCAGTAAGGGCTGCAAGATATCAACAGGCAATTGAAAATGTTACGATCACTTTGGTATATTTGCCCAACTTTAGCAGTGAAGCTGAGTGAACGTATTGTCCTGTAGACCCTATAACTGAGGACTGCATATGAGCGGATGCCCACCGCAGAAGTCTGGTATCATGTATACCTCCCTAATTCAATGTAATGTTGGAACAAGAATTTGTCATGTGGAGTCAAGCATTGAAATGGTGTCGGGGCTTCATCGCAACTTCAGAATCTGGACCAGAATGTAGTACCTGGAGAGATCCAGTCAAAATATTTTTAGCAGAAGCAGCTTGAATGATACTAAGTATTTGCAGCAATGAGAGGAGACCAAAATGCTCAGGGTTGAAAAATGGAGTCAGGCCGCACTGGTAAAGTAAACTTCTTAACAGAAGCATATCTGGTATGTCCATATCATGTTGAAATCATATAAAGTACGATGATATATTGTCGTCGACTGAAATCGAACTGGTCAAAATCAGGGGAACTAAGGGTGCGAATGGTAACCATTCTGCTCCAGAAATTGATTTCTGGAATTCTTGCCAGAAATCGATTTTTGGAGGAGAAATCTGTTTGGTAAAACATGATCAATTCTGCTCCAGAAATTGATTTCTGGAACATAAATTTATTTTTATTTTTTTATTTTTTTGGGTACATCAAAAAAATTAAATTTCACTCAAAGTGGGTTGCCAAAGGTATTTTAAGTCATTTTATGAAATTTTGAAATTTTTTATTTTTTTATTTTTTTTATTTTTTTGAGCACCTCAAAAAAATTAAATTTCACTCAAAGTGGGTGCCCAAAGGTATTTTAAGCCATTTTGTGAAGTTTTGAAATTTTTTATTTTTTTATTTTTTTGGGCACCTCAAAAAAATTAAATTTCACTCAAAGTAGGTACCCAAAGGTATTCTAAGCCATTCTGTGAAATTTTGAAATTTTTTATTTTTTTATATTTTTTTAAAAAAAATTCACCAAATTTCTTATTTTCTCAAAATCTTGACTTTTTTTATTTTCTGAAAATTTTTATGAATTTTTGTGGAATTTTTCAATTTTTATGCATTTTCTAAAAAAAAATTAATGAGAAAAAGAGAGAAAATAGGGAGAATGCATTCTGGAAGAGAGAAGCTATAAAAAGTAGCTTCTCTTTTTCTTGCCCAAAACTCATCCTGGAATCAAAAATGCATTCTGGAATCAAGAATGCATTCTGGAATCAAGTATTTTTAACAAACGCATTTTTATTCCAGAATGTGAAAATTGCTCCAGAATGCATTCCGGAAATTTTTTAACAAACGCATTTCTATTCCGGAATCCATTCTGGAACAGAATTTCTATTCCAGAATGGATTCTATGCGCGCCCTAAGTGGAAAGAAGATTCTAGAGAATTAATAGAAGTTAACGGTTGAGGAAGAAATCTAACAAAAAATGAAATTGATTGAAGTGGCTTCAGATATTGATTCTTCTGCTCATATTTAGGACAAGAAAACAAAACCACATTTAAGGCCATAGGATAAATTCTTCAACCACTGGAAACCAGAAGTCTAAGGGTGAATGATCTTAGAGTTAAAACTTGCACATCCATTCAAAAAGAGTGCAGCAAACATAGATGGCGGTTTCTTCAAAGGATTTGACGAGTGCAGAAACAATATTGTTTAGGTTTGAAATGCCTTGCACAAGTATTGTGAACTTTGATAAAGGTCTATTGGCAGCACCATTTTTCGGACAACTATCATCAAGGAAAATTCATTGATTGCAGGTAGCAGAACGAGATCATGCACAAATTAGAATGCACTGAAGGATTCTGTGGGACTAAAGATCTGACTTAGTGCCAGAGAAAAAAATTTAAATGAATTTCAGATTGTACCTTAGGACAAGATAACTAGACCAAGGTACATGGCCCCGGAAAGAAACAGCAATGATATCAAACCCCTGCAAGAAGGTTTCATCGTGATTAGTAAGTGCAACAAGAAGAGACGTGCACGAGACAGACCAAGCAACCATTACAAGTGGAAATAAAAAAAGAGAAGATATTGTCATCAAGGACCACTTTTCTTTCGAAGTAAGGTGCTCACCAGATTGCACCCCATCCAGCACCATTGCAACAAGGACATACTTCCGCAAATTTTTCCGCATCACTGGTGTGGACTCTACGAGATATCAAATCATCATATATATCTGTGATACCATAGCATAAGAAGGATCAGAGCAATGTTCTACACGAATTGATAAATATGCTTCAGTTTCAGAAAATACCATAAACAGAAAACAAGCTGTTCATTACACCTGCAGGTGTGAAAAAGGGACAAAACTCCAGTCACTATGTTACATAGAAGGAATTCCACACGACTAGAAAATCACTATAGAAGAAGAATAAGAAATTCACGTGTTTCTTTTACCAATGAACAGAATGACATAGCGAAGAGCTCGAGCTTTTGTTGTTTCTTGGAGAAGCCAAACCACACCAAGGAATACAATAAATCCTGATAACTCCACATTCATAATTCAGGAAGAATAATCATATTCCTGGTGAATATTGTATCATGGAAAGCCAGAGTTTATCTGGATCATATGATTACCTACCTATACAAAGCCCTCGAAGTGTCCACTGCAAAAACAAGAGGAAATTATATAAATCAAAGATGACCGATCGGTCAAGAACAGTCCAAAAAAAGTAAGATACGGTCTAAACACCATGGGAAGGCACAAGTCAAATGGTACAAGTCAACTGCAAAGAAAACTATACTTATTCATGTCAAGGATAGAATTTTGCAACTTGTGAAAAAGTTCTTTCTCCAACTTCATTCAACAACACAAATTGATTAGCATAAGTGCACGTATGTTAACTTCCCACCTTCTGTAATTGGTTGACCTGATAAGCATGAAACTAAAAACCATAGAATAATCCAGCACTACATTTTGAAGACCCTCAATTTAGAAGCTAGAATAGGAGAACAAAGACTCACATTTTTAGCCACAAATAGGACAACAACAAGAGCGACGAGCAAACAACCTGCTGCAATCCTAGATGTAAGAAGATTTGTAGAAGCAAGGATAAAGAGCATTCCCCAGAATGATGAGCCGAGATCTGAAAGGCCATGACAATTAGAGAATGAATCATAGATTTGTAGCGATACTGAAGAAACAATCTATACAATCAATCCTCTACAAGCTAGAATTTAAATGACCCATTATTACTCTCTCATGTCATGCTGGAATTCCAAAATTTAAACGGATGGTTTTTGTGTTAAGGCAATCAGTGTATGTCGAGATGACAAAGGAAAATGCGGAGGTTAGAATTGATACATCCAGCTGGCAGGATGAAACAGTATATTCCACCACGGGTTTGAGTACTTCCACCTTCATCAGCATGAACCTGAATTCCTTCCACCTGAGAGTGTATTTAAAGCAACGAGTCATATGTTTTCCTTCACCAACAGCAAAGAAAAGCAATCAGTGAAAGCATCGCAATGACTTACCTCTATGCAAATGAATGGCCTCCTACTAAATCTAAGATGAGGCTAAAGAAAGATTCTTACGTGGCCACATGTTAGTTTACAAGCAATGGCATGGCTTGCCTCGTGAAGAAATACTGTTACGAGCTTAAATGGCTTCAGCAATACTGTCCTCCATAGCTACAGAAGGAAGGATCTGTCAGAATACAATAGGGAGACAAAACTTACAAGTGAATACATAAAAGAGCCACAGGCAATATGATCAAATGTTGCTGGAATCTCTTCGCTTTTGGATGAATAAAACTTAGGTCTCTGAGCGAGCGCATGCCCAAATTGCACTTCAAAGTACTGAAGTTAAACTTTAGTTGATATGTACTGGGGAAAATCAGCCCTTAGTGACCTTTCCTAGAGTTATTTTCTGCTACGTCATGATTTCAACGGATTTATGGTTTCAGTTCAAGTTATTGCTACAAAATCTCACATACCCAATAGCCCTTTTATGATGATTTACCGGTTCTACAGCACAAAGTACTAACGTGACCAGAGAGAGAGAGAGAGAGAGAGAGCCAAATCTGCCAAGTTCTGATGTTTCTAAACTGAAAAACAGAACGAAGTAAGACTCCCGTACAGATGCAAATCAACCTGGGTAGCAAAAGTTTATAAATGGGCACTTAAGAGAAAAGCAGCGCTCAATGTTTTGGGCATGACTACAGCAAAACCTCACAGAAGTTTAACACATTCCTCAAAGGCCAGCCACGAGATAGTTGATCTAAGAGACAGTCTCGAGAGAGAGAGAGAGAGAGAGACCATACCGCGAGTATAACGACAGTGCAAACAGAGACGGAGATCAAGAACACAACTTGCTCGTGATTGCAACAGTTCTCGAGCTCCCAATTGGGTGTCATCTTCCCTACCACCTGAACAGCTTCAAGAATATCACCTGGATCTTTTGCTCACCGACTTTTTATTCACCCTCCAATCTTTCTTACGGGGATCCCCAGAAAAAAAAATAATCACAGGATAATGTAGGCTCATTCATAAGAGTAAGGGATCACTGTTTCTCTCTCTCTCCTTGGTGAGATTTGAAAAATTTTGAACCGGGTAGTAGAGAAAAGGGTCTCGTTGGACAGTTACAGAGCGCCCTTCCACTGCCAACGAATTTAATAATCAAGAAAACCCAAATTGAAAAAGATGAAAAGACAAGAAAAGGGAGAAGGTGATGATGAGGGAGGTCAATACTTGCAAGAAAGCGAGGCTAATAAGTCTAAGAAAAGGCAAGAGACTTGTGGGAGGAATCACGTTAGATTCAGGAAGCAATCCACTGATTGGCTTGCCTTGAATTATAAAAACTAAGGCAAGGGGGAGGGTGGAGCCTTGCGTTTTTCTCGATGGTTGCGGGACGTTCGCGTCTCTTTCGGCGAAGATGCTTCTTGTTCGCGTCTATCCATCTGGAGAGAGAGAGAAGTTGGCAAAGAGACGAGAGAGAGAGAGAAAGAGGAACGACTCCAGTAAAAATGCGTTCGACTTTTGTCGGTCTGATGATGAAGATGCCCCCGACAGTTACTGCAATTATGGCGCCATGTGCGAGATGTAATATTCGTTCATAATTTCAAGGGTTAAAGCCAATTCTTCTTCTTCTTCCTTTTTTACAGTTATTACTTTTAATTATTTTTTTTAGGAGTGAAAGCTAAGGAATGAGAGCAATGCAATGGATGGGAAAGATTGATTTACAAAGTGCTGCGACGACTCTTGTTGAGCGTTTAAATGGACCCATAAACTTTACGGAACGGTCATAATTTGTCATGTCGTTCCACTTCTTTGGAACCAATTTGGCAGAGTGTGCTTTTTTGGATTTGGAATGCACTAGGTGGTTATTGACCTTAATTCGACCTAGTAATTTGCTGATTTGAGATCTGATCATCCCCCGATTCACATGCTCATAATGATCTCGAGGGTTAGGCTCGTGCTTCTATGGCTAAAGCCTGTAGGCACATAGATAGGGCGGTTTTACGTATTAGTGATATGCCCTAGGAATCAATCAAGGTTGATATTCCAATATTAGTTGTGGATTAGGTTGTGTCGGAAAATCGATTTTCACTATACTTAGGTAGTCATAATGTCTTGCTAGAGACCGTTTATGACTTGTGGGCCAAAAAGGGTTTTGAGCACACTGTTAATATTTAGTGAACTTACAGGATCGCATGCAAAAGCGAACTGAGTTAATATTTTCTGTACGCCGGGATCTACTCAAAATAAGAAGTAGATTTTAATTTATTCTCCTGTTCAACTTATATACGCGGTCGTACACGTTATGAGATAACGATTAAATGTACGATTAAAGGTGGACGGTTTGGCGGGGCTCAAATTGCCTGGCCCGCTTCTTTTAATTCTGCTGGATAATGAGGCTGTATAAATAGATAAAGAATCGTTCTCTGTCTAGGGGTTTTCAATAGAGTATCGAAAATCAAAAGGCATTGAAGAAAAGGAACTTCAAGATCTTTAGCTAGCACTTGGATCGTTGAAGACTTCTGTTTGCGTGTGTGGATACCGATAGAGGCGCAACACTTGGGGTGTTAATCCAAACACAATCAATTGTCAATTTACGTTCGATTTGCAAAAGGTACGTATCGAACTTCTGTCTCGATTTCAATATACACATGAATCATGTCTAGGGTTCTAGGGTTTCGATTTATAAATATATTCCGCTGCGTTTTAACAACTGTGGAACCCTATGTCAAACCCTACAGTGCATTCCGAAGATTGGTTGAGTCAAAAGCACCATCGATGCCAATGCGTACCATCTTGCGGGGATATGATTAGAATTGCATTACTCATTGGTAGAGTTATGTGACTGTTCACGAGAGAAAAATTTCAGAGAAGTAATTTAAATTTGAATTGTATCTCAAATTTTAGCAGGAAAGTAGGAAGAATGGACAAAGTACCGTGAGAACGAGAGATGAGGGAATTAAATCAAAGGATAGATGAATATAAGTTTAGGGAGGGTGGAAAAAAAAAATTCAATTTGGCTCCGTTTGTTTCGCAAAAAATGTGACATTTCTAGAAAATAATTTCTAGAAAGTCATTTTCCAGGAAAATAATAATATTTTTCGGTATTTGGCTGAGACCTAATAATGAAGTATGAAATATTTTCCATTATTCGCTAAAAATTAACAAACATTATTCAAGCGCTAGTGACCAGTGCATGGGTAGTCAAGGAACTCGACACGAGCACTGGGGTCTCAAGCCCAAATCCCCAACTCCCACGCATGGGCATGGACACTGATCTTGGGTCCATTGAAACCGAGCCTGAGAACTCGGTGCCTATGCCCGTGCCCGGCTCCGTAGCACATCGGCTTGAGTCTATAGAGGTCCGGTCCAGGTCCCCGGCGGCTAAGCCTAAGTCTATCAAGGTTGAGCCCCGGACCCCAGCACCTAAGACCTAGTAGACCCTAGCACCCAAGCCTAGGTCAATCGAGGCCAGACCTCTAACTCGGCACCTGGGCCTCTAACCCAGCGCTTAGACCTAGGTCCATCAAGGTAGAGCTCAAGACCTTGGTGTCCATGCCCGAGTCTATTGAGGCCAAGGCTCGATCCCCAACGCCCAAACTCGGGCCCAAGTGCTAAGGACTCGATCCCGCTGCCAAGGGCCTAGGAATGAGCGTTGGGGTTTCTATGCCCAAGAGCAAAGTTTTTAATTCAAGTGCCGATATCTAGTCATATTTTGAAAAATAATTTTTGATTTTTTAAAGAGAAAATCATTTTTCAAATTTTAAATTTTTGCTAGAAAAACATTTTCCATTGATTAGAAAAATATTTTCACGGAAAATAATTTTTGTTGACTCATTTTTCTGAGCGATCTAAATGTCAAAAAAAAAAGGAAAAAGTTTCTTTCGAAAAATGTTTTCTGCAGCATAAACGGAACGTTAGAATTTCCCCTAAAGTATGTAGCCAAATAGTTTAGGGATAATTACACAAATTATCTCTAAACTTTGACCCAATGTATAATATGATCCTTAAACTTTTAATTTGTTTAATGTGATCCCTAAACTATATGAAAATGTTCAATGTAAACCCTGATCTTAAATTAATAGAATGACTTAATTGAATATTTTCATATAGTTCAAGGACTAAATTGAACATGTATAAAAAATCTAAGCACCACATTAAACAAATTAAAATTCAAAGACCATATTCCATATTGACCCAAAATTAAAGGACTATTTGTATCATTTTCCCAATAATTTACTAAAATTCTATGCTCATCCAACGGCTAGAAGAGGCCATGTGCATCGCTAATTTTCCTCGGATGCAAGTTAGTGCTAATTTTCCCGGTCAGACCATGTCCATTCACTTTGGAATCATGCG
Source organism: Syzygium jambos (assembly GCA_031216235.1). Lineage (NCBI taxonomy): Eukaryota > Viridiplantae > Streptophyta > Magnoliopsida > Myrtales > Myrtaceae > Syzygium > Syzygium jambos. Next base: position 5,613,276 of record CM062221.1, read on the forward strand.
CATCCGCGAACACCGGACATAAGTTTGAACCATCCGTTATCCAACAGTATTTCCTCAAGTATCCTATGAAACATGGCTTCTCTGCGGTGGAACTGAGAGACCATGAACGGATGCTGACAGAACTTCAAGAAATCGGAACTGGAAGGACATCCTCCGGCCTAGAACTGTGTGTGTACGGAGTGTACTTGGACTGTGGACATTCTCTTCGGCAACTCTGCAAACCGCGCGAAGCACCATGCTCTCCTGTAACCTCGTCAATGAACGGCTTCCGCAACAATAAAACAGTTCATTTCCCGGAGATATTATAAGCCAATCACTTCAATTCAATGCGACAGCAACTCTAGTCAACATTAGTTCCCACCGAAAAATAAAGGATGAACATCAATTGAGTAAGGTGTGACAGTGCAAGAGAATCCACAAAGAAGAGATGTTCTATTTTTCTCCATGTTGGCAGAAGTAATCGTATGTATGTCGACAATCAGTTAGAAGTGAACCAGTAGGAGTAGAAACAGGATTCATTCTAGACTAACTCTTCATGACTATCACCAGTAATGTACCCGGCCTTTCCGAAAAAGTTACATGAATATACTATGATTCCTAGAGCACCCCACGATTCAATTTTCTTTTCTATAATCAACAAAAGAATTTCTAAAAAAATATTAGACTTGGTTTACATAATAAAGGAATCTTACATGCTCTAGCCCATCTAGCTGAGGTCATCTGCCTTCATCAATGGAGGAAATGGAGATTGAATTTCTAGAATACTCCTCAATAAGGCTGCTACCAGTAGAAACTTTAGTAGCTCCAGTTTGGGTACTGCTCGCATTAGTGTTGGTGAATGCGGAAGTCGTAGTAGTTGTCCAACGTCCTGTTCGCCCTTGAAGCCCAGGTTTTCCTGGTCTGGGCAATGTGAATGAATCACTAGAAAGCATGAGGTGCACCGAGTTCATATCTGGCCTTTCCGCATAACTTGCTTGACAGCATAGCAACCCTAGCTGAATACTCATTGCTGCCTCGTCAGGGTTGTATTTGGCGAGGCTTGAGTCCACTAGATCCAATGACTTCCCTTCCTGAAAGAGCTTCCATGTCTGCCAAAGGAATTGCGCGTGATGTTTAATTGACACCGTGCATAGAAATGCAGTCCTTATTTTATATATGCATAGGAGAAAGAGAACAATACGCATTTGGAGATTAAGCTTTGGCAACTCATTAGAACAATGTCTATCTCATAACACAAGTTTTTCAATAAGTTCTAAAAGTTCAGATTTCCAGACTTCTCCAACTTTTCACTACGGCTCTTGAGGACTATTTTATTATCTGGCATTTACTTTGAATGACATGCATCTAAAGTACATCGTTGTTCAACGACAACAGATATTTCACTCTATTTGTTGATGCTTATAACAGAATTATGCAGATTTATTTCCTGATGCGTCTTCCATTTCCTAAAGCACCCTGGTGAGAGAGACAGAGAGAGAGATCTTCTTGAGAATTGAATAGAAGTGAAGACATCTGATGAATCCGGCACTCAGTTTGATGAAACAATATTAACTTGCATTTCCACAATGGAATGGAAAATAAAAGAGCCAGATGTAATATATTCAAAGTAATGAAAATATGTCGCCTACCTCCATTCTACTAAAACACAGACAATATAAACCGCTGCAACTCGTCAGGAACCAACCTAAACTAAAAGCAGATTAAGAACTTAATCTACCAAAGCCAAGTCAATCTCAGAAGTGTCACCAGGCATTAATTCTCCAGTATAACAATGAATAACAGTACTTTATATGATCGAGCAACTTACATAACTCAGGAGGTCCGTTTTATCTCCACCGAGTTGGCTGTCATGATTCTTTCTCCCACTTACAATCTCTAACACCAGAACTCCATAGCTAAAAACGTCAGTTTTCACGGACAAATATCCACGCATTGCATATTCAGGAGCCATGTAACCACTACATCCCAAAACAAAAGGATCATTAGTTTTAATCGCATCACGACTCAAGACACGCAGAAGTATAAGAGTACGGGCGTTTTCCTGACCGCGTAAATGAGCAGTAATTAACCAATAAAATATGGAAGGAGAGCAATGTGACTACTTACTAAGTCCCGGATATCTTAAATGTATTCAGATGCGTGTCATCACCAGGAAAAAGCCTCGCCAAACCAAAATCTGAAATTTTGGGATTCAACTGATCATCAAGCAATATGTTACTAGCCTTAATGTCTCTATGGATAATCCTTTCAGGGGCTTCTTCATGCAGGTATAGCAGACCTCTCGCCACCCCAGTGATTATTCGGAACCGAGTTATCCAATCCAGCGACGCAGACTTTTCTTTAGCTGGAAAAGACAACTGAGTTAGCTCTACTTCCTGCTCAGATCTATGCTCAGTGAACCGGCAAGAGATTTATGTATCCTAGACCAGCTGATTAGGAGGAAGAATTACCAAAAAGGAAACGGTCAAGGCTCTTATTTGACAGATACTCATAAACCAGCATCTTTTCCGGTCCTTCCACACAACAGCCCATCAGCATGACAAGGTTTCTGTGTTGAATTTTCAATAATAGTTTCACCTCGTTAGTGAATTCTCTCATTCCCTGTCTTGAAGTGAGAGACAGCTTCTTTACAGCTATTTCTTGGCCATTGGGCATCAACCCCTGGAAAAGAAAAGGCATGGAAACTATCAAGATGCGTTCATATTGGACCGTGGAACCACCTTTCTAGTACAGTTTCGTTCGACTGAAAACTGAGGTTAAAGTTGCTTAGGTTTCTCCCGTTGAACAGCAAAAAGGTCTAGTTTTTCCATGCGGAATGTCAAAGGCAAAAGCACACCCGGACTTTTTGCAGTCGGGTGTTGAAGCATACAAACAGACAGCCCACTCAACATGCATCCAAATCTCATACACCGGCAAAACCTCATCATCGGAACCATCATTGCTCCGTTTGTTATACCAAGAATGGATGATTTGAAAAATATTCTCTTAAAAAAAGCTCTTTGTATCGCTTACAAAAATAAATAAACGAAAAATATTTTTACCGTCCACGGAAATATTCAGACAAAAATTGTTATCAAAAAATGAAAACTTTTTCCATCGTCTGATTATTTTAAGCAATATAATCGATCAATTTTAGGAAAATATATTCCAAATCATTCCTTTTCCATGAAACAAAAAGGCCTAAATTTACTAATTTTTCTTTGCTACGAAAGTCCAGGCAGAAACATTCTGAAAAGGAAGACACCATCACGACACAGAACACTCAATTTCATATTGAACTCACAATCCACGATTCCAGTCCCACCATAAACCTGAAAGCAGATGTGGGACGACTTGAAGCAGATCAATCTCATTTCGCCACAAAAGATAGCACGCGATTGTCCGAGATCGTCATTTTCAACCAGGCGAGGAAACACGAAACGACACTGCGACAGGATACAGGACTAATCCGTACGTTCGTCAAGACCGCGAACGCCAAAAAACCATGGCGACAAAAAAAATATACCTAAATCAAGGCGGATCCATCCACAAAATCCGAGGGGGAGAACTGTTTCCTACCTTGAAAACGGGACCGAAACCGCCGTGACCGAGCTGGTTCAGCTCGGAGAAGAAGCCAGTGGCGACCTGGAGCGTCCGGAGGTCGAAGAAGAGGCCGGGGGAGGACTCGTCCTCGGCCTCCTCCTCCCCGGCCCTCCGGGCGCCGCCGCCGCCGCCGCCGCCGCCGCAGGCCGCCGGCTTGTGCCTCTTGAGGCACGCGTAGAGGCTCGAGAAGATCGCCATCGCTCGCGCAAGACATGACATCGGCGGGCCGGAGATGGCGGCGGGGCGCAGGCGGTGGTCCGGCGGGAGGAGGAGGCGGAAGCTGGAATTTCCGGAGCAAATCGTCAGCTCGACGGGACGGAAGAGTCGTTTGCAGACGGAGTACTTGCGCCTCGAGCTTGGCATAAAATGGGAGCATGACGAGACGACGCGTGTCGACAGAGAATTGGTGGTTGACTTGACCACGACGGCTTATTACTTTAAAATTTAATTACTTTCCGGGAAAAAACACTCCCACCCATAAATTTGCTTTTTGCTTTTGATTTATTTAATTTAGGTTGCAATTTATAAAGATACTTTTTTTTAAATAAAGTGTTTTTTTATCAATAATAAGAAAGAAATTCCAAATTGGGATGCGTGCACCAGAAGTCCTAAAACTTGTCAAAAAAGTGTAATTAAGTCCCAAAACTTGCAAAAGGGGCAATCGTGTCCTGAAACTTGTCAAATTGGTTCAATCGAATCCTAAAGTTAACATCGCCTAATTTACTAACGGAAAATGCTGACGTGACGATGATGTGACTTATTTTATTAATTTCTTGAGGCACATGGCGTCCAACAAGCGCTGCATCTAAAAAAGTAAAAATAATAAATTAAATTAGAAAAAGCTATAAAAAAAAAAACAGAGAGCCCCATCGCCAAGCCCTTGCCAGTGGCCACCGCCACAGACGCTGGGTAGGGCCGACAGAGGTCGACTAGACCTTCCCAAAGCCTCGCGAGCCTCGCCAAATCTATCGAGGAACACCCTTGCCTGAGGCTAACGACCTCAACTGGCCATCGACGAGGTGCAACAATGGCCAAGGGAGGGAAGAGGGAAAAGAGAAAAAAAGTAAAGTAAAAAAATAAAAAATATATAATTAGATTTTTTTTCTGAAATATCCCTTCTGTGACGGCCGAAGTAGTCACATGTTGGCCGATTGGCCAAAAGTCTTTATTTGAGAACTTTATACCTTTATTTGAGATAATTTAGCCATTTTAAGCCCTTATTTGAAATAAAGTCCACTTTAAACACTTATTTGAGACAATGAGAGCATTTCGAACCCTTATTTGAAAGTTTCCCCAATAATAATGGGGAAGCTTTTTAGGGTTCGGTTCGGCAGTTTATGGAATTGATCCCGTATGTCACATGGACCATTAGATCAAAAGAAAAAAAAAACTTTGACCATCAGATGATTTTTGAAAAATAATGACTTACAAATGTTTAAGGTGATTTACCAACTATATAAGATTGCTGATATCACTAGTCATAAAGAAAATGGTTGATATCATGAAAAATTCCAAACCAGTACACTTGTGACAATTTTATCATAAATTAAATTTTAACCACCAAAAACCCTAAACCGGTAGATTTGTGACAAGTTTACTCTCGATTACTTTTCGTTAAATTTTACCGTCAAATTGTTGAGTTACATGACATGCGACAATTGAAGGGTGTACCGGTAGAGTTTTACCTCTCTATTTGTTACATGTGTATAAATTTGTGATTTTTCGTGGTATTAATCCAATTTGATAGATGGTACATTTGTCACAAGTTTATTGGTTTGAGATTTCTCATGGTATTAATCCTAAAAAAAAATTGCGTAACCGGAGGATGAGTACCCATTGATAAGGTTTTTAAGTTTACGTGTTGTAAAGGAATGTAATGAATGGTTAATATAAAAGGAATAGATTTAAGGCTCCGTTCGTTTTTGGTAAGTGTAATGTTTTAGGGAAATATTTTTCAAGAAGCCATTTTGTAGAAAAATGATAATAATTTTTGGTGTTCAACTGAAACTTAAAAATGAACTTGAAAATGTTTTCCACCGTTTAGTATTTGATTTGATTTTTTAGTTATTTTTTAGTTTAAAATTATTTTTTCGATTTTTTTCTTTTTCTTTCGGTGAGGTTAAGCCTCACCGGCCTATGGCGAGGCTCAAGGTCGCTTGTGGCTGATCACTGGTGGCACGGCAACAACCGAGGAAGAAGCAAAAAGGAAAAAAGAAAGAAAAGAAAAGAATAAGATAAAATAATTAAAACTCAATTTTTTTAAAAAAGAAAAAAACACATGGAAAATGTGTTTGGTGAAAGAAAGTGCCGGTCTAGAAGTGAAAGAAGGATAATACAAGCCAAAAATATTTTCCTCACTTATGAACGTGTTTTTTCCATTGATGGAAAATGTTTTCCTTGACTAATTTATTTTTCATGAACTTACTGGCAAAATCCGGAAAACATTTTCATGGAAATTATTTTTCATGAAAAAAACGAAGCCTAAGATACAATTATATTGTTTGTGCTTTTTCTTGAAAAGTTATAAAGTTACAATATTCAACCTTATGAGATTTTTCAGTCCAAAAGAAAAACCCTTACGAGATTTTGATGTGAATTACTACATTCAAAACATGGTTACTAATTTGTCATTTACAATAACCTATATAAAAATTAGAATCATTGAGGACCATTACTAAGTATTGGTATCTTCATTTACGACAATTTGAGATATTTTACTGCACTAGTGATTAATTATTCGTATTAACATTTTGCTCTTACGAATTCTACAATGTTAATAAGTGATACACGTGTGATTTGTATTAGAGAAATCTAACATCGAAGAATTAGTGTGGTGTATAACAATTAATACATATCCCAGCTGGCTTACAACCCATTGACTTAAACTTTTGAGTAAATATATGTCCGACTAAATAAGTTAACAGGCTCGAACTTGGGTTCTCAGCGAAAGGTATCGGGTTTCCGCTGCGTGCTTCCTAACTTATAGTTAAATGACCAATTTTCGAAGGTAATAATTAACTACAAGTATAAACGAGTTACTACCATTGCAGTTAAATGACAACCCATAAATTACCGATAAGTGGAACCGATCTTACGATAATTTTATGTAAATTATGATAAATTCGAAAAAAAACAATAGCTAAACACGGTAACGGTCCCATTTCTATACTTACTGGACCCTAAAAGTAACATAATAACGAACGAGTACCTTCTTTTATTTACACGTTCGTACGAAAAAATAAGGTACTTACTTATCAATTAAAAAAATACTAAATTTGCAACATATTAATCATAAATATCACGACAAAAACTAGATAAATTTCTCATCTGTTTTTTAACTTCAATAGCATCGATGAGATTTTTTTTGGTAAAAAGAAAAATTTATATTGAGGTGTCATTTTCTATCTCTAGACTATGAAATTCTACTGGCTTATTGCAAATGACGTAAGCAACGACTCAAGTTGAGAAAACCAGGCCCTTGTTGGTAAAATTTTCTTTTCATTAGATTGATAAATGTGTTACAAAGTCTCCCTAGTCCTCAAGGCTAACTCGAATTATTTTTCATTAAATTTATTTTCCTAATCCTTTTTTTTCTATCATTTTGTGTGATATTCAAAATAAATAATGTCCTCAAATTCTTTTTCTTTTTACCATTATCTAGCCATTGTTTTCTATGTTTGAGGACCATATGAACTAAAGTTATAAAACTCGGGATTTAAGCTATCCTATAGATATTGAAAATCGATCGTCTTTTCATTATATACATTGTCGGTTGCATTGCAATTTTCTTGAGTTGTCGTAAGCAAATTTTTATAAATATCTCGATTTTCGATGTTTGCTTGCTCGTTGTGTCCAACCATGTCTTCGATTGGTGCAAAAAATTTAGCATTACGTTGATGGTGCACTAGCGAAAAACCACCCACATTCTGCGTGCGCATAAAAAAAATGAAAATTATTAAAGAAATGAATTTGTGCAATTTTGAATAATTGCGTGATAAGAAATATTCAACCTTTAAACTTCGAATCTACGAGAGATTCGTGAGACGCAAACAAAGCTATGTATGCGATTTTAAAATACCACTTTGACGATTGCTTATTAATATATACCCATCACGAATATGTCCACTTTGCTGGATATTAAGATTTGAAAAATCAGAGACCAGAATAACCTTTTAAAATATATTTGTCGTTTTTTTTCAAATTAGCCCGGGATATTATACAAGTCAATCAAATTAAAGGCAGCCAATTTGGAACGGAGACCTTCACGAATAATAAAAATATGTGCTCGATTTTTTTTTTTTCTCCAAGTCGTTTTTCCATCTCAACCTCGGATTTTGCCCCTGACGTTTTCGTCGTCTTTCATTTGTCCACATCGATGTCCCAATCTCATCCCGTTGAATTCTCGAATTCTCGAATTAGAATAAGGGTTTAAGATGCCCATTTCTTCCCGGAGGCGTTCCACCCGCATCGTTTTACCCAAATCACCCTTTCGTAACCAATGGACCAAAATACTCTTTAATTAAAATTTCAACTTTTTAATTGTTCTTCCTTTGTCTCGTATCTCATTGTGGCAGGATCTCACTCTCCCACCGGAAAAGAATTTCTCGTAAAACAGTTATAGACTCTCTTTATGTCTCAAAGATTTAAACAAACTCGTCCTCGCCCCTACCCCAGGTCGAGCCCATCACCGGGCGCCAGCATCATCACCGGCTTTCACACACTATCACAGTTTCTAAGCAAAGATACGCGTTTAATAACGACACAAAATTTCTTTACTCACAACGGAAATTCGTTTGATAATATTAAAAAATTTCCATTCATCAATGGGTAGCAGCAATTGGCCAACCGGCGGGGGCGGCGGCAGTTGGTCGACCGACGGGCGATGGCAGTGGTCGGCGGGGGCGCCCAACGACGATGGATAGCGGCAAACGATGGCTGGCGGGCGTCGGCTGACAGCTGACGGCGGGGGGTGGCGACCTGCAGATAGAGGCCAGTTGGTGGCGGAAGGCAATGGCAAGTGATGAGAAGAGTTTTATTTCTATTTCTGTTTCAGAAATGGAAAAGTAAGAAAATTTTACTTCTAATTTCTGCTCCAAACATATTTCTGGATTAAAAATTTATTTAAAACAATGAAATTGCGATATCAAAGAGATTTCTATTTCAAAACTGTTCTTTGGAATAGAAAAATAAAAAAAAGGAAATAGAACAGTTATCATGTGCACCCTAATTAGCTAGTTTGTGGAGAAATTGGTTACACATAATGCATATTTACGATGAAATCCATGATAATATATTAGCTCTTTGATTTATTAAAAGGTTATTATAGTCATGTAAAGGATGGACATCAAACTTAGAAGTTTGATTTTACATAACGCAGATGAATAGAGGTTGGTCCCCACACATTATCACGAAAATTACTAAAAAAGTCTTAAACCTGATATATTTGTGTTAATTCAGTCCTAAATTTTTTAATTTGGCCGATTTAGTCAATCTAGCCAATTTTGGCCGGAAATTATAAGATCGTTCCGTCCGTCTCCAAAATAAAGAGTAAGATGATACGATTGAGTCTTTGGTCAATACTAAACGTGATGGCGAGTTTGGGATTCCATTTTTCAGACTTGATTTTCATTGAATTCACGATAACTCTCTTTTATTAATTGGTGATGAACACAATCTCAATCATTTTTATGTCATAATCTATAATTGTGGTCATTATATTCCCTGACTTTTATCGAATTGGAATTCTAGTGTAATATGGATAATTGGGTCAAAAGAAAAAGAAACTTCAACCATCGGATGATTTTTATAAGACTAACTTACGAAGGACCCCAAACTGATACACCCGTAAAAAATTTACTCCAAACTAATTTTTTAACCACCAAAAACCCCAAATCGATATACTTGTGGCAAATTTACCCCCCTTTAAATTGGAATAATACCACAAAAATTACAAATTGGTAAATTTGAGACAAACGAAGGGGTAAAGCCCTAAACCGGTACATTCATAAACTGTTATGTGTCATCAAACTCAGCAATTTGCCTATAAAATTCAACGGAAACTAATGCAGGGTAAATTTATTACTGATATATCAGTTCAGGAATTTTTGTGATCAAAAAATTAATTTAAAATATATTTATTATAAATATATCGATTTAAAATTTTTCGTAGTATTAATTCAAATTGCAATTGAGATCCCTTTCATTGCTTGACTTTTTCGGCTCGAGGCTGGCAGGACTTAGAACGGGTCCAATCCAAGGTCACCAGATTGCTTTTTTGGTCGGGTCAATGTGGGCCCAACCGGGTCATTCAACAGAGCAGACAAAAGAAGAGTTTGATGCTTGTTTTCCACGCGTACGCAACCTGAGCGCTGCGTTTCCATCCGGTGTCAAACTCCCGTCCTATGTAAAAGGTTTTTAAGTTAGGTCAAAGTCAAAATAAGTGTTCACATCATTTCTTTGCCTTTTCCTGTAAAGCAAGTCTTTGCCTTTTCATTATCAAGGTTTCACTTTGTCTAAACCTAGCAGCCGCCCCCCACCCCATGATAAAGTATTATGTACAGGGACAAGCGGTTTCAGAGTCGGGCCGATTGGACCCTGAAACCTAAAACCTACCCGCATAAGATCGGTTCTTTAGATTTTAGAACCTGAAACCGACCATGCGGACTTTGGAATCGAATTTGGACCGATCGCAATGGTCCGATTTGGTTCTAGGGTCAGTCCAAGAATCCGGCCGATTCTTTGTTTATTCCTCCTAGTACATATCCATCTTCTACTAAAAAAAGTACATATATACATGTATATTAACGTACAATATTTAGAACCGTGATACTTGGCAACAAAACATAGAGATGTAAAACACTGGTAAAAGCCAAACGGAAATCTAAAGCAGGGAATTATCCAACTCATTCCTTAGTCAAGCAAAACGAAAGCCAAAGCAGCAACATAAAATCGTCACTTGCGAGAAGCAACAATATGTAAAATAAAAGAAACAATAAAAAAGGTTCAAAACACATAATATAAAAAGGGACAATAACACAAATAGTCTATGAACGTTGATTCAATGTGCGATGTGATCCCCGAACTTTAATTTGTTCAACGTGGTCCATGAACTTTGGCCGAATGTTCAATATGATCTCAAAACTTATATGAAAATGTTCAATGTCGTCCTTCCATTAATTCAAGTTCAAGGACAATATATAGTTTAAGGACTAAATTGAACATATATCAAAAGTCTATGGACCACATTTAAGTTCGGAGACAACATTGCACCTTAGGCTAAAGTTCATAGACCATATTGAACAAATTAAAAGTTCAGAGACCACATTGCACATTAGGCCAAAATTCAAGAACCATTTGTGTCATTTCTCTAATATAAAACATGAATCATAGGACTTCGTTCCTCATTCATCCTAAAAGATCTCTTCAAATTTTAACCACCTTAAAACAAAACAAATGGTTTAGGGTTGGTCCAGGATCGATTTGCTGGTTCGATTTTGCACCCTGACCCTAAAACCAGACTGCATGGTGCCGGCTCCCAATTTTTGGGCTAGACTGTTTTCCGCGGGAACTGGACCAAATCGAATTGCATAGTTCCGGCCCCATCCAATTCCACGGTCTACCTCGGACCGGTGCTCACGCAGGTCCTCCTGGCACTGCCGTGACCTTCCGGCTTGAGCCTCTTGAGGCACGCGTAGAGGCTGGAGAAGATCGCCATCGGTTGCTCAAGACATGACATTGGCGGATTGGGGCCCCTGGTCGCTCGGACCGAAGATGGTGGCTACGCGCGTGTGGATCGTCGGGGGGCGTTCCGACGAGAGGAGGTCGAAGTTGAATTTCCAAGCGAATTGTCCACGCCCGGAAGAGTTGTTCGCAGTCAAAGAGGTTGCCTTCGAGATTCGCATAAATGGAACACGACGAGGACGACGCGTGTGAGAGTTGGTGGTTTGACTTGACCTTGACCACTCATTACTTTCCAGGAAAACACACTCCCACTCATAAATTTGCTTTTAATTTAATTTATTTACACTCCATTTATTTCTCGAAAAATAAATAATTTTGAAAAATAAATTTTTCTATATTAGTTAAAATAATTGGGTAAATACCACGAAAGACTTAAAATTAGTACATCTATGATAAATTCACCCCAAACTAATTTTTTGACTACCAAAAACTTCAAATTGGTACATCTGTGACAAATTTACCCCAAACTAATTTTTTTACCATAAAAAAATCTCAAATTGATGCATTTGTGATAAATTTACCATTCTTTAGTTTCCATTAAATTGGATCAATATCCAAAAAAATCATAAATTAATACACTTATGATAAACGAAGAGTAAAATCCAAAACCGGTATATCTGTCAACTGTCACGTGTCATTTAACAAAGTAATTTGTCAATAAAATTTAACGAAAACTTATGGGGGTAAATTTGTCACAAGTATATCAGTTTGGGGGTTTTTTGTGATCAAAAAATTAGTTTGGGGTAAATTTGTTACAGACGTACCAGTTTGGGGTTTTTCATGGTATTAACCCAAAATAGTTTCATCATCAATAATAATTTATGTCTAAACATTTTTTTTGGACGGTAAAATATTTTACGTTAATTCATTTTGTAAGCGATATAAGTGATCATTTTTAGGAAAATGTTGTTCAAATTCTCTTATTTTTCACGAAACAAATACACCCTAAATTGATAATGAGTAAGAAAGTTTACGTGGTCCTGAAGGCTCACTCAATTTCTTTTCCAATAGTATTTTTCTTATTTAAGTGATGACTTTTTTGCTTAAGCCTCATTTTAAATAAAAGTTGTGTGTGTATAAAAATGACAAAAAAAAGATTAGTAAAGAAATAATGTCGTGCTATTTATGGTATAAATTGTACAAGAGTGATCTAAATAATTACATGATAAAAAATAGGAAAAATTATTCGATTAGTCCTAAACTTATTGTACGAATGCCAATTTTATGACTCAATTGGAAAAATTAAAATATTTGATTGAATTGACATTTGACAAATATGTTTAAGATTGATTGAACAATTTCCCCTCAAGAAAATGTATAAACCAAACTTCGAATCCACAAAAGATTGGTGAGATATTAGAGAAGCTATGCGTGTGATTTTAAAATACCATCTTTGAATATTGCTTATTAATATATTCCCATCATGAAGAGGTCCACTTCGATTGACATTAGTTTTTGGAAGTAGATGGACATTAGTTTGAAAAGTCAGATCAGAATAACCTTTTAAATGAAATTGTCATTTTTAAAGGGTTAATACCATGAAAAAATCTCAAATTGATAAATTTGTGATAAATTTACCTCAAACTAATTTTTTTTTATCACAAAAAACCCTAAACTGGTAAACCTGTGATAAATATACCCCAAACTAATTTTTTAGCTACCAAAAAATCCAAATTGATATACTTGTGATAAATTTACCCTGCTTTAAATTGAATTAATATCACAAAAAATCATAAATTATTAAATTTGTGACAAATAGAGAGGTAAAACTCTAAACTGGTATACTCGTCAATTGCCACGTATCATTCAACTCAGCAATTTGACGGTAAAATTTAACATAAACTAATAAATGGTAAATTTATCATAAGTGTACCAGTTTGGGATTTTTTACGGTAAAAAAATTAGTTTGGAGTAAATTTATCACATGTATATTAGTTTAGAGTTTTTCATGGTATTAACCCTTCATATATTTTTCCATCATGAATAGGTCCACTTCGACGGACATTAGTTTTCGGGAAAATTTTAAATAAGGACCCGAAGTACCCTCATTTTCTTAAATAAGGATATGAAGTGGACTTTGTGTCAAATAAGGATCTAAAGCGCTCTCTTTTTCTTAAATGAAGGCTTGAAGTGGTTATAACAGTTTCAAATAAAGGCCTCACTCTGCCGACTGGCCAAACTTTTCGGCCGATCAAGGGCATTTTTGTCCAAAAATAATTTTAATATAAATTGTAATTAAATTAAATAAAAAATTTTAAAAAAATAGGGGAGGGTTGGGAGGGCTGGCAACCCTCACTCGCTTATGGCTATCGCCCCATCGCGGGTGGAGTGGCGGCCATGGCCAGCAGGGTCATTGGCGCTTCAGCGAGGACTGGCGACCCTCGCTAGATATGGGAGAGGGTCGCCCAACCCTCCTGATTTTGGCGACGGTCGCCAGCCCTTATTGAAGCGCCGGCGGCCCCGTTGAACATGGCTACCGAACCACCGGCAATGGGGCGCGCGGCCATAGGCGAGGGAGGGCTGGCCCTCCCCTTGTTTTTTTTGTTGAGTTTTTTTTGGAAAAAAAACACAAAAGGAAAGAAAGAAAGAAAAAAAATGCCCTCGACTCCGATAAGGTTAGACCCTTTTTTGAGACTAAGATAGCCACTTCAGATCATTTTTTGATACAAGGTTCACTTTAGGTTTTTATTTGAGAAAATGAAGGCACTTCATATCCTTATTTGACACAAGGTTCACTTCTTGTCCTTATTTGAAACTTTCCCTTAGTTTTTTAAGAAATAGGTGGACATTGGTTTGAAAAGTCAGATCAGAATAACCTTTTGAATCAAAATTGTCATTTTTTTTTAAAATTAGTCTGGGACATAACGTAGGTTAATTAAATTCAAGGTGGCAAATTTGGGTCGGAGACCTTTATGAATAATAAAATATATGCTCAATTTTTTTTTTCTCAAAGTTGTTTTCCATCTCGACCTGCGATTTGTCCCGATGTTTTCGTCGTTTTTCATTTGTCCACCTCATGTCCCATTCTTATCCCGTTGAAATCTCGAATTCTCGAACTAGAATAAGATTTAGATGTACATTTCTTCCGGGAGGCGTTCTACCCCACTTTTTTACTCTAAAATCATCCATTTGTAAGCCATGGACTAACAAACCCCTTTAATTAAAAATTTAAGTTTTTAATTATACTTCTTTATCTCATCGCGGCAAGATCACTCTCCCACCACGAGAGAATTTCTCATAAAAAATTACAAACTCTCTTGATGCCTCAAAAATTGAAACAGACTCGTTGTCGCCCCTTGCCCATGTCGAGTCCACCGCTACACGCCACCATCGCCATTGTATGCGTCGCACATCGATCACTCGCCTCTCCGGTCACAGCAGGACCATTATTGCTCTTTCTCCTCGCCTATACCGTCACAGGAGGACCGTTGCTCTTCTCTGTCAGATCCGAAGCGCGTTGCGTGCGATGGTGACGATGTGAAAATCAGGAATAGTGGTGGCAAGTAGTGGTGGTTTGTCCAATAATTATTTTATGAGACATTTTTTCGGCATGGGGGGGGGGGTCTCGTTGAAACTTTGAGGTATCAACGGAGTCCAATAATTATTTTATGAGACATTTTTTCTTATACACCTCTTCTCTCATCTTGGTCAAGCCGAAAAAAAAAAAGTTACTTCAAGTCATAATAATAACATGAGATAAGAACTTCAGAAGTGCCAATAGTTTTGTATGGCGCTCGCGTTAGTGCATAATTTTTTTTTTCGAATCACTTAAATGACAATTAAAAAAAAACGATCACTTGAGTGCTAACTCTAATTTGAGTTGCTGGAAATCCAACATGACATTTTTTTTTATTAATTTCTCAGTCCGATGTGGCTCGCCGGCATGCTTAGTCAGCATATATAGCCCAAAATGACATCGTCTATGTTTTTTGCCCCAAAATATAAACCCTAAATCGCAACTTATAAGGGAATTTCCAAATTGAAAACCCTAAATCGACCATAACCGCAAATTTAAACCCCATTCGATTTGCCCCTAATGCAGATGGACAACTCGATAGACCAATGCATATTTCCAACTCCAAAGTTCTTTTGTCGTCTCTATCACTTGACCGCTGAGCGCTCTAGTATGATCCTCGGGAACTTCCCAGCGAACCGGTTGTTGCTCAGATCCAGCTCGAAGAGCTCCTTCAAGTTTCGCAACTTCCGCAGTACTCTGCCATAGAAGTGGTTAGAGTTGATGTGGAAGAGGGCGAGGTGCTCGGAAATGTCATTGTGGTTGAAGTCGATGTCGGCGACGGTGCGGACGCTGGGGTTGTCGGGGGCAAGGGAGCAGAATACGCAAGAGTAGTTGCAGATGAACGGGCCAACCCAGTTGGCAGTGAAGTTGCTGGGGTCGGAGCTGATGGCCTTCTTCAGGGTTGGGAGGGCGACGTAGGCGATGTGGAGGCGGGGGTTCTCGAAGGAGATGGATGGGTCGAAGACGACGCTCTCGCCGCGGTCGCCGAGCTCGTTGAGGTAGGGGAGGAGGTGGCGGTGCTTGGCGTGGTGGGCAGTGGCCCTATGGCGGCGGTGGAGAGGATGGTGAAGGAGGGGAAGAAGACGAAGAAGATAGCAAATAGAGAGAGAATGAACGACAAAAGAACTTTGGAGCGAACGATGTCGTTTTACGCAAGCCAGCCACGTTGGATTGTTCGACGTTTGTTTTACCTGTCCACGTGGACTGATTTTTTTCTTTTAGATGCCGTCTCAAATAAAATTTTTAATTATAAAGCCACGTAATTTTTTGCTAGAATTTCTCGCCGGAGGAACTCAAGTAATCCTTTATTCTCCGATTTGGCACTTAAGTAAGCCGACGAAAACTTTTGGTGCTAAAATGAGCGTCGTATGAAATTTTTGACTCTTCTAGTGTCCTTATTCCTGGAGCATCAACTAATGAAGGTGCACGAGTGAGGAGATAGAGAGAGAAATTACAAAGTTGAACTTTCAAGTGAAGGGTATTTTGGTCCACTGTTCAGGGGGGGGGTGATTTCCCTATATATATTTGCACACACACGTAGATATTTCAGGGCTAGTTCCCTATGGTGAGCTTCTATATAGCAATAAAAATGATCTAGATGCCGCATGGGATACTCAACGCCGGACTAATTTTCATTGGACGTGACGGTCCCTCGCTTTTACCCATATCAGAAAAAGTCATGGGATTACACATCGACATAGTTACCGAAGATACGGCACTGAGTAAGGGAGAAAAAGACATGCGTTCCGTGGAAATCACCCTTCAATGAAGAGGGCACATCAAAGAAAACCGCAAGTCTTGCACAAGAGAAAAGATAAAGAGTACAACAAATTTTCGGGATTTCATTTTCAGACTTAATTTTCATTGAATTCGCCATGAATATTTGACTTTCTTCTGTTAGTAGGTGATAAAAAAAAATCTCAATCGTTTTCATGTGATGAACTATAATTGTGGTCTCTTTATTCCCTTGACTTTTGTAGGATTGGAATTCTCGAGTCTTCATGGAAACCATCGACTTCAAGCTGGCAGGGTTTAGAACGCGTTCGATCCAAGATCACCATTCATGGAACATCAATAATTATTAGAGAAATCATGTGGTCTAGTCCAGCATATCACGAAATCTTACGCCATGTTAGCGTCAGGAGAATTACCAATTTGGTCATAAACTTATAATACGGTTTTCATTTTCTAATATTTTGGCTGCTACGTTGTTTCTAGGGAGATTGATTTGACCGCATGAAAAAAAAAAAAAGAAGAGAAAGAGAGACGATGACGGTTCGGATCAAATACAAAAGACGCGATAAACAACAATTCGGGTGCGAGTTCGGTACTTAAAATAATTAACTAATAAAAAATATTTTTATTATTGACAATAATGCATGTTTAAATATCTTCGTGAACGACGAAAATATTTTTAGCTTGCACATTTTTATAAACGATTATTTTTAGAAAAGTATTTTTATAGCTATTTATTTTCTCGAAACAGATGCGACTTTAATTTTTATTGAATTAATGCCGAATTTTTGGCTCTCTTTATATATAAAACCGGCGATAAACATGGTCTCGATCACTTTCGTGTCATAAATTATAATTACGGTCGTTTTGATCTCTGTTTTTTATACGATTGAGCTCAGAACGCGTTGGATCCAAAATCACCACCAATGCTTTTTGGGTCGGTTCAATGTATAGCATAAACAAGGAAAAGACTTGACGTTTGTCTCCGCCCGTACGCAAGCTCGAAGCGGTTTTTTCAAGGATCTTGACTTTTCTTTCTCATCCAAATCGACCAATTCAAGCTCCGGTCCCAAATAAAATAAGGGATTTTTGGCTAGGTCAAAGTCAAACCAACAATTTAATATTTTTCTTTGACTTTTCTTTACGAAGGTTGTACCGAACATAGACCAGAGGATTCAGCACAGAGATGGCTTTTATGATCAAGGTTTTTCACTTTGTCTGAACCTAAGGGCGCGCGTGGAATCCATTCTGGAATAGAAATTCTGTTCCAGAATGGATTCCGGAATAGAAATGCGTTTGTTAAAAAATTTCCGGAATGCATTCTGGAGCAATTTTCACATTCTGGAATAAAAATGCGTTTGTTAAAAATACTTGATTCCAGAATGCATTCTTGATTCCAGAATGCATTTTTGATTCCAGAATGAGTTTTGGGCAAGAAAAAGAGAAGCTACTTTTTATAGCTTCTCTCTTCCAGAATGCATTCTCCCTATTTTCTCTCTTTTTCTCACTAATTTTTTTTAGAAAATGCATAAAAATTGAAAAATTCCACAAAAATTCATAAAAATTTTCAGAAAATAAAAAAAAGTCAAGATTTCGAGAAAATAGGAAATTTGGTGAATTTTTTTAAAAAAAATATAAAAAATCAAAAATTTCAAAATTTCACAGAATGGCTTAGAATACCTTTGGGTACCTACTTTGAGTGAAATTTAATTTTTTTGAGATGCCCAAAAAAATAAAAAAAATTAAAAAAAATTTAAAAAAATTAAAAATTTCAAAACTTCATAAAATGGCTTAAAATACCTTTGGCCACCCACTTTGAATGAAATTTAATTTTTTTGAGGTGCCCAAAAAAATAAAAAAAATTAAAATTTTAAAACTTCACAAAATGGCTTAGAATACCTTTGGGCACCAAGTTTGAGTGAAATTTATTTTTTTGATGTACCCAAGAAAATAAAAAAATAAAAATAGATTTCTGTTCCAGAAATCAATTTCTGGAGCAGAATTGATCATGTTTTACCAAACAGATTTCTCCTCCAAAAATCGATTTCTGGCAAGAATTCCAGAAATCAATTTCTGGCAAGAATTGCCGCCCCCCACCGCCAAAAGCAGAGATGACACATGAAATTCGTGTGATTTTTGGAGAAAACCAATAGAGAGGATTTTGAATTTAGGTTAATATCACGAAAAATTTTAAATTAATATATTTATGATGAATTTATCAAAAATTAATTTTTTGACCACCATAAACTCCAAACTTCAAACCGATACACCTATGATAATTTTATCCTTTACTAATTTCCGTTAAATTTTATAGTCAAATTTCTGAATTTGACGATACGTGGTAATTGACGGATGTACTAGTTTGGGATTTTCGTGCTTCTAAATCTTACAGGCGTGGCCTTTTATAGGCACGAATATAGACATTTTTACAAATGACAACACAAACGATCAATTATTGGCGAAGTTCTGAAAATCACCAATAATTTGACACTCCTTGACCGGCCATAAATGCTTTTATAATTGATAGATGACTAGGAAAACTCTGACAAGCGACACATACGACTTTTACAGACGACTGAAACACCTTTAGATGACCGTTTTTCTTCATTTCTACACGTTTTTCTTCTTGCTACAGTGTTGCTATAGCGCCAAACAATGCTGAACAGTGTATGAACAGCACATGAACAGTGCATGAACAGTGATCTTCCAAAATTGGGCTGACTTTTCAAACACGACAAGTTAATTTTTTTCAACACGCTTGGCAAGTCTTCGGAGATCATATTTATGGATGGATTCCTTAGTGTTGTCATCATCAGAGCTGTTCGAACTACCTCCGTCCTTTTGTCTCCTGTAATTCCTAAGGATTCGTTCAATTTCTATGAACTCTAGGCCCACATCTTCATGAAGTTTCGAAGACTTTTGTTTTTTTTTTTTCCGGGAAGACTCTGGAACGTTTGCAGAACTTGAGGCGATATTAGCGGAACTTGATGGCATACGTGGCTGAGGAAAATTCTCTAATTGCAGCGATAGATTATCTTTGTTATCGCCTAGATTGAATGCTAGTTGTAGCTCATTATATTCATATGGGTTTTGCGATAATGGTCCTCCCCATGGATCCTGTGACTGAGAGGCTTGATATGAGGACGGGGCCTCTTGAAATGAGGATGAGGCAGTTTTATCCAAAACAGTAGTAGCATCTATATCTGCTTGCATATTTATGCCATAATATTGTCCCAATGCTATATCAATTATCTCCTGATAGCTGTGATCAGCTGGATGATCCCAAGACACGTTGCTAGAACTGGCTGGCCATACTTCTGGTGGTATCACGTGATTGCATTGATATAGAAATCTCTGGAATTCTCTGCATTTCTAGGGAAGTGCCGAGATTTTGCATGAAAGGGTTTTGTAGAACCATTATGGAACTGGCTGAGGTTTGTAGATAGTTACTCCTACATCAGATGGAGTTTTGCTCACGTCTCCATTTGGATGAATAAAAACCCGTGGCCTACTAAACAGAATTGTTGTATGCAACTTTAGATTGGGTCTACAAGCTCTAAGCTGCTCCTGAAACATCCATTTCCAAGCTCCTAATGGTTTGAACCAATTAAGCATGTCACCCAAATGTTTAAACTTCTCTTCTCTTGAGAGAATTCTGCCAATAATGAAGATATTTATGGTTGTTGGAAATTCAATGCCTATGGTATAAAGATTAAACAAATATCAACAAACCACTTGAATTTCTTTGGGAATTAGTCTTCAAAATTGAGGGTGATAGGATGAATGAAAAGACATTCTGGATACAACTCGTTGGGTCTAAGACTTAATTCTCCGAACTTGCTGAAAATTAGCAGTTGATATTTCCATATTAATGATGGTAGATTTTCATAAAGGGTGTTGTTTTGGATGTGTTCAAGAACTTCTGGTGTACTGCCGGCTTGGCCAAAAAGGTTTCATCTTGGTGAGTTTGAATCCACAGAATGGATTTCCCGATACATACATGTTTATGGATGAAACTGGTGCAGCAAATTCTTTTGGTCTAGATAAAAAAAAATCAGTAAGCACATTCTTTTTTCCTGCTATATGCTTGGTTTCAAAGGAATATTTTGAAAACCATTCCGCCCATTTGAGGAGTTGAGGATGAGGAATTTACTTTTGTTTGAACTTCAGCATCTGGGAGAATGAGGACATATCTAGTTCCACTAGAGAATGATGTCCAATAAAGTGAAATTTAAACTTCTTGATGCCATATTGTACCGCCAAGATTTCCTTGAAGGTTGACTGATAATGCATTTCACTTGACGTAAATCTTCCACTTTTGTGTCCACAGATCTTATGCTTGCCATCAATTTCTTCGAATAAAACAACGGCCCAATATTCATCGCTTGCATCTGTTTGCAAGACTCTTTTTCTAGTAGAGGCGATTTGCAGAGGAGGGAGATGCTACAAAATTTCTTTAAGGTGTTTGACTGATTTATTCTGCTGAGGTCCCCATAAAGGGGCATTCTTTTTTAGCATCTGCTGTAATGGACTCACCAAGTTGGTGATTTTTGAAATAAAGTCTCTGAGATAATTGACTATTCTAAGAAACTGTTAGATTTGTTTGAGAGAAAGATTTTCATCAGGAAATTTTAATACGGGGACCAGGATAATATGTCTCGTCCTTAAGATGTATTCATAGAAATTCAATTTCGCGTTGGGCAATAATCATCTTTTTTTGGAATAGCATGATGCCATATTTCTGGACTAGTTCAACAAATTGTCTTAGCAATTTATAATGAGAATCCTCATCAGGGTTGTAGAGGAGGATGTCATCAATGTGAATTTGGGCATTGGCCAGAATAAGTTGAAAGATTCTACACATAACTTTCTGGAATAATGAAGGAGCTGTTTTAAGACCAAAAGGAAGCATCGTCCATTGGAAGTGTTGATTGGGATATAAAATCTAGTTTTGTGCCTGTCATCTGGATGAATTCCTAATTGCCAGAATCCAGCTTTGAGGTTAAATTTGGAGTAGGCCTTAACTTGAGTAAGGCTGCGAATAATGAATTCCGATGGGGTAATGGGAACTTATCATCTTAGAGGAATTGGTTGAGTGGCTGGTAATTGGTGACCAACCTCATTTTCCCTCTGTTCTGCTCAGATTGTTTATTCACGTAGAATGCTTTACAAGACTACTGAGAATCGGATGACTCGATTAATCTTTGGTGAAGTAAGTCTGAGCATTCCTTTTGGGCTAAGATCAAATGATCTGGATTTATTACCGAATGAGTTGCTTTGATGAGATTGATATCTTCATTTTTCTTGAAAGGTAAATGGATGAAAAAGTCGGGATTTTTCCACCAAGGGTTTGGACATTTTAGGACAAAGTCTGAATGAGATTCTGCACATGCTTCAAGAAGGGTTTGGATGATAGGATCTAATATATGCATCTAGATGGCAAAAAATCATTGGATATCCACAAACTCTTTAAATTGTCCTTTGAACCGAAGTCCATTAGACAAAATTCTAAGTTTGGGAATTTGGGTCAGAATATCCCATCCAATGATGATATCTTTGTTTGGTGAACTAGAACCAAGAATTTTAGTGGTGAGGGAACACTGTGGGAAGAACTGACGGGTAATAGGTTTTCTTTGGACTCTTGTAGCAAAGCTATCTCTAGAAGCAGAATTAAAATACCGGATGTATGAAGTCCAGTATTCTTCTGGAAGAATTTTTGTGTCAAGATTCGAAGCACTGGCTCCAGTATCTACAAGGGCTATAAGAAAAATGGGTTTAACGTATTTTGAAAGATAGATTTTGATGGGAAAATAGGGAAGGGTGGAAGGAGTGTATGCACAAAAGTCTTGGATCGTGGGAAGTTTTGGATTTTCGGAAAAAAGGAGTAAACTCCCTTTTCTATTTCATCAAATGAATCTTCGGAGTCACTGGACTGGGACCATGTCTAGATGGCACATATGGTGTGCATTGTTGGTTCATCTTCTAAGGAGAATATGGATTCAACATCTTTATCCTAAAGAGAAATTCCAATTTCTTTTTCAAGCTTATGAATTAAATGAGAATTTCTTTTCTAGGCCTTCGGACAATTTATTGCAAAGTGACCATTTTGTTGCAGATATAACACCTGTCGGATTTCTTATGTCTTCCAAACCGGTCGCATTTGGATCGTCTTCTTCTCAAAAAATGCCATTTGCGCTTTCTTCTTAGACCAAAGGAGAAGCGTTTGAAGTGCTTTTTCTTTTTACACCGATCTCTGTAAGAAGGGTCATCACATGACTTTTTATTTGCACACTTGATTCTCAACTTTGGCCTTCGGCAAGCTTGATCGAGTTCTCTATTATTCTTAAGATAACTTCTGAATGCCTTTCGGCAAATATAGAGGTCATCAAGAGTTAGATGTATCTCATGCGGGAGTTCTCCTATCGGGACACCAGCAATTCTTCTCTACTTATTGTGAAGGCATCTTTCCACAACTTAACCAATATCCTTCGGGAGAGAAGACAGAAATATTTGCTTCAGGTTTGGATTAGCTCCAAGGGCGTAGAATAATTTAAGCATTTTATGGAAATGCTTATTCAAATGTTTTCGGCACAAAGAACAGCATTTTCTATCAAAGAACTCTCTTCTTTTTAGCTTACGAAGGCCTTTTGGCTTACTAATAAAGAACTGGTGGATGACGCAAATTATGTGATGAAAGTCTATTTGAAGTAAGAACGTCATCTGGTCTTGATCAGAAACAGTTTTCCACCAATCCTTGAGGCTATCAGTAAATCTGCTGACAAACTCAGTCAGTTTATCATACCGACTTTCAACAGTGAGGGCTCTAGTGCTGAGCCAGGCATGGAATCCCTATAGTCTTTCTGGCTATTTAGTATATAGAATATCATCAAGAGTGAAATAATATTCGAAGGTCGAAGCTTCAGATCGAGAGTTCTGACTATGGATGTTTATTATTTCTGGTTCAAATGAGTTTGATTCCATATCTGCCTCAGCGGGATCGGCCATAAAAATAATAGGTTTGGAGAGATTTGGTATCTCAGGGTCAGAATGTGAGGTTTCTTATGAAGAAAAAGAGGTTGTTTTAGAGCTGGAATGGGTATTTTGTTGGAATGGATCAATTGTAGTAATAACTGGTAACTTTTGTTGGCATTGATCTCACAAAAAGACTTCTAATGGATTTGAAACCATGTGGGAAGAAGGAGGTTCCTGAGAAGGCTCGAAAGCGTCTAACTTATTCTCCTGCTGCATCTTTTTTTGTTTTTCCATTTCACTGATATGATTTCGAAGTGTAACAATATCACTCCGACCTTCTTTTGGGGCTTCCGCAATGATTGAGGCAACTGAAGTGACTTTTGGAGGAGAGATTTCCATCCGGGTTGTATACAAAGGTTGAGAAAATGCATCTAGCATAAGAACAAATTTTTCTTCTTGAAGGAATTTAATTTGTCTACGTAACTTTTCCATTTTAGTAGTTTGATCTTCCAAATAACGATGGGAAATGTATTTCCCCGATTCTATCCATTGAAGTTTCTTCTGA
This sequence comes from Syzygium jambos, assembly GCA_031216235.1. NCBI lineage: Eukaryota > Viridiplantae > Streptophyta > Magnoliopsida > Myrtales > Myrtaceae > Syzygium > Syzygium jambos. Next base: position 5,637,386 of record CM062221.1, read on the forward strand.
AGCGTCTCAAGCAACTTATTTGTGACCAAAGCCATTTGATCAACCTTTTGATCAACATGATCAAGGCGAGCTTGGACAGTTGAAAGTTTTGTATCAATTGTCTTGGGAACATTATTTTGTGCCAGGGCATTTTTTGACTGCTAATTTAGAACAATTTCGGCGGTAGTAACTTTCTTTTGTCTTCCATGATCATTGATAGCTGTAGGGTTCGGAATTTTTGGCATATGTCGAAACCGATAATGTGTGTCTATAAATTCTTCTAATGCCGGGAAAGGGGCACTAGAATTGGTCCTTTCCAAAGGCGGAAAGTTCGAGGGTTAGAACATTCAAACAGTTAGGAGTACTGGAAGTGGTTCAGGCTTTGAAGCACATGAAAGCTGGGGTGCTTCAGGTAATTGTAAAGGATAGAAATTTTTCTTAATCTATTTTTTGATGGGTTTATGGAAGGGTGAAACAACTAGCTTTTGTGGCGGAGCTTTTCTGGGTGGTGATTGTGGTGGTGAAGGAGGCTCACAAGGTTCATAAATTGAAGGAGGAATTTGTGATCAGGGTGGTCCATATGAAACCATAAATTAATATCTTCCTCCATCCTCACCAATGGGTTCCACGGTAGGAACCCCATCAAAATATCTCTGGTAGAGACTATTTTTGGACCGTCTCTTTTTCTTTTTGGATGGTCTATCATCTTCATCATCAAGAGGGCTTGTACAAAGAGAACATTGACAATCAAGATCCTAGAAACAGTAGCCTATTCGAGGATCCTTGTAATAATGAATGGGTCATCTCTCTTGATCAAAAGACTTGATCATAGTCTTTGGATTTGAGTCGCCTTCCTCCATTGGAACATTGACATGATAGGGTTGCATCATAAAAATAGTAGGAAAAATAGAAGAAGAAGCTTCATCCTTTTCCTTACTAAATTTAATGACAACCGTACTATCGTTCTTTTTTTGTGAACTGGAATTCCATGGACTGGATAGGTCTGAAATTCTGGTAGAGTTTTTCATAGTTAGTTACCCAAGTGTTAGGGAGTAACTTAACTAATTGATCTTGAGGAATCTGTCTAGGTACATGAATGCATGAAGTTTGATCATCAGTTCAGAGTTTTTTGTGGTCAAAAAATTAATTTAGAATAAATTTGTTACAGGTGTACCGATTTGAGATTTTTTGTGGTCAAAAAATTAGTTTTGGGTAATTTTGTCATAAGTGTATCAATTTGTGATTTTTCGTGATATTAACCCTTTGAATTTTAATTAAGATGATCTTAAATAGGGAGGGATACATCATGGGAAAATTACCGAAGAAGTCATAAATTTATTGTACTTGTGTCAATTCAGTCATAAATCTTTCAATTTCACCAATTTAGTAAATTGAAAGATTTATAACTAAATTGACACAAATGCTGGCCATGCCACATAAGACGGCGAGGGGGTCATGCCCTCGTCAAGACCAGGCGAGGGTCGCCGGCCCAAGGTTAGAAAAAGAAAAAGAAAGAAAAAAGAAAAGAGGAAAAAAAATTTAAAATTCAGAAAAATTTAAAAAAATTATCTACATCAGTGCCAACCGTGCCACGTAAGATGGCTAGCACTGAAAAGACCATTGCATCAGCGATTTCTAGCCAAAATTGACCAAAAGGACTAAATTAGCAAATCGTAAAATATTTTAGGACTAAATTGACACAATTAAAAGGTTTGGATATGAATTGACAAATTGTCAAAATATTTAGGGTTAAATTGGTCAAATTAAAAGATTTAGAACTAAATTGACATAAGTGTAACAGATTAATGAATTTTTTGGTAATTTTCACGATACATCATTGAACGACATATTTAACTTGCGGGGCATTGTCTCGGTGTAAGTAGTCGTAGACAGCGCATAAAGATGGTACTTATGTTTTAAATTCAGAGAAATTGATTTTGTTTTTCTTTTGTCAGAAAGATAAGAGTACCATTAACTCGGTAAAAGTTGAGAATACAAGTTTAAAGCATCCGAGCAAAGTAAATCCCAAAGGGCTTGTGGAGGGAAAGATGCCCAATTTCTACACATGGCTTTCATTTGTTAGGCTTTGGCAACCCAGTTGACAAGTTGGTGGACTCTAGAAGAGATTAAAGCAGCGGTGTTTTAAATGGGGGCCACAAAAGCACCGGGACCAGATGGGCTAAATGGACAATTCTTCCAAAAACATTGGGAGCATGTGAACCAAGATGTGTATGGAATGGTGGAAAGTTTCTTTAATACTGATCTTCTTGACAGGACACTAAATCGCACACACATAGTAGTGATCCCTAAAGTTATGAACCCGGAGAGCATCAACCAATACAGGCCGATCAGCTTGTGCAATTTCAGCTATAAGATTATTTCTAAAGTTATGGCTAATAGGCTTAAACAGTGGCTTCTCGACCTTATTTCCCCTGAGCAAAGTGCATTTGTCAGTGGCCAGCAAATACAAGATAACATCTTAATTGTACAGGAAACCTTACATCAGCTAAGAGTGCGGAAAAGGGTAAAAAAGTTCCAAGCAGTCCTGAAGCTAGATATGCAAAAGGCCTATGATAGAGTGGATTGGGACTTTCTCTGTTCCAGTATGATTCAAATGGGATTTTGTGAGAGGTGGGTGAATCTTGTTAGACAATACATATCCACAGTCTCCTACGGAGTTAGAGTAAACGGGGAAACTCTACCATATTTCAATCCTACTCGGGGCATTCGACAAGGTGATCCTCTTTCCCCTTACTTGTTCATCATTATGGCTAATGCTCTGTCATCGTTAATGCACAAAGCAGTGGAGAACTGTACAATTAAAGGAATCAAACTCAATAGGTGGTGCCCGACCTTATCGCACCTACTTTTTGCAGACGATGCTATCTTTTTCCTTGACGGGTCAACTCAAGAATGTCAAAATGTGGTAAATATCATGAATCAATATTGCCAGGCTTCGGGACAAGCAGTTAACCTAAATAAATCAAGAATCTTCTTTAGCAACAGATGTCCACAGCAGGTGAAAAATAGACTAGTCGAGGAACTTAGAGTGCCGATAATTGAAAAAATGGGGAAATACTTGGGCATTCCATCGGACTGGGGCCAATCAAAGAAAGAAATATTTGTGTGGGTGCTTGCAAGGGTGCATTCCAAGCTAGAAGGATGGAAAGAAAGGCTAATGTCGAAAGCTGGCAAAGAAATCCTCATTAAAACAGTAGTTCAGGCGCTCCCTCAATACGCGATGTCAATTTTTAAAATCCCGATCTCCGTTTGCAAGGCCATAGAGAGAATTGCTGCATTTTGGTGGAAGCAAAAAGTTGACAAAGAAGGGATTCACTGGAAAAGTTGCGAAACTTTGAAGAAAAGAAAAGACTTGGGAGGACTGGGGTTCAGGGACCTTATCACTTTGAACAAAGCTATTTTGGGGAAACAAGCCTGGAGACTGGTGCATGAACCTGAAGTTTTATGGAGCCAAGTTTTGAAAGGCCTCTATTACCCGCAAGGACAGTTTTGGCATGCCAAAAAAGGCCATCGACCATCGTGGGGTTGGTAAAGTCTAATTGTGGGAAGAGAAGCTATAGAAAAGGAAGCCAGATAGAGAGTCGGGGATGATAGGAAAATTAAAACTAGAGAGGATGTATGGCTCCCTATAGGGAAGATTGGAGGTCCAGCAAGGCAGAATGAACCGCAATAGGTGGCTGACCTTATCAATCAGGAAACCCACGAGTGGAAAGAACAAGAATTGAAAGAAATCTTTCAAGAGGAAGTGGTGAATCAGATATTGCAAATCCCTATCAGCACAATTCCAGTAGAGGATAAATTGATATGGGCAAGCACCAAATCAGGAGATTATACGGTCAAAGGGGGCTACAACCGCATCCGAACGATAGATAGCATGCAAAATAATAACAACCAGGCCTCATCATCATACCAGCCACCTAGAAACCTATGGACTTCAATTTGGCAGCTACCAGTTTACCCAAAAATACGTTTCTTCCTATGGATCTTATGTCAAAATGCTCTCCCAACTCGGGAAAACCTCTGTAAACGCAAGTGCGTACCTAACCCTCTTTGTCCCATCTATCGCAACCGTCCTAAAACCACAGAGCACCTATTCCTGCTATGTAAATGGACAACCCAAGTTTGGTCAGATTACAGAATATGCATCAACATATAACCGGCCCAAATTACCCGTACCGAAGCAAGGCTAGCTATGTACCTCGCAATTGGTCTGAACACTGGAACGTCCTCCCCACCAGCATGCATAGCGGACTGCTTATGGCAGATCTGGAAAGGGCAAAACGCCCTGATTTTTCGCAAGTGGAAGCCGAACCCATGGCTGGTGGTAGAGGAAGCCATTAATACCCGGAATAGCTACACAAAGTTCGCCATCATCAAAGAGAAAACACGAGGGCAGAAGCTGAAGGAAGTCCCCGAATTTTGAAAGCCGCCGGAGAAAAGGAGCCATAAATGGAACGTAGACGCGGCCTAGAGCGCCGATTCGGGGAACGGATCTGTTGCGGGACTATGTCGAGATCACAAAGGGAGGATGATCGACGGGTTCGCCAAGGGTATCTGGGCACCGGACTCCTCCGCAGCCGAAACCCTAGCCGCTCGAGAGTGCCTGCAACATGAGCTCAAGAAGGCGAAGCACAGAGACATCCATGAACTAAAGGAGGGGAAGTACAAAGAAGTCCACGAACTTGGAAGTACAACAGTAGAGTTCAACTCTGACTGTTCCACGTGTATTAAGTGGATAATGGGCCTTGAAATTAGCCCATGGTCAATCCAATCGGTCGTCCAAGACTGCCAAAGCTTATTAGTCCAATTACCGCACGAATCAATCTCTTTTTGCGGCCGAGAAACGAATCAAGCCGCCGATTGCCTAGCCCGGGCCCATCGAAAAGGTCTTCTCAAACCGAACTAGCTCTTGCACCCCTCTTCTTTCCTTTTATCAATATTTTGTTCGGATATTATGATCTCTTGTAACAAACTATCTTCTACCTAAATGAAATTACAAGAGCTTTATGACCAAAAAAAAAAATAATGACTCTAGAAAACTACAAAACAATAAAGACACTTTAAAATATGCGCCGAAAAGACTTCCATCGGGAACTGAACAGCCTTTTGACCAAAACACGAAGAGTCACCAGAGATAGACGGTGATATCTTCAGTACTCCCCCTCACTGACTACTCTCTCTAAGCATAGTCCTTGTGACCATACCAAGCTGAGCTCGAAACTCTTCAAACTTTGTAGCTCCAAGACCTTTGGTGAAGATATCAGCAACTTGATCACCTGTATTGGTGTACTCCATCTTGATCTCGCCCTCCAACACCTTCTCTCGCAGAAAGTGATAGTGGACTTCCAATAACTGCACTAGCCACGTGCTCTCCTGAGTTGCCATTGCTCCTGCTCTATATTTAGCTTTTGTTGTAGACAAAGACACAGTCGGCTGTCTTTTACTGCACCAAGATACTACTGCTGATCCAAGATGAAATGAGTATCCAATAGTTGATCGACGTGTGTGTTGATCTCCAGCATAGTCGGTGTGACATCCCCGATTTCAGGCCTAGGCAACTGAGGGCTGATAATAACCGGATGAGCGAGTAATTCGAGCCAAGGATCGATAATGGAATAGACAGCATGATCGAAACGAGTGTACTGAGAGTTGGTCATGGTTCGATCGAAAGATTGTCTATGAATTGGCCTAGGGATTAATAATGGAATAACCCCCTGATTATGCAAATGATTAGAGTAATATGACTGTGGATGACCCTTCGACCATAAAGGCCGTTAGTGGAACGGTCCGGGATAACTGTGGATCAGTCTGGTGTCGGCATGTGTCGGTCGCCGGTGATACCGCACGGCCATGTATTAGTCCTAGATGACCATGAGTTAATTTCAGGGTATTGGATTTCACGAGGCTATACGACAACTGAGGGTCGATCATGGGTCATTGATACTCGAACGTGACTTGGTCACGAATCGGCTATGGATCGTTGCATTTAGTTGGGAAGGCCATGATAAGACATGTGCTAGGCCATGTGCCTAGTGGCTTGGTCGCAGCCTGGGCAAAATTGCCAATTGCGCCGACCAAGGCCATGTGCCCAGTCATGATCAATCATCGTGCCCGTCAGCCAGGCCACAGACCAGCTACGTGCCCAGTCGTGTGCCGGCCATTATGCTTGACCCTTATGCCACGTGTTGTGCTCATAAGATCCGATTCCGGTCTCGTTCCGTGCCCAAGAGATATGGCCATGAGTCGTGCGACGTGCCATTCATAGGCCGTTGCACGTGTTTGGCCATGAACTGACCCCTTGTTCGTATGAACTGGCGTGGTGCTCGGCACGATGCCCATACGGCCGGCAAGGCACTAGACACGTCGCCCGTGCGGCTAGGCAAGCCGCATGGCATGTTGCCCATGTGGCTCGGCGCGACACCCATGCGCCCCGATCTCGCGCCCGGCCATTTGCCTGATGACCTAGCCACGCGCCTAGGCCACCCTAGAAGCCCAAATTGGCTTCGTTGGGCTTAGATTTTTGTGTAGCCACATTTGGTCACTTGCGAGGGTTTTTTCACACTAAATCTCATTTTAAATTGGATTATTAGAATTATTTATCACGAGAAAATCCTAGGAAAATTATGAGGATTAACATGATGCGGGATTGCAATTTTAGCGCTGTTTAGCCGATTTCGGGTAAACTGATTAGCCCGAGAGGTTTTTGAGTGGAATCAACTAGCTTGTAGGCCTCTCACGGTTCAGGTTTTGGCTGAAGAAAAGAGATAAAAAGGGTTGACTTGGTCAAAAGGTGTAATTATTGCCCTTAAGTCTTCATTATTGGACCTCCCATGAGATGTCCCCCTCCATTATTGTCCAAGTTGAGTTGTGCTCCCCTAATAATGGCTCATTGAAGGCTTTGTGGTGATTCATTGGTCACCCCAATAATAGAGCCCAAGGCAACGCCAATAATTGGCCAAGCCAAGGGAGCCGAACAAGAGGGCCATTCGGCCAAGGGGAGAGAGAGAGAGAGAGAGAGAGAGAGAGAGAGAGAGAGAGAGGGCCAATGAAGAGAAGATAAGCATTGGCTTCTTCATCATTTCTTTTGGCTTTAAGTCCATTAATGGCATTAAATGAAAGCCATCATGAAATTTGACTTAGAGCGCATCTCTTATTGGTTCAATTCTAGGGTTTTTAGTGTCTTCCAAGCCCTCTATAAATAGCAAGCCAACTTCCCCCCTTCTCTCTTTTCTCACGCTAGCATCTCACGCCAACTTCATCATCCTCTTCCTCTTCCCTTGTTTCTTGTTTTTCTCACCCTTTTGGCCCGAGAAGCTCACGCCCAAATAGATCCCGAACCGACCCATGTTTCTTCTCGTTTCTACCCAAGAGCCTACAGTTTGGCCCTTATAGGCCTAGGTTTGCTCGGCCAAGCAAGAAGGAAGCAAGGAGAAAGCCCGAAATTTCTCGAGCTCTCCCGTCTCTAAACCGTTCTCTAGTTTTGTTTGTTGTTGTGTAAGTAAATTCCCTAATATCGGGTAAGGAAGTTGCGATACGTTGTAACATGGGTTACTTGGCCCGTTTCTTGATTTCATGGTTGTCCGTTCTTTCTTGACTAACGATGTTCACGTGTGATGCTCATGTTTGATGTTTGTTTTTATTGGTTTTATAGCATGACTTTACTATTTGAATTACCATTGATGCCAATACAATAAGAGTCGACTTGTGTGAACGACGATTGTCTCGCCCTTGCTTGATATTAGAGTTTTTACGTACTGAGTCCTTAGACTCACTCCCGTTGTTTTTCCTCTTTTTAGGTCCGTAGATGGCGACTTCCCCGACCCGCTTTGGAAACCCTGTCGAGATGAGGGCGGAACTACTCACCGTCATTGATGCCTGAGAGAACCGCGCGGACCGTCGCATTACGACATATGTTATGGTGGATGAGGGCCGATCGGAACTGGTCCCCCACCCGTACGTGGCATGGTATCGGCTAGCTAACGGCGACTGGATTGGGCCCCTTCGTGGGTTCGAGGGGCCATTCGGTGGCGCAGGTGGGCCGGCTCCGGGGTAATCTATAGGCAAGGCGTAGTTCGGCCACCGAAAGAGGGAACATGAGTGAGGAGATGGAGAAGCAAGGAGCTAAGGAGTAGCCGTAGTGGAAATAGACAATCAAGCCAAGTTTTGTTTGTTTGATAGTGGCTTGTGTCGGAACCGCTCTTGGAATAGGCATGTAAAATATATGCATGGCTTGTAAGGGCCCGTAAAGAAGGGCTCGACATAAATAAGTACGTATCATGTAAATACAACGTGCGTGGTTTGTTTATATCACTCTTGTTTGTCTCGTTTATCGTTTAATTGCTTCTGCATGCGCATTTGATTGTTTAAAATAAACGGGATGAACTAATATATTTCCGTGAGTCACGGGTTCGTTCTGGTCATGTTCAGTCACTAAGTATCAATCGTGATTCCGAGTCGGGACGTGACAGTCGGCATCACAATGACCGACCAACTCACTCGATGATTCTTTTTTATACAAAAGCCCAAAATCAAAAGTCTTCTTAACATACCTCAGGATATGCTTGGCTGCATCCAAGTGAAGCTTCCTTGGCTTCTCCATGAATCGACTCACTACTCCCACTACAAAAGCGATGTCAGGCCGAGTTATGGTAAGGTAGATTAGACTACCTACCAGTTGCCTATACATAGACGAATCTTCTAACTCTCGACCTTCTTCAGCACATAGCGTTGCATTCCCATCCAACGGAGTAGATATAGGTTAGCAATCGAGCATCCCAATTTTTTTCAAGAGATCTCGTGCATACTTTTGTTGACATAAGAATAATCCTTCTTTTGTCCTATCAACCTCGAGCCCCAGAAAGTGTTTCGGCTCTCCAAGCTCCTTCATCTGGAACCACACAGAGAGGTTGGCTCTAATTTGACATATCTCATCTTCATCATCTCCAGTAATGATGTGATCATCCACATAAACCATCACAGCTGCAACATTTTTATCTTCTGCCTTCACGAACAGGCTCGAGTCTACTAGAGCTACATTATAACTGCTCTTCAACAAGAATTCTGCAATCTTTCCATACCACGCTCTCAGTGCTTGCTTTAAGCCACATAAGGCTTTCTTTAGCTTGCAAACATATTCTGGATAAGTTTTTCTCTTGAAACCTTCCGGCTGCTCCATGTATATTTCTCGCTCAAGTTCTCCATGCAGGAAAGCATTTTTCACATCCATCTACCACATATTCCACGACTTGCTCGCTGCAAGTGCTAATAGAACTCAAACTATGGTAACCTTTGCTACCAGACTAAAGGTCTCTTCATAATCAACCCCATATTTTTACAAAAATCCTCAAGCCACTAAACATGCTTTATACCTTTCAATCCACCTGTCTGGTCGAGTTTTAAGTTTATAAACCCATTTATAGGAAATAGGATGTACCTCTTCAGGTTTCGGTACCAAGTCCCACGTCTCATTCTTCTTTAGTGAGAGGATTTCTTCTTCCATGGCCTTCCTCCATTATATACCCTTCGAGGCTTCTTCATATGTCGAAGGCTTGACCATGCCAACATCTACCGTCAATGCCGCATTGGCATACTTGGGGTTTGGCTTCCTTTGCCTAGTCGATCTCCGAAGTTGAGGCTCCTCCTCTTCAAGTTCTTCAACTTGACTTGGTCGAAGTTCTTTTGTCGACCTTGGATGCTCATCAGATGAACTTGTCGATCCTGGTGACTGTGTGTCGACATCTTTTTCAACAGGCGGATTCTCATCCAATTCTTTAAGCCTTTCTTCGACCTCTTCATCGAAATGCCGTGAATTTGGCAATTCGACAACTTGAGGTGACCACCAAGATGACAATTCCTGGAACACCACATTCCTTGAAGTATAGAACCTCCTTGTTATAGGGTCGCAGCACTTCCACCCTTTTCGTTGATCATTGTATCCCACGAATATGCAGCGAACCGCCTTCTTGTCGAATTTGCTGAGAAGATAATCAGGCACAAATGCATAACATACGCATCCGAAAACTCTAAAGTGACTTACCATAGGCTTGCGATTTCATAACTTCTCGTATAGTGACATAAATCTAAGCCTTGCTTGTGACAGCTTGTTAATCACGTGAGCCGTCGTCTTCATACATTCAACCTAAAACCTCGGCGGAACATTCTTCCCGTGTAACATGCTCTTGCATGTCTCAGCTAGATGCCGATTCTTTCTTTCGGCAACATCGTTCTATTGCGGCGTATATGGACAAGTATACTGTCGATGTATCTTGCACTCTTGCAAGTACTTCGTGAACTCATAGGAAGTGTATTCTCCCCTGTTATCGGTGCTTAGGCAACGAATTTTTTCTGCCTACTTTACTTTCAACCTTCTCCTTAAACACCTTAAATTTAATAAACGCCTCGGATTTTTCCCTCATGAAAACAACTCAGACATACCTGGAACGAGCTTGAATCCGCTAACAAATGGCTGCTTCATTGGACCAAACACATCCGAGTGAACGAGCTTGAATCCGAGTTTTGAATGATGATTTGTCATATGGAAGTTGATGTGCCTTCCCGTACTGGCACCTGGCACAAACCACATCTTCTTGCACTTCCAACTGGCAAAGACCCCTCAGCATGTTCTTCTGAATCATCACCTTCAACTTGTGATAACTTACATGCCCAAGCCGTGCATGCCATAAATCAGGTGTATCATTCCGTCGGATTTTGTTTACGTATGCCGTTTGAGTAGACATCACGTAAACGAACTCCAGCTGATGTCCCTCCATGATTGGTCAACCAGTGGGCTTCACACTTTGGTACACCTTAACATCTCATGGACCGAACACCACATAATTACCTAAGTTTGTGAGTTAGGACACAGACAATAAATTCTTCTTCATTCCCGGCAGGTGATACACACTTTTCAATTCAACTAGCTATGAATGGAATCAAGGAGTTATCATTGTCTTGCTGATATGAGTAATCGACAACCTCGAGCCATCTGTAATAATAACAACACATCCTTCGGTATATTCACGCATGTTCGACAACTTACCTTGATCTCCAGTCATATGATTCGAACATCCTTGTCCCGTCTAAATTATAATTAATCAACTTTTCACTTACAGAGATTAATGCTATCGCATCGTTTGACTTGACTATGGAAGAGGCAGCGAGCTCGTCTAATACCACTATTGCAACAGACATTGGAAATCCCATTCCTTATCTTCATCGAAATCATTCTTCTTCGATGATGCTGCGACATTTCCTTCAACTTTCTTCGCTCGACAATCTCTGGCGAAGTGGCCCTCCTTGCCGCAAATGTAACATCATCCACCACGTCTTTTGCCATCGCCCTGCCAGGCTCCCCTTGGTCGAAGACTCGCCTCTCCTGGACGCTTTTTCCATTCTTCACAAGCCGATTGCTTTTGCCATTCGACATGGCTTTTCCTTGACTTGCCATCTTTATTGTCAACACCGGTTCGTCTCTGACCCTTGAACCCTCTTTTATCATTGAAAAGGGCACTTTCTTCTCTCTTAATCGAAACCTTAGACATTTGACTATCTAAAGTCTCTTGGTTAGCTAGAATACTCTCCAAATTGGTCAATGTCGGTTGAGTTGCCTATCCACGAGTAACCGTAATAATACCATTATACTCTGGCTTTAACCCATGAATAATAATTCTTCTCATTCTTGTTTCTGAGATGGCATTAGTGGGATCCAACTTTGAAATTTCGTCACAAATAGACTTAACTTTGGAGAAATACTGACTCGCTGTCATATTTTGTTGTGACATCGATAGTAGCTCGTTTTTTGGCCTTTGTAGCTTGGCATCATTCGACCTTGCGAATAATGCCGCCAAGTTATCCCACGCCTCCTTGGGAGTCTGCGCGATCTTTATGTGCTGCAAGAAATCATCTTCGACAGTTACAGCAAAAGCGTAAAGAGCCTTACCCGCTTTGATCTTCCATCTCCTCTGCTCATTACCGTCTCTGGGTGCCATGGTGTTACTGCCATCAACAATATCCCACAAATCCTGACCCAGCAAATAAAACTGCATCCGGATACTCCAATTATTGTAGTCGGAGTTGTTGAGTTTCTCAATGCCATTTGTCGAATTTGAAACATCCGCCATCTGACTTGAAATAATGCCCGGCACTACTCCAAGAAACCTTGGTCCCCGACCAATCGATCACAATCCCTGATTGTATACCGGCAGAACTTCGACGTATTCTGGTCCTTGACCACTTGTGCACAAACAATGGTCCTTGACCACCGTCTTCACGAACTACGCTCTAGAAGACTTGACTCACAGTCCCTAACAACCGTGCTCTCGGTCCCATATAACCTGTGCTTTGATACCACTTCTTGAATATCGTGTCTCACAGCTCTTATAATAATCACACAAGAGAAGTTCTTAAGGAAGGAGATGAATACACTACTTTACTTGCTGAAATCTTTTTGTTTTTTTTTTTTTTGACTCTACTACTGAAACAATTAAAGACTCGCCTATATATAGGCTTGAAACATGACTCTTGACATGCCATTAATAATGACTCTAGAAAACTACAAAGCAATAAAGACACTTCAACATGTGCGCTGAAAAGACTTCCATCAGGAACTGAATAGCCTTTCGACCAAAACACGAAGAGTCACCAGAGATAGGCAGTGATATCTTCAATAATTTTCAGCAATCGTTGAATCTTGGCGTTTGGTGATGGGGGAAAAGAGATGCAGCTGTTTTTTGTCATCAGACGACGGGGGTGATGAAGGTGAAGGTAAGGGCGTATAGAGCTTGAATCATAGCTATTCGAGGCCAACTGTGGAGTCGCTCGTTACTCAATTGGAGAGCATGGGGCTAACATTCGAGGAGGAGGAAGAGAATGAATTGGAGAACGATGATAGCAATCATTTGCGACATAGGAGCAGCAAAGGAGCTAGATATAGAAGTGGTGGCGTTGGTAGTAGAAGTGGGAGTCGCTGGTAGTAGAAGTGGGAGTCGCAAGGAGGCGGCAGCAGAGCATGAGTCTCTGCCGCCGAGAGAAGAGAGAGACGAGTCGGTTTCGAGTCAACTCAGGAAAGAGAATGATAATTTATGATATTGTTTTCGCCCTCTTAGATTTAGGAATTCACTTTCCTAATTTTCATGCATGAATATTTTCATCGGTTGAAAAATGTTTTCGGTTAACTAGTCATTTTTGGCGAAAAATCCGGAAAACCAATGAACCAATGAATTTCGTTCGCAAATCTAAGTCTTATTTTCCTCACTACCAGACTCGTTTTTACATACAAACATGGAATCTCATCAAATGTCAGCATGAACATATCAACTACAAATGCTTCTTGGCCAAATCCAAAGCATACCAACGTTAATGCCCATTTTGTTCAGATGTTTCTCGGCCAAGTTCAACAATATTCAGATTTTGGCGTGTCTCATATAAACACTGAAAATGTGTAATGAAGTGAGAACTTCGGAAATAAACTTTGGAGTGAGCAATTACCAGATTTGCTTCTAATGAGGACAAACAGAAATCGACCACAGCTTATGTAATATAAATAGGTAAATGAAGCCAGAGAAGACATTAAACTCAATCAAATCTAGACTCGGGACATTCATTGATGCAACTCATGAATTTTGTAGAATCTCTCGGTTAAACATAAATCTGAACTAAAATTAGGGTAATCAAGGCAAATCCAGGCGATCGAGCCAAGCAAATTCAGAGAATCACAAATGCAAACGACATCACTAGGTGAACACTAAATGCAGGAGCAGGAACACTAAACATCAAGCAAGATTAAGAATGAGCATGCGCAATAGTTGCTGTTAAGAGCATCGATCATGACTTTCAGTCATGATCGCAGACAAATTGATCGTAAAATTTTGCACGTGTCAATGAACGTGTTGAACAAGCAATATAATGATAAGAAGAGTATCGTCCCACAGAGATTGATGATAATAAACCAATTAAATATTAAAAATAGACTAATTCTAAAATTTATCTAACAGATCAAAATATAATCGAGAACAAATAAAAATTGACAATTTTTAAAAACGAAATTTTATAAACTAAAGGCAAATAATCAATCAGGTAAAACATGTTAAAGCATCCGATTTCACCATAACCACTAGATATGAATTTCGGATCATTATGCATACAAGAACAATACCAAGCATGTAATAACGGAATTTCCTAATCTATTTACTATCCTATCTCTAGGTATAACAAACCTACTCAATTTATCAATTCACTATATTTCTATGTGAATTTAAATAAACATAAGCGCATTAAAATCTATGAATATTCACGGTTTACAATGAATCTTTTGGACCACCTTATCACCGAAAGCTACACAAATAACATGGTATATTTCTATCCACATTTAATTCATGGTTATATATTATAAGGAGAAATTGCATATTATTACTTATTAGTCTCAAACATGCACATCAGATCATTCAAGTGGTGACCAATCACCTAAACGCATTAAACACAATAATATATAACTCACATGAATGAAAGTATTTGCAAAGCATAAAAAACATGAAATTCATATCATCATGGTTAGGCTACATCGTAGCTCTAACAAAGAAAATTAGAACATAATAGAAGAAGAAACGAAAATATAAATTAAATCAAACATCTTGAATCAAATAACAAGAATTCTGTCACCACTTTTGTCTTCTCTTCAAAATACTTGAAAAACTCTCGGAACACTGAAAACAAAAATGATCTCTCTCTAAGACAGCATGTTCCCCCAAGTTATCCTATTTATATAATAACATTCAAGACTCCTCTCACAAGACAATTACTTCTTTTTTCGCATAAAATTAGGGAATAAATCACAGAATTTCCAATGTGATATCCACCTTCTAATTCCTTCTTTTTGCCATATTTTCCTTATTTTCTCCATATCTCAATATTCTATATAAACAAGGAAATATTAAGTAAATAAAAGAAAATCCAAATATATTCTAACAGATATTGCATTATTTATTGCCTAAAGTAGATAAAATAACTCTATTTCTATAGAGTTATCAAACCCCCAAACTTAACATTTTGCTAGTCCTCGAGCAAAAGTAAGATATAAGACATACTCAAGCTAACAGCCCCCTCCATGACTTCCTTCCATAATTGCTCAAAATCACAATTCAAAGAAAAACACAAAATTCATCCAAATATTGAAATAGATTCGTAAGTTAAAACCGATTCTAATTATATGATCCAAGTGTGTGTGTGAGTCCTCATCTTTTCGAATTATATGCAATCCAAATAAGTTTACATTGGTATGCAACCTCTCAAAAACTCTTTATAATTATAACCAAATCTCATAGGTTTGCTTTTTATTCCTCTCTCCAGTAATGTAAGCTAATCATCCAACCAAAAATCAATAAGACTTTCCTCAGGTTGTAATGTAAGGCTGGGCTAACGGTGAGATAATGGTAAATTTAAGCTCAAATCACCCATGAACACATTGATTTCTAGGATCTAATTAGAGCACATGTCACTATCCCCAATTTCACATCTTCAAAATAATCTTTTTGCCACTACAAATCATCATTCTTCCTCTTTTATTTTATTTTATTTTTTTTTCTCTTCTTTTTTTTCATTGCTTTATGGTGGAGTTCCTCCCTAAGTCCCTCCTAATATAACGTGAACATTCCCAACCCATTGAGTATCCAAAAGACTCACTCAATTGAAAGTTGAATAGGGAACCATAAAAGCAATATTTTCTTTTTCTCTTTTTTCTTTCTTTTTCTTCTTTTTTTTTTTGAAGAAGATACACCCAAACAACCATAGCAATCAAATTATTTCCATGCTCCACCCTTCCTCCCAAATTGCTATTATGCTCAAATAAACTTTTATCCTAAAAAAATCAACATGTTCATGGGGCGTGGGACAATGATATAATTTGGCAAAAGGTAAGCTAAAAAGTACGTAGGTGCCAATAAAAGATTGGATAATAATTAAGGCTCAACGGGGTGACTATGGATAAATAAACAGAGTTGGCTTAAAAGGCTCAATCGATCCAAAAATTGCCTAAATCATTTTCTCAGTTAGATGTAGCCTAGGATTTCGCCTCAAGAGAAAATCAAACAAATTCTAAGATTTGGGTGAGATCTAAGAAAAGCACATACTTCATATGAATGTTCTCTAGATGTACACACTACTCAAAAATTAAGGACTTCTAGTGCTCAGTAAGTGGATCGACATCATCAAAATCAAAATTAACTCACATATCATTCCCAAGTTTGAACAAAATTTAAATTTTCCTAAGAATCGCAAAAATTCACAACAAGGAATGCAACAAAAAAAACAAATTCAGATTTAGCAAAAAAAAAATTGAGCAAAAATTTTGTCTCCCCCCTCCAAACTTGAATGAAGTAGTGTCCTCAATGCGAAAAACAAAAAAAAAAACAAAAGAGAAATAGTAACAAGAAAACTCCCCTTGCAGTAGGATGTGTCCATGGATGGTCTTGATGACTAAACTCCAAAAGGTGATCTTTCAAGAAAGAAAATTAACCTGGATAAAAGAAAAAAATAATTCATCTTTTTTTTGAAAAAAATGAACATAAAAATTAATGAAGAAACATAATAAAAATGCTTGGGTTGCCTCCCAAGAAGCGCTTGCTTTATAGTTTTCAGCTAAACTATATCAGATGTCGCTATTCTGGAGGATGAAGTTCAATAGTAGTATTCTGCTTGTTGTAACCACCTTCGAAATAGGGTTCAAACGTTGACCGTTCACCTTAAATGTGCTTTTGGTGTCATGTGCAACTTTAACTGCTCCGTATGGAAATACCTGTGTGACTGTGTAAGGACTAGACCATCGAGAACGTAACTTTTCTGAAAAAAGTTTAAGACGAGAGTTATAAAGTAAAACTTTTTGGCCAATTTTGAACTCCCTTATGAATATGTGTTTATCATGCCATCTTTTGGTACGCTCCTTATACATCTTAGCATTTTCATAGGCCTCATTGCGGAATTCCTCCAATTCATTTAGTTGCAACAATCTTCTTTCACCTATAGACTGTATGTCAAAATTCAAAAATTTCAATGCCCAATATGCTTTGTGCTCTAATTCCACCTGTAGATGACAAGCCTTCCCAAACACTAGCCTAAAAGGAGACATCCCAATTGGGTTTTAAATGCTGTCCTATAGGCCCAAAGTGCGTCATCAAGTTTCATTGACCAATCTTTCCTAGAGGCATTTACTGTTTTTTCTAAAATTCTCTTGATTTCCCTATTTAAAACCTCTACTTGACCACTGGTCTGAGGATGATAAGGGGTTGCAATCTTATGTGTGACTCCATACTTACTCAAAAGTGCTTCAAATTGTTTGTTGCAAAAGTGTGTCCCCCTATCACTTATAATTGCCCTAGGAGTGCCAAATTGCGTAAAAATATTTTTCTTCAAGAATTTGACAACAGTCTTAGCATCATTTTTTGGCAATGCTACATCTTCCACCCACTTAGACACATACTCCACAGCCACTAAAATGTATAAATTACCATAAGAAAATGTAAAAGGTCCCATGAAATCAATACCCTAAATATCAAATAATTCACACACAATAATGTTGTTTAAAGGCATATCATTTTTTCTAGAAATATTTCCAGTTCTTTGACACCGGTCACATGAAGCTACAAAGGAGTAATCATCTTTAAAAAGTGTGGGCCAATAAAATCCAGATTGTAAAACCTTAACTGCAGTTTTGGTGGCACCAAAATGACCACCTGCCTCTCTGTCATAATAATGATGTAGAATATTTGTCTTTTCTTCGTCTGGAACACATCTCCTTATGACCTGATCTGCACATATCTTAAAAAAAAAAGGTTCTTCCCAAAAATAATTTTTAACATCAGAAAAGAATTTTTTCTTCTGTTGATATGACAATTCATGAGGGAGAATATTACTTACCAAATAATTCACAAAATCAGCATACCAAGAAAATTTTGTGGATTTGATGGAAAAAATTTTCTCATTAGGAAACTCTTCCATAATTGGACTTCCCTCTTCCTTTAAATTCGGAATTCTTGACAAGTGATCTGCAACTAAATTTTTAGTCCCCTTATTATCTTTGATTTCCAAGTCAAATTCTTGTAGTAATAGAATCCACCTGATTAAATGTGGTTTTGATTCTTTCTTTTCAAGTAGATACTTAAGAGCAGAGTGGTCAGAATAAACTATAACTTTTGAGCCAATTAAATAAGAACGAAATTTATCAAAAGCAAACACTACCGCCAAAAGCTCCTTTTCAGTTGTGGCATAATTCAATTATGCACCTGACAAGGTTTGACTTGCATAGTATATGGTCCAAAAAATTCCATCCTTTCTTTGTCCAAGTACGGCTCCAACAGCCGAGTCACTAGCGTCACACATCAACTCGAAAGGCAAATCCCAAGTAGGCGCAGTCATGATAGGGGCCGAAATTAACTTCTCCTTCAATGTGTTAAATACCTGCAAACAATCATCAGAGAAGTCAAATTTAGAATCTTTTTCCAACAATTTAGAAAGGGGTCTAGCAATATTAGAAAAATCTTTAATGAAAACACCTATAAAATCCTGCATGTCCCAAAAATCCTCGAACAAGTTTCACAGAGGTAGGAGGCGACAGTTTTGAAATAACTTCAATCTTAGCTCGGTCCACCTCAATTCCTCTTATAGAGATCTTATGGCCTAGCACAATCCCTTCTTGCATCATAAAGTGACACTTCTCCCAATTCAAGACAAGATTAGTCTCCTCACGTCTTTGTAACACCAAAGCTAAATTATTCAAACATGAATCAAAAGATAAGCCAAAAACAGAAAAATCATCCATAAATATCTCAATATATTTTTCCATCATGTCAAAAATATAGCTATCATGCATCTTTGAAAAGTAGCAGGCGCATTACAAAGACCAAAAGGCATCCTCCTATAAGCAAAAGTACCATAAGGACAAGTAAAAATAGTTTTTTCTTGATCCTCAGGTGCAATAGGGATTTGATTATAACCAGAATATCCATCTAAAAAGCAGTAAAACTCATGCCCTGCAAGTCTCTCCAACAATTGATCAATAAAAGGTAAAGGAAAGTGATCTTTACGAGTGGCATAATTCAATTTTCTATAATCCATGCAAACACGCCATCCAGTAACGGTTCTAGTCGGAATTAATTCATTATCATTATTTAGTTGAACATTCATACCTCCTTTTTTTGGAACAACTTGCACAGGACTTACCCAGGAACTATCAGAGATAAGATAGATGATCCCTGCATCAAGTAACTTAATTACCTCAGTTTTCACCACTTCTTGCATTTTCGGGTTCAAACGCGTCTGAGGTTGGATAGTGGGTTAATGTTGTTCCTCCATCAAAATTTTATGCACGCAAATTGAAGGACTAATTCCCTTGATGTCAGCTATTTTCCATCCAATTGCACCTTTATGTTCTCTCAACACTCTGAGCAGTTTCTCCTCCATCAAATCTGTCAAAGAACAAGATATAATTACTGGTAAAGAAGAAATTCCATCTAAATAAGCATATTTCAAATGAGAAGGTAAGGGTTTGAGTTCAAAAATAGGAGGCTCTTCAATTGATAGCTTAAGCTTTGTTGTGTGTTGTCCCAACTTCTCAAATTTTGTTGTCTTAGGCCTTGAATATGTTGGATTTGCCTCCATAAAATTTGCGTACTCCATTATCTCCTTATTTTCAATTTCTCTGTCTTTGATTGAACCAAACATGCTTCAAGTGGATCTTTAAAAATATTTTCTTGAAAAATATTATTCACCAACTTGTCAACTGTCTCAACTCTAAAACAAGAATTATCATCATAAGGATATTTCATTGCTTTAAAAACATTGAAAGAAACAAGATCATCTTGAACTCTAAGAATCAACTTTTCTTGTTGTACATCAATAAGAGCTCTTCCTGTTGCTAGAAAAGGACAACATAAGATAAGTGGTACCTCAAAATCTTCCTCCATGTCAAGAACTATGAAATATGCAGGAAAAATAAACTTGTCAATTTTTACCAATACATCTTCCACAATACCTCTCGGATATTTAATTGATCGATCAGCCAGTTGAAGCGACACTGTAGTTTCTTTTACTTCACCCAATCCTAATTTCCTAAAAACAAAGAAAGGCATCAAATTAATACTTGCACCTAAATCACACAATGCCTTTTCAAAGTAAGAATCTTCAATAGTGCAAGGAATTGTAAAACTCCCTGGATCTTTTAACTTCGGAGGTAATTTATTTTGTAGGATGGCCGAACATTCCTCATTCAACTTCACAGTTTCATAATCCTCTAGCTTTCTTTTGTTTGCCAAAATCTCCTTCAAAAATTTTGCATAGCTAGGCATTTGCGCTAAAGCATATGCAAAATGAATATTAATGTGTAATTTTTTAAAAACATCAAGAAATTTAGAAAATTGTTTATCTATTTTGTGCTGCTGGAATTGCTGAGGGAATGGAACTAGCGGCACGTATGGCTTGGGATTATCTGGAAAAAGCTTGCTCTTGCCTATCTCCTTTGCTTGTTTCTTGTCCCCTTCTTCTTTGTCTATGGAAATCTCTTGTTTGGTATTTTCTTCACCCACTTGTTAACCACTTCTCAGGATTATAGCTTTTACATTTTCAATTGGATTTTTCTCTGTGTTGCTAGGCAAAGAACCATGTTGTCTCCCAGACATCATGTTTGCTAACTGCCCCAATTGCATCTCCAGATTTCTGATTGAAGCCTCTTGATTCTGAAATCTCACATCTGTGCTCTTGATAAAGTCCTGAGTAGTGTTGACAAGTTTTGTGACTATATCTTCTAGACTGGACTTTGTCTCTTCTGGTTGTTTGAATCCCAATGGCTGTCTTGTCACATTTTGATTATTCCATGAAAAATTTGGATGATTGCGCCGTCTCGAATTGTACGTGTTGGAGTAGGGATTATTCTGTGATCTGTTAAAATTCTCAACAAAGTTAGCATTTTCATTAGATTGAGCAAAAGTGTTACCTACCTGACATTCTGTGCTAACATGTCCTCCACCACAGAAATCGCTTGTCATATTCTGAATTTTCATGCCTGAAACACTCATATTATCTATCTTTTTGTTGAGTGCTTCAATTTGTGCAGTGATTGCCGTGAAAGCATCCACCTCATGAACTCCGCTAGCTTTTCGCACTGATATCCTCTTAGTAGGCCACTGATAACTATTGGATGCCATCTCCTTTAATAAGTTGTAGGCTTCTTCTGGTGTTTTATTATTCAGAGTTCCCTCTGCAGCTGCATCAATCATAGAACGGAGATTTGTACTGCACCCATTATAAAAAGTTTGCACCTGCATCCATACGAGTAATCCATGATATGGGCATCTCCTAAGAAACTTCTTGAATCTTTCCCATGCTTCATACAATGATTCATTATCCATCTGCATAAAATTAATAATATCGTTACGCATTTTTGCAGATTTTACAGGTGGAAAGAACTTACCAAGAAATTTTTGGGCTATATCATTCTATGTAGTGATCGATCCTGCAGGAAGAGAAGAGAGCCAACCTTTAGCTTTGTCTCTAAGAGAGAATGGAAATAATCTCAATCTAATAGCATCATTCGAAACTCCATTATATTTAATTGTGTCACAGATTTCAAGAAAAGCATCGATGTGAGCGTTTGGATCATCGCTTGGTAGCCCACTAAATTGCACTGATTGTTGAAGCATCTGAATTAGTTATGGCTTGATCTCAAAGTTGTTTGCTTGAATTACAGGTCTCCTGATACTTGATGTGGTGCCCTCAATTGTTGGCGCAGCATAATCTTTCAAGAGTCTACGTTGATTTCTATCATCATCAACTCTCTCCATCTTTTTAATGTGATTTCTCTATTCTTTCAGTCGCCTTTTAAATGTGCGTTCGATTTCTGGATCAAACTCAGTAAGTTTTCCTTGTTGGCTACGTGTCATGCACCAATGTATACTCTGAAAAAAAATAAAAAAATAAAAAATAAAAGCTAGATTAAACTTAGAATTATCCGGTATCAATATTAATTGGTATTAAATAAACAATCCCCGACAACGGCGCCAAAAAAAAACTTGATCGTAAAATTCTGCACGTGTCAATGAACGTGTTGAACAAGTAATATAATGATAAGAAGAGTATCGTCCCACAGAGATTGATGATAATAAACAAATTAAATATTAAAAATAGACTAATTCTAAAATTTATCTAACAAATCAAAATATAATTGAGAACAAATAAAAATTGACAATTTTTAAAAACGAAATTTTATAAACAATGCAATAGAGTTATTCACCTTAGATGTAGCCTAGGATTTCGCCTCAAGAGAAAATCAAACAAATTCTAAGATTTGGGTGAGATCTAAGAAAAGCACGTACTTCATATGAATGTTCTCTAGATGTACACACTGCTAAAAAATTAAGGACTTCTAGTGCTCAGTAAGTGGATCAACATCATCAGAATCAAAATTAACTCACATATCATTCCCAAGTTTGAACAAAATTTAAATTTTCCTAAGAATCGCAAAAATTCACAACAAGAAATGCTACAAAAAAAAAAACAAATTCAGATTTAGCAAAAAAAAAATTGAGCAAAAATTTTGTCTCTCCCCCAAACTTGAATGAAGCAAAATTGAGCAAAAATTTTGTCTCTCCCCCAAACTTGAATGAAGCAGTGTCCTCAATGCGAAAAACAAAAAAAAAAGAAAAATAGGAACAAGAAAACTCCCCTTGCAGTAGGATGTGTCCATGGATGGTCTTGATGACCAAACTCCAAAAGGTGATCCTTCAAGAAAGAAAATTAACTTGGATAAAAGAAAAAAATAATTCATCTTTTTTTTGAAAAAAATGAACATAAAAATTAATGAAGAAACATAATAAAAATGCTTGGGTTGCCTCCCAAGAAGCGCTTGCTTTATAGTTTTCAACCAAACTATATCAGATGTCACTATTCTGGAGGATGAAGTTTAATAGTAGTATTCTGCTTGTTGTAACCACCTTCGAAGTAGGGTTTCAAACGTTGACCGTTTACCTTAAATGTGCCTTCGGTGTCATGCGCAACTTCAATTGCTCCGTATGGAAATACCTGTGTGACTGTATAAGGACCAGACCATCGAGAACGTAACTTTTCTAGAAAAAGTTTAAGACGAGAGTTATAAAGTAAAACTTTTTAGCCAATTTCGAACTCCCTTCTGAATATGTGTTTATCATGCCATCTTTTGGTACACTCCTTGTACATCTTAGCATTTTCATAGGCTTCATTGCGGAATTCCTCCAATTCATTTCACAAGGTGAACACTAAATGCAGGAGTAGGAACACTAAACATCAAGCAAGATTGAGAATGAGCATGCACAATAGTTGCTGTCAAGATCGTAAAATTCTGCACGTGTCAATGAACGTGTTGAACAAGTAATATAATGATAAGAAGAGTATCGTCCCACAGATATTGATGATAATAAACCAATTAAATATTAAAAATAGACTAATTCTAAAATTTATCTAACAGATCAAAATATAATTGAATACAAATAAAAATTGACAATTTTTAAAAATAAAATTTTATAAACTAAAGGTAGATAATCAATCAGGTAAAACATGTTAGAGTATCTGTTAACACCTAAATTTTGGCGACCAGTTAGTCGTTTACTGCATATAAAAATTTGGGATCGACCCCGACCCCTAACCAAAAATTTTCATTAAATTGCAAATAGATATAAGGAGTATTTCATTAACAGTTAATTAGGCCCATATTAATTGCTTTCGGACCGACGGCGAATGGACTTAAATGAATAATTCTGTACTTAATTTAATTAAGCCCACGGGAGCTAAATAAAATTGGCCAAAAGCACATGCTACGGCTGAAAGTTTGGTGGCTCTAGAGATTTCTTCTCCACGGTATGATCAAATAAATGAAGAAGGAAGGATTTTGACGCAAGATAACAATGTTCACGTGGAAAAGGGTATAATATATTGAGATATCTTCCTGGAAATCCAACTTCCTTAGAGAAAAGCACGTGAAAGAATGGACAAAGCTGGAATTCAGACAAGAAGGGAAAGTGAGCTTATAAAAAGATGGACCTTCCCCCTACGAAGAATCTGGTCAATGAAGAAAAGAGGAAAGAAATTTTGTTTCTTTCCTTGATGGGTTATGCCGCTTTGCGTATAAAAGGGGCTCTCTGGCTTTTCCTTGGGGGACCATTCAGAGAAAATCACAAAAAAAATCGTGAGTAGGGATCGAGAGCACACTGGCTATGACACAGAGAGGGGGACAAGGGAGATAAGACGAGAGAAAAGAGAGAGAAGAAGTCATCTTCTGCTTTCTACCCCCCATTACTCAACGCCATTGATGCTGCACAGAGAGTCGACCCAGCCACTCCTCACATCAAAAACCCGGTAGTGACTGACGTTGCTGCTGCCTGCCCCGACTTCAATGACAGTGCTGCCGTTCGGGCCCTTTTGCTGTCGCCGTTGCTGGCCGCGAATACTTGGCCTAGCGACGCTGCTTGGTGGTTTCTGGCGTCCTGTTCGCGGCCTTCCTGAATCGCAACGACGACTTGCTGCTTTCATCCTAGCCCGCCGCCACTGCTTCCCTACGTCTGCTGCATCAACCACGACCAGCCTCGCTGCGGTCCTCCCTACGACTGTCAAGCCAAGAGAAGGCCTCGCTGAATCAGCATCATCAGACTTTGGGAGATTCTCAAAGAAATCCACTTGGGGACACATGGATATCCATGCAAACCACACTTGACTAATTTCTGCAGATTTTCTAAGAATTCTTGACATGCTCAGGACCTCCACTAATCGAAGCTGACGACGCTTGCTACACTCCACTTGACGACGACCCGTTGCTCATCTCGGCCCGACACCGCCATTGTTCTCTGGTCAACGACGGTGCTACCTTCCAGTGCGCTGTTCCCATCGCTGTTGCGGCATTGCTCTCCTTTGCACCGAGACTAGCTCGTGATCCATCACCAGGCCACCATCCACCGGTCCGAATTCGGAAAGAAAATATTCAAATTAGGTAAAGATTTCATTTAATTTGATTTTCGAGTATATTGCTTCTTTGTTTGAAATATTACAATTTTGTGTGATATTATCGTATCTATTACATCCCCGAATAGCCTTTAAATTAGGAATTATTTCCTAATTTCACAACGTGCATATGATCGACAGTCCGATTTCATGCCCGAAATATGACTCGCGATCGCACGGAAAATCGTCAATCCGATCTCCCGCCCGAGATATGATTCGCGACTGCGTGAAAAATTGGCCAATCCGATCCTCATGCCCGGGATACGATTTGTCAATCTTTGTTTCTAAATTTAAATGGATGTCGATGATATTTTGTGATATGTTGTCGTTTGATTTTTTTTTTAATAAAGAAAATCCAAAATATGTTAGTTAGGATTTCAATTAGAAGTTTTGCATGTTTAGGGAATCCTAAATGTATCTAGAAGATAGGATAATTATTTAATTTAAATTGGGACTTAAGATAATTTATTTCCTAGTTTAAATTAGGTATTATTCTAATCCTAATAGATTATTTAGGTTATTTTTCAATTCCGAATTTCTATGAAAATCCCAAAAAAGAATGAGTTATTTTAGAATAGATTAGAATAGACCGCATTCTTAATTTGAGTAATTTTTTTTAATTTCAAATTTCAATTAAAAAATACCAAAAAGAAGTTGTTAGATTGCATGTTATTTTAGGCATTTTCTTTAATTCCGAATTTCATTAAAAAATACCAAAAATAAATCATTTGTCCGTCATTAGAATTATGTCACGTCGTCGCATGACATATAATTTAGGCTGCATTAATCACGCATTAATTTTTGCACGTCATTACATAGAGATTAGCTTTTATTTAAATAAGTGAAAATCCTAAAAAAAAATTTGAGTGAACTGCTTGTTAATTAGAAATCATATTAGGATTGTTGACGTGATTTTCTAGCTAACAATGCAGATGCTTACGTTGCTTCGAGGTAAGTAATTCTCCCAATCTTGTAATTTATTTAATGTTTTGATTATTGCATATTACTTTGGTGGTTTGCGCACCCGCATGAACACATCACATGTTAGTAATTAGGTAATAAAATGGGTCTAGACTACTTGCATAAATATTTTTGAAAAGAAAAGGTACCGAAAGGGCGTCAGACTAGATCTAGCGTAACCAAGTCCCCGAGCTTAGAATCTCTGGTTTGTAGAAATAAAACATATCTCCCTATGTTTTATTTAGGTTTCTAATCGACCTACCACAAATAGATTAGTGGCGACTCCAAGCATAAAAACTTTTGCATGTTAAAAACTTAAACCCTAAGTCGCGAATTGGTAGGGCTTGGGAGGGCTCGAGTTAGGTTTAGTCCTAATAATCCATTAGTCTGAGGAAAATTTAGGTCGCGACAGTATCCGATTTCACCATAACCACTAGATATGAATTTCGGATCATTATGCATACAAAAACAATATCAAGCATGTGATAGCAGAATTTCCTAATCTATTTACTATCCTATCTCTAGGTATAACAAACCTACTCAGTTTATTAATTCACTATATTTTTATGTGAATTTAAATAAACATAAGCGCATTAAAATCTATGAATATTCACGGTTTACAATGAATCTTTTGGACCACCTTATCACCGAAAGCTACACAAATAACATGGTATATTCCTATCCACATTTAATTCATGGTTATATATTATAAGGAGAAATTGCATATTATTACTTCTCAGTCTCAAACATGCACATCAGATCATTCAAGTGGTGGCTAGTCACCTGAACGCATTAAACACAATAATATATAACTCACATGAATAAAAGTATTTGCAAAGCATAAAAAACATGAAATTCATATCATCATGGTTAGGCTACATCGTAGCTCTAGCAAAGAAAATTAGAACATAATAGAAGAAGAAACGAAAATATAAATTAAATCAACCATCTTGAATCAAAGAACAAGAATTCTGTCACCACTTTTGTCTTCTCTTCAAAATACTTGAAAAACTCTTGGAACACTAAAAACAAAAACGATCTCTCTCTAAGACAGCATGTTCCCCCAAGTTATCCTATTTATATAATAACATTCAAGACTCCTCTCACAAGATAATTACTTCTTTTTTCGCATAAAATTAAGGAATAAATCGCAGAATTCCCAATGTGATATCCACCTTCTAACTCTTCTCCGGGTCGCATATTCCTTTCTTTCTTTTTGCCATATTTTCCTTATTTTCTCCATATCTCAATATTCTGCATAAACAAGGAAATATTAAGTAAATAAAAGGAAATCCAAATATATTTTAATAAATGTTGCATTATTTATTGCTTAAAGTAGATAAAATAACTCTATTTTTATAGAGTTATCACAAATCAAGCACAAAAATGCCGAGAAATTGAGCCGGCGAATGAGAAAGGAACAAGTTGGGAGCACTCGGAGCAAACTGACCGGAAGATGGAGCAGAGAACAGAAGAGGCTTCCAAAGCGGTCGTGGAAACAGCGAGTGACCCGCAG
This sequence comes from Syzygium jambos, assembly GCA_031216235.1. NCBI lineage: Eukaryota > Viridiplantae > Streptophyta > Magnoliopsida > Myrtales > Myrtaceae > Syzygium > Syzygium jambos. The sequence goes on from CM062221.1 coordinate 5,664,867, forward strand.
CGAAGGCGGTGGTTGCTGGCGGACCGAAGTCGATCCAGAGGAGTAGAGAAGTCGCTGGAAATGCGGGGAAAAAGACTGAGAACAACGGTATTGACTGAATCGAAACTTAGCTTTTGATCCTTTTTGTCCTCGATCGAATGATACAAAAGCGGAGAAGAATTCAAATTCCATCGTTCTCGTTGTACCCTCGAAGCGCAAGTCTTCAGTTGGCATTGGCATCTTGGATCCAGAGAGAGTGACTGAGAATTCATATTCCATCGTTCTCTAAAATATCTTCTTTTTATCTCAAAGTAACTCCCGCTTTCACAAAAAAGCGATTCATACCCCATTTCTTTTTTTTTCTCAAGAAAATACCGAATACATGGATACTGTATTGGTGGAGAGTTTTTAATCACATGTGATCATACAAGTGATTGCAGAGCATTAATTGCAGTCAATCCTTTGGAAGAAACTGTTGCCCCCTCTGATGTCATACCCTATATTATAGGACTGTTGTGCCAGCGCTCCTATCACGGATAAGCCGCTCATATCGGGCAATGACTTAGTAATGGCCATGCACAAGACGTCTGCCGATAACTGGAAAAACATGCTGCTGGTGTCTAAGCCAAGTTGAGCGCCGCCCCAGAATTACAAGGTGACGACCGGGAATCCCGTCAAATCTCTCTCCACGCTCCCTGAGTAGCACAAGAACTCCGGCTGACTCACCCTGTTCAGCTTTCCGGCCATCAAACTCTCGACCTCATTTTGCAACGGAACGTACCCCTCTTCCTTTCAGGAATGTGAACGTGGTTCCCGAGTCTATAACCACTCCTCCTTGCCCCATAAGCCCTCTTTTGAATAACAAGGGGTCGATCTGTAGCTTCTTCTCTCCGACGCTAGTGCCTTGGAAGTCCGAATAGTAGAAACCCCCGTAAGTCTGCAGGCTCGCAGAACTGCCTTCCAAGATCGCCCCAGCTCCCAACTTGAGTTGATTGTATTGATACTGGGGCTCGTATATGTTGCCGAAGCAGTATGAAAATTTGGAGCCTAATTGTCTAACCAGATTCGGCAAATTACCATCCCCAAGGCCTAGTCCTAATATCCCGCTTTCTTGCCCGTCCGCACCGTATTCATTTGCGTGGCCACATCCGAGCACCTCAGTCGGCACCTTTACCGTGCCCTCGTCGGATGTCTCAAAGGTCGCTTGTTCGGAGGCGAGGTTACCGGCTGTGGCGGATTTGTCAAAATACGTCCTCTCGTGAAAGCAATACTCATTATTGGGATCGCACTTGTCACCAGATCGTAAACAGGCGAGGGAACCGCAACGAATATTGGAATACGTCGACGGTTTGGTGGGATCGAAAAGCGGAGGAGATTGTTTGAAGCAAGTAGTGCAAGGCAGGTACTGAAATCAAAGGATGTCGCTTCGTGTGCCAAATAGCACAAGTTGCGGGACTGGCGGCGTACCGGTGGATATATTGCCAAGGAAACCGTGCAGGCTGACGGCCGGGCATGACCAAATGAGAATGACTACGCAGATTACAAGGAAAAAGAAATAAGATGATGTCATTGCAGTAGCCAGTAGCATAACCTAATTTTCGTCGAATTAGTTTTGATGTCCTTCTCTTACATAATTGTACTTCTTGTATTGCAATTAATGCATGGATTTTGTTTGTGGCAAAATTTTGCATGCGGCCATATTAATTGCGGATGTACTGCTCATGTGAGATAAATGCACCTGGATTTACTTTCTCGGTGTACAAATATGAGATTAACTCCCTATATAAGCAATAAAAAAATCTTTGTATTTATAAATTAAGCAGCTAGCTCAGTGAGGAAATTTAGAAAGTTCGTTTCCTTTTTTTTTCCCCTAATTTCCTTTTTTTTATTGTCAGAGTTGGCCTATTTATTAATACTTGAATTTTGGCAATCCATTTATTTGTTCATTGCATAGAAAATTAGGGATTAACCTTGGCCCATGAACAAAGATATTGATCAATTTAAATACAATTTTTAGGAGCATTCAACATATAGATAAATTCATTGCTTTTTAATCGGACTGGCGATGAGTGGTTTTGAACTTAAATGGATTGGGTTGTGCCCATGAGAGATGGCAATTTCGATTACAAAATCCTACAATAATCGGAATTTCAAAGTATATAAGATAATTCTATTCATATTTTTTTGAGTTGTTAAGTTTTTTTTTTATTTGGGAACAATATCCGCATAATCTTTTTTTCTTTGGCTAAAGAATAATAGTCACTATTTTAAAAGTTGCAACTGAGTTCTTCATATATTTTTTATTATTTGAATATTATCACTTTGATTTGTTTCTTTAAGGCTCCGTTCGTTTCGCGGAAAATGTTACGTTTGTGAAAAATGTTTTCCCGAAAGCTATTTTCCTGGAAAATGACACAAATTTCCGGTGTTCGATTGAAATCTGAAAAGTTTCGGAAAATATTTTTTAATTTTCCTGAAAGTCATTAAAAAAATTTTCTTTTTCTTTTTTCTTTTTGTTTACTTCTTCTTCTTCTTCTTCCTCAGTTGGTTGCCGACCACGATGGCAGCAGGCGATCGGCAAGCTCGAGCCTCGCCATAGGTTGGCGAGGCTCAAGCTAGCTAGATTCCAGCGAGGTTAAGGCTTGAGTTGGCCAAATTCCAGTGAGGTCAAGCCTCATCGGCCTGTGGTGAGGCTCCGGCTCGCCTAGTTCGGCACGGCCGAGCTCACCCAAGGCCAGTCAGGCGAGCACGAGCCTCGCCAAATCTGGTGAGCTGGGCCCATGATTCGAAATTTGGCGAGAGCTCGAGCATCACCGACCGTCGCCGTGGTCAGTGATCGGCTGAGGAAGAAGAAGGAAAAAAAAAGAAAAAGAAAATATTGAAAATAAATGGTGAAAGAAGAAGGAAAATGATTTTCTCTTTTAGAAAAGAAAATCATTTTCCTCAAGAGTGAAGGCATTTTGTCCAAACGAAGGAAAATGTTTTCCGTGGGAAGTTATTTTCCATAAAACGAACACCGAATAATCCGGAAAATATTTTCCCGAGAGTTATTTTTTGTGAAATGAATAGAACCTAAATAAGATAAGAAAATCTTTATCTTCTTATGGATTTTTTTATACGAAAAATGCTTTTTTATATATAAAATAGGCAACCTGTTAACATTTCACCAGTGTCCCATTTTGAAGATAAAAAATGCTTGGCTGAGATTTTATGTATCTTTTCCAAGCTAATGGCACCGTTAGCTATGCACTATTCAAAAATCTTTGTATTTATAATTTAAGCAACTAGCTCAATGAGGAAATTTAGAAAGTTGGTTTCCTTTTTTTCTCTAATATCTTTTTTTCTTATTGTCTGAGTTGGGCTATTTATTGAGACTTGAATTTTGGCAATCCATTTGATTCTTCATTAAATAGAAAATTAGGGACCGACCCCAGCCTCTAAACAATATTTTTAGGAGCATTCAACATATAGATAAATTCATTGCATTTTAGTCGGACCGGCAGCGAATGGCTCTGAACTTAAATGGATTGGACTAAGCTTATGACAGATGGCAATTTCGGCCGGCCCATAGGACCACAATGGCCGAATTTCATAAAGGAGGAGTGGCCTCATTGAGCTTAATTGAGTCTAATTTAGCCCATTAAAGTTTAATTCATGAAAGGCCTTATGCCATTAGAGCCCTCACCTTTTTAAGGCCTAAATTAAGCCAAGCCAATTAGGAATAAACCTAGGTTTTCACTATACAAAGACATGACTTCACACATCAAGGGTTGAGAGCATGAAACATGAGTGCATGAGCGAACCCCAACTAATGTTGCGGAAGCTAAGCGATCGAACAGTAAAATTAACATAATAAGAAAATAAATCGGACACCAGATTTATGTGGTTCGGTCGTAGTGACCTACGTCCACGAGGAGAGCAACACGGAATTCCACTATAGATCAAGCGATACAACGGAGATTACAACCACACTCGAGTCACTCAAACATTCTAAGTGTTTCCCAAGCCCCAATTACACCCAATAACTCACACAGTGTTTAGCTCCACAATTTCTCACGAAATAATCTCTCAATCTCGCAAAATAATTGTACACTAATCTTAACACAAGATTTAATTGCTACGAACACTTGAGCTCTTGGCGTAATTCCATGAACAAAATCACGAACCCATTGTCAAGCACTCACTTAGAAAAAGGGCACTTCAAGAATCTCACGCGACTCTTCATGAACAATATCCACGGCACATCAAGCACTCGCATCACGGCGCTTCAAATCTCTGTGCTGGAGAGTCCCACCAACAATGAACATACATATATTGCCAAAATAAAACCTGCAGAAGCCGACTCCAATGGGATTTCAACAGGGAAAGATAATCTTGTCTTTTATTTCTTTCTTGACCGAGTCAAAAAATAAAGCTATCTTTGGAGTTTTCTCTTCTTTTGACCGTAACTTCAAGAAACAAGAAAGTGAATCTTTTATATTTCCTTTTTTTTTTCTTTGCTTGATTTCATATTTTTCCAAAATATTCATTCGGAATATTTAGATTTTCACTTCGAGCTTAAACTCGAGACATATATATAACAACTAACCAGGTAATTTTTTACAGGTTCCTCGACCACACCATGCAGCTGTCCCGACACCCCCAGGTCCAGATCACCATCCGGGCCAGTCGTCCTCAGCTTCGTCACGCCCAGCATTGCCTCGCAACCGTCACGCCGGACCGTGATCCATACCACGTCGCTCCCTGCTGCGTCTGCTCGATTGGTCCTGTCTTGCCGCTACACCGCATGGTCCGACTCATCTTAGACACTCGAAGTGATCACGTTTAGCTCTTCTCTCTTGCGGGTTGACGTCTTCCTGCCCAGGGACCTGCACATTCCTGCCTTATCTCACCGAGAACGCCCTAGCGATTCATTCAACTCGGTCAAGCATTGCGCCGGTGGTCAGAATTCTTGAGCATGCAATGTTGGTTTCTAAAAGAATAAGAAGAAGACAAACGAGAGGGAAAGTCCAGTAAAGGACGCTCATGATAACCATTATGTTTCTTTAATTTTTTTTCTATCCCTAGAACAGAAATCTGTTTGATAACGCAATTCCATTTTTCTATTTCCGGAACAAATTTTTAGTCCATAAATAGATTTGGAACAAAAATGAGAAGTAAAAATTTTATACTTTTCTATTTCTAGAACAAAAAGAGAAATAAAAACCCTTCTTATTGCTTGCCTCGCCTCTCGCCGCACGTGGCCGCCGCCACCCCCCACCACCCATTGCCTTCCGATCGCCTCCTCCTGATGCAAACCGCTGCCCGTCAATGAATGGAAAAGAGCATAAGAGGGAGAAATTTTGTGTCGTTATCAAACGAATTTATGATTCGAGAAGAGAAATTTGGTATTGTTATCAAACACGCATTTCTGTTCAGAAACTCCTCCAAGGGATACAAATGGAAAAATCTAGCCAGAAATCTATTCTTGGAACAGAATGCTTGTCATTCGCGCCTTAAAAGATCGCTCTGTCAATCTCTTTCATTGGAACAAGTCCCTTCGCATCCGGCGTCCTTGTTTCAATCGTGGCAACCTCACTAGGACAAGCTACTTGTTGAGCCGTCCACCGGCAAGACACCCCCTCACCATCGGCCGCCAAGCCCCTTTATTGCCGGGAACTCAAGCTAGTTAGTAACTAACTAATTTGAAAAAAGATAGCGAGTCACTCTAATTAAAGTTCGTAAAATACTATAAAAGTTGGTGAATTTAAATCATTGGTGAAAATTGTAAATATAAGGTTGTAAATGATAAGTTGAAAAAAAAATGCTTCCAACTTATTCAAATGAGAGTTGTTAACTCAATAGTATATTGTAATTTAATGCGAGAAAAGTTGGTGAATCACTCTGCTTTAGGCCAGTAATCTCAAAAAGAATTCTTAAATATATGATTGCTAACCAAGGTACATAAAATTCGTAACCCCGTAGAAAAGTTGGTAAACTAAAACAACAAATAAACATTGGTAGGTAATTCATATGGGAGTCAGTAACCCAAAACTATGTGGAAATTTATATAGATAAAAGTTTGTAAATTGCTCTAATTTATATTGGTAATTTCATATAAAATTAGTAAATTGCTCTAATTTATATGTGCAAACAAAAGTTGGTAAGTTTAGTACAAAAAATTGAACTTTGCAAACTATTAGAGAGTATTTGTAGTTTCATGAAGTGTTGGTACCTTACTAGCAAATTGCTTGAAACAAAGTTATGAGTCACTTTATACAATAGTTTCTTGACACTTACCAAATACCTATTGAAATTTACCCTTTGGGTAGAAATCCACACCAAGGGTACGAAACAATAGAATTCTGCTCTAAATTTTGGCTGACTAAAGATTCTCGTAGAATTCAAAGGGGCATCTCTTTCTTTTAAGTACAATGTTCTAATTTTTGTCATGCCTCTTCGAGTTAGACAAATGAGAACCGTAACTTTAATGCGAGTTATGTTGCCATATTTTCAGCATTCTTAACGAGGTTATTTCATGCCCGCAAATCGGTTCTTCCCAACACGACTAATAGGTAAAATTACCAACCTTTACTTGTTGACTTACCAACTTTATCCCTGATAAAATCCAATAGAAAAGTTGGTAAATTAAAAAAAACAGATCAATAAGCATTAATAATTAACTTAATGAGAGTTAGTAACAAAAAGGAAGTTGATAACTTGATAGAAATAAAGTTGATAAATCGCTTAAATTAAAATTAGTAATACCTTAAGGCGTAATTATTACAGTTAAATAAAAGTTGGTAAAAGATAAGAAATATTGATAATCAAAGAAAAAATAAACTTGGTAAGTAACTCAAATGAAAGTTGGTAACTTAAGCTAGTTAGTAATCAATTAATCAAAAAAAAAAGAAGATAGTTAGTCACTCTAATTAAGGTTGGAAATTTCTAACAAAACTTGGTAAATTTGAGTCGTTGCTTTAAAATGCAAATAAAAGTTTGTAAATGACAAGTAAACTTGAAAATGAAAAACAAATAAATGTCGCTGACTCACTTAAATGAGAGTAGTTACTCCAACACCAGAAAGTAGTTTATTGGGAGAAAATTTGGTTAGCCACGATAATTTAGGTTAATAATCCTAGAAAGAATTAGTAAATGTAAGGAGTTCTAATCAAGGTAAATGAAAAATTCATAACCTAACAGAAAACTTGGTAAACTTAAAAAGATAAACTTTGGTAGATAACTCATATGAGGGCTTTATAACCCAAAACTATTAGGCAAATCTATGACCACTTTTCTGTTCCGGGAACAAAAAAATTAACTGATGTTACTAAACGGATTTCTGTTGTTTTTCTGTTCCGGATAACAAAAGAACAGAAAAACAGAAAAACAGAAACGTTACCAAACAGGCCCTAAGTTAACTTGGTTTGCAATAGGTTTTCTAAATCCCCAATCCATACCTTCGTTACAAGCTTTTAGCATCTTAACTTGCAATTATCATGCTCCAATTGCATATTGTTAATTATTTTTTGTATGGATATCAAGGTCTTCTTTTTAATTAGTAAAAGGTGAGTGGGGCCGAATAATGCAGTTATCCCTTTGGAGCTTGCCATGAGTGTCTCATACTCATTATGGAATGTTCGATTTAAGCCATGACTACTTAGTTTCTCCATATCTATATAGGCTCGCCACTGCAGTCCTATCGGCATACCAAAAGTTAGGAAATCTCTCCACATGATTTATCAAATTCCCGAGGCATAAGCTAATCGGAGGTTCACTCTCGACAAGGCTTGAAGTTACAACCATGTGGAAGACAGTGTGACCCATTTACTACCAAGCTACCATGCTCAGTGGTGGCATCAAAGTCTTTTTGTTTCTCCTACCGAGTCCCCAATTTTGCAAGAAAACGATTGGAATAAAATTTCTTTCGTCAAATTTGAAGTGCATATCAAATGTAATATCCTTCGTCACAATCTACGTCCATCGCCATTGATTCGAATAGTTGGTTCATTTTCAATCTACGATTAACAAAAGCGGATTGTGTAACGGCCTGCGTACCATATAAAAGTCCCTTTCTTTTCTATTGTTTCCATCCCAGGCATAGAGGACACACGGCTTTTGTTTTGGACGCATATAAGAATTCGATTCCAGACCAAGCAATTCAAACTAAAGCAGAGAAGAAAGAAAGAACATCCGGAGTCAGGGACTTGATTAAGAGATTTTTGCGCGTTCAATGACTCAATTCGATAAATTAAAAGTTCGAGGACTCGATTAAGAAAGTGCCCAATTTTTAGGGACCAAAAGTAAGAACTTCCCCTTCATTTTTCAGGGCCCAAGTTGGCCCGGTCTTTTTAAAAATGTCCAACATCTACAAAACCAAGCCCAATCATGCTGGCCCATTTATCAATCCGGGCCCAAGTCACTAAACTAGATCTGGGCCCGATCCCGATATCCTATCCCGAAGTCGGGATAGTGCTATTCTAGATCCGGCGCAGGGACGTCCCGAACCCGCATAACGCGCCGCCACAACCATCCAAACGCGAATTAGAGTTGACTTTTCTTTTTTGTTGGGGGACAGTGACATTATGACAACATTTCTCTCCTCTTCCCCAACAGCCAAACAACCGGCCATTTTCTAATGGGATAATTGCCTAAAAAGCCCTAAGTTTATTGCTCTATTGCCAATTTAACCAAAAATCTTTTAATTTTGTCAATTAAATTTTAAATATTTTTATATTTTATCAATTAATTTCATCCGATTAATGTTGGTCAGAAATTGATGATGGGGATGCCGATAGTACTAGCACGAATAATGCTAATGTGAATAAATTTTTTTATAATATTTTAATATTTCCTTTTTCTTTTTCTTTATTTGTTCAAAGGGCTAGCGAGGGCGCCAGCTATTAGTTGCCCTTGGGCGAGGGCCACAAAACCCTTGTCGCTCGAAGGCGAAGGCTGCGGCCCTCGTCGAATCTAGCAAGGGCTCACGAGCCATCATTGTGGCCAGCAACTTTTACCGGCCCTCGGCTTGTAACTAGACCTTTAAACCCAAAAAGAAGAAAAATTTTAAAAAAAGAAATCAACAAAAAAATTCGAAAAAGATTATTAAAATTTTTTTACGTCAATTATTTTCAGTCAAAATTAGCCGAATGAACTCAATATATAAAATATAAAAAATTTTATAATTCAATTGTCAAAATTAAAATGTTTAGGACCGAATTGGGAAAAGTGAAATCGGCCCAGGATTTTTCGGACAATTTGCCCCCTTTTCAAATGGCGTCGCCGGTATTTCCAAATTCACCCTCGCGGCAAACCAGAAATCACCGTGTTGGTCGAATCGCGTCTCCTCCCTCCCCTCCTCTCTCTCTATCTCTCTCTCTCTCGCCCACTCCGAGAGCCGAAGCCGCCATCGACGACCGTCCTCCGAGCTCCCCGGCCACCGGCCCCGATCAGTCGCCGGAGAACCCCCGAATCGGAGCGCTCCGGCAGTAGATGCTCGCTCCTCCGAGAAGGTAAGCGGGAGCGGAGGAAGTCGCGGCGGGGCGCGGGGAAGGCAGAGCGAGGCGGAGATCGATTCGATCGGAAGGATGAGGTCATCTTCTTCTTCTTCTTCTTCTTCTTCCTCTTCGGGAAGGATCGACATCGCCGCCAGCACGCAGAGGCTCGACGTCGACAACAGCATCGCGCTCCGCTACTACTACAGGATCGCCGACAACGTCCTCAAGCAGGTCCGTCGGGGATTCTCTCTCTCTCTTTCCCCCGCCCCCTGCTGCTCGATTCGCGGCTTCTTCTCGATGTTGCTGCCGGATGTTGATTTCGGCTGCTTGTTCTGATTCTCGCGGTGCCTTTGAGTTCTTATTTTGGTTTTCGAGTAAATCGAATGCGAGGCGTGAGAGATGTGGAGGCTCGTTTCTTAGTTGATTGTCGCCAGTCGGTTGTGAAGTTCCGGAGCATTTCGTTCCTCTCGTGGCTTTCTGCAAGCTCGCTAGCCAGTTTTTGAAGATCGGAGGATGTCGGAATTGTGTTTTACTTCGCCACTAGGCAACACTGTGGAGCTTTTGATAGGTCTGCTGTTATAAGTCGGTTTTGTGGATACTCTTATTGCCAATGGTGGACGTAATGATTGGTCTTGGTAAAGGGTAAAGAGTTTGTGATAGCATGTATAAGGACAGGAAACGAGACTGTGAAGCCTATTCTGGGCTTTCCAGACTTTGCCATTCGTTTCTTGATATTGGTCACGTCACGTGCTTAAACGGGGTAATGCGTCTCCATTACATCCGACGAATTGCTATGTATAGATTCTCTCACTGTTACTCGGAACTTGGTTTCTGCCTATATGGTGCGCGGCGGTTTATGCGTGTGGAGAATGTCTTACTTGAGATGTTACGGTAGATTGCTGGATGTCTAAAACATCTTCTATGGTTTCGATTGGCTGACCCTGAACACTTGGAGTTTGAAATGAGTACCGGCTTCATATTGTTTGATTGACGGATGCTGCTGTTCTTGCATGTCATGGATCATTGTTGTGACGTAACTGAATCGCCAGTTCTGTGCTTCTATGTCTACGGCTCCTGAACCCTACCCTCAAATTTTTGGATCAATTTTCATTCTTAACTGCTTGTTTATCTCCCGTGTCAATTGCATGCAGGCTAATATATTCCGACAGGAGAATAATATCGTAGATCTGTATGTTATGCTTCTCAGGTTTTCAAGGTACAATATGTTATCCCTAGTTTTTCTTTACGTGTTACTGTTCAGTGAATAGATACTTGATTCGGTTGTGAAGAGACTGGAGAAGCAATTTTGCTCATATTTGCTAGAAACTACACTAGAGCTTTATACATAATTCCATTCTTTTGCCTCAGTTTGGTTTCCGAGACCATTCCTTGCCATCGAGATTATAGAGCATCTTCACAAAACAAGAAGGTTTTACTGAAAAAGGTATGTTCCTAGTTTCCTATGTCACTTCATGTAGAAATGAGAAATACTGTGTTGTTCTGGATCACATGTGTTTATGGTTTCTCTTGTAGCAACTTGGGAATGCAGTGACTGAGCTGGAGAAATTGCAGCCCAAAGTGCGGCAGAAAATTGATGATGACTCTAACAGGAAACAGGCGAACCAGATGAATAACTGGGGTTATCGTAATCAAAGTACTTCTCTGGAACGGACTCCTGTCAGAAAGCAGACTTCGACAAATTACGACATGAAAGTGGTATTACAGCCTATTCTTCCACCAACTTATCCTAACTCTGTCTTCACTTAAGTTGTGTCAGTTTTTTGTTTTTTTGGTTGGAAGTTGTGTGAGTTATGCATTGCTATATTTATGATTTATGGAGCATCGATCTTAATGCTATGCATTATCCAAGGTATCGAGACCTGCTTCTCTACTGTCAAATTATCAAAGTAAAACGATCCAGCCGCCTCTGCAATCCAGTCCACTGAATGAGCAATTCCGCACATTGTAAGTGGTTGTTTCTTGGTAACATCCACACATTTTGGAAGATAAAGTAATTTTGATTTGTTGATAACCTTGTTAAGTTAGAATTTTGTATCAGGTGGAGTTTTACTGAACTCCTTGTAAGTTCAGCTGTTCTAGTGCAAACAACTCATACTGTTGATGGTCTAGATTTGACAGTTCCTATATGATGGTACCCACATTTGTCTCTTGGTTAGGTCTCCAGGTCACTTTCTTTCTGTTCTTTGCGTAATCAAACCACTAATGCAATGAAAGTGATGTGTACTAGTCCTATAGAATTGGTCAGTCAAATTGTGACCTACCCCACACTAGGCACCTCTTATCAGGGCATTTGAGAACTTATGGTGGGCTAGCTGCTGATGTCCCTTAGTACCCCCTGCATTTATGTGCTGTCGTTTTGATGGCCATACTTACCATTTTCTTAAAGACACTATATGTATATTATATTTTTGTTTTGGTCATGACTCTGCTATATATTGGCTAAGTAAAATTATGCTTCCATTGCAATGCGTGTATGGAAGGGTTGCTTAGATATGAGACATGCATAAGTGAAGTTTGTGATGATAAGCTAAACTTGAAGTACAGATTCTTGTGAGATGTAGTCCAGTCGAGCATGTAAGAAATTGATTTGTTATTCTTGAGAGATTCTTGTGTGCTGGATTAGGATGAATGAAAAAAATCTAGAAGTTTGTTTAGGCTGGCAAATGAGAGACTTCTTCAGCTTATTTATTTTTTCTCTTGATTTTTGTAGATCACTTAGCATGGTGCGCCCGAAGGAGGAGACTCTCTCCAGGCATTCTATTTTAGGGCCTAATGGACTTAATGGGCACTGGCAGCCACCTAGGAGCGATAAAGGGGTATGTAACTATGGTCTTAAACGTTTTCTTCATTCTTCAATCCTGATGGATGCCGACTTTTCCTATTACTAGGTTCAATACCCAAGCAACATAGACTTGACTCCAGTTGAAATACCCAGGTTGGTCTTCTATGTACTACGGCAAATTCAATGTCTATCCTGCTATTCATTAAATACCTATACATTGTGGAAAGGTTTTGTGGCCTAGTAATCTCTGTGATTATTGTAGTATGTATGTGCTTTCCTCTCATCTTGATTTCACTTGCACCCTTGACTGAATTGTGCCTTATGCAAGAAGCAGGCTGCTACCATCTCTAGAAGACAAACATGCAATTAAGAAGGACTCCACTGATTTGGAAAAGGGAACATCCAGTTTGGTTTCAAATCTCGTTGTTGATGAAGGCAACAAGTTGCCTCAAACTGAGGAAGAACCTCTGATGATCTCCTTTGAAACTACAGAAACAACTGTTCACACAGATATCGTTCGACAGCCATCTCCTCCTCCTGTTCTGGCAGAAGTGCAAGATTTAATTCCAGGAGTGTCTCACGAACATAATGATCTAATGTGTGGTTTGGATAAGCCTGCATCTGATAATTATGTTTGTTCAGAGTCTCCCCTGCAGTTGCATATTGTGAGTCTTGAAGTCCTTTGCTCATGGTTACTTTATTGCATTGTTCCCTTTCAGTTTATAACCTCCTTTATCTAGTTAGAGTAATCATGCTTTGGAATTCGAGACATTTTTTACTAGGCTTGCTTCAACAAGTGTCTCCAGGGCACTTGTTCATAGGAACTTTAATGAATATGCGGTGTATAAATTAGAGATAGAATACCCTTGCAGATGATAAATCCGTAATAATCCGTAATTAACTAGAGAGTTCAGACTGAGAATTTGTGCGTGCTCATTGATTTTGCTGCTGTTTCTTTTTGCAGTCAACGGCATTGATGAATACCTTTATGAAACTGGCTAAGATCAATACCGACCGTAATTTGGAAACGTGTGGCATCCTTGCAGGTTCACTTGTGAGTATTAACACTGCAGAATCTTCAACTTGTTCCTTGCTATTTGTGAGGCTAATATTTTCTCCATGTCTTCATTACAGAAAAATAGAAAATTCTTTGTCACTGCCCTAATCATTCCAAAGCAGGAATCAACATCGGATTCGGTATGTCAGCCTCACGCATTTAGAAATTTGAACTGTCACCATTCTTTCATTGATCATATTATGTTCTTCACCTGCTGACATTTGTTTAAAATCAGTGCCAGACCACAAATGAAGAAGAGATATTTGAAGTGCAAGATAAGCAATCTCTTTTTCCACTCGGGTGGATTCATGTGAGTATTTTGTGGGGTGCTTGTGAACTCTTCTTGCCTTGTGTCTTTATGATAAGGGTGGATTCAGTATTGTGCTGAAGGATCATATTCCATCTAATAATAAGTTTTAAGATGATCAGGCTTGTCTTCACAGATTTGTAGAAGAAACGAAGTAAATTCATCTAATTCCCTTGTATTAGAAAGTTATATTAGGAACACACTATTAAAGTTCCTGCACCTCGGTTCTATGGCAAGGACACTATTTTAGAAACTTTTCCCCATCAGAAGTGTTAAAAGCTCCACTTATTTTTGGAGCTATATTTAGTCAAGATGTCTGGTAGAGTGGATAATGGTGCATATAATTTGCCTACTTTTTTTGCTATATATGGTGCTTATATATTTGTTGAGGTGTTTAACGACAAGAAAGCTGAACAAACTTAATATAGTATCACTTTTGGTTGGGAGAAATTTTATGTTTCATCTTTTCAAAATGAAGGATGGGGTATCAGTGTAATTGGCCAAAATCCAAGGGGATTCATGTAATGTCTACTAGAGCTTTGGATCAAACAACATATTTTGGATGACATGTAACTTTTGATGGCTGAAGTTTGCTTACAAAGAGTTGTTTGCTTTTACCACTTCTGTGATTCTGAGACGCGCTACAAAAGAGTGATTTATTGTTTGGATGCTTTAAAAGAGGTGATCCGGAGTAATTCGTTGGTACTAGTTTTGTTGTGAACATCAGTTAACTGAAACCGTAGCGTATTTCAGAACTTATTGGTTAGAAGCTGAGTATCTTCCCACAATTTTATCAAACATCCAGAGTGTAATTCACAAAAAGCAATATGATCTGATGACTTAACAACGGATGCATTTTCCTTCTCGTGTCTCCCCTATCATGAGAAGGATGAGAAATCTTTGCTCTTGTTTGCATGTTATTCTCCTGGATCTGGCTATAAACAGATAAAACTGATTGCATTGCTCAGTGGTTCAGTATAGTTGAGAGCTCTCCTTGCAAATAACGAGATCACATAACTTTCTCCTTTGTGGGGAGAGGACTTTCTTCTGTCATTTGTATCTTCTCTTCTCTTGCAGTTGGTAATCAAACTTTGGTCATGGTTCATTGTCAGCTGCATGTGCCTTTCATATGTTTTGCTAAATTATATTGGAAGCTCCTACTTGTTTTTTTTTTTTTTTCACTGAGAGATTGATCGTTCTTTAATGTTTAATTTCAGACGCATCCTACACAGTCCTGTTTCATGTCATCGATCGATCTTCATACCCATTACTCATATCAGGTGTGTATCTCTTCTGGTCTTTCTCACCCTTATAATTGGTTAGGTGGCGGTACATGTGGAAAAAAGAATAGTCGTGCTTCTCTCGCATTTGGAAAAGGTTGTCAACATGGCAATCAGTGTATATTGATTTTTAGTTTATTTACTTGATCTTCAAATTCTTGACTTTTGAGTTGACCTTTTCTTGAAGTTACCTTACTTAGGAAAAAAGTTTCTCTTCACATATAGAAAGTTTCTGTTGACACGTACTAGATGGTTCAATTGTAATAAAATCGCCAGTGACCCTCCGCCTGAGAGAAGATTTTATTCACACACCAAACATGCATGCATACTATCATACGCGAGTCTTTCCTATTCTTCCAACCATTCCAAGATGTGGCTTCTAGAAATTACGCTCGTCGTAAACATTATCTATTTCTTTTTTTTCCTTTCGTCCACTAAAGTAGGCTATTCAGCTCGCGTAGCGCATTAAACAAGGATTTGTCATTATGCTTTTGTTATCTACTTATTTGTTCACTCATTTGTTTCCCCTTGGCCCAGATCATGTTGCCAGAATCTGTTGCCATAGTAATGGCTCCAAGAGATGGTTCGAGGTTAGCCTGTTTCTCCTTCTATTGCCTTATCTGCTGGATGATATGCATGGTCCAGATCATGATATGCATGTTGTTAACTCTGCGCAGAACCCATGGGATTTTTCGGTTGACGACACCCGGTGGCATGTCAGTCATAAGACAGTGCCAGCAGCGCGGGTTTCACCCTCATAACCAGCCTTCGGATGGCGGGCCAATTTACAAGGCGTGTACAGATGTTTACATGAACCCGGACCTTAAATTCAACATCATTGATCTGCGATGACCAGAATTCTGGCATCAGAACTGGTAATTGTCTACTGTGCAATTGTCGATAGCGTATACGAATATGATGTCTTTGTTTTTTTTTTTTTTTTTTTGGAGAATTCTGATTTAGCCCATGGTTGTACATAAGACAGGAAGAGCTAGACTGTCCCAGTTGGCCTGTAATGTGTGAGAAATTGATATGAAGTCATCTGGGAAGCTACTGCTTGTCATTCATTGAAGAGATTTTTATCCGTCTCAGTACTGAGAATACCGGCTCCACCTATTTGGTTCCATGGAGATTTGCCCTAGAGCTGGCCATGGGTCTGACTAGATTGGTCGGCAATTCCCTTCTTGAGCCCGGCCTCACTTGAGCGGAGAAGCCAATCTAGGGCAAGACGAAAACTACGAAATCGGACCGGAACCAAATTGAGATCTTCACTTTGCAGATAGAGGTGGTCGGGTCTGGTTTGGATGGACATAAATGGGCGTCACTCATATGGTCCCCTGTAACTCGCATTAACCTATTTTTTAACGGTATAATTTTGATAACCCATTTCCAACCCGATAACTCGCAATTTGATAAATTATTAAGAATCCAGCAATATTAAAAAAATAAACACCCGATCTTCATTTTTTACGAAGTTAAACATTAGAAAACTACAAAAAAAAAAAGAGAATGTAAGCAAAAATTTTATGAAACAAAGACGAACTAGAAATGGTCGCGGGTTTGACTCTGATCCATTAACAGCACATTTTAATCGAAACAAAGAAAATCATGAACTAGAGAGAGAGGCTAGGCATCGTCAAAGAGATGAACTAAAAAAAAGTGACAAATCATTCTTTTATTTGGGTCTACGTATACTGTTTCCTATGGAGAAGAAATAAGAATCAGCTAATCATATTACTTTGAAAAATATCTCGCGTACTGGATTGTGACTCGAAGCTACCCTCTCTCTCTCGTCGGGTTAGTGATAGGGGTAGCCAACAAAACGTGCCGAGAATTGCTCCGGCGCCCTCGCAAACGGTATCGGCGTGATTTCGCGAAACTTCGAGGGCATTTCGTGTACGAGAATCTCGTCTAATTCTTCCTCCCCACCGACCAGTGATTGGAGCGTCGCATGTGGCACCAGCATGCGACTATGGAAAGGAAAATGTGCTAAGATGAACAAGAGAAAACTGCACACCTGTCCTTTTTGTCTTTTGCTTAACGTGAAAACTAATTTGGTCCGAAAAGAACTCGCGTGCTCTAAGGGCAAGAAGAACACCAGGTCAACTTGGTCATTCATTAGTCGAATCGGGCAAGATTTTGGTCTCTAATCCTAATCCCAATGTTAGAGAAGCATGCTAATCCTTGATGACGCCACGAGAACATCCCCTCAATTGAAAAACAACACGCCACGTCGACGTAGGATAGGCTTCATTATACGAGCCAGGTCAAACGGACTGTCGTTTTTGACGAAGATATCTTTCTTTTTTAGTTTTTTGGGTTCCTCCTTTCTTGACCAAGGTGGGATTGCCCCACTTGACCCACTACGCACGAAGTTTAATCGCTGAAAAGTCTCTCCGAAGACCGCCATTGCTATAACTTCTTGGAAATCGACTAAGAGGAGACAGTCAATTGCCCCTCCAAGCTCTAGGCAGCTGTCAACTTCTTGCTAGTCAGCATTTATTGTTCGGTATTGAATATTCCCTAAGATGGTTGTGTGGTTCACATGTCAATTTCCCAATTTCCCTCTAGGATAAGCTGTTGCCACGTTGGTGGTGCCAATTTCTTAACTTTTCCCCCCCTCAATTATGGGTGGTGAGAATTTGACAATCTTGAAGAGTATACTTTATATAGGTAGTTAATTTTTCATAACTTAGCATGCACGTTGAGGAAAAAGTTATGCTTAGAAAATGTTGCGGGGAGCATTTGTTGACTAGGTTCTGTTTGTGATATGCCCATCCGATCGTACCGTGTCTAAACTTCATGTTTCATGGATAAAGCGATCGCAATATTAATCTTGATCGGTTGAATTTGTAGCAATTTTTATTTAAAAGTTCAACAATCACATTTCTTGTAGCCCCACTAGCACCGGTGGTGTTGGTCGGGTTGCTTTCTCCCCACGCTCTCATGCAGGGTTCAAATCCCCGCAATCGTGAAATGCCATAAACTCACCCCGAGTTTAGAGGTTAGGGCCTCCTTAGAGCCTCATGAACTTCATCTTTAGCGACCAGCGCAAGCGAGAACGGCGCGGGTCCCTCGTGAATACAAGAAAAAACCAGAATACTGCTTGTAGTCTCCTCGAAATTCTTATCCTCAGATTCCTTTCACTAGTATTTGCAAATTGCAAGGGTGTTGGTGTGCATTTTCCCTTGTCAAGTATGACGACATCTCTCTCTCTCTCTCTCTCTCTCTCTCTCTCGGCCCCCCATAATAAAAAGCCATGGGCACATGCACTTGTTCTATGCCTTCTAACCTTACATATTCTCATTTGTCTGCCCCCCTTATTCTATCCGACAAAGGGCCAATTTCAATCTGCCACTCCATGTTCAAATGATTGAGGATTTTCAAACCTTTTCCTTTTGCCAGGATCACCCCCCGTTCCTTCTCAGCTCCAAAAGACTTCCTCTTTTCTCAGTCCCCAATAAATCCCCCTGCAAACCATCCTGCTTGCACAGTCCCACAAAGACCAAAAGCCATCCCTTTTGTCATTCCTTCTCGTGCCCTACTTAGCCATCAAGTTTGAATCCTCTTCCCCATCCCCATCCCTGCTAAGCCCTTTTATTCTTGAACCGAGACAACACACCTACGAGTCCTTTGAAGCTAAATACAACTTCATGCCGTGACCATCAGAAAACCAGTTCTTGATCTCTTCCTCTGTAATTCCTACCTGGGAACAAGAGCAATGTGCTCAGAGACGTGTGTGACTCGCGCGTTGAGCTTCCTTGATCTCCCCCGGAAGGGCAAGGAAGGCGTAGAAATACAAAATGCGGAATCGGGATCCTCGTTCCGTTCGAGCTCGAACCGCGAGTTCGAGTTCGGTATCAGTGCCGGCGGGCCCGAGCACGTGTCTTCTTCGGCGGACGAGCTTTTCGCCAACGGCATGATCCTTCCGTTTCAGATACAGAGCGAAAGTCTGGCGGCAAAAAGGGTCTCCAGAAGTGAAGCTGAAGCAGCAGGTCCTCTCCCTTTCCTCATTTCTATTCCTAGTCCCCCGACGTGGGACGACGACGACGACGGCAAGAAGACGGAGAGAACAGAGAAGATTGCATTGATACCATCAAGATCAGGATCAGATCAAGAGAAGCTTCGGTCTTGGTCTTTCTGGGGATTCAGGAGAAGCACTAGTCTCGACTCTGATAATTGTTCCACCAAGAAGAGCTCAGTTTTCCCATCACAACTCCTGTCAAGAAGCAGGTCGACAGGTTCTTCACATAGAAGACTAGCTAGTCGGATTCCCAAACCTCCGCATCTATCATCCTCTCATTCGTCATCGATGTCGAGTCTCACCGCGAAAAGGGCTTCCAAAAGCGAACCCGAAGCAGCGGCGCCTCTCCCTTTCCTCACTCCTCTTCCTAGTCCCACAACATGCGGCGGTGATGACAAGAAGATAGAGAGAACAGAGGAGGTCGCATCTACACCATCAAGATCGGCATCAGATCAAGAAAAGCTTCATTCCTGGTCTTTCTGGGGAATCAGGAGAAGCAAGAGTCTCAACTCCGGCGATCGTTGCACCAGCAAGAGCTCGGTTTTCCCATCACAACTCCTGTCAAGAAGCAAGTCAACAGGTTCGGTGCCGGCTCCGAGAAGATCGTCTTCCCACAGAAGACAAGCTAGTCACATTCCCAAACCTTCGCATTCCTCGTCGACGACATCTCATCCTTATCCGTGGCTCCAAAGGACTCCGTCGAAGAAGAGTCACGGGCTCGGAGCGTCGTACGGGAGCACGGTTCAAGTCAGTCCGGTGCTGAACTTGCCGGCCGCATGCATTTCCAAGGGGGCCGCGAACCTCTCTTGTTTGGGTTGTTTCACAGTCAAGGAGAAGTAAGAACAAAACACGATCGATTCCCCTGTTTCCTGATCTATATCATGTTAATCACCAAGTTAGATTTTATCTCATTCTCGTTACGAAAGCTCCCGTATCAACCATGTTAGACCGAGGAGAAACTAGTGTAGGCTCAATCCGACGGACCGTGCGAGCGACAGAATCAGTCATTATACGAAAACAATATGTTCGAGGCACGTAATTATTTCCAATGAAAGGATGAGCTAGATTTAACAATCGCCATGGAAGACATAAAAAAACAGGGCGCCCCGTCTTTTCCGGATTGTCCCACTTTCTCTCTTCTCTCGGTGTTGAATAGGGATAAGCACGTTTGACCAGGTCAATTGAAAATCCGCTCAAAGTTCTTGACAACTTCAATGCACGATTTGCTTTAGGTGATCATCTAATTTTGAATTACAGAAGGGGGGGAGGTTTCGACGGGACACGAGGAAACCAAAGCGGAGATTAAAAAAGGAACGTCTTTGACCAAAAGTGATCGATTCTGAGGGGGGACATGTCTCGGCCTCGAGACAGATACCATCATCGAGAATGACCCAGATGCTCTCCATCCTACAATCTTGTCTATTCAAAAGAACAAAGGAATGCTTCTGCAAAAAATTGTCCCGAGCGTATGCGTTAATAGCTGGTTGAGTTATCGAAGAGTCGTATCGGGACAGGTCCTTTGTCCCGTCGTCGTGGTGGTCGAGACATCGAAAAAGAGAATCAGGATCGCGTGCAGACGGTGGAATAGATCCATAGGATATGGCAAATTAGGACGAGCGGCACAAACTCAAAAACACATCTGGACTCATAGAGGGGCAGCTCCATGGGATTGTCGCCCGCCGAGAGTTAAAACGTTGGAGGACCGTGTGGCAAAATGCCGAGCGAGAGCATAAGAATGATTACTTGATAAGGACTCAGCGAAGCAAAAATCATAAGATATTGGAAAACTGAAAAAGTCTGTACATGATTGCCGCTGCTATATAGTGTTTCTTTCTCTGAGACACGATCTCTCCTCGCAGGAAAAGTGAAAACCGAAAAACCAGAAGCACCAGAATTCCTTGGTCCCTATAAGAGATATGATTTTTGCTATAAAAGAATTTGCTGTACAACTATATACAGAGAAGCTAGGCAAATCTCGGCTACTATCAAGGAGAAAGACGCACATTACTGACGGGAGTCTGAGCAGTTGGGATCGATTGTCTCGCTCTTGATCACCCTCGTGTTGTAGGAACCGCAATACATACACTTGTGGTATAGCCAGTGAAAACGGGCCGATCCCTTTCGATCACAATCGTTGCACAAGATATCCTGAGACGCCACACGAGACGATGTTTTTAGTTTGTGTGATTGCAGGAAGATAATCAGCAACATACACTTGCTTCTAAGGTTTTTGTCAAAAAATAAAGCGGTTAGGCACACACGTCTGCCCTCTTCTGAAGAAACACGGGGAACAATATCAATTCTAAATTTTAGCATAGGGAGATCTCCATGTTCATGATGATAAAAGATGCCATTAGAATCGTACCTGACATCGGTCCCTGTATTCCTCTGGAAGCTCCTCAGTGGCGAGCAGGGCATCAAGCATGCCAAAGTAAACCTGAGTAAAATGCAAAGAAAATTAACAGACAAACTTCTTGAGAGAGAGAGAGAGAGAGAGAGAGAGAGAGAGAGAGAGAGAGAGATCTCATGAAAACCGCAGGAATCAAACCAGTTTAGACAGCAAAGAACATCCATTAACAAACGAATTGCCCCATGCAACCAGGTCCTTTATGTCATATATTATGCATCATGAATTGGTTTTCACGTTCTCCAATTTTCAACTTATACCATGAGCATGCTACTTCATGAGTTCCACATTCCAAACCATGGTGTATGTTATTGATCAATTTATCCATGTAGTATCGACATCTTAAGGGAGTTCAGTCTGGAATGCTTCATCTTTTAATCGATTAACATCGCATGAAATGAACAAAAAAACAAAAAGGATTGAGCATTACATACAGGGGCCACACTTTGAAGAAAGGTATAAAAAAGTTCTCACCGCCATATCTCCCAGTGACTTGCTGCATATTGGACAGGTATAATGACTGCAAGTGTATGCCTGACAAATTTGAAGAAAGTGCTATTCAATTTCTGATTAGGCGATAATAATAGTTAGAAGCAAGCAGAGCAAAAATGCCTCAAGGATAGAGGTCGTGGGGAGCGAGGGAGGGAGGGAGCAAGAGAGAGAGAGAGAGAGAGAGAGACCTGAAAGCAAGCTGAATGCATATAATGGCCACAAGGTAGAGCTCTGACTGTCGCACTGGATGTGAATAAGAAATCACAGCAAATAGGGCAGTTTGTTTCTAGACCTTTCTCCAAGCACTTATGGCTTGCCAATTTCATCCCTAGACAACAGTTGCATGTCATGCAGTGGAAATAGTCTACTCCAAGACCCTTTCCAACACGGCATAAGTTGCAATATGGGCAATGATACACATTCCTGAAGTCACACAAACGAGGACGACAATCTTAGCAAATGACCCGAAAGAAGCAAGGATAAATGATCATATTGACAGATAAGTCATAGACAGCTCGAGAAGCTAGACTAGTGGTTCATGAAGTAGCCATCAAAGATGTGTTCACTCAAAATTGACCAAGCAAGCTCTACAAACCATCGACTATGAGTACTTGCACTGTGAGGGTGATCAATAGTTTCTTGTGGTAGGCTAATCCATTCAGTGTATTCAGTTTACCTTTCGTCATCAAAAAATTTGCATATAGTGCAATAGTACTTTGCCATTGGAAATCTATTGCAAGAAGGGGTAGTGCAAATTGGACCAACCGGCTGAATCTCCAAGCAAAGCATACACATCATTTCTTTGGTTACTTTCCTGCATTGGTCAAGCAGCAAATTAATGTGTATACAAATACAGAAGCTCTAAATTATGATGAGAAGTGATGGCGGCAGCTACTTACCTATCCATTGAGTGATCACTCACTTTGTCATGGCAAAATCTACAAGTAAACAATTTGCCACAACATGCAGCTCGAAGTTTGCAATTTCTTTTGTAATGTTCACACCCAAACACTTCTTTCTCTGAATCTCGGAATGATGGTGAACGCCCCACTATGTCATTGCCATTTGAAGTTTCTCCCATCACTTCTTGAGGCAACTTCTGCTGAGCTGCTATCCAGCGACTATACAAGCGATTAATCGGTCAATCACTCAACACTTGTTAGAAGAATGCAGGAAAGGGTACAGATACTTTACGAACTTAATAACACATGACCTACTTAATGCAGTTACTAGACTTTCCTGCCGGAGACCTACCTAGTCATAAGATTTTGGACAAGATATGCTTTTCTTCGAGGATCAAGAGATGAATCCCGGTAAACCTTTCTAATCTCAGCCTCGAGCTCATTTTGGTTCATTCGAAAGATATCCTTCCACCCAGGCTTGAACATCTGATCACTTTGGTCAAGTGTCTCTTGAAGCTCAAGGCCTACAGACAAAATTCACACATCTTTAAAGGGAAAACTGCATAACAATGTAGAGAGAATCAATTGAACCATCATATATATAAATTTAATTCAATCACATAATAAAAATCTTACTGCTCTTTACAACTACCCTAAAAGAAACAGACCTAAGAAACGAACCTTTGTGTGATGTGCTGCTCTCTGATGATTGAGCTTGTAAAGATGATACTCCAGTTTCTGTCAAGCACTCATTTAGCCACTCATTAAACATCGTGTTTTTTGTCGCCTGTTTCCATGTGTCCATCATTTTATTCTGCTCATCCAGTGTAAGTGCAGCCGTTACCCATGGTAGCATGGATTGCAGCACTTCAGCTCCAGTAGTTCCAATAATGCGACCCACTATTTTGTCTTGTTCCTGCACTGAGAAGTGTTTACCAAACAATGGCCACAACTCAAGTTCTTCCCTGAATATATGCTGATCTAGAGTAACCTTGATAGACTTGCACATTCCTTGAAGCTTTGTTGCAAGTTCTTTGTACTTTAGTGTACAATCACTACCAGCAATTTCATCATTATTTCCACCAAGTTGCTCCAATAGAGAAGTTCTGTGCAATTTTTCAAGGAGGTGTGAAAGCTCAAAAAGAACACGTGAGATATCTTCGAATAATTTTTCTTCCTGCTTGTGGTCAAGTGTATATGAGTGACTAACATTATGAAGAGCCTCTTTGGATTCCAGGGCAGGAAAGACAATTTCATCCTCAGCATTACTGTGAGCTCGGTACAATCCCCACAAAAGGCGAAATCTGCCAATGAACTGCCTGAGGAATGTCTCATCACAATCACTGAGCTTTCCAGATTCCACATCTAAAAATTCCAAATCTTTACGTATTGCTTTATGAAATTTGAAAATCGTATCAATGGGTCGTTCAATACATCCATCATCATAGGATTGACCATCCGTTTCCCAGATAAAAAGACTGGAATTAAGGGAGGGAGCAGAGGAGTTAAAAGACAGAGAACGCAGAGACTTAGCTGTGGATAAAGAGCTCAATCCCAGATTGCTAGAGTTTACTCCTAAACCTGGGACATGACAAGACCTATCACTGCAGGGCAGTTCATAGGCATTCAAATTTTCTGATTTATCAAGGGCGTTGCCATCTTCACATGATACAGTTTCATTTTGCTTGACAGGTCTTTTGGCATCATCAGCTTGGGCATAAAATGAATGCGCTGACGATGCACAAGCACACGCACAAGATGGTTGAACATAATCTTCTTCAATGTCTGAAGACCTTTTAAAAGGGCAGCAGCCAGTTCCACAGGGAGATAAGCATACACCCTGACCATGGCCCTTGCAAGCCCACCCAGTGAAAAGCGTAACCAGAGCAGCATCTGATGCTGGAGCTGGTACACAAACAGATTAAAAGTGAGATTAACCTCAAAAGATTAGGTAACTTCATGCGGGTATGTCACAATTTTCACAAAACTATATCTTCAGAGTCCATCATTTGGTACCTGCCAACTGCATGTTGCTAATGAAATTTTTAGCTTCCTCTTTACCTAAAGAACCTACTAGCCACGGCAAAACACGTTCAATCAACTTCAAAGGCATCATGCACAAGCTCTGATACAAAAGCTCCCGTTGTCTTTTGAAGCTAAAATGTCTTCTAGCCAGTGGAAGAACCTGTACATGAAAGTAGCTTTATGGAGAAAAAGATTATCTGGTGGAACAGGTTCTACTCAAGCATCAGGTCATTGATACTCTGAAGAGCCAGTTGATCTTATTTTATCTTCTGATAGCGAAGGTATTGCTGTACCAACATAGGAGATTTGCTAGGAAACAAAATTCTTTTAAATCCTATCCACCCAATTGATATTAGTAGATGTAGCCATATACTTCTTATACCTTAAATATGCCTCAAAATTTCGCAGATGGTTTTACAACCATATTTTTCTCGCGCCAATGTCATCTGTATTCTATAGAAGTTACCACATGACTCAGAATAGAGACTCGAGATGACAAAAGAAAACAACAAAGTATCAACAAAAGCTCACTTGAACTTCTTCGCTATGGAAGTGCCTCTTTATGGTTTCGATTATCTGATCAGCATGCGAGCATAACTTCTCATAGAAATCGGCACTTGAAGTAGAGGTTGCTCCAGTACTTTGAATTCTTTCTATTAAGCACCGGAACTCATTGAGTTGACTTTCTTCTTCGGCATGCTCCTGGATGAAAGACAACTCCCCATCCATGGCAGGAAAAATGACCTTATCTTCAGCAATACTGCAACCAAGAGAAAAACTTTCTTATCATAAGAAATGCAGGGATTAGACAAGAAGAAAAATCAAAAAGAAATATAATCTGTAGATTATACAACACAAGATATATGTTGAGGCCTGAACTGTCGCAATAATGAAAAGAGGACATGAGATTAGAGTTTGGCCCTTTGATGAGCTCATTTTTGTAATAGACAAGCCAGTTGGCAATTTCTTTCCAATATATCAATTGACTAGAAGGGTTTTTCTTCTAATGTCTTCTGCAGCTTAAAAATCATCACTGAGCTTTTCTTGGAATGAAATGGAATAGCAAATATCAGCAGCTGTACTATGAAACACTAGAATTTTCTACCTGTGGAAAATACAAACTTCAGCAATAAACTGGAGCCTCTCATTAAAGGATGACAAATCCATGAAGTCACCACATACTTGAATCTTTCTTGCTTCGTCAGCGATTTCAAGTAATTCTCTCTTAATAGCACTATGCCAGAGCAATATTTCATCTATTGGATAAGTGGAAGTTGAGTCAGAAAAGGAAAAACTAGACTCGGAGTGTTTCCTTTTCCTTGTCTTTGATGAGTCGCATGCACACTTCAAAGTGTTCGACATGCTGATATTGTACTCTCCAGCATGTTGTGCCTGAGGTTCGTTTGCATATCTTTCAACCGTACTGGCAGCATTACTCCCTTTCATCCAAGTGAAAATAACCTTCAACAAATACACACTGTAATAAGGTGCCTCTGGTCTCCAAAAGGACATTTGATTGACCTTGTCAACTTGACTGTAATTCGAAACATTACCTGTTGAAAAAGTTCTTCTTCTGGGACTATCTTGCTTAAACATTTACAGAGATCTTGATATTCCTCGTGTGAAATTAAGGAAGACAGCCATGGAAGGAATTCCATCATCATATTCACAGGAATGCTGCATAAAAACTGCCAAACCAAAGATGCCTGCTCTTCAAACGAGAACTTCTCAGTAAGCAAGGGAAAGACCTGGCAAAATCAGAGGCAACCTAATCAAAGAAGATTCTTCAAAGGAATAATACTGTTGCTTGAACAATATCGGCAGTGAAGCTGTATCTGGTAGTACATCAAACAGCGGCATGCAAATACATAGAATATTCCAAAGAACCCCCACTTGCACTGGCAGCTGTGCCATCCTGAACTTGGGGCCCAGCAGTGGTTTCTCACAGAATCAAAAATCAATGAAATAAAAGTAAATAATCTAAGTATTACAACCACGTAGTAGCTTCCATACTGCACGAAGTCTTCCTTTTGACTCGGATGATTTCGGATAAGTACAATAATTTATAAATGATCCAGTAAAATGGAGATGATGCTTTCTTGTATAATCTTAGGAGTTCTGGCCTTAATGACACAGCCTAAGGAGAGAGAGAGAGATGAAGAAAGGTTTCTATTTTGCTGTAAACAAGGGAGAGAATGCACTTGAGCAAAGAAGAGAGGTGGCCATAGGTTGTGGTTTTAACTTTTTCCTAAAGGCAACTGGTAGTCAACAAACAAACTCCCGTCACTTGAGTGGTCCTGTGTGCAAGGCCCTAAGTTTTAAGTAACAATTTCACTTCTTTGCTGGCATGAAGTGGATAATTTTCTTTTTCCTTTTCATAAGAGAAAGATTATTCAACCATGTAACCAGTGTGGTAGGTCCAGTTCTCAGGTTGAACCGGTGTATCTACGCCAGGAACTAGGAACTGAACCAATATAAGGATAAATTTTAGAGTTCCCGAGCCAAGAAACTGAATCAAATCAGGCAGGTACAGAGGATAAAATGAAATCGATGCTTGCGCCTAATTAACAGGGCATGAGGCAACTAGGGGTGCCCCAAGAAAGTTGCCTTTGTTGGAATAGCACTGAAACTCACGACCATGCATCTTGACACGCAATTTGTTGTTGATTATTTTTCCAAACTTGCTAACACCATGGAATCAGTAGAGACCATACTTAACTGTGAATGCTAAGTGGAAACCATCGCGAAGTGAAAGATGCTAAAACAGGTCATACAGAGCCACAATCTGCAAATGGATATACACATTACATTCTAAGCAGTCAACCACAGCCCTTATTTCCCAGCTGTCAAGTCATAAAATTACACGCTTTCTTATAACAAATTGATGATCTGTAGTCTATACCATTAAATAGAGAATGCAAAGAGCATACCTGCTCCTCTTCTTTTGCCAGATGCTGGCTAATTGATGTCTGGAGGGCTCCTGTACAAGACGCCAGCTCCCTAGGAAAATTTTCATCCATCCGTGCAACATTGTTTAGCAAGTCAAATAGATGATCAAAAAGATTGCTTTCACCCTCGTGCTCCAAGGAATATGTTTGTGCCACATTTTTTACGCGTATGTCAAGAGCTGGAAAGATCACCTGCAGCTCAAGTGAAAGTTGGTCATAACTTCATATTGGGCAGAATGAAGACTGACTCGTGTGGTAGAAGAGCTCACTCATTCTGACGATAACATCAAACGAGCACCATTTCCTCATCTACAATCAGCCGTAGTGGCAACTTAAACTAAAAAGGGTCCAGAAGACGTAACAATGCAACTAAACAGAAGTTGCTTATACAGATCAAAGCCCGAGCTCCTATGTAACCCTCTCAATTCTAGGAACCCAGTCAGAGGATGATTACATAAGTGAACATGTCATAGCCTGAGCATATTCACTTTTATGCAAGCAAATTGAATTGCAGATGGTTATTCCAGCATACAAATGACGGGCGTCTTTGTAGCTGCACGACAGCGCATATAATCACATGCATTACTATAGAACCCATACAAAATGTTCAAATTAGTTATGATGAGAAAAGGGAGTTCTATCTCTAAGCGCGCCACTGCCATCCTTTACCAAATTATCAACTCATCGCAATTCATCAGAAAAACATGGTGAGTGCGAATGACAAGCTAAAGCTACCAGTTCTCTCCTAATCTCCAGGCAAAATTTCGAGCACTCGGAGAGGAAAAGCGAATGCTCTCCACAATTTCAACGCTTCCACAGACCAATCTCCATCACCATCTCCCCAAACCAAGCCAAACCAAACACGCTAATCACAGACCTCCACTTTAGGTTAGCAATTACCAAATCATTCGCAAAATCACATAAACCCGTACCCGCGCATGTATATTTCGACATCAGAAGGTTAAAAAAGAAGAAGAAAGAAAGTCGCAAAATCGGTACCTCGTCCTCGGCACCGGAGTGGTGCTTATACATCGACCGGAGGAAATGGTAGCGCTCGAGGAGGGGCCCGATGTCCGCGCGCTGCCCCGTCGCGTAGGCCACCGCGAATCTGTGCAGCGCCTCCAGCTCATTGAGGATCGCCTTGTGGAAGTAGAGGAAGATCAGGATCGGCGACTCGAGCACCCGCTTGTCCAGGCAGCACTTCGCCGCCGCCGCCACCGCGGGGGACGGCGACGAAGCGTCCACCACGCCCCCTCCGCCGCCGCCGCCGCCGCCCTCGACGGCGCCCGAGAGCACCGCCACGCCGCCCCCGCCGCCGCTCCCAGCCAACGGCGTCGACATTTCGCCGCCGCCGCCGCTCTGCCTCTCCCCAGATTCACCTCCGCCCAAGCTCTCCGGCGGCCCCTCCCCCCCTCAAAGTCTCCGCGGAGGTTTTCTCTCTCCACAACCTCTTATCTCTCTCTCTCTCTCTCTCTTCTTTCTCTCTCTTCCTGCGTTTTGTTGCTCTTCCGTTCTGTAATCTTCTGTTCGTTTTGGAGTTTTCCTCGGAGCCACCAGAGGAGGAGACGAGAGGAGACGAGGAAGGAGGACGGGCCGTTTTATAGTTGACCCGGTGCCACGTGGCGGGATCGGCCGCCACGTCGGATGCCGACGTCGGCGGCGGGGCTGGCCGTGGTCACGGGGGGAGAGTCACGTGAGCGCACGGTTCCGGTCGCGCTGACGGGGCCGGGCGTGGGGCGCGCCGCATGGGATTACGTGCCAGCGATGACGTGGAAGCGTCGAGGAAGAATTCCGGCCGTGTTTTGGGAAATTAAATTTGACTTGAAATTAACACGAAAATACCGGATAATTCTCGAGAATATTCAACGACTGCCGATGTATTATTAATGGGTTGATACCACGCAAAACCCCCGAACCGGTATATTCGTGATAAATTTGCTCCGAATTAATTTTTTTGCCATCAAAAAACCCCGAATTAATATGCTTATAACGAATTTACCCTCAGTTAAATTGAATCAATACCGTGAAAAATCACAAATTGATAAATTTGAGGGGTAGAATCCCAAACAGGTACGCCCGTTAACTGCCACGTGCCATCCAACTCTGTTGTTGGCGTTAAAATTCAATAGAAACTAATGGAGGGTAAAATTGTCACGTGTGTACCGGTTTAGGGTTTTTGCTAGTAAAAAATTAGTTTAGAGTAAATTTATCACAATCATAGCACTTTGGAATTTTTAATGGTATTAACCCTACAATAATTAAACGGGTTAATTCCCTAAAAGAAATCTCGAATTTAGGTTTAATCACAATTCCGCCTCAAACATTTTTTTCATCTGGAAAAAAAAAATCTCAAACTTTCACTCTAGTCCCAAATTTGCCCACGTGCCCAAAAATCGACGCTTGTTACTTGAGATCATCAACATCGGGAGCCTGCTATTGTTTCACACGAAAGCGAGGGTGTTCACGAAGACGCGGGTTCTAATGATGAACCCATAACTGGCCCCAATATTGATAATTTTGAGGAAACTAGTAGGTGATTTTTGGGCGCACGGGCAGATTTGGGATTAGAGTAAAAGTCATGGATTTTTTTTAGGACAAAAAAGTTCGGAGCAGAATTGACACTAATCTTAAAGTCGGGATTCTTTTTTAGGGAATCGGGTCTATGTTAAAATGAATACTTTTTTTTTTGTAATTTCTTAAATTTAAAATAGTTATCTTTTTACATTCCAAAGAGCAACAGATCTTCGACTCTACGTGAATTTTGCATGTCAACAACTTCGCAATGTTAAGATGTTATAATTTTTAAATACGTAGGTGCCGCGTATTGATGCGTGACGTAATTACTAAAATACCGTAGATGTCGCCGTCGTCTCGAACGTCTCGATAACGACAAAACAGCAACTTCTAGAATTGCGATCGTATGAATTGGACCGTGGAATTTTTAAAAATTTAGATGGGAAACAAGAGAAGGCTTATCATATGCAAGAGCAAAAATACATGCGAAAACCTATGCTTGGGAAATTTCGAAAAGCCATTAATTGGCAACTCGGTTATGTTTTTTTCTTTTCTCTTTTTCTTTTCTCGGCCGTCGATGGTTTTACCTAGTCACGGGGACGATGCCGGTTAGGAAGATGTCACGATCCAGGTCATAATTGCAAATTTAGGTACCGATTTATACCGGACCGATATCATTAAAAGGAAGGGATAAGATCAAGGTCGCATGTGCACATCATATGGAGGCATCGGCATCGCTTCCGGCTCTCGCGACTCGATCAGTCCTGTTCAGCATTTCACCCACGTAATGAATT
Organism: Syzygium jambos; assembly: GCA_031216235.1. Taxonomy (NCBI): domain Eukaryota; kingdom Viridiplantae; phylum Streptophyta; class Magnoliopsida; order Myrtales; family Myrtaceae; genus Syzygium; species Syzygium jambos. The sequence goes on from CM062221.1 coordinate 5,695,875, forward strand.
CACAATTCCTTTTTTTTCTCTTTTTTCCCTCGACAGCGATCCCGGCACTCTTAAAGTTACTAATTAGGGCGAGACAAGGGAATTTTGCAATTGGGTTTTCCCCCATTTGCGGTTTCTTCTCTTCTCAGCATAGCCGTCGTGAGTCGTCTACCCTTTTTGCTTGGGGGTTTTTTGGGCGACCACCAATGTGAAACTATGGAACCCTAGAAGTCAAAAGTTGGAGGAGAGGGTGACGGCTCGTTTGACCTTTTGTACGTTGTTTTTGGACCATGAGAGATTTAAAGTTAACACGTGAGTAGAGCTAACTAGCATTTACTACCAAAAAATCAGTAACCAAATCGATCTTAAATCTTTAAATTTTTTTATATTGATATCAATTCGGTACATTCGGCTAATTTAGGTACATTCGCTGACGTGACATGACCGGCGTTGACGTGATATTTTTATTAATAGTTTAATAATGTTTTGAATTTTTTAATTAATTTTTTATTTAAAAAAATAATATGCCCTTTTTTTTTATCTGTTTTTCCTTTCCTTTCTTTTCCTCGCTCTTTCCTTTGGCCTGTGACCAGCCACAGGCGAAGGTCGCCCTTGCAGCCTTTGGCGAGGGCTACCCTCGCCGGCTCTGGCCACGTAGGACGGTCGATTACCATAATTGGCCGGTTGGACTGAATTAGTATCAATGCGAAAAAGGTTTTAGAACTAAATTGATCCGATTAAAAGGCCTAAGACTGAATGGCACGAATATAACATGTTTAGGACTTTTTTGATACTTTTCCCTTCATAAAAGTTATTGTTATCCGACCACCGCCCGCAGCGGCTGCGTTGGCTTGCGCTCTTGTCCCCCCACGAAGGGATGGGAGTTCGAACCCCAGCGTAAGCGTTAGGGATTCTTAAGTGTGGCGCCGTGGTGGTGGGTCCTGCGCTAGCGTCACCCCAGGTTTACCTCTCCAGCTGTCGGCCGTGCGGGGGTTTCTGGGTTACCAAAAAAAAAAGTTATTGTTATCCGGTCCAAGTCTATCCCGCTCCCGTTACGGATTTCTTATCCCGCATTTTATCCTAAAATATATCCGGTCTGGAGGATGTCGCCAAACACTGGATATGATAATTTATTAAACTATCCGAACTACGGAATGTAGCCTCAGATGACATGGAGACTCCCATAATTTTTCAGATTATTTCGCTATATATTATATATATTATAAGCTAAATATTTGAGGCAACTATTACATAAAATAAGCTTCGAAATGTCCATTTCAATTGGTCAATTTGCAAGATGAATGCAGAACATTTTGTGGTCCGATGTTGGCCAGATGATGAGAGCCGTTGAGGAGACGCAACTTGGGAAATTCGAACGGGAAGTACACGGTGGGCATTCAATCTTGAAATAAATAAATATTATTTTCTTGTGGAAATTCAAAAAAAGGGGCTTGAGAAAAGCCATCACTCGGGTGTGGTCCTAGTACGGAAGAAATTTTGATTTTTCGATAAAGTATTTGAGTGCATTAATAATACAATTTGTAGCTAAAAGACCCGGAATTTTCGGTAATTCGACGAATTCAGCCTAAGCCTGTCGAAATTAACTTACCCGCTCAGACACGAATCGAAGGTCGAAACGACCCAAATTTCCAAGATTTTTCGCAATCCGGATGTTTTCGACACCCATGGTCGATATTTCGCATTCATTTCGACCACTTATCATAAGTTACTTGCAGAGCACGGTCGTCTTACATGGATACCTTGACACAGACCCCGGAGAGGGACGCATGAACCGGCTTGGACTATCGACGGCTTCGGCTTTTGCCAGGGACGGCACGACACTCCGATCGAATATTCCAAGACGAACACTCCGGCACGAGAATCGATTCTTATTCTCGTGTCGAATTGATTAGAGGGCACGATAAAAAAGCTCTCGGAGGTAATTAATAGAGAAATGAAAGGTGATTATAGATGAAAAGGAAGAGAAAGGCGAGGTAAAACTCGTCAGGAGGAATCCATGGTTACCTGGCATGCGTGTATAAAGCTTTGCATCGTGCACTTATTGCGCCAGGGGTCATGCTTTGAATATGTTTGCCAGGGTATCCTATCCACAAAATTTGAGGATTATAAATTCGTGCTGTCGCGGGATATCGAATACAACTCGCGTTAGAAAAATCCAATCAGAAAACCATAAACCGTGGAGGGAAATCGTATGTACATAAAGAGTATGGAAAATCGTCGAACCGGTCGTAAATCTATTGTGCGGATGGCAATTCAGTCATAAACTTTTCAATTTTATCCTAAATCTTCGTGTGAAATTCGAATGTAGCCATTCTTGCCAATTCAATCGTAAAATTTCCAATTTTGTCTATTTAGCCTCGAAAATCCGACGGAGTCTTTCTGGCCAATGTTTGCCGGAAATCGCCGACATGGCGACGCGTCGCGCGAGACGGCCGACGATGATTGGATAGCCACATCGACGATTTCCGGCAAAGATTGGCTAGAATGACTCCATTGAAATTTTTGCGCCAGTGTCTAGAACTAAATCGGCAAAATTGAAAAGTTTATGACTAAATTGTTATCCGCACTATATGTTTACGATTGATTAAATAATTTTCCCACCATGTACAAAAAAGTATGTAAATACCATAAACTGGTATTGCGAGATACTTTAATTTGGGGAGAAGGATACTAGAAGTGCAAAAAGTTGCGTACGATACTTACTTTAGTGCCAGAAGTTTTCGCCGGATCATTTAAGTACTAAATCAGAGAAAAAATGATAACTTAAGTGCCAATGGCAAGAAATTCCGATAAAAAAATAATACGTGATTTTTATAATTAAAAATTTTATATGACTTGCCATATTATTTAAAAATCCAGTTCACGTAGCATTTTCCATGTTTACATTTCTTCCTCCTCTCCTCATTCTTTATTTTATTTTTCTATTTATAGTTTCAAATCGCCCCGTGTTTCACTCTGTATTTCGACCAAGAGGACTCGAACCGAATAGCATTGAAGTACTTATTGACAATTTGGTCAGGATTTATAATCATGCATTCGATGGAATTCTCTAGTTTTGGATATAAGACCCTCACCCGAAATGCTCACCCTATGTCCGATGAAGTGCCAAAACTAAATTTGCATATAATTGTCCAAGATTTTCGGATTAATTGGCCCTCACTACGATGGAGGTCAAGATGGACCAATGGAGCAGCTTCTTCGTGGCTCGCCACAACATGGCGGACCGAGGCGGGAGTTCGCTCGTAAAAGGGATCGATGAAGAGGGGTTTGAATAATAAGGGCTTCCAAAAAAACTTGATTTGTCCAAATTAGGGTTCAAAATCCGGGAGCAAACATGTTAACCGACGTCGTCCCGGGTCATTAGTGGTGACCGGGCATGCCGGCGAGCCACGTCGGCTCAAGAAACCAATAACAAAAAATGGTCATGTCGGATTTCCAGCCAAACAGATCGGAATCGACACTTAAATGAGCGTTTTTCGAAAAAAATTAGCACTTAACTAATCTCGAGAGAATTTTTTATGAATACCGAGTGCCGGACACAACTTTTGACAATTTTTAATGTCCTTCTTCCTTTTAACTGTATAAACCGACTTTGTGTCCCCCCCCTCCACGCTGCCGATCTGTACTTCCTATTTTTCCCCGATCGGTCCACGTCCAAACAGGTATCTTTTGTGATGGCGGGTACCGTACCCCGCATTGATCAGAGGAGCGTGCGTCGCCCCGCGAAGCTTCACGAGGCCTACCGACCGAACATGATTAGGTGTCGGCGGGAGGGAGGGGAGGGGAGGAGCATTTCCGATGGATTCTCGTGAGTTTAGTAAATTGCTTTTTTTGTACGCAGGAAAAGGGGGCGTTACCAAAAAAAGGTCATAAATTTATGACAATTGAGCTAATTCGATCGTAATCTCCTTTTATTTTTTTTGGATAGATTGGGTCTTAAACCTTCTGTATTTATGCCGGGCCAGTCTATCCAGCGAATTTTGATCGGAAATCGTTGACATAGATACCAGCCGCCTTGCGTGGCACGGCGGCCGGCACTGACGTGGATAGGAATCGATGATACTGAGCTTTTGATATTGGAAGGGAGATTTTTACCGGCTTTTTTTTAGTGGGGATAGGAATATTAATTGATTGATGGGATATGATTTTACTTTTGGTTATTTGTTTCTATTTTTTAAATTGATAATTAAGGCGAGAAAGGAACTACCGATGCTAGAAACCCTATGTGGACGTTATCAGAAAGATCTCGCATTCGCTACGGAATGTTCGATTTGGCCACAGTTACTCAACCATACTCACGACTCAAAGGTTCAAAGGAGAGGTGGATATTTTCGACACGATACGATAGCACGACTCGAACATACACGAGGTTAAGTAGGTTTCGGTTGAGACTAATCGTTCGGGTTACGAGAATGCGCCAGTATGTTATGCGTCAGGTCAACCTATGAGACACACGACAAATAAACACGTCGTGTTCGTCTCCAACACGCCGGACACAAAATTGATGCGTATAACCTGTTTAAATTAATGGGTAAGTATTGACATGCCTTATACATGATACGTTTAGAAATGATTAGCTAAAGGGCTTTTTCTGTGCTATTAGCTTTTAAGATTTTAAATTGATGATATTTCATTGATTACGGGCTTGTTTTTTTATTTATTTATTATGATTTAATGATATCTCGTTGATCGGTGACTGTAATAAGGTAATAGATCATACGAAAAATCGAGGATATCTCATACCAAGTTCGTGTCTAGCCGGTCATGTATTCATGTCGCCTCGCCAGCCCCGTCTGCTACATGTGTAGTGCCGTGTGGACCCGTCAGTTTTCGGATCGTGTTCCTGTCCAGTAGGTCGGCACAACTGATTGACTCTTACTGCCGTGCTTTGGGCGTCTTTAAAGCAAAAGTTGATTGATTGCCATAGAGAAATAGATAGAAATAGATAGAAAGAGATAGAAAGAGAGAGCAATTGCGTGAGAGAGATGGAGCGAGAGGTGAAAATTACGCGAGTGAAATTTTTTGTTTCCCTAGCCAAAAAAAAAAAAGAGGGAGGAAATAGAAATTATTTGCGCGCGGGAACGGGCGAGGGCTGGTCGGGGAGCCTGGCGGCTTCCAGCGGGCACGCGAGGTGCGCGTGGGGGAGCGTGCCACGTGGTCGGCCGCCACCCGATTCGCCCGCGCCCTCACGTGGCCCCGGCCCCCCCTTCGTCCCGACCGTCCGATCACGGAACCGCCCCCGGGGGGTGGGGGGGCCCACCGTCGACCAACCGCCTCGGGCTGGGCCCCACCCCGATGGGGGAAAAAGGTCCGGGATTAGGCGGATCTTCCTCCTTTGACCCGGGAAGCTCTGATCCCGCCCCGCCCCCCTAATTCGGGTCGGCCAACCGACGAGGGACAAGAGGCGACCTTAGGATACGGTCTCTTCCGACGATTGAGAACTCGCGCCCAAGTTTTTCGCGGATTTGCAAAAACTGTCGATCCGCGCCACGTGCCGCGTAAGGCCACTAGATGCATTGACGCTAATTTAGGGTCGGTCCGGATTTCACTTGGAACTTGAAATTTATCCCGTCGGAACCTGTTTTCTTAGTTTCTGGAATCCGGAACCCACTCTGCGTACTACGGAACCTGGAATCTACCCTGTCAATCGGTGCCGGGGTTTACCCAAGTCCCTCTTTTTTTTTTTTCCTTTCAAAACACATAACCGCAGGTTCATCGGTTTCCGATTCTCAATTCCGTTCTTACCCAGGAATCGGGAACCTAACCGCACGATACGGGGTTCACTTTTTCTGGGAACCGGTAACCGTGGGAACTTGAAATCGGATCGGCTTTCGTGTTCAGTTGTTCGATCATGTTTTTTGTTCTATTTTGAAGCCATGCTCACCCCCACTAGGGAGGGGAAATGATCACATGCTATACGTATTGGGATTTATTAGCGAGACAGAAGATTAGCGTTCCTGTGGAAGCAGCTTTCGTTCATCGTTCGGGCAAAGCAAATCTGTCCCCAACATACTTTCAGACGTGGACCACATTCCTCTATCCATCTCTCCAGAAAAGACTCTGTGTCGTTGCCCTAGAAAGATAGCCTGTTTTTTGACCAAAACAGTGGACGCAAATCATAAACTAAGAGCATCCATGTCTATTATGAAGCCATGCTCACCCTTGTTAGGACGGAGAAAAGTTCACATGCTATACATGATGGGATTTGTTAACGAGATAGAAGATTAGCGTTCTTGTGGAAGCAGCTTTCGTTCATCGTTCGGACAAAGCAAATCTGTCCCCAGCATACTTTCAGACGTGGACCACATTCCTCTGCCCATCTCTCCAGAAAAGACTCTGTGTTGCCCTAGAAAGATAGCCTGTTTTTTGACCAAAACAGTGGACGCAAATTATAAACTACGCGATGGTAATGCAAAATGTATCTTATGTTGTAATGTGGGTTTGAAATTGGAAACTCACTTCATCTGCCACAAGAGATCGAAACATGCCTCTTGTGAGCTATTATCTTTCTTTAGCACTCGAGCTCGGTTGGCTCGGCGATCTTGCGCATGCCTCCCGTATGTGAAATCGTAAGTCCGGGTCTCGTCGGGAGCGAACCCCTGACCGACGTGTCCTCTCTGACGCTGTTACCTTCTGTTGGGAGAGAGCCGTGGACGGTCGGAATGTTGATGGTGCTGGTCGCCGCTCTCTTCTCTTTAGAAACTATGGAATAAAATACTTTAGTTCAACATCGATTGATCCAAGCTAGAGTACCGTATTTGAGAATTGAGGAGAAGGTCATAAAATCTTAATTAAACTTCCCTTCGTGGAACTCCAATCATTTGATCAACAAACTATGGAAGTAAATTCTTTCTCACAATCGTGGACCGACGAAGGCTGAAAAAAGAAAGATGGTGGTGGGAGAAAAGCACAAGTGCACGAAAGGCATCCTTACATGCTCTAGATACGCACCATTGGGATGGTGAAAGATGAATCGAGATTGGATAACATATATAACTTGACAGGATAAAGCTTCTCCCTCCAAGTAAAATGGAGCTAAGACCCCACGAAATATGCTTTATGCTCCATAATGGTCCAATATTCACAGCAAGATCATCCACTTTATTCAATCGGAAGTGTGCCATACGTAAGCTCACCACATGCACTAGGGTAAAAGAATGATAAATAATCTTGCATAACTTAATCATTGAGGATGCCGAAAGCAACGTTTCGTGTAGTATCCACAGCTTACCTATACTCCCTCTAATTAACGTCATTATTTTTCTCTCCTTTTCTTTGCATAAACCTAAGTTGCTTATTAAGCGACCTAATTGTCCTTTAATTGAAGTTTAACATCACGAAGGACGTTTTCTTGATCTATGAGCAACTTTGAACCTCCAAAAGTCCAATTTGGATTCGGACTTAAAAGGTTTGCGAGCACGAATGTATGGTCACATCGAGATTACTTTCCAAAAGTTAGATAAGAATCGTCGTGCTAAGCATCTAATCTCCACGATCATGTGTGTCGGTGAGGTCCTCGATGCCATCTCGGGTGAAGTTCGATTAGCATCGATCTTTCAAGAAAGATTAAGGCAAAACTCTATTGTCGAATTTTCGATTAGGACTAAGATGCATGCTTCGAGTTCTTATCACAAGTTGGCTTTTGAATCAAAATTATGCTGCTTCTGACGTATTGTCATGGTATTATCAATTGCCAGGTGCACAAACAAAACAAAGTAGAGAATAAGTGCGAGAAAGATGTTGACACCTAAATTTTGGCGCATCATTTAGTGTTAATTGCATAGAAAATTAGGGATTAAATTTTTAACCCCTGAACAAAAATATTAAAATTGCGTAGCATATAGTTTAGGTTTATATAGATTAATTGCATTCCGCATCGGATCGGCGGTGATAAGCGAGCTTAAAATTCATCATGTAAATCGAGCTCGGGCATTGAACGAGACTCGACTCACTCGGAAAGCATGGGCTGAAAATCACACGCAAAAGGGCTTGGTTGTCTTAATTTGAGCTTAAATTAGCCCATTATGCTTAATTAAAGAAAAGCCCAAATTAATTCAGACCACTTAGAATTAAATTAAAGCCTAAACCTAAGCCCATTGGGACTAGAAAGCCCGGCTAATTGACCTAGGGTTGCGATATAAATACATGGTTATGCGTCAATATCAAGGGGGCTCTCATAATTCCCGGAAAAAAATTTTTAGAGAGAGCAGGGGACGCCCACAATAGAAAAACAACCAGCCACCTCGGGCTTGAACATCTGCACAGGCGAATCAGCGCTCACGATCACTTGCGACACCAAATATCGCGGAATTTTTCTTAAGTGGTTTTTTGCAGGTTTTCCGGCAACGTTCCTTCATGGTAGTTCCATGCTGCGTCTCCCATCTAGGCGCTACATCCTTGCGACTACTCTGGTGCTTGATCGAACAATCCCAGTGGACTTCGGCCTGACGCAATTGAAGTCCCAGCCTTGTCAAAACAGCCACTCGTCAACTCCAGCAGCTTCCCAGACGTCATTCTTCCAATATCAATAATACTCGGTGGAGATTTTGATCAATGAACTAACTCCTACAAGCTTCTCTATCCAGCTGTTGCTGTCTCGCTCCTTTAGGTGTCCCTCAAGCAAAGCCACAGTTCAACAATCTCCTGCAGCAAGTGGAGTGCTGGGCCGAAGAGAATAACCAAAGAAAAGTCAAAGAAAGAGTCCAAGCGGTGGAATCTAAAGGACAAAGTCCTGGTCAAAGGAAGGAAGACCATTGAACGTGAAAGGAGTCTTGATCACGATCTGAGTCGGCCGGATTTAAGCCATCTTGCCGCTGCTGTTTCGCCCCAAATCGACGTCGTCGTTACCACCGTGGTGCCTGTGAGCCCGGAGCCTATTCGACCTACCCCACCGCCGCTGTCGTTCGCCGCCATATTCGGCTACTCGCCGTCGATCCATCGGCCACCGTCTCAATCCGCAAGCCTCAATTCGGAACCGAGTTCGAATTTGGAAGATATCCGCAAATTAGGTAAGATCATTGTCCGAATATTTTCCGAAATATTTAACCTCCTAAGTTTTCAGTGTTTGAATATTTCGTGGATATTCTTTGGTGGATTGCTAGATATCTTAGGATAATATTTGCGATATCCGCAATATTTGAAAATACCCAAAATTAGGAATTTTGCCCCATTTAGCAACGTATCTGGACGACTATCCGACCTTATCCCTAAGGTATGATACGCGGCGATACGGAAAATCGTTATCTTGTCCATAATCACTTGGACACGATAATAGATTTTATTTGCTTTCCAAATTTGACCAATCAACTTTCCGTCGATATCTATAACCCTATAGATATGACTGTCAGTTTGATTTTTTGCCTTATCTGAATTTTAAAAAAAATCTTGCGGATTGCGTGGATTGTTTGAATGTGATTGTTTTCTTTATTTGATTGCTTTCCTTTTAAATAAATAAAATCCAAAAATTTGTTAGTTAGATTTAAATTAGAAATTTTGCATGCTTAGGGAATCTTAAATATATCCAAAAGAATAAGATAATTATTTGATTTAAATTGGGATTTAGGGTAACATATTTCCTAGTTTAAATTAGAGATTGTTTTAATCTTAGTGGATTATTTAGGATATTTAATAATTTCGAATTTTAATAAAAATCCCAAAAAAGAATCACTTTAGGATAGATCAATCATTTTCTCTAGGATAGATTGCATGTTATTTTAGGCATTTTTTTTATTCCGAATCTCATTTAAAAATACCAAAAATAAATCATTTTTTCATCATTAGAATTAGGTCACGTCGTCGCATGGCATATAGTTTGCATGTTAGGCTGCATTAATCGCATGGTAGTTTTTGCATGTCATACATATAGGTTAGCTCTCATTTAAATAAGTGAAAATCCTAAAAAATATTGAGTGAACTGCTTGTTAATTAGAAATCATATTAGGATTGTTGATGTGATTTTCTAGCTAACAAAGCAGATGCTTACGTTGCTTCGAGGTAAGTAATTCTCCCAATTTTGCAATTTATTTAATGTTTTGATTATTGGGTGTTACTTTGGTGGTTTGCGCACTCGCATGAATACCTCACATGTTAGTAATCAGGCTATAAAATGGATCCAGACTGCATGCGAAACATTTTTTTTGAAAAGAAAAGGTACCGAAAGGGCGCTAGACTAGATCTAGCGTAATCAAGTCCCCGAACTTAGAATCTCTGGTTCGTAGGAATAAAACATATCTCCCTATGTTTTATTTAGGTTTCTAATCAACCTACCACAAATAGATTAGTGGCGACTCCAAGCATGAAAACATTTGCACGTTAAGAACTTAAATCCTAAGTTGCGAATTGGTAGGGCTTGGGAGGGCCCGAGTTATGCTTAGTCTTAACAATCCATTAGCCTGAGAGAAAATTTTAGGTCGCGACAGCTTGGCGACTCCGCTGGGGATTAATTAAAACTCTTAGTGGACTTAGGCCAGTTTTTCTTTTCAAAAAAATATTTTTTGCTTGGCAGCGAGGATCCCAGGTACGTCCCTAACATTTTAGGTGTTAAATGTTTTTGCAGAATGGGAGGTATAAGGGGAGGCGTGATTGTTAACCCTTGTTTTGCAGGAAGGTGTTTGGATGTATGGTTTATTTTATGCACGAAGCGTTGTATGATATAACATGCTGTGCATGTCTTGCATTTACACTACACCGCACACACTACCCGCTGCCGGACCTGGGCGGCACAGGTTTAGGATGGTACTGAGACAGCGGATACCCCGACCACACTCGCGTGGTATGGGTCGCCCTCCTTGGTTCCGAAAGTTTTTTTTCATGGTGTCATTGAGTTCCCACCACGGTTGCACCCTTTGCAACCCGGGTCGGCTCCTTGACTAAGCCGGAGTCAGGGGAACCTCGGCCTAACCACAACCATGACTGGTTTAGCCCGGTAATCCTCGCGTCTCCACTTTGCAAGCCAGAGTCTAGATAGAAATCGAACCTCACGTTTCATGCGCATGTCTATGTGGTTGTCATGGTCCTACTGGGTGAAGTAAGTCTTCTGAACTCTCCTTTTTGCAATTAATTTAGTTATTGCATTTTTCGGGTTGGTCCATGATAGGTCTAGGTCAGTTTTTATTTTAAAAGTAATAATTATTGAGTCCTTTGAAAATAAAACTAAAAAAGAAGAAAGAAGGCTTTTTTGGAGAAGTTATTTTCGATCTATGTCTTTATTTTCCTAGGTGTTTCATAGGTAATTATTTTCCTAAGAAGTTTGTCGTCGTCTTTCTTTTACAAAAAAAAAGGCTTTAGAGAATTGATTTTCAGTTCATAGTTTCTAGGGAGTCTTAATGTTTGGTTTTCCTAGTTTTATGATTAGGGATTTTGATGCGTCCATTTCCTAGGTTGTGTCTAGAGTGTTATTTATATTTCTTTGCTTAGAGCACTTTTTCATAAAGTCTCGTTCATATACGCGTATTTTTTAAACAAAGAATGAAAAAGACTAGAAAGCGTGTCATGGACCAACCTTGTCTTGACCATGTGCTTATTTGATTCATTTATCTTGAACCAGGTAATTACGGATCATCCACAGTTATCGATCCATCGCTCGAGCTTTGCCAAGGGGCAAGCTCGCCGAGTTCCTTTGTTGTTGCTCCTCCGCCACCGTGAGCTCACCGCCCAACATAAACCGCAACTCCATCCACCACTTGGGGTTCTCGCGGCGACTGCGGCTTCTCTGCATAAACGCCGTCCTTGTCTTTGTTTCTCAGAGCCGCATACGTTGGTCAGCCGCCAAGCCGAAACGCCTCTAGCTGTGAGCCACCATCGCGAGGAAGTTGATACTCAAGCTAAGTGATTATGGATCGTCGACCACCGGCCATTCCCGCCTGGCCATGAGAGAAAGTGCTCAGAGTGAAGTGCCGAACCACCTCGCTAATATCGAGAAGGACTTGAAGCAAGCCTCTGTCATACTCCAACAACTCTCGAGGCAAACGACGCATTTGTCAGACTGCTTGAAACAACTCACCATGACCCGTCCCTTTCCTCAAGGGCCAAGGCTGATAATTCAAATGAAGCCCTTCAGCACCGACTCGAATGACAAAGCAGTCGTACCTGGCAGTACTATTGAGTCCCCTGACCCTAGGGAGTTGAGCACCTGGCGTCCAAAGTTCGTAAAGCACGAACAAGGTGATCGGGATCCACTCGTTCCAACATCGCGGCCTCAGCAAAGCAAAGCACGACTACTCCCTAGATGTCAAGACAGCCCACCAAAACACCCGTTCTCTAATCGACGACAAGGCGCTAGAAGACAATTCACTCCTCTCCCTAGGTCTCTATCCCAAGTATTGACGATCCTTTGGAAAAAGGGGTTGCTTTCCACTGAGTCGAAGCGGCCTAATCCTGAGCAATTCTCCAACTACGACCCATCCAAAAAGTGTGACTATCACATGGGAGAAGTCGGTCACTCCAATGATGACTTCTATGTTCTAAAGCACAAGGTTCATGACCTCTTAGATACTGGGGCATTCACATTCCATGCTTCGTGGCTCTGCCAAGGCCGAGACGATCTTCTCATAGTCCCAAACATCCGGACTGCACCCCCGAGTCCTGCAAGAATGATACATGAAGAGAAGGAGGTGATCGACACCCTGGGGCAACCGAGCAACAAGTTCGACTACTACGTGAAATATTCGGCTCCCCCGAGCTTCTATATTGATCCGCATGATATCGTCCCCGATGGATGGGGAGGTATGGATGATCTAACACCTCCAGTGATAGAAGATCCTGATGATGCGATGGAGGGAATCACTGCTCTGTTCAATAACATGCTCATTGGAGCTATCAAGGAAGGACCGTTGGATGAAATGGGCACTGGCCCGCGAGAGTAACACCTTTACATTTTTCGCACACTCCCCTGCGTGGGAATTTCTATTGCTTTCTAGGACTTGCCCCGTCTCGGGAGCTGCTTTTTAGGATTTTTCATTTCTATGACTTTACTGTCCCAGTTTCCATTCCAATAAATGTAATTCATTCGGTGATAATCAATGAAATTACAAATTTTTTGAGGGCATGTTGAGGTACATCAAACCAGCCCGGTGATGATATCCAACCGATAAAAGAAAAATATAGTCCAAGGAGAATTCTGAGGTCTGGGCTTCTTCATGTTCCCTCGTGTTAAAATCTTTTTGAAAAGAATTTCAAAAAAAAAAAATTTCAAAAATTTTAAAAAATCAAAAAAGAGAAAAATTTTAAAAAAATGCAATGTTTAGCCCTGTTTGTCCTTCTGAACCTCCTACTTTATGTTTCAGGGGCAGTCTTGTGACACGTGAGGGTATGGGAACGGTCCATTCTGATGAATTATGTGCCACCGAGTCTGATCTTGATGACACCGACGAACTCAAAGATTCCTCGGAAATGCTGCGTGGCCTAGAACGACGTGAAATGTCTAAAGTTCTTACTTCAGACTGAACCATCACTATAAACCTAAGTGATACGAAGGAACCCAAGGAAGTAAAGATAAGAGCAAATCTCCCTAAAAGTGAAATGAAACGCTTAATCCAGTTGCCGCATGAGAATAGTTGGATCCTTCAACCGAAAGGTACGTCAAGGACACTTTCAGGTATTTGACCTAGTCCTAAGGAAAGTACTGGCAGTCTTTCCTATTCCTGGGGGCAAATTCGCCCTAAGCTACAATGGTCCATATGTGGTCAATAAGGTGCTTCCCGGAGGTGCCCTGATTCTCGCAGAAATGGATAGTCGTAAGTTCTCAACTCCTGTTAATTCTGATGCTGTGAAGATGTATCACCCCTGATAAAATCTAACATTTTGCAGCAAAAACTTTCAAGTGTTTAGTTTTATATTCTGAATTGCAAACATTTTACTAATGAATAAACGGTATTAATCAATTTCAAATTAAGATGTTTGCTTTGGCTTTAAATTCTGCATGGTTATTTTGTCGGTCTGCATCATCGACTTCAAAAGGGGAATCTATTTGGACAATCTGATAATTCATGTAGAATGAATTGAATATGTTGAATGAGGTACATCGGGATGATGAAAGGCAAGCCCTATCCTATACACAATCCCATGCACTAATCTTCAGTGAGTTGAGTGAAAAAATTCCATGTCTGCAAGGTAAAGAGTTATCTCGCAAAAGGTACGGCAACCGAAGTGACGAAAGGCAGTTCATTTCTCTATCCCAAACACTACAGGTTATCCATTGTTTCGCCACTTTGAGCCTAAATGTTTGGAGAAATCCTTTCAAATTACCCCTGTCAAGAACCACCCCACATCGGGGCAAACTGGAGGTAAGTCAGCATCATAAGGTGAAAAATGAGTAGAAATTTTCTTGCTCTCACTTACATCAATCTTCGAGTGTTGCTTTTTCAGAAGAATTCACACGAAGTTCAAGTGCCTTAGGATGACGAAGAGCATTTCTTTCTCTATCCTATACACACTTTATCCTTTGCTAAGCCCAATTGAGCCTGCAAATTCGTTTCTTAAACCCAGTTGGTGATCATCCCCCACACTGGGGCAAGGTAAAAGCCATCGCTGTCCACACAGCATACCTGGAGCGCCGATAGAAGACGAAGACCCTGAAAGTCCAAATGTTAGTCATTCGGTTAAAACAAGCCAAAATGTGGCTGGCCAATATATGCATTGTAGACAGTGTGTGTCAAAAGTCAAAAAAAAAAAAAAAGAACTAGGGGGCATGAAAAAACAGTGTGCCTGGTAAAAGCAAGGCCAATGCCCGAAAGAAAAAAAAAGAGAAAAAAAGAAAAAAAGAAAAAAAATCGAAAAAAAAGGAAGATCTTTAGCGAAAAAATGTCAAGATACGACATGTCAAAGTCATGAATTCCAGTGGAGCAGTGGTCTTACAAGTCTCAAAGGAATCAAGTGGTGAATTCAAGCCCAATGGAACGTCTATCGAGAAGACAATCCCTGGCGAAAAGGAAGACTGGTGACAATGCCGAGATGATCACCAACTTATTCACCCTATTTATACACATTTTGAGCCTAATGATCCATTCATTTCTCAACCGATGAGCCTAGCCTACATTACGTCCCTTGCAAAGTCTCTTCAGATTAGGGCACTTGAATTAACGTAGAGTTTCAGATGTTTATAAGCTTAGCTCGAAGAAGTGCGAGCAAGTCCACTTCTATCTCATTTTGCAGGGTTCTTGACTTGTAAACCCGGAGATAATTGCGGAGTATTTTCTTTCAATAGCCTTGACTCGAAGAGTCCCTTTTGCTAAGCCATTGACCAAGCCCACGTTACGGTCCCAGCAAAGACCTCTCAAATTGGTAAGGTCGTACCGCTTGCGAGAATACTCGGACCCTTGTCCACATGATGATGAGATAGAGCGATTTTCATAAATTAGCCACTTTTTGATGAGAGTGAGAGAAAGCCCTTCCGGACCGAAAGTCCCTCATTCGACATTTTCAAGATATCTGATTGTGAATCCGGATTGTCTTGTCATGATTCTCCCCAGTGAAATTTTGTAATACCGACTCGATAAAATCGTCATGCATGAAAACCAGTCGAATTTATAATGCATGAATATATGCGTCCTTGATTACCCATGAATGCATATTACTTGTTGTCTATAACCGTGTCTAGCAGAAGACACGCCCTCAAGAGTCAGAGATATCATCAGGTAAGTATATCTCTATCCCTTGGATGTCTGTGACTATCCAGGTATCCCTAACCTATTCAAGCAATTGTCAGGTCCTATATTTGATTATCTCTAGATGTCTCTAGCGATATCCAGGCATCTATTGATCAAGCCTTTTCAGGTACCTCTGATGATATCCAGAAAATTCCCCCATGACACGCCTATGAGGAAGGCCACTGAAGTCCATCAACGTTCATCAAGCAACATCTTTGGAACAAAGCCTAAGTGATTGTCAGATGGTACAGAATCAGAATCATGCATCGATTTACTTTACCACTCCTACAAGGTAAGAAGAATTCAGGTACGTTTGCTAATTATTCTTCATTGTTTCTCTCTCTGGAATAAGAGAAATTATCTCTCTCATATGTTCACCAAGTGGAACAGGTGACATATCTCTTGGTGTTGTCCAGTGGAATAGACAACACACCCCATTTAATGTTTGCCCAGTGGAACAGGCAGCATAATTTCTCATTTGGTGTTGTCCAGTGGAATAGACAACACACTCCATTTAATGTTTGCCCAGTGGAACAGGCAGCGTAATTTCTTATTCCGTGTTGTCCAGTGGACTAGACAACACACCCCATTAAATGTTTGCCCAGTAGAACAGGCAACATAATTTTTCATTCTGTGTTCACCCAGTGGAATAGGTGGCACAACCAACCTCATGTTCACCCAATGGAAGAGGTGACATGATCTTTTTCGTGATTGTCCAGTGGACTAGACAACACACCCCATTAAATGTTTGCCCAGTGGAACAGGCAACATAATTTTTCATTCTGTGTTCACCCAGTGGAATAGGTGGCACAACCAACCTCATGCTCACCCAATGGAAGAGGTGACATGATCTTTTTCGTGATTGCCCAGTGGTATAGGCAACACGTCCCATTCTTTCTTCATATCATGCGCTATTTCGCATCTGTAGGAAACTACAGGTAACAGATAGGCAATCCAGTACCTCGAGAACCTTACTTCCAGTGGACCAGAAGTTTGGAGATCGAAGGAAGCCAAAGCATTATAAAGCTTTCCCCCACTTGGACGCTTTTTATGCGATCCGTATGTAAGACTCTTTCACCGCTCTGCATGAAGTGAGAAGCCTTAACATACGTTTCTTATTGTTTGCATATCATGCATCATTGCATTTTGAAAAAAAAAATCATTCATCATTTTGCATAGTTTAAATTTAGGTCTCAGTCTTTGAGCGAAACCTCTGCGAGCCTCCACTCAAAGAGGGGCAGCTGTTGACACCTAAATTTTGGCGCATCATTTAGTGTTAATTGCATAGAAAATTAGGGATTAAATTTTTAACCCCTGAACAAAAATATTAAAATTGCGTAGCATATAGTTTAGGTTCATATAGATTAATTGCATTCCGCATCGGATCGGCGGTGATAAGCGAGCTTAAAATTCATCATGTAAATCGAGCTCGGGCATTGAACGAGACTCGACTCACTCGGAAAGCATGGGCTGAAAATCACACGCAAAAGGGCTTGGTTGTCTTAATTTGAGCTTAAATTAGCCCATTATGCTTAATTAAAGAAAAGCCCAAATTAATTCAGACCACTTAGAATTAAATTAAAGCCTAAACCTAAGCCCATTGGGACTAGAAAGCCCGGCTAATTGACCTAGGGTTGCGATATAAATACATGGTTATGCGTCAATATCAAGGGGGCTCTCATAATTCCCGGAAAAAAATTTTTAGAGAGAGCAGGGGACGCCCACAATAGAAAAACAACCAGCCACCTCGGGCTTGAACATCTGCACAGGCGAATCAGCGCTCACGATCACTTGCGACACCAAATATCGCGGAATTTTTCTTAAGTGGTTTTTTGCAGGTTTTCCGGCAACGTTCCTTCATGGTAGTTCCATGCTGCGTCTCCCATCTAGGCGCTACATCCTTGCGACTACTCTGGTGCTTGATCGAACAATCCCAGTGGACTTCGGCCTGACGCAATTGAAGTCCCAGCCTTGTCAAAACAGCCACTCGTCAACTCCAGCAGCTTCCCAGACGTCATTCTTCCAATATCAATAATACTCGGTGGAGATTTTGATCAATGAACTAACTCCTACAAGCTTCTCTATCCAGCTGTTGCTGTCTCGCTCCTTTAGGTGTCCCTCAAGCAAAGCCACAGTTCAACAATCTCCTGCAGCAAGTGGAGTGCTGGGCCGAAGAGAATAACCAAAGAAAAGTCAAAGAAAGAGTCCAAGCGGTGGAATCTAAAGGACAAAGTCCTGGTCAAAGGAAGGAAGACCATTGAACGTGAAAGGAGTCTTGATCACGATCTGAGTCGGCCGGATTTAAGCCATCTTGCCGCTGCTGTTTCGCCCCAAATCGACGTCGTCGTTACCACCGTGGTGCCTGTGAGCCCGGAGCCTATTCGACCTACCCCACCGCCGCTGTCGTTCGCCGCCATATTCGGCTACTCGCCGTCGATCCATCGGCCACCGTCTCAATCCGCAAGCCTCAATTCGGAACCGAGTTCGAATTTGGAAGATATCCGCAAATTAGGTAAGATCATTGTCCGAATATTTTCCGAAATATTTAACCTCCTAAGTTTTCAGTGTTTGAATATTTCGTGGATATTCTTTGGTGGATTGCTAGATATCTTAGGATAATATTTGCGATATCCGCAATATTTGAAAATACCCAAAATTAGGAATTTTGCCCCATTTAGCAACGTATCTGGACGACTATCCGACCTTATCCCTAAGGTATGATACGCGGCGATACGGAAAATCGTTATCTTGTCCATAATCACTTGGACACGATAATAGATTTTATTTGCTTTCCAAATTTGACCAATCAACTTTCCGTCGATATCTATAACCCTATAGATATGACTGTCAGTTTGATTTTTTGCCTTATCTGAATTTTAAAAAAAATCTTGCGGATTGCGTGGATTGTTTGAATGTGATTGTTTTCTTTATTTGATTGCTTTCCTTTTAAATAAATAAAATCCAAAAATTTGTTAGTTAGATTTAAATTAGAAATTTTGCATGCTTAGGGAATCTTAAATATATCCAAAAGAATAAGATAATTATTTGATTTAAATTGGGATTTAGGGTAACATATTTCCTAGTTTAAATTAGAGATTGTTTTAATCTTAGTGGATTATTTAGGATATTTAATAATTTCGAATTTTAATAAAAATCCCAAAAAAGAATCGCTTTAGGATAGATCAATCATTTTCTCTAGGATAGATTGCATGTTATTTTAGGCATTTTTTTTATTCCGAATCTCATTTAAAAATACCAAAAATAAATCATTTTTTCATCATTAGAATTAGGTCACGTCGTCGCATGGCATATAGTTTGCATGTTAGGCTGCATTAATCGCATGGTAGTTTTTGCATGTCATACATATAGGTTAGCTCTCATTTAAATAAGTGAAAATCCTAAAAAATATTGAGTGAACTGCTTGTTAATTAGAAATCATATTAGGATTGTTGATGTGATTTTCTAGCTAACAAAGCAGATGCTTACGTTGCTTCGAGGTAAGTAATTCTCCCAATTTTGCAATTTATTTAATGTTTTGATTATTGGGTGTTACTTTGGTGGTTTGCGCACTCGCATGAATACCTCACATGTTAGTAATCAGGCTATAAAATGGATCCAGACTGCATGCGAAACATTTTTTTTGAAAAGAAAAGGTACCGAAAGGGCGCTAGACTAGATCTAGCGTAATCAAGTCCCCGAACTTAGAATCTCTGGTTCGTAGGAATAAAACATATCTCCCTATGTTTTATTTAGGTTTCTAATCAACCTACCACAAATAGATTAGTGGCGACTCCAAGCATGAAAACATTTGCACGTTAAGAACTTAAATCCTAAGTTGCGAATTGGTAGGGCTTGGGAGGGCCCGAGTTATGCTTAGTCTTAACAATCCATTAGCCTGAGAGAAAATTTTAGGTCGCGACAAAAGAGAAATCGAAACACAAGATTTTATCTTGATTCACCTTTAAACTAGAGTAACATCTAGTAGAGAATTCTACTATAGTTAGCATCTTCCACTTCTCTCTTACAACTTTCAATTATAAGAGAAAGAAATTATATATAGTCAGTAGCTATTTATGAATCCAAGTCCAAACTATTAATAAAACACGAGCCAAAACTATAAAAGTCCTTTCGCATTACGGAAGTGCTACCCCTTACAACCTGGTGCCCCGTGCATTTTTGTCGTTAGGGAGTATGAACCACATCCCAACAGTAATGAGGTAATGCTCCCTCTCTCTCTCCCTCCCTCTCTCTCTCTCTCTCTCTCTCTCTCTCTCTCTCTCTCTCTCTCTCTCTCTCTCTCTCTCTCTCTCTCTCTCTCTCTCTCTTCAAAGTGTAAAGAAGACAATACATGCAAGTTGTAGGTTATCGTAAACCTCAGTTGAATAAGATCTCGTTTGTTACACAACTTTCATTTTCAATACGTCATAAGCAAAACCTAAGCGGTTTGAGCATTTAGACGATGGTAATGTCGAGTGCCTAAACTTGCAATCCTTCCATGCACGTACGCCAACCAGATGAATCTGATAAATTTCATCCTCGTACGTTCCTAGAGTTGGTAACTTGGTCACGCTGTACGAAACTCGATCAGTAAAGTTTGGTGAGACAAGTACCATCATCGGGTTCCACGAGATAAGGGCGAAGTGGAAAACTGAACGAGACATAAAGGTCAGCAACTAGCGAATGATAACCATTCTGTTCCGAAATGAGTTCCTGAACCAGAAATAGATTTTTCTATTTCTGGTTCCTGGATGAGTTTCTGAGAAAAAAAACCCGTTTGATAATGACAAAAAATTTCTATTTCTAGAACAGAAACCCGTTTGATAACAGCACAAAATTTCTATTTCCTGAAATAAAAACCCGTTTGATAAACAACAGAAAATTCTATTTCCAGGAACAAAAATTCATTTTCTAAGAAATGGAATAAAAATAATAAAAAATCCGAAAAATTAATAAAAAAATTTAAAAAAATTCAAAAAATCCCAAAAAATTGAAAAATTCCAGAAAAAATCATCAAAATGTCGAGAAAATAAAAAAAATTAGATTTCGAGAAAATAGGAAATTTGTTGAATTTTTTCAAAAAAAAATCAAGAAATCAAAAATTTCAAAACTTCACAGAATTGCTTAGAATACATGTGGCCACCCATTTTTAGTGAAATTTAAATTTTTTTAGGTGCCCAAAAAAATCAAAAAATAAAAAATTTCAAAACTTCACAGAATGACTTACAATACCTCTAGCCACCCACTTTGAGTAAAATTTAATTTTTTTAGATGCCCAAATGGTATTTTTATTTTTATTTTTTTTTGTTCCTAAAGAAAATTAAATTTCACTCAAAGTGGATGGCCACATGTATTCTAAGCCACTCTGTGAAGTTTTGAAATTTTTTCTTTTTTGCTTATTTTTATTTTTTTTCGACACCTAAAAAAATTAAATTTCACTCAAAGTGGGTGGCCACGGGTATTTTAAGCAATTATGTGAAGTTTTTTATTTTTTATTTTTTTATTTTTTTCGGCACATAAAAAAATTTAAATTTCGCTTAAAGTGGATGGCCACAGGTATTCTAAGCCATTTTGTAAAGTTTTGAAATTTTTTATTTTTTTATTTTTTTTATTTTTTCGGAAAATAAAATTTCGCTCAAAGTGGGTGGCCACAGGTATTTTAAGTCATTCTGTAAAGTTTTGAAATTTTTACTTTTTTGCTTATTTTTATTTTTTTTGGCATATAAAAAAATTTAAATTTCACTCAAAGTGGGTGGCCACAGGTATTTTAAGCTATTCTGTAAAGTTTTGAATTTTTTTTTATTTTTTTCGGCACCTAAAAAAATGTAAATTTCACTCAAAGTGGATGACCACAAGTATTCTAAGCCATTCTGTGAAGTTTTGAAATTTTAGCTTTTTTGCTTTTTTTATTTTTTTCGACACCTAAAAAAATAAAATTTCGCTCAAATTGGGTGGCCACAGGTATTCTAAGATATTCTGTGAAGTTTTTAAATTTTAGAATTTATTATTATTTTTTATTTTTTTTGGCAACTAAAAAAATTAAATTTTGCTCAAAGTGGGTGGCCATAGGTTTTTTAAAGCTATTTTGTGAAATTTTGAAATTTTTTATTTTTTTTTTAATTTTTAATTTTTTTTTATTTTTTTCGGTACCTAAAAAAATTTAAATTTCACCGAAAGTGGGTAGCCACATATTCTAAACCATTCTGTTAAGTTTTGAAATTTTTGATTTTTTGCTTTTTTTTCTCACCTCAAAGATCGTGACTTCCATATGAATATGTGTGTTGAAGAAAATGAATTCCTCAGAAATGGTTCTCACTTTTGTTCCAGAAATGAAAAACCAACTTTTTTTAGGTTCTCATTTCTGGTTTCAGAATCAGTTTTGGAAGCAAACTTGTCCCGGAAATAGAAAAATGAAATTGCTTTACCAAACGGGTTTTTGGTCCAAAACTGATTCTGGGAGCAAAAAACCAGTTCTGGACAGAACCAGAATGGTTTTCATGCAGCACCTTAGTTTCAAACAAGACTATTCTGAATGCATTGACCAATCTCCCAATGAGGCCGTGATCTCACTCTCTCTCTCTCTCTGACCAAAATGTAAAGAAGACAATACATGCAAGTCGTAGGTTACCGCGAAATCCCAATTAAGTTCATCCCTCACACAACTTTCATTTTCAGTACATGTAAGCTAACCCCAGGTGGATCGAGCATCTAGACGACGTTAATGTCGAGCATGTAAACTTGTAATCCTTCCATGCGCACGCATGCCAACCAAGTTGAATCCAATAAATTTCTTCCTCGTACAATCCTAGGGTTGGTCAGTGGTCACACAGTACGAAACTCGATCGGTACAAGTTTGGCGAGACGAGTACTTCTCATCGGGTTCCATGAGATTAGGTCGAAGTGGAGAACCGAACGAGACATAAAGCTCACCCCGGGATCGAGCTTAAGCGGCACGATTTGGGTTAGTGGAGGAAAGAGAGGACCCGATAAAAACAAACACCATAACAAACATCATTAACGACGCCACGATCCTCCTGTCGCTAAACGTACATGCAGTAAGCAAAGAGCAACGGCTTTGTGTCATTTCGACCACGGCAAGAGCAAAAGCAAGCCAGAGGGCTCGATCTTTATCTGATTCTTGGAAGGGAAAGAGACGCTCTTTTCACGTAATTGCATGTGACTAGGCAGGCAATACCACCTTATCAGTGCACATATATAGGAATAGTGATGATCTCTCCCTTTATATCTCTTAGGGAAGGTGGTCTGTGATGTTAATCCGGACAACATTGCATGGTGAGTCAGTCCATCTTTGGGCCGTGGAAAATATCAAAGTTATGCTTTTTTTCAAGGCGACAAAGGATGGAAAGTGGGACACGAAGATGATGTAACACCACTTCTAGGGACCAAATTAACTCCATTTGAGGAGATCCCCCATGAGGCAACAAATCTTCCTTTTGGCTCGTTATCATTTTTTTCACTCGCTCAAATGACCCACCATTGTCTTTTATCTCGATGGGGTTAGTTTGTTGGGGGGGTTTTTTACGAAGGGGGGCATTGATTGGTTTGTCCCATGGTCCAAAGTGGTTTGATGCGTGAGTGACAAGATGGAATCCTACTCTTCCATCTTGATTTGAATGTGCCTTCGAGGGTAACATAGGTAGGGTTTTAGATGAGTCCTGATTTCGAGTTCGAGTAGTGGTGTCTCTTGCTTAGGGCCATTTCAAGAGTCACGCCTGCCATGATGTAGGTGGAGCTCCTCGATAATGGTTTTGCACTGCATCCGTGAGAGTAAATATAATTGAAAGGTGTGGACACCTCGTATTGTATAGAAAGGGAATGCCCGAACTCAGGAAAAGAGATTCAAAGTAGGGGTGAGCATGCTTTTAAGGTAGAACTGAGAGTCTGGATAATCGGGCCAGTTCCCGGTTCCATTATTTCAGGAACCGAACCGAATCAGGAATCGAATTGGGGGAACCGAGAACCGGCATGAATTGGGTAGCTTATACTATTTCTTAAAACCTCCTCCGTTGGTTTTGCCCTGGTGGTGGTACACTCCATTAGTAGCCAAAGTGGCCTTAAATTCGGAGCTTTAAATCTGCTCTGTTAAGTCTAGAAAAACTTTTTATGTCTTGAAATTCGCATGATTTGTTATTTCTTCTTCTTGAAAACTTGAAATTGGGTGCCAAGATCTGTTTACGAGGGTCAAAGTCCTTTATAACACTAAAATGGCCTGAACATGCAAAAGGTCTTATTCAGACTGCATCACCAAATGTAATTTCGTTGTTTATTTTATTTTGCGCGTTTGCTTTTATGGATTATTGTTTATATTGATAAATGAGAAACTTTCATATTTATTGTTGCGTTCGCATTCATTTTGCTTAACTAAAAATGAAAAAAGAAAAGAAAATGAACCCATGAGACTCCGGAATCGACCCTAAAACCTGACAGAGTTGGCTCCAGATTTTAAGGTATGTGAGGTAGGTTTCGGGTTTTAAAAAATGAGGAATCTGTTCTGATGGGTTTGGAATCTGGAACCATAATTCAAAGCATCAAAATAAGAGGATTCAAGGATAATCTCCACGAATTGAATGCAAAATCCTTAGATGAAAGCAAAGCTTGAAAGAGACATCAGACTTGTCCATAGAAAGAAAAGATCTCAGCACACGCTTCAAGATCCGGGTGAATGTTCTTCAACTGAACTTATCAAGCTCTCTAAAGAAGGGTCTTTCCCCTAGACTAATCAAAATCTGTTGTATTCTATTGCAACAGCACCGGATGCTCCTGATTCCATTACTTGGTAAGATCTTTTTTCAGTGCCAAAGCAATAGATGATATGAAGACATGGAGAGACCGGGTCGTAGATTGGGCCGGCCACGGGGCTGGGCCGGCACCCCATTGGGTGGCGGGCCGTGCCCCGGGTAGGGTCTGGATCGGGTCAGCCTCATAGGCCCTAATGGATTTTTTTTAATGGATTGGACCTTTGAGGCTAAATCCAATGGCCGAGCTCATGGGCCTAACCTTAATCATACAATGATTGCTCAGTTTTGACTTACCTTCCCAACCCTCTATTAGCTGCCTCCTAACACAGGACTGACCGTCTACGAATGCACGTTTCCATGATCCTCTTTAGGAGGACAAGCATGCTTGGCTTGCTCGAAGCACCCAAAGTATCTAGACTTGTCCAAATGGGTCATAATTGATGGGCTCAGTTATTATATAGATTAGTTATATTCACTAAATATGTCATAAAATGGGTTTAAAATGGTAAAGGTCAAAATAATATGGGTGTTAAATGGTTCATAACTTACTTATACCCAACCCACCTCTATGACTCTTTTTTCACTCAATATTGCCCTCACGCAATCTCACCCTCGCTTGCCTGCGCACTCTGTGTCTCGCCTCAATTTGGGTAAAAGTTTTCCTAAATTTGGTTAAACATGAACGTGTTTTAGTAATATAGGTCGGGTTAGGTTGAATATATGTTTAGTCAGACATGGGTCATTAGATTTGTATTGCAAGTAAATGGATCAAAATGGGTTAAATGTCTCAATTTGAGTCAAACCATTATCGACCTGACCCACCTGTTTGACAGCTCTAGTTATCACTAAGAGATCGATAATCTAGTCTTAACCAACTCGATAATCTCTTCAGAAAAAGTCGCAATGCTATGCCCTTGTGTATACTCAACGGTCTCGAGTACGATTCCTATGTCTCTACAAGATTAATTTTTCTTCTGGATTAGCCGTAGCAATAATAGTAACCGAGAGGAGATACTAGACTACATGAAACAGATATCTCCAAGCCAAGGGGTAGAATGTTTGGTTTTGGGCCTTGAGTTGATGATCTTGATGCCCAAAAGCCCGACTTACACTAGAGATGGATGGGCCAAGTGGGCCCAATTGGATCAAGCCTTTTTCACGAAAATGCTATATCCATTATTTCAATGGAATTGTTTCGTCATTAACTCATTATTTATCCACGCGTCCTTAAACTTTCTCTAAATATTTTAGTTGGACTTACGTTATTTTGTGCTTCGATTTCTCTTTATTGGACTTAATTACAATAAATCAAATAATGGGTATCTATTGAATTAGTTACCCTTAATTCATTACAATCTTATTATTTTTCTTTCATAGTTTGCCGTACAGTTAGACATGTCTATACTGTTACGTTTGTTTTTGTCTTAATCCATGTTTTATTATTTTCACTCTGTTTTTTTAATAATAGCTTATTTTCTTTCATAACTCTTTCATTCTCTTTTAAATAATTACAGTCATGATAATTTCTAAAGATCGACTTCTATTTTTCCTATAAAATCACGATGAATGCTATTGTAGTATATGTGATTTAATTTCCATCTACAAACAAAATGAAAGATTTAATTAATTTCCCATAGATCACCTTATTGTTTTGTCTTCTTTGATCAATCCCGTGTTAAATATCATGTCATAAGAACACCATTCAGCTGAAAATAAAATCCGATTCCATCGCAGAGTGACGAGTTGTTTTGCTAGTTCAGGTTCAATAATCGCAAGGATGTACTAATATTTTAGACAATTTTCACTTTGCAAAGTTGAGAGATAGAAAATATCAACTTTGATTAGTCTCTCTCAATCAGTCTATTTCTCTCATTCTTTATCGTAAACTCCTTTAATTTCGGCTCTAAGTAAAGGCAGGACTCTTACTGGCTTGGCTTTAGGTCTCCATATTTTATGTTCCATGTCTCAAATAAATCCTGTCTAGTTTGACTCAACACCAATCAACCTTCGTTTACATCTGGTGAACAACCTCTACCATTTATATAATGGGTTAATACCACAAAAAACCTCAAACTAGTACATCTATGACAAATTTACCCCAAACTTTTTTTTGATCATTAAAAACCCCAAAATGGTAAATTTGTGATAAATTTAACTTTCGTTAGTTTTCATTAAATTATATTAATAAAAAAATCACAAACTGGTACACCTGTGAAAACAAAGAGTAAAACATAAAATCGGTACATTTGTCAACTGCCGTGCGTCATTTAATAAAGCAATTTGACAGTAAAATTTAACGGAAACAAACCGGGGGTAAATTTGTCACAAGCGTACCAGTTTGAGGTTTTTTGAGATCAAAAAATTAATTTGAGATAAAATTGTCACAGGTGTATCAGTTTGAAGTTTTTCGTTGTATTAACCCTTATATAAATTCTGCTAGCATCAAACCGTGCTGTAATTATATGTACGCGTAAATTGGTCAGTTCACATTCGAGCTGACAAACCATTTACATACCATAAATTCTTCTGTATATTTGTCCATGATCGTGCAAAAATTACATCCGTTTTGGGCTTCTTCGTTATTTACATATGCTGCTGAAAATGGGAAATAAATTATGGAATTAATGTAATTGCTAATAAAGCATAAAAATAGATTTCCTTCCGATTTTAAATCCCAATTTATGAACATAATTTTGGGTTAAGTAATGTAAGTCCCTAACAAGTTACAAGGGACCACTTTCGGCCGCTTCTTCAATATCTAAAAGAACAACTCTCTCACTAAGGCAAACCATCTCTCTCTCTCTCTCTCTCTCTCTCAAGCAAACCATGAAGAAGAATGAACACCAACAACCACGATCGCCGCCGCCGCCCCCGCCCCCGCTACCCCCGCCGAAGCTCCTCCTCGCCACCGCCCAAATGCAATTCCACCACCTCATCCACTACTTCCTCCTCTTCGCCTCCGGCTCGGCCCTCGGGCTCGCCCTCTCCATCTCCCTCAAAAGCTTCTCCTCCTTCAACGTGTCCTTCCAGCTCAACAACAGCAATCAACTCTCCCTCCAAAGCCCCGCCTCGCCGCTGCCGCCTTCTCTCTTCAACCATACCCCGACGCAGTGGTGTCGCACCGCCTCGAGCGACTTCTCGGACCCGCCGGCCACCATGCACGACATGGACGACAAAGAGCTCCTCTGGAGGGCGTCCATGGCTCCCAAGCGACGAAAGTACCCTTTCAAGCGGGTCCCCAAGGTCGCCTTCTTGTTCTTGACAAGAGGCCCTCTGCCGCTGGCGCCGCTGTGGGAGAGGTTCTTCCGAGGGCACGACGGTCTTTTCTCCATCTACGTCCACCCTAATCCGGCGTTTAACGCGACGACGCTGGACGGCGGCGGAAGCGAAGGCTCTGTCTTCCACGGCCGGAGAATTCCGAGTAAGGTCAGTGACGTGCAGCCTTTATTAAACGTCCAATCTCTTCATTTTCATTGGCACCGTTGATCACATTGTACGTATAAAAACTCGATCACAAGCACTTAAAACATTAGTCGAGACAAGCTCTTTATAGGTAGCGTGATGAATGGTGAAAGGTTTTCGTTGCACAATTCCGATACGTGCACATAACCTTAGGGCGAGTTACGGGGAGCAATTCCTCGTGAATTCCGTAATCTCGATAAAAATTGCGCATACCTAGTGATCTGATTAACAATTCTAGCTCGGCATAACTAAAGCCGGCTTGCAAAATCGATGAACCGGTCGAAGTGTGCCGAAGTAAAGTTACCCTATATTGGGTGAAAGCTTAATCGGAAACTAATCTATGTTTAAGCTTTAGCTAGGCTGTGTTCTTTCAAGCTATCCCTTTAAGATACGGCCTATGCAATCCTAACACTTTAGATTTGGCGATGAAATTTCACGAAAGAAGCGAGTTATTTTGGCTGCTTTGAACAGTTCCCGGACTCGCTTTCGTTTCCTGTGTCAACAAACATTCATTCACATGAAGCGAACATTGAATAAGTTGTTAGTTTAAGTCAAGAACAGTGCCAAGAACATGCATAATCGGCTAGCTAGAAAGTTAAGGGATGATCCGGGATCCTCGAACTCGCCGCTCGCTCGTGACCCGGTTAAGTCGCGGGGTTCGGCCGGCAGACGGCCTACCGGGAGTCGATAGCACTCCACAGATAGACGGGATCGAACTCGTGATATGGAGTTTCGCGCCCGAGCCCGCCCCGTGGGAGATGGCATGGAATTTGCCATATTCGAGACTTGCTTGGATTCTACTCCTTTTGCAACGCAAAAAGAGAGAAATTCCAATGCCTCACTTCCTTTTCAGCATTCCTTTCTTCTCCCCGTCCCTTGTGTCAAAAGTGAAAAAGTGTAAAAGCCGAATTTAGAGCCGGAAACTCGAGAGCTACAAATGAACTTCCCAATTCTCAATTTTAGTTATAATAAAATGTATATCGTACCAGAAAAACTTTCTTCTTCGTACAATTGAAAGAAAAAAGAAGTATGTCGCAGCCTCCTTAGTAACCGAAAGATGTTCATTTGAAAATTAAAAGGAGAAAAATAAAAAAAAGAGATAAAAAAGCCAAAAATCTCGAATTGATGTTGTATAAATTTTTCATGCATGCTTCTGTTGTTGGGCTTAATTAGATGCAACTTAGCTAGGCCTGGACTTAGGAGTAAATTTTCACTGACTTTGTTGTTAGATACAAGCCCATATCTCACTTACCCATGTCTCTCTCTATATTGTCGGCCTTCTCACTTTTCATTCTACAAAATTTGTAATGAGTGTCTGAAAATTTTTGAGAATTTTTGAGGAAGCAAAAACATTTAGGTCCCTTAAGAATAGAAGGTTGTGTTTACTTTGTATAATGATAGAATAGATTAAGATTAGGGATGCTATTGAAGTGATTGTTTCTTTGCGGCTTTTCAAGCTTTCTCTCAACAAAATGTTATACCAAACTACTAATCTATCGAATGCATTTGCAGAGCCAAGTCACTCAATTATGTAACACTTCGATTTCTATGGTTTGTGCAGGAGGTCCAGTGGGGCAAATTCAGCATGATAGAGGCCGAGCGGCGCCTCCTCGCCAATGCGCTGCTCGACATCTCGAACCAACGGTTTGTCCTCCTCTCGGAGTCGTGCATCCCCCTCTTCAACTTCACCACCGTCTACTCTTACCTTGTCGGGTCAGCCAAGTCCTTCGTCGAGGCCTACGACCTGCCAGGGCCCGTGGGCCGGGGCCGGTACAACAGGCGGATGCGGCCCGCGATCCAGATCGGGCAGTGGCGGAAAGGGTCGCAGTGGTTCGAGATGGACCGGGGCCTGGCCATCGAGGCGATCTCGGACACGAAGTACATCTCCGTGTTCAGGAGGTTCTGCAAGGGCTCATGCTACTCGGACGAGCATTACCTACCCACGTTCGTGAGCATCATGTTTTGGAGGAGGAACTCGAACCGGAGCTTGACTTGGGTCGATTGGTCGAGGGGCGGGCCGCACCCAACCCGGTTCAGCCGGGGGCAGCTGACCATTGAGCTCTTGAAGAGGTTGAGAGGTGGAGGAAGCAAGAAGTGCGAGTACAATGGGAAGAGCACGAGCGTCTGCTTCTTGTTTGCTAGGAAGTTCCTGCCCAATGCCTTGGACAGGCTGCTGAGATTTGCTCCAATGGTCATGGGGTTCTAAAAAACTAAGGAAAAGAACATGGAATTGTACTTCTTTCATCGACCATTTTGATGATGTCTTTTGTCTTTTTTTCAGATTTTTTCTTTAGGGTTTCCATTGTTCCTTTTTTCTTAGGTGAATTTAGAATTCATTTGACAAATGTTAACAATAAGGGGAAAATTATCCAATAAGTCCTAAATCTATTGCACTTTTATCAATTCAGTCCTAAATTTTTTAATTTTGCCAATTGAGTCAATCCTGCCAATTTTGGTTAGAAATTGATGACTTTGACATTTTTTAATAATATTTTTGGAATGATTTCCTTTATTTTATATTCGTGATATGTTTACTAGAAGTCCTAAAACTTGTTACGAAACTGCAATCGAGTCCTAAAACTTGCAAAAAGTGGAATCAAGTATTAAAACTTGTTAAATTAATTCAATCA
Organism: Syzygium jambos; assembly: GCA_031216235.1. Lineage (NCBI taxonomy): Eukaryota > Viridiplantae > Streptophyta > Magnoliopsida > Myrtales > Myrtaceae > Syzygium > Syzygium jambos. The sequence goes on from CM062221.1 coordinate 5,726,367, forward strand.
AGTCCTAAAGTTAATACCGTCCAATTTGACTAACGAAAAATGCTAACGTGACTTTTTTATTATTTTTTATTCTGCGTGACAATGACGTGGCTTATTATTATTTTAATATTAATTTTATTTAAATTATATTTAAAAAATAAGCTAAATTTTTTTTAAAAAAAAAGTGGAGGTGGAGTACAGGTGGGGAGGGAGGGCTTGCCCTCCCCGCTACCGCCCCACCATTGCTAGGAGGGGTCGGTGAGGGTAGGGGGATGGCAGGCATGGGTCGCCAAACCTCGACCAGGGGCCAACAACCCTCGCTCGATCTGGAGGAGGGCCACAACCCCTCACCCAGATCCCCAGTGGCGGCCCTCACCTGCCATCGGAGGTAGGGGTTCGGTGACCCCCGCTTGCCATCCCCCCACCCTTGTCGACCCCTCCTGATGATGGTGGAGCGGTAGCGGGGAGAGCAAGCCCTCCCTCCCCGCTTGTCCTCCTCCCTTTTTTAAAATTTAAAATTTGCTTATTTTTATATTTAAATTAAATAAAATTAGTATTAAAAATCAAATTTGGGCCAAAATGATGTCGTTTTAGCCACGTAGGAGAGAGAAAATATTAAAATAAGTCACATTAGGCCGCGCCAGTATTTTCCGTTAATAAATTTGACGGTGTTAATTTTAGAACTCATTTGAACCAATTTGATAAGTTTTAGAATTTTATTACACTTTTTACAAGTTTTAAGATTTAATTGTACTTTCGTAACAAGTTTTATGACTTCTAGTGAACATATCCATTTCTGTTCTTTTGTCTGTTTATTTTTACACCTCTGGTCGTCGCCGATTGACCATTGTTGGCCGTAAGCAAGGGTCAGACGCCCTTGCTTGTTGGCTAAAGAGGGCCCCAAGCCCCTCGCATAGATTGGGCGAGGGTGTCGCAGCCCTTATCGACCAACAGCCAGCGAAGGCGTCGCGGCCCTCACTTGAATCTAGCGATGGCATCAGTGTTGTCATAGCCCTTGCCCTCGTTTGTTGTTGCCGACCTTGCAGGCCAAAGGTGTAAAAAAAAAGGAGAAAGAAAAGAAAAAAGAAAAAAATATTTAAAAATATTTATGTCATCGTTGATCGTGCCATGTTGGATAAATGACGTTCATATCATCAATTTCCAATCAAAATTGATCAGATGGACTTAATGAGCAACACATGAAATTGTTTAAGACTCAATTGGCAAAATTAAAAGATTTATGATTGAATTGATAAAAGTGCAATAGGTTTAGAATTTATTGGACAATTTTTCCTAGCAATAACCCTAATCGAGTGTAGCAGGTCGCAAGCAAAAGTGGAGGAATTGACACAACAATTTCTTTTGTACTTGTCCATGGTATTATTAATAAGAGTGGTACGTGTGCACACGACATTGAAGACCTCGAGGTCCATGTCCTTTGTGTACCTTTTTTCCACCATTTCAGATGTTGGGTTTTTTTTTTTTTTTGTCTTTGTTGTCAATATCATTGGAATGTCTCAAATTGCCTGTGTTTTGGGAGATAGCAAGTAGCTATCTTTGACATTTGAGATACTTGTAATTATCGTTCTTTAGCTTTGACACAGTTATATTAGTTAAGCGACAAAGCTATCGCACCTCCATAAAGTCATCGCGCGTGTGCGCGATATTGGAAACCAGCATTGTGTTTGTTTTACGAAAATCACAATATCGATCATTTTACTTCTCCATTTATCACTGACCGATGTATTGTATACATTATAGAGAAATCGTTCCTACAAGAATTGGAATTCTCAAAATTTAGGAAAATATATTTACATCTCGAATTTGCTTCCTTCGGATTAGAGCACATCACCAAATCAAAATGTAGATAGTTGTTCTTTTGAATCCCTCATTTTGCCTTCTTTCATCTTACGGACAAGTCTATGCACATCACCAAAGGTGTTGGCACAATGCCACCACCTTTGCCCACCTCAGCCCCCTCCTTAAGTTCGAAGAAGATGTTAACCAACAATGAAAAGAATGATAGTAGCTGGTTGTTTTATAGGCCTCTGTCTCCCTATGATCCACGGCCATTGAGGTCGTAACCTTCATGGATTCACTCGTGCTGATGTTGGCTGCCTCGTGCAACCGCAGATCTAATTGACTTGAGTAACTTAGCTTCTCATCTGACTTGGTCCCTTTTTGATAGATGTTGGAGCACGGACTCCTTTTTTTTTTTTCTGTATTTTAAGAGAAAGGGAATTGGTACATGATCTAATCGAAGCTACCACTGGTATGGGAATGATGCAAGGAGGGAGAGAGATTGAGGTTAGGGCTTTGGTTGGAGGATTTGTGATTTTCACGAAATATAGAGGTAGTTTGATAAGCTCAGGATAATTTTGGTAAAGTGTGTTAAATGCGGATATGTTATTGGCCGTTGTAGTATCAACTATGTTAAGGATACGTTTGGTTCGGCTTTGGAGAAGTGCAAAGTCACTTTCCCAAAGATCTTTGGGTCAATTTGTGTATTTATTGAAAGCAAATAGCGTTTGGATGATCGAGTTTTGGTATATTTTTTGCAAAGCAACTTTGAAGTAAAAAATTAAAAAAGAGGAAAAAAGAAACCCGGGCAAAGAAGCAACCGGAGCGCGATTTAGCAATGAAGAAATGAAGCGACCTAGGAAGCTTCAGCAATGAAGAAGCAACTTCAGGTGAGGACCGTTGTGGGCCCAGGCGAGGGCACCGAGGTTGAACCACCAAGGCACGGCAATGCTGGGGTCGTGCGACCCCAATGACGCTCGAGGCGAATATATTTGAGTAGCGCAAATCTGAGCGAAGGCCGCCGCGAGCCCAAGTGAGGGCTCTGAGGTTACGCGACCCCGGCGACCCACGCCGAGGGCCATTGACCCTTGTTGGCCACTGGGTGAGGGCGGCCAATCCCTCACTAGTCGAGGGCAAGGGTAGCAGCCCTTGCCCAGACCTCGTAAGGGCCTCGAAGCCATTGCCCACGATCGGTGCCTATACCAGCAAGGGTGAGTCAGCCCTCGCCAGACTTGAATTATAATATTATTAAAAATTATACACGTCAACGTCGGTCGTACCATATAAGGCGGTCGGCGTTCACGTCAGCGATTTCTGGCTAAAATTGATCGAATGGATTCAATTGATAAAATGTGAAAATGTTAAGGATTCAATTGACAGGATTGAGAAGTACATGATTGAATTGATAAAAATATAACAAGTTTGAAATTTTTTGGACAATTGTCCCGCTCTAGACGTGAAACCCATTTAGAAGGAAATGACCACAACAAAGGAATGGATCAAACCCAATAGATCTTTTCAAAAGTCAAATCTAACAGTCAACAGGGATGTTTCCCATCTTCCAAGTGCCTCCTAACATTTTTTCTAGGGCAAAAGTTAACGTTAGGTTGAGGTGAAGACAACTTAGAAAAGGGCAACTTCCACAGTCAAGGTTGCTCCGTCCGATCGAGAATTCAAGGTCTTCTTCTTCTTCTTCTTCTTCAAAGTCATTTCTGCCAAAGTTCTAGGAAGCCAATTTGCAGTTTCCTCGCTCACATCCTTTGAAGGGGCAATTTAGCATCATCGACCATTAATAAGTAAAATAACACAATTATCTTTCGACTTACATTTCTCAAAAGCCATCCATACCTGACTCATGCATTGACTTTCTCTTTTCTTTTACCACGCGACGGGAGTCGATACGATACAAAATTGAGACGGTCGGGCAGGTATAATCGGCGTAATTACATTGATCAGACTCTCTCGTTCGGCACAGTCGGAATGAAAGCGATAAATGCCAATAGATTATCATCATCCAAGGCCAACACCACCTCGTCCGCACACAAAAAATAAGGGCGAATAAAATAAAACGAAATATAAAGAGGGGGAGATAACGTGTAAAGTGCAGATATAATAGTCGCACTTTCTCGGAAAGGACGTTTGGACACCATCGTGGGACGGGACAAATCCGACACACCGAGACCCAAATAACATATGATCTGCTGGGGAATTTTCCCGGAAAATTAGAAAAATTTCGTGGGGTTCGAGGAAAATGACGGGAAATTACGAGGAATTTGGAGATTCAGTCCGTAAAAAGGACTTCTTATTTTTTTAATTGGGAGTCGCTAAAATTTGAGGACCTTTTGAATTATAATATTTTGGGAACCGAGCAAGACCGTGTGACCCACGACCGTGTTTGGTATGGTCCAAATGCGTGGCACTTCCGCGGACACGGACGCGGGCTCGGTTCGGATCCTAAAACGGGGCCCGGGAAAAAGGGAGGGAGGAAGCGAAGGCGAACCTCGTTTGCTGCGAAGCTCCGACCGAGTTTCCAAGAACGGCAGGCGCTATGGAAAGTCGGTAAGGGATAATGAATCCGACGAGCATTAAAAATGCTGAAGGGATACTCCGAACAAATTGGTCGGGGATGATGCGTTTAAGAAGGGTGTAGCTTGACTTGGTCCCGTTCGAACTTGACCCGAGCTCTCGATTGATCGGGTCAAGATGCACTGTCCAGCCTCGCTCTAACATGATCGTGATGTCGAGCTGCCCGACTTGTGTAATCGTTTTTGATTTGTGAAAACACGTGGGATGTGATCATCAACAAGACCTATCTTCTCATTATATCCTATACCCATAATATTTAACAGAATTCATTCCGTTAATTCTTGTCAATAGAAAATGCGGACGGGACGACAATGTGCATAACATATATATCCAGCTATCTATATACAAGTATTCTTCATTATTCTTCTTCTCCTTATTATTTTTTACTTCATATTTTGATAATTCAAGGCCAGGGATAATGAATTGTCAATTGATCATACTTGCTGACGAGTCATGGTCATGTATGGTTTTTTCGTATAGTCCTCAACCGCTACAAGTAAAGCCGCAATGGGTATGACCCGCCACAAGTAAAGCCGCCAAAGGAATGAGACATTTCTTCGAAATGGACCTATTGACACGTCACGTAATTGAGCAATTACAATTGATATTTTTTTGACCAAAAAAATATATATTCGTCTCTTTCCTTGAGCCATAAGTCTGACCATGATAGATTTGATTTGAAATTGTTGCTAACCCTAATCTCCATCGCCGCAAAAAATAAGCCACAATTAGGCAACAAGAATCGGAAGAAATGAAAACAAAAGCGAACAAGTTATAATCAGTTTATCGACGTGGTTAAGTACGCGAATTAACAATAAGTGAAACGGAATTGAGATTAGCTGAAAAATTCATCTATTAGATTATTCATACATATCAAGGCGACATCGCACATACATGCAAAAATTTGGGTTTCCATGAGTTGCAAGATAATCTGGAGTATCCTCCCGTTACATGATAATGAAAAGGACTGAATAATCATAAGGGTTAATCCCACAACTCATAAATATGTACATGTGCTACATTTACCTAAAAATAATTTTCGTATCACAAAATATTCTAAACTAGTATATCAACACCCGTAGCAAAAAACTCGGATGATCAGCGTATGGAATATATATAATGTGGGAATTTACCATAAATAGGTCTCGTAATCGAGTAAAAACATGAAACAACCAATATTTCTTAGCTCCACTTATCCCTTAATTCGCAACACGTATTTCTTCCATCATAATGTATCTTTGTAACCTTCAAATTTTGAATTTATTGTGTGAAAATTCATGATTCTCGAATTGCTCGATCCAACTGTTATTCACATGTACATTATTTCATATGTCTATATCGGATAGTAAATTTAAGAGCACGAAAGCAATCATTTGCTCAATAAATGGAACAAAAACTCAAGTAACATTATGTAAGGAGAGTAGTAATTTTACATAAACCATCTTCTAGTTTATCATCAACTGAATATACTTTGTATAGAATAGCCTCACAATGTATGTTTTTAATCTCTTATACTTCCTAGTACCATGCCTTTATACTACGATGTTCGGAGAAACCTATGCTTTGCATAGATACGGCAAATGATTGAGCTAATATAAACTTAGGAATCTCTAAAGTTAGATAGAGTAATGCCTTAATTCAAAATATCGTTGCCTCTCACCTAACATCAAAACACAATCCTTCCCACCTACTCTATCTACCATCCTCCATCTCCGCCACCAAAGAACCTGAGCCGCGAGACTCACCACCACGCCACACCATCGCACCCCATCTTGTTGTTGCTGCTTCCTCCGCCCGCGCTTCTTGTTGCTACCATCCAGCTCGATCTCGTTGGCAACCCGAGCTTCGTACTCTCTCTCTCTCTCTCTCTCTCTCTGCCCTCCTCATTTCCAAGCTCGATGGTTATGACCGCAACAACCGAGGTTGCGAACCACCCCAATGTGGCCCAACTCTTGAGCCACGCCGCCGCCCGCCCGCCCTGCCCCCCCTACCCCCCTAGGGGAGACATTGGCTCCGTGTGTGCTTGGGAATGGGCGATGGAACGGCGGTGTTGTCGCACAATGGGGGTGGGGCTGGCGATGACAGTGTAGTGGGGAGAAGGCATGGTTGGATTCGCTGTCATGGCTAATGGTCGTGGTTGCCTTGCGATCGTGTACGGCGAGGGAAAGATGGACAAGGGGCAAAATGCGAAATAAGAAAGAGCCTAAAATGAGAAAAAGAAAGAGAATATTTTAATCGATTTGTGTCGTCCGATTTGCTTATTACTAATGTGTTCAGCTCTTACAAATAATTTATCTAATTTACAAGGATCCTAACATCAGAGTAGTCCCCATCGCAAAATGGTACGATACAAATTGTACATGGTTTTTGCAACAGAGAGAGAGAGAGAGAGAGAGTTGACTTTTGGGTCAACGTCAAAGTCGTTTCATCATGCAAGCATAGGATGGGTCACAACGAAGCCCCTATTGCCCAGCTGTTTCTTCCACCATTCGTCGAAGCTTCAAACACTTCCAAATACTTTATTTTCATTCTTTTAATAAACATTTTAATCAAACCTCTTCATCTTCTTCACTTCTCTCTCTCTCTCTCTCTCTCTCTCTCTCTCTCTCTCTCTCTCTCTCTCCAAACTCCTGCGCATAAATACCCTTCCCTCGCTTCCCAACTCTCTCTCGCTCTTGCAACTCTCGCTCCTTTTCCTTCACCGAAAAAACTCTCTCTCTTTCTCCTCTTCCTTCATCTTGATAGCTTTTTTGGGACTTCATCAATGGCTGCAAAAAGGTTCTTTGGCGAATCTGGTTCGGACTCCGATCCGCCGTCTGAAAAACGGATGCGAACTCGACCTTCTTTCGCTTCGTATGTTTTGATTTCCTCCTTTTCTGTTCACTTTTTCCCCTCATTTCTGAAATTATACTCAGATGTGTTTTTCTCTTTTGCATACGAATCATTCTTTTTATTCTTCATCATATGAAATTTCTTCATTTCTTGCCCCAGTGTAATTGGAGAAGTGGTGATGGTGAACTCCTTGAAGAACTTCTGCTCGGGCTTGGAGCCGATGCTTCGTAGGGTGGTAAGAAACCTTCTCTCGAATTCACATCCTTCATCAAGAAAATATATATTTTTCTTTTAATTATTGATCTTTGTTCATTTAAAAAAAAATAGAGAGAGGAGAAAAGGAAATGGGTTGAATGCTATAATTTATATGTATGATTGGATAAACCCTAATGAAATATATCATGCGTCACAACCACTTAACTTGCACTATGAATCTATGATCTCATAACGAGTCGCTTTGCCACTTGAAACACATACACTGAAAACCCTAGCTAGACCATTACATTTTATGATCACAAGCAAAACCCTTAAATTTGTTTAGGTCTAATTGTTTCTCTATTACTTCCTCAGGTGAATGAAGAGGTGGAGAGCGGCCTTGCACGGTGCTCACGCACGCTTACGCGAAACCCCTCGCTCCGAATCCAAGCACTGGAACCTTCGAGCCTCGAGTTGAGGTTCAGCAAAAGTCTCAAGCTGCCCATTTTCACTGGAAGCAAGATTGTGCATGTGGACCGTTCTCAGCTCCAGATCATCCTCGTTGACACAAGAGGTGATCAAACAGTCCCCCCCACTCTTCCTAGCCTAATCAAGGTCGAGATCGTGGTCCTGGATAGTGATTTTCCTCCAGGAGACCGCACTAATTGGACGAGCGAGGAATTTGATCAGAAAATCGTTAGGGAGAGGCAAGGGAAGAGGCCTTTGCTCGCTGGAGAGCTGAGCGTGACCATGAGGAGCAATGGGGTGGCTGCCATTGGGGAAATCGAGTTGACCGATAATTCAAGCTGGATTAGGAGCAGGAAGTTCAGGCTTGGCGCTAGGGTTTCTCCGGGGAGCTACCAAGGCATTAGGATACGTGAGGCCATATCTGAGGCATTCATCGTCAAAGATCACCGAGGAGAATGTGAGTTGTTTACATTTTTTCAAGTACTTGCACTAATGTCCGTTCTTAGTTATGTGTAGATATATGATCACATAATCAAGCCTATCAATATGCACGACATGATTCATTTTCATCTCATAGGGTATTCAGACAAAAAAGAAACTTGCAACTTACTACATGAAACGATTGATTCTTTGTACATGAACTTGTAGTTTGTTATGAGTAGATATGCCGCTGTTGATACTCACAACCATAAGCACATACAGACATATCTTCACACTAATTCACATACATAAGATATTATAATAAGTTTTTGGCTTGCATGATCTTTCTTTATTAGCATTTTGGGTCTTAACGTTTATTGATCATTGTTGAACTGTACATACCAAAACATGATTCTCATTAGGTTTTACTCAAGTTCATGTGCAGTTTTGTTCCAAATATATACATTATAGATATCACTGAGGTTGGTACTTGTCAAGATTGATATTTGATACAGAATACATAGCACTTCAATCATAGATTAGTAAACAAAAGTGATCCCATCTCTGACTTCAGTCAAAAGTGCCCGCACCGGTGGCATCCTGAACATAAATTTGTCATCTTGTTCTGCTAGGGTTAGATTAAGATAGATAGCGTGATCACATAACTCACATCGACAACTAGGAGAATCTTGGTCTTGCATCATGCGGGCTCCATCAATTCTTTTCCATGTCCTTGTCCTACTACCACCATAAATAAGAAGAGATGAAGCTACCAGTCCATGATCTGTGTCCCAGGTTCATCACTCCAATGAGCAAATAAAATTAGGGTTTGCTTTTGTATCCCCCATTCACCATGGAGATGGCGGTCAATTCTAACATTCTAAATCTGTTTTGTACTATTTGATTCCTAAAAATGATCCACAAAAATTACTACCTACCAATATGTGTCCCCCCAAAAAAAGCTGCTGTGAATTGGGCTATTTCAGAAGGAAGCTTCTTTAGTTTGTTTCCCTCTTCTTTTAACCTATAATGGATCACAACATAGATTAGATCATAAGGATATCAAGTTAAAAGCTTGATCTAGCGAGAGCATGATGAAGCGTATTTTCATTCATTGAGATGATTAGTAGTGGAATTGTTTGTGTAGTAGATGAGATTATGCGCATACCTTGATGTAGAATGTCTTAAATTAGACAATAATTTGATAGTCCATTTAATTATCCGATTTTGTATATTCTTAGGAAACAGATATTAACATTCAAAATTGCCTCAAGCTTTTCATACTTTCTGAATGTTTAAAACATTTTTTGCTTTAAAAAGAAAAATAGTAAAGTACCTCATGAATCGAAGTTTGAACTTTCTTTCTTTCTTTGTCATGGGAGTTGTCTAATCATATGGGTTGGTCACCCATTAGAAGTGATTTCACGGGTCCTGGGTCATGATATCACCCCTAAAGAGCACCCACTTTCACTTGTTCGAGACTCGTTCCTTTCGTCGTCCGATATAATCCAAAATCAAAAATAAAAAAAGTAGAAAGAAAATAAGTCAGCTATGAAAGTTGGGGACAAATCTTTCTATCTCGTCCCTTTCACTGATTTAACAATCATTTTTGCCTTGTCTAGTGGGACGCATTGTTTGACCATTAAATTAAGGTATTTTTAGGGTGAGTTAGACCATTAAACTAAGGTAGCCTCTCTAAGTGAAGACAAGAAGAGTGTTGTTATGGCAAGCCTTTACATTAATTAATAGGTCGAAAGATACCTTGGTACTGCATATTCGCGTGTTTCACTGCACTCGTCCGCGTCCTCCCTAATTGAAGAAAAATATAAATTAATTTAAGTCAATAAATTCGTAATTTAATGGAAAACGAAAATGGAAAGGGAAGAAAATAAGAAGCTGACATTTTTAATTAGGTGAATTTTATATAATATGGTGAGGGTTTATTCTCTTCTGCTTGCAAACTAGATCATTTAGTTAACGAAAGTATAAGATAGACAAATCGACGAAATTAGTCGGATGTTCTAATCAATTGGAACGATCAACTCATAACAATATGTAAAATGAGTTAACTAGTTAAGCTAGTAAGGATTACATCACTATTTTCTTTTTCTTTTTCTTTTTCTTTTTTTCTTTTTATTTGATTATCTGAAATTATTGTCCTTTTTTTTGTTACTTAAGTGTACAAGAAGCATTATCCACCACAATTAGGGGACGAAGTGTGGCGTCTAGAGAAAATTGGGAAAGAGGGAGCATTTCACAAGAAGCTTGGTGATGAAGGGATTAACACTGTTCAAGATTTCCTGAAGCTGTCTGTTGTGGACCCAAATAAGCTTAGAAGGGTACTTATACTAAATCTTTCTTCTTCTTTTGATTTCTCTTTTTTTTTTTCAAATTTTTCTTCTCTAATTGAAGATTAATTATATTTTTCCTTCCTTTTTTTTAATTAAAAAATCAGATATTGGGTCAAGGAATGTCTGAGAAAATCTGGGATGCAACCATAAAGCATGCAAGGACCTGTGAGATGGGCAACAAGCATTACATTTGCCAAGTGTCCAACTTCATCATCACCTTGAATCCAATCTGTCAAGTGGAAAGAGCTGAGGTTAATGGGCAGATCTACACCCAAAAGGACCTCTCAAATAACGTTATCAGGGTATGCATTGAATCTTTTCAGATTGTTTCATGCTCTAGCCCAAGTTTTGTAGAGCCATGTTGTCTAATTCATGAGTTTTATAATATGGCACTTGCAGCCCTATATTGAGAGTTTGGTCAGACAAGCTTACTTAAATTGGACCACATTGGAAGAGGTTGAAGTTCCTTACTACCCTGAAACAGCTCAACTGACACTAGGTATCACGTAGTATCTAATTTGTCTATGTAATCCATATAATTTATATCATATTTTTTAGTGCCTAGTTTAAAATATGATGTTTTTAATTCAGGTGAAATGGAGAATCAGTGCCCCACACAGTATCACTTGGCAAATAAAGCTTTCGAGGAGTACCTGCCACATGCACAGCTTGGGGCTAGCAATGATTGGCAGGTAACAACCTCAACATTTGTGACCACCCCTTTTGAGCATACGATCGGGTACAGCAGCATGCCCGAGACATCATCGTCATCCGATGGTAACAGTCTTGCACCTCCAAGGTGTTTCATGGATGGGAGCTAAATTAGGGTTTGATTGATGAACTGAAGTTTTGTGTGTATGTATAGTCAATCATGTAACATGGGAATCGCCGTGTGAGGCGAGCAGTTGTGGTTGGGAGCCATTGCGAAAAGGGTCATAGCAGTTCGAAATGGACCCAAACCTAGCAATCGAGGTCGGAAAAGAAATACATCTCCATGTTTAAGAAAACGGAGATTTGGACAGGCTGTTGTTGACAAATGTTAGTAATAACCCTAATTTAGTGTCGTAGGTGGCAAGCAAAAAGTGGAATAATTAAGAATCCATTTCTTTTGTGTTCTTGTTTATGAGATTATTTATAGAGTGATAAGTATGTGCATGACATTGAAGACCTTGAGGGCCATGTCCTTTGTGTACTTTTTTCCACCATTTCCGACTTTGGGTTTTTGTTTTTGTTGTCAATGTCATTGCAATATCTCCAGTTGCCTCTGTTCGGGGAGCTAGCAAGTAGCTATCTTTGACGTTTGAGATACTTGTAAGAATTGATCTTGAGTTTTGTCTTTTCTCTCTCTTAATTTATTAATGACAAGATAGAAAGTATTAAGAATAATGATACTATAAATGTCATAATTTTCGTACAGTATTCACTTAATTATTATAACTTTTTTTCGATCACTCAAGAGCCACAATAATTAAAAATCATTCACTTGAGTGTCATTGGTGATTTATGTGAGGCATTACTTTAATATAAATTGGTTAACGTGGCTTGCTGGAGAAATGAAGTCAACAAAAGCGTGCATAAACGACATTTGATTTGGCCCTTTTGTTGACCCAAATTGATTTGAAGATAAACTTTAACTTGGTGGAGAAAGGATGTTGATTTTATTTATGAGTTATGACGTCTGAGTAACGATTTCCTTGTTTGATGCAAAGGAGGAAGAAAAGAAAACCATAATGTAGTGTAGATTGTTGCACAAATCCGTCCATGACGCACGATCAGTAAAGCAGAAGAAGAGAGCGAAGTGAAACTCCGATCGGCATCTCGGTTCACCACTAAAAGGAGGACAAGCTCATCTCGTCGAAGGTAGAAGAAGGATAGGAGAGCCGAAAATCCGCGAACCCGTGTTCTTGCCCCGCTTTCGCACCATGGAAGTCGCCCAGTGCTTTCCAGTTGTTACAAGAGAATAAAATTGGATTAGTATTGAGTAGAGTCTCCTTTTGCCTGATTTTGCCCTATGTTTAGGAACTATAGTCATGGAAAAACAGGGGAGGCCCTGAAGGTGGACATGTTGAAGAACCCGAAGTACATCGTCAACAATGCTATGTTGGCCTTCTAGGCTGCGATCCGGCAGCGGATGCCGGCAGCCCAAAAGCACCAGCCCTCGGCCCATGACGTGTCCGTTGGCAACCGGACGCCCACAGGGAATGACACCCTGGCCAAGTGAGTACCCGGGTTCGATGCGTCAACTTGATGGGCATCGGCCGCAAAAAGGCGGAGCTACATGGTGTGCTCAACTGAGAGAGAGAGAGAGAGAGAGAGAGAGAGAGAGAGAGAGAGAGAGAGAGAGAGAGAGAGAGAGAGAGAGAGAGAGAGAGAGAGAGAGAGAGAGAGAGAGAGAGAGAGAGAGAGAGAGAGAGAGAGAGAGAGAGAGAGAGATGTGTCGTCGTTTGAGAAAATGGAATGAGTTGGAATGCGGGTGTCGTCCACTTTGGACTAAATTTTTTTTTTCAAAAAAGTCACGTGAGATTGAAAACTTTTTAAAGAAAAGTTACATAGGACGAATCGATGAAATATGTTGATGGATGTGCTCAAGTAAACTATTTTTGGTCGATGTAGCACTCAAATGATCGAAAAAAAAAAGTTATATCACTCATGTAAGCATCCTGCGAAAGTTATAATCATTTATGGTGTTTTTATCCCAAAGTATTTGAGCATTAGTTATATTGATTAATCGATGAAGCTATTACACTTCGATGAAGTTATTGTGAGCTCGTGATTAGGAAATCGGCATTGTAGTCGTGTTTGGAGAATCTCAGTGCCGATTGATTTGCTTCCCTATTTATCGCGGATCAATATACCGGTAATCATTCCTACAGGAATTGAAATTCTCTAGACTTTGGAGAATAAATTGACATCTCGAATTTACTCCCTCTAGATCAGAACACATCACCATATCAAAGTATTAGATGACTTTTCGTTTTCCCTCATTTTGCCTTCTCTCATCTTCAGAACAACAGCTATATTACACCGTCCGCACATTGTTGCCACGAGCCCCTCCTAGCCTCTCTTGATTTCCCGCCAACGCCACCACGTTCGCTCCCCTTCTCTCTGCATTAAGTTGGAAGAAGATATTCATCTGTAATGAAAAACATGATAGTACCTGGTTGCTTTATAAGCCTCTCTCTCTCTCTCTCTCTCTCTCTCTCTCTCTCTCTCTCTCTCTCTCTCTCTCTCTCTCTCTCTCTCTCTCTCTCTCTCTCTCTCTCTCTCTCTCTCTCTCTCTCTCTCTCTCTCTCTCTCTCTCTCTCTCTCTCTCTCTCTCTCTCTCTCTCTCTCTCTCCCTCTCTCTCTCTCTCTCTCTCTGATCCATGACCATGGAGGTCACAACCTTCATGAAGCTCGCTCGCGCCGATGCTTACTGCAAGTGCTTCGATCCATGGGACCGAGGCAACGGTTATTCACGGTGTTGGGCAAAGAGGGAGAGACAGGAAGAGGGAGAAATTTAGGTTAGGATTAGGTTGGAGGATATGTGATTTTTGCACAAATTTTAGGGTATTTTCATTGCATAAGATCAGGAAAATTTTTAGTGATGCATGTACATGCAAATGTTTTATTTGGCTAACTCTTGAACTAGCGGAAGCTAACTTAAGGAAAGCTGAAGGTAAGAGACAAACAATTGAGGCAAATCTAGCTCTCAGACGAGCTAGGACACGAGTCGAGGCTATCAATGCAATTTCATAATCAGTTGATGCATACGAACAATCAAAGGAATTTCGATAGAAACAGAGGTTCTGTTTATGTTTATACACCCTTTTTTTCTGCCGATTGAATACAATATTCAATACAATTCAAAAAAATTTAGTGGAATCGGATGGATTCTTATGCAATGAAAAAATTTTCAATTCAAAAATGAATATAGAATAGGATGGAAAAGATACAAAATCAATAAGAGAAGGTGGTCAGAAAAACTTATTAGATACCATGACTCTGGTAAGTATAAACAATTTTAAGGGTGCGTTTATTTTACAGAAAACTGAAGATTTGGAAAAAATGGTTGGCTATATAACTTAAAAAAATCAGTCAACAGATTATGTTTTCATTATAGACCAATTTATACTTAACTATTTTCGTGGGTGATGAAAATATGTTTAATTAATTTATTTTTGTAAGCGATAGAAGCAATTACTCTTAGGAAATATTTTCCAAAACTTAAGTTTTCCGAAAACAAACGCATCCTAAGATGGTTAACTACAAAATGTAGATAGGTACAGATGATCCAAATCCTTTGGCATAATTATACAAATTATTGATAAGCTTCATCCCAATGTACATTGTTATCATTGAACTTTTAATTTATTTAATGTGGTACTAAATTTTTGGTAAATATTCAATTTTAGTCCATAAACTATATGTAAATATTTAATGTTGTACTTCAATTATTTCAAGTTAACGTAATTTGCTGATTTGGCTTTCAAATGGTGAAAATAAAATTACGTCACGCGTAGATTATCTACATAGGATATTTAACTCAAATCATAATAAAATAATAAAATAACATGGATAATCCTCTTATCATATTGAACAAATTAAAGTGATTATTATATACAAACTTGAGTTAAATATCTTACGCCACGTATAACATATTTTTGTTCACTATTCAAATGTACTGGATTGGAAATCAAATCAGTAAATTTCGTTAACTTAAATTAATAGAAAGACAATATTGAACATCTTCATATAGTTTATGGACTATATTAAATATACATCAAAAGTTTCTGGACCGCATTGAACAAACTAAAAGTTTAGCGCTGATATTACACATTGAGCTAAAATTTAAGGACGACACCTTATATTGAGTCAAAATCCAAAGACTCTATGTGTCACTTTCCCTGATAGAAGATATTGCCGCGACAAAACAAGAGGGACAAAATCCGACAGATCTTTTTCAATAGTCAAAACTAATGGTCAACAGGGATGTATCCCATCTACCAAGTGTCTCGTGATATCTTTCTAGGGCAAAAAGCCATGTCGATTGAGGTGAAGAAAAGAGCGACTTGCCCGGTCGCAGTTGCTCGGTCCGATCGAGTCTGGCTCCTGGAGAGAGTGAACAGAGAATTCAAGGCTCTCTTCTTCTTCTTCTTCAAAGTCATTTCTGCCAAAGTTCTAGGAAGCCAGGTTGAAGTTTCCTCTGTCATGACTTTGAAGTCAAGCTCTTTTCTTTTTAAAAAAAACTTCGGAAACAAAAACGGGAATATCAATATAAAAAAAGGGCAAACACTACTAAAAACTCTGAAAACTATACTCATCGTGACGCAAATACCTTCAATTTTTTTTTTGCTTCACAAAAAAACTTAAACTTATACATATGTGACATATATACCTTCTATTACAGTTCCATCCATGGTATATTTGTCACACCAGGTTAAGTTCGAGATATTTTACTCGTGTCATAATTGACAAGTTTAGGATTTCTAGTAACACAAAAAAGAGTTTGGAGAATTTGTGTCACAGATGACATAGTTTGGAGTTTTTGGTGATATTAACCTTACAAAAAATAAAACCAATTGCCTTCAAACTTACATCGATTAAAAATCCCCGAAACTGACTTACTAGTCGAATTTCAGCTTTCCATTTACTACCGCACGAACCAATGCGGCATGAAATATTACAGTCGGATGGGCGATTGATGTCATCATAGGATCAAACTCCCTCATGAAACTTTAATAATTTTTAGGGTTAATTCCACGAAAAATTTCAAATCGATGCATATGTGATAAATTTACCCCAAACTAATTTTTTCATCACGAAAAGCTCTAGACCGGTACACATGTGACAAATTTATCCCGAACCAATTTCTCGATCGCCAAAAATCCCAAACTGGTATATTTGTGATAAAGTTACCATCACAAATTGATAAACCTATGGCAAATTGATGGGTAAAATCCTAAACTGGTACACCCGTCAATCGCCACATGTTATCCAATTCAGCAATTTGACCGTAAAATTTAACGGAAACTAACGGAGGGTAAATTTATCACAGGTGTATCAGTTTATGATTTTTCGCGATCAAAAAATTAATTTAAGATGAAAGTCTAATTTTTAAGGCCAAAACTTCATATACCAAGAGATAAATAAAATGAAACGAAAAAAAGCGGAGGCGGAGTTGAGGGGGGGGGGGGGGCATAGTACTACTAAGCGCCACGTGTAAAGTGCAGATGGCTCCACAAGTCCCGTTTTGCCCGGGAAGGACGCTAGCTAGAACGTGGGGACGGCAATCCGACACGTAACACGGGAGACGAAGACAAAACCACCTGATCCGAGGGGCAGTTCCGGCATTTCACCTTTTCCCCCTTGTGGGGTTCGGGGAAAATGACGGGAAATTACGCGGAATTTGGAGGGTGCGGTCAGCAAAATTGACTTCGGCTTTAAAATTACTTCGTGTAAAAAACAGTGAGCAAAGAGACCACGCGACCGGCGACCGCGCTTTGGTCTGGTCCGAAATTGCGCGCGGCACGCGGCGGACGCGGATGCGGGTCCAGTTCGGATCCTGAAACGGGCCGGAAAAAGAGAGGAGGGGACGGGGGGGAAGGTGAAGGTGTGAATACCTCGTTTGCCGCGAAACTCCGACCGAGTTTCCGAGAATTGGGGCCAGAGCTTTGAAAGGATCAAAGGGTTTGAAACTTCTTCATTTTTGAGTTCGTTAATAAATAAAAAAAATTATATTTAGATTCTGATTATTTCGCGAAAAATAAGATGTTTTCGGAAAATACTTTCAATAAATCAACGGCATTTTTTTTTATGTTTGTTTGAGACCTGAAAATGAATTGAATTATATTTTCCGTCGTCTTGGTAATAAAAATCTCATTTGGTTAGAAATCGGTGATACGGATGTTGGCTGTCGACGCGTTTAAAACTGTGCAAATTTTTTTAAAATTTTTTCTATTTTCTTTCGTTTTCTTTTTCCTTCTTTCTCCGCCAGTCGTCGGGCTTCAGCGACAAGCCATAGGCAAGGGCCGAACTCACGGGAATTCGGCGAGCTCGGAGGCTGGCGAGGTGGAGCCTCGCTCGAGGCTTGAGTTCGAGCTCGATGGCCTTGGGCGGCCTTAGGCAAGCTCAATCTCGTTGTATCCGGTGAGCTCGAGCCTTGCTCGATCTCGGCGAGGCTCGAGCTCGCTGGCTCGCGCTTGTGGCGAGTAGTTGGTTGTCACCGAGGCTCAAAAATCGGCAGAGGAAAAAGGAAAAAGAAAGAAAATAAAAAAGATAAAGAAAATAAAATTGGAAAATAAAAAATATTAAAAAAAATTTGCCCTTGAAGACCCCAGGCTTGGCCTCGATATTACTAGGCCTAGCGTCCCGGGCCTAACCTCGATGGACCCGGGCCTGGGCACTACGGACCCGCCTTGCTACCAAAGTCTCGAGGATGAGCGTTGGTGTTTTCATGTCCAAGTGTCGAGTTTCTAGTCCAAACGCTGATACCTAGTCATATTTTGAAAAAATGGTTTTCTATTTTGGAAAAAGAATCGGAAATCATTTTCCTGAATTTAAGTTTTGATAAGAAAATTTTTTCTGTTGACTCATTTTTCTAAATAATCCAAATGCCAGAAAATGAAGAAATTGTTTTCCGCAAAACAAATGGAGAATTAATTATACACATCACGGGAAGTGAGCAATTACAATTAATATTTTAAAATTGTGATTCCAGTATGTGCTCCGATCTACACGAATGGTGACGAGTCGTGATCTCTTGTATGGTTCATTTATTTCTAAATATATTCCATAATTGTTCACTTGAGCCATGGTGACCATGATAGATTTGATTTGATTAATCATAATTTTCATTGCCACACACAAAAGCTAGGCCACAATTAGGCGCAAAGAATCGGAAAATGGAAACCTAAAGAGAGCAACGGTTTTTTTTTTTCTTCAGTTTATTGACGCGGTTAAGCAAGTGAGATTTACATTACACGAAACCTAATTGAAATTAGCTGAAAACTCATATGTTAAATCGTTCGTACATGTTCAGATGACAACACATGTACATGTAGATATTTCGGTTTCGATGAGTTGCGAGATAATCTAGGTTACACTTGCGTTACATGAGTTAAATGAAAAGGCCGGAATGATTACAAGGATTAATCCACTAAAAAATCTCCAACTGGTACATGCGTGCCACATTTATTCTAAATTAATTTTCGTGTTATAAAAAATCTCAAATGGGTACACTCGTGATCATCTATGAGCTTTCTGTTAGTGGTCTGCCCTAGGAATCAATCAATGTTGATACTCTAATATTAGTTGTGGATTAGGTTGTGTCGGAAAAATCGACCTTCACTATACTTAGGTAGTCATAATGTCTTGCTAGAGACCGCTTATGACTTGTGGGCCAAAAGGGTTTTGAGCACACTGCTAATGTTTAGTGAACCTACAGGGTCGCACACAATAGCGAACGGATTTAATATTTTCTATGCGCCTCGATCTACTTAAGAAGTAGATTTTAATTTATTCTCTTATTTAAATTATCTATGCGGTCGTGCGCGTTATGAGATAACGATTACACGTGGGCCCAAATCGCCTGGCTCACTTCTTTTAATTCCGCTGGATAATGAGGATATATAAATAGATAGAGAATCGTTCTCTATCCAGGGTTTTCTTTCTAAAGAGTATCGAAAATCAAAAGGCGTTCAAGAAAGAAACTTCAAGATCTTTCGTTAGCACGTGGATCGTTGGAGAATCCCGTTCGTGTGTGTGTGGATACCGGTAAAGGCGCAACACTTGGGGCGCTAATCCAGACACAATCAGTTATCGATTTATCCTCGATCTGCAAAAGGTACGTTTCGAAATTCCCTCTAGATTTCAATATACACATGGATCCTGTCTAGGGTTCTATATTCCGCTGCGTTGTTTTCGTTGATGAACCCTACACTTTCATCCAATTGCCCCATCAAATTACTAACATGGAAACACAAGTGCCAAACAAATTGGATGATCGGCACGTGATGTGGATTTGATGTGAAAATTCAACATACGAATCCGTTAAATGACCTTTTGGTGAAGCTAGATTTGACGATAAACAAGAGATTGGAAAGTCTACTAATTTTTCCCTAAGAGGTCATTCACGTTTTAAAAATATGCTAAAATCCGTAATTTGGCCCTACTATTTTAGTAGATTTGTCATAGGCTCATCGGTTTGCATTTGTTGTCGATTGAGATAAATATGACACAGGTGTACCGGTTTGAAAATTTTGGTGGTACTAATCCTAATCTTAAGTAAAGGGTAAGTTAGGTTCAAATTGATTAAAAACGCTCGAACGTTATTACATCGGATCATTGAACTACTCGAACTAATGGAGAGAAGATGTAATTTTGTGTTTGGCCTGCATCAATTCAATTATTGTTTGAAACATGTTTCCAATAATATAGAGTTTGATCTTATTCGAAAGTCAAACTAAGTTAAACCCAATTGCCAGCACCCTGTATCCTATATTCTTTCATTCAAACATTGATGTTACATTTAGTCTTGTCTTGTTTTTATCGTTGTCAGATAGTAATCTCTCTGCCCATCCGTGTATTAGGTTTCTATCTTCGAGGACTTTGAGAATCACAACAACTTCATTCAAAGAGTGAACTATAAAGTGGCGAAGTAAATACCGGTCTACAATAATTTTGTGGGCCTACAATCTTTCTTAACGAAAAAATGCAAAAATAGTCCTAAATCTATTGTAATTATGCCAATTCAATCATAAATTTTTTTTATTAATTTAGTCTTAAACCTTTTGTAATTGTGTCAATTCGGTCTATCCGGCCACTTTTAGACGGACAGCACTAACGTGGCAATTTTTTATTATTTATTTTCGAATTTTTTTGACTTTTTTTCTCTCTTTCTTTTTTTTTTTCATATCTTCTTCTCCGGTCGTCGGATCAGTGACCAACTAGAGGCTGAGGCCGGCGAGTTCCAACTCTCCAGCCATGGGCGAGGTTGGCCCTCGTTGGCACTGGCGACAGCGAGTCGCCGGGCGAGGTTGAGCCTCGCCATGGCCGAGCAAGCTCAACCTCACCCAGCGACGGCGAGGTCTCGCCAGATTTGGGCGGCCTCGCCGTCGGTGGGTGAGGTCGAGCTCACCTGGCCATGGCGAGGCTTGACCTCGCCTAGCGATGGCGAGGGTGGATCTGGCAAGACTTCGCCGTCGATGGGTGAGGTCGAGCCTCGCCATAGCCGGGCGAGCTCGACCTCCCCAGTGTCGATGAGGGCCAGCCTCACCCATGATTGGCGAGTTCCACCTTGCTGGTCTCAGCCTTTGGCCGGTCGTTAGTCACAGAACCGGCGACTGGGGAAGAAGATAGGAAAAAAAAAGAAAGAGAAAAAAAATTGAAAAAAATATTTGAAAATTACCAAGTCAGTGCCGGTTTGTACCGGCCGACGTCCACGTCAGCGCTGACTAGCTAAAAGTTGCATTATGAACTGAATTAGCACAATTACAAAAGATTTAGGATTGAATTGACATAATTTCAATAGGTTTATGACTTTTTGGTAATTTTCCCTTTCTCCATTGCATATGAACAACACCATATTTCGGACTTTCTAATATGGACCAATTTAAACTTGGAATTTATCTAATGTTAGGCGGATTCAAATTACCTCCGTGGGGTCGAGACTCACCAACATGCCGCGCCATCAAGCCCTGTCTTGTTGCCGCTTGCACTGCCTATCGTGGCCATCTAGCTTAGTCAGGTTTGCCACCTTGGCTTTGCACTCTCTCTCTACCCTCCTCTGTACGTAGCTCAATGGTCGCCACGCGACAATTGAGGTTGCGACCACCCTAATGTGGCTCGAGGCGCGGGCGATGTTGGTGATGGTTTAGTGGACTAATCAGTAGCATCCGATTGAGCATTGCGAGCCCATACTTCATCGTGATGTAGCGGGTGATGCGATGCAAAGGGAAGAAAAATGGCTCTACGGGTGCCGGAGGATGGAGACAATGGTGTCTTCACGCGACGAGCGTGGAAATGGTGACGTCGATAGAGTAGGGGAAGAGGCATACCTAGATTTTGGCCGTGGCTAGTTGTCATGTTTTCTTTGCCATTGTGCATAATCAGTAAGTGACTTTGCATAGTAAATATAAAGATATGATAAAAATCGTAACTTTTGTATAATATCGGTTGAATAAGTGTTTACTTATTCAGTGAATAACTTTTGAATAAGTGCCTTCAGTGATGCATTCTAGCGATTTATCTTACTTGATTTTAAGTCTGAAGTGACTTTTTCTTATATTAAATATACTTATCGTAGATTAGCTGCTCTTGCTCTCTTTCGGTACACACTCTTGTCTCTTTCTCCGCTTCCATTACCAAGAAGAAGAAGACGAAGAGGCGTAACTGTCAGCTTGCTTTTGAATCATGGACCGCCCGATCTTGCCGGAGATTTGCGACAAAGGTGCATGCATGTATTACCTTCTTCTCGACGCCCTCGATCCCAATGCTGACACTATTTGCTAGCTCTCTCAAATGTCAAAGTCGCCCCTCTTCACAATCTTCTGGAGCTCCCCTTCTTGGAAGAAGCCTTATTTGGCTTCCATCGAGCTCCCTTGTCGAGGAACCAAGTGGTCACATTGAATGGGTCTCTCTGTTCAGGAGCCTCAATTTCTAGCAAGCTGTAGCTGCTTCCGTTGCCCTAGCCTTAATCACGACACGAAAATGGACCTCAATGACCTCCGCTCAGTTTCCTCCGGGGTTCTCGCTCACTTTTCTGCAGGTGACCTGCAATTTTATTAGAAAATTTGAAGTTAGGGTTTGTTTGTTCGCCCTAAATTAGTATAAGTTCGGAGTTTTTTATGACATGAAAAAAATTTAGAGTTTAGGTTATTTGTGTCACAATTGATAAGTTTAGAGTTTTTAGCGACACAAAAATGTTTAAAGTATTTGTATTTCAATGGGCATAATTTGAGATTTTTAGTGATATAACCCTACAAAAAATAACCCAATTACCTTCAAATTTTACATTGATTTAAAAGCAGCCCTACCGACTTACACATCGAATTTCGACCTTCCATTTATTATGAGTACATCAATCGCCAATCGATCCCGTGCCACATGAGCCGATACGGCAGGAAATATTACGCATTTCACGATCAAACTCTCTCATAACGCTTTAATAATTCTAGGGACAAAACTAGGGATGTACAAAACGGACCGTCCAAACTGGGAACCGTCGGGACTGGATCGAATCTGTCGGTTGGGTCCGGTTCCCGAGAGTGTTGATTTGGTTTAAGGTTCCTAAAAATGGAATAAGTATCCGGGTGGTCCGATTTCCGGGTTCCAAGGGGGAACCGGACCAACTACGAACTAAACACTAAGTGAACTTTATTGACAAAAATTAGTAACTGCGAACTAAATCCTAAGTGACTGCGGTCCGGTCCGGTTCCCGGTACCTTGTTCCACCTTGGAATCGGACCGAATTATGAACCGATCACCTCTAATCAAAACTTCATATACCAAATAATATATAAAATAAAATGAAAAAAAGGGAAGATGGTTAGCGCCACCTGTGAACTGCAGATAAACTAGCAAGATCGCGGGGACGACAATCCAACACGTAAGAGAGACCAAGATAAACATCTGATCCGAGGGGCAATTCCGACATCTTACTATTTCCTTTGTGGGGTTCGAGGAAAATGACGGGAAATTACGAGGAATTTGGAGAATTGAGTCAGTAAAATTGACTTCTGCTTTTTTAAATAATTAGGGGTCGTTAAAATTTCAATGACCTCCTAATTTATAATAGTTTTGCAAAAAGAAGTGAGAAAAGACCGCACGACCCCCGACCGTGCTTTTGCCATGGTCCAAACTGCGCGCGGCGCGCGGGCGGACACGGAGGCGGGTCCGGTTCGGATCCTAAAACGGGCCGGAAAAAGAGAGAGAGAGGGGAGAGAGGAGGGAGGCGAAGGTGTGAATACCTCGTTTGCCGCGAAACTCCGACCGAGTTTCTGAGAATTGGGGGGAGAGAGAGCTTTGAAAGGATCAAAGGGTTTGAAAGTTCATTTCTCGAGTTCGTTAAGAAAAGAAATTTGACAATTGGGCTCTATTACTTGAAAAATGTGACATTTCTCAAAAATATTTTTCTATATTTGGCCGAGGCCTGAAAATGAATTGAAAAATATTTTCCATCGTTTGGTAACGAAAGTCTCATTTGGTTGGAAATTGTTGATGTGAATGTCCAGTTGTCTTACATGGCATGGTTGCACTAACATAGATAATTTTTTAATTTTATTCTTTTTTTTTCTTTTTCCTTCTTCCTCCGTTGGTTGTTGAGCCTCAGTGACAGGCCACAGGCGAGGGCCAAGCTCGAGCTCGACGGCCTAGGGCAAGTTCGAGCATGTCGACTCGGGCCTATGGCTAGTTGCCGAGGCCCAGCGACCGATGGAGGAAGACAAAATAGAAAGAAAGAAAAGAAAAAATCAAATCAAATGAAACATTTTAAACTTTAAAATTTTTTTGGCCTTAATGGACTCGGGCATGGGCGTCTAGAACCTAGGCTCGACGTCGATATTATCGGGCCTAGCGTCTCAAGCCCGGCCTCGGTGGACCTAAGCGTGGTGGCCAGGGTTTCAAGCATGGCCTACATGGCCCCGGCCCTACCCTCGATGGACCAGGCCTAGGCATCGGGAACTTGCCGCCACTGCTAAAGGCTCGAGAACAAGTGTTGGGGTTCTCATGCTCAAGTGTAGAGTTTTCGGTCCAGGTGCCGAAATCTAGTCATATTTTTCGATTTTTTAAAGAAAAAAATCATTTTCCAGAACTTAAGTTTGGGTAGCAAAACCATTTTTGTTGATTCATTTCTCTAAGCGAACCAAACACTAGAAAATGAGTAAAATGTTTTTCCATTTTACATAAAACAAACGGAACCTTAATAAGTCTCGTGTACACATAGAAGATAGATTGGAAAACTCCAAGCAAACTGGTCGAGGACAACCCATTTGAAAAAGGGAACGACTTGCCTTAGCCCTGTCGGACTCGGCCGGAGCTCTCGATGAATCGGGTTGAGATGCCTTATTGAAGCTCACTCAAATGAGATTAAGATGTAGGGTTGCCTATAACTGTTAACAAGCTCATTTCCGATAAATCTTGTAAATATACTTATTTTCTACTATTACACTCAAGATATGTTTTACTTTTTTTTATTGGTAATAGCCGGTCAAATATCGTATCAATGCCAAAAAAATTAAAAGGATTGGAACTCACAATTGTATATTATGATATCGTGTTAGATTAACCATAACCTCTTCCCTGCCCTAGATATCTTTTCTCAGGGCAGTTATCATCCTTCTTTTTCTTCTTTCTTCTTTATTGTTTTTCATAATTTAATAATTCCTTTTTTATCAAGTAATTTAATAATTCTAAGGCCAGGGCTAAGTGGTAATACTTGTTGACAAGTCATTGCATAGACCGTACCCACCGCAAGTAAAGCCGCAATAGGAATGAGATATTTCTTGGAAATGGACCTCCTGACAGATCACACGAAGTGAGCAACTATAATTAATAATTTTAAATTGTGATTACAATATATGCTCCCATTTACACGAATGGTGACGAGTCATGATCTCTTGTATGGTTCATTTTATTGTTAAATACCATTCCATAATCGTTCTTCACTTGAGCCATGGTCTGACCATGATAGATTTAATTTGATTTGATTAATCATAATTTTCATTGCCACACACACAAGCTAGGCCACAATTAGGAAAAAAGAATCAGAAATGGAAAGCTAAAGAGAACAAAGTTATTTTTTCAGTTTATTGACGTGGTTAAGTACGTGAGATTGACATTAGATGAAACCGAATTGAAATTAGCTGAAAACTCTTTTATTAAATTGTTTGTACATTTTAAGACGACAATGCACGTAGATATGGCTATTTTGGTTTTGATAAGTTGCGAGATAATCTAGGTTAACTCACGTTACATGATTTAAAAATAAAGGCCAGAATGATCATACGGATTAATACCACTAAAAAATCTCAAACCAGTACAGTTGTGTTACATTTACCCCAAATTAATTTTCATGTCATAAAAAACCCTAAACTAGTCCATTCGTGACCATCTATGAGCTTTTGTCCAATATCACTATCAAGTTGCTAACATGAAAACACAAGTGCCAAACAAATCGGATGATTGGCATGTGACGTGGATTTGATGTGAAAATTCAACATAAGGAACAAATAAACGACGTTGTTTTGATGAAGCCAGATCTGACAATAAATTAGAGATTGGAAAATCTTCTAATTTTTCCCCAAGAGCTCATTCATGTTTCGAAGATATGCTAAAAGCCCTAATTTTTCCCAAAGAGTTTAGTATATTTGTCGCTAGTTCATCAGTTTGGATTTATTGTCGCTTGAAGTAAATGTGATACGGGTCTACCGATTTGGGATTTTTGATGATATTAATCCCAATCTTAAATTAAGGATAAGTTAAGTTCAATTATCTCAGATTGGACTATAAAACGCTCGAACATTATTAAATCAGATCATTGAACTACTTGAAATAATCAACTTGAGGGAAGATGTAATTTTGTGTTTGGCTTGCATCAATTCAATTCTTGTTTGAAACGTGTTTCCAATAATATAGAGTTTGATCTTATTCGAAAGTCAAACTAAGTTAAACCCAATTGCAAACACCCTGTATCCTATATCCTTTCAATCAAACAGTCAATTTGTCACGATCTTACATTCAATCTTATCTTGTTTTTATCGTCGTCGAATAGTAATTTCTCTGCCCACCCATATATTAGGCTTCTATGTTCGAGTACTTTGAGAATCACAACATGTTCATTCAAAGAGTAAACTATAAAGTGGCGAAGTAAACACAGTCTATAGTAATTTTGAGGTCAACAATCTTTCTCCATTGCATACGGACAACACCATATATCGGACTCTCTAATATGGACCAATTTAAACTTAGAATTTATCTAATGTTAGGCGGAGTTACCCTTCAATATGGACTCTCTAATATGGACCACTAGCCACGATGTTCGGTCGTGGCTAGTGGTCATGGTTGCCTTGCGACTGTGCATAATTAGTGAGTGACTTTGCATAGTTAGTATAAGGACATCATAAGTGTCATAAATTTCATACAACACTCACTTAAATGTCATAGCTTTTTTTTTTTTAATTACTTGAATTCCACATCAGTTTACTTGAGTGCTTTCGACAATGTATTCTAGCAATTCATCTTACGTGACGTTTTTAAAAAGATTTAAGTTTGAATTGACGTTTTCTTATAAAAAAAACATATCTATCGTAGATTAGCTGCTCTGACTCTCTTCTGATACACGCTATATCTCTTTCTCCAATTCCATCACCAGGAGGAGGAAGAAGAGGAGGAGGATGAGGAGTAACTCTCAGCTTGCTTTGAATCGTGGACAACCCGATCTTGCCGGAGATTTGCGACAACGGTGCATGCATGTATTACCTTCTTCTCAACACTCCCGATCCCAAGGCGACACTATTTGCTGGCTCTCAAAAATGTCACGGCACGTCTCTCTTCACAATCTTCTAGAGTTCCCCTTCTTGGAAGAAGCCTTATTTGGCTTCCATTGAGCTCTCTTGTTGTGGAACCAAGTGGCCACCTCGACTCCGGTCTCTCTCTTTTGGAGCCTCAATTTCTAGCTAGTTGTAGCTTCTTCCGAGGCTCTAGCCTTAATTCGAACTCGAAAATGGACTTCAATGATCTCGACTCAGCTTATTCTGAGGCTCTAGCTCCCTCTTCTGCAGGTAATCACCTACATCTTTATCAGTAATTTTGAAGGATGAGGTTAGGGTTTGCTTGTTGGCTCTAGCTTAGCCCCAACTTGTCAACTTGGAGCAAGAACAAAGGGCCAACGATGTAGTTTCTAGTTTTTCACTGATTGAATTTCGGCTAGTCATGTCGGGTTGAGGTATAACAAATTAATATCCCATCACCGACAGCATCCGAGTTAATCAACGTGGCACTTAAGACAAAAAGTTACATCACTTATAGTGTCCTTTTCTCGCAGATGGACCAGAGGCAAAATGTGAAATAACAAAGCGAGAGAAGAAGGAGAAATAAAAAATTATAACCAATCAGTACCGTCCGATTTATTTGTTACTTATATGTTTAGATCTTTGAGGGTAATTTTATCTAATTTCAGACGATTCTAATCTATGAAAATTTCGTGACCCAAAAAGATGTGATACAAAATTTACATGGCTTTTGCAACAAAGTGAGAGAGAGAGAGAGAGAGAGAGAGAGAGAGAGAGAGAGAGAGAGAGAGAGAGAGAGAGAGAGAGAGAGTTGACTTTGGGGGGGTGAGTTGACGTCAAAGTCGTTACATCATGCAAGCATAGATCACCACGAAGCCCCCCCGTTACCCAGCTGTTTCTTCCACCGTTCGTCGAAGCTTCAAGCAACTCCAAATAGTTTAATTTTTGTCTCTTTCTTTAATGCATATTCTACTCAAGCCTCATCATCTCCTTCGTTTCACTGTCTCTCTTCAATCTCCTTCGCATAAATACCCGTCTCTCCCTTCCCAGCTCTCTCTTGCTCTTTCCTCTCTCACTCCTCTTCCTTCACCACAACTCTCTCTCCCTCAATTTGATAGCTTTCTTGGGACTTCATCAATGGCTGCGAAAAGGTTCTTTGGCGAAACTGGTTCCGACGCCGACCCGCCATCTGAAAAACGGATGCGAGCTCGACCTTCTTTCGCTTCGTATGTTTCGATTTCCTACTTTTCTGTTCGTTTTTCGCCCTCGTTTTCTGAAAGTGAGATGGATCTGTTTTCTTTCTTATCTTCACGCGAACCTATCTTTGACTTTCTCCACATAAGAAATTTCTTCATTTCTTGACCCAGTGTGATAGGAGAAGTGGTGATGGTGAACTCCTTGAAGCACCTCTGCTCGGGTTTGGAGCCGATGCTTCGTAGAGTGGTATGGTTTTATTATAATTTTCACTTGTTGATATGTTCTTCAAACTAATCTTCTTCTTTTTTAATTAACATCCGTCATCAAGATATCATCTGTATTCTTTTCATTGTTTATCTTTGTTTACTGTAGAAAGAAATTAGCGAGAGAAGAAAAGGAAATGGATTGAATGATATAATTTTCATGTACAAGTGGGTAAACCCTAATGAATTATCTCATGCATCACAATCACCTAACTTGCACTATGAGTCTATGAGCTCATAATGAATCACTTTGCCACTTGAAACATACACACCGAAAACCCTAGACCATAACATTTTATGATCACAAGCAAAACCCTTGAATTTGTTTAGGTCTAATTGTTTTTCTATTGTTTCCTCAGGTGAATGAAGAGGTGGAGCGCAGCCTTGCCCGACGCACGCGCACGCTTACGCGAGTCCCCTCGCTCCGAATCCAAGCACTGGAACCCTCGAGCCTCGAGTTGAGGTTCAGCAAAAGTCTCACGCTGCCCATTTTCACCGGAAGCAAAATAGTAGATGTGGACGGTTCTCAGCTCCAGATCATAATCGTTGACACGAGAGGCGAGCAAGCTGTCCCTCCCACTCTTCCTAGCCCGATCAAAGTCGAGATCGTGGTCCTCGACGGCGATTTTCCGCCAGGAGACCGCACTAATTGGACGAGCGATGAATTTGATCGGAACATCGTTAGGGAGAGGCAAGGGAAGAGGCCTTTGCTTGCCGGAGAGCTGAGTGTGACCATGAGGAATAATGGGGTGGCTGCCATTGGGGAAATCGAGCTGACCGATAATTCGAGCTGGATTAGGAGCAGGAGGTTCAAGCTCGGCGCTAGGGTTTCTACGGGGAGCTACCAAGGCATTAGGATACGCGAGGCCATGACTGAGGCATTCATCGTCAAAGATCACCGAGGAGAATGTAAGTTGTTTGATTATTTTTCAACTTCTTGCACTAATGTCCATTCTTAGTTATGTATAGACATATAATCACATAATCAGTCCTATTAATACGCACAATATTATTCGTTTATTCATTTTCATTTCATAGGGTATTCAGATCAAAAAGAAACTTTCCGCATACCACATGAAATGATCAACTTTTTGCACATGAAATGCCTCTATTGATACTCACAACCGCAACCACATACACAAACACATCTTAACACTAATTCACACGCATAATATATCATAATAAAGTTTTGGCTTGCATGGTCTTTCTTTATCAGCATCTTGGGGTCTTGAAGTCCATTGATCATTATTGGATTATATATATCAAAACGTGATTCTCATTACGTGTTTCTTAAGTTCATATTCAATCTTGTTCCCACTATATAGTGTATATCATAGCTATAATTGAGGTCGGTACTTGTTAAGATTGATATCTATTACACGATACATATCACTTCAATAATAGATTAGTAAACAAAAGAGAACAAATCTCGGTCTTCAGTCAAAAGTGCCCGCACCGGTGGCATACTGAACGTAAATTTGTCATCTTGTTCTAGAAGGGTCAAATTAGGATAGATGGTCCGATCATATAACTCACATCAACAACGAGGAGAACCTGGGTCTTGCATCATGCGGGCTCCATCAATTCTTTGCCATGTCCCTGTCCAGCTACCATGAAATGTCACCATAAATAAGAAGAGATGAAGCTACCAGTCCATTGATCTGTGCCCCAAGTTCATCGCTCAAATGGGCAGATGAAATTAGGGTTTGCCTTTGTATCCCCCATTCCATATGGAGATGGTGGTCAATTCTAACATTATAAATCTGTGTAGTTTCTTTCCCTTTTCTTTGATTTATTATGGATCACGGTACGAATTAGATCATTAGGATATTAAGTGAAAAGCTTGATTTAGCAAGAGCACGATGAAGTGTCTTTTCGCTTACTGAGATGATGATATGGTGTGAAATATTCTAGATATAATAGTGCATTCTATAACAGTTGTTAATCAAATCAAACTAAAGTATATGTACTTAAAAAGCGCTCAGCTTCCTAAATCTTAATAGTTTTGGGTGCTGGGTATTAAATTATAATTAGTAAAAAAAAACGTTTAGATTGTTATCTAGAAACAAATATTAAGATTAAAAGTACCTCAAGCTTTTCATAATTCCTAATTATTATAGTATCTTTTATTAAAAAGAAAAAATAATTACCCTCTAGAATCGAAGTTTGATTTTTCTTCCTTTTTCTTTTCCTTTGGAATTGTCCAATCATGAAGGTTGCGTCATGACATCGCCCCGTGGATAGCACCGCCCGCTTTCACTCTTTCCACGACCAGTGCCCTTTCGTCGTCTAATCAAATCCCAAATTCCAAAACTTTAGCCACAAAAATAAAAAAAAAAAACCAAAAAGAATCCCAAACCCCATAATAAAAAAAATTTAAAAGAAAATAAGTCAGCTACGAAACTTGGGGACAAATCTTCCTAATTCCGCCTTTTCTATGATTCAACCATCACTTTGCCTTCGTCCTCTCGCCGGCTGTTGTAGGGCCCGGTGGGCAACGCGTTGTTTGACCATTAAATTATGCAATTTTTTTTATGGGCATTAGACTATTAAACTAAGCTATTTTCTTTTATTTAAAGACGAGAAGAGTGTGGCCGAAGCAAAGCTTTCACGTCAATTAATAGGTTAGAAGATACTTTGGTACTGCATATGCGCGTGTATCACTGCACTCGTCCGCGTCCTCCCTCTAGTTTAAAGAAAGAAAATTTAAATCGAGGCGAGTCAAGTCAATTATTGCGCAATTTAATGGAAATGAGTGCGAGAGGGGACAGAAAAATCAGAAGATGGCTTTCTTTTATTAGGTGAGTTTTTGTATTATGAGGAGAGGGTTGGCTCTCTTCCACTAGCAAAAACAAGATTAGTTAGTAGAGGGAACTATTAAGATAGACAAATCGGGGGGGATTAATCGGAAATTGAGTTAACTAAGATTAAGTTAGCAAGGAGTAAAACCATATTTTCGTTTTCTCTCTTTTTCTTTGCTATTTATTTCATTATCTAAAACTATCTTTTTTTTTATTTGGTTCTTTAAGTGTACAAGAAGCATTATCCACCGCAATTGGGGGATGAAGTGTGGCGTCTAGAGAAAATTGGGAAGGAGGGAGCGTTTCACAAGAAGCTTGGTGAAGAAGGGATTCACACGGTCCAAGATTTCTTGAAGCTGTCTGTTGTGGAACCAAATAAGCTTAGAAGGGTACTTACACTATTCCTTTTGTCTTCTTATAATTTCTCTTAATTTTCCCCTTCAAATTTTTGCTTCTTTAATTGGAGATTAATAACTTTTTATTAAAAAAAAAAACAGATATTGGGACCTGGGATGTCTGAGAAGATCTGGGATGCAACCATAAAGCATGCACGGACCTGTGAGATGGGCAACAAGCACTACATTTACCAAGGGCCCAGCTTCAGCATCACCCTGAATCCAATCTGTCAAGTGGAAAGGGCAGAGGTTAGTGGGCAGGTCTACACCCACAAGGACCTCTCAAATAGCATTATCAGGGTATGCATTTGAATCTTCTCGGATTGTTTCATGCTCTAGCCCAAGTTTTGTAGAGCCATGTTGTCTAATTTATGAGTTTTGTAATATGGCACTTGCAGCCCCATATCGAGAATTTGGTCAGACAAGCTTACATTAGTTGGACCGCATTGGAAGAGACTGAGGTTCCTTACTACCCTGAAGCAGCTCAACTAACACTAGGTACCACATAATATCTAATTTGTCTATGTAATCCATATATATATTTATATTTATATCATTTTTTTTAATACCCAGTTTGAAATACGATGTATTTAATTCAGGTGAGGTGGAAGATCAGTACCCCACACACTATCTCCTGACAGATAAAGCTTTCGAGGAGTACCTGCCGAACAACAATCATGCACAGATTGGGGCTGGTAATGATTGGCAGATAACCTCACCATTTGTGGCCGCCCCATTTGAGCATGCTATCAGGTACATCATCCCAGAGACATCGTCCTCATCTGACGGTAACAGTCTTGCACCCCCAAGGTCTTTCATGGATGGGAGGTGAATTAGGGTTCGATTGATGCGCTGAAGTCTGGTGTATATAGTCCAATCATGTAAAGGGGGGAAACGCCATGTGAGGCAAGCGGCTGCAGCTGGAGCAATGGCATACAGGAATGTCTTTTCCCCCCTTTTTGTTTTGTCAATTTTAGGCATAGGATACTGCTTTTGCTAGAAGTTAGGGAACTCAATTTGCTCCAGCTTTGAATAAGTCAATGTCAAATAGAGTTATTGTTAGTTTCAAGCAGCTGGTTTACATTCTCTTTTACCCTGAAGCTGATCAGCAACAGATGTATCTTCATCGCTAATGCTATATCTATGTGATCTCGAATAGATTCGCTTTCTTTTTGTTACCGTGGTTCTCAAATGGCATCTTCGGTCTGCTGTTCGCACCTCGTTCATTCCGAGCCCTCGGTGACGTTACTTGAGATCTTGGCAATTCTTCATCTTCATTGCGACATGCATATATCCTTGGACCACATTAAGTACCTGTTTGCCAGAAAATAACATTCTTGTCGAATGACTCTAGACCTCTAAGGTTCAGCCATTGCAGCGGACGAGTCGAGCTATGACATCGTAACTGCCATGAATTCCAACAGTAGGCTTCTGTAACGAGAGAAATCCTGATTACAGGAATCGATCCCTATGCTCCTGCAGTATTCCTACACGACAACCGAATTAGGGAACAACGATACTGCAGTATTGTACCGTTAATACCGTTCCTACTTCGATTTCTTTCTTCTATCTTGGCATCATTAAGTCTTTAGCGCATCTATTCTATTGGGCCAAATGACTTGGTTGTGTTTCCGCGCCCAGTTTGTCGCGGCCCTCCCTCGAGGTCGGGATTCGAGGGAGCGGGTTTATTGACTCGCCAAGCCGGAACGGGCGGTCCTTCAGAAACCGTGAAGGCAAGCATGTTCTGAGCCCTGCTTGAACTCCTGCAGTTGCTTGAAGTTCATACACAGTTTCGCCCTCTACTTTCATTTCGTATCACAGTACATGACCCTGGCCATTGTTGGACGGTATCGAAAAAATCAAAGTCATCCGGAATGCTCCACAAGAGAAGATCCGGTTCAGCAATTTGAGCGAACAGTCGGAGAGCATAGCCAATTGTTCCCGAGATGGCGATCGCGCCGGCAAAGACGGGCTCTCGAGGCGCTGCGCGGTCCGAACTGAAGCCTCCGACGATGAGGGAAGCCTGGATCCGCTTCAATGCGCGGCGATCCGCCCAGTTTCGCCGTAGGCTCGACCGTTGGTGCTCCGGTCGTTGGTTCCCTTCCTGATCATTACATGCGGTGCTCCGTTTGGCATGACCAAAACAGAGTCGCTTCTTCGCTGTCGCATTTCCGGATGATGAGGTATCCTAAGTGAGGCGAGGAGCGAGCCGATTATGCGGGCCGGGTCCTCCCGGCCCGGGCTCGTCTCGATCTTCGAAAAAGTTGACGGGCCGACAAATTCGGTTTAGTGGGCCAGAACTGGGCCGAAAAAGCCTAAATGGGCTTTACCGTAAAAGTCAACTCGATCTCTCGGCGTCGACCGGCCGCCGGCCGAGCGAAATTCTCGTAAATCTCTTTTAAGTCACGCATATTAGAATCGTCGGCGAAACTCGGGCGCCGACATTGTTTTTCTCAGTTGCTTCTTCCAAGTAGCTTCTTAAGGTAGGTCTATTTCCGAGCGAGCTAGCTTTGGAAATGAGATCAGGAGGTGTTTTACTTCAGCGAGAGCTCATGGTATTATTGTCCATCTGAGGCATCCTTTGTTCTGCTATGACAAATTTCCCGGTTGATCGAAACGAAACATGACAATCCAACCGTGCTGGCTAACGCCGCTTGCCGGGTGCATATTACTACTGTCGCGAGGAAAAAAGCTAGGAAGAACAGAAGCCATGGCTGTCCCTATTAGATTGCTCTCGATTCTCGAATCGTTTTAGGCATGAATCCAACCAAAACTTATCAGGCAACGCGGTTGGATGGTACAGACAAGACATTCGGGGCACGCTACGGAAGTCGACGTCGAATCGTTTCGTGGCCTTGAACCTACCCAAAAATAGAAAGGCTAAGCCCTCATACTGAAGTCAGAAGAGAGAACAAAGAAGAAATTGTGCCAACTACTTTCTCTCATCCACAGAATATTCACTCCTCAGCGAAGATGCCCAGTATGGAAGAAAATGACGACAGACAAAGAAAGGAAACATATCATAATGTGGTTATTCTCTTTACCTCACTCGTACACATTACCTCACTACTGTACATATCAGCTATCTTCAGAAGATTCTGTCTCCTCTAATGGCGCCTAACCACTGGCATTGGGCGTCGTATCGTTGCTAGTCCATTTCGCCGTGACCGAAACCGGCGAAAGTGTTAACGGATTGTTCTTTAGCAGAACAGCATCATCCGATGGATTATCCATTTCGTCCGACTTCTCCATGTCACAGCCGCGGTTTTGTATGTCCTTCAGTGTTTCCAATACCTCTTTCATGGATGGTCTCATGTCATGGCCTTCTTGCAAGCATTGGAAGCCCAACTCTGCCACCGCAGTAACCATTTTTCTAGTCCTAGAGTCTGTATCGTACCCGAGATTTCGATCTACAAGCTCGTGCAAGGCATGGCTTTGGATCTTGCTTATGGCCAGGGCTGACAGATTTATCTCGTGGCGATGCCTAGTGATATCAACTGCTGGCAGGGAAGATATGAGCTCCATTAAGACTACTCCGAAGCTATACACGTCGCTCTTCTCAGTCAACTGGTAACATTGGTGGTATTCTGGATCGACATAACCCGGTGTCCCTTGAGGAGCAGTTGAAACATGGGTGACATCAAGTGGGAAGAGGCGCGACAAACCGAAATCCGCAACCTTGACACTGAAGTTCTCGTCCAGCAGGATGTTGTTGGTCTTCACATCTCGGTGGATAACATCAGATGCGTGGAGATACACCAATGCATTTGCAGTTTCTATGGCTATGTTCAAACGGGTGTACCACAGGGGCGAGCCGGGTTTAGCTAGATCGCTGTGAATATGATCAGCCACTGTGCCATTTGGCACATATTCATACACGAGCAGGAGTCTATGGCTGTGCCGGGAGGTGCAGCCATACAGTGAGACTAGATTCGGGTGGCGCAAGCGAGTTAGTATTTCGACTTCATTCATGAACTGCTCGACTCTTTTGTAGTTGCTTTCATATAATCTCTTAACTGCAACGACACGCCCATCTCGGAGCTTGCCTGCAAAACTCGTTAAGGTTATGGCAAAAATCTTTGATGACGGGTTCAGTAATTATGGACAATTGTAGTGTTGCTCTTACCTTTGAAAACAGTGCCAAAGCCTCCATCACCAAGTTCTGCTGCCGGATCGAAATTGTTGGTGGCTTTTTTGAGTTCCTCGTAGTCAAAGACAATTAATCCATTGTAGACACTGCCCTTCTCGAAATCTGTCCTGGAGGAATAAATAGAGGACATGCTTCTTGAGACGAAGGATGACTGGTGATATTTTTTCCTCTGGCGTGATCGACGGATGTAGAAACCAATGAGTATCAGTGCCATTCCGCCTGCTGCGCTACCCAAACCTGATTTTTAGGGGAGAGAGAGAGAGAGCATATTATTAGATTCCAATGAGCAAAGAGGGAAGCATACTGTCAAAAAGTCGGAACAAATTTCAGAGGAGAGTGTAGAGAAGTGGAAGAGTAGGTCTTGAAATAATTACCTATTCCAACTTTGAGACCAATATTATTCTTCCCTGAGAGAGTAGTCATCAAAAGTGAAAAATGTGTCAACAAATTGCAAACAGATCATTCCAAAGTGTCTTAAGAGATATAAAGATCAGAGCACATCACGAGGCTATAGCTCATTCGGTTTCAAGAAAGAAAAAAACACCACGATCGCGAGTGCAAAGATTACAAATTCACCAGCTTGGCTCGATCCTCCTCTTGAAGAACTCTTCACGGATCAATTAGTGACATGTTACCAGAAGAAATTGAAAACACATGCAAATGGATATGTGGCTGATTGACTGACGAGTATAGACATTAGCTAAAATCCGAATTCTAGAGTTATCAGGGGATGAACAGGAAGACAGGGAAAAAAAATTTCTAGTTGGCATAAAGTAGCAAACACTCTGCAATATGATCAACAATGTAGTGTCAGACGCTGAGATAAAACTTTCTGTGCGACTAATTGAATGGGGAGTATGTCTCTAGACATGTCTCAAAACTTTTGGCTTTCTAAGCAGACCTACTATAGCCTTGATTAGAAGTCGTTCCGCTGATAAAAGAAGTGGCAGCTCATGTTCAAGCAAGAACTTTCGAGCTCGTCGAATCATTAATACCCAATTGATTACTGGAAAACTATTCCAGAAAGAAAGAAACATCAACATTTCCATTACTCTTCTTTCAATTCCTCCAGGTTCGTAAACGTCAAAATCTATGAGGTTTCGATAAGGTATCTTGGAACCCACCTTATCGGAACCGAGGAGATGAGAGAGTTTCATTTGCAGCAGTAAGCGTGCATAGAATCTAAGCTAAGTCGAAGAAATTGGAAAGCTTAAGGACATTATCCACAGCACGCAGAAACGAAAGATCAAGCAAAATAGTGGACACGAAAACTCAGTCAAGAAAAAAAAAAAAACTCAATCGCTCATGCATTTACCATCATTGCAGGTTAGAGAATGAGGACCATCTTGACAAAAGCAAATGAATTTATTGTTCTCGAATCCACACCGTCCCTCACTTCCCTCGCAGTTGCTGCAATTAATTGCAGTCCAGTTCAAAAGGAACCCCATCTCCAAAATCTCAGTGTATTTCATAGACGCCAAGCTAGTGAGATTTGCATTAACATCAACAGGTATACTAACTGGAGAATCGCAGGAGCTGATGGCAGCATAAAAATCCATTTCTTGGAATGCTTTATCGGGGAAGAGAGCAAAAGAATTGTGGGTGGAGTTGCTAGCACAGTCCACTGGATATGTAATA
The DNA here is from genome assembly GCA_031216235.1 of Syzygium jambos. Lineage (NCBI taxonomy): Eukaryota > Viridiplantae > Streptophyta > Magnoliopsida > Myrtales > Myrtaceae > Syzygium > Syzygium jambos. The sequence goes on from CM062221.1 coordinate 5,763,929, forward strand.
AAACCTGTCGGCTTCGAGGTGCAATTATAGTAGAAGAAGAAATCAACATCACAGGAAACGAGATTGAAAGGCGTCCTTTCGAGACTGATATTACGAGGCGGAGCACCACAGGAGTCGTGGTACTCGAGGGCATTAACCAGAAGGAACGAATGGTTCGCATAGAAGATATCCTTGATGATGAACTCATTGTCCGAGAAATTCAGGAAAGGGTACATCTCTATGCAGGTAATCTCGAAATTCGGATAGCCACAATAGGACTCCTGCACGCCAGAAATCCAAAAAGGGTAGCTGATGTTCGGGCCATATCCGCAGTTCTGAGGCGCGCAGGCCTCGTGTTGCGAACCATCCGATACAGCCTCATAGACCAAGTTGGCGAAGACGAAGATGAGGACCGACCGGCGACAATGAGCTCCGCACATGAAGCTTTGGAGATTCATTTGGGACTGGAAGGAGCAGGCAGAGGTTTGCAGAAGACTGGAGAAAGAGGCAGGAGAGTGGGTGTGGAAAGCATTTGCAGAAAAAATCTAACCGGGGTTGGTTTGAATTGGTCCGAAACTTCCCATCGCTGTCTTCTGGTGCTGGCTCAGCAACTTTGAACCAGACACCAAGCAGTGGGTGCGTTAGTCAAACACCCCCATGTAGATGCACCAACGCATCCGGGGAAATTTGGCCCGGAAAACCTTGGAAGAACAAACCAAGAAACTTCCTAGTCAAAAGGGACTTCTAAATTACAATCAGGTTTGGAGGACCCACCGACGTTTATTTGAAATGTTTGACTTTGAGGATCTACCTAATCATCATGAACAAATCCTACTAAGCAACGCTAATTAATCATTGGTTGTCTAATTTTTTTTTCCTTTCCCGATACCAAACTTTGGCGCGGACAAAGCTTAGTCGCATGTCGCTCGATTCTTATCTCACGTCCGAGTTCCCACTCCCCTGAGCGAAGTTTATGACCCGACGCGTCTCGGAAATAAATAAATAAATAATATGTTGCAAATTTAACAGATATTGACTTCACGGAGCCTGTAGTCCAAATTATGGGCTCAAATCCAACCAAAACTTTTCAGGCAACGCGGTTGGATGGCACAGACAGGACATTCGGGCCACGCTACAGAAGTTGACGTCGAATCGTTTCGGGGTCTTGAACCTACCCAAAAATAGAAAGGCTAAGCCCTCATACTCAAGTCAGAAGAGAGAACAAAGAAGAAATTGTGCCAACTACTTTCTCTCGTCCACAGTGTATTCACATCTCAGCGAAGATGCTTAGTATGGAAGAAAATGACGACAAACAAAGAAAGGAAACATATCATAATGTGGTTATTCTCTTTACCTCACTCATACACATTACCTCACTACTGTACATATCAGCTATCTTCAGAAGATTCTGTCTCCTGTAATGGCACCTAACCACTGGCATTGGGCGTCGTATCGTTGCTAGTCCATTTCGCTGTGACCGAAACCGGCGAAAGTGTTAGCGGATTGTTCTTCAGCAGAACAGCATCATCCGATAGATTATCCGTTTCATCTGACTTCTCCAGGTCACAGCCGCTGTTTTGTATGTCCTTCAGTGTTTCCAATACCTCTTTCATGGATGGTCTCATGTCATGGCCTTCTTGCAAGCATTGGAAGCCCAACTCTGCCACTGCAGTAATCATTTTTCTAGTCCGATAGTCTGTATCGTACCCGAGATTTCGATCCACAAGCTCGTGCAAGGCATGGCTTTGGATCTTGCTTATGGCCAGGGCTGATAGATTTATCTCGTGGCGATGCCTAGTGATATCAACTGCTGGCAAGGAAGATATGAGCTCCATTAAGACTACTCCGAAGCTATACACGTCGCTCTTCTCAGTCAACTGGTAGCATTGGTGGTATTCTGGATCAACATAACCCGGTGTCCCTTGAGGAGCAGTTGAAACATGGGTGACATCAAATGGGAAGAGGCGCGACAAACCGAAATCCGCAACCTTGACACTGAAGTTCTCGTCCAGTAGGATGTTGTTGGTCTTCACATCTCGGTGGATAACTTCAGATGCGTGGAGATACACCAATGCGTCTGCGGTTTCTATGGCTATGTTCAAACGGATGGACCACGGGGGCGAGCCGGGTTTAGCTAGATTGCCGTGAATATGATCAGCCACTGTGCCGTTTGGCACGTATTCATACACGAGCAGAAGTCTATGGCTGTGCCGGGAGGTGCAGCCATACAGTGAGACTAGATTTGGGTGGCGCAAGCAAGTTAATATTTTGACTTCATTCATGAACTGCTCGACTCTTTTGTAGTTGCTTTCATATAATCTCTTAACTGCAATGACGCGCCCATCTTGGAGTTTGCCTGCAAAACTCGTTAAGGTTATGGCAAAAATCTTTGATGACGGGTTCACTAATTATGGACAATTGTAGTGTTGCTCTTACCTTTGAAAACAGTGCCAAAGCCTCCATCACCAAGTTCCTCTGCTGGATCGAAATTGTTGGTAGCTTTTTTCAGTTCGTCGTAGTCAAAGATGGGCAGTCCATAGTGGAGACTGCCCTTCTCGAAATCTGTCCTGGAGGAGTAAATAGAGGACATGCTTCTCGAGACAAAGGATGACCGATCATATTTTTTTCTTTGGCGAGATCGATAGATGAAGAATACAATAATTACCAGTGCCATTCCACCTAATGCACTACCAAAACCTGATTTTTAGGGGAGAGAGAGAGAGAGAGCATATTATTAGATTCCAATGAGCAAAGAGGGAAGCATACTGTCAAAAAGTCGGAACAAATTGTAGGGGAGAGTGCAGAGAAGTGGAAGAGAGTCTTGAAATAATTACCTATTGCAACTTTACGACCAATATGTTTCTTTCCTGAGACGGTAGTCATCAAAAGTGAAAAATGTGTCAACAAATTGCAAACAGATCATTTCAAAGCGTCTTAAGAGATATAAAGATCAGAGCACACCATGACGTTATAGCTCATTCAGTTTCAAGAAAGAAAAAAACACCACGATCGAGTGAAAAGACTACAAATTCACCAGTTTGGCTCGATCCTCCTCTTGAAGAACTCTTCACGGATCAATTAGTGACATGTTACCAGAAGAAATTGAAAACACATGCAAATGGATATGTGGCTGATTGACTAACGAGTATAGACATAAGCTAAAATCGGAATTTTAGAGTTATCAGGGGATGAACAGGAAGACAGGGAAAAAAAAAATTCTAGCTGGTATAAAGTAGCAAACACTCTGCAGTATGATCAACAATGTAGTATCAGACGCTGAGATAAAACTTTCTGTGCGACTAATTGAATGGGGAGTATGATTCTAGACATGTCTCAAAACTTTTGGCTTCTAACCAGACCTACTATAGCCTTGATTAGAAGTCGTTCCGCTGATAAAAGAAGTGGCAGCTCATGTTCAAGCAAGAACTTTCGAGCTCGTCGAATCATTAATACCCAATTGATAACTGGAAAACTATTGCAGAAAGAAAGAAACATCAACATTTCCAATACTCTTCTTTCAATTCCTCCAGGTTCGTAAATGTCAAAATCTATTGAGGTTCCGATAAGGTATCTTGGAACCCAGGAGATGAGAGAGTTTCATTTGCAGCAGTAAGCGTGTCTAGAATCTAAGCTAAGTCGAAGAAATTGGAAAGCTTAAGGACACTATCCACAGCACGTGGAAACGAAAGATCAAGCCAAATAGTGGACACGAAAACTCAGTCAAGAAAAAAAAAAAAGCTCAATCGCTCATGCATTTACCATCATTGCAGGTTAGAGAATGAGGACCATCTTGGCAAAAGCAAATGAATTTATTGTTCTCGAATCCACACCGTCCCTCACTTCCCTCGCAGTTGCTGCAATTAATTGCAGTCCAGTTCAAAAGGAACCCCATCTCCAAAATCTCAGTGTAATTCATAGACACAAAGCTGGTGAGATTTGCATTGACATCAACAGGTACACTAACTGGAGAATCGCAGGAGCTGACGGCAGAATACAAATCCATTTCTTGGAATGCTTTATCGGGGAAGAGAGCAAAAGAATAGTGGGTGTAGTCGTTAGCACATTCCACTGGATATGTAAAACCTGTCGGCTGCGAGGTGCAATTATAGTAGAAGAAGAAATCAACATCACAGGAAACGAGATTGAAAGGCGTCCTTTCGAGGCTGATATTACGAGGCGGAGCACCACAGGAGTCCTGGTACACGAGGGCATTAACTAGAAGGAACGAATGGTTCGCATAGAAGATATCCTTGATGATGAACTCATTGTCCGAGAAATTCAGGACAGGGTACATGTCTATGCAGGCAATCTCGAAATTCGGATAGCCACAATAGGACTCCTGCACGCCAGAAATCCAAAAAGGGTAGCTGATGTTCGGGCCATATCCGCAGTTCCGAGGCGCGCAGTCCTCGTATTGCGCACCATCCGACAGAGCCCGATAGACCAAGTTGGCGAAGACGAAGACAAGGACCGACTGGCGACAATGAGCTCCGCACATGAAGCTTTGGAGACTCATTTGGGACAGGAAGGAGGAGGGAGAGGATTGCAGAAGACAGGAGAAAGAGGCAGGAAAGTGGGTGTGTGGAAAGATTTGCAGAAAAAATCAACCGGGGTTGGTTTGAATTGGTCCGAAACCTCCCATCGCTGTCTTCTGATGCTGGCTCATCGACTTTGAACCGGACCCCAAGCGGTGGGTGCGTCAGTCAAACACCCCCGTGTAGATGCACCAACGCATCCGGGGAAATTTGGCCCGGAAAAACCTTGGAAGAACAAACCAAGAAACTTCCTAGCCAAAAGGGACTTCTAAATTACAATCAGGTTTGGAGGACCCACCGACGTTTTCTTTGAAATGTTTGACTTTGAGGATATACCTAATCATCATGAACAAATCCTACTAAGCAACGCTAATTAATCATTGGTTGTCTCATTTCCTTTTCCTTTCCCGATACCAAACTTTGGCGCGGACAAAACTTAGTCACATGTCACTCGATTCTTATCCCACGTCCGAGTTCCCACTCCCCTGAGCGAAGTTTATGACCCGACGGAGTCTTACATTATATATATATAATATGTTGCAAATTTAACAGATATTGACTTCACGGAACCTATAGTCCAAATTATGGGCTCAAATCCACATCGGTGGGCACATAGTTTTGGGAATTTTTATGGGCCTAAATCGAAAGGTATGCTGGGGCTGAAATGAAGTCCAATCTAGAGGGCGCTTCTCAGGAGCTCCTTCTCCGTTGACCATTGACATTTCAACATGATCGTCGTGACTAGTCAGCGAAAACGACTCTCTCTCTCTCTTTCATGAAGAATTGCTGGCCAAGCAGTGGCTAAGTTGAAATTTCCTCTTGCTTCGCGCCACCACAAAGAATAATGAAAAGTAAAAGTTTTAATTCTTGTCGCGTGACGTTCTTAGATGGAGGAAGACAAAACAAAGCAGAGCGCCATCGAATTTCCAACAAAAGAAATAAGCGGAAAAGAAATAAGCGGATCACACTCGATCGAATCGAGTTTTCTCTTGACAAATTTTCGGGGTCCATTGGCCATATGATCTTTGAGGTACTAATCGAAACTAGCTCCGCAGCAGCTCGAGGTTTAGTGATTTTCGTGCATGTTCTACGCGGTCGAAAACAGAATCTCATGCGCCGATATAAACAAGAACCCACCAAATGAAGTTGAGAATGATCACCTGGGAATGCTACCTAAAGAACGTACCAGGGTGATTGCAGGTACGAGCATCGGGTCCGTCGCGGCAATAACACGTGAAACTAGATGATGGCAAAGAGGAGTTGCTACCGCAAAACCCGCCGGAAGAAGCGCACGACGAGCACTCAGGTTGTTCACTATACTGAACATCAAACCCTCGATTCAAAGCTTCCTGCAAGCTGATATTGCCTCTTTCGAGATCATCGAGCGCGCTCTGAAGAACAGGAACCTTGATGCTCTTGAGGCAGCTGGTGACGTTAAAAGGGAGCTCTCTGTCCAAGAAGATGTCTTCCACGAAGAAAGCCGACTTCCTGGAGTCGTCGTAGAAGCACTGGAACTCGTTGCTTATGTTCTTCCACGTGCCATAGCATCCATAGAAGATGCTGAGGCTCTTAATGGCTGGGGTCATATGAAAGAGGGTGGAATCCATCATGCGAGTATTCACAAACTCACGCAAGCACGTACTGTTCTTTAGATCCGTCCTTGCGATCCTCATAGAATGAAGATGTTGATCAATCTCGAGGACTCTATACTTCTGCTCTTGGTACTCAAGAATAGGGTACTCCTCCTCAGAGCACTCGACCTTGAATCCTTCAAGTCCACAGAATTGGGGTCGATCGCCTCCCCAGAAAGGATAAGTTAGATTTTCGACGGTTCCGCAATTAAAAGAGCGGCAGCATTCAGTATAGTGGACATCGTTGTCTCCCTCGCACAAAAGAACTCGTGGGACGATGAGGACGACGAGGACGAGGACAAGGATGGAGAGCGAAGTGGAGGAGAGAAGGAGAGGGGCTGCGTCACCCATTTGAGAAAGTTCACGCTCTAGTGAGTGGAGAATATTATGTGGAATGAGGGATTAGAGTTCAGAGAGGCGTGCTGAGGATGGAGATCCGAAGACTGAGGTGTGAAAGAGACGGATGAAATTAATTCTTCTAAGTATAATATAAAAAAACTATTCTGACCGCTGACTTTGACCGAGACCAGTTTCAGTCTTCTGACGTTTCGCGAAGGTGACGAGGAAGTGATGAGGAAGGAGTGGCCAGGACACATGCAAAGCAATTTCCTCCGGATTTCTTCCCATGTAGTTGAATTTGAACAGTGAAACATTTTTCTAGGTTCTCACTTGTGGAAAAAAGTCTATCGCATTTGAGGGGTCAAGAGTTCATGTTCTGAGAAGTAAAGAACAAGTCAAACCTAACTTTTACGTTAACTGACTTATCGGCTGATGCACTACTCCCATTTGAATTACTCTTCCCTGGTGTGAAAGTTTACAGTGAATTTGGAGCATCTTCACTCGATGTATTTAAACCGTTGGATCTTTGGGGTCACAGATACCGACCTTATGATCAAACGATTAAGGCAAGGAAGGTTGCAGGGGATGGGATGACGGAAGTTTTAAAACTAGGAGTCTAAATAGTAACCTGATCGATGACTGCATTTCATTAGAGGGAGGGGTATGCCCAGCAAATTGAGATTGTGAGGCTCTAGGGGGCATGAGCGAGTTGCTTTCCAATTAACAAGCAAAGGGATGGTTATGCCCAGCAATCCATCTCATTGAACAGCTTTAGCTAATTGACAACCACAGAATAGGTGAGAGTAAGCATACATACTCGAAGGGAAGCTTCCCGGAACTCGCTTTCCATTGTCGGTGAATAGGCTCCATTAGTGCAGAAGCAATTGAATCGTTTCCTTTTTCAGTCATACCCACATATTCCCCCCGATTCAGTGCAATTTTCGCACTGCGTTGTGTCGGCAATCCAGGTGATCTCAAACCCTTTGTTCAGGAACTCACTAATAGTAGCACCAATAACATTAGTACCATGATCCACGCCCTCCTGTGGTGGTGGTGGTGGTGTTGGTAGACCTGGAGCGTCACTTAGTGAAATTGGGAAAAGGACACTAAAGTTGCATATCTTGTGTAGCAGTATTTCACGGTACGTATCAAATGCAAAGTAGCCATCTCTACACAGGGGACAAGGGAACCGATCATAAAGTTGAGGGGTCGATGATGAGTTGCAACCGTAGAATAAGGTGAAATTGAAGTAATGAGAAGCGTAGTCGAAGAGACTGAAGTTTAAAGTGGTGTCCACATATTTTGGAAGACATATATCGTCCGATAAATCTGACCTCTCCACCTCAAGGATTTTTGCACTCCTATCTATGTGGATCACACGATATTCTAGGGACTCCATGGACAGGGTAAAGTTATCTCCGTCACAGTCGAGCTCGTAGCCTAGATACCCACAGTAACTTGGTTGCCTAACGTGCCTGAAAGGATAACTGAGTTGTTGATCTCCGCAAACAAAAGGATCGCAATCTAAGAACGGCTGGAATTAGCAAGAAGCTGGAACCAGGAAGTGAGTATAGAGGGAGATGAAGAAGAGCAAGGAAAGGGAGGACCACGACATGGTAAGATCCATCCGAAGCGAGATGGCGTTTGGAGCAAAACAAGGGAGGGTACATGTAAAAAGGAAGAGGATGCAAGAGGGATAAGAACAACGATGCTTTTGGGGAACGACTTGACGCCAATGCACTAAAATGAGAACCTCTTGACTTAGTCATCCGAAGACCAAGACTTTGGCTCCCGAGACAAAAGCTAAAAAGGAGGAGGAGAAGAAGGCATGGGGAAACCAGCCACGTAGCTTGACCTGACGGCTAATTGTAAACTTGACTTAGGAGGAGTTGGACTAGTATTCCCACACAACAATTTCCACACGCAGCCCCGCCTAATCAAACGAGCTTTGCCGATCTCGTTCACGATTCACTTGAGGACACTTCATAAGGACCTCAAGAAATAGTTAGCAGCGTTCTAGATAGGCGCAGGCTCATCGCCTAAGACTAGGAACAGAAGTGGGATGAGAGCCTAAAAAACTGAGGCTAACCTTCATCTGGGCGAGTTTCTCTAACTATGACTGATGATATTTGATAGGAATAAGTGCATTGATAGTTTTAAAATTTGTCGCGAAAGTGAATTGAGTTTTAAAATTTTCAAAGAGTACAATTAAGTCATCAAACTTCTCGGGAAAGTGCAATTAAGTTCTAAAACTTTTAAAAAATGCACATACTTTTTGGAGATTCATTTGAACATGATCTATAAGCCTCAATTATACATTTTGGCCTCGTATTGCGCATCATCTGACATAGCCTGATAGACTAAGTTGGTGAAGATGAAGACAAGGACCGATTGGCGACGATTAGCTCCACACATGAAGTTTTGGAGATTCATTTGGACTGGAGGGAGGTGGCAGGAAAATGTCATCCATGAAGAGAGCCGACTTCCTGGAGTCGTCGTAGAAGCACTCGAACTCGTTGTGTTTGTTCTTCAACGTGTCGAAACATCCATAGAAGATGCTGAGGCTCTTAACGGCCGGGTTCATATGGAAGAGAGTGGAATCCATCATGCTAGTATTTCCTAAACTCACGCAAGCACGAACGAAGATGTTGATCAATCTCGAGGGCTCGGTACTTTTGCGCTTGGTACTCAAGGATAGGGTACTCGTCCTCAGAGCGCTCGACCTTGAATCCTTCAGGTCCACAGAATTGGGGTCGATCGCCTCCCCAGAAAGGATAAGTTAAATTTTGGACGGTTCCGCAACTAAAAGAGCGGCGGCATTCTGTACAGTGGACATCTTCGTCTCCTTTGAACTCATTCGACGACGAGGACGAAGACGAGGATGGAGTGTGAAGGGGAGGAGAGAAGGAGAGTGGCTGCGTCACCCATTTGAGTAAGTTCACGCTCTCATGGGTGGATAATATCATGTGGAATGAAGGTTTAGAGTTCAGAGGGGCATGCTGAGGATGGAGAAATTCTTTTCTTATTCACTTTCTCCGAAGACTTAAGTGTGAAAGAGATGGATGTGGTTAATTCTTCTAAGTACAATATCAAAAAAACTATTCTGACCATTGACTTTGACCGAGACCAGTGTCCGTCTTCTGACATTTCGTGAAGGTGATGAGGAAGTGATGAGGAAGGAGTGGCCAGGACACATGCAAAGCAATTTCCTCCGGATTTCTTTCCATGTAGTTGAATTTGAAGAGTGAAACTTTTCTCTAGGTTCCCACTTGTGAAAAAGTCTAGCCCATTTGAGGGGTCAACAGTTCATGTTATGAGTAGTAAAGAACAAGTCAAACCTAAATTTTTATGTTAATTGACTATTCGGGTAAGGCATTCCGATCTAGATTACTTGTCCATGATGTGAAATTTTACGGTGAATTCTGAGCGTCTTCACTCATTGTATTAAAACCGCTGGATCTCGTGGGTTCGTAGATACTGACCTAATGATCCAACAGTTGAGGCAAGGAAGGTTGTTGAGAACGGGGTGATAAAGTTTTAGGACACGGAGTCTAAATTGTATTATGACCATGTCATAGCGAGGATGAGATGACTGCACTTCATCATATGAGAGGGCAGGGCATGCCCAGCAAAATGAGATTGTCAGGCTTTCAAATGCATGAGCTGGGCGTTGTCCAATTAACAAGCAAACCCAGTATCCGTCCCATGGAAGAACATTAGCTAAATGAAAATCAGATATTAGGTGAGGGTAAGCAGACATACCCTTTTGGTTGCAAGTCGTTGAATGGACTCCATCGGCACAAAAACAACTGAATTCTTTCCTTTTCCAGTTATACCCGCATCTTCCACCCGATTTGTTGCAATTCTTGCACTGCGATGTGTTGGCAATCCAGGTGATCTCAAAGCCTTTGTTGAGGATCTTAGTAATGGCATCCCTATCGTCACCGCCCACCCCAGGTGATGGTACACCTAGAGATTCACTTTTTGAAATTGGGACATGAATGTAACTGCATGGCTTGGGAGGTGGGTTTGGAAGGTCCACACCATGAGCAAAGTAGCCATATTTAAACTGGGGACAAGAGAACCAAGGCGGTGGAGGGATCAGCCATTGGTCGCAACCGTAAATTAAGGTGGAGTTGAGGTCATTGGAAGTGTAGTTGAAGAGATTCAAGTCTAAAGTGGTTTCTTTATATGTTTCAAGACATATATCTTCTGATAAATCCGACCTCGCCACCACAAGGATCTGTGTGATCGTATCTATGTGGATCACACGATATTCCTCGGACATCATGGACAGGGTGAGCTTATCTTCGTCACAGCTGAGCTCGTAGCCTGGATACCCACAGTGACTTTCTTGCTCTTTATGCCTGAAAGGATAGCTGATGTTGTGATCTCCGCAAGGAACAGGATCGCAATCTTGGAACGGCTGGAAGTAGCCGGAAGCTGGCACCAGGAAGTGAATATGGAGGGAGATGAGGAAGAGCAAGGAGAGAGAGGAACACGACATGGTAAGATCCATCCAAAGGGAGATGGTGTTTGGAGCAAAACAAGGGAGGAGGGTACATGTAAAAAGGAAGAGGATGCAGAGGGATAAGAACAATGCTGCTTTTGGGGAATGACTTGACCACCGATGCACTAAAATGAGAACTCTTTGTCTTAAGTCATCCGAAGACCAAGACTTTGGCGCCTCAGACAAAAGCTAAGGAGAAGGAGAAGGAGAAGGAGAAGGAGTTACGTGGAAACTAGCCAAGCAGCTTGAGCTGTTGTATAATTGTAAACTTGACATGGGAGGACTTGGACTAGCATTCCGTATCTTACAATTTCCACACGCGGCAGCCCCGACTAATCAAAGGAGCTTTGCCCATCTCCTTCAAAGATCGGTTAGCAGCGTTCTAGATAGACTAGAAACACAGAAGGGGATCGGAGCCTCAGCAGAACTGAGGCGGCTAAACTTCATCTGGACGGAGTTTCTGTAAACTTTTGCCTGATGATATTGGTATATCATCAGCCCCAAAAACAGCAACTTGGTTAAAGATCAGTGGATGGCAAAGGGCCATGGCTCCTGGGTCAAGCCGAATCGGGCCCATCTCTCGTGATTCACGTTCACGATGATGATGATGATCATGACGCGCACATCGGAAGCAATAACTTGCCATCTTTTTCATGACAGAAAATTGCTCCAGCCTCAATTATTCATTTTGGCGCCAATTCCTCCTGAGGAAAATAATGATCTATAAGCAATAATGATCTTTGGGGTTTATCGGTTAACCCCAATGATCATCGTTACCTAGGGCTGCTGCAGATCAACCTTATTAGGAGCTGACCTGTAGCATACTCGCCTTGTTTGACATCTCGGCAGTCGAACAAACCCGGACCCCCCCTGTTCTCTCTATGTATTTTTCTTCCCCAAGGAAAGCAAATATCTCAATAAAGCTTTACATCTTCTAAAGCCTAAGGGATAGATTTTAGGAGATAGAACATTTTAAGGACTTGCTCAGGTCCACGAGGAAAATAATGATATGTAAGCAATGATAGCAACAAAAGAGAGAAGACATTCTTCTGAAAGAAACCACCACCACTTTTTCAAAAGACTTTGTTCCAAGTTACAACTAATTGATATAGAACCCACTATCGAAATTGTGCCAAATAAAGAAAAATTATCCCTTCCGTTTGCTATATGCGAGTCCTTATACTTTATCAATCTCGGGAGAAAGTTCACTTCAGCTCAAGATGTTAAAATATCTAACATCGTTTGTTTATGGAATTTTCTATTCTCTTTATATGCATGAATTCTTAATCCATTTATTGATTTAAATTTTTGGATTAGATATTGAACACGGTATCATAGCCACGTTCTTTTTTTTTTTTGGTTGAGTCATAGCCACGTTCTACGCTAATTTATTTGTGGTTAATTTTATATATGATTTCTAATTTAATTTACATGCGAAGGGGATGTTAAAATATCTCATATCGCTAGTCTATTATCCGTATTCAATTCATCCACGCGATATCTTCCTAGATTTTGACGCAAGTGGCTACCGTTCAAATTTTGAAAAAGTATTGATTTAAGAAATTGACCAACCAAGTATATACTTTTCTAGTACTAGAAGCTGCCGAAACATCCAAATATGCAGAAACCAAAGCGCCCGCAACTGATAAGTGACGAGCATGGAAAAGGCAATCACAGCGAGCGGATCATTTCCCAAGAAAGAGAGAAAATGAACGGACACAAACCTCGTTCCTACCTTTGCAAAACGAACCGTCGCTGTGATTTGACCCGTCGTTGCAGAAGCACAGCAACTGATCAGCCTGGTTGAACGCGCACCGCCCGCCGGAGTGCTCGCACGCGCCGCACTCCTTCGCCGCCTCCCAGTCCAGCACGAACCCCTCGCTCATCGCCCCGGCGAACTCCTCCACCACGTTCGCCGCCGTCACCTCCGTCCGCTTCACCGCCGCCACCACCGTCTCCTCGCAGCCCAACGCCTTATCTAGCGCCGCCGCCAACTCCGGCCTCATGTCCACGAACACGTACGACCGCTTATCACCGGATTGCAAGCAATCGATGGCCCGGGCGGACTGGAAGGGCACCGCCGGAGGGGCTGTGCAGTTGAAGAAAAAGGTGAGATCGACGTTGGTGGAATTGTAATCGAGTGGGAGCGAGCCGAGCGTGAGGTTGTGGCGGGCCCTGGGGCATCTCTGTTTGGCGACGTCGACGACGTCGACGATATCGATGTCGACGAGAGTCAGGGTTTCGTCGTCGTAGTTGATGTCGGTGACCAAGTACTCTTCGTCCGCAAGAGAGAGGGTCGGGTGATCGGAGCCATGCGGGCAATCGAGGCCGAGGCCTGGGTAGCCGCAGTGCACGGGGGCGTCGCTGTCGTTCCAGAATGGATATTGGATAAGGACGTTGCCGCATAGGAACGACGATGAGACGGGGTCGCAAATGGTCGAGAAAGCGGAGCGGACGCCATGGAAGCTCACGAAGACGAAGAAGAAGAAGAGGAGGAGGGGGGACAGAGGAGGAGAGAGAGTGCAGAGATGGTGGTGGCTTGGCATTTTTCTTTGTTCTTGTCTCGGTGAGAGAGAAGATCATAGTCTGGCAATTTGGAATGGACCGCCTAAATAATAATAATGCGTTCAAAGTCTTACATTGGGACTCCTACACAAATTCGACTTTGATATTTTTTTGCGCGTGACGTTCATGTAATCCTACGCAGAAAAAAAAATTAATAACACGCTGGTTGTGACTTATCATGGTCATAAGTCGCGGGTCTAGAAACAATGTATGATTACACGAGCGTGTAAAAATTTTATGTGTCAGTCTTTACAAGTGTTTTGTACGCAAGCTCATGGGTCCTCATTTCATTTCAAGTAGCTAAAGTAGAAGATACTTAATTAAGTAAGAAGTTGGAAACTTCATTGTACCATAACTCTTTTTTTTTGTCTATTATTTATTCTCATATTGATTTTCTTTCAAAAGAAAGGCATGATTTATAGCTTGATACACCTTTTTTTTTTCTATAAACCATTTAGCGCTTGATTACACTTTTTATAAATATTTAAGGGACTTTGATTTAGTGTAATTGCTCATGATTAAATTTTATAAAAATACAATCTTTAACAATAAAATAGCAGTGGTCGACATTTTCCATGATGAGAAATAATGAAGAAGCTAACAGATCTTGTAATCCAAATCTAACGCGGAGACGAAGAAATTACCGGAGAAATCAACGGATCTTGAAATTCAAACTCAACATGCCATATTCTCTTTTACAATTTTAGTTTTCAATATGTTCATAACTTGATATAGTGTTACTCGATAGCTCGTATTAATATACGTGGCTGCAGTGAGATTAAGAGATTAATGATCTTAAATCATTGCGAATAAAATTTCATATGCAACCAAGTATTATAATGCACCGACAAAAAAAAAACAGTACTGTAATGATTGTGGTATTTTCAGTTTGACCCGTTCAAATCAGCGTAGACGCTGAACTTTGAAGTATCTTTTTCTTGCTTTCCTTTTTTTTTTAATCTTTTTGTTCTGTTTTTTGGGATTCGTTTTGGGTTTTTGCATGTGGAGGCCACCGAAGCAATTCCCAAAAATAGCTCACAAGATTACTTTTAGATATGTTTGGAGTTAATATTACGAAAAACTCCAAACTGATATATATACGATAAATTTGCTTCAAATTAATTTTTTAATCACAAAAAATTCAAACTGGTACACCTGTGATAAATTTATCAAAAACTAATTTTTTGACCACCGAAAATCCCAAACTAGTATACTTGTGATAAATTTACCATCCGTTAAATTAGATTTATAGCACGAAAAATCATAAATTGGTAAATCTGTGATAAACGGATGGGTAAAACCCTAAATTGATGCATCCGTCAACTGCCACGTATTATCCAATTTAGCAATTTGACGATAAAATTTAACGAAAACTAACGGAGGGTAAATTTATCACAAATGTATCGATTTGGGATAAATTTGTCGTATATGTATCAATTTAAGGTATTAAAGATAGGTGTGAACTTAGCATTGATTCTCTCACTTTTGTCCTTTCGGTGAGGTGATCTCCACGAAACACGACATTTGTATAGAGTGTTTATGTTCAACTTTCAACCGTCGATTAGGCTCTAAGACAATTGGTTGCAACTTAAAATGCTGATGGAGAATAGACTTTCTATTTAGAGATGAATCTCATTGGTGGGTTTCTCAAGGAAGGGAAAATTACACAATCAATCCTACATCTATTGTACGCAATTTAGTCTCGAACTTTTCAATTTTGCCAATTTAGTCCTAAACCTTTGAACGAAATTTCAATGTAACCCTTTTGATTAATTTTCGCTGGAAATTGTTGACGTGGCGGTTGAGTCATCGCCAGCCGTCCTACGTGGTATACCGCCACGTTAGTGATTTCAGACGAAAATTAACAGAAATGATTATATTGGAATTTCATACAAAGGTATATGACTTAATTGGCAAAGTTGAAAAATTTAAAACTAAATTGTATTCATAAAATAGATTTTGGATTGATTGGATAATTTCCCCTCACAAGGAATTATGTCTTTAAGAGATACAAAATTTCACATCTTGCTAATGAATTAGAGAAAACACAACAAAAATTAAAGCATGATATTGTTGTGTATCAAGACATAATCGAGGTCGAAATAATTCGAGCGTGTGGGACATTGAGATATATGAATTTCAGGGGTTATTATAGACATACGAGCATGTCGAAAACTTTCTTCTTTCTCACTTTGATGAGGAAGACGAAATTTCTTTCCATGACCCCTAAAAGAAAGTTCAATTCATCGAATTTAGAAGAATTGGCGATACATATTTCTCATAACGAAATTAAGAAAAACAAAAGCGATGATTAGACCATCTTGACAGGGTGTGGGTTCGCGGGTCTTGGTCGTCATGGTTGAGCAACCCTTGGGTCAACTCGCCCGGCCTCTTTGACGATTTGATCGTCTCGAGCGATTGATTTGCTTCCAAGATGGAGACGATGACTAATGGGCATGCGCTCTGTTTGCTTGTTTTTTTGTTTTTAACTTCAAAACTACTTTGCAAAAAAAATACACCAAAATTCACTTAACCAAACGGTATTTGCTTTGAGCAAATGCACCTTGAATCCAAGATTTTTTTTTTGGGGAAATAACTTGGCATGCTCTAGTGAGAAAGAAGAAATTAATCAATTTTAAAAGTAAATTGTAGTGATAATTCGATGCATGAAGAACCATGAAAAGCCACTTAAAGTGATTGAGGATTCGTTTGATTTAGTTTAATTTTGCATGATTAAATTTTGTGGAATACAGTCTTTCACAAATAAAGTAATGGTGATCGGTCTTTTGGTATGTTGAAGAATAATGAAGAAATTAATGGATGATGCGATTTAAATCTAACGTGAGACGAAGAAATTACCGGAGAAATCAATGAAACCCACAATTCAAACCATTGATATTTTCTTTTACATAAGGTCACAACTCAATGGAGTGTGATTCGATGACTCGTATTTATATGTGGCTACAGTGAGATTAAGAGATTATTGATCTTAGATCATTGCGAATAAAACTTCACATGTAATCAAGTACTATAATCGTTCTAAGTATTTTCATTTTGATTCGTTCAAATCAGCACAAAAAAATTAGAAAAATTAGGTCAAGAGAATACTTCTAGATATGTACGTTGCTCGAGTTGCATTATAATAAACGAAGGGCCCGTGGCCGCCGCGTTCTTTTGGATATTAAAATTAAAAAAAGAAGGAAAAAAAAAGATAGGTGTGAACTTAGCATAGATTCCTTCACCTTCGTCTTTTTCTCGTTGAGGTAATTTCCACGAAACACGACATTTAGAGAGAATATTTAAGTCCCAACTTTAAACAATTTATTAGACTCTAAGACGAATTTGGTTACGCCTTCAATTGCCAATGTGACTGTAGACTTTCTATTTAGAGATGAATTTCATTGGTGGGTGCTCTAGAAAATATTTGTTGAACTATAATGTATGCATTTCGAGAATGAATAGAGGACTTTCATGTGGTTGCGTTTTCCTTGCCATAAATGATAAGATTGCCATAGTTGAAAGGGAAAATTTTAAATAAAAGTTTGAAGTGAGCCTGTTTTCTCAAAATATTGTCATAAATCAAAATGTGTACTCATCATCTAATCAGGTCGATGTCTTATTTGAAACTGAATTGATCACTTTGGGACCTTATTTAAGACAGGGTATACTTTGAGAGTCTCGTTGGCCGGCGAGCAAACACTTTCCAAGCAGCAACCCGAAGTTTTTTTACTTTTGTTTTTTCTTTTTCTATTTCTGGAGAAGGGGGCAGCGATTTACTTTCCTTTGGTCTTAAATGAGATATATGTGTTTTGACGGGGATATTATGGACATCTAAGCATGTTGAAAGCTTCCTTCTTGCCCACTTTGATGAACAAGACAAATTTCTTTCCACGACTCTTCAAAAGAAAGCTTCCCGATGCATTGAATTCAATAAAAGTCGCGACATACTTCTCATAAAAAAAAATTGAGAAAAAGGAGAGATGATGACACAATCGTGTGCTTTATGGATATGAAGGAATATAACATACAAAAGAAGCCAAAAATAAAAAGAATAAAAGAAATTCCAACTTGAGAGTGTCGTTGTTGAGATTTAGCTTCGTTTGACGATTTAGAAACCGCGTGTGATGAAACTGAGACTTTCATATTTCATCCAAGTTTTTTTTTGGTCTCTACTTGGCCCATAGAAATGACCAACTGGGTCTCTTCACAAGTGGTTTTGGAGTCAAGGTCGTCTTTACTCAGGTCTCACTCTTTGACTTGATCACCCCCAAGTTTATAAACTCTATGACTACATGTGCCTATCTAATTTCTATTATGATGATGCCCAACGTTTGGAACTTAGCATCGTTAAATAAATTGCTGTCATCATCGAGAAGGAAACTTGTGTGTTATGTTTCACCATGTTCAACTCAATGCTCGAGTTCATGCCGGTTGAAATCTAGATGTGTGTATACTGAGTTACATCGTGTGGAAAGAGTGCGGACTCCGCGTCTCTGCTTTCTAGGGAAGGATTACGCTGCTGCCAAGTTGCAGCATTAATGTTACAACTGGGTGTTGCGGCATGCATTCATCATACGTTTTTGTCAAGTCTATAAACTGACGTAGCGTGTACAAAAATAGTTCGCTTTTAGTTTCTTACTTCCTCGATTCCTTTTTCTTTATATGAATTTTGTTTCTTCTTCTCTTACCAATTTTCTCTCTTCCACAGCAATTTGACTCGAGAGATTATGTGAATTGGACTCACATGAATGTAGGTTATTTAACAAATTTTGTTTAACATGTTATCAATATTGCAGAATCTATATCCTATATGGATAAACGACAAACTCCACTAATAACATGAAATAATGCATGTCATGATATTCCAGAGGGGTTTAATTTTCAAGGGATTTATCTATTAACCGAGTGGGTGCGAATGATTCATCTTGCGAGGTGGCGTTTACGCTTGGCACGGGCTCTTCCAAGCCTACTAATAGCAACATTAGTTTACTCATTTTTACTATTCAAATTGGTTTTTCTTTAGAGTTGCCCCTAATCTTTTTTGTGTCGATTAGAATATAGTAATATGGGGAATTCATTTTACAACAAGAGATTTGGGTTGGGGACTTAGTTACACTTAATATTTATTCCACACCATCGGTACCTTCTTTTTTTTTTCTTTCATTTTGTAAAAATAACGTATCATGAGATCTTTTTAAGCTTTTACTTTGTTATTTTCGTAAAAAAAATTAAATGTATAACTCTATATAATAAAGCAAAGGGTGTTCATACATCAAATTTAAACTAAACAATATTCAAACGAAACATAATAACATTAACGTAAAATAAAGTACTATAAAGGAAAAACACGAGCCGCATTGAGCAAAATTAATATATGGCTTCATTATTAAGCCTCGGAAAGGACCCCGTGAGTTATGCATAAAATTAAACATGTGATTAACATAGCTATGGAAATCAATTTTCCTAGACTAGATGAAACAAAGAATGAAGTTTTGAACCAAATAAAAGCTAGACTAAGCATGTATTAACTAAGTCCTAAAAATGTGATTCTTAACTAAAAGCAACTTTTTTTTTGTTAAATTTTCCCTCATAACAACAAGGACCTAAATATAAATCAAGACTAAGGGCGTACATAATAACCATTTTGTTTTTGTCTAGAACTAGTATTTTGTTTCCGAGAACAAGTTTGGAACAGAAACCCGTTTGGTAACGCAATTCCTTTTTTTTATTTCTGGAATAACTTTTTGTTCCAGAACTGGTTCTGAATCAAAAATCATAACAAAAAAAAGTAGATTTTCTATTTCTGGACAAAAAATGAAAACCATTTTTAAAAGAACCTATCTTCTCTCTTCAAAACACATCTCTTTCTAAATTTGGCCCCCGTTTGACCTAGTCAGATTGGTCCGAACCGATTCGATCCAATTCATTCCCGACGGGAAAATAAAAAAATTCTAAATTTTTTTAAAAAATCATAAAAAAATTAGAAAAATTAGAAAAAATAAAAAATTTAGAAAATTCATAAAAATTTAGAAAATCAGGAAAATTCCTAAAAATCTCAATTTTTTTTCAAAAAATCCATAAAAATTGAAAAATTCCAGAAAATAAAAAAATTTAGATTTTGGGAAAATTGGAAATTTTGTGAATTTTTTCAAAAAAAAATCAAAAATTTTAGAACTTTATAGAATGGCTTAAAATACCTGTGGTCACCCACTTTGAGTGAAATTTAAATTTTTTGAGGTGCCCAAATGATATTTTTGAGGACTCCTTAATTTAGGGATTTAAAAGGGGTTTTAACCTCTAAAAAACCCTAAAAGCGGTTTAACCCCCAAAAGGGGTCTTTACCCCTAAAAAACCCTAAAACCCTGAAAAAGAACACAATCCTTTGAATGAATAAGCCTTTAGGGCTTTAATAGGGTTTTGGTGTTTTGATTGATTTTCATTTTAGAGACCATTTCTAAAAAAATGGATTTATGTTCCGGGAATAGAAATTTGTGTTATTGTCAAACGGGTTCATGTTCCAGGAAATATAAATTTTATGATATTATCAAACGGATTTCTATTCCAGAAATAGAAATTTTTGATCGTTATCAAACGAATTTCTTTCCTCGGAAACTTGTCCTTGGAACAGAAATAGATTTTTTTATTTCTATTTTAGGAATTGTTTCTGGAACAAAATGGTTATCATTCGCGCCCTAAATGTAATGCTCCTAAAAATGAACATAATGCTGGAGATTGAACTAAATTGACTACCAACTCACGACAAAGTGAAGGGGCATCCTAGGACCATTGAGGATCCCTTTTAACGCTGAAATAAGGCATTGACGCCCGCTTTCCAAACCTCACGGTCTATACATCGGGCATTAAGTTCGCTTTGAGTCCAAAAATTACATGAAAATGACTCCCGATTAACTCGACACAACCCTGGACCATGGAGACCCGCGAGAGTCGCTTTGGAGCTTGTCTTATGGACCTGTTTCGTCGAAACTGAATCATCGACGAAATATCTTTAATCGAAATTCGTTCTTTGGCTTTTTTTTTTAAAGATTGAGATAGGTTCTGTGGCGACTCCGGACATGAGTTGTATCAATGGAACACAAGGGACAGATGTGCTTCAATGGAGTTTAATCAATGATGGATACCGATGACATAAAAAAGCTTTGTCGGAATTTAATCGACGACAAAGTGCGATAATAAAGATATAACGTCGGAATTTAATTGACGAAGAAATCTAAAAACTACAACTAAGATACATGCCATAATTTAATCGACAATGAGATATTTGAAACTACGTCTAAAGTACAGGAATTGAAAGATATTTAAATTGTAGAAAAATAACGATAAAGATAAATTTGTGAGAATGTTGAGTTCTGTGATTGATTGAAAGAGGCCTCTACAAAAAGGGCACTTGGGGTATTCATAACCCTCTTCAAACAGTTACAAACGTTGGCATACATGACGGATACTAAATTTGAAAGAATGAATGTTTCCTTAATCCTTTTGGTGGTTATTAGAAGTTACTTCATGAACACTTATCCGAAAGAAGTTACACAAATCCTAAATTAACCAATATAAACATAACCACCCAATGGTTATCTTCGTGTTGATTGCTCGCTATCGATATCAATGGCAAACTTCCAGAATGTCGTAGATAATTTCCCATTGTGTTGTCGATGACTTCACTAGCGAGTTGTCAATTCCTTTCAAGTTACGATAATTTGGTTCATAAATGATCAAACTCTGCTCCCTTCAACTATATCTATCACTTGTTGATAATAACAAAAAATTAATCATTTTTTGGTGTAAAATATGCCCATTTTATAACAAAAATTGCATAATTTATTGATCATTCGATTCATTTAAATTAAATAATCATGAGTCATTATATGCCCCATTATCATCGGCAAATTCTATTTTTCCTTGTTAAATCTTATCTCTTATCTTGGTCAAATTCATCATCTGACACATTTTTCCATGAAAGTTACGTTTTGTGTAAAGTCTTCACGTGGCCCTTTTTTTATGTCCTAGGTAGTTGCTCATACTTAGACACCTTCATTGCCAATTGAAATAAATCGGCAAACATTTGACCTTCAAAATTTTCTTTAAGATTAAATTTCAATCCATTGAAAGTGAAATTTGCGAATTCCTTCTTGAGAGTGAAGTAAGACATCTATTTTTAGCCTTTATGAATCTAGCAATAAATTGATTGAGGGTGGCCAAATCAACAATTTACATCTCAAGTATCATTCTATAAATTTGAGAATGGAATTGTTTTTCCATTTTTGCCCAATTACATACCAAATTAAGTGGTAAATCAATGTACCGGGTAAAAGCAATTTTCGACAAAGACAAATGAAATAACCTAAGTCTTAAAAACTCATTTGTTCTACTTCTCCGCATTGGCTATAAATCGATCAATGTGTTTAATAGTTCACTGTTCATCTTCGCTAGTAAAAATGGAATGTTTAGGATTTCAAAACCTCTTGGAAAAGGCTGGTTATTGACTCATTCATCATGTGGTTTTTCCTAAAAACATTTATGCTCCAATCGTTGTTGAACTTCTTCGACAAATTGCACTATGTTCAACTATAATTTTAGTTGGCCACTTTGCCCCCTAGATGTTAAATGGTTGTCTTGCCAGATTAGAAATGTTAATCGGCATGTTAGACCCAATATGAAAATTCACATTACTGGCCTTACATCTTTAACATTTAGCAATTGACTAGTGTAGACCAGTGTAATTTGCCAAATTGTTGTTTCCAGTTATTTTGACCAACATTGGTCCGATTATTCTCGGTATTGTGACATTGATTGGAAGATTTAGGCCTTAATTCTTATAGAGGTTCGTTACTCTGACCAACATTATTGGCATCAATAAATGAAGAGGGACTAAGAACATACCCTGTTACCACTGTAGTAGATAATGGCGGTTGATTGGACGATCTTGGCCTCGAGAAAACATCATTCATGGCATTGATGATGATCGGCTTCATCAGGTTTAAATAATCTCTTCTTGGTGGCCAACATATGAGGATCTGGTGCAACTTTTCTTGGTTGTTCTTTAATGGGACATCCATAAAGGTCTACCCCCTCACGTTGGTCTTCTCCTACTGCTTAGTTAACGGCTAAAGATTCGGCGTACACCTGTCAACTGCTATGTGTCATCTAACTCAGCAATTTGACAGTAAAATTTTAACGAAACCAACGGGAGTAAATTTGTTAAAGGTATACCAGTTTGAGGTTTTTAGTTGTCAGAAAATTAGTTTTGAGGTAAATTTGTCACATGTTTATTAGTTTGGGATTTTTTGTGGTATTAACCTATAATATTAACATAAAATAAGTACGACAAAGGAAAAACACAAGCTGTATTTTTCAAAATTAATATACGGCCTCATTATTAAGCTCCAGGAAGGACCCCGTGAGTTATGCATAAAATTAAACATGCGATTAACCTAGCTACGAAATTTAATTTCCTAGATTAGATGAAAAAATTGAAGTTTTGAACCAAATAAAAACTAGACTAAGCATGAATTAACTAATTCCCAAATATGTGATTCTGTGCTCTATTTGTTTCGCGAAAAATATTTTCTGCTGTTTGGCCCAAGGAAAATAAATGGATCAAGGAAAACAATTTCCGTCAACAGGAAAAAGTCCTTTAAAATAGGGGAAAATGGCTTTCGCTTTTTAAAAAACAAAAATTATTTTCCCACTTCCTGAGACAAAATCCTAGCTCCATTCCTCTCGATCCATGCCTCCTCCTTCCTCCTCTTTGCCTTCTCGCTCATCTCTCTCTCCCTCCTGAGCTCCTCCTCCTTGTCGTCTCGTGGTTCTCTTCAGTGATCTCCTCAGCTCGAGAGGTGTCCACGTGGATGAGGCGAAGCCTTGACTCGGTATTGAGGGTGGAGTCAATGCCGTCGTCAATGGAGCTGAGGCAGAGGCAAGTTAGAAGGGGTGGAGGCGGTGCTGGGCAGTGCGAGGGAGAAAGGTGACGGAATGGTGGAGGACGGCAGAGGTGATGGTGTAGTCGGAAGAGTTGAGGCGGCTGAGGGGGGCGACCTCGACGGAGGAGATGCTGGTGAGGGAGTACTTCTCGTGTCCTCAATGCAGTTGAGGGTGACGACAAGGGGGAGGGCTGGTGAGGCAACACTGTGAGGGAAGATCCGGCCATTATCGTGGTGGTGATGGTTGGCAGGGGCGAGTGAAATTAGGGTTTAGTGCTTGAGAATTTGGGGCATTTTTCAAGTCGATGAAGATGGTGGTGGTGGTAGTAGTTATTCATATCTAGTTCGACGCAAAAGCATTCGGATGCGCGGGTGTGGAGCTGCTTTTGACGCAAAAGCGTTGGCAAAAAAATAAAATGTAATCCTTCAATTATATATGTACATTTTTATACATGGGGATGAGCTCTTAACTGGACAATAGAATTTGGTTTTTTTAAAAGAAAAAATTCTTTTCTTTTCCAAATGACAAAAAATATTTTCTTTTTCATTTTTAGGTCTCAACCAAACATAAAAAACATATGGTCATTTTCCTGGAAATTTTTTTTCAAAAATATCACATTTTCCACGAAACAAACGGAGCCTTATTTCTGGCATTTGGTTTGCTTATGCTCCGTTTGTTTCGTGGAAAACATTCTCTTCATTTTCCGGCATTTGGTTCGCTTAGGAAAACCAGTCAACGGAAAATGTTTTCGTAGTCAATGAAACACATATGCTTAGATTCAGGAAAATGATTTCCTTTTTATAAAATCGGAAATCATTTTCCAAAATATGTCTAGATATAGACTCTTAGATCCGAAACTCTACGTTTGGGCATGGAAACCTCAATGCTAGTTTCCAACGTCCAAGACCAGTTTTTCGTGGCTCGGGCCCAGGTCCATCAAGGTTTTGCCTGGGATCTTGGTGCTCAAGTCCAAATCCCTGGTGCCCGCGCCCAGGTCCATTAAGGCCGAGTCTGGGGTCCATCAAGGGCGGGCCTGATGCCTTGACACCCGGGCTTGTGCCCATAAAGGCCAAGCATGGGATACCATTACTCGAGCTTGGATCCCCCATACTTGGGCCAAGGTCCACAAAGGCCATGCCTGGTCCATCGAGGTCAGGCTCGAGGCCCTAGTGCCCACGCTTAGGTCCATTGAGGCCGTGCTCGGGACCCATGTGCCTATGCCTCAATCCTCGACACCCGGATCGGTGTCTATTTAGGCCAAACTTGAGACTCTAGTGTCCGTACCTGGTTCTCCCCGGTTCTCCTGGTGGCTATGCGCAAATAATTAACGCCCGAATAGTATATGCCTATTACTAAAATCAAAATAGATTTTCCATACCAAACGACAAAATATTTTTCAATTTATTTTAGGTCTCAGTCAAATACCGAAAAATATTGTCATTTTCCAAGAAAATGACTTTCTCGAAAGCATTTGCTAGAAATGCTATATTTTCCGTGAAACTAACGTGGCCTTAATTAAATGCAACTCTTTTTATTTTATTACTGTTAATTTTTCCATCGTAACAACAATGACTTAAATATAAATCAAGACAAAATGTAATGCCCCTAAAAGAGATGATGCTGGAAATTGAACTAAATTGGCTACCGACATACGGAGAAGTGAAGAAAAAATGACCGGACACGTAAGGGGCGTCCCGGTATACAGTCCCTACATCGAGCATTAAGACTCCATTTCTCTCAGGCTAATTCCAAAAAAAAAAAAACACACACACACACACAAATTTTACCTTGAGTGACAATTTTAATTCGAACTTTTTTTGTCTCAATAAAAAGCACCAGCTTTTATTCGAGTTCCAAATCTGGCCCTTGTGATGTAAAATTTTAAAATTGTTCGGGCGAGATTTGGAATTTAAATAAAAGTTGGTGATTTTTTTATGAAACAAAAAAAGTTTGGATTATAATTGCCACTCAAAGTAGAGTTGATGCTTTTTTTTGGAATTAGACCCATTTCTCAAACAGTCACCAATGTTCTCGGGGCGCCTACGGACCATTTGGGCCATGAAAGATCAACACGAAACTCTCCGAAGATGGACAACAAGCATTAAGGTTTGCTTTGAGTCCGAAAATTACATGAAAAGGTTGGAGACCCGCGAGGGTCGATTGGGAGCTTGCCTCATGGACAGCGACATGTGACCATGTAACACCTCATATGCGAGTAAAAAATCGGGCCGGAATGTCTAGAAATCGAAGTAAACCAACTGCTATGCATGCATACATTAACATATACGCAAATGTGATGTAAATGCGATCTAAAACCATGGTAAGTAAGAACAAAAAGATGCTCGATAGAATTTAAATACGAGCAAATGAGATGGATTTAAACACAAGAACGGACACAAATGCCACGAAATACAAAATGGAATCGTCGTATACTATCCTTAAATAATCACTAAATGAGCTGAAATGACATGAGGAAACATGAATAATTCAAGAAAGATGATGAGGAACTCACGGGTTTGCAATGGGATATGTTAGGATTTAAAATACTGACAAGCATCAACCTTAAAACAAACCAAAATATAACTTTTTTTTAACCAACATAAAAAAAAAAGACTGATTCTACCAAAGATAGCGTTGCTCCTTAACGTGAAAACACATACGTCTCCTTATCAAAAAGGAATTCATTACTCCGCAAGATCGAGACTTTTTTCTCTCGTATTCGACTTTGAACTCCGGAGTTTAAGCTATAATGATGATAAATTGTGGATATAAGGATTGAAACAAAACAAGTACATCCATCTTACGTTTAATACTTCCAAGATCTTTCGAATCACGGCAACAGATAAGAAATACGTGGAATAGAAAATTTTGAAATTTTTATCATAATGAAGAGTGCAACCTATTTATAGGTTTTACGAGATGGTTATATAAGGTAACATATTAGATATGTATAATCAAATGGAGATGTGAAGAGTATCTTAGATATACGCATCATCATAAAAGATATGGAAAATTATGGAAAATATCGTCTAACCTACATAGATGGGGATAGAGAGAGAGGGGGGGACGGCCGAGAGCTGGAGGGAGAGGGGAGAGAGAGAGTAGTGAGAGAATATGTCCTTTAAAACCCTAATCCCTTTTTTCCTTACATAGTTCAAGCCTTTAAGCCAAATGTTCGGAAAAAGATTAGGGAAAAAGCTGGGCTTCAAAATAAGGCCCGTTCTTCGTGGTTATATTATTATTTCCGCGAGCCTAGTTTCCCTTTTTTTTAATTATTATATTACATTTTTTTTATTTTAACTTATCATTTTTATTTGTTATTTTTGTTATTGTCTAAGAATTGGATTACCCATGCCGTAGTAAAAATTCTAAAATCACAGTGTCCCTAATCGTGATGAGGTGTACCAAGCAATGTGAATACTAAATGATATGGGGCCAATTTTTTGGGTTAGGGGGTCGATTTATGTCATAATTTAGATCCCTGATTTCGATATAATGCGATAGAGACCCATATGTGAAAATTCAGGTGTCAATAATGCACTTTTCACTTTTTTTTTTGCGTCTTGCTTTTAGAAATTCAACCTAGACATTTGATCACAAATTTATTAACAACTCAATAATCATTAATTTTGCAGTTGCTTTTTTTTTTTCCTTTCAAATAGCCTGTTACAAACTAAGTCGGTCTCGTATAATTGATATTGAATAACCCCAAATCGAGTCATTACTCTCTTTCAGAGGAGAAGTTTCACATGGACATGCCGCGAGCAATCTTGAGGGTGATGACAACAATAGTTTGGGAGGAAATTGCAAGGCGTCAACACTTCCTTTTAGCATCTCCACAACTGGGGTCATACATGGTCGAGCTCTCGGATCAATTTGAATGCACCATAAACCAATAACAATCATCTTCTTTGCAATTGCTTCGTCCTCCTCATTTGTGATTCCGCGTAGCCCAAGCTCTTGTCAGAGCTCCAGTCGTTGGTGGACCCAATGAGGGAAGTAAGTTTCGCTGGTACAACCTACCGTGACTTCAATGTTTTTCCTCTTGCCGACCATCTCCAAAACCATCATACCGTAGCTACAGACATCCGATTTGTGAGAAACCCCTCCAATGTTCCTCATGAACAGCTCCGGAGCAATGTATCCAGGGGTACCCCGGGCACCTAGCATTGAGACAATGCTCTCTTGTCTCGAGCATATTTTGGCAAGACCAAAGTCAGAAATCTTGGGACAATAGTTTGCATCGAGGAGAATGTTACGAGGCTTTATGTCAAAGTGCATGATCCTCGTGTTGCAGCCTCTATGCAAGTACTCTAGCCCGTGAGCTATGCTAAGGGAAATCTGGTACAATGTGTCCCAACTCAAATGCCGATCTACCTTCAAAGTGTTACTTCTGTTGAATATGAACTTCTTGAGTGATCCGTTGGGCATGAACTCATAAACCAAAGCTCTTTTGCTTCCCTCAAAACAGAACCCCAGAAGGCTAACAACATTGACATGAGAAGTCCTGCTTATGCTCGCAACTTCATTGAAAAATTCTTCTGCATCGCCTTTCAGTTTCTTAGAATCTTCACCGCCACCAGGTGACTGTCTCCAAGCTTGCCTTTGTACACACAGCAATAGCCTCCCTGGCCTAACTTTTCTTCGAAAGAGTTGGTCATCCTCTTGATGTCTTTGTAGGTGTATCTTCTCGAAGAGACGAGTCCCTCGATTTTCATTTCGCCATCGAAGTGTACGCTCCTCTGCTTTATCAAAGCTTGCATTAAGATAAGGGTGACCACAATTCCAACTCCTAATGCCGCCATTCCTAATAAAACGAAGAATATTTTTGAGGGAAGCAATCTCACTTCATCACTTCGTCAAGGCTTCTAAGATTATATTGGAAACATTATTCCATTAGGCAATGAGGGAAGCATACTGTCGAAAGGTCAGAACAAATTGCAGAGGAGAGTGTAGAGAAGTGGAAGAGAAAGTCTTGAAATAATTACCTATTCCAACTTTGCGACCCATCTTTTTGTTTCCTGAGACAGTAGTCATCAAAAGTGAAAAATGTGTCAACGAATTTCAAACAGATGAAGTGTCAAAGAGATATAAAGATGAGGGCTCATCATGAGGTTATAGCACATTCAGTTTCAAGAAAGAAAAAACACCACGATAGAGTGAAAGTATTACAATTTCACCAGTTTGGCTCGATCCTCCTCTTGAACTTTTTTCGTGGATCAATTAGTGACATCTTTCCAGAGATATTGGAAACACATGCAAATGGATCTGTGGCTGATTCACTAACGAGGATAGAAATTAGCTAAAATCCTGAATTCTAGAGCTATCATGGGATCCACTCGAAGACAGGAATAAAAATTTCCAGCTGCTATAGAAGTGGCAAATGCTCTACAATATGATCAACGATGTGATATAAGAGGCGAAGAAAGATATAAACTTTCTATGGCACTCATTGAATGGGCTGTATGTTCTAAACATGTCGCAAGTCTTTTGGCTTCTAAACGGACCTATAGGCTTGATTAGAAGTCGTGCCATGGATAGAACAAGTGGGCAGCTCATGTTCAGGTAAGAATTTTCAAGCGTCTTGAATCGAAAACACCCAATTGATGACTCCCAAACTATTGCAGAAAGATAGAAACATCAAAATATATGAGGTTCTGATAAGATATCTTGGGACCCAAGAGATCAGAGAGTTTTGTTTGCAGCTTAAAGCGAGTCCACAGTCACTTTTAGGAAGGTATTTTCAAAATTATTCATTTTCCACGAAACAAACGGAACATCAGAATGCTTATATTTTCAAGATACTGCAAATTACTAATCTGTTGCTTTTTGCACATTTCACACTAGAGAAAAAGCGCAACAAATCGCCTTTCGGTTTGTCTAAATGCGGTTGTTTAACTTAATGAGCGTCCAGTTAACATTATTCAAATTGCTTCTAATGCAAGGGTGACAGTGGGTTATCCCTACAAGTCTGCATTTATAAGTGAAACTCCACCGGAATACGTCCAGAAATTGGTTGGTTCTAAACATGGGAGATCTGTTAATTTACTTCGCAATGGTGCATTAAGCAGAAAGTGATTCGACTAGAGGCATTTCAGAAGTACACATGTTGTGAAATCAACGCGAAAATTGACAAGATCTTGCTATTAAATCAACGCAAAAGCATTGAAGAAATAAACAAGGAAGAATAAGGATACCGAAAATTTACGTGATTCAGTCCGAATATCTTTACTTATTTTATGAGGAGAGCCAATAATAAATAATTCATTACAATCGGATACGCTCAAGTGTTTCGCATATCTAAATTAAAATCAAATCCAAAAGTGCAAAACTTAATTGGATGTAAAAGTCACGGCATAAATCACCGCGTGTTTAAGCCCAAAGCGATATGTCAAAAAAAAAAGCCCAAAGCGAAACCCTTCGCACAACCAATTCAAGAATGTCCGTACGTTCAATCTTTTGTTCTTTGTGCGGTGTCTCAATTTCTGAAGCTATTTGGCTTCTCTAGGAAAGAAAAGGAAAAAGAAAAACCTTGCTTATAATTTATTTTCTTTTCTCTATCAACTTCCTGACATCTTTTCTCTAACCAATTCCTGACCCCACACGCTTTCTTTTGTACAACCAAAAAAGAATGTCCCCAGTAGGCAATTAAAGTCCACAAAATTTGACTGTGAAAGTTCAGCGCAAAAAGCTACTGGGCCTTGGCGGCCTGTCATGTAATTAGACAGGCTCCATCAATGCATTATCTATTTTGACGTGTCGATACCAGTATCCCCATTTGCCCGAGTTGAATTTATGCTATAGTCATGAAAAGACTCATAGTATAAGGTGGGGATAGAGCAGCCATAAGATGTACAACTATACCTCCCTAAAGATTGAACCTATGTTCCCATTTTTGACTGTTTATCAGCACAACTCAAGGTCGGAGCCCACAAATTGCCCCGGTGAGGACAAAATGATTGAACAACTGAAATGAAAGCACCGCGAGTTTGATTAATAGAGTTTGAATAATAAGTTATAGGGGAAACGTTGACAGATAGTCCAATGCATTCTGCTATGTTTGAAGAAAGCACAAAATACTTAAAGAACTGAAAAGGGCTCCATAGTTGATTGCTATTGCTTATGATCTTTAATCTTATCTGTTTAAGCTTGATCTGTTTTCTTGGTTTTTTTTTTCTAATAAAGAACCTGCAACTAGTCTAGCTAGGCGGAATTCGACCTTGATTGATTTTGCGTAGCTTAGGCTCTCCTGAAATCATGGTGGCTTTGTGATGTATTTGTATGTTAATGGGGTTAATTTGAGTCAATTTGCCCTCTTAATTTGATGCGACTCCAATTTTTCTTTAACTAAGTCCCCTGATACTCGACATTAATAAAAGAAGATGAGGCAAGAGAATGACCGCTGAGTCTTTGCATACCCTGTACGATTTATTCATCGATACATGGAAAGATCTCCAAGCAAAAACAGTTTATTTATGAGTGGAATGAAGTTAGATCGCACGCAAATTAGCTTTCCTAGATGCTCATTTATTCTTAGTGGAGATGCCGGACTAATGTAATTGCATGGCAATGCTTTACGTAAGTTTGTCAATGTTTGGGAGCCTGAAGAGAGAGGTCCTCGCGACGATCCTCGTGAGATAGCGGCGGCATTATATTTTTAATTTGGTTTGCTCTCCAGTTCTCATTAGCCGCGCAGACCGGATGTGCAGTGTAAGATTCTATGCGGAAGAGAGATTGTATCGAGAAGATGAGTGAGGGATTGTAATTTTTTGACATAGTCATGATTTTAATCGTATTATATTTTTCCCCAACTTTGCTCCTCCGACTCACCATTCAAAATTTACCTACCACCAAAACCCACCTGTTCAAAAAAAAAAAAAAAGGCAACCCAGATCCTATTACTTAGCCCCACCGTCCCCAATTGCCGTGTCTCGAGCTCGCGTCCATCACCACCCAGATTGCGGCTGTTGAACTTCGACGTGGAATCTAGTGGCCACGATGAGCTCGCCAGATCGCATGGCTTTTGAGCTCGAAGGCCCGCGGGCGTTAGTGCTGCCTCTGTGCTTATGGCCACGGCCTCGAGTGCGACTTTCGAGCTCTAGTGTAGTGGCATAGAGAGAGAGAGAGAGAGAAGTTGACACTGGTGTGGCGGAAGATAGAGCCGATGGGGATAAAAAATGGGGTTTGGGGTGGCGCGGAGGGGGTAGTTTATCTTTTCAACTAGGGTCTTTCTCTATTTATTTTTTCCCTTTCTGAGAAAAAAAATGGCATGATGCCATACTTACTTATACGCCATCTGGTATAATAATTCTCATTTGCACACGTTAAACTTGCTTCTTCATATCTGAGATAATCAATAAGGTCGATGGTATATGATCCGTGGCTTTCTCACAATCCTTTCTTGAGAAAGCAAGAATTCGTAAAGAGAAATAACAGAAAAAAAAAATCTAAATACTCTTGCACAGTGAAATGCCATGTAAGACATCAAAAGGCTCCAAAAATAATTAAAATTCGATATGGGAGGTTATTTTCTCCGACCCAGGCGCTCGGTCACGCGGCCTGGCCTGGCTGGTTGGGAGCCCTACTAGTGGATAGTGCCATTTTCATACATTTGCACCAATTCGGGACTTGATCCGGGTTGGTTCTTGCTCGAAATTTGCCCTAGACACCGAGACAACAAATTTGATCTCTTTCAGACTGAACATGACATGCCACAGTAAAGTTACTTTGTTTTTCAGGCTAAAGCTAAGCTCCTAACAAAATGTTAGAACGTCATTCCATGCAGACAGGAACATAAAAAATAGTCATGAAAATGCAAGTTTAACTATCAATTTAACTATTTCATGAGACACTTTAGCATAAGTTAACTTTGATAACAGTAAGACAGAAATCAATGTCTTAATTAAAATGCGGATCTACCATGAGCCTAGGACTCTTAGAGAACATTCGGTTGATAGCGCTCTATTGTCAAGCAAGAGGAGTTTTATGTCTCGAACGGTTTGCGAATGGACCTTGTGATATACGGAGACGGAAATGTTCATTTGGAAAGGAAAGCAAATGTGTTACCGCAGAAACAACACCAGCGAGAAGAGACAAGCTATGTTTTTCTAGTGTTGTTTGTCATCATTAGCAGTATGATCACCTAACTTAAATAGAGATGAACAAGCAACTATGTTAAAAAACTTCATTTTCGAAAGACGGAAAGATCACTCGATGCATTGTTTTCAGGGAAACTAGGACACGACCTAATTCAAATACAAAGGTAAAAACTTACATAGACCTGGCAGATCCACACTGAGGCCAATGTCGATCAACGACAATAACAAATGACAGCAAAAAAAAAAACCAATCCTGCCATTACTCGGAAATGCAGAATGAGAGAACCTAAATTTTTCGGCAATTAGACAATTTTTGAAAACTGGCCTGCACAAAGTAGTAGCATGTGATAAGCAAGCTCCAACATTTGGTGATAGCCAGTTCCACATAGCAACACCATCCCTGTCGCCATTGGGGGTTGATGAATAGAACAACCGGAGTTACCTGTAAAACCGTGGTGTATGACACTCCGAAGTTGATATACAATGTCTCTCTGTCTATGAAACTGTCTTCTTTAGCTTTCGTGCATGATTTTGTTGCTGAGGAATTAACGTTAATGGTTGTCGAGCAGTCCTCATTCAACGGCAGTCCACACAGAAGAAGGTTTCCATAGTAACTGCTTTCATCGAATGCTCCAAACTGATTTTTGTTTGGTATGACTCCTGACAAGTCATTGTAAGACACATTGAAGACTTCCAGGGAATTCAACTGAGTAAGCTCTTCAGGGATAAAACCATTCGAGTTGTTGTAGGAAAGGTCAATGCTCTCAATCTTTGTGAGGCTCGACAATGACATCGGTATACATCTTGTAAGCTTGTTATGTGACAGGTTCAGCACATGCATGTTCTGTAAATTTGCAATCTCCGCTAGGATCTTGCCGCTGAACTGGTTGCAAGAAAATTCTAGTCCAACCATTTCAAGGAGTGCATAGCCTTTATAAGAATCAAACCTTCTCTTTGTTGTGAATCCAGCAGTATGTTGAACTTGCAATGCATTCACTTCCGTTATTTTTTTACTGTCCCTGGTACGGCTTTCCTTCACATAAGACCAAGTCGACCACTCTTCAATTCCAGTTTTGGCATGCGGTGTTGAAGTTACCTTATCGGTGTATCCTCTGGAGAAATTCATGGGTCCCAAGCAACTGGGCAATGGACCAAATAGATTGTTATCAGAAAGATCGATCATACTTAAGCCTTTCAATCTGCACAATTGCTCGGGAAATGTTCCACCAAAGCTATTACCTCTCAGTGAAAGAATGCTCAATTGAGAGAGGTTACCTAGCCAATAGGGTATGCTTCCGGAGAACTCGTTTTTACTCAGATCCAAGGTCACCAATTCGGAGCTGTTAGAGAGCACATGCACGATTGAACCATTCAAGTTGTTCCTAGACAGTTGGATGTGACTCAACTCGGGTGCTTTAAAAGATGATGCTAATAAACCAAAGAGATTGTTGTCCGACAAATCCAAAAACTCAAGCGAAGCAAGATTATAGAGTTCCTGAGGGATGAGGCCGTCCAACTGATTTTTGGACAAGTCAAGGGCCACAAGAAATGACATGTTTGCACTTAGTCTGGGAAGCTTGCCGATGGAAAAAGTCGTTGCTAATGTCCAATACACACAAATTTACGAGTGATGAAAGAAAGGACAGATTTCCATAGAACATGTTGTGGTCTAACCGCAGATCTGTTAGATTTAGGCTCATGGTGTCGTCGGAAAATACAATTTCTCCTCGCAAGTTGTTATAAGCTACGCTGAGGCTATATATTGATGAGTTACTATCTAGTAATTGGACATGCAGTCCCCCTGAGAAATTGTTGCTAGACAGGTGTAAGCAATGTAGGGATTTTATACTACCCAGTTCAGATGGAATATTCCATTCCAATTTGTTGGCTGACAGATTAAGGTAGAACAAATTTGGGACATTTGCACAAATTTTGGTAGTGAGCTCTCCTCTCATGCCGTTGTTGGATATGTCCAGCACCGAAAGAATAAAAAGGGTCATTGATGGAACCTCAAGTGTCGTAAATAAGTTATTTGACAAAAAAAGCATTTTTAAGTTAGCATTGTTTTCCAACAACCAAGCTGGAAAGGCACCTGGAATGTCATTCGAGGAGAGATCCATGATTCTTAGGTCATATTAATGATTGAAAAAGCCCAAAGAAGTCACTTTGAATCCTCTTGATGGACTATTTGACGTACTAAAAACCTTAGGTTGCACAAGCCTGTTATTGATATCACAAGTCAATTCAACTACAACGAGACATATCGGAACATATAACAAGGGCATACACGTACATGAAGGATCCATTTTATGTCCAGCTTTTACACTGAGAGATTAAGACTTTTACTCTGATATGATAGGTTGCCAATTAGACCAGTGCTGGATGAGGACAACAATCTAAGAGATGTCACAGGACCAAGGCTGGAAAGGATTCCCATGCTTGTGTTCAACGAAGAATAATCCAAGATGAGCTGTTCCAACTTACTGAAGTTATGGAAATCTTCCCAGAAAACAAAACATAACTGAACATCAGATTTCCTTACACAAGCATGATCAAGAAATGGTACAGAATCATCGCGAGTGAATGGAACTTTTTTTTGATAAAAACTTATTTTGAATATACATTCACTAGCGGGTTCGACTAACCTTGAGCAGGAATTGTTCCTTCTACTGTATTATCCTGGAGAGAAAGGACCCTGAGGGTTGACAATGCCCCTAATGCTCGCAGGACGGTCCCCACGTCCGTCAAGTGGACACCATTTAGGTAGAGGTTCTCTAAGTGGCTCAAGTTTTTGATGCCTAGCAATAAAATTCCAAGTAATTAACTCGCTTGGTAGTAAATTGTCAAAGCACACACGAGGATGCCCCGGGATAGGAATCTTTTGAATCAGCGACATTTCTATATGGAAAGAGAAGGGGGTTGCAATATGACTTTTGTATTCTTAATATGAAGCACATGTAAAGGTATTAAAGAGCCTGCATGACTCGAAGGCTAGTTAGTCTAATATATGAATAAAATGAGGATCCTGCATGAAAACTGAAGCAGTACCTTCAGTAGTAGCTGCTGCATCAACTGCATTATAATTTATGTCTAGCTCCTTTAAATTACTGTAACCACCTAATTTATACACAAGCATTGCTAACTCAAGTCAAGGATGGCGATGTTGTACGGAATTATGAATAGAGAATAAGCCGGAGAAATTACCATTCATATGTAGGGTGTGTTTATTTAAGGAAAAGTGTTTTTTAGGAATCTATTTTCTAGACTTTCACCATTTGGTTCATAAAAAATGATAAGTCAACCCAAAAACACTTTCCGGTTAAGGAAAATTCATATATAAGATTAGAAAAGTGAATTCCTCAATCTAAGAAGGTGAAAACACTTTCCAAAATTACTTATCTTGAATTTATTAATATTTTATTTTTTATTTTTTCTTGATTAATGAAATTATTCTTATAAAATAATTTTTTTAAAAAATCGAATTTTTAATTATTTTAAAAAAACTAATTATTATTTTTATTTTTATTCTTTTCTTCTCCTTTCTTTTCTTCTTTCTTTTTTTCTTTTCCCTTTTCTTTCTTCCTCATTTCCTGGGTTATAGATGATTATGTCCACATCGTCATTTATCCACAAGTCTATGATATATTTCATTGAAATAACAATATCTGCTCGCGCACGTACTTGAATAGATTTTTTGCGGAACTGCTTTTCGTTGTTTGTTTGCAAAACCAAACCTACTATCTTCAAGGCTGGGCAAACTAGAGGTGCTTGACTTGAGTTTTAACTCTCTGGATAATTCTATTCTTCCCATTCTCGGTACAATTCCTTCTCTCAGGTGTATATACCTCCAAGGCAACAATTTGAGTGGGACTTTACATATGAATGGTAATTTCTCCGGCTTATTTTCTATTCATAATTCGGTACAAAATTGCCATCCTTGACTTGAATATTTTTTTGCGGACTTTACTAGCTTGTCATTGTTTGTTTACAGAACCAAACCTGCTATCTTCAAGGCTGAGGAAACTAAAGGTGCTTGACTTGAGTTTTAACTCTCTGGACAATTCTATTCTGCCCATTCTCGGTACGATTCCGTCTCTCAGGAGTATATTCCTCCGAGGCAACAATTTGAGTAGGACTTTACGGGTGCATTTGTTTTGCGGAAAACTTAATGATAAAGGAAAATATTTTCCGGAAAATCATTTTCCATGAATACACTTAGTTTTTCTTTGTTTGGTGATACGTGATGAAAATCATTTTTTGATATTTGGATTTTATTGGAAAATGATTTCAATTTCATGACTTTATTTCAAGCAAAAAAAATCGAATTTTTTTATTTTTTTATTTCTATTTTTTATTTTTTGAAAAAAATTGGAATTTTTAATTATTTATTAATTTTTTTTCTTTTCTTTCCTTTTCTTTCTCCTCCTTCCTCCTCTGCGACCGACCGGCAATGGCCACAGGCGAGGTCAAGCTCGCCGGCTTCGGGCGAGCCGTGAGCTTAGGCTCACCTGGATCTGGTGAGCTACGAGCTCGCCGATTCGAGCCCAGGCTCACCTGAATCTGGCGAGCTGCGAGCTCGCTGGCCTTGGTCGAGCTCAAGCTTGCCTGGATCGGCCGAGCCTCGAGCTCGCCAGCCTGGGTCTTGGCCGGTCGCCGGGCTGTCGGCCATCGCTGAGCACGCGGTCGGCGGAGGAAGGAGGATATTTTGGCAAGACCAAAATCGGAAATCTTGGGACAATAATTTCCGTCGAGGAGAATATTGTGAGGCTTTATGTCAAAGTGCAAGATCCTGGTGTTGCAGCCTCTATGCAAGTACTCTAGCCCATGAGCTATGCCAAGGGAAATCTGGTACAATGTGTCCCAACTCAGTAGTTTGATGTACCTCCAAATTGTTACTCTTGTTGAATATGAACTTTTCAAGGGATCCATTGGGCATGAACTCATAAATCAAAGGTCTTTTGCTTCCTTCAAAACAGAATCCCAGGAGGCTAACAACATTGACATGAGAAGTTCTGCTTATGCTCGCAATTTCATTGAAAAATTCTTTAGCATTGCCTTTTAGCTTCTTTAGAAGCTTCACCGCCACAAGTTGACCATCTCGAAGCTTGTCTTTGTACATGCAACCATAGCCTCCCTGGCCTAACTTTTCTTCGAAAGAGTTGGTCATCCTCTTGATGTCTTTGTAGGTGTATCTTCTCGAAGAGACGAGTCCCCCGATTTTCATTTCAACATCGAAATATTCGCTTCTCTGCTTTATCAAAGCCATAATTCTTCTGATCATTGGTTTCTTCCTGAAGGAAATCGTTAAAATAAGGGCGATCCCAATTCCTGTTCCCATTGCAGCTATTCCTTAAAAAGCAGAAGATCGTAAACAACAATCTCACTTCATAACTTTATCGAGGCTTCTAAGTTGCGAATATAGAAAATACTCAGCGAAAAGCACAGTTGAGCGGATTACCTTTGATAGCTTTTGTCCCCAAAGTGCCTGGTTTCCCTGCTAGGACACAAGGCCTTATCAAGTGAATCCCAAATGAAGTAGCGATGAAACTAGTAGAGGAGTGCTTCCTACGGTGCAGTAGATCGTGCATATATATCGTATTGAAGAATACAGGGCTCATGCTTTGATCCACACTTATACAATTTGTAAATGAGGTCATGCCCATTTGAAAAACGGTTTTACTTATAGGGTTAATATCTAATTCTATGTACAGTTCCTATCTATCAGTTGTTATATATTTCAATCGCACACTTGATCAGATTTTAGCCCCACAAGTAGAGATGGAAGCTTCCTTTTGTTTGGTTCTGTGCACGATAAATCCTACAAAGAAAACCAAGTTGTCTTCGTACAAGTTCTGCCAATTCTTCCATGAACTCGGTGCATCTTCACTCAATACATTTAAACCAGTGTTGGATATTTTAGGGGCATAAGCCGGTTGTTTTCCAATTAACAAGCAAAGGGAAGGGTATGCCCAGCAATCCATCTCATCGAACAGCTTTAGCTAATTGACAACCACATATCAGGTGAGATTAAGCATACATACCTCAAGGGACGCTTCCTGTTACTGGCGGTCCATTGCAGGTCGCTGAATGGGCTCCATCAGGGCAAAAACAATTGAACTCTTGCCTCGTCCAGTTGTGCCTGCATCTTCCCCCCGATTTGGTGTAATTTTCACATTGCGATGTGTCGGCAATCCAAGTAATCTCAAAACCTTTGTTCAGGAACAAACTAATTGCAGCATGATTAATAGTAGCACTAACATTGCTATCCTTAAAATTAAATAATTAATAAATGAGCTGAAATGATACAAGGAAACATGAATATTCAACAAAGATGATGAGGAACTCACGGCTTTGCAATGGGATATATTAGGATTTAAAATACCGACAAGCATCAACCTTAAAACAAACCGAAATGTAACTTTTTTTCAATTAACATGAAAAAAAGGCTGATTCTACCAAAGATAACATTGCTCCTAGACGTGAAAACACATACATCTCCTTACAAAAAAGGAACTCATTACTCCGTAAGATCGAGACATTTTGCTCTCATATTCGACTTTGAACTTCGGAGTCTCAGCTCTAATGACGATGAATCAAGGAAATAAAGATTGAAACGAAACAAGTACATTGATCTTACCTTTAGTACGTCGGCCCAAATGACCTCCTTCAAATCACAGCAACAGATTAAAAACATGTGAAATTGAAAATTATGAAATTTCTATGTATTGGATGTATAATTATGAAGGGTGCAACCTATTTATAGGTTTTATGAGATCATTATCTGTTGACACCAGAATTTTCGTCGACCATCTAAGCATTCATTTCTTTTGCAAAACTATAAAAATAGAAATTTCAACGAAGAAGACATCAACTAAAACTGTTCGTCGTCAGGGAAAAGAAGGCTGACGGCTTTGTGGAACTCAGTTGACTGGATCCTAACGTTTCCTTCTTGCCACAGTAACCAGGTAAACTTTCTGCTTGTAGTGCTTTGTTTTCTCTGTTACGCTGAGGCATCGAGCGCCGAATTTAATGAATGATATCTGGTCAAAACCGTGTGAGACCGAAGCGGATTTGTGGAATATATTGGTGATTCAGAACTTTGTATGCTGTGTTTAAGCGGAAGATCGGTTGAAAATCAAATCGGAAAAATCGTTTCCGAAGTTGCATATCATATGTTCGACAAAATGCTTAATTGAAGAACCGAATTGATTTTCGTGAAATCGATGCATGGAGCTCGTTCTTTTGTGCTTGATTCGGTCTTATTTTGATGAATCAATACTGAATCCGTGGGTTTTCCGTGATTTCTGTGGCATTTATGCATAAGGGTTCGGTCATGGATGAGACTTCCGTCGGAAATATATTCCCCTCGCCGGAGCTAAGCCAGCGGTTTGACGCCGCCCGAGTTAGTCTACTCATCACCATGCTTGTTTGTATACTAGATTAGTTGTATGGATTTCGTGAATGAATCTTTTGGGCCGGAATAGGTGACCGGCGTTTTAGAAACTGCCGGCCAGCTAGTGGCCGGCAGTGATTTGGCGTCGGCCGGGCGACGGGGAGTGGTGGTCGGTGTTGGCAGTTAGTGTTGATGGCGGGATCCGTTGGCCAGAGCTCCGGTACGAGGTTCACGTCAAAAATTGGTCCAGGGGAGCTCTGGTGAGGAAGACGACAGGAGGAAGACGACACAGAGAAAAGGAAAAATAGAAAATAGAAAAAAAAAAAAACGAAATACAAAATATAGAATAAAAGAAATTTTTAAAAAAATCAGAAAAAGAAATAGAAATTTCGGATATAATGGAAACCGGGTCGGGTTCTCTTTGGGTCGGAGCAGAGGAGCTGATGGGCTAGAGATTAAGACAGGTGAATGGGCTCAATATTAGTGTGACTGGGCTGAACTTGGAGTTGGGCTAAAATGAATAAAAAAATTGGAAAACTTGGGCTTGAATTGTTGATAGCCCATAGAGGTGTCAAAATGGGTCATAAACCCATATATGACCCATTTAAAAATAAATGGGTCATATATGGGTCACTTTAATTTTAAAGAGTCAAGCTTAAATGGGTTTTAAATTTTAAAGCTTAAAGATAAATGGGTCTAAATGGGTTGAGTTTGGAACCCATGTCCAATCCACCTACTAAACCCATCCACACACTCTCTCCCT
This sequence comes from Syzygium jambos, assembly GCA_031216235.1. Lineage (NCBI taxonomy): Eukaryota > Viridiplantae > Streptophyta > Magnoliopsida > Myrtales > Myrtaceae > Syzygium > Syzygium jambos. The sequence continues at coordinate 5,804,681 of CM062221.1, forward strand.
CTTTACAAAAATGTTTTAAAAAAATCGAAATTTAATTATTTTATTTTTTCTCTTTTTCTTTTATTTTTTCTTTTTTCTTTTCTCTTCTTTCTTTTTCTTTTTATTTTATTCCGGCTGGTGGTTGGCCACAGCGGCCGGCCACCAGGCCGGAACGACCTCGCCGGAGGCTGGCGAAGCTCGAGCTCGCCGGCCTCGGGCGAGGCTCGAGCTCGCCGGCCTCGGGCGAGGCTCGAGCCTCGCCGATCTGGCGAGCGTCGAGCTCGCCGGCCTCGGGCGAGCTCGACCTCGCCGGATCTGGCGAGGTGGAGCCTCGCCCGAGGTCTAGCTCGCCTGAGGCCGGCGAGCTCGACGCTCGCCAGATCGGCGAGGCTGGAGCCTCGCCTGAGGCCGGCGAGGCTTCGGCCTCGCCAGATCGGCGAGAACGAGCTTCGCCGGCCTCCGACGAGCTCGTCCTCGCCTGTGGCCGGTCGCCGGCCGACGATCGGCCAAAAATAAAGAAAAAAGAAAAAAATAAAATAAAAAATAATTAAAAATTCGATTTTAAAAATAAAAAAATTAATTTTTAATTATTTTCTTGGATAATAACTTTATGGAAAATATTTTCTAGAAATGTCACATTTTTCGTAAAACAAACATAATCTCAATTTTAAAAAAAATTATAAAATTTTTCACTAGCTTTGTATTGCATAAAATGTTTTAGCAGTATAATTTAAAAAAAATCATAAGAAACAAGTATTCCTAGATTAGGTTAAATATAAAAGTGTTTTAGCAATATGGGTTGGGTCGGGTATGGGTCGGGTATGGGTCGGGTCGGGTATGGGTCGAGATATTTACACTATGAATAAATGGGTCATAAACGGGTTAATGGGTCAATTTAGGTCGGACCATTTATGACCCGACCCAAACCCAACCCGACCCACCCGTTTAACGGGTCTAATAGCCCATCAGAAAGACCCAGATTTGGACTGGGCCCAAGGACCGGCCCGAATTGCGAATCTGACCCGGACGGCTAGAGTCCGGATCAGACTGGCTAATTGGACCGGGTTCCTTGACCCGGTCCGGAGTCCTTTTCTTTTTTCAAAATAAAAAAATTCATAAAAAATAAAAAAATCAGAAAATCCAGAAAAATAAAAAATGGGGAAAAATAAAAAAATAATAATAATTAGAATCACATAGTTTAGAGCTTTTAATAAACACTTTAGGTTTGAACAAAAATTGAACCCAAAATTGAATAAGCTTTTGGGGTTTTATCTTATGGATTTTTTATTGTTTTTTTTAGAGATGATGTTAGGTCGCTACTTTTGCACTTTCATTCTGTTTTCATTTGATTGCACACTTTAAATACATTTTTTTTCCTTTTTAGAATGGTTAGGACAAAATTTTAAATTCTCGATTTGTGAAAGAATGCCTTGACATTTTGGTTAGCCAATAGTTAAGTTTAGGTACCGAAAGGGCATTAGTTGAAAAAACTAGTGTAATTAAGTCTCCGATCCCTAAGAATCTCTGTTGCGTATGATTTCAAGATGGCACTTCCGTATATTGATTAGGGTTTCCAGCCGATCCTTAATCGTGACTAGTGACGACTCCTATCGAACATATAGATTTAAACAATCAATATCACGCGAGGTATGGACTTAGGGAGGCTTCCATAAAATACCTCTAAATCTACCTCCCAAGGCGGCCCTCGAAAGGTAGGTCGCGACGTTATCTAAGGTAACATATCAAATTTGCATAATCAAATGGAGATACGAAGAATCTCTTAGATATACACATTATCATAAGAAATATAGAAAATCAAGGAAAATATCGTCTAACCTGCATTATCTAAGGTAACATATCAAATTTGCATAATCAAATGGAGATACGAAGAATCTCTTAGATATACACATTATCATAAGAAATATAGAAAATCAAGGAAAATATCGTCTAACCTAGAGAGAGAGAGAGAGAGAGAGAGAGAGAGAGAGAGAGAGAGAGAGAGAGAGAGAGAGAGAGAGAGAGAGAGAGAGAGAGAATATGTCCTTTAAAATCCTATTTCCTTTTTTCTTTACATACTTCAAGCCTTTAAGCCAAATGTTCTGAAAAAGATTAGGGCAAAGTGGGTGCCTCCTTCCTTGCATGCTTGAGGCCACGTGATGTGTGCTTCCTCTTTGTCCCACCAATATTTTCACTTTTTCAACTTTTTCCCTCCTAATTCTTCATGGGCGGCTGGCCAATGCATGCTCCATTTCAAAATGAGGCCCATTCTTAGTGGTTAATTGGTATTAAGGGTGAGCGGTTTCAGGTTCTTCCTAAAACCTTGAACCTATCCATGGGAATAGATTTCTCATTTTTTGAAATCTGGAACCGACACTACGTATCTTGAAATTTGAAACCTATCGCGTCACAAGTTTTAGGGTCGGTTCTAAGGTCTACCCAAGTTCTACATGTATTATTAATTGAACGGTTGCAGTGAATCATCACCTTTAATAATAACCATTTGCTATTACGATCCATTGACCATAACTTATATTTAGACACATGAAGAATATGAAACATTAATAAGTCATAAAATGAAAGATTAAACTAATGGTACTAGATTATACACTCATCATCTAACATCATAGAATACCGCGGGATCACGCAAAGACATAGACTGAGAAAAAACACAAAAAACTTATTTAAGATTTCAGGTTCCTAGTACCACCTAGCTAGAACCTATTCATCAAAATAGGTTTCCTAATTTTTGGAACTCAGAACCTATCTTGCATACCTTGAACCTGGAATCTACAGGCTCCCACTGGTCAAGTTCTTAGGTTCTAGATTCTACCTTGAAACCATACTCACCCCTAATTGGTATGATAAAGTTAATGTATTTGTGAAATACATACTGATCTGCTAGCTTTGTTTCCATTTTTTTTATAATTATTTAACTTATTATTTTCATCTTTTTATATTTTATTTATGGTCTGTGAATTAGATTAACCATGCCGTAGTGAAAATTCTAAAATCACAATGTCCCTAATCGTTATGAGATGTAGTAAGCTATGTAAATACTAAATGATATTGGGTCAATTTTTTTGGGTTAGGGGGTGAATATATGTCATAAATTAGATACCTAATTTTGATAAAATGTGATAGAGATCCATATGTGAAAATTTAGGTGTCGACAATGCAATTTCACTTTTTTTTGGCATCATGCTTGTAGAAATTCAACCAAGGCATTTGATCACAAATTTATGAACAACTCACCAATCATTAATTTTGCAGTTGCTTTTTTTTTTTTCAAATAGTATGTTACAAACTATGTCAGTCTCTTCCTTACCAAAAAAAAAAAAAAACTATGTCAGTCTCTTATACTTGATATTGAATAAACCCAATTTGAGTCATTACTCTCTTGCAGAGACGAACTTTCACATGGACAAGCCATAAGCAATCTTGAGGGTGATGACAAAATGGGTTTGGGAGGAATTTGCAAGGTGTCAACACTTCCTTTTAGCATTTCCACCACTTGGGTCATACATGGTCGAGCTCTCGGATCGATCTGAATGCACCATAACTCTATTACAATCATCTTCTTCGCAATTAGTTCGTCCTCCTCATTTATGATCCCACACAGCACAAGCTCTTCTCGGAGTTCCAGGCGTCGGTGGACCCAATGAGGGAAGTATTTTTCGCTGGTTCGATCTACTGTGACTTCAATATTTTTCCTCTTACCAACCATCTCCAGAACCATCATACCGTAGCTATAGATATCAGATTTGTGAGAAACCCCTCCGATGTTCCTTATGATCAGCTCCGGAGCAATGTATCCGGCGGTGCCCCGGGCACCAAGCAATGACACGATGCTCTCTTCTCTTGGGCATATTTTGGCAAGACCAAAGTTAGAAATCTTGGGACAATAGTTTGCGTCAAGGAGAATGTTGTGAGGCTTTATATCAAAGTGCAAGATCCTCGTGTTGCATCCTCTATGCAAGTACTCTAGACCGTGAGCTATGCCAAGCGAAATCTAGTACAATGTGTCCCAACTCAATTGCTGATCTACCTCCCAAGTGTTACTCCTGTTGAATATGAACTTCTCGAGTGATCCATTAGGCATGAACTCATAAACCAAAGCTCTTTTGCTTCCTTCAAAACAGAACCCCAGTAGGCTGACAACATTAACATGAGAAGTCCTACTTATGCTTGCAACTTCATTGAAAAATTCTTCTGCATCACCTTTCAACTTCTTTAGCAGCTTCACCGCCACAAGTTGACCGTCTCGAAGGATGCCTTTGTACACAAAGCCTAGCCTCCCTGGCCTAACTTTTCTTTGAAAGAGTTGGTCATCCTCTTGATGTCTTTGTGGGTGTATCTTCTTGAAAAGACGAGTCTCTCGATTTGCATTTCACCATCGCAATGTTCGCGCCTATGCTTTATCAAAGCTATAATCATTCTGATCACTGGTTTATTCGTGAAGGAAAGCATTAAGATAAGGGTGACCACAATTCCAGCTCCTGATGCAACCATTCCTTAAAAAACGAAGAATATTTTTGATCAGCAATCTCACTTCATCATTTTATCAAGGCTTCTAAGATTTTATTGCAAACATTGATTCCGTTGAGCACTGATACAAGCTTTCTGTCAAAGAGTCGGAACTAATTGCAGAGAAAATATAGAGAAGTGGAAGAGTGAGTCTTGAAATAATTACCTATTCCGATTTTCAGTGCAACCTTTCGTTTTCCTGAGACAGTAGTCATCAAAAGTGAAAAATGTGTCAACCGAATGACACTGATGAGTTCAAAGTGCCTAAGATATAAGGATTGGGGAACATCATGAGGTTATAGCACATTCAGTTTCAAGAAAGAAAAAGCACCACGATCGAGCGAAAATATTACAATATCACCAGTTTGGCTCAGTCCTCCTCTTTAACTCTTTTCGTGGATCAATTAGTGACATCTTTCTAGAGAAATTGGAAGCACATGCTAATGGATCTGTAGCTGATTGACTAACGAGGATAGACATTAGCTAAAATCCTGAATACTAGAGCTATCAGGGGATGCACAGGAAGATAGGAAAAAAAAAATTTCTAACTGGTATAGACGTAGCAAATACTCTGCAATATGATCAACAATGTGGTATCAAAGGCGAAGACAGATAAACTTTCTGTGGCACTAATTGAAAAGGCGGGATGTTCTAGTCATGTCTCAACTCTTTTGGCTTCTAAACGGACCTATAGGCTTGAGTAGAAGTCATTCCACGGATAAAACAAGTGGGCAGCTGATGTTCAGGCAAGAATTTTCAAGCTTCTTGAATCGTAAACACCCGTTTGATAACTCGCAAACTATTGCAGAAAGATAGAAACATAAAAATTATATGAGATTCCGATAACATATCTAGGGACCTAAGAGATTGGAGAGTTTTCTATGCAGCGGTGAGTGAGTCCACGGTCTAAGCCAAGGTGAAGAAATTGGAAAAGCTTAAGGACATTATTAACAGCACGTATAAATAAGTGCGTAGTTCACCTCTATTAATAATTTATTTCAACTGCAGAAATGATCAGATTTTAGCACCACTTGTGGAGACATAGTTTTTCTTTTCATTTGGTTGTGTTCATAATAAAAAGCCCAAGAAGAAACCAGTAGTTTTAGCCCAACATTTGCAAAATTTTACAGTAAAGTCAAAGCATCTCTATTCAATGTATTTATTTGGCCTAATTCCCTAAAAAAACCCCAACTTTAAGTTTAGATCCAAATCTACCCCAAACTCTGTTTTGTCCCTTAAAAAATCATCAAACTTCTAATGAGTTCCCAAACCTACCCCACAATTAGGTTTCCGTTAAAGTCCACGTACCTAACTTTCTTATTCTTTTTTTCCTTTTCATTTTCTCTCCCCCCACCCTCGCCCAAGTTCCACATCATTGACTGTTAGAACTCTCCATCTTCTCTCTCTCTCCATCAAACCCAAAGCAAAGGTTAGCTGAAAATTTTCATTTTCTTCTTCAGCATCCGGAGGACCATGAGCCCACAAATCGTACGGTGGTCCGCACCCTGTACAAGGCTCTCCAATTCCGCGACTGCGATGCCATCCATCGCATCCTCGCCCCAACCTCGAGTGATGGTTCCATCCCCCAAGTTCTTGATGCGCCTCCTCACCGGCGCCTCCTCCACCACGTTGGACAACGCCTTCCTCTTCGTTTCCGACTCCATCACCTCCTTTGGCTCCACTGTGATCACTGAGGGCTTCCACTCAGACCCGCTCAACACCTGGACGGTCTCCGCCAATGGGATGGTCACCCAGGTGAGGGAGTATTTCAACACCTCGCTCACCGTCACGCAATTCGGCAACTCCCCGCCATCAGATCCGCGATGGCTAAGATGCCTCGCTACGTTATTGCCAGTCGTTGTGAGAGAGCAGCCGGATTGGAAAGTCCATGCCCGGTTTGGTTCTCACCGGACCTGGCGGCAGTAATGGCCTCGGAGATGTGGTCCTCGTTGATGGGGACAACTTGATCGTTGATCTTGAGGTAGAGTTCCAGGCGATCGGTGTATGGGTTGTCTTGGAGTCGCATGATGGGAGGGATTCGCGTGCGAATGCCCTGCCTCATGGCAGGTTGATGCTAGCGAAGGACTCGAGGACACTCCACTTGTCGGAAGACCGGTTGCCGACGATGACGATGCTGGGGGTCTGGATTCCCTCCTCCATGACCAAAAGGTGTGGAAGCTTGTCGAGCAAGGGCAGATCTGGGTGTTGTAGGGGAGAGAGAGAGAGAGAGAGAGAGAGCTCATGACACATAGAGAAGACCAAATGAAATTACCTGCTTGCGTTCTCGGGGCCTCGCCGCCGATTCTGGGTTCTTGATCATCCTCCTCTGCTTCTACTGCGTGGCCTTATCCACCAGCTGCTCCACGGCCCTCCTCTTCCTTCTCCTAACCATCAATCTCCCCACAATTCCGCCATTGTTGTTACTAACGCCGCTGCCCACGCCCACCGTCCCCGCCACTTGAATCAAATGCCTGTTCAAAGCCCCCGCCGCGTCCCCGCAGTAACCCCCTGCTCCCCCACCACCACCACCACCACCAATCTTCGCGTCCTCTTCCCTCACATCCCCGTTCTTCGTCAGGAAATCCTCCAAAGTCAGCTCCTCCTCTCCCCTGCCGCTCGCCCCGTCGCTCCCCGCCACGATCTCCTTCCACACCTCGTCCACCGTTGTCCCGACTCCGGCGTCCCCGCCTAGCAGCAGCGCCCCGCCGTGGTTGAATAGCGAGGGTCTAGGAGTGGCGGGACTGTCGTTGGAGTAGATGTTCTTGAGGAGGTCATCCATAGTGACCGCGCAGGAGCTATCGGTGGCGCTGGCGTTGGTGACGGCGTGGCCGCCGTTGTGGTGGTCCTGGAGATCGGAGATCAGAGCGAAGAGGGAGGATGATATATGGAGTGTTTCGTTCAGCTGGGAAGGGGCTTTGAGCCTCAAAAGCCCATTCCCAAAATGCTGAGGTGTTTGGTTCAGCATTTGGCCTAGCATTTGGCCAATGCTAGCATTCCAAATGCTGAAAGCCCAAAGCTAGTCTGGACTAGCCTTGGGCTTTCAGCCTTTGCCAAATACTATTGTTCATGTGTCACTGTTCATCTTCTTCGGCGAGGGAGGGCGACCGGCGCTTGGATCGCGCCAATGAGAGCCCGGCGAGGTCGCATGACTCAGGTGATGGCCGCCGGAGGTCGTGCGACCGCCCGGGCACCGCCGGCCTGGGTCGCGCCGCTTGGGTCGCGTGACCTCAGGCAACAATTGCCTGGGTCGTGTGATCCCCGTTGAGGGTCGCTTGGCCTCGGGCGACTGCCGGTGGCGACAGATTTGGCTCGCCGGGGGTCGCCCGACCTTAGGCGACGACCGCTGGCGCCAGATCTATCTCGCCGGTGGCCAGCTCCGGCGATGGGTAGGTTAGTTTTTTTTTTTAATAAATAAGATAATTTTCAAAATCTATTTGCAAAAAAAATTCACCAAACACTATATTTTGGCCAAAGTAGATTTACAAAATATGTTTACCAAACACCATTTGTATTTTCTCAATGGACTTTCACCCAAAGGTATTTGCATTCCCTCAAGTAGCATTTTCAAAATTGAACCAAACAAGCCCATAGACGACTGGAGCTGCAGATCCTGATTTGCTCTCGACGATGTCTTTGAGGTCATCACCTTCGACGTCTTTAATGTGGGACAGAGAGAAAGAGATTGACAAAGAGCGAGAGTGATGCACCTAGGGGACCGGCGGAACCGTTATACGACTGAACGAACCGGCGAGCTTGAAGTCAAAGATGTCGGATTGAGCTCAAATTTGATCAACTGAAGCGAAACGGCGTGCTGATCAAAACTCATGGCTGTTGGCCGTGACTAACGATGGATTTTTGCGATTCGGGGTCGTTTAGATGGGTTTTTCTTTTTTTTAGTATTTTTTATTGGTTAATTTAATAAAGGGTAGTTTCGTAATTTTACATTTTGATGTTTACTAATCCTAGTAGGGCTAAGTTTGGGGATATATAAGCTTGTTTTAGGGTTTCCTTTAAGTAGACTTTGGATATTTTTTATTTGATAATCATATTTGGAGGACGAATTGTTCTCTGTCGAATTTTCTTGTTTAGTCAATTTTTCTATTGTGTTTCGGCATCAATTGGTATCAAAACACAGGTTGCTTGAATCAATGGCTGAACAGAATCGCGATCGTGGACGGCGGGCTCGTGGTGGCCGGGGGCGTGGAGGCGTTCCTGAAGCAGACGACCAACCGCATCTAAGAGATCTGCGAGACGTAGAAATTGAAGAACAAAGAAAACGAATCTAGGATTTGGAGCGACAATTTGCGGAGGCGAGATTGGGCATTCAATCCGAAGAAGGAGCGGAATCTGAAGATCCATCCGATGATGAAGAGGAGGATATCAACCTTTTCGGGGTTCTGAATCAGGGGCGGAATCGAGGAGTACAACCTGAAAATCAGCTCTCTTCCCAAATTTCGGAATGAAGATCGAGATTCCTGAGTTTAATGGTAAGACTCATCCTGATGAGTTTATTGATTGGTTGCATACGGTAGAACGGATTTTTGATCTTAAAGACCTAACCGAGGGGCAAAAAGTGAAGTTAGTGGCTATTAGGCTGCGAAAACATGCTTCGATTTGGTGGGAACACGTAAAAAAACAACGCGCTAGAGAGGGGAAGCCGAAGGTGGATCGCTGGGAGAAAATGAAAAAGTTATTACAGAAAAAATTTTTGCCTACCCATTATAGGCAAGAGGTGTTTATTGAGTATCATAACGTAAAGCAAGGTGATAAAACAGTTGAAGAATTTACTGAAGAATTTGATCGCTTGCGGATGCGTTGTGATGTGGCGGAGGAAGACGAGCAGACGATTGCACGATATCTGGCAAGGTTGCGATATGAGATCTCTGATGTTGTCCAATTACAGCAGTATTGGACGTATGAGTATGTGTGCAGACTAGCCCTAAAGGTGGAGGGGCAGTTTAAAAAAAAGAGCAGTAAGTCTAAGTGGTTTAGCAACGGTTCTAAGTGGACATGCAACAGTTCCAAGTGATTAGATAAAGAGTCTCGGGGGAAAGCAGGGAGTTTGTCGGCCCCGGCAGCAGTTAAGGGCGCTGGTTCAAAATCTGCAACAAAAGAAGAGCAGGGTAGTGCAGAATCTAGCAGGGGAGGAGCTGCAGGCAAGCGATGTTTTAAGTGTCAAGGATTCGGATATTTTGCTGCTGATTGTCCGAACCAACAATTTGTGACACTTGTAGATAATCCAACTTTTGATGAAGACCCAACTTATGATGAATATGATGGAGAGCAAGCAGATGCGGATCCAGATCCGGAGGACATTGTCTATGCCGATTCTGGTGAGTCTTTAGTTGTGCGTCAGGTTTTAAATATTGCTAAGGTAGATGATGAATCGTGGCTCAGGCATAATATCTTTCATACTAAGTACACTAATGGGGGAAAGGTGTGTAGTATGATAATTGACGGGGGAAGTTGCGAGAGTGTAATATCTACCACTATGGTAGAAAAGTTGGGGTTGAAAATTGTCGAACATCCTCAACCATATAAGCTATCATGGCTTAGGAAGGGTAATGAGGTAAAAGTGAATAAGAGGTGTTTAGTGCAGTTCTCGATTGGGAAGAAATATATTGATGAAGTGTGGGGTGACGTAGTTCCAATGGATACTTGTTATATCCTGTTAGGAAGACCTTGGCAGTTTGACAGGAAAACACAGCATGACGGATTCAAAAACACATACGCCTTCAAGAAGGATGGCCGGACCATTACTCTAAGTCCTTCAGATTTGAGAAAAGAAGGCAAAAGTAATATGCTTTCCAAATCAGAGTTCCAGGAGGAAGCGGTGAATGCCCCAGAACTTTTTGCTGTTGTAGTCATGGAGCAGAATCTTGATAGTCTAGAAATTTCAACTCAAGTTTTGCCTATACTTGAGGAGTTTGCTGATGTTGTACCAGAGGAATTGCCACCTGGATTGCCACCCATGAGGGACATTCAGCATTGTATAGATCTCGTTCCAGGAGCTGCTATTCCTAATAAGGTAGCTTACAGAATGAATCCTAAGGAGCATGAGGAGATGTAGAGGCAAGTGCAGGAATTATTAGAAAAAGGTGCAATTCGAGAGAGCATGAGCCCTTATGCAGTGCTAGCTTTGTTGGTTCCTAAGAAAGACGGGTCGTGGAGAATGTGTGTAGATAGCAGAGCTGTTAACAAGATCACAATCAGGTATCGCTTTCCTATCCCGAGATTTGATGATTTAATTGATCAACTGTATGGAGCGACTATCTTTTCAAAGATAGACTTGAGGAGTGGGTATCATCAGATTAGGGTGCGTCCTGGAGATGAATGGAAGATCGCTTTTAAAACTCGAGATGGTATGTATGAGTGGATGGTGATGCCTTTCAGGTTATCTAATGCACCGAGCACCTTTATGAGACTGATGAATCAGGTGTTTCGTCCTTTTATTGGCCAGTTTATCGTCATATATTTCGATGATATATTGATTTATAGTGCATCGACTGATCAACACTTGCAGCATTTGAGAAGGGTGTTCGAGACATTGAGGGAGCAGAAATTATATGCTAATACCAAGAAGTGTCACTTCTTGATTGATCGTGTGACCTTTTTGGGATATATAGTAACTAAAGAGGGCATTCATATGGACCCAGCTAAGGTTGAGGCTATTACAAATTGGGAGATTCCGAAAATATTCATGAGGTACGTAGCTTTCATGGGCTTGCATCTTTTTATCGGAGATTTATTTAGGATTTCAGTACTATTATTGTACCTCTGACGGATTGTTTGAAAGGAAATAAATTTGTGTGGACTAAGGAGGCAGAAGCTGCCTTTCAATTATTAATGAAGAAGGTGACTGAAGCCCCTGTTCTCGTGCTTCCTGATTTTAATGAGATTTTTTAGGTGCATTGTGATGCTTCGGGTGTTGGTATTGGGGGTGTCTTAAGTAAAAAATGTAAACCCGTAGCATTCTTTAGTGAGAAGTTGAATGAGGCGAAAAGGAAATATTCAACTTATGATAAAGAATTTTATGCTATTGTGAGGAGTTTGGAGCATTGGAGGCACTATCTTATTTCGAAAGAGTTTATCTTATTTTCTGATCATGAAGCCTTGAAATACATCAATGGGCAGCACAAATTGAACGCAAGGCATGCAAAGTAGGTGGAGTTCCTTCAAGTTTTCAGTTTTTCCATCAAGCATAAAGCAGGAGTGCTAAATAGTGTGGCAGATGCATTGAGCAGAAAACACTCTTTGCTGTCTACGATGCGGGTAAAGGTTCTAGGCTTTGATACTTTTAAAGAATTATATGTTGACGATCCTTATTTTGGGGATATCTGGACGAAGAGCAAAACGGAGCCTTTTCAGCAATTGCAGATTGTGAAGGGTTACCTATTTAAAGGTAACAGATTGTGCATTCCTCAATATTCTTTGAGGGAATCTATTATTATTGAGGGACATGCAGACACTTTAGCTAGGCACTTTGGCGTGGATAAGACGAAGGCCTTATTGAGTGAACATTTTTATTGGCCTCGGATGGAGCGTGACGTGACACGTTTTATAGAGAGGTGCAGGATATGTCATGTGGCAAAGACCAAAAGTACTAATGCAGGATTGTATATGCCTCTACCTGTTCCAGTTGCACCGTGGGAGGATGTCAGTCTTGACTTTGTCTTGGGTTTGCCAAGAACGTAGGGGAGTAAGGATTCAATAATGGTGGTTGTCGATAGGTTCTCGAAGATGGCCCACTTTGTCCCGTGTAGCAAGTCATATGATGCTTCATAGGTTGCTCGATTGTTTCTGCAGGAGATTGTTAAGCTGGATGGAATTCCTAAGTCCATAACCTCAGATCGTGATGTGAAGTTTGTGAGTCACTTCTAGCGCACTCTTTGGAGGTACATGGGTATAAGTTTGAAGTTTAGTTCATCTCATCATCCTCAGACTGATGGTCAAACCGAAGTTGTCAATCGAAGCTTAGGGAATTTGCTGCAGAGTTTGATTGGAGATAATCCGCAACAATGGGACTTGGCATTGCCTTAGACAAAATTTGCATATAACAGATCAGAGAACCGAACTACAGGCAAGACTCCTTTTGAGGTGGTTTATGGGCGTAATCCAATTACTCCATTAGATCTCACACCGATACCAGTTCTCAAGCAATTTAATTCGGAAGCTGAAGAACATGCAAAACATATCAAAGAGCTGCATTCTCAGGTCCATAATCAGATCAATAGGCAGAACATGAAGTATAATCAACGCGTGGATATGCGCAAGAAAAGAGTCGTCTTCAAGGAAGGTAATCTAGTTTGGATTCACCTTAGGACGGAACGATTTCCAGCGGGTAGGTTTGGCAAGCTTCAACCTAGAGCTGATGACCCTTCAGAGTTTTGGAGCAAATTAGTGACAATGCTTACAAGATCGAATTGCCCGGTAAGTCTAATGTATTCGGAACTTTTAATGTAGCGGATTTGTCACCTTACTACCCTGAAGAGGAAGAAGGTCCTGAGTAGATTGATGACGACAATGAAGTCGAAGCAGCTTCGAGGACAAATCTGTCTCTAGCAGGGGAGGATGATGCACCTAGAGGACCGGCGGAACCGTTATACGACTGAACGAACCGGCAGGCTTGAAGTCAAAGATGTTGGATTGAGCTCAAATTTGATCGGCTGAAGCGAAACGGCTTGCTGATCAAAACTTATGGCCGCTGGCCATGACTAACGATGGATTTTCGCAATTCGGGGTCATTTAGATGGGTTTTTATTTTTTTTACTATTTTTTTATGGGTTAATTTAATAAAGGGTAGTTTCGTAATTTTACGTTTTGATGTTTACTAATCCTAGTAGGGCTAGGTTTGGGGATATATAAGCTTGTTTTAGGGTTTCCTTTAAGCAGACTTTGGATATTTTTGATTTGATAATCATATTTGGAGGACGAATTGTTCTCTGTCGAATTTTCTTGCTCAGTCAATTTTTCTAGTGCGTTTCGGCATCAGAGAGTTATGACAAAAGTGGACTTGGGAGATAGTGAGGAGAGAGAAAAAGTCAAATAAAAGAAGACAGATTGACACGTGGCACAGCAGTAGACTTTAACAGTGTCGATTGTATGAAAATGTAACGGAGGGTAGATTTGGGAATCGATCGAAAGTTGGTAATTTTTTATGTGGCAAAAAAAATTTGGAGCAGATTTGGATTTAAACTTAAAATTTAGGATTTTTTAGGGAATGAAGCCGTATTTAAACCATAAAGATCTAACAATTAATTGCAGTAATTGCATTCCAGTTCAATAGTAACCCCTTCTTCAGGCTATTGAAATCGGCATTAATGTAAACAGGCATGCTAACTGCAGAATAGCAGGAGCTGACGGCAGAATAGTAATCCATTTCCAAATTCTTCCTCGGGAAAAAAGCAAAGAATGGTGGGTGGAGTTGCTAGCACAGCCCACTGGATATGTAAAAACCTGTCGGCTGTGAGGTGCAATTATAGCAGAAGAACAAATCGGCATTAGTGGAACTGAGATTGAAAGGCGTCCTTTTGAGGCTGATATTACGCGGCAGAGCATCACAGGATTCCTGGAACATGGGGGCATTAATTAGGAGGAACGAATTGTTCGCATGGAAGATATCCTTGATGATGAACTCCCCGTCGAGAAAGTCAGGACAGGGTATATCTCTTTGCCGGTAATCTGGAAATTCGGATAGCCACAATAGGACTCTTGTTCGCCAGAAATCCTAAAGGGGAACCTAAAGTTTGGCCCATATCTGCAGTTCCGAGGCATGCAGGCCTTGTATTATGCATCATCCGATAGAGCCAGATAGACTGAGTTGGTGAAGACGATGATAAGGAACAATTGGTGACAAACTGACAATTAGCTACACACATGAAGTTTTGATGATTCATTTGGACAGGAAGGAGGCAGAGGATTGCAGAGGAAAGGAGAAAGAGGTAGGAGAGAGTGTGGAAAGCATTTGTGGAAACATCAAATGGTTGGTTTGAATTGGTCCTAACTCCTTTCACGGTCATGTGCTAGTTCTTCAACTTCGAAGCAAATACCAAGCGAGGCAGAAAGTCGTCTGATGCGTGCATTATTCAAACACCCAATGAAGAAAATTTGCAAAAAATTTTACCCACAAAATCCTGAGGAACAAACCATGGAACTTCCTAGTCAAAGGGACCTCTAAATTACAATTAGGAACAAGCCTCCCATTATACAAATCTGCGTGACTAGTCGGTGAAAACGAGTCTTCTCTCATGAAGAATTGATGGCCAAGCAATAGCTAACTTGAAATTTCCTCTTGCTAGGCGCCCCAAAAAGAAAAATCATAGAAAAGTCATTCTTGTCGCATGACATTCTTAGATGAAGGAAGATAAAACAAGTATGGCGCCATCAAATTTCCAACAAAAGAAACAAGCGGACCACATTCAATCGAATCGAGTTTTCTCTGGACAAGTTCTTGGGGTCCATTGGCCATATGATCTTCGAGGTACTAATCAAAACTAACTCTGCAGCAGCTCGAGGTATAGTGATTTTCGTGTATATTCTACGCTGTCGATAATAGAATCTCATGCGCTGATACAGAAAAGAGCCCACCAAATGAAGTAGAGAATGATCACTTGGGAATGCTACCTAAAGAACGTACCAGGGTGATTGCAGGTACGAGCGTTGGGTTTGTTGCGGCAATGACACGTGAAACTAGATGATGAAGAAGAGGAGCTGCTACCGCATAACCCGCCAGAACAAGCACATGCCGAGCACTCAGGTTGGTCACTATACCGAGCGTCGAAACCTCGATTCAAAGCTTCTTGCACGCTGATATTGCGTCTGCCAACATCATCGAGGGCGCTCTGAAGAACAGGAACCTTGATGCTCTTGATGCAGTTGGTGACGTTAAACGGGTGACTGCTCAAGAAAATGTCATCCATGAAGAAAAAGAGCACACTATATATCTTTGCGGGGCCATTTACTAATGTATAAATCATTGAAACATGAATTGTTAATTTTGCTTCTATCTTGTTTTCTAGGAAAAATTAGACGATGGATCGTTTTCCCTTCTTTCCTGCAAGGTAAAGAAAGGGAAAGAAATAGGTAATCCTATGACATGGGAAGAATAACGCGAAGTATATTATCTGATTGAAAGGTGACTTATGTAATATGAGACATTGCTTAGTAAATCAAATTAATGGACCCACCGTAATATACCTAACATTACCTCATCATCGAATATTTACGTAGGCTTTCTATCATATACCAGAATATTAACATCCTATATTATAATATAATTATGGATATTAATTTCATCAATACATGGTGCTAACAGATCTAGTTTTCGGGCTCAGCTTTGACTAGGCTTCGACCATGAAGAGTTCGTTCTAACATCGGAATGGAAAAGGAGACGAACAGGCTTGACCTGGCTTCGACCACTTCGACTTAGCGTCGACACTATAAGGAGACTACCAAGCTTGACCTCAAGATCACTGATTACGCATCATAGATAACAAGGAATTGCTTACACATTGATTGCACTTAATCACGAAGGAAGTCGGTGCGTTTACAGCTGTAACATTTGTTGCCTACCTAGTTCTTTAGAATGATCCATAATAAAATCTTTCAATGAAATGACAAATCTTTCAACTATACTCATTAAATGAATTAGGTCTATCCGATTCAAGAGTTGATGTGAATTGGATTCACATTCGTGCATTATTCGAACACCCTATGTTAATGCATCAATGGTCCACACGGAAAATTTTCCCTGGAAAGTCTTGAGGAACAAACCATGAAACTTCCTAGTCAACTTGTTGAAATGTTGACATAGATGATCCAGCACAAACCATGAAACTTCCGAGTCGAAGGGACCTCTAAGCTACACTAAGGAACGAAACTCCCGTTATACAAATCTTACTAAGCAGCGCAAATTAATTGTAGATTTTTCCTTTTTTCTTTTCTTTCAATTTACAAAACTTTAGTGCTAACAACAATTAATTGTTTATATTATATTGCACATTTCATTGGGATTCTTGCCCCTGCCATGGCCAATCACCAGCCAAAGGTAGAAAAAAGAAAAAATTAAGAAAAGTTTTTTAGCGAACGTGAGTTCAACTAAATATGTTGATAGGCTCAGACTTGAGCTCCCTCTAAGCGATCTTCTTAGGCGAAAGGTATCGGACTTTTGCTACACGCTCCCAACACCATATTCGGTGGCGTTTTTAAGATGTCCATCCAACATGCGTCATCATATTTAGTGTCCCAGGAGTTTTAGGTGCAACGCCTCAAGAATCTACGTCCCAAGCTAATGCCATCTAACATATGTGGGTGCTTTCTTCCATTTGCCATCCATGCCTTTGAATAATGTATCATGCAAAGAACCAACGACTACAACAATGTTAGTCTCTATTCTACTCCATTTATTTCGCAATAATTTGAAAAATATTTTCCTAAATATAAACGCCTGTATTAATTGAAATAATTCATCAATGAAAAATATATATATTATCAACAACAATTTATGTCTAAACATTTCCGTGGACAATGAAAATGCTTTTCGTTTATTCATTTTTGTAAGCAATATAAGCGATTATATTTAGGAAAATGTTTTCCAAAATATTAATTTTCTACTAAACAAACGGTGCCTTCATTCAAGTGATTTTTCCCCATTTTAGGACAAAAATTTTTGTGATGAATTGTGCAAATTCTTACCTTTAGATCTGGCAATTTCATTGCATCGTACTCAGCCCATCTACTCTCCTCTTGAGCCTTTCACATTTCCATCACACGTAGCATCCCATATTCCTTCCTGCATGGCCGAAACCGACTTCATTCGAGGAGACTAGAAAACTCATGCCTGTGATCGAGCTTAATATACGTAATCCATGATATGAATCACAGAAGATATTACAGTATTGTATTGGACAACATAGTGCAGAACATTCGATGTAAATACATCAGATGATGCAAGTTTTAAAATGTCAATTCTACGGTGATTACATGAGATGAAGGATTCATAAGGAGAAAAGGACCAAGTAAACCCACCATCCTGATCGGTTGCTTGCACAAAGTGAATCATGTTGAGCTCTAAGGGCATTTTGTTCAAGGTTTAAAATCTATTCCAAGCGAGTGGGTGACGGTTGAAGTCAAATTGGATATTTGTTTAAGCTGATAATGGGGAACTGCTCCTCCACGAGACTTAGGTAGCAAGATACTCCGAGTAATGAGAGCATCACGCAATATCTTCAGTTCAAAACGGAGACTTCATCAATGAACTTAAGGATGCTCTAAACCTAGAAGTTCCTATCATAGTTAGCTCCACTCCTCTCCTTTTGAATTCCCATCTGTCAACATTTGATTCACAAGTAAAACAAAAATTCATCAAGTAAACATGTGATAATGGAATGAGGTTTAGAATTTCTAACTTTAGAAGAAAATATATATTCCTGAGATCATGCCACATGAACACTTTGAGTCCCAAAGCATAAGCACAATCACTCTATCAAACAAAAAGAGAAGAAGAAAAATGAGCTTCTCATAATGCAGGATCATCTGTCGATACCTTTACAGTCAGGTAGATAGCTACTTTATGGAGCATGGAGAATGAAAATTCTACAAAACGATTTGTGAGGAATTTATATCGGAACATGTATCATTAATGAGTACCTCAGAATCACTTACTAAACCTAGATAACAAGAAATTTTGTAGACATTGGTCAATCTTAGTTTCAAAGGAAGTCGGCATGTTAGAGTAACATTTGTTGCTTAATTAGTCATCTAGAATAATCTATAATAAAGTCTTTCTATGAACTGACATATCTCTTAGCTATACTTAATATATGGATTAGGCCTATCCAATTCAAGAGTTCATTTGAAAGATCTCAAATAAAAGGAGGCTATATAATACATTTGCTTAACATGTTATCAATTTTACACAATCTAAACTCTATTTGGATAAATGCCAAACTCTACTTATAGTTTAAATTAATGCACTTTTCACTTTTTTGTGTGCATCATACTATAGAAATTAAACCTAGACATTTGATCGCAAATTTGTCAACAGTTCAATAGTCACGGTTGTTTTTTTTTTCTAAATAATACTCTATTACAAACTATGTCAATTTGATATAACTGATATTGAATAACCCAAATTCGAGTCATTACTCTCTCGAGTAGATGAACTTTCACAAGGACAAGCCGTGAGCAATCTTGAGGAAAATGACAGGGTTGGTTTGGGAGGAATTTGCAAGGCCTCAACACTTCCTTTTAGCATCTCCACAACTTGGGTCATAGATGGTCGAGCTCTTGGATCGATCTGAATGCACCATAAGGCTATTATAATCATCTTCTTCGCAATTCCTTCTTCCTCCTCATTTGTGATCCCATGTAGCCCAAGCCCTTCTCGGAGCTCCAAGCGTTGGTGGACCCAATGAGGAAAGTATATTTCACTAGTACGATCTACCATGACCTCAATGTTTTTCCTCCTACCAACCATCTCCAGAACCATCATGCCGTAACTATAGACATCCGATTTATGAGAAACCCCTCCGATGTTCCTAATGATCAGCTCCGGAGCAATGTATCCGGTAGTGCCCCGGGCACTTAGCATTGACACGATGCTCTCTTCTCTTGGGCATATTTTGGCAAGACCAAAGTCAGAAATCTTAGGGCAATAGTTTGCATCAAGAAGAATATTGTGAGGCTTTATGTCGAAGTGCAAGATCCTTGTGTTGCATCCTCTATGCAAGTACTCTAGCCCGTGAGCTATGCCAAGCGAAATCTGGTACAATGTGTCCCAACTCAACTGTTGATCTACCTCCAAAGTGTTACTCCTACTGAATATGAACTTTTCGAGTGATCCGTTGGGCATGAACTCATAAACCAACGCTCTTTTGCTTCCTTCAAAACAAAACCCCAAGAGGTTGACAACATTGACATGAGAAGTCCTGCTTATGCTCGCAACTTCATTGAAAAATTCTTCTGCATCGCCTGTTAGTTTCTTTAGAAGTTTCACCGCCACAAGTTGACCGTCTCGAAGCTTGCCCTTGTACACGCAGCCATAGCCTCCCTGGCCTAACTTTTCTTCGAAAGAGTTGGTCATTCTTTTGATGTCTTTGTAGGTGTATCTTTTCAAAGAGATGAGTCCCTCGATTTTCATTTCGCCATCGTAATGTTTGCTCTCCTGCTTTATCAAACCCGTTATTCTTCTGATCATTGGTTTCTTCCTGAAGGAAAGCATCAATATAAGGGCAATCCCAAATCCAGCTCCTGATGCTGCTATTCCTGAAAAAACAGAGAACATTTTCAAACAACAATCTTACTTCATCACTTTATCGAGGCTTCTAAGTTGCGGTTCTTTATAGAAAATATTCAATGAAAACACAATTTAACGGATTACCTATTATTGCTTTTGTCCCCAAAATGTCACGTTTCCCTGCTAGGACACAAAGGCTTATCAAATAAATCCTGAATGAAGTTGTGATGAAACTAGTAAAAGAGTGCTGCCTAAGGTGCAATAGATCCTGCATATATCTCGAATGGAAGTATGTATTGTTCATGCTTGGATCCACACTGAAAAACGGTTTTATATGTAGAGTTCAAATCTATCAATGTTATATATTTCAACTGCACACTCGATCGGATTTTAGCATCACTAGTAGAGGCGGAAGCTCTTTTCTGTTTGGTGGCGTGCACAAAAGAATCCCACCAAGAAAAGCAAGTTGCTTTCGTCTGATATTTGCAAATTTTACCGTGAATTCGGTGCATCTTCACTCAATAAATATAAACCATTGGATCTTGTGGGACTCAAGAGGGAACGTCATGATCAGACAATCAAGGCCGAGAAGGTTGCGGTAAAGTTCTAATCCACACCATCCCTCCGCAAGTAGAAATGAAAGATCAAGCAAAACAGTAGATATGAAATCTCAGTCAAGAAGCAAAAGCAGAAAAAGGAATCCCCCAGGAATTTACTATTAGGATTTGCCGCACAATCACAAAGAAAATAGAGAGTAAAAGCGAGAAAGAGAATTTGAGACGTAAGGTTTTATCCTGATTCACCCTCAAATTAAGACTACGTCCAGCTGAGAATTCCACTATATGAGCAGCTCGCACCTCTCCGTTACATCTCTCAATTACAAGAAAAATAGAATATATATAGGCAATAGTTTGATTCAAAATAGGAAATCTCTTTCTAGGAAACCTACTCCAATTATGAAACCATTCAATTATGAAACTTAATTAAATTAGGAAACTTTCATTTATCGGGCTCAAACTATAAAAACCCTCTAGCAGCTCAGGGGCGCTGCCCCGGCGACCCCCGACGGGAAATATGAACCACACCCCCACATTTACCATCATTGCAGGCATGAGAATGAGGATCATCTTGGCAATGGCAAACAAAACTAGTGTTCCCGAATCGACACCATCCCTCACTTGCCTCACGCTTGCTGCATTAATTGCAGTCCAGTTCAATGGGAACCCCTTCTTTTCATAATCTCACTGTAATTCATAGTCATCAAGCGAGTGAAATTGACATTAACCTAAACAGGTATGCTAACTGCAGAATAGCAGGTGCTGACGGCAAAATAGTAATCCATTTCCTGCAATGCTTTCTCGGGAAGAAAAGCAAAAGAATGGTGGGTGGAGTTGCTAGCACAATCCACTGGATAAGTAAAAACCTGTCGGCTGCGAGGTGCAATTATAGTAGAAGAACAAATCGGCATTAGTGAAACTTAGATTGAAAGGTGTCTTTTCAAGGCTGATATTGGTCGGCAGAGCATCACAGGATTCCTGGTACACGGGGGACCAGGAGGAACGAATTGTTCGCATAGAAGATACTATTGATAATGAACTCCCCGTCCGAGAAAGTCAGGACAGGGTATATCTCTTTGCAGGAAATCTCGAAATTCAGATAGCCACAATAAGACTCTTGTTCGCCAGAAAGGGTAGCTGATGTTCGGCCCATATCTACAGTTCCGAGGCATCCAGGCCTCGTATTGTGCATCATCTGATAGAGCCAGATAGACTAAGTTCGTGAAGATGATGATAAGAACGAATTGGTGACAATTAGCTACACACATGAAGTTTTGGTGATTCATTTGGACGAGGAGGAGGCAGAGGATTCCAGAGTATAGGAGAAAGAGGTAGGAGAGAGGGTGGAAAGCATTTGCAGAAACATCAAATGGAGTTGGTTTGAATTGGTCATAACTCCTATCACTGTCGTGTAGTAGTTCTTCAACTTCTAAGCAAATACCAAGCGAGGCAAAAAGTGGGCTGATGCGTGCATTATTCGAACACCCAATGAAGAAAATTTGCGAAAAAATTGCTCCACAAAATCCTGTGGAACAAACCATGAAAATTCGTAGTCAAAGGGACCTCTAAATTACAATTAGGAACAAGCCTCCCATTATACAAATCTTCGTGACTAGTCAGCGAAAACGAGTCTCTCCTGAAGAATTGATGGCCAAGCAGTAGCTAACTTGAAATTTCCTCCTGCTAGGCGCCCCAAAAGGGAAGTCATTCTTGTCGCATGATATTCTTAGATGGAGGAAGACAAAACAAAGTATGGCGCCATCGAATTTCCAACAAAAGAAACAAGCGGATCAGATTCGATCGGATCGAGTTTTCTCTCGACAAATTCTTGGGGTCCATTGGCCATATGATCTTCGAGGTACTAATCGAAACTAACTCCACAGCAGTTCGAGGTTTAGCGATTTTCGTGCATATTCTATGCGGTCGAAAACAGAATCTCACACGCCGATGTAAACAAGAACCCACCAAATGAAGTTGAGAATGATCACCTGGGAATGCTACCTAAAGAACGTACCAGGGTGATTGCAGGGACGAGCGTAGGGTCCGTCGCGGCAATAACACGTGAAACTAGATGATGGCAAAGAGGAGTTGCTACCGCAAAACCCGCCGGAAGAAGCGCACGACGAGCACTCAGGTTGGTCACTATACTGAACATCGAACCCTCGATTCAAAGCTTCCTGCAAGCTGATATTGCCTCTTTCGAGATCATCGAGCGCGCTCTGAAGAACAGGAACCTTGATGCTCGTGAGGCAGCTGGTTACGTCAAACGGGAGCTCTCTGTTCAAGAAGATGTCTTCCACATAGAAAGCCGACTTCCTGGAGTCGTCGTAGAAGCACTCGAACTCGTTGCTTGTGTTCTTCCACGTGCCATAGCATCCATAGAAGATGCTGAGGCTCCCAACGGCTGGGGTCATATGAAAGAGGGTGGAATCCATCATGCGAGTATTCACAAACTCACGCAAGCACGTACTGTTCATTAGATCCGTCCTTGCGATCCTCATAGTATGAAGATGTTGATCAATCTTGAGGACTCGATACTTCTGCTCTTGGTACTCAAGAATAGGGTACTCCTCCTTAGAGCACTCGACCTTGAATCCTTCAAGCCCACAGAATTGGGGTCGATCGCCTCCCCAGAAAGGATAAGTTAGATTTTCGATGGTTCCGCAATTAAAAGAGCGGCGGCATTCGGTATAGTGGACATTGTCGTCTCCCTCGCATAAGAGAACTAGTGGGACGATGAGGACGACAAGGACGAAGACGAGGATGGAGTGTGAAGGGGAGGAGAGAAGGAGAGTGGCTGCGTCACCCATATGAGTAAGTTCACGCTCTCACGGGTGCAGAATATCATGTGGAATGAGGGATTAGAGTTTAGAGGGGCACGCTAAGGATGGAGAAATTCTTTTCTTATTCACTTTCTCCGAAGACTGAAGGGTGAAAGAGATGGATGTGGTTAATTCTTCTAAGTATAAAATAAAAAAAAAACTATTCTGACCGCTGACTTTGACCGAGACCAGTTTCAGTCTTCTGACATTTCGTGAAGGTGATGAGGAAGTGATGAGGAAGATGTGGCCAGGAAACAAGCAAAGCAATTTCCCCCGGATTTCTTCCCATGTAGTCGAAATTGAAAAGTGAGACTTTTTTATAGGTTCTCACTATGGTTATTAATTGCATCAATGCATGGCGCTATCAGATCTGGTTTCCGATCTAAGGCTTGACTAGGCTTTGGCCATGAAGAGTTCGTTCTAACATCAGAATGGAAAGGAGACGACCGGGCTTTGATCTAGATCTGTTAAACGGGTCGGGTCGGATTTGGGTCGGGTCATAAATAGTCCGACCTAAATTGATCCATTAACCCGTTTATGATCCATTTATTCGTAGTGTAAATATTCCGACCCATACCCAACCCATACCCGACCCATTTTGCTAAAACACTTTTATATTTAACCTAATCTAGGAATACTTGTTTCTTATGATTTTTTTTTAAAATTATACTGCTAAAACATTTTATGCAATACAAAGCTAGTGAAAAATTTTTATACTTTTTTTTAAAATTGAGGTTCTGTTTGTTTTGCGAAAAATGTGACATTTCTAGAAAATATTTTCCATAAAGTCATTATCCAAGAAAATAAAAAAATTTCTGACCCTTGATTGAAACCTGAAAATAAGCTAAAAAATATTTTTTGATATTTTGTATATAAAATCTGATTTGATTTTACTTTGTGCATTCATTTTAATAATATTAATATTTTTTATTTTTAAAATCGTATTTTTAATTATTTTTTATTTTTCCTTTTCCTTTTTTTTGGCTGATCGCCGGTCGCCGTGGCCGGCGACCGACAATAGGCAAGGACGAGCTCGCCGAAGGTTGGCGAAGCTCGTTCTCGCCAGCCTCAAGCGAGGCTCCAGCTCGCGCGATTTCAGCGAGCTGAGCCTTGCCAGCCTCAGGCGAGGCTCCACCTCGCTAGATCCAGCGAGGCTACACCTCGCCAGATCCGGCGAGGTCGAGCTAGCTTGAGGCTGGCGAGCTCGAGTCTCGCCAGATCAGCGAGGCCTCGGCCTCGCCGGGATCGGGCGAGCCTCGAGGTCGCTGGAATCGGGCAAGCTAAAGCCTCGCCCGAGGCCAGCAAGCTCGAGCTTCGCAGGCCTCCGGCGAGGTCGTCCCGCCCTGGTGGCCGGTCGCCGTGGCCAACCACCGGCCGAAAAAAAAAAGAAAAAGAAAGAAGAGAAAAGAGAAAATAAAAAAATAAAAGAAAAAGAGAAAAAATAAAAATAATTAAATTTCAATTTTTTTAAACATCTTTATAAAGAGGGAGAGAGTGTGTGAATGGGTCTAGTAGGTGGGTTAGACATGGGTTCCAAACTCAACCCATTTAGACCCATTTATCTTTAAGCTTTAAAATTTAAAACCCATTTAAGATTGACTCTTTAAAATTAAAGTGACCCATATATGACCCATTTATTTTTAAATGGGTCATATATGGATTTAAGACCCATTTTGACACCTCTACTTTGACCACAAAGGGTTCGATTTAACGTCAATGCTACGAGGAGACTACCATGCTTGACCTCAAGATCACTGATTAATTAATCATAGATGACAAAGAATTGCTAACACATTAATCATAGATCACGAAGGAAGTCGGTGTGCTTACAGCTGTAACATTTGTTGCCTAGCTGGATCTTTAGAATGATCCATAACAAAATTTTGAAATGAAATGACAAATCTCTCAACTATACTCATTAAAAGAATTAGGCCTGTCAGATTTAAGAGTTGATGTGAATTGGATTCACATTCGTTCATTATTCGAACACCCTATGTTAATGCATCAATGGTCCACACGGAAAATTTTACCTGGAAAGTCTTGAGGAACAAACCATGAAACTTCCTAGCCAACTTGTTGCAATGTTGACATTGATGATCTACCGCAAACCATGAAACTTCCGAGTCGAAGGGACATCTAAGCTACACTAAGGAACGACACTCCCGTTATACAAATCCTAATAAGCAGCGCAAATTAATTGTAGATTTTTCCTTTTTTCTTTTCTTCCAATTTACAAAACTTTAGTGCTAACAAAAATTAATCGTTTATATTATATTGCACATTTCATTGGCATTCTTGCTCCCGCCATGGCCAGTCACCAGCCAATGGTAGAAAAAAGGAAAAGAAAGAAAAAATAAGGAAAAAATTTAAAAAATCTAAAAATATTATTAAAAATTTTCCATATCAGCGTCGGCAATGCCACGTAAGTCAGTCGGCGTCCATATCAACAATATCCACAAAAAATCAGCCGGAAATACTGAATTGGCTCTAGGTCAAAAGATTGAGGACCAAATTTTCATAATTAAAAAATGTTTAGGACTAAATTGGCACTAATGCTGTAGAGGTTTATGTCTTTTTCGACACTTTTTCCGTTAAATTATGGGTACATCATTCAATCAAACAACCATGTTTCCCATGAAACAAATACAAAGCTAAAGAGGAGAGGAGTTGTGGGGTGTAGCAACCGGATCAAGGAATAACGGGAGTGAAAAAATAAAATTTCTATGAGTTAGACTTTGAACGCATTATTATTATTTAGGAGGTCCATTCTAAATTGCCAGACGATGTTCTCCCCCCTCACCAAGACAAGAACAAAGAAAAATGCCAAGCCACCACCATCTCTGCACTCTCTCTCCTTATCTCTCCTCCTCCTCCTCCTCTTCTTCTTCTTCTTCGTGAGCTTCCATGGCGTCCGCTCCGCTTTCTCGACCATTTGCGACCCCGTCTCATCGTCGCTCCGATGCGGCAACGTCCTCATCCGATACCCATTCTGGAACGACAGCGACACCCCCGTGCACTGCGGCTACCCAGGCCTCGGCCTCGATTGCCCGTATGGCTCCGATCACCCGACCCTCTCTCTTCTGGGCGACGCCTACCTCGTCACCTACATCAACTACGACGACGAAACCCTGCCTCTCGTTGACATCGACGTCGCCGGACAGAGATGCCCCAGGGCCCGCCACAACCTCACGCTCGGCTCGCTCCCGCTCGGTTACAACTCCGCCAACGTCAATCTCACCTTTTTCTTCAACTGCACAGCTCCTCCGGCGGAGTCCATCCCCGCCGTGCCCATCGATTGCTTGCGATCCGGCGATAAACGGTCGTACGTGTTCGTGAACAGGAGCCTTGAGGTGGTGGCGTCGTACGAGGGGGAGTTGGGCTGCGAGGAGATGGTGGCGGCGGCGGTGAAGAGGACGGCGGTGACGGCGGCGAACGCGGTGGAGGAGTTCGCCGCGGCGATGAGCGAGGGGTTCGTGCTGGACTGGGCGGCGGCGAAGGAGTGCAGCGCCTGCGAGCACTCCGGCGGGCGGTGCGCGTTCAACCAGACTGATCACTTGATGTGCTTCTGCAACGACGGGTCAAATCACATCGACGGTTGTCTTTGCAAAGGTATGAACGAGGCTTGTGTCTGTTTATTTTCTATCTTTCTTTGGGACATGGTTTCTGCAGTTTGTTCGCCAACCGCCATGATTGCCTTTTCAATGCTTGTCACTTCTTAGCTGCGTGTGCTTTGGTTTCTGTGTATTTTTTATGATTCAGCAGCTTTTAGAATTAGAAAAGAATATATTTGGTTTATCAATTTGGTAATAACTTATTTTGTATGATTTGCATAGTCACGTACATTAAGGATCGTGCAAAGCGAACTGCCCAAATTAAAGACCGTCCCGACCGGATCGGACCGGTTAATTTGGTTCGGCTCCTGTAAGAATCGATCCAGTTTCTGGTTCTTAAAAGTGGAACAGGTATTCGGACGATCCGATTCTCGATTCCAAAGAGAATTGGACCGATCGGATCGAATCAACTACATTTTTATTTTTTTATTTTTTCAAAAAATGTGAACTAATCCTTAAGTGAAGTACATTTTTTAGTTCGTTTTTTCAATTTGAGGATCATTACTAATATTTGATCATTTATGATTGCAAAATAATCATTATCTTTTGATGATTGGTTGGTTTAATTTATTGTTTTTGATCTACAATTTATGAACCTGTTTTTTTAAATTTTATTTATCATAGAAGATATATGAGCACATACTTATGATACTTTTACTAAAATCTTTTTTCTAAAATATTAATAGGGAACACGAAACGAGACAAAAAAGTTACCAATTTCATTAGACTTTCCCGATTCTACGATTATCCGGGAATCGATTACCCATAATGTCAACGCCCTCGTAAGAAAAACATGTAAGGGCACATGCATTGAAAAGTCTTTGGTCTTCGTTAGCCTGGGAAAAGTCTCGGTCTCTTGCCAAGTCATCATTAGTTCTGTGGGTCAAAGTCATTGTTTGCTCAAATACACAGGCGACTCCCTTTCCTGTGCCTTTCCCTTCGATGCATCTGACCAGTTCGTGTTCCTCTCTCTCTCTCTAGACATATCTTATAAGACGAGAAACGACTCAATGTACCTAAATGACCTTTTTCTTTTGTGTTTTGTTATTGACATTATCTAGATATTGAAAAAAGAAAACTCAATCTACATGCTAAGAAAATGAAAGCAAAAAAATAAAAATAAAAAATCAACGATAGGAAAATGAAATCGTCAAGATTCGAATTTCAAGTACACAAAACAACGTCGGCAAGGGTTAGGGGATAAAACACAATGTTCCACTAAATGAAATATGTGTGAAATTACATCAATGTTGAAAGAACAATAACAAGATAGAATATGAAATCGAGATCGAAAATGCAAGCAGACTTGGGTTTATATTACATTTGACGGTCGATCAACATCATGATTTGAAGGGATTCAGTGGGATTCTTAAAGTTCACAAGCTTTGACAACACACGGATATTGTTAGCAGGCTTAACATGAAGTAATTCGACTATGGAGAAGGAAACAAGGACAGAATAACTCACCTTAATATGTAGTCGGACGAAGGCGGCATGTAGCAAATGTCGATGGTCATGTTGGGGCTCGGTTGAATGTTAGGATAACATCTGAATGGCAGCAACGAATCCTTGACCCTATGGTTTCTTGACTTCGCTGGAGAACTCGGCCGCCAGCATAGGGAACTCTCTCCTAATATGTGCTTTCCATTTAGCTAAAGTTGTTCAATGAGAGGGATTGCTGGACATACCCTTCCCTTTGCTAGTTCATTGCAAGACGACCCGCTCAGGGCCCTAAAGCTGACGATCTCATTGCTGGGCATACATATCCGTCCCTCTGATGAACTGCAGTCATCCTCGCTATGACATACACGATCATGTCACGATGTAGACTCCAAGTCCTAAAACTTTATCATCCCATCCTCTGCAACCATTTCTGCTGTAACTGTTAGATCTTTAGGTCAGTATCTGCGACCCGCAAGATCCAATGGTTTAAGTACATTGAGTGAAGATGCTCCTACTTTACTGTACAATTTTGCAAATGTTGGGCTAAACCTACTGGTTTCTTCTTAGGCTTTTATTATGAGCACAACCAAATGAAAAGAAAAACGTCTCCACAAGTGGTGCGAGAATCTGATCATTTGTGTAGTTGAAATATATTATTGATAGAGTTGAACTGCACACTTAATTAAATCTTTACACAATCAACGAAATTTTTGTTCATGATGATAGTGGAGAAATAAATGCTGAAAATGTTTTTATTTGTTATTATTTAATTACTCTATCGTTTATACGTGCTGTGGATAATGTCCTTAAGCTTTTCCAATTTCTTCGCCTTAGCTTAGACTGTGGACTCGCTTACTGCTGCAAACAAAACTCTCCGATCTCTTGAGTCCCAAGATATCTTATCGGAAACTCATATATTTTGATGTTTCTATCTTTCTGCAATAGTTTACTAGTTATCGATTGGGTTTCCATGATTCACGACGCTTGAAAATTCTTGCCTGAACATGAGCTGCCCACTTGTTTTATCCGTGGAACAACTTCTAATCAAGCCTATAGGTCCGTTTAGAAGCCAAAAGAGTCAGGACATGTCTAGAACACACCGTCCATCAATTAGTGACACAGAAAGTTTATATCTGTCTTCGCTTCTGATACCACAATGTTGATCATATTGCAAAATATTTGCTACTTCTATACCAGCTAGAATTTTTTTTTCCTGTCTTCCTGTGCATCCCCTGATAGCTCTAGTATTCAGGATTATAGCTAATGTCTATCCTCGTCAGTCAATCAGCCACAGATCCATTTGCATGTGTTTCCAATTGTCGCGACCTCCCCGAACCGGCCCCGAGGCTTGAGGGGTTTGGCTAAAGGATTACTAAGTTGAACCTAGCTCGAGCTCTCCCAAGCTCATACCAATTCGCGACTTAATTTTAAGTTGTTAACATGCAAATCAATTTCATTTAGGAGTCGCCACTAATCGGTTTTTGGTAGGTCGATTAGACACCCAAGTGAAGCACGGGAGAAATGCTTCACTTCTACGAACCAGAGATTCAATGGGTACGGGGACTTGATTACACTAATCGACTAATTAGTGCCCTTTCGGTACCTAATCTTGTTCAATTTACCACCTAACGTGCTCTTGCTAATCGGGAGTCTCAAAACTCCATCCCTAACTAAGCTAAGGGGAACAACAATTAATATCTAAACCTAAACACGTATAATCAACTACATGCAAGGCTAGTTTAAATGCACAATTCAAAGTGTGTGAACCATGTGACGTGCAATTAAATATGACATTAATCACACAATAGGGCAAGAAAACCCAATTCCAGAACCCAAATGAATTTTCTGATTTTTGAAATTTTTTTGAATTTTGATTTTTTTTAAAAAAAAATTAATTTAGATTTTTAATTAATTAATTTTTTTAAATTTTTTTTTTAAATTTTTCGAAATTTTCTTGAAATTTTCTCGAAATTTTTTTTGGAATTTTTTAAAAAAAAATTGAATTTTTTTTTGGAATTTTTTTTTGAAATTTTTTTCAATTTTTTTAGAAAAAAGAAAAAAATAAATAATAATAATAAACCAAATTCGAGCTTTTTTTTTTAATTTTTTTTAATATTAAAATAATTAAAAAAAATCGGATCCGGGTCGGATCTCCACAACCGACCCGGACCGAGACCGACCCGGGCACGCCGGCCCGGGTCCACAGATCGGGCTCAATCATTGAGCCCGGTCTGATTTTTTTTAACAAAAGAAGGGCCCAACCCGAAAACCTCTTAAAAAAAAAAAGAACCCAGCCCACTAAGAAAATAAAAAAAAACAATACTGCAGCCCAAATACCAAACTCGGCCTAGCTCTTATCCCAGCCCATTTCAAACATTACCCATGAGCCAAACCCTACCCGACTCCCGACCCGACTCCCGACCCGATTCACGACCCGACTCGCAGCCGCCCCACCGCGCCTCGAGGCTCCGCTTTCTATGGACGCCCGAGCGCCGGCGACCAGCGCCCCGGGGGGGGCTCGACGGCGCTGGTCGACGTCGACCGACCGGAATGGCGACTTACCCCGGCCCCGTGGCCGGAGCGCTGCGGCCGGCCGCCGCTTGGCGGACACGCCCCGACCGGAGAGGTCAGGGCTTGAACCCTCGCTGCCAAGCCCCTGCTCGGCCGCCGCCGGACACGCCTTGACCGGAGAGGTCAGGGCTTCACGCTCCGCGGCAGAGCCTTTGCTCTGCCGCCTCGCCAAGCCTCGGCCTTCGTGGCGGAGGTTCCCAGTTTGACGGCCGAGCCCGTGCTCGGTCGTCGCTCGGCTCGTGTCCACGTCGCCGCCCCGACGAGGGGCTGCGGCGTCCTCCGCTCGGGTCGTCGCCGTGGCGACCGGCGACAAGCCGGGACCGTCCGGCATTCACACACTAAAAGAAACACAGGACAGAGACGAATCTGAGAAGTTTGGTTCGGGCATAACGACGAACAGTTGGCGTGCGCTATGAAAACGGGGGATTTTAGGTGCGATAGGAGTTCGAACGTGTCCGGGATTCACACAGAAAAATGCATCAAGAGGCAGGATCAAGCATGTGGTATCACGGGCCGGAACCCGCGCAAGCCGGACGGCCGCGAGCTCCGGCCAGTGACCACCCCGAGAGACAGAGCACAACAAAAAAAAAAGGGGAGGCGGCCACGGCCCCTACCCGACTCGGCAATGGCGACTAGAAGGCGACCGTGGTAGATCGGGTTATACCCGCGCGCCTCGCACACCACCCGAGCCGGGATCCTCGGGAAAAGACCCCGAATCGACCAAAATAGAAGCAAAATCCGGCGAGCTTCGACCGGAACCTACCGTGACAGACGTCGGAGCTTCGCCGACCGCGGTCGTCGACGGGAGCTCGCGCGACCTCAGGTCTCAGTCGCTTCTCTCCCTCTTTCGATCTCTCTCCCTCTTCTCTCTCTGATCTCCGAACCCGCCCCTCTCTCTCATCGTCCAGATCTGGTTTTAAGGAGCTGGCCGACACACTCGCATGGCCCCTGCTGCCGGCAGGCGCGCATGGCCTCTGCCACCGCCAGCCTGCCGCGGCCGGTCGGTCGCCCGACCCGCGGATCACGCCGGCACTCCCCCGCGCCTCTACCTTCTGCTTTCTGTTCATCTGTGGCCTTCTGCCACTGTTCCTCCCCCGTACCCTCTGAAACGTTGACTGAGGAGGGGGGGAGATGAGCAGTGCGCGGACCGGGCCCGAGAGGAATGGGCCGGCCCGCGCAAGAAGGAGAAATAAAATAGTAAAAATAAATAAATAAATAAATAAAAAAGAAGGAAGAGACTGAATGGGCTAGACGAAGGACAGGCCGACTGACTCAGCTATTTTTTTTTTTTTGAAATTTAAGTAGAATATGTCCTAATCGATCCTACTAACGCAAATGCATCTAATGTCTATGTGCCATGGAATTTTAACGAAAATATTTTTTGTTTAGGGATTAAAGAATTAAACCCTAATTTTTTTGCGATAAAATCCTAAATGATTTGGGTAAAATTTAGGTGTCAACAGCTGCCCCTCTTTGAAGGGGAGCTCGAAGAGGTTTCTTTCAAAGATAAGAGACGCCTAAATTTTGTTGATGGAAGGCACGGGACGATGCAATGTAAGAAGGAGGAGAGAGAAAACAAAATAACATCTAAATAAACGAAGAGCATTGTTTAAAGAAAAATGTGGCTTAAGGTTGGACCACAAACCTTGGATGCGTGGTTTAAGGTTGGACCACAAACCTTTGAAGCGTGGTTTAAGGTTGGACCACAAACCTTTGATGCGTGGTTTAAGGTCGGACCACAAACCTTTGATGCGTGGTTTAAGGTCGTACCACAAACCTTTGAAGCGTACTTGGGTTTACATACCTGTAGGTTGGATTGGATTGCTTAGAGGCTCTTTGCCAGCGAGGCTTGAAAAGATTCAGTGAATGAGCACTCGGGGTTCCTCACCCGAGGATTTGATAGATTGCGCCTAAGTTTCTCACGAAGGGCTTGAGGTGCCTAAGTTTCTCACAAAGAATTTGACATAAGGAGCCTGACTCAGGGACATACCTGTGAAGGCCTCATTTTTCTTTTTTTCTTTTTTTTTTCTCTTCTCTTCTTTTTTTTTATTATTTTTAAAGAGGGTAAAAATACTTACCTGATGTTTACAAGAGAAATAAAGGAAACTCCAGGTTGCAAAGGCTCACTGTGCACGGAAGAAGACTCTAGGTGTGCAAAGAAAAAGGCTCTGGATTGACATTTGGGGGCTAAAACCCTTTGCATTGCGTGGTTTTAGGGCAAACGCCCAAACCTTCAGAAAGCACGATCTCACGTGGGGAAGACTTCTCATGTAAAAATAGCTTCGGGCTGTTAGAGCTTGCCGTACATGTTGATCAAATGATTCCAGAATGGATACTGCACATTTAATGGAATGTGTTGTACCAAGTGCTCTGGTAATGAAGGCATACCCGGCGAGATCAATGTCATTTGATTACATGTCATGAGAGACAATATCAAAAGGGTATCACCAATGAGAAAATATCAATCGTATGAGCAATTCATGATAGATTCAATTGTTTGGAAAGCATTTAACATCCTTCAATATCGCAAAATTGCCTTTAGGCTTGAAATACATCATTAATCATCAAATTCCCTTAGGAGAAAGTCTTTTGTCAAAATGATCTTAACTCATGAAGAGAGCCCATTAAGCATGCCAAACAAGAATTCCTTAGTCTGAAAGGACTTCTCACATACTCTCAGAAAGGCTGTTTGATCCCATCCATTAATGTGGGAAGTAATTTCGATCTCTCTGTATACCTCACACTATTAGTGTCGGAGGCTTCGAGAATCATTCGCAATGAGCACACATTGACCAATCCAAGAGGTCTTTTGTAAGGACTATAATGCGGGCTTGGTCATGGTTTCAACAACGGATAATCATTGATGGCTAAGAAGTGAAATAATTATTGATAATCATTTTCGCCAAGTTTACAAGTCAAGAATCCTTTAGATAAGATAAGACAGCTTTGCCCCCACTTCTTCAAGCGACAGCTTCTTTGTAAAGTCCTTATTTTCACTTGAATCATCCCAATCAGAAGAGACTTTGGGAAATGGTTGTAATATTGGTTCGGTGAAAGTCTCGAAAGGCTCAGAAATTCTCAAATAGGATTTAGGAGTTGGTGATTATCATGGCATCGTTACCACATCATCCAATCTTTTGAAGGCACTCGACTTTTGAAATCCAACTTGTCTCGAAAGTCCATTGGCTATTCATTTTAATGTAAGAGCTTTGCTCTTTCTCTAATGACTTTTGCATTTGCAATGATTTTTCTTTGCAAGCATTTTGCTTTTGACGCTTTTTCTTGCGAAAGAATTCTTCTCTTGATGCTACTTTTTGCTCTTTTTTTTAATGGGCATTGGCCTTGCTTTTACCAGGCACACTGCTTTTTCATGCCCCATAGTTTTCATTTGACTTTTGCTCATTCGAATTTTTTGAGCTCCTAGGACTTTCGAGATTTTTTTACTTGCTGTGACATAAGCACCAATCGCCATGGTAAATCATGTGCCTTTCCCCAAGGTGGGAAGACAATCACCACTCGGGCTTTAGAAATGAATATTCAGGCTCAACTTGGCTAAGCAAATGGTATGAGTGTTTGGGTAGAGAAATGAATGCTCTTCTTCATTTTGGGATGTTTCAAGCTTCCATAAGGACTCACCTGAAGTTACCACAAAAAGATTAATGCAAGTAAGGACAATGAAGTCTTTCTCATCTTTTCCTCCAAAGAATGTCGACCAAAACCTCCAAATTTGCCCCGTTGTGGGGTGTTTCTTGACAGGGGTATTTTGTATAAATTATCCATATGTAAAGGCTCAAATGGGCTTCACTATGGTCACCTGTAGTGTGTAGGATAGAGGAAAGAAATGCCTCTTTTCACTTTGATCTATGTACTACTCGCGAATGAATCTCTTGTCCTTAAACGACACATGTTTTCTTTTCCGCTTAACTCTCAAAGTGTTTATGGGACGTGTTTGGGAATAGCTTGCCTTTCCTCATTCTAAGTACCTCTCACTTGGCATGATTAACATCTCCCTTTCATTTTATCGAGATCATCACGGATAGATTAATCTCCACAGGGAATTTTGATTCAAAATGACTGATCCGTCAAACACCAAGGCAATTTTTGGATAAAGACGATATTCGAAATTTTTGTGAAAAGTTTGCTTTCACAATTCTATTTTTGTACTATTTCTCAAATACATCATAAACTCCCCCATTTGTTCATGAAGAAAATTTTCATTCGATTTTTATTTGAATTTTGGAAGAAGGGTACTTACCTGCAGCATGGCGCT
This sequence comes from Syzygium jambos, assembly GCA_031216235.1. Taxonomy (NCBI): domain Eukaryota; kingdom Viridiplantae; phylum Streptophyta; class Magnoliopsida; order Myrtales; family Myrtaceae; genus Syzygium; species Syzygium jambos. The sequence continues at coordinate 5,839,693 of CM062221.1, forward strand.
TGGCAACCCTGTAAAGAATTAGAAAGAAAGAGTTAGTGCGTGAATCTTTATATATCAAAAGATTGGAAACGACACATCATTACCCTTCACTTGCATTTGTCCTTCGAGTCTTTGATGCTTCCTATCAAAGGAAAAAAAGGATCATGGCAAAAATGGTATTAAAATGGACAATTGGAAGCGATACCAGTTGCTCTCATTTGAATTTTCCTTCCTGGGTATTTGACAACTCCCTTCATCCGCTTTCGTCAACTTTTGACTTTTTGGCACTTCTTATTTCAACGTTTGGGGCATTGTCCGATGGGTGCTTTCCCTTTTCATGGATGATTCGTCTTCATCGTGCTTTCTTGGACGAAGGTGTTATCGCCTTGATCAAACACATCGTTTTGTCTGCAAAATGAGAGACGGGGCGAGTCATTTCCATTCTTAGTTGGAATAATTCAGGAACGATATACACCCTTTTGTTTTAGGAATAGCTTAGTTCTGGACTAAGTTGTCCTCTTCGTGCAATCTCGTCGCTTGAGCTTTTCCTTTGCAACTCCTTCCTCAAAGTTGCTTGATATTCCCTTGCTTGATATTCCCTCTTAAGTGTTTGGAGGTACCGTCCACAACATGACCTACCCTACATTTATCTATCGGGCATATGTCTCTTTTGCATCCATCCACTTGTTGGAGGAGAATGAACTTACTTACAGGCTTGATTATACTAAAGCTATTTGCCCCAGCCAGATGCTTTCTCTTCCGGAGACTTCAGTATGTTCAATACTCATTCATGCCTTCTTACAGACACTTGTTTAATCTTCATGGTCCTTTGCTCGGGTTTTCCACTTTTGATCATCTTGACTATTCGTGCCCCCGACTGTTTTTCACATGTCCCTAGTTTGATGGACAGAAGTTCTTCAAATGCACTATTTTGCCCCATCATGACGCGACTTTTCAATTGTCACAATGGAATGGACGGTTTGGCCTCGTCATGTCTTTCTAACTGGAAGCATTATTGCTATGGTCAAGCACATTCTTTATTTTGTGTTGAACCAGTCGACTCCATTTTATTGTACTTCATAGGCAATGGCTACCCCTTGGGTGACTTGCCTCATTCGTCACCTGCGGAAATGAGATAAAACATGTTACTCTCATTATCAATTGAACTGAATTTAGGAACTGCATACACCCTTTCATGACGAAGTTGATAATTTTGTCTCTAATGCTTCCTTGGCGGGAATGAGGGGGAGTTCATCGCGCTCCATGCCGAATCAAATGTTTTCTAGCGCGTCATTAGTGGGGACGTTGGCTTCTTGATCACATGCACTTCGTGTCTTAGTAAGATAATTTTAATGTACGTTGGTTCGCCAAGCTCTTGTCGGGTCTTTCATTCAAATCCACCCTAGGTAAAAAAGAAAAGGAAGTATCATTTCTATATTAAAGTGAATGAACTTTGAGAACAAAATACACCCTTTTTCACTGAATTGGACGGCTTTGACATTCTGTGCCCCCAGTTTATCTTTTGATTACGCATCTCTTGGTGCTCCAATGGGTCTATCATGCGATCCTCATCTTCATCCTCCGCGGATACAATGGTGCTCCTCTCACTCTTATTTGTGAGTTAGCTATTCTTGAATCATCCTTTTGTCAAGTGGGTGATCATCTGACATCGTTATTTTGTTTCGATTTGCGTATGCCTCGTAAATCATCTTTTGTACAAGTGAGTCCACAAGTGGAGACTCCCTATTTTCAAGGGACTCGGTGGCACGTTTTCAACTTGTTCCCAAGCGGCCTTCACCCTTCGACCCTTTACCTATTTTGACAAAAATGAATGAACAAGTCAATTATTGTACAAAAAGTTCTAATTAGAACGATTACAGATTTACCATCTCACGGTAACCTGCGAAATTGGTCAGGTGAAGAGATGCCAGTTTATGCGAGTTTTTTGTGAAACTCGTTTTCTTCAAAACATTTTGAAGGTAAAGCATAAAAGCTTAACTCAGGGGTTCAATTTGAAATATTCCAAGTACTTTCAAAGAACAATGCTACAAATTAGAATCTCGCTACTCAAAGACCTGAGTCACATGATTTTCAAAAACATCAATTGGGTTCGCATTAAAACCCAAAATGGAAAGCGCAGTTCCAAATGAGAATAGAGGGATGCAGTTCGAGAAACTTTTGAATAGATGGGTGTAAACAAGCAATTCACGTTCTAACTCTAAACTCCAGTTCCTTGCATGATTAAGCAAGGGAATTCCAAGGGATGACTGTTACGCATAACCTGTGAAAGGAAGACAACGTTAGTATGTGAATGAAAAAGCGATCTTTTACTGATGCCGCCTCTTATGACGAAAGCGAGGCAATAATATATGCCCCCATGGTTCATATTTGTTGGCATTTAGTATTTCACCAAGATTTCATCGTAAGTGGAGACATCATTAAAAGATCAAATCGCGGCTATCAATCGAGCGCCCTTTTTATTCCAAAAGTTTCATCGCAAAATGAGGCATCAATTTTGAAGGACTGATTTGCGATTTCACTTTTGCAAAAATGAGGTGATTCCTATTTTAAAAAAATAATACACAAAAAGTGATTTGAATTTTGATTCCGAAATGTGAACAAAAAAGAATTTTATTGAGAATGTGAATGTGATTTCAATTTTATGCCCCAAGACGCAATCTTGACTTGAAAGAAATTTTACACAAAGAATGTGATTTTTAAGCCTATATCTGAAAATTTTAGACAAAATCATCTGTTTTGATGGGGCCAAATCATAGGTGTTTGAGACTTATGCTCAAGGTTCACTGTCAAAAATGATTGTCTAAAATTTTCAATTATGAGCTCAAATCACCTAGGACACTTGATTGATCTCCGCGAATTTCAAAAATGAAAATTTCAATCCAAAGTGAGCTAATAACGAGAGGAATCATACTTACAGTGAGTGACGATCGTTTTTTCTTTTTCTTTCTTTTTAAAAAAAAAGACACAAAGACACGCATATGCACTCGTGAGGTTCATTTTCTATCTAGACAGTTTAACAAGGTGAAGCTAAGAGGGTGATCTGACCGTCGCAGTCTCGCGTTGGTATCAGGTCCTCTTAACTCCGGCTCAGTCGAAAGAAATATCCTATAGTCACGCGGTCTCGCGGATAAGGATAAACACTTACGACACCAGAACAGAATTTTCGGGGAGAAGAAAGGCAACCTCTACATCGCGGTCTCGCGTTCGAGGTTGTATCTTTCTTAACACCATCCTAAAGCGTCCTATCACGGCCCAGGTTCGGCAGCATGGTTGTGTGTGCAATAGTGTAGTGCTAAAACATCTAAAGCATGCACAACAATGTATAGGCAAACAATGCTTCAAACGTTTGAAAAAAATAAACATTAGTTCCCTAAATCTCAAAACCTGCAAAACAATGGGTTAATGGCGAGAATATTCACGTTAGGGATGTATATAAACAAGAAAAATGGCCTAAGTCCACAAAATGTCCCCAGCGGAGTCGCCAAGCTGTCGCGACCTCCCCGAACCGGCCCCGAGGCTTGAGGGGTTTGGCTAAAGGATTACTAAGTTGAACCTAGCTCGAGCTCTCCCAAGCTCATACCAATTCGCGACTTAATTTTAAGTTGTTAACATGCAAATCAATTTCATTTAGGAGTCGCCACTAATCGATTTTTGGTAGGTCGATTAGACACCCAAGTGAAGCACGGGAGAAATGCTTCACTTCTATGAACCAGAGATTCAATGGGTACGGGGACTTGATTACACTAATCGACTAATTAGTGCCCTTTCGGTACCTAATCTTGTTCAATTTACCACCTAACGTGCTCTTGCTAATCGGGAGTCTCAAAACTCCATCCCTAACTAAGCTAAGGGGAACAACAATTAATATCTAAACCTAAACACGTATAATCAACTACATGCAAGGCTAGTTTAAATGCACAATTCAAAGTGTGTGAACCATGTGACGTGTAATTAAATATGACATTAATCACACAATAGGGCAAGAAAACCCAATTCCAGAACCCAAATGAATTTTCTGATTTTTGAAATTTTTTTGAATTTTGATTTTTTTTTTAAAAAAAATTAATTTTTTTAAAAATTTTTTTTTAAAATTTTTCGAAATTTTCTTGAAATTTTCTCGAAAATTTTTTTGGAATTTTTTAAAAAAAAATTTGAATTTTTTTTTGGAATTTTTTTCAAGTTTTTTCGAAAAAAGAAAAAAATAAATAATAATAATAAACCAAAATTCGAGCTTTTTTTAAATTTTTTTAATATTAAAATAATTAAAAAAAAATCGGATCCGGGTCGGATCTCTACAACCGACCCGGACCGAGACCGACCCGGGCACGCCGGCCCGGGTCCACGGATCGGGCTCAATCATTGAGCCCGGTCTGATTTTTTTTAACAAAAGAAGGGCCCAACCCGAAAACCTCTTAAAAAAAAAAAGAACCCAGCCCACTAAGAAAATAAAAAAAAACAATACTGCAGCCCAAATACCAAACTCGGCCCAGCTCTTATCCCAGCCCATTTCAAACATTACCCATGAGCCAAACCCTACCCGGTTCCGACCCGACTCCCGACCCGGTTCACGACCCGACTCGCAGCCGCCCCACCGCGCCTCGAGGCTCCGCTTTCTATGGACGCCCGAGCGCCGGCGACCAGCGCCCCGGGGGGGGCTCGACGGCGCTGGTCGACGTCGACTGACCGGAATGGCGACTTACCCCGGCCCCGTGGCCGGAGCGCTGCGGCCGGCCACCGCTTGGCGGACACGCCCCGACCGGAGAGGTCAGGGCTTGAACCCTCGCTGCCAAGCCCCTGCTCGGCCGCCGCCGGACATGCCTTGACCGGAGAGGTTAGGACTTCACGCTCCGCGGCAGAGCCATTGCTCTACCGCCTCGCCAAGCCTCGGCCTTCGTGGCGGAGGTTCCCAGTTTGACGGCCGAGCCCGTGCTCGATCGTCGCTCGGCTCGTGTCCACGTCACCGCCCCGACGAGGGGCTGCGGCGTCCTCCGCTCGGGTCATCGCCGTGGCGACCGGCGACAAGCCGGGACCGTCCGGCATTCACACACTAAAAGAAACACAGGACAGAGACGAATCTGAGAAGTTTGGTTCGGGCATAACGACGAACAGTTGGCGTGCGCTATGAAAACGGGGGATTTTAGGTGCGATAGGAGTTCGAACGTGTCCGGGATTCACACAGAAAAATGCATCAAGAGGCAGGATCAAGCATGTGGTATCACGGGCCGGAACCCGCGCAAGCCGGACGGCCGCGAGCTCCGGCCAGCGACCACCCCGAGAGACAGAGCACAACAAAAAAAACAGGGGAGGCGGCCACGGCCCCTACCCGACTCGGCAATGGCGACTAGAAGGCGACCGTGGTAGATCGGGTTATACCCACGCGCCTCGCACACCACCCGAGCCGGGATCCTCGGGAAAAGACCCCGAATCGACCAAAATAGAAGCAAAATCCGGCGAGCTTCGACCGGAACCTACCGTGACAGACGTCGGAGCTTTGCCGACCGCGGTCGTCGACGGGAGCTCGCGCGACCTCAGGTCTCAGTCGCTTCTCTCCCTCTCTCGATCTCTCTCCCTCTTCTCTCTCTGATCTCCGAACCCGCCCCTCTCTCTCATCGTCCAGATCTGGTTTTAAGGAGCTGGCCGACACACTCGCATGGCCCCTGCTGCCGGCAGGCGCGCATGGCCTCTGCCACCGCCAGCCTGCCGCGGCCGGTCGGTCGCCCGACCCGCGGATCACGCCGGCACTCCCCCGCGCCTCTACCTTCTGCTTTTTGTTCATCTGTGGCCTTCTGCCACTGTTCCTCCCCCGTACCCTCTGAAACGTTGACTGAGGAGGGGGGGAGATGAGCAGTGCGCGGACCGGGCCCGAGAGGAATGGGCCGGCCCGCGCAAGAAGGAGAAATAAAATAGTAAAAATAAATAAATAAATAAATAAAAAAGAAGGAAGAGACTGAATGGGCTAGACGAAGGACGGGCCGACTGACTCAGCTATTTTTTTTTTTTTGAAATTTAAGTAGAATATGTCCTAATCGATCCTACTAACGCAAATGCATCTAATGTCTATGTGCCATGGAATTTTAACGAAAATATTTTTTGTTTAGGGATTAAAGAATTAAACCCTAATTTTTTTGCGATAAAATCCTAAATGATTTGGGCAAAATTTAGGTGTCAACACCAATTTCTCTGGAAAGATGTCATCCACGAAATAAGTTCAAGAGGAGGATTGAGCCAAACCGGTGCAATTGTAATCGCGGAGATTTTTCTTTGTTGAAACTGAATATGCTATCTTTATGTCTCTTAGACACTTTGAGATCATCTGTTTGCAAATCGGTCGACACATTTTTCACTTTTGATGACTACTGTCTCAGGAAAACGAACGATTGGACTGAAAATCGGAATAGGTAATTATTTCAAGACGCTCTTCCGCTTCTCTATATTTTCCCCTGCAATTAGTTTCGACTTTTTGACAGTAAGCTTGCATCATTGCTCAATGGAGTCAATGTTTCCAATATAATCTTAGAAGCCTTGATAATGTGATAAAGTGAGATTGCTGTTCAAAAATATTCTTCGTTTTTTTAGGAATGGCTGCATCAGGAGCTGGAATTGTGGTCACCCTTATCTTAATGCTTTCCTTCTGGAAGAAACCACTGATCAGAAGAATTATGGCTTTGGTAAAGCAGAGGAGCAAATATTTCGATGGTGAAATGAAAATCGAGGGACTCATCTCTTCGAGAAGATACACCTACAAAGACATCAAGAGGATGACCAACTCTTTCGAAGAAAAGTTAGGCCAGGGAGGCTATGGCTCCGTGTATAAAGGCAAGCTTCGAGACGGTCAACTTGTGGCGGTGAAACTTCTTAAGAAGCTGACAGGGGATGCAGAAGAATTTTTCAATGAAGTTGCAACCATAAGCAAGACTTCTCATGTCAATGTTGTCAACCTCCTGGGATTCTGTTTTGAAGGAAGCAAAAGAGCTTTGATTTACGAGTTCATGCCCAATGGATCACTTGAAAAGTTCATATTTAACAGGAGTAACACTTTGGAGGTAGATCAACATTTGAGTTGGGACACCTTGTACCAGATTTCGCTCGGCATAGCTCACGGCCTAGAGTACTTGCATAGAGGATGCAACACAAGGATCTTGCACTTCGACATAAAGCCTCACAACATTCTCCTCGATGGAAATTATTGTCCCAAGATTTCTGACTTTGGTCTTGTCAAAATATGCCCAAGAGAAGAGAGTATCGTGTCAATGCTAGGAGCCCGAGGCACCGCTGGATACATTGCTCCGGAGCTAATCATTAGGAACATCGGAGGGGTTTCTCACAAATCGGATGTCTATAGCTACGGCATGATGGTTCTAGAGATGGTCGGCAGGAGGAAGAACATCGAAGTCACAGTAGATCGTACTAGCGAAGTATACTTCCCTTATTGGGTTCACCGACGCCTAGAGCTCCAAGAAGAGCTTGGGCTGTGTGGGATCATGAATGAGGAGGACGAAGGAATTGCGAAGAAGATGATTGTGATTGGCTTATGGTGCATTCAGATCGATCCTAGAGCTCGACCCTCTATGACCCGTGTTGTGGAGATGCTACAAGGAAGTTTAGCGGCCTTGCAAATTCCTCCCAAACCAACCTTGTCATCTCCCTCAAGGTCTCTTGCGGCTTCTCCATGTGAAAGTTCATCTTTGCAAGAGAGTAATGACTCGAGTTGGGATTATTCAATATCAATTATATGAGACCGACATAGTTTGTAATAGAGTACTTTAAAAAAAAAAAAGCAACTGTTTACACATTAATTTCATAATATAAGTAGAGTTTGGCATTTATCCAAGTAGGATTTACATTTCGCGAATTTGATGACATGTTCAACAAACAATTTTTGAATAATCTCATTTTGTGTTTGCCCCAATTACATGAACTTTTGAATTCAATAGGCCTAATCCAACTATTGAGAATAGTAGAGAAATATGTCGTTTCATGTAAAGATTTTTATTATCGATTATTCTAGAGAACTATTGCTACAACTCTGTACACAACGACGTTCTTCGCTAGAAATTCCTTGTTATATGTACTTATCAAGGATCTTGAGTTACTCATTAACCTTATATGCTCCTAAACATATTCCTCACACTTGTTTACGTATGACGTATGATTGCTATTCTCTTTATAATTATCTATCGTTGTATAGTTAAGAAGAAGATCCATGTTATGCATTGCTGCTGAGAAATCAAGAGACAAGAAAGGCATTTTTAGTAGCAAGCACGCCACAGGTAGTTTTTGTGGGGAAAAATGTCCAAAAAGTCCTAAACCGATCACAATTTGGCCAATTCAATCTTAAACCTTTCAATTTTATCAATTGAGTTCCAAACATTTTGATAGCTTGCCAATTGAGTTTATTTGGCGTTAACGTGAACAATTTTTGTGATTTTTTTTGAATTTTTATTATGTTTTATTTTTTCTTTTTCTTTTCCATTTTTTCTTTGCTTTTTTTTTCTATGCTGACTAGGGTCACCAGCAACCCTCGCTAGCCACAAATGCCTTGCCCATACTAGGTGAGGGCCGCCTTAGCCACTACTGGCGGTGCTACAAAGGCCCTGGGCGGCCTTCATGGCCCCGTCAGCCGCAAGTAAGGCATCCCTCGCTCGCGACCAGCAAGGCCGCGATGACCTTGGGCAAGGCCTTCGCGGCCGGTGAGAGTCACCAGTGACCCTCGCTAGCACTTAGGCAAAGAAAAAAAGGAAAAGAAAAAAAATACAAAAATTATCCACATCAGCGTTGACGATATCACGTAAGACGACCGCCATCCGCATTAGCGATTTTCAGCCAAAATTAACCGGATGGATTCAATTGGCAAATTGTCTAAATGATTAGAAGTCAATTGGCAAAATTGAAAAGTTTAAGACTTAATCGGTCAAAATGCAATAAGTTTACAAGCTTGAGACCACTGACTTTGCTAATACTCGGTTGTTCCCTAATATAACTCGTCCCCATCCTTAACCTAGGACGATCTTTTTAATAGAGCGTCAGACCCGTCTTGACTAAATATGTGACAACCTAAAACCAAACTTTTTTTTTTTGTAAAAATTATAAACAAATAGATATCATAAGATAATGGTAGATATTATATTACTATAATGTCTATTTCAGAAGAATAATTGTAATTTAGGAAATTAGCTAGTCGGGATCAGGTAAGGTACTGGCCAATTTAGGGCGCGCATGGAATCTATTCTGGAATAGAAATTCTGTTCCAGAATGGATTCCGGAATAGAAATGCGTTTGTTAAACAATTTCCGGAATGCATTCTGGAGCAATTTTCACATTCTGGAATAAAAATGCGTTTGTTAAAAATACTTGATTCCAGAATGCATTCTTGATTCCAGAATGCATTTTTTATTCCAGAATGAGTTTTGGGCAAGAAAAAGAGAAGCTACTTTTTATAGCTTCTCTCTTCCAGAATGCATTCTTCCTATTTTCTCTCTTTTTCTCACTAATTTTTTTTAGAAAATGCATAAAAATTGAAAAATTCCACAAAAATTCATAAAAATTTTCAGAAAATAAAAAAAGTCAAGATTTCGAGAAAATAGAAAATTTGATGAATTTTTTTAAAAAAAATATAAAAAAATAAAAAATTTCAAAACTTCACAAAATGGCTTAAAATACCTTTGGGCACCCACTTTGAGTGAAATTTAATTTTTTTGAGGTGCTCAAAAAAATAAAAAAATAAAAAAAAATCAAAAATTTCAAAACTTCATAAAATGGCTTAAAATACCTTTGGCCACCCACTTTGAGTGAAATTTAATTTTTTTGAGGTGCTCAAAAAAATAAAAAAAATAAAAAAATAAAAAATTTCAAAACTTAATAAAATGGCTTAAAATACCTTTGGGTACTCACTTTGAGTGAAATTTAATTTTTTTGAGGTGCTCAAAAAAATAAAAAAAAATCAAAAATTTCAAAACTTCATAAAATGGCTTAAAATACCTTTGGCCACCCACTTTGAGTGAAATTTAATTTTTTGGAGGTGCCCAAAAAAATAAAAAAATTTAAAAATTTCAAAACTTCACAAAATGGCTTAGAATACCTTTGGGCACTCAGTTTGAGTGAAATTTATTTTTTTGATGTACCCAAAAAAATAAAAAAATAAAAATAGATTTCTGTTCCAGAAATCAATTTCTGGAGCAGAATTGATCATGTTTTACCAAACAGATTTCTCCTCCAAAAATCGATTTCTGGCAAGAATTCCAGAAATCAATTTCTGGCAAGAATTTGATTTCTGGAGTAGAATGGTTACCATTCGCACCCTTAATCTCGAACCATTGGGGAGAAAAGGCTATATTTCAAACACATCTCAATTCCTATAGGACTTTTCTAAACAGGATCCTAAAATCGTTCATAGCTCATAAACCAGATTGCACCTTCACAAGATTTTTCAATAAATTGAGAATCCGAGTCAATATAATCCACCGTTTTCCTCGGTAATCAGAGACTGTAAAGTCTTTTAATTCTCCTCTTAGAAGACTCGACTTTTGGTGTATGCGCATCAAGCGTTTAAGTTCAACAGGGTGTAATAAGGGAAAGATTATGCTGCTCGAAAACCTGGCATGCATCTGTGATCTGTGTATTTTTGTCACCAGAGAACACCACAAGACACGACTTTCGGTGTGCGTGCATCAAGATTTCAACTGCTATATACTCGAGCGTTTCAATTTAACAGGGTGAAACAAGGGAGAGAATATGCTGCCCGAACACCCGGCGTACATCTGTGTATGTTTTTGACCCCTACAATGTAGGACAGTCGCATCAACGCGGCGCTAAGGTCGACTTCGAGGTCGCCATTGCTTCCCAACACCGCCAGCACGCGTAAATAATCACACCAAAGCACATGGAGATAATCCGGCCTAAGAAGCTTGAACAAGAACCGCTATATTTAAACTAAGCAAAGAGACATTTTTCTAGTCGGACGAGTCTATCCATATATTGAGATGCACATGTGAGTTGTGTTAAATAAGTTTCACATCGAAAAATTGGTATGGTGAAGAGCAGTTAATATATCATGGTTAGACCATAACTCATTAGTTTAAACTTTTAAGTGAAGGTAGATTCAACTGGATATGTTAACATCCTCGGACTTAGCTTCCTTTTGTCGATATCCTCGAGCGAAGGTATCAGACTTCTAATGGTAGATTGATGAGCCCCCAGTCTATTCAAGTTGATACAAGACATCTTGATGCAAAATAATACTTGAATTAGGGAGAGTAGACCTAACACTGAGTTGATGAGCCCCCAATCTATTCAAGTTGATATATGAGATATCTTGATGCAGAAGAATATACCTAAATAAAGGGAAAGCAGACATAACACTAATACTGACCTCACACGTGTCGAAGAATTGATATGGTGTAGAGCAGTTAATATATCTATTCTAGTTGGTTCATAACTCATTAACCTAAATTATTCATCGAAGGTGGATCAACTGGATATGGTTGATGGGCCGGACTTCGGTTACCTATTGGCGATCTTCCGAGACAAAAGGTATCGGGTTTCTCCTGCATGCTCTCAACACCATATTTGATGGCATTTTTTAAGACGTCCCACGTGCCAGTCATAAAATTCAGTGTCGAGGGAGTTTTAGGTGAAAAGGCTCAAGAATCGTCGCTGCGAAGAGATGTTAGGGTGTTAACCCTGTTTTGAGTGGAGGGACGTCTTCCCTTATTATCAAGGAAATGCCGTCTAACATATGGGGCTGCTTTCTTCGATTTGCCATCCATGCCTTTGTGTAATGCATCAAGCGAAGAACCAACGACTACAACGATGTTAGTCTCTACTCTACTCCATTTATTTTATAAAAAATAAATAATTTAGAAAATATTTTTTTAGACATAAAGGTCTCTATTACTTGAAATAATTAGTCAATAAAAAATACATTCAATATCAATCACAATTTATATCTAAAAATTTCCGTTGACGATGAAAATATTTTTAGTTCATTCATTTTTATAAACGATATAAGCAATCATTTTTAGAAAAATATTTTATAAAATATTTATTTTTGCTAAACAAATGGAGCCTACATCCAAGTGATTTTTCCCCTGTTTTAGGACCAAACATTTTGTGATGAGTTGTGCAAATTCTTACCTTAGATCTGGCAATTCCATGCATCGTACTCAGCCCATCTACTGTCCTCTGAGTCTTTCACATTTCCATACACATGTAGCATCCCATATTTCTTCCCGCATTGGCGAAACAGACTTCATTCTAGTAAACTCGAAAGCTCACGCCTGTAATCAAGCTTAAAATACGTAATCCATGATATGAATCGCAGAAGATATTACAGTATTGTATTTGACAACATAGTGCAGAACATTCAATGTAAATACAGCAGATGATGCAAGCTCTAAAATGTCAATTAATCCTACGGTGATTACATGAGATGAAGGGTTCAAAAGGAGAAAGGACCAAGTAACCCACCTTCCCGATCGGTTGCTTGCACAAAGTGAATCATCTTGAGCTCTAAGGGCATTTTGTTCAAGGTTTAAAATCTATACCAAGAGAGGGGGTAATGGTTGAAAGTCAAATTGGATATTTGTTTAAGCTGATAATGGGGAACTGCTCCTCCACGAGACTTAGGTAGCAAGATACTCCGAGGAATGAGAGCATCACGCAATATCTCCATTTCAAAACAGAGACTTCATCAACGCACTTAAGGATGCTCTAAATCTAGAAGTTCCTATCACTGTTAGCTCCACTCCTCTCCTTTTGATAACCCATCTGTCAACATTTGATTCACAAGTAAAAAAAAATTCATCATGTAAACATGTCACTACAAAAAAACACCGGATTAGCGACGAAATTTGCGACGGAAATTTTGGAAAAATCCGTCGCAAATCGAATTTGCGACGGAAAAAATTCCGTCGCTACTAGCTCGTCACAAATTTTTGCGACGGAAAATTCAAAAATTCGTCACAAATTTGCGACGGAAAAAAATTCGTCTCAAATTAGCCACGAATATAATCCGTTGCAAAATTCGTCGCAAATATTTCGTCGCAAATTTGCGACGAACTCAATCCGTCGCAAAATTCGTCGCAAATTTGCGACGAACTCAATCCGTCGCAAAAATCCGTCGCAAATTCGTCGCAAATGTCATAGCAAATTTGCGACGAACTCAATCCGTTGCAAAATTCGTCGCAAAAATCCGTCGCAAATTTGGGACGAACTCAACCCGTCGCAAAAATCTGTCGCAATTTTGTCGCAAATTTAGTAGCAAAATTCGTCGCAAAAATCCGTCGCAAATTTGCGACGAACTCTATCCGTCACAAATTTCGTCACAAATTTGCGACGAACTCTATCCGTAGCAAATTTCGTTGCAAAATTGGTCGCAACATTCGTCGCAAAATCGTCGGAAAATTCGTCGCGAATTTCGTCGGAAAATTTGTCGCGAATTTCATCGGAAAATTTGTCGCGAATTTCATCGCAAATTAGCGAAAAACTTTAATAATAGCAAAATTCGGCTTAAAATATTCGTCGCTATTTTTACATCATTTCGGCCATAAATTATTGTCCATATCAATCAAAGGAGACAATGACATATAATTGAAACAGAAAAACGAACAAACCATAAATTCTGACGAACCAGCCACAATGACATATAATTGAAATAAATAACAGAAGGAAAGTTATAGAGTCTGACATAATGCTATTTGATATCCAATCTTACAATACATTCAAAACATGAACTAAGAGATGAGACAACCATAGAAGATGCAAAAAAAACCATACAGAAGAAGATGCGGCTTTGGTACGATGGCAGGACACCAAAAGTAGTCACTTTTGTCGAGACCTGAGGAAATGTCGATACATAAATCAGTCCAGAATATAAAAAAAGCGTTTATGCATGGATGTGGAACTAGGTGTAAAATAACAAAAATACATTTCATGACGAACATAAATGTTCTTACATATGAATATGAGTGAAATTATGAAAAACCAAGATTATGAAGCAAGCTTACCCAGAGTTTTAACTAGAAAGACTGGATAAAATCATCATCACCATCATCATCATCATCATCATCATTAACATTAGCATTCTCGGCATCAATGGGTTGGTCATCATTGTGCCCATCACCTATTGTGCCCATCACCTATTGGATTGGCTAGAGGTACAGGAGGACCGTCATTGCGATGGATGTTAAGGTGTTGCATAACGATTCTCATTTGTTCTTCCAAGTTATGTATTCGTTCATCCTTCTTAACAAGTAAATTATTCAGACGATTCACTTCTTGGGTCAATTGCTCGTCTGGTCGTGACCTCCTTCGATCAGTCCCAGTGGATGATGAACTTCCAGGACTATTCGGCATGAACATCCTTGACAACGATCCCAGCCCAAATATTTTCCCTTTTTTCGCCCCACTCGTTGCCTCCATCCATAATGCCATATTATCAACTGGTGGCCGAGACTCAGGACAATCATCACTACCACTAGCACTGCTCATTAAAAGTTCATCATATTTTTCCTACATTAACAATGTAGATGAAAATAAAATCACTATATATATATATATATATATATACCATAAATATTGAAAGCATTCATGGTTTTCATTATAGTTTACATATAAGCCAAAGTATAACCTTACATACCTTAAACTTTTGCTCGATCGCCAATCCATGTCTTATCTTTCTTTTGAAATGTGCGTTCAAATGTAGCTGCAAATGTCGGTTCCGTCCCCAATTCATGTTCCTACAAAATGTAAAATTGAGTAATTGAATTAAGTTAACTTATAACTCATTTAACAGACTTACCAGTCATTTGCGATGCTCCGCAATGTTGATAGAGCCCCCAGCATATGTGGCTGACCCATCACTAGAACTAGAAGATCGATTCTTCTTATTCTGCTCACAGAGTTGCCGACTCTGTTCAGATGCCTAAAATGTGTTAATTGCCACCCAATTGTCAGCTGTAAAGAAAGAAGGCTTCGCTTGCTTGCTCTTCGCTCTATTCATGACATTTCGCATAAAATCACTTATTTTCTTATCGAAAATTCTTCTCACTTCATTGTCTTCGGCTTCCTCCCACTTGAACTTCCATTGCAATGAATAAAAACACAAATTAAAAATTATTATGATGATCACATATCCATAACCATGCACCAGACACATATAAACAGATTTTGTAAAGTTCATATCGGGGAAAATATCTGATCCTTTAGGTATCGAAAGCTACAGAGTTGTTCTGGTCCCTTTACATCATTCTTGACCATCAATATACTACACCAAACTTAATTGGTGAGAAAATAAAATATGTAAAACTTACCTTGAACTCATTCAACCACATTTCTTTCACTTCTTGTGGAACACTTCTGTAATTAATATACTCTCCCATCCAAAAGTTTCTTACTATTTTGTTCAATTCCCTCACAACAGTCAGAGCATCCGTAAATCTGCAATCATACGGATATTGTGCAACATCGACAATTCAGTTGACATCAATATCTAAAGCCCTAAATATTACATATACTAAAATAAAAATGAAGTACTTACGAATCTCCAAATGGGCATATGAAGAATCGGTTATCTTCTTGACCTGTGTTTCCGTCAATATTCGATTGTTTCGCCAAATAATGCGGTGGAACGGAAGGAGAGAGAGCTAAAGGAGATTGAACTGGAGAATGTTCAGTTCGCATGTGGTCAAGTCCCGTAACATGTTATTGAGTGTGGGAGGAAGGGCCAACGTGCCCATATTGTGACGGACCATATTGTGGTTGAGGGTTAAATGTCGGGACAGGAGAAGAGGAAAGGGAAGGGGACGAGGACGAGGAAGAGCCTTGTCTTCTAGGCATGTGACCTCCACGTTTATACTGACAAAAGGTTATGCGAATATGTAAAGAACTATTGACACGTATTACGAACACATAATGATGTACATGACGAAACTTACCATTTTGATGGAAAGACTGAGAAAATGTTTCCTTGAAATGAGCCAATGTCGAGTGTTTATGACGTGCAATTTCCTACAAACAAATATACTATGGATCCCATTCATTTTGATATGAAACATCAATGTATGAGCACGATATGGGTGGCCACAGGTATCAAACATCACTATATGAATCGCATTCATTTTGATTAAATTTTTTTTACCACATACAAAAATTAAAATTTCACTGAAAGTGGGTGGCCACAAATATTCTAAATCATTTTGTAAAGTTTTGTAAGAAATAAATTATTATTATCGTTAAATTTTTTTTGGGACCTAAAAAAAATTTCACTAAAAGTTGGTGGCCACCGATATTCTAAGACATTCCGTAAAGTTTTGAAATTTTAAAATTTTAAGAATTTTTAAATTATTATTTTTAATATAAAATTTTTTCCGTGAAAAAAAAAATTTACATACAAAAATTGGGTGGCCACAGGTAGTCTAAGCTATTAAGTAAAGTTTCCTAAATTTTAGTCCTTCTTTATTTTAATAATTTTTAGGGCACGTTAAAAAAATTAAATATAACTAAAAGTGGGTGGCCACAGGTATTATAAGAATTTTTAAATTCTAATTTTTTTGCCATCTAAAGAAATTTAAATTTCATTGCAAGTTGATGGTCACATGTTTTGTAGGCAATTCTGTGCAGTTTTGAAATTTTATATTTTTGTAATTTTTCTTCACCAAAAAAAAAATTTCCCCCACAATGGGGGATCACATTTATGTTAAGCCATTTTATCAAGTTATACGAATTTTTAATTTTTTAATAATTTTTTCCTCGGAACGTTAAAAAATCTAAATTTCGGACGGAAAATGGGTGGGCACTATTAATTTTTGCAATTTAGTGATATTATGAAATTTTAGTTTGTTAAAAATTTTAAAAAACTTTTACGGTCAAATTTCATATTTATTGTCAACATATACCGTTTTTTTAATTTTTCATAATTTTTCATGATTTCTTATAGAATTGTTTAATTTTCAAGCATTTTCTGTGAAAACGCTTAATCAATCATCCTATCGTCATTTAACGCATAATCATCCACATAATAAACAAATTAACCAGTCGACCATCGATCAAAGCCACATGCAATCCTGAAATCGACCCGTGATTTAGCCAATGAAAAGTGATCCTAAATAATCCCTAAACAAGTCCCACTAATTACCTAATTATACTAACTAGGGTTAGGGAGTTGGCTTACTTGGTTCAAGGACAACAAAAACTGGTGGAATGGATAGTGGCAGTCCCGGCACGGGCGTGGGCAACGGTGAGGGCGGCGGCGGCGGCTGGCCGGCGGCGACGGGCGGCGGCTGGCCGGCGGCGACGGGCGGGGGCTGCTCCGGCGAGAGCCTCGGCCGGCTGATGGTGGGCGGCGACGGCGACGGCGACGGCTGCGGCTGCGGGCTGACGGCGGGGGCGGGGCGGGGGCGAGGGCGACGGGTGACGGGTGGGGGGCGGGGCGGGGGCGAGGGCGCGACCGGCAGGGGGCGGGCGACGGCAATGGGGGGTGCTGGGCAGGCGACGGGTGGGGGGCGGGGCGGGGCCGAGGGCGACCGGCGACGGCGGGGGCGGCGCGGGGGCGAGGGCAGGCGACGGGCGAGGGGCTCGGGGGCGGCTGGCCCGCGACCGGCGACGGGCGGGGGGCCTGCGCGGCTGGGCGGTGACAGGCAGGGGAGCTACGACGGCGACAGCGACAGGGGACGGCTGGGCGGTGACGGCGACTGCGGCGGCGGGACCTGCGCAGATCTGAGACCGGGAAGGGGGGCGTCGGGGAAGGAAGGGGGAGGAAGCGGGTACAAATCTCAATAAATTTGCGACGGACTTAAAATGTCCGTCGCAAATTTGCGACGGCACTCTATAGTCCGTCGCAAATTTGCGATGGAAGTGCATGTCCGTCGCAAATTTGCGACGGCGATTTTCGACGGACGATAGAGTGCCGTCGCAAATTTGCGACGGACATGCACTTCCGTCGCAAAATTTGCGACGGAAATGATAGGTCCGTCGCAAATTTGCGACGGACAATGGAGGGCCGTCGTAACTTTGCGACGGACATAAGGTCTGTCGCAAATATTTCACCGACAAAAATTTGCGACGGACCTCGAATGTCCGTCGCAAATTTGCGACGGATATTCGAGGTCCGTCACAAATTTTCGATACCCAAAAAAATTGCGACGAAAATAACAAATCCGTCGCAAATTTCGAGCGCGAAAAATTCCCTCGTAAAATTTGCGACGGACAATTTTAGTCCGTCGCAAATTTGCAACGGATAAATTTGTGACGGACCTAGCATATCCGTCGCAAATTTGCGACAGACAATTTTAGTCCATCGTAAATTTCGAACGGCTCAAATTCCCTCGCAAATTTGCAACGGACGTTGGAGTGCCGTCGTAAATTTGCGATGGTCCTAGCATGTCCGTCGCAAATTTGCGACGGATAACGGGTGTTCGTCGGAAATTTGCGACGGACCTATAATGTCCGTCGCAAATTTCGAGCGTGAAAAATTCCCTCGTAAAATTTGCGACGGACATGCTAGGTCCGTCGCAAATTTGCGACGGACAGCATTTGGTCCGTCGCAAATTTGCGACGGACAATTATAGTCCGTCGCAAATTTCGAACGGTTCAAATTCCCTCGCAAATTTGTGACGGACGTTGGAGTGCCGTCGTAAATTTGCGACGGTCCTAGCATGTCCGTCGCAAATTTGCGACGGACAACCGGTGTCCGTCGGAAATTTGCGACGGACCTATAATGTCCGTCGCAAATTTCGAGCGTGAAAAATTCCCTCGTAAAATTTGCGACGGACATGCTAGATTCGTCGCAAATTTGCGACTGACAAGGTAGGTCCGTCGCAAATTTGCGACGGACAGGATTTGTTCCGTCGCAAAACGTCCGTCGCAAAATTTCCGACGGACAACCGGTATCCGTCGCAAATTTCGAGCGTGAAAAATTCCCTTGTAAAGTTTGCGACGGACATGCTAGGTCCGTCGCAAATTTGCGACGGCCAACATTTGGTCCGTCGCAAATTTCGAATGGTAGAAATTCCATAGCAAAATTTGCGACGGACCAGTATATTCTGTCGAAAATTTGCAACGGACAGGTTTTGAGTCCGTCGCAATTTTGCACATACTAAATGATCGTTGTAAATTTGTGACGTCTTTTTTTCGGTCAAAAATTTAGCGTCTCATTGATTTGGGTCCTAAATTTGCTACGTCTTTTCTTCAGTCCAAAATTTTGGCATCTCAAATTTTGCAATGGAAATTACAATATCGAAAATGTTAGGGCATGTTAATAATATTTGACTTGTCGGCATTTAGGGATAAAATTTCGGACGATAAATTAAAATAGAAAGAATAATCGACAATAACAATAATAAAAAAGCATAATAACAATAATAACAAAAACAATAATGATAACAACCAAAATAGCACTTGTAGCATTAATAATTATGCATCTGTAGTGTTTTGTGACAAAAATTTTAATCTTCATCTCCGCTCCGTCTTCGTCTTCGTCTTCGTCTTCGTCCCCGTCTTCGTCATCTGTCTGAAAATCAGATTCATAACATTCTTGTACATTTAATTCGCAAATTTCAGTTGGATCCACATCTATCATTGCTCCACACGGATCTCGTAAAGTTGGTATGTTATATTCCTCAATTTCAACCGTGTTACACACTTTCTCTTGTTGGTAGGCTCTATCCTTCCAGCGTTCCTCGATTTTCCTCCGTGCTTTGATTTTACATACAGCCCACCAATCAACTTTGTCACGTTTCAAACTAGGATATGATGCATAACATACTTGAATTGCTTGTTGTGCCAAGACAAATGGTTCATACTTCATATACCTTTTCTTGTGATTTATTTCAACCAAATTGAACTTCGTATGCACCTTCATTCCTTTGACGGCGTCGAACCACGTGCACTTAAATAACACAACCCGCATCATTAATGGTCCAGGGTACTCTATCTCTATGATTTCATCCAACAAGCCATAAAAATCATCTTTCCAACTGTCACCATTGGATGATCGAACAGACACACCACTATTCCTTGTGGATTTTCCCATTCCATATTCTTGAGTATGAAAATTATATCCATTTATGAAATATGCTGGTCAACTTCGAACTCTTAACTGTGGACCTCATGACAGATAATATAGCAATCCTTGCCCTCCAAATTCATCATAATTACTGTGAACCTAAGGTTACACATGCAAAGTCAATAATATATATTTTACTAAATGATGTATATAATTTTAATAACTTGGTTTTGATCCATAGGCAACTTACATATGTCTTGAACCATGCTGCAAATTGTTCATCGCACAAACGGTCAAACTCATTTGGTTGTAGTCCAAACAGTGAAATTTGGAAAATCCTAATATTAAAAACCATATCATTATTAGCAAATATTTAACACGCAAAATATATATTTGCAAATTTACACTTACTTGAAGTATGGCTCGACTTCTGGACAGTTCAGTAAAATATAAGTATGGGCTGCATGAAATTCTTCGCCTGATAAGTAACGAAACTGACATGCGCCGTTTGGTCGACTCAGATAATTGAAAATAGAGAATGCCGTGTAATTGGGATCAATGGGGCCCTCATCATTTCTGCCTGCTCTCCGCCTCTTGCACTGAACGTGCGGCTCAAAATAGTATGATGCAAATATTGTCACTTCTTCCACAATATATGCATTACAAATTGAAGCTTCAACACGCGCCTTATTCTTCACTTTTTTTTTCAAATGATATAAGAATCTAGTTGAAATAGAAAGAAGCTTAGCGGAACATATTATATGATAAACTAATTTGAACTGTATTTTAAAAAAAAACATTACCTCTCAAATGGATACATCCATCGAAATTGGACGGGACCTGCAACTTTGGCCTCATAAGGCAAGTGAACTAAGAGATGCTCCATCGAATCAAAAAACGCTGGAGGAAATATCCTTTCTAAGTTGCAAAGAATAATTGGAATATCTCTCTCTAGTTTTTCCATGTGCGATGCTTTTAACACTGTCGAGCAAATATTATGGAGGAAATTGCTTAATTCTGTAATGGCGCCCCATACAAAGTTCGGTAGAACTTCCTTCAAAGCTATTGGAAGTAGTCTTTCCATCAGGATATGACAATCATGACTCTTCAAACCTGTCAACTTGCATTCATTCAAATCAATACATCTCCCGAGGTTCGAAGCATATCCATCAAGAAACCGCACAGATTTCAATCATTGACAAACAACTCGCCTCTGCTCCTTATCCAATGTATAAACTGCTTTCGGTTTTGGTCCCCTGCTGCTTGCATCCACAGCTAGTATTGGCTGATCGCAAAGATCTCTCATATCTTTTCTTGCGTTCAAGTTATCTTTTGTTTTTCTGGCGACATTCATCACAGTATTTATGACATTGTCGAAAACATTCTTTTCTATGTGCATGACGTCAAGATTATGATGAATAAGATGGGCCTTCCAATATGGTAGATCCCAAAATATACTGCGTTTTGTCCACTTATGTGTACTTCCGTCCGCAAAAGTCGTGCCGTGCGGGTTCTCAATAACAGTTGGAAAGTCCTGCACACGCTCCCAAATTTGATCGCCGGTCAACCTCAATGGTGGACGCGTTCTTTCAGTCCTATTCTTGATGAACTCTTTCTTATTCCTTCTGAAAGGATGACTTGGCGGTAAAAATTGTCTGTGACAGTCAAAATAGCTAGGCTTCTTTCCATGTTTTAATCTAAATGACTTTGACCTCTCCAAACATATCGGACATTCTAAGATCCCAGCTGTACTCCATCCAGATAACATTCCGTAAGCTGGAAAGTCATTTATCATCCAAAGAAGGGCAGCCTTCATTACAAATGTTTGATCGGTAGAAACGTTATACGTAGGGACACCTTCAACCCATAGCCGTTGTAACTCCTCAATCAATGGTTGCATATAAATATCTATCAACTTTTTCGGATTTTGCGGCCCTATCACGATTAATGTCAAAAACATATAAGGTGTCTTTATGCACATACCAGGTGGAAGATTGTACGGCGTTAAGATAACTGGCCAGCATGAATAACTTTTTCCTGTTTTCCCAAATGGAGCAAATCCATCGGCACAGAGACCTAACCTGATGTTTCGAGGCTCCATTGCAAACTCAGGGTATGTTCTATCAAAATGTTGCCATGCCTCCGCATCTGAAGGATGACACATTAGACCCTCTTCTGTTTCATGATTTGCATGCCAAGTCATGTGTTCAGCAGTGACTTTAGAAGCATAAAGCCTTTGCAATCTGGGGATTAAGGGCAAGTAAAACATTTGCTTGCATGGTCTACGCTTCTGATTACGACCCGGCCTCCTGTTAATCTTGTACCTAGGTTGGCTACAGAATTTGCAAGATTCTGCATTTTCATCATCTCTCCAATATATCATACAACCCCTACTACATACATCAATTCTTACAACCGGAAGACTTAAGTTATCCACTAGCTTTTTCATATCATAAAAATCACTTGGCATGTTGTTATCACGAGGCAATGATTCCCGCATTACTTCAACAAAAGAGTTAGAAGCAATCCGCAGACATATTATGCTCTGTCTTGATATTTAATAGTCGGGCTGTCACCGATAACTTAATGTGGTCCTCACAACCTGCCCATAGAGGTTTATCTGCTGCTTTCAACACATCCCAGAACTGATTAGATTGAAAAGTTTCATTATACACATTCTCTTCAAAACCCGTTACTCCTATATCTTCCAATTGTGAAGCATGACTAGTACCCACTTGTTCACGTGTAGGAGTAAAACTAGTACTTGCATGATTTGATTCTGTGACAAAATTATAACTAGCTGCATCAATCACCATCCTCTCGTATGGGTTCAATTGCTCATAATAGCCACATTCTTCCCTAACTGAAAATTGGTCACTTCTTCCATATCCTTCATCATATATAAATGGTTCACCATGGGAAGTCCAATTATAATAGTTCGGAGTAAACCCAAATCTAGTAAGGTGTTCTCTAACTTGATCACACATAAGAAATTTACCATTACCGCACTTTTTACACGGACACCTTAACTTATTTCCATCCATAAACTCATATTTACTACTAGCAAAGTCTAAAAATAGTTCCAACCCAGTACGAAACTCATTTGTCAATCCTTGATGTCTAGGTAAGTTCTTATTATACATCCAAGCCCTTTCTCTTTGCATTGTGTCTGTATTAAAATAAAAAATTCTAGTAAAATATTTAAAATATCATATCTATTGTTCTTAATTAAAACTATAAAATTTTGGAAATTATAATTTTTGTTATTCACGAAACAATTAATATGAAATTGCAAAAATAGAAAAAATTACAATGTAAAGAAGACTTACCCAAATATTTGACTGAAATATTGGTAGGACAAAGTGATCAATTTGATGAGAATTGTAACGTCCACTTGGATTGCGAGACCTTCAATTAGGCACAAACCCAAAAAAGAATAATCACTTAAGAATCATTTTTTAATAATTTTTAATGCACGATGGAAATGGAATTCATCCCTCGCAAATTTGCGACGAATAAATGAAAATTCCGTGACAAATTTGCGACGGAAACTAGGATCCGCCGCAAATTTGCGACGGAATAATGTATCCGTCGCAAATTTGCGACGGAATTTTCATCTATTTGTCGCAAATTTGCGACGGTTACCTCATTCCGTCGCAAAATGGCGTGGCCATTCAACTCATCCGAAGGCCGGCGAGGTGTCGCCGGTCGCCGGTCGCCGGTCGCCGGACGTTAAACCGGTGATGCAGATACGAAAAAAAACAAACATAAACATATATTAAAAAAAATTACAATGCAACGACGAATAGTCACGAAGCTAGCTATGACACTTACCGGTACAAAAGCTTCACCGAGATTAATATGTGCGTGCGCGGATTTTGCTGATTTCAGCCATATGAAAGAGGGAAAAAAGCGAGAGAGAGCGTGAGAGAGCGAGAGAGAGCGAGAGAGAGAGAGAGATAGTGATTGCATGTCATGGGTTGATAAACTACGAATTTGCGACGGACGTGTGTTTTCGTCGCAAATTTCCGACGGACTTACATTGCCATCGCAAATTTACAACGAATTTTGCGACGGTTTTATTTTCCGTTGGAAATTTGCGACGAAATTTTTTCCGTCGCAAATTTGCGACGGAATTTCTGTCGCAAATTCCCGACGGAAAATATAACCGTCGCAAAATCTGTCGCAACTTTGCGACGGATTATTTCCGTCGCAAATTTGCGGCGAAAACACACGTCCGTCGCAAATTTCGTCGCAAATTTCCATCGCAAATTTCGTGTTTTTTTGTAGTGTGTGATAATGGAATGAGGTTTAGAATGTCTAACTTTAGAAGAAAATATATATCCCTGAGATCATGCCACATGAACACTTTGAGTCACAAAGCATAAGCACAATCACTCTATCAAACAAAAAGAAGAGAAGAAAAACCAGCTTCTCATAATGCGGGATCATTTGTCAATACCTTTACATTCAGGTAGGTATAGCTACTTTATGGAGAATGTAGAATGAGAATTCTACAAAACGACCGGTGAGGAATTTATATAGGAACGTGTATCATTAACGAGTACCTCATAATCACTAATTAAACCTAGATAACAAGGAATTTTAAAGACATTGATCAATCTTAGTTACAAAGGAAGTCAATGCGTTAGAGTAACATTTGCTGCTTAACTAGTCGTCTACAATAATCTATAATAAAGTCTTTAAATGAAATCACATATTTCTCGGCTATACTTAATATATGGATTAGGCCTATCCGTATCAATAGATCATGTGAAAGATCTCAAATACAAGGAGGTTCTTCAATACATTTGCTTAACATGTTACCAATTTTGCACGATCAAAACCCTATTTAGATAAATGCCAAACTCTACTTATAGTATGAGATAATGCACTTTTCATTTGAGCGCATTATACTATAGAAGTTAAACCTAGACATTTGATCGCAAATTTGTCAACAGTTCAATAGTCATGTTAACAGTTGTTTTTAAAAAAAAATTCTATTACAAACTATGTCGATCTGATACAATTGATATTGAATAACCCAAATTTGAGTCATTACTCTCATGCAGAGACGAACTTTCACATGGACAAATCGAGAGCGATCTTGAGGGAGATGATAGGGTTGGTTTGGGAGGAATTTGTAAGGCCTCAACACTTCCTTTTAGCATCTCCACAACTTGGGTTATAGATGGTCGAGCTCTCGGATTGATTTGAATGCACCATAAGCTTATTACAATCATCTTCTTTGCGATTTCTTTATCCTCCTCATTTGTGATCCCATGCAGCCCAAGCTCTTCTCCGAGCTCTAGGCGTCGATGGACCCAATGAGGGAAGTATGTTTCACTGGTATGGTCTACAGTGATTTCAATGTGTTTCCTCCTGCTGACCATCTCTAGAACCATCATACCGTAGCTATAGACATCTGATTTGTGGGAAACCCCTCCGATATTCCTTATGATTAGCTCCGGAGCAATGTATCCGGGGGTGCCTCGGGCACCTAGCATCGACACGATGCTCTCTTGTCTTGGGCATATTTTGGCAAGACCAAAGTCGGAAATCTTGGGACAATAGTTTTCATCGAGGAGAATGTTGTGAGGCTTTATGTCAAAGTGCAAGATCCTCGTTTTGCAGCCTCTATGCAAGTACTCTAGCCCATGAGCAATGCCGAGTGAAATCTGGTACAATATGTCCCAACTCAATTGCTGGTCTACCTTTGAAATGTTAGTCCTGTTGAATAGGAACTTTTCGAGTGATCCATTGGGCATGAACTCATAAACCAAAGCTCTTTTGCTTCCTTCAAAACAAAACCCCAAGAGCCTGACAACATTGACATGAGAAGTCTTGCTTATACTCACGACTTCATTGAAAAATTCCTCTGCATTGCCTCTCAGTTTCTTCAGAAGCTTCACTGCCACAAGTTGACCGTCTAGAAGCTTGCCTTTGTACACACAGCCATAGCCTCCCTGGCCTAACTTTTCTTCGAAAGAGTTGGTCATCCTCTTGATATCTGTGTAGGTGAATCTTCTTGAAGAGACAAGTCCCTCAATTTTCATTTCTCCATTAAAATGTTCGCTCCTCTGCTTTATGAAAGCCATAATTCTTCTGATCATTGGTTCCTTCCCGAAGGAAAGCATTAAAACAAGGAAAATTCCAATTCCAGTTCCTGCTGCAGCTATTCCTAAAAAAGAAAAACAGAATATTTTTTAACAGCAATCTCAAGGCTTCTAAGTTGCGAATCTCTATATAAAATACTCAACGAAAAGAACAGTTCAGCGGATTACCTATTATAGCTTTTGTCGCCAAAATGCCTGGTTTCCCTGCTAGGACACAAGGCCTTATCAAGTGAATCTCAAATAAAGTAGTGATGAAACCAGTAAAGGAGTGCTTCCTACAGAGCAATAGATCGTGTATATATATTTGTAATGAAGAATACAGGGCTCATGCTTGCATCCGCACTTAAGCTATTTATAAATAAGGTCCTGCCAAATTAAAAAACGGTTTTGCTTATAGCGTCAAAGATCCAATTTTATGTATAGTTCAAATCAATCGTTTGTTCTATAATTCAACTGCACACTTGATCAGATTTAGCACCACCAATAGAGACGGAAGCTTTTTTTTTTTTGTTTTGTTGTGTGGACAATAAAATCCTACGAAGAAAAGCAAGTTTTTTAGTTCAAGATCTGCAAATTCTACCGTGAAATCGGTCCATTTTCACTCGATCCATTTAAACCATTGTTGGAGCTTGTGGGACGCAGGCACCAACCTCATGATCAAAGAATTAAGGCGGCGAACGTTGCAGAGGATGGGATGATGGAGGCCTTAAGAAGTTTAAAAACTTGGGAGTCTAAATTGTATGCCCAGCAAAATGAGATTGTCAGGCTTTACGGGCATGAGTGGGTCGTTTTCCAATTGACAAGCAAAGGGAAGGGTGTGCCCCGCAATTCCTCTCATTGAGTAGCTTTAGCTAATTGAAAACCACATATTAGGTGAGAGTAAGCATGTGTACCTGAAGGGACGCTTCCCTGTACTGGCGGTCCGTCACATGTCGTTGGATAGGCTCCATCACGGCAAAAACAATTGAATTCTTGCCTTGTCCTGTTATACCCGCATCTTCCACCCGATGTAGTGCAATTTTCGCACTGCGATGTGTCAGCAATCCAGGTGATCTCAAAGCCACGTTTCAGTACCTCACTAATAGTAGCATTATCGTTGTCCCCGTCCGAAGGTTGTGGTAGATCTAGAGCTTCACTTTCTGAAATCGGGACGAGGACAGTGCGGTTGCAGAACCCCAATAGTAGGCTATAAGGGTCCGCATCGACAACAAAGTGGCCATCGAAATACGCAGGACAAGAGAACCGATAAGATCGAGCGATCCAAAATGAGTCGCAATCGTAGAATAAGGTGGAATTAAGGTCACGGAAAGTGTAGCTGAAGAGACTGGAGTTTAAAGTGGTGTTAACATATGTTGAAAGACATATATCTTCCGACAAATCCATCCTCGCCACCACAAGAATCTGTGCGCTCCCATCTATGTGGATCACCCGATATCCCAGGGACGCCATGGACAGGGTCGGGTTATGTCCGTCACAATCGAGCTCGTAGCCTGGATACCCACAGTGACTTTTTTGATCTTTATGCCTGAAAGGATAGATGATTTGCTGATCTCCGCAAACAAAAGGATCGCAATCTAGGAACGGCTGGAAGTAGCCCGAAGCTGGCACCAGGAAGTGAATTTGGAGGGAGAAGATTATGAGCAAGGAGAGAGAGGGACACGACATGCTAAGATCCATCCAAAGGGAGATGGTGTTGGAGCAAACAAGGAGGTAGATGTAAAGGAAGAGGATGCAGAGGATAAGAATGATGCGGCTTTGGGCATGACTTGATCCAACGCACTAATGGGAAGCTCTTGACTTGGTGCGCGAAGACGAAGACTTTGACTCGGGACTTGGGTTCCTTTTTTTTTTTTTACTGAAATACTTTATTTTCTCAAAAAAAAATCTAAAATGAACCTTATTTCAAATAATGATTAATCTTCTTCTTTGTCGTGGCCAGCAACAGCTTTGTTGGAATCATGATGGAGATTTGGGTCCAACTACCGTTCTTAAATTAGTAAAGATACAAAAAAAAAAAGGATTAATCTCATAAACTATCAAGAAGCAGAACGAGAAAATAAGCAGGGCAACAAAATCATCGGCCTCAATCAAATGACCCACGAATATTAGGTGAGTTGAATGCTCCACGTAAGGTATGCAGCACATCATTCGGTTGATGATACGTGGCGAATCGGGCCCACCAGTCAAATTTTGCAACTCCCCGTTACTCCACTTTCAGTTTCAGATCTTCTCTCTCCTTTGGTACTCTCTTTCTTCTTTCACCGTTTTCTTCCTTTTCTTTTTGCCTTTCGAGACCATAGACGACGATCGCGCCTGGATTGCAGCGTCACCAGCCAACCATTGACGACCGCTCACGAACACACCGACGCTCATCTATGGCCGTCGTCGGCGTCGTTCGGGCATGCTATTGATCCCCTTGGGTGTCCATCTTTTCCATCCACCATGGACGCCAGCCATGGACAACGCTCGCGGCCAGCCATGGACGACGCTCATCCATGTCCATGGTCATCGTTGGCATCAAGCAATGCCGGAAGGGACGGCTCAATCTGGAAGTTTGGCCAGATCTGGGGCTATGGCCGCGAGCGACAATGCAAAGATTATGGCCCCAAAAATAAAAGAAGAAACAAAAATGAAGCTCTGCTTCTGCATTGTGGGTCCATAATGGCGGTGGTGTGCTTCTGGTATGTGTACCAGAAGAAGATGGTGAAAGTTGGGTGAGAGGGAGAGGTTAACGGCGGGGAGATAATATTCATGGAGAGAAGTAACGGAGAAGAGAGAGAGACAGATGGGAGAGAGTAAAGGTTTATAGCGAGACCCACCTTGCCACGTGGCATTTATTGGATAGAGTGTCATATCATCCTACGTGGCATATTCGACTCTCCTAATATTTTCTCGTTTCAAAAAACAGACAATGAAATCACAATCAAACAAACGATGCGACACAATCCCTCACTTGACAAGCCAGAATGACACACACACCAGGATCGAGGAGCTTTGATTTGATTTGATAACAATGACATCTATGCAAACATTGTCATCAGCTGATTTTTTGGTATGTTGGTGTTGTTTACAGAAAACTGAATAGGGACACATTGCGATCTTCTCCCAATTGATCACATCATAAATATAATGTAGTCCTTAATAATTGTCATGAACATGAGCAAATACCATAATAAATATTAAACTAAGGATAATTTTAAAATCATTAAAATCACTTGGGGATGTTTCTCCAACAAAAAATACATATTCCATGATATGAACAAGTGAATGATCTTGAGCTGTAACGGCATTTTTTTTCAAGGGTTAAAATCCAATACTAAGAGAACGGGTAGTGGTGGAAAGTCAAATTGTATATTTGGTTGAGTTAGTTGTTGGGAAAATCTCTTATAATATTTTGAAGTTGACAAAACCATCTATATCATATTATTATTTGATAAATACAGATGTTATTTTATTTCATGTAATGTTGATATAAGGGATAATCTATCGCTATTGACAGAAGTAAGAAGACTACTAGTTGGGTAAACACTGATTGGATGAGAACAAATACCAATGAATAGCAATGTATAAGTCAACTACCACTAGGAAACTTGGGAAGACTCACCGGATTGTTGATATAAGAAGCTCCCTATATTAATTATAATGAACAAGTCTATGACCTGATTACGTGATCTGGATAAGAAGATTCAAATGTTCTTTTGACTAATCTTGTAGGTCAAAGGATCTAAGAGCTAGCTTCAAGCTAGGACCTTCGGAAAGAATATTTGAAGCAAAATCTAATCGATTGTTACCTATTTGGCGGAACGGGCTATTACCAAATATAGTTGACTCAATTTGGGGAAACCTTATCACTATCAGGAATATTTGATTGTTTGAGTAACCACATCTCCGGTGATTGTGTTCATTATTTCCAATGGCAAATTGATCCTCTTGAAAATTGTCCAATAGCTAGTTTGGAGATTGAGAACTATATAAGAGAATCAACTCATGTTGAAGGAAAGATGACAGAAAATCAAGAAAGCTACAAACACTGATATAGTGACATTCTCTTTATTGTGAACGTGATTTTATTCACTTGTGTTCTACTCTATTGAGAGTTGATATTACTCATTGAAATCTCTGTTTTGAAGAGCATACGAGTGCATGCGCAGTGTATGTGAAATGATGATAGGTACGATTAGTTTCATGTAGAAGCAACACGTGTTATGTTGTAACTACGCAAAACATTGCTAGTAGATTCTAGCCTTGTTGGTAGCTGATAGCCTAGGAGAGTGGACGTAGGATTGATTTAAGTCACCACTATAAAGATCTATGTGCATTGTTGTCCACCTCCTTACTTATATCATCATTTATTTGATAGAAGCATAATGCAAATGATATTATTAAATTGTTCATGCATTGTCACGACCTACCTCTCGAGGGCCGAACTCGATAAGGCGGGTTTAGAGATAAGTCTTCATGAAACGATTCATACGGCTCATCATAAAAAATGATTTTACTGAAGTATAAATCTTTTGATTATCCATATGGTCCATTGATCATGAACGTGGATTTTCCCTAAATCCATATCCCGCGTGACAGCAGATCGATTTTATCTTTTTTAGGAGTCGCCACTAGCCTAGGTCGGGGGTCGGCTAGAATACCCAACCGAAACGCAGGAGTTTCGTTTTGGTTTCTATGAAAACCAGACATCAAAGGTTCGGGGACTAGCTTACGTTAATATTTCTATTAACGCCCTTTCGGTACCACTAAACTTATCATGGTTGTTATCTAAGTTGTCACGCATTTGTTCTTTACCATTTTCATGTTAAAGCCTTTGTCCACTAGGTGATCATACATCTTATTTTTGTATTTTCATTTAAGATTCTAAACTAACCCTATCTTAGTCTAGAAAAAGAAAGAAACAATTAATTATATTGAAAGACATTTCGTAAAGTAAACACTCAAAGTATTGAAAAAATGAGCTAATTCTAAGTACGAGAAAGTAAAAACCCGCAACTCGTCGGGTGTTTATTACAACACAAATTGAAAAGATCCGAAACATGATCGGGGATGAATGAATTAAAAACAATTTGAAACCGGATCGGACATCGGTCTATCACCACCATTAAATGAATACAAATTGAGACCGGATTGGACATCGGTCAATCGCCATGGCCTTTTTCAATTTTGGATTATCTCCCATGGACCGCCTCTCGGGTATCGGTGTTTACATTCACAACATTCATTCACGACAAACAATATCCAAAAGAATAACCAAAGAAAAACAATGGTACAAACAATTCATTAATCAAACACGGGCCTCAGGATCGGCCTTTATTTTTCATGCATTTCGATTCACCACTCACCTAATCATTTAACATTATTTGATTAATGGTTAACGATAATGGACTACCATTTGTATTCACAAAACGGCAACTCATATCAATTAACCCCTAAAGTCGGGTTCTAAATGACCATAATGGACTACCAGCCGAACATGCACCGGGCCTAGCATTCATCTAACAAACATATGCATAGCAATGGAATAAGCATGCATTCAAGCCCATGGGCCTTATTTCGAAGCCAATCAAGCAATGAGAAGTGGGCTCCATAAAAAGACCACTTATTCAGTTATTATCTAATTCGGATTGCTTCTGTTCAGATATGATTAACTAACCTAATAATGTCCAAATGAAGTGAATCAAGTGTCATTAAAAAGCTTATGACATGAGGATCAAAAGTCAAGAAGACCATTTTCTCTAAATTCTCACCAATTTTCCCGAAAATGACAAATTCAATCTCTATGACAGGCTAGACCCGGTTCTATTAAGGATTTAAAAATAATGTCGGGAAAAATAACAAACCATATCAAAACCACGTGAAAATTTTTAGACAGTTAGGATTCTCAGTGTGTAACAACTTTCATGTTTTGAGTTTTTGCTAAAAAGTCCTCCAAAATTTTATAAAATTCGGTTTTCGCGAAGGGCTCAACTGCAAATCAAATTTTAACCCGTGAAGGCCTCATATGAAATTTTAAGCAAATTGACCCCCCAAAAATTGCTATTAGGCTCTCGAAATTTTCAGTCAATATAATGAGACCCCAATGAACAACTTTGTGATTTTTAGTTTTTGCAACAGAGGACTCTAACTTTATCAAATTCCGAAAAACATTTTTTGGAATCCAAAGGAATGAAAATCATATCTGAATACAGATACTGATTAGATCATGAAAATTCCTTTTCAAAATTCAAGTGAATTTAGGTTTTTATGAAATTAGTATCAATGGAAAAATCTCGATCTCAGTGTGAAATTTCATGAAGAAAACTTTTTCATATTTTGAACACACGAATTTATGAAAATCGCAGAACACACGAAGGTCAGTCAGAAACAAGTTTGTCACCCAATTCATGCATAGATGACGTTGCATATCGTACCATGCTAACATGCTTGGAATTTTATGAAAAGTTTATGATGAACAGATTAAGATGTGCTTTACGATCTTCGTGAAGAAATTTTTTCAAAAAACGATCGTAGAAAATCAGAAAAATCATCAAACAGCACAACATCAATCAGGAATACATCAGAACAGACTTGAACATCACATTCCAGATTCTGATCCTAACTTTCGAGACATAGCAAACTAAGTCCGATTGAGGCATGCGATATATCAAATCGAAGCTTGAGACGTGTTTTACGATTCTCTAGTTCATCACTTCACAAGATTTTGACATGAATGAGCTGAAATCAGCATCTCAAACATGCAGGTTTCTCTGTACACGAATTTGCAGAACAACATCCAAGTGCACTTACCTTGTTTAACGATGCTCCGACGCGAAATCGAGCGATCCGGCCTCCGTATTCAAATCAAAAACAGTACGGAGAAATCTCGGAAAGCTCGACAGCCTATGAGAAGAGATTGCACAAAATATAGTGAGAATCGATTCGATCTCGCACTAGTGAACTAATAACGGAAAATCAAGTCAAAATAAACGATTCGGTGGCTGTTCAACGAGAAGCCGGCCACCACAGCCACATGAAGACGCCGAAGAACGTTGCTGGAGGTTCGGGATCGCCGGAAGGAACGTCGATCGGCCGGTTCAACCGCTTGAACTGGCTGATCAAATCACTGGCAGCAACGTCGGTGATGCTGCCGTGGGAGGAATCTCGCAGGAATAAGGAGCTCCGGCCACCAGCAAGCTCGGCTGGCCTTGCGACTGGCTTCGTGGCACCGTGGGGGACGACGGTGAGGCAGTGATCCGTCGAAAAATGGCCGGCGAGGAGGCGAGATGACCGGCGGCCGAGAGACGATGAGAGAGAGAGATCGTGAGTTTAGAGAGAGAGAGAGAGAGAGAGAGAGAGAGAGAGAGAGAGAGAGAGTGAGGAGAGAGAATTCAGATTTGAAAATGAGTGTCCCCCCTAATTTTGGAGGAAAAAAATTATATACTCTCATCAACTTTGAATCTTAGCCCTTAAATTAATCCAATGGCCTAAAATGCATCCTTAATGATTAAGAATATTCTTTTAAGGGCTAAGGATTGGTGACATGGCATCATGGATGGACATGATCAATTCTAAATGAATGGCCATGATTGATTTGTATATCCCCTAATTA
Organism: Syzygium jambos; assembly: GCA_031216235.1. Classification (NCBI taxonomy): domain Eukaryota; kingdom Viridiplantae; phylum Streptophyta; class Magnoliopsida; order Myrtales; family Myrtaceae; genus Syzygium; species Syzygium jambos. The sequence goes on from CM062221.1 coordinate 5,873,402, forward strand.
ATTTGCTTAATCCTTAATGAAGGGCATTTTGGTAATTTCACTTGGGAGCATTTTTGTAATTTTCAATTAAGGGCATTTTTGTCATTTTTGGGCTCAAAAGGATGCGGTCGACCTTGGCTAGTCGGAGTGGACCGTCGATTACCAAACTTTTGACTGGAAAATGGCCAGTTCGACCAGATCGGTTCAATTTGAATCAAACCGGATTGAGCCGGTTAACCCCAAATTTGGCCTGATTGAACTGATTCAATCCTTGATTCCTTTTGTTCCAATTTGGTACAATTTGATCTCTATCATGTTTAATTGACCCCATTAATATCGAATTCAATCAAATTGGAATGAACCGATTTGAAATTCATGCACAAATTGATCCAATTTAACTTGTTTGTCTCAATTGCTCTTGAATTTGGGTAATTGCATGGCCAAGCTAGACTAACAAATTTAATTGAAGTCCAATTAACCAAATTGAGTCTCAATTCATCAAATTGAATATTAGTCTAGAGTGGGTCAAGTTGAATTGCACTGATTAGACCAATTACCCTTAGACTTCTTAATCATTGGATCACTAAATTGATCAAATTGACTCAAATTCATGTGAATCTTCCAAAATTGATTTTGAATTTGGATTTCATATAATAAATTAGGTTCATTCGTGCCTCAATTGCGCAAATCATGAAAAATCGATCCAAATCACTGATTATGACCAAAATTGGGGATTTTTGTGTTTGGCTTGGAATTATAAAATTTGTTCCAAAATTGAATATAAGATGACCTCTAGATCAAATGACATGAAGAAAACTAACCTAAAAAATGACTAGAAATGAAGTAATTTCATTTTTGGCCGATTTGAACCAAATTCCGCAAATTGGGAAAAAGTTGATTTTAAATCGATTTTTGTAAAATTTCAAATGCCAAAGGTAAATTGAATGTAAAATAAGATGATTTTTGGATTTTTGTATTTTTCAATTTTTTGGTCAAAGGTTTGACCAAAAGTCAAACCCTAGTTGACTTTTCACTAGGAGCTTGATTTTATGATCAAATCTTTGAATTTTTCTGGAATTTTCACTTCTAAAGTGAAATTAAACTTGAAAGGAGTCTTTTTATGCAAAAAGCCCAATTTGACCAAAAGTTGACTTTTGGTCAAATGGTTGACCAAAAAGTCAACTCGAAAGTCAACAGTTTGACTTTTCGGGTTTTTGCATGAAATGAATAAAAAATTGTTTACAAAAGCTAAGCCAACAGACAGAATTAAAAAACGATACTTTTTGTTCAAGAAACGGGTTCCGTCGCGATCGGAAACAATAATCTCGAATTTTCTACTTTTAATGACATGTCGACTAAAAATTAGGTGTTAACATGCATCTATTAAACTTAATTTGAACTATTCCGTAAAAAATTATTAAGTTTTTCAAATTAACCTATTTACTCCCTCTAGGTTATATATAGTTAGTTATAACACTAATAATTTGAAACTCCTATGAACAAGAGCATCACGCAAAATCTCCATTTCAAAACAGAGATTTCATCAACGAACTTAAGGATGCTCTAAACCTAGAAGTTCCAATCATAGTTAGCTCCATTCCCCTCCTTTTGAATTCCCATTTGTGAGCGTTTGATTCACAAGTAAAGAGAAATAAATTCATCAAGTAAACATGTCATAACGTATTGAGGTTTAGAATTTCTGACTTCAGAAAAGTATATATATATACTTGATAAATGGATTAGGCCTATCTGATTCAAAAGTTTATGTGAATTGGACTTGTGACATTCCAAAATTTCCGCCAATTGAAAATTATGAAATAACTGAGTTTTATGAAATGTACTCGTAGTAAATTTCTCGCCCGGAACTGATCATTCCTGGGAATGCTAATCATTAGGGAAAGGCTAATAGGGGAATTAAATTCGCGCGACTAAAGAAAATTCGACCGTGAATGGACTTCAACCATTAAATTGCGGAAGTGATATTTTGAGCCACTGTTGGCCGATCCAAGGATAGTTAGGGGTCAGTTCGCCACTATCCTAGTAGTGGATCGCGGGTGATTCTGTTGGACCACGAAACGACTTGACGAATGATTCTGAAATTATACCGAACGATCGTACCCCTCGGATCAAGTGATTGATCTTCGTGATTTTAATGACAACCGAGGTCGTCACGCACCGAACGGACTTGCACGTGACTCGATTCAGTATCAGCCATGAGTCAATTCTGCGAATTTTCCTAGCAAGCCGCCCGTTAGCTCGAGAAACACTCGAGTTGCGTTTAATAGAATTTAATTATTGAATTTTTGCCCAAATTGGATACCGGAAAATTAGGAAGTCACGACGGAACGCTAGGACGACGTTGCACGTGACACGTGTCAATTTTTGGTGCGCTTAATTCCTTCGAAAAAATTCGATTTGGACAAGAAACGAATAAAATGACAAAATACCCCTAGAATTTATTAAAGGACAAGCTTTAAGGGTAAAGGGCATTTTGGTAATTTTGCCCTAAAATTTTGATTGGACAATTTTACCCTTGGATATTTTGGAAATTTTAAGTATACCCTTGAATATTTTTGTGCAAGAATCGATTTCTGCCGTCGGATCAAGATAAGATCGAATCGGGACCGTCGGATTAAAAATATGAGTGAAGGGCGTTTTGGTCATTTCCACAATTGGTCAAAATATATTATTTGAATCAAGAATGTGGTCTTCCTCCCCCTTCTTTCCTTCATCTTCACGATCAGCCACTCCCCCCTTTTTTTTCTTTGCCGTGAACTTCTTCCTCTTCCACCGTGAAGCCACGCCGGCGCCGCCGCTCGCCGCCGCACGCCGGACTGCCCTCTAGCCGCCGCTTAGCCGCCGTACCAGCCCCAAACCACCACCACCAGCCACCGTTTCTCTCTCTTTTCTCTCTTTCCCCCAAGTGGCCGTGAGCCCAAATCAAGAGTCGGACCGCCGCCGCAAGCCGATCACAGTTGCCGAGCTTCGCCGCCGTCCCCACCGTGTCCGTTTAAGTGCCGCCGCTTCTCGTTCTAGCCGATTTAGCCTAGAACTTGGTAAGTCACACTCTAATCCCGATTTAGGTTATTGGGTATTAACGGATAATTTGATCTGGGGTGAAATTAGTATTATGCGGGTGCGAAATATTGGGGTTTAAGATTGGAATGTTGTGGCGGGCCTTGAGGATTATTTTTGGAATTTTTGGAGGACAATTTGAGGTGAATTACAAGCTGTGATTTACTGTTCACAAGCTGCGAATTACTGTTCACGGGACTGTGATGATTTGTTCAGGACACAAGTTGAATTTTTAGAACCGTTATTTAATGGCGAGAAAGTGTCTTGAAGGATCGGAATTAATCCGACGCCATTTGGTTGGAGAAAATTGGCAATTTACGTGTTTTAGGCATGTTTGAATTATTCTGGATGGGGTTGATTTAATTGAGGGCTTATTTGTGTGTTTATATAGTGGACATATGTCTGTTTGGTGCACGCATGGGCCAGATCGAATTAATTGTTGATATTGGCCATGTGAATTGTTGAGTGAGCTCTGTCTGCGTGTGACTCGATGCATGCACGTATCGCATGTGATGGGCCAGTTGCGTGTGGTAAATGCATATCGAGTATGTGCATGAGTAAGGAGAAGTTATGGTGTGACAAGTGTATGTGGGAAAGTATGCAAAGGTGTGATAGTACGAGAATGGGATCGGGCCGGGTATCGTAAACTCGGGCAGCGATCACGTAGGTCTGTTGTATTTGGCACAGGCTGAGGCTTGAAAAAGCAAGTATGAGAATCGGTCCGAGGCACGATCAGCTCGGATGAGACCGGGATTGGACCGAGGCATCATAAGCTCGGGTTTCAATCATGTAGGCCTGTCGCATTTGGCGCGGGCTGAGTTGGGATCGGGCCTGGGGCGTGTGATGCTCAGGTCGCGATGGGGGCCTGAGGCGTGAACGAGTACGCGGGCCGGAAGTGTGGTGATGAATGGTCGCAGTGTATCTGAAGCATGTACTTCAACGCGGGTCACTGGTGAGGATTGTGAAAGTGAAAAATGAGAATGGAAGGAATAATGGGATGAGAACGGTACATGCGCGTGTTGCATATGACGTGATTGTGATTGAGTGCAAGTGTGTGTATTATTGAGCCTGACCGTCTTAATTGATGTGCCTGTGATGTGATTACTTGATGTATGTGAATGTGTGTGATTGCGTAATTGTCTGGAGGTACGTGATAGCTTAGGTTGGGTTTAGGGGTGTACTTGCTGAGATATAATCTCATGGTTGTGTAAACCAACAATTTTCAGAACCCCGACTTGAGCGATGAACCCTCCACCACTGCCACCAGTACGTTTTGGAGTACCAGTGCATACGGAGTATGAGGTAGCTGAGTTTCCGATGGGTGACGAGACGACCTGGATAAGACACACGACGACCGTGTTTGTAGAAGTGGGAAAGCTTGCCTTGGATGAGAACCATTTTTGAGGTTGAACGTCAGGTCATCGACTACTTTTTGATTTTGGTAGTTTCAGTAAAGTGTGCACTGGTAGACAGAGATTTGTTTTATTGTATATATGGTGGAACAAGTTGAACAAGAAATGGAAATGTATATTCTCCCAATTCTCCCCAGTTTAATTTGTCCGGGTGTTTTATGGTTTCCGTTTGCGCGATTAAAACTCTGATGTTTAGATGAGGTCGGTGATAACCTGGGACGTCGCAACTGTTCGACCAGAGGCGGGATGTTGCGGGCTCGACGAGGGTTTGGGGCGTGACAAGACTCACATGAATGGAGGTTATTCAATAAAATCTGATTAAAATGTCATCAATTATGCATAATCTAAATCCTATTTGGATAAGTGACAAACTCTATAAATTGAAATAATGCTTTTCATTTTTTTTGTCATCATACTATAGAAATTCAAACTAACATTTTATCATAAAAATGTCGAAAGCTCTATAGTCATCACTACTTTTACAGTTACTTTGTTGTGAATACTCTATTACAAACTATTTCGGTCACATTTAATTTATATTGACTAATGCCCAACTCGAGTCATCACTCTCTTGTAGAAATGAACTTTCGCATGGACAAGCCGTGAGCGATCTTGAGGGAGATGACAATGTCGGTTTGGGAGGAATTTGCAAGACCTCTACACTTCCTTTTAGCATCTCCACAACTTGGGTCATAGAAGGTCGAGCTCTTGGATCGATTTGAATGCACCATAAGCTTATTACTATCATCTTCTTCGCGATTCCTTCGTCCTCCTCATTTGTGATCCCGTCCAGCCCAAGCTCTTCTCGGAGCTCCATACGTTGGTATACCCAATGAGGGAAGTATATTTCACTAGTATGATCCACCGAAATTTCTATGTTTTTCCTCCTGCCAACCATCTCTAAAACCATCATGCCGTAGCTATAGACATCCGACTTGTGAGAAACGCCTCCGATGTTCCTTATGATCAGCTCCGGAGCAATGTATCCAGGGGTACCCCGGGCACCTAGCATTGACACAATGCTCTCCTGTCTCGGGCATATTTTTGCAAGACCAAAGTCGGAAATCTTGGGACAATAGTTTTCATCTAGGAGAATGTTGTGAGGCTTTATGTCAAAGTGCAAGATCCTCGTGTTGCAGCCTCTATGCAAGTACTCCAGCCCATGAGCTATGCCGAGTGAAATCTGGTACAATATGTCCCAACTCAATTGTTGATCTACCTCCGAAGTGTTACTCCTGTTGAATATGAACTTTTCGAGTGATCCACTGGGCATGAACTCATAAACCAAAGCTCTTTTACTTCCTTCGAAACAGAATCCCAGGAGGCTGACAACATTGACATGAGAAGTCCTGCCTATGCTTGCTACTTCATTAAAAAATTCTTCTGCATCACCTTTCAGCTTCTTTAGAAGCTTTACCGCCACAAGTTGACCGTCTCCAAGCTTGCCTTTGTACACGCAGCCATAGCCTCCTTGGCCTAACTTTTCTTCGAAAGAGTTAGTCATCCTCTTGATGTCCTTGTAGGTGTATCTTCTTGAAGAGGCGAGTCCCTCAATTTTCATTTCGCCATCAAAGTGTTCGCTCCTATGCTTTATCAAAGCCACGTTCATTCTGATCCCTCGTGCCTTCTTGATGCAAAGCGCATAAATAAGGAGGATGGTCCCAATTCCGGCTCCCGCTCCAGCCATTCCTAAAAGAAATGAAGACCATATTTGAACAGCAATCTCGCTTCATCACTTCTTCAAGGCTTCTAGGATATTTTGAAAATATTGATTCCATTGGGCAACAATCAAAGCTTACTGTCAAAACGTCGCAACAAATTGCAGAGGAGAATGTAGAGAAGTGGAAGAGAATGTCTGGAAATAAATTACCTACTCCAATTTTCAGTCCAACCTTTTGTTTTCCTGAGACTGTAGTCATCGAGAAGGAAAAATGTGTCAACGAATTGCAAACTGATAACTTCAAAGTGTCTGAGAGATGTAAAGATCAGCGCACATCATGAGGTAATAGATCATTCTGTTTCAAGAACAGAAAAACAGCCCGATGGAGTGAAAAGATTACAAATTCACCAGTTTGGCTAGATTTTTGTTGAACTTTTCGTGGATCAATTAGTGACATCTTACCAGAGAAATTGGAAACACATGCAAATGGATCTGTGCCTGATTGACTAACGAGTATAGACATTAGCTAAAGTCCTGATTCTAGAGCTATCAGGGGATGAACAGGAAGACAGAAAAAAAAAAACAAAAAGCTTGTTTAGAGGTAGCAAACATTCTGCAATATGATCAACAATGTGGTATCAGAGGTGGAGACAGATAAAACTTTCTGTGTTTCGAATGGGCGGTGTATTCTAGACATGTCTCAACTCTTTTGGCTTCTAAACGCACCTATAGGGTTGATTAGAAGTCGTTCCACGGATAAAGCAAGGGGGCAGCTCATGTTCAGGCAAGAATTTTCAAGCGTGGTAGCGCCAGAGCTTCACTTTTCCAAATTGGGACAAGGACAATGGAACTGCATGGCTTGGATAGTGGGTTTGCAAGGTCCGCATCGAGAGCAAAGTAGCCATCTTCGACGCAAACAAGATAGAATCGGGGTCCCTGGAAGTGTAGAGTTGAAGAGATTCTAAGCATAAAGTGGTGTCAACATATGTTGGAAGACCTATATCCTGCAATAAATACATCCTTGCGACCTCAAGGATCTGCATGCTCCTATTGGTGGACACCTGAATTTTTTTGCCTCGAAGGTTGTTATTCGCATTTCATAGAATTAAGGAATCAAATTTGCCGATATCATTGGAATTTGGCCCTGCCGAAAATTTAAATTGAAATTTCGCATTTCACATTTAGGAGTCATGTTGAATATAGTTTTGGGATTGCATTTTAATTAACGTTTCTCTATGTTAGAGTTGTGTTTGCTTGCATTATATGACATTTAGCATCTTAAAAAATGTCATTCGCACCTTGTTTTCTATTTAGATGCTTACAACGTCATTAGAATGGTGTGACTGGGCATTTTACAAGATTATTCACATCGAGAGATCCTATGCACGTAAGGGAAGCAACAATCAGGGGAATCGAGAGATGCAGCAGGTGATCATACGCATTAGGAAATCTTCATTGCTGAACCTTGTCCATATTTTTCTGGTTTTTCTCATGATCCTTCCACGTAATTTCTCTATAAATGAGTCCACCACCATAGATTGGCCAGCCAAATTGATTGAAGGAGAGGTTCTGGGTGAAATAAAAGAGTGGGAGCTTGAGATTCGTGTGATTTCGAGAAAAGAAGATAGATAATTCAGACCGCAGGGTTGAGGATTCGTTGCTGCCATTCAGAGGTTTTCCTAACATCCGACCGAGCCCCAGCGCGACCCTCGACGTTCATTATACGCTGCCTTTGTCCGATTACATATTAAAGTGAGTTATTTTGTCTCTGTTTCCTTCTCCCTAGTCCAATTACTTCATGTTAAGCCCGCTAACAATATCTGTGTTGTCGAAGTATGTGAACTTTCAGAATCCGATGAAATCCCTTCGAATCGTGATGTTGGTCGACCTTCGAATGTAATTTCATCCCAAGTCTACTTGCATTTTCGATTTCTATTTCATATCCTTTCTTGTTATTGTTCTTTTAATATTGATGTGATTTCGTGCATATTTCATTTGTGAAAATTATCCAAAAAGCCCTAAATTTATTGTACGGTGGCTAATTCGGTCGTAAGTCTTTTAATTGTGTCAATTTATACCTAAACATTTAGATGATTTGTCAATTTATGTTGTAGACGGATGCGGAAAAACAAAAGACAGAACACGAGGATTTACGTGGTTCGATCACGAAGTGATCTACGTCCACGGGCGAGGCAAGACAGATTCCACTATAATCAAAAGAGAGTACAAATTTCAGAAGTCGAAAATAACGACAAAACCTCACGGCTCACCAAAACTCTCTGAAAACAAAACTCTCTGTAAAACAATGAGAAAACCTAGCCACAGTACAAATAGGGCTCCCGAACCAACCCTTCGCGTCGCGAACTAAATCTCAATTTTCTTTCCACTTTCGGGTCGCACAAAAATATGTCGGGTCGGGTCATAAACCGGACCGAGTACATAAATTCAAGACATATTTAACAATTTAGTCCTATCGTTTTTTTTGTTTTTTGCTTTCTTTTTCTTAGCAGAAAAGATTCAGTTTTCTTTTTTAAATATCTAGATAGTGCCAATAACAAAACCCTTCGACCAAAAAAAAAACCCAAAAAAGGGTCATTTAGGTACATTTGGTCTGTTTGTTTAAATATCTGATTTTTTTTATTCGTTTGATCATATGCCATTTGGAAGGAGATAAGGAAGAGCACGGGCAGAGAGAAAGGTTGAGAGAGAGAGAGAGAGAGAGAGAGAGAGAGAGAGAACACGACATGGTAAGATTCATCTAAAGGAAAGGCACGGGAAAGGGGCTTGGTGTTTGAGCAAACAATGACTTTGACCCACTGCACTAATGAGACGCTATTGACTTGGCAAGAGACCGAGACTTTTCCTAGGTGAACGAAGACCAAGACCTTTTGGTGCACGACGCGGAAACAGAGGAGAAGAACACGGAATGTTGTCACTAACGCGTTCGGTTCAGCATTTTGAAAGTCATTTGGAGCTGAAAGCTCATTAAGAAAAATTTAAGGTGTTTAGCAATCATTCCAAGAGACTTTAGGATGAAAGCTGATTTTCGAAAGGCTGAAAGCTCAATACTGATAAATTTCAGCATTTTCAAAATGCCGAAACCCTTTATTAATGGAGTTTTGTCGAGTTCATTTTTTCACGCTGAAAAACTCATTAGAAATCCAAGTTTAACCCCTTTTAGAAAGTAAAACCCTACTTCCCATGTCACTACACGCCTCCGCTCCTGCTCTTCGCTCTCTCCCTCGCGGACAACTCACTTTAACTTGAGGGTTTACGTGCACAAGCGACTTCGTTCAATTCTTAGAAAAGATTGATCAATAAATTGACTGACCAAGTATATATTTTTCCGACTGTAAAGGCTGCTAAAACATCGAGATATGCAGAAATCAAAGCACACCCAAGCAAATCATGGCGATTGGCGAACGACATGCAGAAACCATTTGCAAAGACAGAGAATAAACAGACACGAACCTCATTCCTACCTTTGCAAACAGAACCGTCGCTGTGAATTGACTCGTCGTCGCAGAAGCACATCACGTGCTCATTCTGGTTGAACGCGCACCGCCCGCCAGAGTGCTCGCACGCGTTGCACTCCTTCGGCGCCTCCCATTCAAGCACGAACCCTCCCCACATCGCCGCAGCGAACTCCTCCGTCACATTCCCCACCGTCACCTCCGTCCGCTTCACCGGCACCACCACCACCTCCCTGCAGCCAGCCGCCTCATCGAACGCCACTTCCTCCTTCTGGCTCATGTTTGTGAACACGTACGACCACTTATCATCAGAGCAAGTGATGTCCACAGAGAGGCTCGACGTTGGCGGAGGAGCATCGCAGTTGAAGAAGAAGGTGAGATTGACGTCGGCGGAGTTGTAATTGAGCGGGAGCGAGCCGATTGTGAGGTTGTGGCGGGCCCTGGGGCATTGCTGGCCAGCGATGTCGAAGTCAACGAGAGTCAGGGTTTCGTTAACGTAGTCGATTTCGGTGACGAAGTAGGTGTGGTTCGTAAGAGAGAGGGTCGGGTAATTGGAGCCATACGAGCAACTGAGGCCGAGACCTGGGTAGCCCTGGTGTACGGCGGCTTTGCTGACGGTCCAGAATGGATATTTGACGAAGATACCGCCGCAGTGAGACGAGGATGAGACGTTGTCGTGGATGGTCGTGAAAGTGGATAGGACGCCATGGAAGCTCCCGAAGAAGAAGAAGAAGAAGAAGAAGAGGAGGAGGAGGGAGAGAGAAGGAGAGAGAATGCGGACAAGGTGGTAGTTTGGCATTTTCTTTGTTCTTGTATTGGTGAGGAAGAAGATAAATCGTATCGCAATTTATAACTGACCACCCAAATAATGATGCCTTCAAAGTCACCGAAGAATATGAGTTTGACATTGATTTTTGTAGGAAAGAATGTTCGAGTAATCCTAAACTAAAAACGAGTTACTATGATTATAACGGTGGGAAATGAGAAGTTCACAGTGGCTGTGATACATCGAAGCTAACGGTGGACAGTCACCACTAACTTTCTCAAGTTGATAAGTACTTTATAAATAGAGAAAATGACGTAAACAATCTCTAAACTTTGATTCAATATGCAATTTGATCTATGAACTTTTAATTTATTTATTGTAGTCCCTGAACTTTAGCCTAATGTTCAATTTGATCCCTGAATTCTTAATTTGTTCAATGTAGCCCCTGAACTTTTAATGTATGTTCAATTTAGTCCCCGAACCATTTGAAAATATTCAATATAGTCCTTCCATTAATTCAAGTTCAGGGACTACATTAAATATTTTCAAATAGTTTGAAGACTAAATTAAACATATACTAAATGTTCAAGGGCCATATTAAACAAATTAAAAGTTCATACACTAAATTGAACATTAGGCTAAAATTCATGGACTATAATGAATAAATTAAAATTTTATGGACCAAATTGCACACTGAATCAAAGTTCGGGGACTATTTGTGTCATTATCCCTTATAAATATGAAGAAAGGGAAAATAGCATAAGGAAATGAATAATTTCATGGCAAATCGAATACTATAACATAGATAATCATGAGTAAAGAAAAATGTTATCGTTATCTCCAAAAAAATAGTTAATGTCATTAAAAATGTTTATTAAATTTCAAAGATGATTATCACTTCTCTCATCGCTAACTGTGTTAAGGAAAGAAAACATGTGTACTGTACATGTAAATTAGACCCGCACGTATGTATAATTGATCCATAGTTAGAGTTCCAGTTCGGGGTTCGAAAGTTGGTTAGCATGGAAATGGTGTTAGTGCCCTCATAACTGTAAAATTTATATAATCACTGCCAACTGTTCTAAAAATTTAAATTATTAAATAGAGGCGTGATTTAATATTTAAATAAAATGTTTAATGCTCTATAATTTTTGAAACTTATAGCGAAAGGGCAATTGAGTTCTAAAACTTTTAAAAATAACAATCAAGTTCCAAAACTTATCAAACTGATGTAATCAAGTTTTTTTGCTAACTATGTCCAATTTGATCAACAGAAAATGCCGATATGACTTTTTATGACATGTGTGCCGAAGTATCGCCCCCCAAGCGTCATATCAGAAAAAAATTGAAACTTGAAAAAGCAAAAAACAAAAAACCAACAATGGCACACACTCTTCACTATCTTCTTCTATGGTTCTTTTTCTTTTTTCTTCTAGTGGTACGTTCGTTTATCTTCTTCTATCAGTCTCTACTTAGTTCATTAGCTAAGCCACGGAAGCTTGTCACCGCCTCTTTCTCTCCGTTGCGCCCTCTCTGCGCTCTCCGAGATCGATGCTGTAGCGGAGCTCGATCGCAATCGATGCTGCAGCGGAACTCAAGTCCAGATGTCAGATCAAGCTCAGTAGTGCAATGAAGTTCAACTCCCAAATCAATGTTCGAGTTCTCCACCACGAGCGGAGCAAGATATCCAACTCTGTGGTCGACCCAAAGGAGCAAGCGGAGCACGACCCAACGGTGTTTGAGCTCGGGCGGTGGGGTAGAGCTTGCCCAAATTTGCATTTGTTAGAATATGTTTCGATTCAAGAAAAGTCCGAAAATTGAATAATTGTGAATATTCATGACCGTGTACGATAGAAATCCATATTTCCTGTTCAGAGGAGTTAAAGTTGAATATTCCTGCTTTGTCTAGATTTCTAAATTGGCGTGCAAGATTTGTTGGCCAAGAAAAGAAAGGAAATAGAAAAGAATTAAAAAAAAAGAAGAAGAGGGAAACTTGGACTTGCTGACCGGTTGACCGAATTTGGATGTTCACGTGGTTTTCTTCTCTCCACGCTGAAGTCGGCAAAAAAAGACAAAAGTGGTCCCCACACTCACATATAAATATTATTTTTCTGATTTTATTGGACGGGTGCCGTGCAAAGTGATCAAGAGGCACGTCGTTGTCGAATTGAAGAGTTCTTGAAGCGCCGTTTACAGAGTGCTTGGCAGTGGGCTATTTTCGTGGGTTTCTTGTTCGTGAATTACGTTCACGAGGATTAGTATTCAAGCGATTAAATTCTTATTGTAAGAATTTGTGTATAATTTTTTTATAAAATTAAAAAATTATTTCGTGGGAAATTATGGGGTTAAACATTGAGTGAGTTATTATGTGTAACTGAAGTTTAGGAAATACTGAGAGTATTTGAATGACTCGAGCGTAGTTGTAATTTTCGTTGTATCAGTTGATCTATAATGAAATTCTGTATTACTTTTCCCGTGAACGTAGATCACTATGACTGAATCACGTAAATCTGATGTTCGATTTATTTCTTTATCCCATCTTTTTTATTTTTTGATCACTTGCTTCCTTAACAACATCCGTGCTCCTTGAACTCGTGGTCCTTCAATTATGGACACAGACAAGCAAGTTCAAAAATCAATGTTTGAAAACAAATCGAACGTTTCTGCACTTGATTTACAAAGATTAACTCGAACGCATCTTCCTGGTTTAATCTCTGCTCATCCATTTTTATTTCTATCTGATCCATCCCCTTTTAATGAAGTGAAATGTCAAGTGAACATATTTTATGCGTCTCCACGTATCTAGTAAGAGTGGAATAAACTCTATGTGTGCATAATAAAAACACTATTAGATGGATGATAAATCTAAGATAAGGAACATGAGCTCCCCCGCGGCATTGAGCTCGAGCGCCAGATTTGGGCAACTTCCATTGCGCGATTCGAGCACGACGCCATGCAGGCTGAGCTCCACTTGCTTGCGGCTTCAAGGTCAACCCTAGATTAGGACATCGAGCTCGAAGAGTATGGAGAGGCCCGGACGGAAAGAAGATGAAGAAGCGGTCGCAGGCTCCCGGAGCTTTACTGATGAGATAAAAAAAATGAACAGTATGCACCAATGAAAGAAAGAAGGGGAAGAAGATGATGAACAGTACATACCAATTTTTTTCCTTCTTTCCTTGTAAATTTTCAACTTTTTCGATGTGACGCCGGTGTGGTGACTGGTGGGTATCATGTTGGAGCCACGTATCTTTTAAAAGTTATAAAAAAATTCATGTCAGCACTTTTTGTTAATCAAATTGGACAAAATTAATGAAATGATTTTTTTTTGTCGAAAACGAAGAGATTTGATTACATCAATTTAATAAGTTTCAGACTTGATTGCACTTTTCGAAAATTTTAGAACTCAATTACAGTTCTACGATAATTTAGGACTTCTAATGCATTTATCCATTAATTAAACTAACATTTCACCTTAGTCATATCGGAGAAACATCTCTATAAATTTTTCCAAAACTATCTTTGGTATAGTATCTATTATGATAAGTGCAGATGTTCATGGTGATTTCTAAAAGACTATGATGATATCCATGATAACTAAAGAGCTCATCAAAGACTAACTAAAACGATGAAAATCTTGACAAGACAGGGACAAATACACATGATGTCATGCTTATAAGATTGTAAAGAGCCAAGGTTGATCTATCATCATTAACGTTTGATCATTCATGATTGCAAAATAATCCTCATCTCTTGATGATTGATTGGTTTAATCAATTATTTTAAATCTGCAATTTATAAATCTGTTTTTTTAATTTTTGTTTATCATAGAAGATATATGAGCACATAGTTAGGGTACTTTTACTAAGCTCTTTTTTCTAAAAAAGTAGTGAGAAATACGAAGAGATGACATTAAGTAATGGGACAAAAAAGTGATCAGTTTCATTGGACTGGATCCGTTTCCCGGTTCTTCGATCAACCCGGAACTGATCACTCCTAAAGTATATCCCCTCGTATGAAAAACATGCAAGGGCACATGCATTGAAAGTCTTTGGTCTTCGGTGCCCTGGGAAAAGTCTCGGTCTCTTGCCAAGTCATCATTAGTGCCGTGGGTCAAAGTCATTGTTCGCTCAAACATACAGGCGACTCCCTTTCCTGTGCCTTTCCCTTCGATGAGTCTGACCATTTCGTGTTTCTCTCTCTCTCTTTAGGCATATCTTATAAGACGAGAAACGACTCAATGTACCTAAATGACCTTTTTCTTTTGTGCTTTGTTATTGACATTATCTAGATATTGAAAAAAGAAAACTCAATCTACATGCTAAGAAAATGAAAGCAAGAAAATAAAAATAAAAAATCAACTATAGGAAAATGAAATTGTCAAGATTCGAATTTTCAAGTACATAAAACACCGTTGGCAAGGGTGAGGGGATAAAACACAATGTTCCACTAAATGAAATATGTGCGAAATTACATCAATGTTGAAAGAACAATAACAAGATAGAATATGAAATCGAGATCGAAAATGCAAGCAGACTTGGGTTTATATTACACTTGACGGTCGATCAACATCACGATTTGAAGGGATTCAATGGGATTCTTAAAGTTCACATGCCTCGACAACGCACGGATATTGTTAGCAGGCTTAACATGAAGTAATTCGTAACTCACCTTAATATGTAGTTGGACAAAGGCGGCGTGTAGCGAATGTCAAGGGTCACGTTGGGCCTCAGTCGAATGTTAGGATAACATCTGAATGGCAGCAACGAATCCTCGACCCTATGGTTTCTTGACTTCGACGGAGAACTTGGCCGCCGGCATAGGGAACTCTCTCCTAATATGTGCTTTCCATTTAGCTGAAGTTGTTCAATGAGAGGGATTGCTGGACATACCCTTCCCTTTGCTTGTTCATTGTAAGACGACCCGCTCAGGCCCCTAAAGCTGACGATCTCATTGCTGGGCATACATATCCTTCCCTCTGATGAACTGCAGTCATCCTCGCTATTGACATACATGATCATGTCACGATTTAGACTCCAAGTCCTAAAGCTTTATCATCCCATCCTCTGCAACCTTTTCTGCTGTAACTGTTAGATCTTTAGGTCAGTATCTGCGACCCGCAAGTTCCAATGGTTTGAGTACATTGAGTGAAGATGCTCCGACTTTACTGTACAATTTTGCCAATGTTGGGCTCAAACTACTGGTTTCTTCTTAGGCTACACAACCAAATGAAAAGAAAAACAACGTCTCCACAAGTGGTGCTAAAATCTGATCATTTGTGTAGTTGAAATATATTATTGATAGAGTTTAACTGTGCACTTAATTAAATCTTTACACAATCAATGAAATTTTTGTTCATGATAGTGGAGAAATAAATGCTGAAAATGTTTTTACTGTTATTATTTAATTACTCTATCGTTTGTACGTGCAGTGGATAATGCCCTTAAGCTTTTCCAATTTCTTCGCCTTAGCTTAGACTGTGGACTCGCTTACTGCTGCAACCAAAACTCTCCAATCTCTTGAGTCCCAAGATATCTTATCGGAAATTCATATATTTTGATGTTTCTATCTTTTTGCAATAGTTTGCTAGTTATCGATTGGGTTTCCATGATTCAATACGCTTGAAAATTCTTGCCTGAACATGAGCTGCCCACTTGTTTTATCCGCGGAACGACTTCTAATCTAGCCTATAGGTCCGCTTAGAAGCCAAAAGAGTCGAAACATGTCTAGAACACACCGTCCATTCAATTAGTGACAGAGAAAGTTTATATCTGTCTTCGCTTCTAATACCACAATGTTGATCATATTGCAAAATATTTGCTACTTCTATACCAGCTAGAATTTTTTTTTCCTGTCTTCCTGTGCATCCCCTGATAGCTCTAGTATTCAGGATTATAGCTAATGTATATCCTCGTCAGTCAATCAGCCACAGATCCATTTGCATGTGTTTCCAATTTCTCTGGAAAGATGTCATCCACGAAATAAGTTCAAGAGCAGGATTGAGCCAAACCGGTGCAATCGTGGAGGTTTTTTCTTTGTTGAAACTGAATATGCTATCTTTATATCTCTTAGACACTTTGAGATCATCTGTTTGCAAATCGGTTGACACATTTTTCACTTTTGATGACTACTGTCTCAGGAAAACGAATGATTGGACTGAAAATCGGAATAGGTAATTATTTCAAGACACTCTCTTCCACTTCTCTATATTTTCCCCTGCAATTAGTTTCGACTTTTTGACAGTAAGCTTGCATCATTGCTCAATGGAATCAATGTTTCCAATACAATCTTAGAAGCCTTGATAATGTGATAAAGTGAGATTGCTGTTCAAAAATATTCTTCGTTTTTTTAGGAATGGCTGCATCAGGAACTGGAATTGTGGTCACCCTTATCTTAATGCTTCCCTTCTGGAAGAAACCACTGATCAGAAGAATTATGGCTTTGGTAAAGCAGAGGAGCAAATATTTCGATGGCGAAATGAAAATCGAGGGACTCATCTCTTCGAGATGATACGCCTACAAAGACATCAAGAGGATGACCATCTCTTTCGAAGAAAAGTTAGGCCAGGGAGGCTATGGCTCCGTGTATAAAGGCAAGCTTCGAGACGGTTGACTTGTGGTGGTGAAACTTCTTAAGAAGCTAACAGGGGATGCAGAAGAATTTTTCAATGAAGTTGCAACCATAAGCAGGACTTCTAATGTCAATGTTGTCAACCTCCTGGGTTCTGTTTTGAAGGAAGCAAAAGAGCTTTGATTTACGAGTTCATGCCCAATGGATCACTTGAAAAGTTCATATTTAACAGGAGTAACACTTTGGAGGTAGATCAACATTTGAGTTGGGACAGCTTGTACCAGATTTCACTCGGCATAGCTCACGGGCTAGAGTACTTGCATGGAGGATGCAACACAAGGATCTTGCACTTCGACATAAAGCCTCACAACATTCTCCTCGATGGGAATTATTGTTCCAAGATTTCTGACTTTGGTCTTGCCAAAATATGCCCAAGAGAAGAGAGCATCGTGTCAATGCTAGGAGCCCGAGGCACCACTGGATACATTGCTCCGGAGCTAATCATTAGGAACATCAGAGGGGTTTCTCACAAATTGGATGTCTATAGCTACGGCATGATGGTTCTAGAGATGGTCGGCAGGAGGAAGAACATCGAAGTCACAGTAGATCGTACTAGCGAAGTATACTTCCCTTATTGGGTTCACATACGCCTAGAGCTCCAAGAAGAGCTTGGGCTGTGTGGGATCATGAATGAGGAGGACGAAGGAATTGCGAAGAAGATGATTGTGATTGGCTTATGGTGCATTCAGATCGATCCTAGAGCTCGACCGTCTATGACCCATGTTGTGGAGATGCTAAAAGGAAGTTTAGCGGCCTTGCAAATTCCTCCCAAACCAACCTTTGTCATCTCCCTCAAGGTCACTCGCAGCTTCTCCATGTGAAAGTTCATCTTTGCAAGAGAGTAATGACTCGACTTGGGATTATTCAATATCAATTATATGAGACCGACATAGTTTGTAATAGAGTACTTTAAAAAAAAGCAACTGTTTACACATTAATTTCATAATATAAGTAGAGTTTGGCATTTATCCAAGTAGGATTTACATTTCGCGAATTTGATGACATGTTGAACAAACAATTATTGAATAATCTCATTTTGTGTTTGCCCAATTTACATGAACTTTTGAATCCGATAGGCCTAATCCAATTATTGAGAAAAATAGAGAAATATGCCGTTTCATGTAAAGATTTTTATTATCGATTATTCTAGAGAACTATTACTACAACTCTGTACGCACCGACGTTCTTCGCTAGAAATTCCTTGTTATATATACTTATCAAGGATCTTGAGTTACTCATTAACCGTATATGCCCCTAAACATATTCCTCACACTTGTTTACGTATGACGTATGATTGCTATTCTCTTTATAATTATCTATCGTTGTATAGTTAAGAAGAGATTCATGTTATGCATTGCTGCTGAGAAATCAAGAGACAAGAAAGGCATTTTTAGTAGCAAGCACGCCGCAGGTAGTTTTTGTGGGGAAAATTGTCCAAAAAGTCATAAACCTATCACAATTTGGCCGATTCAGTTCTAAATCTTTCAATTTTACCAATTGAGTCATAAACATTTTGATAGTTTACCAATTAAGTCTATCAGGCATAAACGTGAACAATTTTTGTGATTTTTTTGAATTTTTGTTATGTTTTCTTTTTTCTCTTTCTTTTCCATTTTTTCTTTGCTTTTTTTTTTCTATGTCGACAAGGGTCACTGACAACCCTCGCCAGCCACAAAGGCCTTGTCCATACTAGGTAAGGGCTGCCTTAGCCACTACCAGCGGCGTTGCAAAGGCCCTGGACGGCCTTCACGGCCCTATTTGCTGCGAGCAAGGTAGCCCTCGCTTGTGACCAGCAAGGCTGCGATGACCTTTGGCAAGGCCTTTGCAGCCGATGAGGGTCGCCAGTGACCCTTGCTAGCACTTAGGTAAAGAAAAAAAGGAAAAGAAAATGAAAAGGTACAAAAATTGTCCACATCAACACTGACGATGTCACGCAAGACGACCGCCATCCACATTAGCGATTTTCAGCCAAAATTGGCCGGATAGATTCAATTGGCAAATTGTCTAAATGATTAGAAGTCAATTAGCAAAATGGAAACTTAATTGGTCAAAGTGCAATAGGTTTAAGATTTTATGGACTTACGGAGTTTTGCACAAGCTTGAGACCATTGACTTTGCTAATACTCGATTGTTCCCTAATATAACTCGCCCCCATCCTTAACCCAAGACGATCTTTTTAATAAAGCTTCAGACCCGTCTTGACTAAATATGTGACAACCTAAAACCAAACTTTTTTTTTTGTAAATATTATAAACAAATAGATATCATAAGATAATGGTAGATATTATATTACTATAATGTCCATTTTGGAAGGATAATTGTATTTTAGGAAGTAATTTAGGAAATTAGCTAGTCGGGATCAGGTAAGGTACTGGCCAATTTAATCTCGAGCCATTAGGGAGAATAGGCTATATTTCAAACACATCTCAATTCCTATAGGACTTTTCTAAAGAGGATCCTAAAATCGTTCATAGCTCAAGGTTACACCTTCACAAGATTTTTCAATAAAGTGAGAATCCGAGTCAATATAATCCACCGTTTTCCTTTGGTAATCAAAGACTGTAAAGTCTGCTCTCCTCTTAGAACTAGAAGACATAATTTTTGGGGGAAAAGAGTCAAAAAAGTCATAAACTTTTTACACTGATGCCAATTTAGTTCTAAACCTTTTTTTTATTCCAATTCAGTCATAAACAATTTAATATAGTGTCAATTTAGTCCTTCTGACTAATTTTGGCTGGATATTACTGATGTGGATGCTGACCGGCTTACGTGGCACTATCAGTGCTAACGTGAATAATTTTTAATAATATTTTAATTTTTTTCGAATTTTTTTATTATTTTTCTGGTTTTTTTCTTTTTTCCTTTCTTCTTCTTCTTCCTTTTCTGGTGACCGGCCACAGGCGATGGCCAGCCACAGGCGATGGCCAGCCACCGGCCATGGCCGGCGCGGGGTGGCCTCGCTTGAGCGAGGGTCGCCATCACCAGCCCAGCCGAGGGCAAGGCCTGGCCCGGCGAGGGCCAGCCTTGGCGAGGGCTCCCCTTGCTAGATCTGGCGAGGTCGACCCTTGCCCAAGCCGGGCGTCGCCTTCACCTAGTCAACGCTAGCGAGGTCGCTCTAGCTTGGGCGAGGGTCGACCTCGCCAGATCTGGCCTAGGCAAAACCGACTCTCGCCAAGCCTGTTCAACCACGCCGCTCATCGCGCCACCTTCATCCCGTCCATATTCGCTTGTCTTCATGTTGCACAGCCAGTCTAGGCTCTTATTCCCTGCTTGCTGCACTATCGTCCTCTCTCGCCCGACACCATTGCACAGCCAACCCAATTGCCTTTGCCATTGCTCGTTACCCAGGCCAGATTTGGCGATGCTGGCCCTCACCCAGGCCAGGGCAGCCTTGCCGGGCATCTCCTTCGCCCGAGCGACACCCGGCGAGTTTTCCTTGGCCTGGGCAAGAGTTGGCCTCGCCAGATTAGGCGAGGGGAGCCCTTGTCGAGGCTAACCCTCACCGAGCCAGGCCTCGCCCTCGCCTGGTCGGGCGATGACGACCCTCGCTCAGGTGAGGTTAGCCCACTCGGCCATGGCCAGTGGCTGGCTATCGCCTGTGGCTGGTCACCGGAAAAGGAAGAAGAAGAAAGTAAAAAAGAAAAGACAGAAAAAAAGAAAAAAGAAAAAAATAATTAAAAATTTTGAAAAATATTAAAATATTATTAAAAATTGTTCATATCAGTGCCAGCCGTGCCACATAATCCAGTCAGCGTCCACATCAATAATATCCGGCCAAAATTAGCCGGAAGGACTAAATTGACACTATATTAAAAGGTTTAGGATTAAATTGACACTAAAAAAAAGTTTATGACTAAATTGATACATATGTAAAAGGTTTAGGACTTTTTTTACACTTTTCCCCAACTTTTGGTGTATGTGCATGAAGTGCTTAAGTTCAACAGAGTGAAATAAGGGAAAGATTATGCTGCCCAAAAACATGGCATGCATATGTGTTTGTTTGTCACCTACAAGGTAGGCCTGAAAACATGGCATCCATTGTCTACGAAGATCATGGTTTTTTTTTTAACTCACTCCTCTTCTGTGTACACGTATGTGCGGTGCTCACGGAGACCAAATCCTGAACCTGGTGCTTTCCGGCCTCATCCCTTTACCAGCAGATTCGCATACCAATTAGCAAGAAGAGCACAGTATAGTTCACCACAAGACACGACTTTTCGTGTACGTGCATCAAGATTTCAAGTGCTATATACTCGAGCACTTCAATTTAACAGGGTGAAACAAGTGAGAGATTATGCTGACTGAACAACTTGGCATTCATCTATGTATGATTTTGTTACCTACAAGGTAGGCCTGTCGCACGAACGTGGCGCTAATGTGGACTTTGAGGTCACCATTGCTTCCCAATACTGTCAGCGCGCGCGTAAAGAATTGCAGAGAAATACATGGTGATAATTCGACCTAAGAGACTTGAACAAGAACCACTATATTAAACTATGCAAAGAAACATTTTTCTAGTCGGACAAGTCCCTCCATATGTTGAGATGTTGACATGCACGTGTTCCATATGTTGAGATGCACGTTTGAGCTCAGTATTAGAAAAGTCCCGTATTGGAGAATTGGTATAGTGTAGATAAGTTAATAAATCCTAATTGGTCCATAACTCATTGACTTAAACTTTTGAGTGAAGGTGAGTCTAATTAAATATGTTGACAGATTCAGACTTGGCTCTTTCTCGGCGACCTTCTTTGGTGAAGGTATCAGAATTGATGTAGTGTAAAGTAATTAATATATCATAGTCGACCCATAATTTATTGAATTAAGTTTTTTAGTGAATGTGAGTCTAACTGAGACCCATAGCTTATTGGCTTAGTTTTTTAATGAAGATGAGTCAAACTGGTATGCGCAATCGAGGACTTTCGACTCAACGCATCCGTTGCCTTGTTAGCCTTACCGGGATGATACAAAATGTCATAATCATAGTCCTTAAGCAGTTCTATCCATCTACGCTATCTCATATTCAATTCTTTCTGCAAAAATAGATACTTTAGGCTCTGATGATCCTGATGATCTATATAAATATGAAACCTTTCTCCGTATAGATAATGTCTCCAAATCTTAAGTGTGAATATGATAGCAGCCAATTTCAAATCGTGTGTCGGGTAATTCAATTCGTGTGGTCTTAATTGTCCGGACGCATATGCCACAACTCTTCCATGCTGCATTAAGACACATCCCAATCGTTTGTATGACGCGTCGCTGTAAATCTCATAGCCCCCTGAACCAGACGGTAACGTTAGAACATGCGCAGTAGTTAGCTTCTGCTTAAGCTCTTGAAAACTACGCTCACACTTATCCATCCATTCGAACTTCGTGTCCTTTTTCAGTAATCACGTCAAGGGCATGGCTATAGTAGAAAACTTTTCCACAAACCTCCTATAATAGCCAGTCAATCCCAAGAAACTCCAAACTTCAATTACTGTCTTTGGTCTAGGCCAATTCATAACCGCCTCAATTTTAGCTGGGTCTACTAAAATTCCTTACCCAGAAATCACGTGTCCAAGGAAAGCCGCTCGAGTTGGCCAAAACTCGCACTTACTAAACTTGGCATACAACTTATGATCTCGAAGGGTCTATAACACTGTCCTCAAATGCTATTGGTGTTCCTCTGAACTCCTCAAATACACCAGAATGTCATCAATGAACACGATCATGAACTTGTCCAAATACTCCTTGAACACCCTGTTCATCAAGTCCATAAAAGCTGCAGGCATATTTGTCAGACCAAACGGCATCACGGTAAACTCATAGTGTCTATAGCGCGTTCTAAATGCCGTCTTCGATATATCTTCCTTTCTAATCCTCAACTGGTAATAGCCTGTCCTCAGGTCTATCTTCGACAATACCGAAGCTCCTTGAAGTTGGTCAAACAAATCATCTATCCTTGTCAACGGATACTTATTCTTAACCGTCACTTGATTAAGTTGTCGATAGTCGATACAAAGGTACAACGACCCATCCTTCTTCCTTACAAATAGAACTGGTGCTCCCCAAGGTGATGCACTAGGATGAATAAATCCTTTGTCCAACAATTCCTACATCTGAACCTTTAACTCATTCAATTCCGACAATGCCATTATGTAAGGTGCCTTAGAAATCAGTTCCGTTCTAGGGGCTAACTCAATCACAAATTCTATTTCCTTTTCTGGGGGCAACCCAACCAATTCTTCAGGAAAAACGTCCGAGAACTCTTGTACTATAGCGATGTCTTGCATCCTCGGCTCCTCTACTAGAGTGTCAACTACAGTTGCCAAATAACCTTGGCAACCCTCATCCAACAATCGAGTACCTTCAAGTGACGAGATCAAAGAAATCGATGGTCCTCCTCGATTTCCGACAAACTCAAACTTAACACTCCCTAAAGGCTCAAACTGAATCGTCTTACGATAACAATTTACTGTGGCTCGTTGCTTGGTGAGCCAATCCATTCCAATAATCACGTCAAAGTCAAATATCGTCAAAACAATCAAATCTATGCTGTCCTCATGACCACCAATAGATAATTTACAACCAACACATCCTAATGTTGACACTACGCTATCCCTTAGAGGGGTAGAAATGCTATAAACCACTCTCAACGGTTCCAAATTTAACCCCACTAATTCCACAAACTGCTTGGCCACAAAGGAATGCATGGCCCCCGGATCAAACAAAGCATATACAGCATGGTCGTGTAACGAGACCATACTTGTAATGACGGCAGGCAAGCCCTCTGCCTCCTTTCTAGTGATAGCATAGACTTGTCCTTGCACTTGGGGTCGGTTCAATTGGTTCGGCAAGGCATTCCTTGTAGGTTGTCCTACCTGCTGCATTGGTCTTTGCGCTCATGCTACTTGGTGTGGACAATCTCTGATATGATGGCCATGCTGGCCACAACCAAAGCAAGCACCCGTCCTAGCAGGACACGGGACTGATCCATGACGCCTTCCACATAAGCGACAAGGGCCATTGCTGCTGTTGGGCACCGGCTTTCTCACTCCATCTTTCTTGTTTGGAGAGACATGGAACTTACTTCCTATCATTGGCTTTTTCCCAAACCAGTGATTATCCTTATTTAGCACAAACCGCGATCCAGACGCGACTATCTTCTCCACTAAGTTCCTCTCAATCAACTGTGCCCTCTCATACAACTCATCATAATCCATCAGATTCAGAGGCACTAGTTGATCCTTAATCTCGGGTTTTAGCCCATCCCTAAACCTCCTTGCCTTATCAACCGGATCTTCAATCAATCTTGGAGCATACTTGGACAACTTAGCAAATTTATCTTCATACTGGTCCACCGTCATTTGATTCTATCTGAGCCGTTGAAACTCATTCATTTTTTGTTCTTGAGCGTAGTTCGAAAAATACTTGTTATTAAATGCTTCCACGAAGGCACCCCACACCCAGGCCGTACCTTCGGAAAATACCCTCCTTTGGGTAGCTTCCCACCAAGTATTGGCGTTACCTTGCAACTGATAGACTGCTAGTGTCACCTTATCTTCGTCCGAACATCTCAACAAGGCAAAAGCCTTTTCTAACTCCCTGATCCAGAGGGTTGCAGCCTCAGGATCACTCGCACCAGTGAACTTGGGTGGTTTGAGCTTCAGAAATTGCTCCACCAACTTATGCATGGGTGGATTCTCATTTCCGTTTCCAGCCAATGGAACATCTACAGGTACATACGGGTGCAAATGCAGGTGCAGGCACAGCAGCAGTAACTTGGTACTAAGCCTGCTGCCTGACCAAGGTCTCCAAAGCTTGCAGGATCAGATCCAACCTAGGATCCTCAGGTGCTCTCTCTCTAGCACCAATCTACCTTAACACTACCATTCTCCAAGGGGCTCTCTGCTCAAGATCGCTCATCTTGTAGGATCTTTACAGAAACCTGCTTTCCAAATCTAACAAGGAATTAGAATTCCTGAGCAACCCGCTTACGAATGAGAAAGCTAACAATCAAACACAGGTACAAAGTGTTTTCCTAACTCACTATCCCAAAACCCATTGCACCTTATCACTTCAGGTCTCGACCAAATTTGGATCGAGCTGACCTTGCTCTGATACCAATTCGGACAGGGATGTCACGCCCCGAACCCTACGGATGCGCAACATCTCGCTATAGTCGTTATGGTGCGACGACCCAGGACTCGTCGCCAACCCTTTTCTTTTAATCTTCGAATTACGCAAGCGGAAACGATAACCAACACAACAAACCCTAGACAATAATAAAATCAGGGATAGCAGAGGAAAACCAGTCATAACAAAATCCATTTTTTTATATAATCAATTAACCCTGGGAACATACTTACAAGCCCACTTCGGGCATTTCCACAAAAAGCTAGCAAAAGATAAAGGCTAGGATTAATCTACTCCATCCAAAAGATCAGCTTCCAAGCCTAACCCTCAAGGACCAACCAAAAACTGCGGTACTCCAAACCACATAGGGAGCAACGACATGCTAAGGTCCTGAAAAAGGTTTAACAACAACAAATGAGATAAAAGCTCAGTAAGTTAACGGCCTAAGCCCCGCTTAGGAGGCCAACTCGCATCGGGAGCCCTTAATCAGGCAATACAACATCAACAACAACACCATTAAACAACCACAGACATCCTTACCTTGCCTTGGTGCACCCGTTAATGAAATAAACATGTCACCTACTCGAAGCATTTAAATAGATTTCCCATGCATCAATGCATCACAGGCGCACGCCTCTCGATTATAAGACAGAATCCACTTAGGCACGTCCCATATCATGCCTAGCAGTTTCTATCACATAATCAGGCACTATGCATCACACGTATTCCAATTATTATGCCCCCTCGGGGCCACTACACATCAAGCAATTTGCAGCAAAATGGCAATCTTCCGACATTACCGGGCTCCGTCCAGCCCCGTCTAGTACGGCTATGTCAAATGATCTATAGTAAGATGGCATTCCAATACGGTAACATCAAACGATTTATAGTAAGATGATATCTCGTAAGGAGCATCGAATTCACCATCGGGCCACAATTCGACATCCGAAGTATCGGCTATCCAGATAATCTCCAGGCATCTGATAAAATCGAGCGTGATCTGCAGCAGACCTTAATAAATCGGGCATCGTCAAGCAATCTACAGCAAGACGGCTCCGACGTGTGACCACACAAGCACACAAGCATTCCGGCCAATTATTATCTTTCCAATTAGCCCATCCATCCATGAATAATGCTCACACAATGCCGCATAGCAAATCAAGTGGTCATATATGCAAACAATCAATCAATTCTTGCAAGCTTCGATGCCAAACACGTTTATCAACCACAAAGCATCACTATCATTTCTTGGCATAACCATATAATAGTTTAATTCCAAAAATCTCATAAGTTTTCCATAGAAACTTCCGGTCAAAATGATTTGTCATATAATCAAATTAATACGACGATTCACGGCATAATCGCCACCATTCAAGCATAGAAATCATAATTTGAAATAAAAAATTTTCGAAATAATAATAAATAAATTCGGAAATTAATTATTTAATAATAATATATTAACATTTAAATCCGAAAATAATTTATTTTCAAAGATTCAAAATATTTTCTCGAATCATAATCTTTCAAATCATTTGCCACATACACCAACTTATATGGCGAAATCCAACATTGGCATCACAATTTGCGCATAAAAACAATCACAATTCGATATTAAAGATCATTCGACCATATGAATATTAAATTTTCAAAAATCCAATATTTTATTAAAATATTATTATTTAATTCCGAAAATTAATTTATTTAATAAAATAAATAATAATGAAAAAATAATAGATAACTTATCATCAAAATAGCGATAACTTATCGCAAACACAACAATAGCCTATCACATAAATAATCATAACTTATCGAACATATCACATAATCCCACTTAACTAGCCATAAACTTAGCTTAAACTTAAACTAAACTACCCTAAGCAAGTTTAACATCCTAAACGAGGGATTAGGGGTTAACTTACTCGCTTAACGATGACATTAACACGAGAATGACGGCAACAATGCGGGCTCACTCGTGGCGGCTCCGCTTTTGCGTTACGAGCAATGAACGGCGGCAATCCGGGCGCGGCGAAGGAGCGGCCGCTGTGGTGGCTGGTCGGGGCTGCTTGGGGGGCTGTTCCGTGCGTGAAATGCTGTCTGGTGATGTTGGCTAGGTGGCTGGACAGCAACGGACCAGCAGCTGCAACGGCAAAGACGGACGACGGGCAACGAAGTTAGCATTCCAGTAGAAAACAGCCGGCTGTGGGCAGCTGTTCGGCACTGCTTGAGGGCTGAACTGGGGACGAAACGGTGGTTGGTGGTGGCGTCTTGGTGGTTGGGACGGCAGCGGACAAGCGGCTCAACAGACGGGTGCAACCGGCGAGCGACGAAGCTAGAAACTTGGCTGGAAAACAGCCAGCGACGGGGGCTGTGGGGCGCATCTAGGCGGTGCTGCTCGGCCAGGGAGGAGCTGGGGTGATGAGGTGGTGTGGTGCACGACGGTGGCTGGTCTGGCACAGCTTGGTCTGGTCGGTGGCAACGGAAATGGAGAAGCTGAAGAAGCAGTAGCACGAGGGAGCAGAAGCCGAAGAAAAAGAAGAAGTAGCAGAGTCAATGATGGGGAGTGGCTAAGAGTGGGCGAGGGAGTCAGAGGCGTAGGGGAGGTCAGCGAAGAAGGGGGAAAGGTCAGCGGAGAGAGAGAGAGAGAGAGAGAGAGAGAGAGAGAGAGAGAGAGAGAGAGAGAGAGAGAGAGAGAGAGAGAGAGAGAGGAGAGAGATTATCCCCACCAAAATTCTTCCCAAAATTTTTCATTTTCTTTTGTAATTATCTCAAATTTTTGTCCCCAAATTACCACTTTGTCCTTGACTCGTGTACCAATTTACGGACCAACTTAACCATATCGAGCCTTGATGGCCAACCTATCTTGGGTGCGAGGCCCAATGAGCTTTGCTCGGCCCACTTCCGTTTCTCACGTCCAATTTCCGATTCTTCAATCCTTTTCCGAAATTGGAATTTTCGATGGCCAATTCGTAAAAATTATGAGGCGACATCTTATGGTTCAAGTGTGAAATCCTTGAGCATTCGACACTTAAAATCGGATCATAATCCGTGGCCAAAATCAATCATTCGCAACTATAGTTCATCTCGAACTAACGGGCGGCTGTTAGAAATAAATTCTTCGATAGCCTTTCTCCTTTGGTTAGTATTCCCTGAGTGATCAAGTCAGGGCGAGAATTAACTAATAGAGCGTCGATGAAATCACCATTTCATAAATCACTAAATTGAGTCGAATTTTTAGGATATCACAAGACATTTCCTCGAACAGGTGGTATGCATGTTTCTTCATTTTGGGTTTTCAAGGCCGCCTGTTCAAGCCCTCCTCCGGTGACCTTCCGACGGCTTTTAAGACTTGATTTTAGGTTTTATACCTTGACTATACCATCCTCTATCAATATGAACTCGCAGATTCGCCGTTGGATCATCACCAGCCAGTGAAATTCAAGCTTAAAAACCTAAATCATTTCTGTCTAAAACTAACATCTCCAGAATTCAAATCATTATCCTAATCGTCATAGCCGTCTAAATCGCTCAAGATGAACATAAAATCATCAAACAAGGCAATAATTGACTAACTTGAGTGGCCTAGGGCCACAGGAGGTACTCCGGTAAGGGTCCCTGAACTCCGATGAAAGTTAACAATGTCGGTCGACTCGGTTTTATGCATATTCAACCATTCCAAATGCAAACAAGTAACGAAAACGTGATAAAAAATGTATTCTAAACATCTAGAACCTCAAAACCAGAGAGAAAATCGCATAATCAACAAGATTGAACTCAATCGTGTTCTCTGGAATTCTGGAAAATCGTGATAAGTATCGAACTTTACTTGCTTTGTCTGGGATTGAAACGTTGTCCCCAGGCTAATCGGCGCCTGTGGAACTCTTCCTTGATACTTGTACTACGAGCTGATGGTCTTAGATTCACCAAAGGAGTTTTGGACGCGCCGGCCGAGCTCGATTCTTAGGTGTCAGCAACCAAGCTTGCATTGATCGTCTTAGGTGAGGAAGCTCACTATTTAGGCTGATTCACTAGCTGGAAAAGCACCGATCACTCGGTCTTGGGAGCCTCAGCTCACTTTCTCCCTAGAAATCTCTCTTTTTCTCTCTAACTCTCTCTCTCTTCTCTTTGGAATTTTTTCAAGCAAGTTCTATGTGCAAGATAATGTTCTTTCTCCCGTTTTATCACATGATTTTCCCACCTAAAGTTGGTTATCACCGACTTGGGGTTGGTTGGATCGAATCTCTGATGCCAGCAGGAGATTCTTCAGCTGGAATCAGAGTTTAAAATGTGTGCATTAGGTTGGATTAAGTTGGCAATGAGGCGGGCACAAGCTGATTTTTCTAGGTTTAGTATGCTTCGGGCGAGTTGGGTGTAAAAGGAGACCGACCAGGTCGACTCGGCAAACCCGGATTGGTCTAAATTCGCAAATTAAGCTCGATTTTGACCCAATTTTTCAGATTTAACCCCAAAATTGAATTCTTTATCACATTGCTCACCCAAATATGTGATTTCCCCTAATTTTTATAACAATTAAACTTAAAATTCCCAAATTGTAAATTCTGATCATTAGGGTTTTTGTTCAACTCAATATCCAGATGACCTAATTGGGAAAAATTGATGCCAAAATTGGATTACACATACTTGATTAACCCTAGAAATGATGGTCTCAGGGCTTGACGATTTCTCATTGGTTATGAACCCCAATTTGGGCTAAAAATCTCTAATTTTCAATTGAATTTTGGGGCTTCACGATTTATTTAATAAATTGTGAAATTGGATGGACCATTATGTAATTCAAGGTCCCAGAATCATCTGTTGTGAAGACATTACGACAAAAAAATGACTAGAAATGAATTAATTGAATTTTTGATTCAATTTGGACTTGTTTTTACCCAATTTTGGGAAAAACATATTCCCAATTAAAATTTTATAAAATTGATGATGTATTAATGAAATTGGATTTAAAATATGACTAATGACTATTTTTATGGTATTTTTGGATTCCATTTGCTATTTTTCTTGATTTTTACCCTTAATTTGACCAAAATAAATTAAGGAAAATTTCAGGAAAATTTTTAAAAAATTATTTTTGGTTTAAAAATAGGTTCCTAAGCTTGGACAAGGTTCCTAATTCTAATTTTGTAATTTTTTGAAAAATCTGAAAAATAAGCTAAATATCAAATGTCAACAATTCCTAAGGAAATTTGCTTAACCCTTAAGGAAATTGGCAAAAATTTGATTATAGGGGCATTTTTGTAATTTCACTAGGGGTGTTCTAGTAATTTTGGACACAAGGGGACTGGCTGGCCTTGGCTGATCGAAATGGACCGCCATGCGTCGGAATTTTGGCTAGGAAACAATCGGTCTGATTAGGCTAGTTCAATTTCGATCAAATCGGATTGAATTGGTTGGACCGGTTGACCCAAACCGGGTTGGACCGGTTTGGTTCTTCACTCAATTTCGTTTCAATTTCATGCAATTTAATCCCTATCATGATTGATTGATCCAATTGAATTGAATTTGATTGAATTGGATTGAACTAGTTTGAAAAACAAGGACAAATGATCTAACTTAACTTGTTTAACCCAATTGTCCTTCAATTTGAGTTAAATTGCAATGCCAAGCTAGACTAAAGAATTTAATTGAAGTCTAATTAGCCAAACTGAACTTCAATTCACCAAATTGAACTTCAATTCATCAAATTGGAAGTTAGTCTAAAATTGGCCAAATTGAATTACACTAATTAGACCAATTACTCTTGGATTTCACAATCATTGCATCACTAGATTGATCAAATTGATTCAAATTCATATGAATCTTCCAAAATTGATTTTGGATTTGAGTTTCATATAAGAAATTAGGTTCGTCATGCCTCAATTATACAAATCATGAAGAACCGATCGGAATCCCTAATTAGGGCTCAAATTGGGGGTTTTCACTCTTGGCTTGGAATTCTAAAATTGATTTGAAAATTGAATGCAATACGATCTCTAGATCAAATGTCGTGAAGGAAACTATCCTAAAAAATGACTAGAAATAATGTAATTTCATTTTTGGTTGATTTGAATCAAATTCCGCAAATTGGGGAAAAGTTGATTCTAAATCGATTTTTGTAAAATTGATGATGCCAAAGTGAAATTAAGCTAAAAATTAATTGATTTAGGGGTTTTGAATTTTTTTAACTTTTTAGACAAAGTGTTGACCAAAAGTCAACATTTTAGTACTTATATACTAAAATGTCAATTAATGGGTCAAACTTTGAATTTTTTGAAAATTAATTTTACAAAAGTGAAATTGACACTATTTTGGGGTTTTTCATGCAAAAAACCAAAATTTGACTTTGGGTTGACTTTTCGATCAAAGTTTGATGAAAAGTCAACTCAAAAGTCAACATTTTGACTTTTTGAAATTGAAATGCAAAAAAAAGCTATAAAATGAGAGGCTAATGCTAATTCAAATGCAAAATGTCTCTTTTTTTTTTATTTATTGAGAATCGGGTTTTGTCGCGATCAAAAACCCTAATCTTAAGTTTTTACTTTTTCAAGATACGTCGGCTAAAAATCAGATGTCAATACATGGGTCACGGACAGGTCGTGGATTGTTCATGGATTGGCTCGGTGACCCTACCGATTAGGCCATGTGCCAAGTCGTGAGCCAGGCTTTAAACTAGGCCATGAGCTGGCCATGTGTCCGAACTTGGACCCTACCGTAAGGTCACAAGCTAGCATAGGCATCAACCATGTGCCCAGCCAGCCCGTGGACCTTGCTGTAGGGCTACGAGCGTAGATAGGCACAGGCCATACGCCCGGCCTTGCGCTCGGCTAGTGCCAACCATGGAGCCCACATGATGGGCCATTGACTTAGCTAATCTAGGCAAGTTTGGCCATGACCTGCCTCATCTAATGGTGATTCGGCTATGAACCTTGGTTTGGTTGGCACGGTCGATTGTGGATGAACACAAGAAACTCTCGCCCTATGATGTAGACGCTTACATCAACTTCTCTCATGCTCACATAATGTTCCTTGGATATTAGTCATAAAATGAATATGGTGACTCACCACCAACTTAGGTGGCAAGGAACTTGGGTGACAATGAATTAGGTGGCAACTTAAGAGGCAACTTACCTTAGGCAATTAATGTGGGCATTTAATGAAAAGGATGAATCACCCTCTTATGTGGCCAAAACCTCCATGATTAGAACTCTCATTCTAGATCTTCAACTTCCAAATACTATTTCATAATTGATGATATTCCATATACTAAATGACAAGAAAGATTGCAGGAATTTCATGCTTGGCTTAGCACCAAAGCATTCACTGTTGAAAGTTGGTATGATATACTCATTGAGTTCGTAATAAATTTACTGGTAGCCTTGGAGATTGGTGGAAAATTGTCTCTGATCAAGATCAGATGACATTTTTACTCCAGACATATTTCCATTTTGTGATCGAGGTCATTCATTGGTTCTTTATTGGCAAACTAGAAGCAGGTATTTATGTCCTCTATTACAAAGGAGATTGGTCAAGTTGTAGAAAGATCTCTTCATAATAAGCAGCGAAGAATTGTTGATGTCCTAATCGGTGAGCTACAACAGGAGATACATTTGGCTCTTGATGACCTCTGCATCCGCCGAAAGACATTTAGAACTTATCTTAAGAGCAACAAAGAGCTTGATAGAGCTTGTAAAAAGCCTGAACTGAGAATCAAGTGTCCGAAGAAAAATTCTTGTGATGATCCTTCCTGCGGAGATAGGTGCAAAAAGAAGAAGCACTTCATATGTTTCTCCTTAGGTCCAAGAAGAAAATGCAAATGCCGTTTCCTTAGGAAAAGATGCTCCATATGTGATCGGTCTCGAAGGCGCAAAAAATCTGGCAAATGTTACATATGTAATAAAAGAGGCTACTTTGCAAATAATTGTCCGAAGGCCCAGAAAAAGAAATTCCCACTTAATGCAAAAGATTGAAAATGAGACCGGAATTTCTCTCCAAGATGATGATATTGAATCAGTCTTCTCCTTAGAAGATGAACCTTCCAAGCACACCATATGTGCTATCCAGACATGGTCTCAATGCAGTGATACTAAAGATTCATCCGATGAATTCGAAGACCTTTATGCATACAGCCCTTCTACCATTCCGTATGTTCCTATTAATATATATTCCTCATAATATGCTAAACTCATTTCTATCATAGCTCTCATCGATACTAGAGTCAGTGCTTCAATTCTTAATAACAAAATTCTTCTAGAAGAATACTGAACTTCATACACTTGGTATTTTAATTCTATTTATGGAGATATTTTTGTCATGAGAGTCCGAAGCAAACCCATTATGCAAAATGCCACAGTGCTCTATCACCACCAAAATCCTTGGCTCTAGTTCATTTGACAAAGATATTATCATAGGATGGGACATCCTTACTCAAATTCCTAAATTTTGAATCCTGTCTAATGGACTTTGGTTCAAAGGACAATTCAAAGAATTTGTGGATATCCAACGGTTCTTTGCCAATCTAATGAACAAACTATATCCTATTATGCAAACCCTTCTCGATGCATGTGCAGAATCTCACTCAGATTTTGTGTTCAAATGTCCAAACCCTTTATGGAAAAATCCTAACTTTTTCATCCACCTTCCTTTTAAGAAAAATAAGGATATTAATCCCACCAAAGCAAGCCATTCAAGGATGAATCCAGATCATTTGTTCTTGGCATAAAAAGAATGCTCTGATTTAATTCATCAATGATTAATCGAGCCATCTGATTCTCAATGAGCTTGTGAAGCATTCTATGCGAATAAAAATTCTAAGCAAAATAGAGGAAAAATGAGGCTGATTATCAATTACCAACCTCTTAATCAGTTCCTCCAAGATGATAAATTCACATTACCTCATTGGAATTCTTTATTCTCCAATTTAACCCAAGCTAAGGTCTATTCCAAGTTTGACCGCAAAGTTGACTTTTGGCAATTGGGAATTCATCCTGAAGACAAGCACAAAACTTCCCAAATCAGCATTTTCAGTGGGCGTGCTCCCCTTTGAACTCAAGATAGCTCCTTCACTATTCTAGAAAGCCATTTGTAGGATTTTTCAGCCTATCTTGGCTAATGCCCAAATTTACGTTGATGATGTTCTCCTCTACAGTCCATATGAGGATTCTCATTGTAAATTATTCGCCCAATTTGTTGAATTGATCAAGAAATATGGCATTATGTTATTCTAGAAAAAGATGATTATTGTCCAAAGAGAAATCGAGTTTCTTGGAATGCATCTTAAGAATGGATTATATTATCTTGGTCCTCATATTGCAGAAGAGTTGTAGAAATTTCCTTATGAGAACCTCTCTCTCTCAGACAAATTTAACAGTTTCCTGGGATAGTTAATTATCTCAGAGACTTTGTTCCTAAAATCACCAAGTTGGTGAATCCACTGCAGCAAATGCTCCCCCATGAGGGCCTCAGCAAACTAAATCTATCAAGTGCCTTAAAGAAGTTTTGCGGCATGTTCCTCCAGTAAAGATTCCTTGCACAAGGAAAGGAATTAGCCAGACAGATGCAAGTGATGAATATTGGGCTGTTGTTCTTTTCAAATAAATTAATGGAAAACGTAAAATCTGGGGACACAAAAGTGGAAGATTTTACGCAAAATGAGATGCACTACCACTCCACTTTTAAAGAAATCTTGACAGTAAAATATGGCATCAAGAAGTTTGAATTTAATCTTCTTGGAAATCATTTTCTAATAAAACCATATATGTCATCTTTCTCCCAGATGCTAAAGTTTAAACAAAAGCAGATTCTTCATCCTCAACTCCTTATATGGGCGGAATGGTTTTCAAAATATTCCTTTGAAACTAAACATATAGCAACAAAAAAGAACGTGCTTGTTGATTTCTTATTACGGCCAAAAGAATTTGCTGCACCAATCACAACCATAAATATGTATGTGTCGCAAAATCCATTGGGTGGATATAAGGCAATCAAAATGAAGCCTTCGTGGCCCAATAAAGCATATCCGCCAGAAATACCCATGTGCATTCAAAACAACACTTTTTTTGAAAATCTTCCAATCCAAATATGGAAGTATCAAATGCGGATTTTCATGAGATATGGAGGATTGAGCCTTAGACCAAATGGATTATGTCCAGAATATTCTTTCATCCATCCTATCTCATTCAATCCTGAAGATGAGTCCTAAAAGAATTCAAATGATTTTATTGGTATTTGTTCAACCTTTACACCATAGCCATTGAATTTCCAATAGCCAAATGGTTTTCATTATTGGCAGAATTCTCTAAGGAGAAGAAACGTTTAAGCATTTTGGTGACATGCTTAATTGGTTTAAAACACTGAGGGCATGGAAATGTGTGTTTAAAGAACAACTTAGAGCATGTTGACCTAACCTAGAATTACATACAACCATCTTGTTTCACATACTATGGTTGTTTGTTCGTTCAAATAGAGATGTGAGCAAAACTCCAGCTGAAGTAGAGGTGACAACGTACAAGCCTTGACCAATTCCAGAAAAGTTTTTTTAAACTCTCCCCTATAAAATATCAACTCCCTCAGGAATATAGAGAGCTCCAGAGACTTCTATGCCAACACAACCAAGTAATACCAATAGAAGTATGGCCCACAGGTTTTAGTAGTGCTTCTTGGGATCATCCTACTAATCACAAATACCAGACATTAATTGATATAGCGCTCGGACAATATTATGGCATATATATGCAAGCTGATATGGATTTCTCTACTACTGCTATTGAAAATGCCTTATTCTCATCCCAAAATCCTCAAACATAGAATTCATGGGGAGGACCATTATCGCAAGGTCCATATGACTATAGTGAGCTACAGCTTGCTCTTAGTCTAGGTCTTGATAAAAGCAGTCCATCATTCCAACTTGGGATTCTACCCCAGCCAGATATTCCATCAAGTTCCACTAATGTTGCCTCAAGTTCCGCGGACGTTTCAGCTACTTTTCATCAGTCTCCATAGAAAAAAAAAATCCTCAAAACTTCGTGAGGAGGTGTCTCTAGAAATCTTTGAAGTCAAACGACTCCTTAGGCAATACAGAAGACAGAAGGACAGAGACAACTCAAACAGTTTTGATGATGACAACACAAAAAAGCCAATTCACAAGTATGACACGTGAAGGCAAAGAAAACGTGTCTGAAAAAATTGTTTGTTGTCTGAAAGTACTGTAGCAATCACTATTCATCATTATAGTTGTACTGTAGCAAAAATAGAAAAACGCCGGTCAAGGTTTGTAATGAGCCTATCAATCATCTGTTAGTGCCCTGTCCATCAATAATGAGTCGGTTGTCCTAAAAGTCTATGTATAATGAGTCCATGGAAACTTATTGGTGTCTTCTAGAACTTCACCAATAATTGGTCGTTTGTGCCTATGTAACGCAATGATTGTAATGTTTGAAAAAGAGATATGCTCTCCAGAAAAGCCCTGAGTAATAAAAACAGTGTGTATTATGAGTCCATAAATTTTCACTTCTTTCTGCTTGGTATGATTCTTTAAAACAAACGTATGTGTGCTGATTAATCCTCGTAGTATGCTTTTCACTTGCCATAATATGGAACTTATGCATTAGAATTCTGCTACTATATAGCAGTTCTAAGGTGCGAATCAAAATCCGAAGGGGGGCTTGGTGGCTAAAAGGTAGTCCCTTTTATAAAGGCTTGGAAAGCCGTTTGTGTGTGGGATAGCATACCTGCCACAAGCCTTGTCTTTGTTTCCCTGATTGGCATCTTAGTACCCCTTTCAAATTTATCTTAGTACCGCTTTATGGTATCAAAGCCGGTGCTCTTGTCGGCATACTTCTTTGTTTTTTAGATGATTTACTAGGTAGAAAATGTGTACTCTTTCCATCATCAGTAATTCTATTGATTCCAGCTCACCAGTTATAGTAAATGCCCCTTTAGGTCTTCGTACTTTACATATTTTTAAAATTAACTATCTTTATAAGGTTTCATATCTTAAAGAAGATAGCAAAATTTTGAAAACTCATCTTCCACTTATTAATCCATAATCTGCTTTCGCAAAACCATCTTCCTAAAAAAGAAAAAAGAAAAAAGAAAAGAAAAAAATGAAAAAAATGATTTAAAATTCAAATTGTCTTTGGACGAAAATGCCATTGATTGGCTAGAATATTTAGCTAGTTGGCGACCGGCAAGGTCATGCCCTTATTTGAAACTTCCATGGCTACTTCATGCTCTTATTTAAGATTGATATAGTCCATTTAGGTCCTTATTTGACACAATATCCCTTCAAATCCTATGAGGGCACTTCAAGTCATTATTTGGAATTTTCTCTAAAAAGCAGGACAAATACGAGAAAAGGGGGCTTTTTTAGATGTAAAAACACAAAACAACAGAGAGATGCACGACAATAGAGAGAGGGAGAGATCTGCCCAGAGAGAAAAGAAAAGAGAGCAAGACTTTCTGTCGTTCTGCAAAGTCCAGAGGGAACAGAAGGAAAAAGACAAAAGGGATTCATACCTTTTCTTCAATACCGACACGAAGAGGACGAAACTGTCGTCCCCATCAACACCGAAGTTTCATCCAGTAGACACCAGCACACTTCGGGACCAGTATGCTCAACGTTCCAGTAACCGTGCCTCACAGCCACCAATGAAGTTCGCTGTCCCGAAGTCTCCTCACCGATCCTGACCAGCCTCACCCGACACGTTGAACCAGTCCCAGCAAATCTCACAGAAGTTACTTTGCCGTCCATCACGGTGTTTGAGTTTGATTTTCACAGGTTATTCTGAGAA
The DNA here is from genome assembly GCA_031216235.1 of Syzygium jambos. Lineage (NCBI taxonomy): Eukaryota > Viridiplantae > Streptophyta > Magnoliopsida > Myrtales > Myrtaceae > Syzygium > Syzygium jambos. Next base: position 5,911,294 of record CM062221.1, read on the forward strand.
GTTCGTCCACCGTCATTATCCATCGTCACTGATTTTCCACGAACCCACCATCACGGCGTTACCTCTGTGAACCGCAAGCACCACCGGTCACCAATCCCAAGCCGTCTATTGTTCGAATTTGGAAATACCATACACGAAATATCTCGAATTAGGTAAGAATCTTATGTAATTCGATTTTTGAATATTTTGATTCCTTATTTGAAATATTGTGATCTTAATTAAATCCTTGATATGCCATATCCATAAGATTTTCAAGTATCCTTTAAATTAGGAAAACTTCCTAATTTCACAAATGGTCGAAAGTTCAATCTCATGCTCGAAATACGATTCGCCACTATAAGGAAAATCGGCCAATCCAATCCTGCTGTAGGAGATGATTGGTCGATTTTTTTTCTTTTCAAACTTGAGTGGATATGGATAATATCTTGACTGATTGGATGTTATCTTTGATTTTGATTAGATTCTTTGTTTTGCTTTTATTTTTTTTATTTTTATTCAAAAAAATACAAAAGATTAGATAAAATTTCTAGAATAGGGCTTAGATAAATTTCCCTTAATAAGTTAGGATAATTTGGATAGATAGATTAAGATAATTTTTTTATTTAAATTAGGATTTCACTCATATTATTTCCTAGTTTAAGTTAGATATTATCTTGTTCTAGATAGTTGATTTTTAGTAATTTTTAATTACGAAATTAATAAAAAAAATACCAAAAAACATCATCTTAGCATAAATTAGATTCTTTTCTAGGATAGAATGCATGTTTAAATTAGGTTATTTAATTAATTCCGAATTTTAATAAAAAATACCATGTGCGCATCATATAGTTTAGATTGGATCATGTCATATGCAATGTCATCATGCCATGTCATCATGTGTGCTACGTCATCGCCATGTCATCGCTAGGTCATCGTGCCGTGCCGTGTCTTCAATTCCATGTCATTTAGTGATTGTATGCTTAGGGACATTCAATGCATGTCATATTACAATACTTCCACAATGATTTTTGCCTATCATTAGAATTAGGTCATGTAGTTAAATATTTACTCGTCATATTAGAATAGTCCATTTTATCATCATTAGAAATAGGACACTTAGGTAAGTTATATGTCGTGCGTCATGTTAGACTAGTAGCATGCATTGCATATAGTTTAGTTTTCACTAAATAAGAGAAAATAAAAAAAATTGATTGAAATTTCTTAATAATTAGAAACCATGATCAGGGTAATTATGTGTTTTTCTAATTATTATTGCTGCAGATTGCTTTGCATTGAGGTAGGTGAATTCTTTCCTTCTTAGCAATTTATTTATTGTTTTGATTTCTTGGGTGCTACATTAATAGTTGCACACCCGCATGATCACCTCACATGTTAGTAGATAGGTTTTAAATCATCCAAATTGCCTGTCAATTATTTTTTTGAAATAAAAGAGGAAAAGTACCGAAAGGGCATTAAAGTAATCTTGTGTAACCAAGTCTCCGAATCCATAATCTCTAATTTATAAAAGTAAAGTTAATCTCCCAATACTTTATTGGATTTCTAATCGACCCACCAAAAATATATTAGTGACGACTCCTAATTAAAAATCATTTGTATATTAAAAACTTGAACCTAAGTTGCAAATTTGTACGGGTTTGGAAGAGCCCAAGCTATGTATAAGCTTAGTAATCCATTAGCCAACCCTTAAGTGGTGCACCCCGAGAGAGGGTCGCGACAATAATAAGTGTTTCTAGAAATGTAAATACATATCCTTTATCAAGTGACATATGCTTGATTTATGTAGTTTGGATTCCTTCCATAACATTTTAACATTTTAAGAACAAAAGTTTGTGTAAGATAATATATGTGTACAAGTAAAGAGTTCGAATATTAATGACATTCATCTTTATTATAGTTCGATCATGTCGTTTGAGGATCATCGCATATGCAAAAGGGGTGAAACATGGCCTTTACAAGCAAGAATGGTGGATAATTGCGCCCCACAAAGGAGGCACTGAATGGCCCAGAGCGTCCAATTTGAGCAAAACTCTACTCTTATAAACTGAGCTTGTAGTTTATTGATTATCTTGTTTATTGATAACTTATGTTATGACCAAACTCTACTCTTGCCTACCGAACTTACTACTCATTGATAATAAAAATTGATCATTTTAACAATAGTTCTAGGAAGTTATCTATGGATTCAAATTTTATAACTGTTTGTAAATAATCGGTATTGGTGAGATACAAAAACTCACATTCTAATCCTTGTAAAGGTTTCCATAAGCAATCACGAAACACTTGTTCTAGCATATTTACTTCAATCTTTTAAGTTTCTTGCAAATTTTACTCCTGCAGCACTTTAAATTTCCCGGACCCTTTACCTTTCTCACAACCTTTAATTTTCAATGTATGCATTTCGGTTCCTTTACTGTTATGACCATTTATTTTTCTGTCCAAATCAAAATATAAAAAAAAAACCTCTTTTTCCTTACATTCATGAATTGCATTTTTTTTTTTAAGAGATGCACTTTTTGGAACAATAATATCGAAAGAATGGGGTGTGTCCAACCATGATTTAGTTAAGTGATTCTAGCACAGTACGAGAATGACGTTTGTTTTTGCCGCCATTGCGAATGCCATGAAACCACGAATTACTATGAGATCCCTTAAACGCACTTCAATGATCAAGCTAAGAGTGGAACATCAAAAATTTCTTGGACTTGGAGCTTTGTTTATTACGTTCTTTTTTGTTAAAAAGAAATCTGTGCTCAAATTTAGTGCGGGAGAATTTTACAAAATAATACGTGAGGAATATATTCAGGAGCATGTATAGTTAAGGAGTATCTCATGATAACTAGTTGAGCTTAGATGATAAGGAATTGCCAAGACACGGATCAAACTTAATCATGAAGGAAGTCGGTGCGTTAACAATGGTAACATACGTTGCTTAACTAGTTCTCTAGCATAGTCTATAATAAGATCTTTAAATAAAATGACATATCTCTCAACTATACTTGATATATAAATTTGGCAAACTAGATTGAAGAGTTCATGTGAATTGGACTCGCATGAATGGAGGTTATTCAATAAAATTTGTTCGACATGTAATTGATTTTGCACAATTTAAATCATATTTGGATATATGATGACGTTGCTGATATTATGAAATAATGCACATTTCACTTTTATTTTGTGCAACATACCATAGAATTTCAACCTAGACATTGTGATCACAATAATCATTAATACGGTTACAGGTGCTTTTTCTTTTTAATACTCAATTACAAACTATTGTCGGTCTCATATAGTTGACATTGAATTAACCCAAGCTCAAGTCATCCATCGTTTGCAGAGACGAAATTTCACCTGGAGAAGCCATGGGCGATCTTGATGGAGATGAGAATGTTGGTTTGGGAGGAACTTGCAAGGCCTCAACACTTCCTTTTAGCATCTCCACAACTTCGGTCATAGATGGTCGAGCTCTCGGATCCATTTGAATGCACCATAGGCTTATTACAATCATCTTTTTCGCAATTCCTTCATCCTCCTCATTTGTGATCCCGTGCAATCCAAGCTCTTCTTGGAGCTCCAGGCGTCGATGGACCCAATGAGGAAAGTATGTTTCGCTGGTATGATCTACTATGACTTCGATGTTTTTTCTCCTGCCAACCATCTCCAGAACCATCATGCCGTAGCTATAAACATCCGATTTGTGAGAAACTCCTCCAATGTTCCTCATGAATAGCTCCGGAGCAATGTATCCGGGTGTGCCCCGGGCACCTAGCATTGACACAGTGCTCTCTTCTCTTGGGCATATTTTGGCAAGACCAAAGTCGGAAATCTTGGGACAATAGTTTTGGTCAAGGAGAATATTATGAGGCTTTATGTCAAAGTGCAAGATCCTCGTGTTGCAGCCTCTATGTAAATACTCTAGCCCGTGAGCTATGCCAAGGGAAATCTGGTAAAATGTGTCCCAACTCAATTGTTGATCTACCTCCAAAGTGTTACTCCTATTGAATATGAACTTCTCGAGTGATCCATTGGGCATGAACTCATAAACCATAGCTCTTTTGCTTCCTTCGAAACAGAACCCCAAGAGGCTAACAATATTGACATGAGAAGTCCTGCTTATGCTCGCAACTTCATTGAAAAATTCTTCTGCATTGCCTTTCAGCTTCTTTAGAAGCTTCACCGCCACCAATTGACCGTCTTGAAGCTTGCCTTTGTACACGCAGCCATAGCCACCCTGGCCTAACTTTTCTTCAAAAGAGTTGGTCATCCTCTTGATGTCTCTGTAGGTGTATCTTCTTGAAGAGACAAGTCCCATGATTTTCATTTCGCTATTGAAATGTTCGCTCGTCTGCTTTCTCAAAGCCATAATTCTTCTGATCATTGGTTCCTTCCTAAAGGAAAGCATTAAAATAAGGGCGATCCCAATTCCAGTTCCTGTTGCAGCTATTCCTAAAAAGCCAAAGAATATTGTCGAACAGCAATCTCACTTCATCACTTTCTCGAGGCTTCTGAGTTGCGAATCTTTATAGAAAATACTCAGCAAAAAACAGATTATAACGGATTACCTATGATAGCTGTTGTCCCCAAATTACCGCGTTTTCCTGCTAAGACACAAAGGCTTATCAAATAAAATCCTGAATGAAGTAGGGATGACACTAGTAAAAGAGTAGTTCCTATAGTGCAATATATATATATATATATATATATATTATATCGCGCATATATATCGTATTGAAGAATATATGGCTCATGCTTGGATCCACACTTATGCTATTTATAAATGAGGTCATGTCAAATTGAAAAACGGTGTTGCTTATAGTGTTAAAATTCCAATTTTATGTGCAGTTCAAATCTATCAATTGTTATATATTTCAACTGCACACCAATAGAGAAGGAAGCTTTTTTTGGTTTGTTTGTGTGGTCAATAAAACCCTACGAACCACCCGCCTGGGTGGCGCTGCTGGAGCGCACACTCTTCCTCTCACAAAAGGTTGAGTGTTCGAATTCCGGGCGCCGCAGGGTGACTTAACCAGTGGCACATGTGTGGTGGCTAGCACGTGTCGTCCCCAGTATTTACTCCCCGACTGTCGACCGTGCGGGGGTTCCCTGGGTTATCAAAAAATATATATATAAAAAAATAAAACCCTACGAAGAAAAGCAAGTTGTTTTAGTCCAAGATCTGGAAATACTATCGTGAATTCAGTGCATCTTCACTCAATACATTTAAACCATTGTTGGGGCTTGTGCGACGCAGGCATCAACCTCATGATCAAAAAATCAAGCCAGCAAAAGTTGCAGAGGATGGCATGATGGAGGTCTTAGGAAGTTTGAAAACTTGGGAGTCTAAATTGTATGCCCAGCAAAATGAGATTTTATGGCTTTAGGGGCATGAGTGGGTCATTTTCCAATTGACAAGCAAAGGGATGGGCACGCCCAGCAATTCCTCTCATTGAACAGCTTTAGCTAATTGAAAACCACATATTAGGCGAGAGTATGCATACATACCTGAAGGGACGCTTCCCCGTACTGGTCGTCCGTTGCAGGTCGTTGTATAGGCTCCATCAGGGCAAAAACAATTAAATTCTTGCCTTGGCCAGTCATACCCACATCTTCCCCCTGATTTATTGCAAGTTTCGCACTGCGATGTGTTGGCAATCCAGGTGACCTCAAAGCCTTTGTTCAGGACAGCACTAATAGTAGCACTATGGCTGCCACCCTCCAAAGGTGATGGTAGTAGACCTAGAGCTTCCCTTGAAATCGGGACAAGGACACTGAATTCGCATAGCTCGTGTAGCGGGTTTGCAAGGTCCGCATTGGGAGCGAAGTAGCCATCCCGAGATGCAGGACACAAGAACGGATAATGTCGAAGGGTCAGCGATGAGTTGCAATCAAAGAATAAGGTGGAACTGACGTCACTAGAAGTGTAGTTGAAGAGATCAAAGTCTAAAGTGATGTCAACCTCTGTTTGCAGACATAAATCTTTCAATAAATCAGTCCTCACCACCTCAAGGATCTGCGCGCTCCTATTCATGTGGATTACCCTATATTCCTGGGACACCATTGACAGGGTCAGGTTATCTCCGTCACAGCCGAGCTCGTAGCCTGGATAACCGCAATAACTTGGTCGCTGACTATGCTTGAAAGGATAGCTTATTTGTTGATCTCCGCAATCAAAGGGATAGCAATCTAGGAACGGCTGGAAGAAGCCGGAAGCTGGCACCAGGAAGTGAATATGGAGGGAGATGATGAAGACTAAGGAAAGAGAGGAACATGACATGGTAAGATCCATCCAGAGGGAGTTGGTGAATGAGCAAACGAGTTGATGCATGTAACGAAAGAGGATGCAGAGGACATAATAATGTTGCTGGGGAATGACTTGATCCAATGCAATACTGAGAAACTCTTGACACGGGAAGAGACTGAGATATTTCCCAGCCCAACAAAGACCAAGACTTTGGTGCGTGTAGACCAAGTCCTTGACTAAGGCCTTAAACTCATATTCCCATATTATTAATTACGCATCGAATTTTAGCCTGTCGAGCAAAACACGGTCCTAATTAAAATGTGCGAATCTGGCCGAGTAAGTAAAGTTCAAGTTGGACTTTTGTGAGGACTTTGGCCCCGTTTGGTTTGGCTTTGGGAAAATGTCCTTTGAGAAATGCAAAAATCTTTAGGTTAAAGAGATTTTTCAAAATGCAAGTAGTTTTAAAAAAAATGTATTTATAGAGAAATCTACTTTTCAAAGTATGTGCAAACCTGCCTGGGGTTAAAGGCCTTTGGAAATGCAATTGCATTTCTCCAAAGTTGGGCAAAAAACTAACCAAACATTATTTGCATTTGCGCAAATGACTTTAGAGTTTCAAAGCCTATTTGTAATGCTGAATCAAATAGACCCTTTGATTTTGGTTGTTCTCACATTAAGTTCTTTGCGCATGCCACTCGAAGATAAAGAAATAGCGTTTGTTTTCTTCCTACCCCGCTAAACACTAGGGGTGAGCATGATTCCAAGGTAGAATCTGAAATCGGAGAACTAAACCGGTGAGAACATGTCTGGTTCCAGATTTCAAGGTATGCAAGGTAATCTCCAAGTTCAAAAAATTGGGAAGCCTGTTTCGATAGGTAGGTTCCAACAAGTTTTTGTATTTTTCTTGGTCTGTCTTTGTGCGATTATGTGGTATTCCATGGCGTCTAAATATAAGTTGTGCTCAGCGGATCTAGTAGAGAGATACAAGCGAGACAGGTATGCTATCCCCAATTTTCTTCGGCATACTACACCATTGCAAGGGGACTGCCTTTTAGTTTCTAGGCTTGCTTCTCAAAACTGAACATTTTATAGTTCCAGATTTTTTGATCCACAAGTTCTACTTAATGGCAAGTGGAGAGCATACTTAACCATATCACATTACCGAACTAACAATAAGATCCTAATCAAAAGGTATTATTCTAGGAGGAAAGGGAGATGATTTAGAAAGCCATGAGTTTAGAACACAACATGATTTATTTCGAGGGCCGGCTCTGCCCGTTCTTCACACAATACATTGCCTTATATTGGGACAAACCAAAGTGGGATCCTAAGCATTGGATTCCCATCTAGGTAGGATAAGCATCTTTAAAGTAAATGTATTAAGTCTCTGATACAGACACATTCACACATATAATTCACACCACATACGCTGCATACACACTTATTACATGCCTACTTATTGCGGAACCATTCTTCAGTGTTGTTAGCAGAGCTGTCTGAGTTGTCTCTATCTTTTGTTGCCGCTAAGCTTGAATAAGGCTGTCAATTTCCTACTGAGATAAAAGTTTATCAGCAACTAGGTCATTAGGGATTCCTGACATAGTTGTAAATGGGGCATCCGTCCTTTGTCTGTTGGATGCTAAGCGTAGGTCTCTTGTGGTTGTGGCCAAGAAGGCCAGTCTTGAAAAGTAATGGAGGCTAGCTGTAATTGTGTAGTGGGAAAGGAGGAATATGGGTCTTGAGCTAGTGGACCACCCTATGAGTCTTTTGAGGAAGAGAGGATCTCTTGGGAGCAAGTAGCTAGTTCATCATCTTCGTCATCAATGAGATCATCCTCATAATGCTCTCTGAGAGCTTGTCGGATTTTAGAGCTTTGCTCAAGAAATTCTAGGTTCAAGCGATGCCATATGGTATTGCCACGAGGCCATATCTCTGGAAGGATCAACCTATTTTTCTTGGTATGTCTTTGCATGTATTTTATTATTGAGACTTTTATTTTGTTAATATTACATATTCTTCATATATCTAAATATAAGTTACGGTCAGTAGATTATAGCAGCAAGTGATAGTTTTTGAAGGTGATGATTCACTGTAATCGTTCAATTAATAATACATATAAAACCTGGATAAATCCTAAAATCTGTGATAGGATAGATTTCATAATATGTATGATAAATTTCAGATTCAAAAAAATAAGAAACCTGATTTAACAGGTAATTATACGAAATTTGAAATCGCTCACCTTTATTGGACACAACTAAAATGATGGCACAATAAATGAAGTACTGCATTTTCTTCACTGTTGACCTTTTCCCAGCAACTCCCTATGCTACATTTAAGGCAAAAGAACACTGCAAGTGCCATAACTTGTGTACGGCGCTCACTTTAATGCCATAACTTTTTTTTGGATCACTTTAGTGCTAAAATTTTTTAAAAACGATCACTTAAGTGCTAAAATTTTTTAAAAACGATCACTTAAGTGCCAACTCCAGTGCCGTACACAATTTTTGGCCGGAAATCTGACGTGGCATTTTTTTTATTAATTTCTGAAGCTGACGTGGCTCGCCGGAGTCTCGCCGGAGATTGGCACTTAAATGATCGTTTTTCAAAAATTTTAGCACTTAAATGATCGTTTTTCAAAAATTTTAGCACTTAAGTAATCGTTTTTCAAAAATTTTAGCACTAAAGTGATCCAAAAAAAAGTTATGACACTTAAGTGATCGTTTTTCCTCCGACTTGACACCAAAGTGATCCGAAAAAAAGTTATGGCACCAAAGTGAGCGCCGTACACAAGTTATGGCACTTATAGTGTCCTTTTGCCCTACATTTAATGAAGAGGACGAGTACCCCATCTTTGAATTATAATATAATATTAGGAAGGCCTTGGATGAGTATAAAAGGACCGCTTTCCTCGGGCTCTGATTAAGGCACGAAGCCACAGACCAAGAAAGGAACGAGAGCAATCATTGTCTTGGAGTGGTTCCTTTGGTCCCCTTTATGTCTTCTTCTATTTAACTGATCAGAAGGGACACTCATACTGTCCTTGGGTTATCGTGATATTTGTGCCGTAAACACTCTGGATGTTGAAAGTGATTTAGAGTTGAGAAACACTTGATGGTATGAACGATTGTAATTGCATAATTTTTTTGATTGATTAGTGGATTATTTGCTTGGTTATGACATTCTAACCAAATTACGTAAATTTCGTCTCTTTTTGTTCCAATTTCATCTTTTCGTACCCCAATATAATTGCTAAGATACGGTCCGTTTATCAAAGCTTAGACTTTGCAATTATGTCTGGAATGAAATCTGAAGTTGAGAAATTTAACGAGAGGACCAACTTTGGATTGTGAAGCGTCAAGATGGAAGCACTATCAACTCAAGGTTTAACCAAGGCATTGGAAAGTAAGAATAAGTTGCCCGAACCAATGAAAGATGCCAAAAATGACTACTTAATGGGAAAGGTAAAGAGTATAATCCTATTGAACCTCTCAGATGATGTGTTAATAGAGGTAGCTGAAGAGAAAAATGCCGCAACACTGTGGGCAAAACTTCGGACCCTCTATATAAGGAAGGTTTGAACAATTAATTATACATGCTGAAGATGATGTTTCAGTTTCATTATGTTGAATGTACATCTATCAGAGCCCACCAAGATGAGTTAAATAAGCTCATGATAGATGTAAGGAGCTTCAGTGAGATCCTAGATGATGAAAAACGAGGCATGATGCTGTTGGCGTCTCTAACAGTATTAGGAGAGCACTTCATTGACTCATTGTTACAAGGACATACTACAATTACCTCTAAATAGGTAAAATTTGCCTTGTTCTCTCTGGAGGAAGTTGCAAGATGATGGTCCAACACAAAATGTAGCGCATTGACTAATGATGCGAGGTGGAGATGAGCATCGGGGTTTGGCAATTGAGGTAAAAGCATATTGAAATTGCAACATAGAAAAGTCCAAGGGTCGCAAGAAGTGTTTTGAGTATCATAAGGAGGGGCATGTAAGGAGAGATTGTCCAAAGTTGACAAATAAAAGTGGTGGGCAAAATGCTGCAAGTAGTGTGGTAAATAGTGCCCAGGAGAGCACCAGTGATGCTGATGTTGTTTAGTGTGTGACTAGCAGTTGTAGAATCCAACGTTGCCATCAAGTGTAACAACACAGTACTATCAATTTGACAAATAATCCAATTTTTTACTCCAGAGCTAAGTATATTGAAATTAAACATCACTTTATCCGTGATCACGTGTATAATAGCGATGCTAATATTCAGTTTGCTGATTCTAAATATCAATTAGCTGATATATTCACAAAGCCTTTAGAAAAGACTGGATTTGAATATATTCGAAATAAATTGGGTATTACTAATCCATTTGCTTAATTTGGATATGAGCAGACAGGTGATCATATTCAAGAATTGACTAGTGATTGTACTCAAGGCCAACTTCCAGAATAATGATCATATTCAAAGAGAACTCACAGTCAAGTAATCATATTCAAAGTTAACTCGAAAACGGGCGATCATATCTAAGTTTAGATATGAGCAGCATGTTAAATTTGGCGTGAAAATTCAATTTAGTAAGGAAATTAAGTACCCATTTTAACTATCTTTAAATACACCTTTGATTGATTATGTGATATGCATTATTGTCAATGAATATTGTGATTGATTAAATTCTTCCAGTTTTTTTCAAATCCCAAAATTCTCGAAAATCTATGACTCTTATTCCCAAAAACTGTCAAAAGTCCGTTTCTAAAAATAATTTTACTTTCCCAAAACTGAATCGTCGCTTACTCTCTCTCCATCAAACCCTTCTCTGTGGCGACCTCAGTTTTCCCTCTCTTTCCAAAGCTTCAAACTTTTTCTCAAAATCTCTCTCAAATCATCCACGGCACCCAAAGCCCAAAATATTCCTCCCAAAGTTTACGCCGGCATCCGTCGATCGCAACGAAGTTCAGTAATGGCGTCTAGGGCATTCACAAAAGGCCCCACTCGTATTGACATTCCAGACGAACCAGAGGAAGAAATTGAAGAGACCCAACTAATTCGTCGACCCAGGCATGAGAGATCTTCTAGTATAAATCCTACCTCCAGTGGGAATCCAGCATCTTCGACTCAGCAAGAATCAGAAACTCCTGCTTTTGCGTATGTCGCAACCCACACTCATAAGGAACACCGAGGCATATTTTAGACAGAAGGGTGCTTCTGAAGAGATCATTAAGTAATATCTGAAAGATGGGGGTCATGTCTCAGAAAGTGAAATCGAAAATAAATTTGCAATTTCTATTAGGACTGTATTACCTGAGCCCTCCAGGACTGATTCTTCTAGAAAGAGCAAAGAAAAAGTTGGAGAATCCTCGACAACACCTATGGCTGAAATTTCTAAACATGTAAGGATGGAGACAACACCCATAACTGCACCTACTCCTGACTCTGAAAATGCAAGTGCAGAAGAAGTTGAACATCGTTTAGAAGGGAAGAAAGACGATGATGATGAGAAATATTTTGAAAGATTTGAGCGAAAGGTTGGTCTTGTTTCTCAGTGTGGGTACAAGCATAAATTTTCCAAGTCAAAGAACCACCATGAGTGTTATAATTCATTACTGGCTAGAGGAGTAATACCTTATAGAACTATTGACTTCCTCTCCTTTGAAAATCATGGAATCTTTATCCACAATTTCTTTCCGGATCTGAAATTTAAAAAGTTTTGCACTGATTCTTATCATGTGTAATTTTCACTCACCGCATGTTTCTATTCCAATCTTGCTTTCTTTTCTCCAAATTCAATTCAATTTTCTATTAAAAAATCTCTATGAACTCTCTGTTAAGGACTTGGCTGAAATCATTGGTGATGCACCTAGGGGACCGGCGGACCCGTTATGGGACTAGACGAACCGACGGGCTTGAAGTTAATGATGTCGGATTGAGCTCAAATTTGGTCATTTGAAGCGAAACGGCGTGCGAATCAATACTCATAGCCTTTGGCTATGATTAACGATGGATTTCTACGATTCGGGATCGTTTAGATGGGTTTTTCTTTCTTTTTAGTATTTTTATGGGTTAATTTAGGAAAGGGTAGTTTCGTAATTTTACGTTTTGATGTTTACTAATCCTAGTAGGGCTAGGTTTGGGGATATATAAGCTTGTTTTAGGATTTCCTTTAAGCAGACTTTGGATATTTTTTATTTGATAATCATATTTGGAGGACAAATTGTTCTTCTGTCAAACTTTCTTGTTCAGTCAAATTTTCTATCCCGTTTCGGCATCAATTGTTATCAGAGCACAGGTTGCTTGAATCAATGGCTTAACAGAATCGCGGTCGTGGACGGCGGGCTCGTGGTGGCCGGGGGCGTGGAGGCGTTCCTGAAGCAGATTGTCACGCCCCGTACCCCACGAAGGCTGAACATCCGCACGTAGGTCGACTTGAGGTGCGACGCTCCCAGGATTTGCGTCACCGACCCGAAGCCCGAATCAGAGCAAATACACGCCACATGCGGAAACAACGTATATATATATATATATATATATATATATATACACCCAGACATGCAAATATAACCATGAATAGTAATAGACATTAATATGCTAAAGAAATACTAACATATATGCACCCTTTTTAAAAACTTATACAAACTATTTATTTACAACCAAAAAGAATACATCAAGAGGCCACTAAACAAAAAGGATCGGTGGCCTAGGGTTATCAGCTTACTATCTGGGAGGGTTACAATCCAAAAAGAGGGTTAGATTGACTCCTAACATGGGAATCTACTCTAAGGCTCCCAGCCTGGATCAGACGGTGCTGCAGATTCCTCCGAAGAGTCTTCCTCCGATCTTACTTTCTCATCCGATCCAACTTCTTCCACTTCCCCAGCTGGCTCAGCATTCTCTCCTACCACTTCCAGATTTAACTCTTCGTCTTCCTCTTCGATCACATCGTCAGCTATAACTTGCTCATCTCCTTGCCCCTCGTCCATGGCTATCGGTCCGTCTACGGTATCACCTACGCTACTCACGCTAAGGGAGGCCGGAGGATCAGAGATTTCCCCACTCACCATCTGGGGAATCATAACGCCATTGACGTCTATCGAAACATCGAAAGTCTTGAGCGGAGGTCCAGTTACTCCATCAGCTCCCCTATAACACCAAGCTACATACTCCTGAGTCTCGCTGTAAGCCTCTCCCACGTCTACATGTACCACAGAAAGATATCTGACGTACGCTGACCCGTCTCCACATGGATGAACACTAACATCCCGCTGAATCCGATGTGGAAATCCAAAAAGAGGGGCCTTCCTCGGCATTCTATGGACGGGGGTCTGAAAATCGGTTTTACCACAACCGTGAGATAAACTCAGCAAGTAAAATCCCTATTCTTAAATTAGGCTAACGTACACCTCCAGAAGTAAATAAAATGCATGAATTGCTGAACCAGTAAATGAATCACATTAAATCGCTCGGGCCCTCAGCCCCAATTTCTCTACTCCAGCCCTGCAGGTTAGGCTCTCAGTAATAATACAACTCATGAACAGTTTAATCGACCCGAAGGCCATGACTCAGTGGTCATAAATCATTCGACCCGAAGGCCCGACCCCAAGGCCCACAGTTGTATAAATCGACCCGAAGGCCATGACCCAATGGTCATCACAATTAAATCGACCCGAAGGCCCGACCCGAAGGCCCACAATTGTATAATTCGACCCGAAGGCCATGACGCAGAGGTCATCACAGTTTAAATCGACCCGAAGGCCATGACGCAATGGTCATCCATCATTCGACCCGAAGGCCCGACCCAAAGGCCCACAATTGTATAATTCGACCCGAAGGCCATGACCCAATGGTCATATTTCAATCCCAAATCATACAAGATCAACGTGGAAATTCACACCAATGGGATTCACATTAATCGCCATATCACAATGTATCAAGCACGTGGGATTATAATTTTTCACTCAATCAACGTACTATCGGCAATTAATCCACAACTCAACATTTCTGTATTCCAATCCATTTGAGACTCAACATGTCTAATTAGTCTCAATCATTCAGCCCTTCGACGTGGCATTATTTCACAATGCCTCAACTAATCCCAATTGGCCTCTAACAAGTCTAATTTCAAGTCATTAGTCACTAAACCATCAAATGACCACATTAGGCAATATAATACAAATTCGGTTCTATAGAGGACCACCCCTAAACAGCCACTAATTTGGCTCCAAATCACCCTTAAATCACCACAATTAATCCCAATTAGGTCCCCTAATCATCCAATGCACAAATGCACAACATTAGGCCTTAATTTAGCCTAATCCTCCTAATTAAACCCCTAATTGCACAATTAAGACTAATTCAAGGATTAGGTGTTTTACTCGCCTATTATCGACGCGAGACGACGGAAGCGAGCGGCCGATTACCGACAAGCGGCGCAATCGACGGCGGCGGTCCAATGCAAGCCGGCGGCTCACGGCGGCTCCGGCGAGGCCCTAGGCCACTCGGCCAAAACAGGGGAGGCTGGACGGCGGCTGAGGGTGACGGAAAGGAAGGTGGAAAGGGCTAGGCTGGTCGGTGAGGTGGCACACGGCGGCGTAGTCCGGCGGGACAAGCCCGGCGACGGCGACGGCGTCTTCTACGACCCGGCTGGAGCGGCTGCCACGGGCAGCGGGAGCGGGGGAAAACGGTGCGACAAGGCTGGGGACGGCACCAGGGGACTGTGCACGGCGGCTAGTGACCAGCAGCTCCGGCGAGGACAACTATTCCGGCGTGAACAGTGGCCGACGGTGCTGTTCGGTGAAGGAGAAGTGAAGCAGCCGAGAGAAAGAGAGAATCGGGAGAAGAGAGAGAGAGACGCGGGGAGTGAGAGCTGAGGAGAGAGAGAGGGGGTCAAAGATGGTCAATATAGGGGTGAGTGGAGGACACATGTCAAGATCCTAGCCTAAATGACCAAAATGCCCCTCATCCAAGGGCTAAAAATGCTCTCCAATCAATAATGCAAGGGTAAAATGGTCATTTGTCCTTAACCATGGTTAACCAACCCTAGTTAACCTTAACCAACCTTGATTAATTCCAAAATTGCCCCCAAAATTCGAAATAAATCAAAAATGGCCTAGGGGCATTTCCGTCATGTTTCCGTCCCGAACTGAAATTCCAATTTTCGCTCATACCGGTCCTACATATTCATGTGAGACCTAATCCAGAGTCAGAATCGCGAAATTCACTTTCTAAGCCCTCAAAAATTGACTGCGAAGATTTCGGGAATAAAATAATATTATTTTCCAATTTTTGTCGAAATTCCCCTTTTTGTCCAGAATCACTCCAAATGAGCTTGGCTACCCCAAAATGGCCTTGGCCGCGAAAAATAACCTCAAACGGCCTTCGAATTCGGCCTCGATGTCCCCAGGGGCAAAACCGTCCTTTTTCTCAACTTCTGTCAAATTTTCAGTTTTCAACCGTTTTAATCCCGAACATGAACGGCCATTCTAAATTGACGTCCGTCTTGCAAAATAGTCGTAATTACCCTTGAAATTTTGATATCGAAGTCCGGGTCCAATATCGCGATCTAATTTACTCGATTTGTCGTTTTAGGGTCTCTCACTAACAGGCGGCAGTTTAGGTGTTACGCGTATCAACCTAAGATTGTCCAAATCGTGAGGATCTCAATATCGAAAGAACGAGAGGAATATCACTAGCACCTGAGGTCGCGATCGTTTGGATTAGAGTCGGGTTTCCTTTGTCAGGCGCACTTTCGGTCATGCGAAATCACTCGCGATCCGATCGTGCGTTGCTGACAATATCAACCTGTCATTTTCCTGAGATCGGCCTATAATGGTTCAAAATATTTCCTCATCGTTCGTTGAAATCGGCGCCCTATCACGATTGGGTTCTCGGTCCACGTACCTGATCCTATTTAGCCTTTCCCATTTGGTTAGTATCCCGTGATTGATCAATTCCGGGCGAGACTTACTAAAATTACACGAGAATCAATATACACTTTATTGGTCCCGATAACGGGTCAAAATTCAGGATGTTACACAGATGACCAACCGCGTCTAAGAGATCTGTGAGACATAAAAATTGAAGAACAGAGAAGACGAATCCAGGATTTGGAGCGACAACTTGCGGAGGCGAGGTTGGGCGTTCAATCTGAAGAAGGAGAGGAATCTGAGGATTCATCCGATGATGAAGAAGAAGACGTAAACCCTTTCGGGGTTCTGAATCGGGGCGGAATCGGAGAGTACGACCTGAAAATCAGTGCTCTTCTCAAAATTTCGGAATGAAGATCGAGATTCCCGAGTTTAATGGTAAAGCTCATCCTGATGAGTTTATTGATTGGTTACATACGGTAGAACGGATTTTTGATTTTAAAGATCTAACTGATGGACAAAAAGTGAAGTTAGTGGCTATTAGGCTGCGAAAACATGCTTCGATTTGGTGGAAACATGTGAAAAAGCAACGTACTAGAGAGGGGAAGCCGAAGGTGGATCGCTGGGAGAAGATGAAAAAGTTATTGCAAAAAAAATTTTGCCTACCCATTATAGGCAAGAGGTGTTTATCGAGTATCATAACGTCAAGCAAGGTGATAAAACAGTTGAGGAATTTACAGAAGAATTTGATCGCTTGCGGATGCGTTGTGATGTGGCGAAGGAAGACGAGCAGACGATTGCACGATATCTAGCAGGGCTGCGATATGAGATCTCTGATGTTGTCCAATTGCAACAGTATTGGACATATGAGGATGTGTGCAGACTAGCCCTAAAGGTGGATGGGCAGTTTAAAAGAAAGAGCAGTAATTCTAAGTGGTCAGGCAGCAATTCTAAGTGGTTAGATAAAGAATCCCAAGAAAAAGCGGAAACATCAGTAGTAAATTCAACATCGATTATAGTTAAGAATGTAAGTTCTAAACCTGCATCCAACGAGGGGCAGAGTAGTGCTAAAACTAGCAGGTGAGGAACTACAGCAAAGCGGTGTTTCAAGTGTTAGAGATTCGGGCATTTTGCTGCTGATTGTTTGAATCGACAAGTTGTGACGCTTGTTGATAATCCGGTCTTTGATGAAGGTCCAGTTTATGATGAATCTGAAGGCGAAGAAGAGGATGCGGATGTGGAACAAGAAGGGATTATCTATGCTGATTCTGGTGAGTCTCTAGTAGTTAGAAGAATATTAAATGTTGCTATAGTGGATGATGAATCATGGCTTAGACATAATATTTTTCATACTAAGTGCACTAGTAGAGGAAAAGTATGCAGCGTGATAATAGATGGTGGGAGTTGCGAGAATGTGGTGTCCATGACTATGGTGGAAAAGTTGGGGTTGAAAACAGAAGATCATCATCAACCATACAAACTGTCATGGTTTAGAAAAGGAAACGAGGTGAAGGTGAGCAAAAGGTGTCTTGTGCAATTTTCGATTGGAAAAAATTACATCGATGAGGTGTGGTGTGATATAGTCCCAATGAATGCTTGCCATATTTTATTAGAGAGGCCGTGGCAGTTTGACAGAAAGACACAGCATGATGATTTCCGAAATACTTATACCTTCAAGAAGGATGGTCGAACCATTACCCTAGGTCCTTCAGATTTGAGAAAGGAAGTGAAGAATAATCTGCTGTCCAAGTCAGAATTTCTAGAAGAGGCAGTGAACGCGCCTAAGCTTTTTGCCATTGTGGTGATGGAGCGGAATTCTGACAGTCCCGAAATTCCTAACCAAGTTTTGCCCTTGCTTGAGGAGTTTGCTGATGTCGTACCGGAAGAGTTACCACCTGGGTTGCCGGGTGAGCACAATTGTTTTTGGAACTTTTAATGTAGCAGATTTGTCACCTTACTATACTGAAGAGGAAGAAGACCCTGAAGAGATTGACGACAATGAAGACGAAGCAGATTCGAGGACGAATCTTTCTCTAGCAGGGGAGGATGATGCACCTAGGGGACCGGCGGACCCGTTATGCGACTAGACGAACCGACGGGCTTGAAGTTAATGATGTCGGATTGAGCTCAAATTTGGTCATTTGAAGCGAAACGGCGTGCGAATCAATACTCATAGCCTTAGGCTATGATTAACGATGGATTTCTACGATTCGGGATCGTTTAGATGGATTTTTCTTTCTTTTTAGTATTTTTTATGGGTTAATTTAGGAAATGGTAGTTTCGTAATTTTACGTTTTGATGTTTACTAATCCTAGTAGGGCTAGGTTTGGGGATATATAAGCTTGTTTTAGGGTTTCCTTTAAGCAGACTTTGGATATTTTTGATTTGATAATCATATTTGGAGGACGAATTGTTCTTCTGTCGAACTTTCTTGTTCAGTCAAATTTTCTATCGCGTTTTGGCATCAATTGGTATAGATCATTATGAGTTTACTCCTATTCTTGTTTCTCCTAAAGATTGATATAGCTAGCAAGTATCACCTAGAGAAGGGTGAATAGGTAATTTGAGTGATTTTGAAGAATTTAAAGCGGAAACTATTTATAATCAGTAAAGTCCGAACAATGTTCTGATTATAAATGTGCTAGTGTGCAGTGTAAATAATATAATTAGAGATTAGGAATAGAGAAAACTGCACACAAGAATTTATAGTGGTTCGGCTTAAATCAAGCCTACGTCTACTCTCGCACGTTGACAGCCTACTGGCTGGATTCCACTATATGATCAAAAGGGATTACAAGATCTGAGTGATAACATTCGGTAAATGATAAAACTCTCTATCTCACACAATCACTCTTATAGAATGTTCCTCAAAATCCCAATATTTAGCTCAGGAAAGATAAGTAATAGAATAGGAATGTACTCAGACTTTAGACTTGTTGATTCTCGATGTCATTCTCTATCTTTTGCTCCTCATTAATCTCCTTTTATACTCCTCTACTTTCAAACTAGCCATTGGACAGTCTTCAGAGAATCATCTTCCAATCTTCACCTTGGACAGATTTATATAAAATGAATTGAGTAGCCGTTGATTGACAAAATCTAAATTCAACTGAATCTGATTGCCCATACAACTAGAATCTTGGTTAATTTTCATAAGTAGAGTTTTATCCGTTGTGATATATACTTGCCATAATGTTTGATTTGTTAATCAATTATAGCCTTAGATTAAGTCAATCAAAACTTTCATTTTATGAAATCCATACCAGATCACTAGTCGTTATGTTTCGTTCTGAATAAATTCTGAGTCTAAAAAATTTCCGGTTCTTGCTTTACATTCAGAACTTAAGTCAGCATAGGTGTTCAATAAGGTCTGAACCTTTCAAAAGTGACGTTTTAAGTTCTTCATCAGCCTGATATGAAGTGTAAACTTCTCGTTTTGAAACTCATAGAGTTCAAAGTTTTCTTTCTAAACCTCGTAAAGTCTAAGCATCCAGAAAGTTAAGTTCTCTTGAAATATTAAAGTTGTCACTTCCAGAATATATTTACCTGAATCAAAATACTTCAAAGTACATATTAGATTTACAAAATTAACATAGATAGTTTTGTCAACTTCAAAATCTATTAAGAAATTTCCTCAACAATCTCTCCCTTTTTTATGGTGAAAAAACTTCCATGCAGATTAAAAGATTTGAGAATAAAGTGAGCATAAATATCTATTAAGCGCATAAGGCACAGATAATAAATAGAAGTGCAAATTGTAAGATTTGTGTCCTTTTCTTTTCTTCAAGTCCATCCAATAACCTGCATGTTAAAACATATTATGTCTACGTTATCAAGTAGTAATGCCCTGCATCATTAAAATCTGCATACATTTTCCCCCTTTTTGTCAGCAACAAAAATGAATACTTAAAGATCAAATTGAATAACCATGTCAATAACATAAATCAAGTCCAAATCAAAGTAACAGTTCAAATCACAATTCGAATTGCAAAAGTTTTAATCAAGTAGGGGTATGAAGTAGGCTATTTCTTGGAAAGGGTTCGAACAAGTTGAAAATTCTCCAGGATTTGAACAGCTTCCTCAATTCTAATAGAACATTGACCAACAACATTCTCCATATTGGTTGAACACTAAGTAATTGCCTTCTCAAGATCTGCCTTTTCTTGTTCTGCCTGAAGACGAAGATTATAACTGTTTTCCTCAACAATGGCCTTAAGGTTCTTCATGTCTTCTTCAAGAACTGACTATTTTTCTTTAATTTCTAGCAGAAGTTTGAGTATGGTCTTGTCCTATGAGGTTTGTCCATGGACATGTTCATGTGCAAACTATTCAAACTCACCTTCTTTCTCGGTCTGAATCTCCCTCTGAATATTTGCATATTCTGCAGCAACATTCTCTTCCATTGTTTGTTCAAGATGTTGTAGTGGAGATTGACCTTTTGTTGTCACCATAGGAACAATGCCTTGTTCCTGTTATCTTAAGTTTGATTCCTTTGATACTGGTTCTAAATCCTTCTCAGCAGGTTCTGACATTTGTACAGCAGGTTCTGTGGACTCTTATTCTTTTTCAAAATGCTCTTGACCAACATTATGTCCTATATCAAGGCTTTATATTTCATCCTCTTCATCTCTGAGGAGTTTTCTTCTCTTTCTATACACTTGTAAAGGGCTTTTTTAGATGGTCTGTTCTCTTGCTTTCTCCTTTCCTTTTCTTATTTATTCTTCTTTCTCTCTTTCTTCTCTCCTTCTAGCAAATTGTGCTTCTGACTTCTCACCAATCTGTCCTTTGGCTCTGCTTCCTACAATCTCTCTTTCCTTTCTGACATCAAATTACTTAAAATTCATCTTAGCAAGCATCTTCTCCCCAACATACATTAAAGGAACAAAAGTTTTGCACAAGCCATCAGGAACATTAGTGTTCTGTACATGTGAAGAATGATAATATGACGGAGAGAAAATGG
The DNA here is from genome assembly GCA_031216235.1 of Syzygium jambos. Taxonomy (NCBI): domain Eukaryota; kingdom Viridiplantae; phylum Streptophyta; class Magnoliopsida; order Myrtales; family Myrtaceae; genus Syzygium; species Syzygium jambos. The sequence goes on from CM062221.1 coordinate 5,932,354, forward strand.
AACATCATTCAAGATTGCCCAGATAAGCTTTACTTCAAATTTAGACAAGTCTGTCTTAGACGATGCTTTGGGCCTCAAGCAATTTATTATGATCTTATGTAAGATCACGTCTTCTTTGTCAAATCAGAATAAGATATGAGCCATTTGAAGCCTCTGGAAAAATTCGGATTTTCTGAGGCTGCCTTGGAAGCTTCTTCTTCACTAACCTCAATGGGAATAAACTTGCTATGTTTACTCCAATAATAGTGGCCAATTTGTCAACTTTCGGATTATACTTCTTATCACCAACAGTAAACTGAATCCAATCTGGAGACAAAATGGATAGATTAGAGTAGAAATATGCAATCAATTCAGCATACATATGTACGGACTGAAGGCAGAATTCAGACATTCCCAGATTATCAAAATGATGCTTCACGAAAATTCCAGCTTTTTCAAGATATTTGAAATCAACACTCGTGTAGTTCATAATTCCTCTAGATAGCAAGATTTTATAATACTCATTGTGCATTCGATTTTTGAACAAACTTCTTTTTCCTTTGATTCCAAAAGCAATTCCAATTTTCATCTCGAAATTGTTAACAAGCCTTGCATCATCATCTTCCTTTATCTTTTCAATTTTATATTCTGAGTTGCTCTTTGACTTAGAGCTTGTAACAATAGGTTCTTTAGAGAAGGATTGGATGGTTCTCCCACTTTTTCTTTTCCTTTCCTTGATACACTCTCCTTTCATTTAGGGCTAGACACATTCTTTCTAGAATGATCGGTTGCTGAATGAAACAGAGAATACATTTGCGCAAGCTGTACTTTTGATCGAAAACCATTATCTTTTAAGCATGCATTTAAGACCGGCTCAGAAGCATTGCTCTTCTTCAACTTTTCGTAATTCTTCCAAACAAAGTTAAGATCTTTAAAATAAAAATCTGTTTTACCAGAAGTTTTTGGTGGAGAAGACGGTTGAGGTGCTTGAAAAGTTGCTTTTGAAGGTGTTTGATTGTTTGATTCTGTTTCAGACAAATCTGTGACCTCCATATATTATACTTTTCCTATAGACTTTGAATCTCTGTTAAGAATCCTCGATGATCTTCTCTTGTAAGGCATTGTGGTTTTACAATGATTTTTGGAAGAGAAAGGTTTGATCTTTAAGAACGAGGAGGAGTAGGGTCTGAGGAGGTTTGAGAGTCGGGAACAAACATACGGGTTCCTATTAGGGTTTTTATAAAGGAGACGGTTTTTAGAAAGAAAAACCACTTTCAAAGGTTAAAATATGGATCCAATTATTTAGGAATTTTGAAAAATAGACAAAAATATTTCAATCACACTCAATCAATAAGATAAATTAGAATACGTGCTTGATTTTCTTCCAAAACTAAGTGACTAGATATTGCCAAAATTTCTTGCTAGAAATAAAATATGCCCACCAAAATTTGAAATGAAATATTTACCTTACATTTGAGTCTGAATATGGATTTTAGACTTAGTCTGAAAAGTTCCTATCTAAGAAATTCTTCAAGTAGAAGGGTAAGAAATGCATAATTTATTTTGTATAAATTCAAATGAAGATTTATCTAAAGGTTTTGTAAATATATCAGCTAATTGATTTTTAGAATCAATGAATTGAATATTCACATCACTATTCTAAATATGATCTCTAATGAAGTGATGCTTGATTTCAATGTGCTTGGCTCATGAATGGAGAATTGGATTCTTAGTCAAATTTATGGTGCTTGTGTTGTCACATTTGATTGGAACATTTGATTCTTCAACTCCAAAATCTCACAGTTGTTGCTTCATCTACAGAATATGAGCACAACAACTTCCCAATGCTACATATTCTGCTTTTGTTGTAGAAAGCGTAACTGTACTTTGTTTCTTTGAGTACCAAGATACTAACATGTTTCCAAGTAACTGGCATGTTCCTATAGTACTTTTCCTGTCAACTTTACATCCAGTAAGATCAGCATCAGAATAAGCAATAAGTCTAAAATATGACCCCTTTGAATACCAAAGACCTAACATTGGATAAGTTCCAACGTATTTGATTATCCTTTTGACCGCTGTAAGATGTGATTTCTTTGGGTCAAATTGGAATCTGGCACACATACAGATACTAAATAATATGTTAGGTCGAGATGTAGTAAGGTATAGTAATGATCCTATCATGCTTCTATTCACCTTCTAATCAACCTATTTACCACTCTCATCCTTGTCCAATTCAAATGAATGAGACATTGGAGTGTCTGTTTTCTGCAGTCCAAACTTCTTCACAATCTCTTTTACATACTTTTCTTGGCAAATGAAAGTACCATTCTTGATTTGTTTCACTTGTAGTCCAAGAAAGAATATCAATTCTCCCATCATGCTCATTTCGAACTCATTCTGCATGCACTTTGAAAATACTTGCAAAGCACTTCATTAGAGGATCCGAACATAATATCATCCACGTAAATTTGAACAATTAAAAAATCTTTACATTTTCTTTTAATGAACAGAGTTGTATCAACTTTACCTTTTGTGAAGCCATTTTGCAGAAGGAAATTACTTAACTTCTCATACCAAGCACGAGGTGCTTGTTTCAGACCATAAAGTGCCTTCTTAAACTTGTAAACATGGTCAGACTTTCTTAGTTCTTCAAAACCAGGAGGTTGTTCTATATATACCTCTTCCTTGATATAACCATTCAGGAATGCACTTTTCACGTCCATCTGAAATAATTTAAAGTTATGGAAACAAGCATAAGCTAAAAGTAGCCATATGGCTTCTAACCTAGCAACCGGTGTATATGTTTCATCATAATCTATGCCATCTTTTTGTGAGTAGTCTTTTGCTACAAGCCTTGCTTTGTTTCTGATAACTTTTCCCTTGTCATCCAGCTTGTTTGTAAATACCCATCTTGTTCTAATTACTAGATGATTCTTGGGTCTTGGTACAAGTTCCCATACTTCATTGATTCTGAAATTGTTGAAGTTTTTCCTGCATTGCTTCCATCTTGCCTTTGTCTGTAAGTACTTCTCCAATAATAAGATTTTTCGGATGACTGGATTTATGTTTCCAGTTTCTGTTGAATATTTCCTTCTGAGTATTATCAGATTATGATGATTCTGATTAATTCTGAGTAATTGATGAATCTACTTTTCCTTCTTCAACAGATTTAATGATTTTTTGAGATTCTTGTTAGGCTTCAGGTGTTTCTTGAACATTGTGAGATGGTTTAGAATCATCTTTTTTAGTCTAAGTATTCTTATCAAATCTCATGTTCATTGTTTGTTCCACAATTTGAGAGTTTTTGTTAAAAACTCTGTATGCTTTGTTTGTTGTGGCCTATCCAAGGAAAAATCCTTCATCTGCTTTCTCATCAAACTTTCCAGAGCGAATATTTTAGTATAAAGCATTTACAACCAAATACACAAAAATATGAAATACTAGGTTTTCTACCTTTGTAAAGCTCATAGGGGGTTTTATGAAGAATAGGCCTAAGAAAAACTCTGTTAATAATAAAACAAGCTGCAGAAACTGCTTCTACCCAAAAATGATAAGGAATTTTGCTTTCGATCAAAAGAGTTCTTGCCATTTCTTGCGCAGAACGATTTTTCCTTTCTATAGCATCATTCTATACTGGCATATAAGGAGTAGAAAATTTGTGTTGAAAGCCATTTTCTTCATAAAAATCTGAAAAACTTTTATTTTCATAAAAAGCTGCATATGATCAGTTTTGATACAGGAAATGGTATAACCCTTTTCATTCTGAACTCTTTTTACAAAATTTTAAAAATATGAAAGGGCTTCATTTTTGTGAGCGAGAAAGAATACCCAAGTAAATCTGGAAAAATCATCAACGATAACTAAACAATACTTCTTACCACCAATGCTTTGAGTTCTAGTTGGTGTAAATAGATCCATATGTAGAAGCTGCAAAATATGATTAGTAAAAACATGATGTATAGACTTACCGATTTCCTAAGGTGCAAGCTGTACACAATTTTGTTTTCTTATATTTCAAACTTGGCAGACCTCAAACAAGTTTTTTGTTTGAGATATTTGAGATTTGCTTCATGTTGATGTGCCCCATTCTTCTATGACATAGGTCTTCATCTTCCTTGATAGAAATTAAGAATTGAGTAGAATCAAAATTAACATCAAGAAGATTTATATTACCATGTCTCCGTCCTGTGAATGTTCGAGAACAGTCTTTACTAGAGCCACAGCAGATGTTTTCTTGGAAGCTTATTTTAAAGCCTATGTCACATAGTTGACTTATGCTAATCATATTGTAATTTAGACCTTTTACCAATGAAATATCATTGACAGCAAGTCCTCCAATTTCAACGGTTCCTTTTCCAACAAATTTTCCTTTGTTATTTCCTCCAAAGGAAACACTTCCACTGTTCAGACTTTGAAATTTAATAAACATGCTTGGATCTCCTGTTATATGTCTTGAACAACCACTGTCCAAGTACCATTTCCTTTTTCTTTTGCTGGTAACTTGCAAAAATCATATACATTCAAGCTTTCTTTAGTACCCAGATTTGTTTGAGTCCTTGAGAGTTAGTAGTATAGGCTGTTTTTACAAAGTTTCTCCAAATTGGTCTCCAAACCTTAGGACAATCCTTCTCAAAGTGTTGTGGATCTCCACATTTTGAGCACTTAAGTGCACTTCGGCCAAAAGGTTTTATGAAATTCCTTTGGAAATGATTTTTGTAAGCTTGTGTAGAAGGTCTTTGCCTTATTCTCTCTTTGACTTTTGGAAAATCAATCAAATGATCACTTTCCTTAACAAAACCAAGTCCTAATTTGTTGTAATAAGGAATTTGAATAGAAAATATATGTTCCAGCATTTTTGAACCATTTGAAAGTTTGGAAGTAATATCAGAAAACTTCCTTTTTAAAACAGATTTTTCTTCGGCAAGTAAATCTCAATTTTCCTTGATTTGATGAAATTTTTTTCGTAGAAAATCAATTTTGTCCTTTTGAGAAATATCCTGTTGCCTTCGCACTAAATTTTCCTTTATTAGTTCGGAGATTCTTTTAAGAGCAGCCTTAAATTCCAAGCATAATTCATCAATGTAATTTGATGCTTCAATTGGAATTTCAGGATACTTTACCTCAATCTCAACTTCAGTGTCAGAATCTGAATCTGAACTTGAGTCTGAGTCTGAGTCTGACTTGGCCATCAAATAAAAGTTTGAGATATCTTCATCACTATCTTCACACTCCATATCACTCCAGGTTTTTGATTTCAAGACTTTTTTTGCCTTTTCAAATTTGCTCTTCTTTTTCTTTAGAAGTGCACAGTTTGGTTTGATGTGTCCACGCTTATTGCAATGGAAGCATATTACTTCTTTTGATTTTTTTGAATCATCAGGGATTTTCTTTTTCTCAAATGATTTCTTCCCTTTGAAGTTTCTTCCTTTCTTTTTCATCTTTTTGTACTTCTTTATGAAGAGAACTAGTTCTTCATCATCAACATCCTCTTCCTCTGAATTTGCATCATCAGAATCAATATTAAATTTTAAAACAATTAACTTCTTACCTCTGGATTCATTCTTCTTATTCAGTTGTTCAGTTTCACATGACTGAAGAGTTCCAATCAATTTATTTACTAATAGAGGCATGATCCTTTAAGTTTCTCGAAGCGAGGTTTTTATGTTATCCCATTCCTTTGATAGTCCCCTCATAAGCTTGTTCACTTTCATTGTATATGAGACTGGTTATCCTTATTATGCAAGAACATTTACTATGTTAGTAAATCTATTATACATATCAACAACTGATTCTCCTGACTTCATTATGAAGGATTCATATTGTCCAAACAATAGATTGATCTGAGTTTCCTTAACTCGATCTCCCAAATGTCCTTTGCTGATTCACAAGAAGCAATTTTCTCATAATCAATAGATGCCAAAATACAATAAAATGAATAAATTGCTTTTGAATCTAAAGCTTCTCTTTTTGATATTTCAGCTTGAGATAATGAAACTTCTTCTGATTTGCCTCCATCTAGCTTTTCTTTTAAAACATATGCTGGTGTAGAAGACTTAGGATTGACTCCTCCAATGACATCATCCCATTACATGTGTTCAACTGATTTGATGAATGCCTTCATCTTGTTTTTCCAGACGTTGTATTCCTTGCCATTGAAATATGGTAGTTTGGAATTGTTTTATCCTTCAATGAGACTTGGAGCACTCATGCTAGCCATAAGATCATTAGCTCAGAAGTAAAAATAATTCAATAAAAGAGCAACCTTGCTTTAATATCAATTGATGTAGCTAGCAAGTATCCCCTAGAGGGGGGTGAATAGGTGATTTGAGTGATTTTGAAAAATTTCAAGTGGAAACTATTTATAATTGAAGTGGCTAGCACGGGTCACCTAGAGGGGGGTGAATAGGTGATCCTAAACAAATCTTTAATATTTGCGCGGAAATAAAACGAATAACAAAAGAGTCTGAATAAAATTCAGATACAAGTTAGATCAAATGGGAAATGCAGAATGTAAAATAAGAGATAAGGAAAAGAGAATCTGCACACAAGTTTATAGTGGTTCGGCTTATAGCAAGCCTACGTCCACTCTCCCACGCTTACAGCCTACCGGCTAGATTTCACTATGTAATCAAGAGGAATTTACAGATTCTGAGTCTCAGAACTATTGTGTATGATAGGACTCTCTATCTCACACAATCACTCTTTACAAAGTAATCCTCAAGATCTTTATCTTAAGTGCAGAACGACAAGAGAACATAATGGAGTAAGCTCAGACTTTGGACTTGTTGATTCTTGAATCTATCTTCTTTTGCTGCTCGCGATCTCCTTAAATACTCCTCTACATCCACACTAGCCGTTGGACAACTTGCAGAGGATCATCTTCCAATCTTCACCTTGGACAGATTTGTATAATAAGGATTGAGTAGCCGTTAGATGACAAATTCTGAATCCCGCTGATTCTGGTCGCCCATACAATCAGAATCTTGGTTTCCATAAGTAGAGTTTTGTCTGTTGTAAAGCATTCTTGTCTTAGTATTTGATTGTCAATCAATTTGATTAAGATTGATCTAATCAAAACTTTCCTTCTGTGAAATCCATGTCAGATCACTAGCTGTTATTCTTTGTTCTGAGTTTTGCTTCTGAAGAATTACTGCGTCTTCGTCTGCTTCTGAAAATTTCAGCTTCTGCGTCTGCTTCTGAAAAATTTCAGCTTACGCGTCTGCTTCTGAAAAATTTCAACTTACGCGTCTGCTTTTGAATTTTCTTGTTTTTGAGTCTGAATCTCAGAACTTTAGTTTTTGTGGATCTTCAAGAACTTATAAAGTTTGAAATATTTCTGCGTCTAAAAAATATCTCAGAACTTAGATAATTCTTCTAACTTGTAAAAATCTGAAAAACTTCCTTCTAAGCTTCCAGAAACTTATATACCTGAAATGAGAAGGTTCAGAATAAGTATCAGATTTACAAACATTATGGAAGGTTTTGTCAACTTCAAAATCAGTAGGAGTTTTCCTCAACAATCTCCCCCTTTTTGATGGTGACAAAACTTTCCTGCAGATTAAGTCAGTTTGAAATAAATTGGAAGTAAGCAATCATATTTAGCGCATTAATCACAGATTGAAATTGAAAAAATCAAACTCTGTTGAAATCTATGTGCTCCTTTGCTTCCTTTGTCTATAGCCTGCATTAAATCTGCATATTTTCTCCCCCTTTTTGTCATCAGCAAAAAGATAAAGATAGAGAATGTAAAGTATTGATATTAAGAAGATAACCAGTCTAAACAAATAATGTTAATGACATTACAGACCAAAAATAAAACTTTGGAGAAGAAATTTTAAACAGGCTATTTTTTGGAAGGAGTTCGGATCAGTTGAAAGTTTTCTAAGATAGAGACAGCCTCCTCAATCTGCGAACTGCATTGCCCCACTGCCTTCTCCATGTTGGATGAGCATTGAGTAATGGCCTCCTCCAGTTCTGCTTTGTCTGCAGCTGCTTGAAGTCGTTGAGTGTGGTTGTTTTCCTCAATAATTTTCTGCAGATTCTTTACTTCTTGTTCCAGTGCAGTTTGTTTGTCCTTGATTTCAAGCAGAAGTGAGAGGATGTTCTGGCTGTTGGAAGACTGTTCTTGGACATTATCTCGCTCAGGCTATTCGAACTCCTTGGTTGCTTCTGGTGGAATCTTCCCCTGAATAGGTGCTTGTTCTTCAGAGACATGATCTGTAAAAGTTGGTTCTGAAACATTTGGAACTGATTTAGAAGCATGTTCTGGAACATCAGCATGGCCTGTATGAAGGTGTTCTTCTTCTGCTTCATCACTTTCGTCATGCAGAAGGATTTTTCTTTTCTTGCTATATACCTTCAATGGGATTGGAGATTCTTTCTTCTTGCTTCCTGGTTCTGCCCCTCTTCTCTGCTCTGTTTTTCTAATATTTGACTTTCCAGCAGAAATAGCCTCAGAATGAAGAGCCTCTTTTCCCTTGATCATTTCCCTTATATCATCAAATTGTTTCGTCTTGGAGAGCATTTTTTCTCCAACAAACATACAGGGAACACTGTTCTGTTGCAATTCATCAGGAATTGATATTTTCAGGAACATAAAAATTCGTGAGATTAATGCACTATATGGTAGCTGTCCCTTGTCCTTTTGTAGTGTCATGTACATATGGAATATGATGATATGGGGAAGGGAAAAAGATTGACCTTTCAATAGAGCCCAGATGAGTTTAAGTTCAGACTTGGACAGGTCAGTTTTGGAGGCTGCTTTCGGCTTCAAACAGTTTATGATGATTTTGTGCAGAATGATGGATCTTCTGGATAAGTCAGAATAAGTGATATGCCTCTTTGATTCCAGAGCAAAGTTGGGTTTTTCAGAAGCTACCTTGAAAGCCTCTTCATAGTTTACCTCCAATGGAATGAATTTGGAGTGTTTTGCTCTAATTATTCTTGCCAACAAATCAGCCTTTATATCAAATTTCTTGTCACCAACAGTGAACTGGAGCCAGTTTGGCGACAAAATTGAAAGATTGGAATAGAAATAGGTAGTTAACTCAGAATAAACAGTTGCAGACTGAAGACAAAACTCATAAATGCCTTGTTTCTCGAACAGATGTTTGACAAGAATATCAGCCTTCTCTAGACAGGCGAAGTCCACAGTTCTGTGATTCATAACTCCTCGAGCGAGTAAAAGCTAATAACAGGTATTATGCTCAGAACTTCTAAACAATCTACCTGTTCCTGGCATACCAGATGCTATGCCCACCTTCATTTCAAAGAGCTCAAAAAGCCGAGCATCATCTTCAGGAACAATAAACTTTGATGCAGATGAAGATTTAGGGCTTACAGATTTCTTTGCAGACGGAGTGGATGTTTCTCCGACTTTTTCTTTCCCCTTTCTGGAAAGAGGCATATTTGGGGTTGTGCTGGCAGGAGTGTGATCAGTCCCAGCAATAAACTCAGAATACTTTTGAACAAGATGAGTTTCAGACCGAAGATCATTGTCTTTGAGGCATTTTAGAAGAACCGCAGAAGAAGCATTACCTCTCTTCAACCTTTGATAATTTTGCCACGCAAATTTGATGTTCTTGAAATGAAAATCTGTTTTACCCGTTGATTTGGGAGATGACGATCGAGGAGTTGGTGTCGCATGAGCAGGTTCTTCAAGATGTTCCGATTCTGTGTATGAGATCTCCATAAACTCTGGTGGTGCAGGAGATTTAGACTCTTGATTCAAAATACGTGAAGATCTTCTCTTGAAAGGCATTTTGATTGCTTCTGGGACAAAAAGTTTTGATCTTTTGGAGGAAGGAAGATGAGGAGGATCTCTGAGTATCGGAAAGGTTTGAGCAGAAAATCGTACTGATGAGGGTTTTGATAAGAGACGAAAAGGTTTATAAAGGTGAAGGACGGGTTTTAGGAATAAAATGTTATTTTTAGAAGGTAAAAATAAGCCAAAGTAAAATAGGAAGGAAATAGATTTTCTGAAGCATAAAAGATCAGTATAAAATCAAGATAATATTCTAAATGCAATTAACCAAATAAATTAGGATACGTACCTGATTTACTTCCAAATATAACAAATGTGAAAATATCCTACCAAAAATATTCCCGCCAAACTTTAAACTATGTACGTACCGTTCTTAAGAGTCTGAGAAATGTTCATACCAAGATCACTTGAGTCTGAAAAATTTCTGTTTGTAAAAAGCTTCAACAGAAAGGATAAGTAATGCACAGTTTGTTTCTAATATATTCAAACGAAGATTTATCAAGGGGTTTTGTGAATATATCAGCTAATTGATTCTTAGAATCAATAAATTGAACATTCACATCACCATTTTGAACATGATCTCTAATGAAATGATGTTTGATCTCAATATGCTTGGCTCGAGAATGAAGAATGGGATTCTTAGTGAGATTAATGGCACTGGTATTGTCACATTTGATTGCAACATTTGAGTCTTCAACAGCAAAATCTCGCAACTGCTGCTTCATCCACAGAATCTGTGCACAGCAACTTCCCAAGGCTACGTATTCTGCTTCTGCTGTTGAAAGTACAACTGTATTCTGCTTCTTTGAGTACCAGGATACTAGCATATTTCCAAGCAGTTGGCATGTACCTATAGTGCTTTTCCTGTCCACTTTACATCCAGCTAAGTCAGCATCTGAATAACCAGTAAGAGTAAAATCTGAATCTTTGGAATACCAAAGACCTAGCATTGGATAAGTTCCAATGTATTTGATTATCCTCTTTACTGCAGAAAGATGCGATTCCTTTGGATCTGACTGAAATCTCGCACACATACAGACGCTAAAAAGTATGTCAGGTCTAAATGCAGTAAAATATAATAGAGAGCCTATCATGCTTCTATATACCTTCTGATCAACCTTTTTACCATTTACATCTTTGTCCAGCTTGGATGATTGAGACATTGGAGTGTCTGTCTTCTTGCAATTTTGCAGTCCAAACTTCTTGACTATATCCTTGGCATACTTTTCTTAGCAAATGAAGGTACCATCTTTCATTTGTTTCACTTGTAAGCCAAGAAAGAATGTTAGTTCTCCCATCATGCTCATCTCGAACTCGTTCTGCATATTCTTAGAGAATTCCTTGCAAAGTAATTCGTTAGAAGATCCAAAGATAATATCATCAACATAGATTTGAACAAGTAGAAAATCCTTACCCTTTCTCTTAACAAATAGAGTTGTATCTACCTTACCCTTTGTGAAATCATTTTGCAGAAGGAAATTACTTAACCTTTCGTACCAAGCTCTGGGTGCCTGTTTCAGACCGTAAAGGGCCTTTTTGAGTCTGTAAACATAATCAGTCTTTCTTGATTCTTCAAAACCAGGTGGTTGTTCCACATATACTTCTTCTTTAATGTATCCATTCAGGAAGGCACTTTTCACGTCCATCTGAAACAGTTTAAAGTTATGGAAACAAGCATAAGCTAATAATAGCCGAATGGCTTCTAACCTTGCAACTGGTGCATATGTTTCATCATAATCAATGCCTTCTTCTTGAGAATAGCCTTTTGTAACCAGTCTTGCCTTGTTTCTTATGACCTTCCCTTTGTCATCCAGTTTGTTTCTGAACACCCATTTTGTTCCAATTACTAGATGGTTTTTGGGTCTTGGCACAAGCTCCCATACTTCATTGATTCTGAACTGCTGAAGTTCCTCTTGCATAGCTTCTATCCAGCTTTCATCTAATAAAGCTTCTTCAACATCTTTTGGTTCTATTTCAGATATCAATGCCAAGTTGCTGATGTTCTCTTTTTGTTTGGATCTGGTCTTGATACCATCTTCTATTTCTCCAATGATGAGGTTTTTCGGATGACTGGACTTATGTTTCCAGTTCTTGTCAAATCTTTCCTTCTGAATATCTGCAGACTCTAAATTTTCTGGTTGAGTCTATATAGTCTTTTTTTCCTTCTTCCACAGAATCTTCGATCTTTTGAGATTCTAGATGACCTTCTGAAGACACTTGAATGTGGGGAGGTGATTCAGATTCATCTTTGTGAGTCTGAATGTTTTCTTCAAACCTTACATTCATTGTTTCTTCCACAGTCTGAGAATTTTTGTTGAATACTCTGTATGCTTTGCTTGTAGTAGATTATCCAAGTAAGAATCCTTCATCTGCTCTATCATCAAACTTACCAGGGAGATCATTTGAATTTTTGAGAATAAAGCATTTACAACCAAATACTCGAAAATATGGAATACTTGGCTTTCTACCTTTGTAAAGCTCATAGGGGTTTTCTCAAGAATGGGTCTGAGAAAAACTCTGTTAATAATATAACATGCTGTAAAAACTGCATCTGCCCATAAATGAAAAGGAATCTTGCTTTCAATCAATAAGGTTCTTGCCATTTCTTGCAAGGAACGATTTTTTCTTTCCACAACACAATTTTGTTCTGGTGTGTATGGAGTAGAAAAATTATGTTGAAAGCCATTTTCCTCACAAAAGTCTGAAAAACTTTGATTTTCAAATTCTCCCCCATGATCAGTTTTAATGCAGGAAAAGGTATAGCCTTTTTCATTTTGAACTCTTTTTGCAAATTTTGTAAAATATGAAAATGCTTCATTTTTATGTGCAAGAAAGAACACCCATGTGAATCTTGTGAAGTCATCAACAATAACTAAACAATATTTCTTACCACCAATACTTTGTGTTCTGGTTGGTCCAAACAGGTCCATATGAAGAAGCTGCAAAGCACGATTAGTAGAAACATGATGTATAGATTTGAAAGAACTTCTTACTTGTTTTCCTAGCATGCAGGCATTGCATAAGTCTGTCTTTCTGTATTTCAAATCTGGCAAACCTCGAACCAGTTTCTTGTTTGAGATTTTTTAGATTTGTTTCATACTGATATGTCCCAACCTTCTATGCCAAAGATCTTCATCCTCTTTGATTGAGATTAAGCAATGATTGGAGTTTGGATTAACATCCAAAAGATAAATATTGCCATGTCTTCTTCCTGTGAATGTTTGAGAAGAATCTTTGCTTGTTCCTGAGCATGTATCTTCTTGAAAGTTGATTCTGAAACCTGTATCATAGAGCTGGCTTATGCTAATCAAATTGTAGTTGAGTCCTTTTACTAACGAAACGTCATTGATTCTAAGTCCTCCAATATCAACTGTTCCTTTGCCAATGATTTGTCCTTTGGTATTTCCTCCAAAGGAAACTTTTCCACCCTTTAGACTTTGAAGATCAGCGAATATGCCTGGATCTCCTGTAATATATCTGGAGCATCCACTGTCTAGATACCACTTTCTTTTTCTCTTTGTGGTAACCTGCACGAATCACAACATCTCAAGTTTTCTTTGGTACCCAAATTTGCTTGGGTCCTTGAGTATTAGTATAGGTTGTCTTAACAAAATCTCTTCGAAGAGGTCTCCAGACCTTAGGACATTCATTCTCAAAATGTTGTGGATCTCCACATTTTGAGCACCTGAGTGGACTCCGGCCAACAGGTTTTACAAAATTCCTTTTGAAATGCTTTTTATAAACTTGTCGAGGAGGTCTTTGTCTTAATCTCTCTTTGACTTTTGGAAAATCAATTAAGCTATCACTTTCCTTTACAAATCCAAGGCCAGATTTGTTATAGTAAGGAATTTGAATGGAAAGGATATACTTTAAGGTTTCTGATCCTTTTGAAAAATTGGAAGTAATTTTTTAAATTTCCTTTTTCAAAACATCATTTTCTTTGGAAAGAAAATCTCGACTTTCCTTGATTTGATGAAATTCTTTTTGAAGGAAATCGATCCTTTCTTTTTGAGAAATATCCTGTTGCTGTAGTGAAGAATTTTCCCTTTTCAAAGAAGAGATTCTTTTAAGAGCAGTCTTAAATTCAAAGTACAATTCATCAATATAATTTGACACTTCGATAGACATTTCAGAAGGTTTTACCTCGATTTCCACTTTAGGATCAGAATCAGAATCTGAGTCTGAGTCTGACTTTGCCATCAGACAGATATCTTCATCACTATCTTCACACTCTGTGTCACTCCAGGTTTCTGCCTTTAAGGCCTTCTTTGCTTTCTCGAGTTTGGTCTTCTTTTTCAGAAGTGGACAGTTTGGCTTGATGTGTCCACGTTTCCTACAATGAAAGCATATTATATCCTTTGATTTCTCTGTCTCATCGATAGACCTCTTATTCTCAAAAGGCTTCTTCCCTTTGAGGTTTCTTCCTCTGATTTTCATTTTCTTATACTTCTTTATGAAGAGAGCTAGTTCTTCATCATCAACATCTTCATCTTCAGAATCTACATCAGAATCAACGTTAGTTTTCAATGCAATTGACTTATTACCTCTGGATTCATTTTGCTCATTCCGTTTCTCAGTTTCATATGATTGTAGAGTTCCAATCAATTCATTCACTGATAGAGGCTTGATCCTTTGTGTCTCTCGAAGAGATGTTTTGGTGTTATCCCACTGATCTGTCAGTCCTCTCAGAATTTTGTTGACTTTTAATGCATCTGGAACTGGTTGTTCTTGATAAGCAAGACCGTTTACTATGTCAGTAAACTTGTCATAAAAATCAGCAATTAATTCTCCAGGCTTCATTTTGAAGGATTCATATTGACCAAGCAAAATATTGATTTGAGTTTCCTTGGCTCGATCCGTTCCTTCATATGTAACATAAAGAGTATCCCAGATTTCTTTCGCTGATTCACAAGCAGCAATTTTCTTATACTCAATAGGAGATAAAGCACAATAGAGAGAATAAATTACTTTTGAATCTAAAGTCTCTCTTTTAGCTATCTCAGTTTGAGATAGAGGAGGATCTGCTGGCTTGCTTGCATCTGCCTTTTCTTTTGAATATGAAGACTTTGGGTTGACTCCTCTGATGACAACATCCCATTGCATGTGATCAATTGTCTCAGAACTATTGTGTATGATAGGACTCTCTATCTCACACAATCACTCTTTACAAAGTAATCCTCAAGATCTTTATCTTAAGTACATAACGACAAGAGAACATAATGGAGTAAGCTCAGACTTTGGACTTGTTGATTCTTGAATCTATCTTCTTTTGCTGCTCGCGATCTCCTTAAATACTCCTCTACATCCACACTAGCCGTTGGACAACTTGCAGAGGATCATCTTCCAATCTTCACCTTGGACAGATTTGTATAATAAGGATTGAGTAGCCGTTAGATGACAAATTCTGAATCCCGCTGATTCTAGTCGCCCATACAATCAGAATCTTGATTTCCATAAGTAGAGTTTTGTCCGTTGTAAAGCATTCTTGTCTTAGTATTTGATTGTCAATCAATTTGATTAAGATTGATCTAATCAAAACTTTCCTTTTGTGAAATCCATGCCAGATCACTAGCTGTTATTCTTCGTTCTGAGTTTTGCTTCTGAAGAATTACTGCGTCTTCGTCTGCTTCTGAAAATTTCAGCTTCTGCGTCTGCTTCTGAAAAATTTCAGCTTACGCGTCTGCTTCTGAAAAATTTCAACTTACGCGTCTGCTTTTGAATTTTCTTGTTTTTGAGTCTGAATCTCAGAACTTTAGTTTTTGTGGGTCTTCAAGAACTTATAAAGTTTGAAATATTTCTGCGTCTAAAAAATATCTCAGAACTTAGATAATTCTTCTAACTTGTAAAAATCTGAAAAACTTCCTTCTAAGCTTCCAGAAACTTATATACCTGAAATGAGAAGGTTCAGAATAAGTATCAGATTTATAAACATTATGGAAGGTTTTGTCAACTTCAAAATCAGTAGGAGTTTTCTTCAACAATAATTAGTAAAGTCTGAACAATATTTAAATTCTGAATGTACTAATGTGCACTGTAAATACTATAATTAGAGATTAGGGATAGAGAAAACTGCACAAAAGAAGTTATAGTGGTTCAGCTTAGATCAAGCCTATGTCACTCTCCCACGCTAACAGCCTACTGGCTGGATTCCACTATATGATCAAAAGGGATTACAAGTTCTGAATAATAACACTCGGTAAATGATAGAACTCTCTATCTCACACAATCACTCTTACGGAATGTCCCCTCGAAATCTCAGTATTTAACTCAGGAAAGACAAGTAATAGAATCGGACTGTGCTCAAACTTTGAACTTGTTGATTCTCGATTTCGTTTGCTACCTTCTGCTCCTTATTAATCTCCTTTTATACTCCTCCACTTCCAAACTAGCCACTGGACAGTCTTTAAAGGATCATCTTCCAATCTTCACCTTACACATATTTATATAAAATGGATTGAGTAGCCATTGATTGACAAAATTTGAATTCCACTGAGTCTTGTCGCCTATATAACCAGAATCTTGATTGGTTTCCATAAGTATAGCTTTATTCGTTGTGATATATACTTGCCATAATGTTTTATTCGTCAATCAATTATAGCCTTAGATTAAGGCAATCAAAACTTTCCTTTTATGAAATCCACACCAGATCACTAGCCATTATGATTCGTTCTAAATAAATTCCGAGTTTGAAGAATTTCTGGTTCTTTTCAGAACTTAAGTCAGCATAGGTCTTCAATAAGGTTTGAACCTTTCAAAAGTGACGCTTGAAGTTCTTCATTAGCCTGATAGAAAGTCTAAGTGACTTTTTAATAAAGTCTGAACTTCTCGTTCTGAAACTTATAAAGTCCGAAGTTTTACTTCTGAATGTTGTAAAATATGAGCGTCCAGAAAGTTAAGTTCTCTTGAAGTATTAAAGTTGCAACTTCTAGAATATACTCACCTGGATCAAAATATTTCATAATACATATCGGATTTACAAGATTAACGTGAATAGTTTTGTCAACTTTAAAATCTATTAGGAAATTTCCTCAACAAAGATGCCTATAAGATTCTCACAGAAGATTCTCAGTTCTCTCATGAAATTAAATCTCATATCTCTATCAATCTTCTCCCACTTAAAAATAATGTCATCTACAAAATTCTTATCAGTTGTCTCGTACCAAAAGCCACATCCTTCAATGACATTTCTAGATATGAGGCTAAACTTCTCTTGGCAATAACTCAGTATTCCATTCTCTCTGCCACACACCGTCCTTTTTCACATGTACAGAACGATAAGAAAGAATCAAGGGAAATTGCCTTATGGTTCTCTGATCACAAGGATCTTCAATCATCTGCACATTGAGATTCCAAAAGAATTGAGGAGTAAGACACTTCCCAAGATATATGGTGGGGAATATATGATATTGAAGATGAGATTAAGACCAACCATGGAGGGTTGGAGGAATACAAAGGATGAGATAGTGAAGATTGGCAACAATGAAGATGAGAACTCAAGAAAAGTGTTACAAATAGCACTTGAGAATAGAGAAGCAGCTAGCTAGAGCACAAGGAAGAGAAAAGGTCCAGTGGAACCATCTGTCGATGATATAAAGGCATGTAGAACAGCCTCCAAAGAAGAAACAAGCCATTGAATCTATGGAGATGGACTTAGATGAACCTATTGGGAATGCTGGCGATTCTGAGTGAACCTTAGCTGATTGAATAAGGGAACTAAAAGAAAAGAAACATGTAGAGTAGAGACAAAGGGAAGAGGAGGAAAACAAGAGAAAAGAGGCTGAGCAAAAAACAGTAGAGGAGAGTATGAGAATCTAAGCAGAAATTGAAGCAGAAGCTGCAAGGATGACAGAAGCTGAAATTGCTAGAATGGTAGAGGTTGAGGCTGAGAACATTTGGAGAGAACTTGAGAACAGAGAAGAAGAAGAAAGAAAGATGATGTTTGAAGAAGAAAAATAGGTAGATATCAGAGACACCATTATGGTTGACGGAGAAGTAGCCTATGAAGAGGAATTTGAATTAGTTCATACAGCTGAAGGTTTATCTAAGGCAAAGCAGATTGACTCTTATGCACCTCCAGAACATATTGATGCATCTCCAGATGGAGTAGGGATTGAGATACTTGATCAAAATGACGAGAATATTCCTAAAGATGCTTATACTCACGGGGTGTCTTGTGACATTCCAAATTTTGGCCCACTTGATATTTATGAAATGCATAATTTTAATAATGCACTTGTAGTAAATCTCGCACAGACTTGATCACTCTTGGGACATTAACCAATAGGAAAAGGCTAATTAGGGATCTAGGTTTGCGCGACCATAGAACCTGACCATGAATTGACTTTCGACCATAAAGATTGTCAAGGTAATATTTTGGGCCAATATAGACCGATCTAAGGATGGTCATGGATCGATTTGCGAATGCCGTATAATTGGATCGCGGGTGATTCTACCTCGCCATAATACGAAATTTGCAAACGATCTCAAACCTATTCCAAACGATCGCGTTCTTTAGAACTAGTGATTGATCCTTGCAATTATATAACAATCGAGGTCACCATGGCTCAAGCGAGCTTAAACGTGGCTCGATTTAGTATCGACCACGGGTCGAATATACGAATTTTCCCAAAAACCATCCGTTAGTTTGAGATACGTTCAAGTTGCGTTATTTGGAGTTAGTCATTAATTAGAGACCGAGTTTGGGTATCAAAAATTTTGAAAGTCATGACAGAGAAATTGGACGACGTCGTTATTAATGTGGTCAGCCTCGGATTTGTCCGGATTCATCAGAAAACTGAAATTTTGACAGGAAGTGGAAAATGATCGTTTTGCCCCTGGGATTTTGTGAAGACTAAGTGTAATATGAGAAGGGCATTTTGGTCATTTCATACCAACTTTAGAGAAAAAAATTTTGGACAATTTTGTCCCTGTATTTTTTGTGAAATTCCAATTTTGCCATTAGATATTTTGATGGGAATCGATCTAGGCCGTCGATTTTAAGATAAGATTAAATTGTGGCCATCGATTAGAAATTAGAGAGAGGGGTAGGATGGTAATTTTCCGGGATAGGCTAGACTAGGCTTTTCTTTTCTTTTCTTTTTCTTTCTTTTCCTCTCTCTCTCCCCTCATTTCTCATGCTCAACTCTCTCTCTCCCTCTTCTGGCCGAGAACTCCCTCTCCTCCCCTCCCTCACGTGAATTGGCCAACCGACCAGCCAATTGCCGTTCATTTGTCGTCATTCCATCGAACTGTCGCTCGCCCTTTCGCTGTGTCGCACCACCACCGCCACCGCTATATCTCTCCCACGTTTTCCACCGTGAAACACCCTCACTAGCCCCCATCTCAGCCCAGCACAGCCGAGAAATCCAGCAGCCCATCGCTGCCGTTCACCGCCGCTCGTGGACACCGGTGAACCGCCGGTACCCCTCATCGTGTGACGCCGCCGCCGCTGCTGTTTCTCCTCTGTACAGCCACCTGGTAGTACTCAAATCTTGCTTGGAATCACAAGTAAGTGATATCCTAACCCTCGCCTAGGATAACAGGTAATTTCGGATTAGTTCGAGCCCATTTTAGCGAGTTTTAAGGCTTATTTGTGGAGAAATGGTTGGACTAATTTGGCTGAGTGCTTTGGATGGAATTGTGCTAGTTTTTGAGGTGGAATTGAGGTTAGAATTGATTAATTAGGTAATCGGAATGATTACGGATGATTATCATGATTTATTGCGTGAAAAACGGGCCTAAATGTGCCGTTATAGCAATTTTTCTGTGGTGGTTGAGTTGCTGTGCATATTTGTGGCTGAATTGGTGCATGTTTATGTTTGAAATGTGGCACATGTTGGATGGGGGTTGTCGGTAGTAGTACGACGCCCTTGAGTGGTGTAATTTGGCTTAAAATGCAAAAATTTGCTTTAAATTGTGCACGTGCTAATTGAATTGGTAAAATTGTGGGTTAGCATGGCTTATGGGTAGCCTGTATATGTTGGATGACGTGTACAAATTGGTCATATGAAATTGGCATGAGATTAGATGCCGATGTGTTGCATGGCCATTAAATACCCTAAGGGGTTTTTACACGGGGTCTAGATAATAAATGGAAAATGTGTGCACATGTGATAACATAATCCCTGATGCATTTTATGTGGGAAATTGAAACCGTCCTAAGGCGTGTTATCCGGGATGATGCCGGGTTATACCGGAAGACCGCCAACCTGATGCGTTTTACGCGGGTTGTACCGTAAAAAGGAGATGGTGTTGCGTCTGAGGTGTGTTACGTGAGCTAGAGACACTGAGCCTGAGGCATTTTAAAGCGGGCTATAGAAGTGTTGTTTAACCTGATGCGTATTACGCGGGTTGTGTTATAAAAAGGGAGATGGTGTTGCGCCTGAGGCGTGTTCGTTTACGCGGGCTAGAGACACTGAGCCTGAGGCTTTTTGACATGGGCTTTAGACGTGTTGTTGGACCTGAGGCGTGTTTACGCGGGTCAGAGATCGATGGCTAGTTTTTGGACCTGAGGCGTGTTTACGCGGGTCAGAAATGAATTGGATGCGTATGCTCGAGTGAAATGGGAATCGTATGATGCTGTGTTTGTTATGAGAATGTGGACATGAATATGGTTTGATTGGTATTATTGAGTGAGATATGGTATCGGTTTCTAGTAATAATGCTTGAATTCGCATGTAAGATTTTGTGCGTATTAAGGTGAGACATTTGTGCCTACTATTGTTTTGGCTTGATAGTTGTGTGATTTGTGTGCTCAAACATGCCCAGAGATACGTGTTAACCTGGGTTGGGTTTAGGGTGTTACTTACTGAGAAGTATTCTCACGATTTTATTTAAAACCATTTAGCCAATCGAAGTTCCAGCAGAGTCGGGAAACAAGGACAATCCGATTGAGATCAATGCTGAGTCCAAGTCTTCAGAGGAATAGACTGGCATTAATAAGACTAATTCTGAGTGGACCCCGTCTAGGGTGAATAGGGGTTAGTTAGAAGTTAGGGGTTGGATAATTTTGAGAGGCACCCCTTTTTGGTGAGAGTATTAGTCTACCCGATGCCGCTAGTCCCTTTTGATATCAGCAGTTGTTGGTGCAAAGGTTGCTGGTTGTGATGGATTGTAATGGATATTGTATATATCGCTGTGTAATATAGTGCTTGGTGGTTTGGTGATTTGTCTCTCCCTATTACCCCATGATTATATTGTCAGGGTTTATGTTTTCCTTTCCACCGTGTTTGACTTTGATATGTTAGTTTGGGTTGGCGACGTTTCCTGGGACGTCGTACTAATTCGACCGAGCTTGGGGAGTCGCGCACTCATCGAGATTCGGGACGTGACATCCCCGTTGATTTGGTATCAGAGCAAGGTTTGCTCAATCCAAGTTGGTCGAAGCCTAGAGTGATAAGGAGCGGAGACCCTGGGGTAGTCATCTATAGAGACCTTAGTGAGTCATAGGTATGTCTAGTACTACGCGTATCTTTGGATTGTTTGTTATGATTGATGGATGAATTGAGTGCTTTAACTATTGAGTTGCAGGTACGTCTGGACCTGAGGTACGTGCACGAAACTTATTGATTGTGATCTCGTATTATGGTGGTTGATTGCCTACTAAGTGAATTATCATCGTGATTCATTGCCTAGAACTAGACTGGTATAGTTGGCCTAGGTCTCTAATTTTTGTATGGAATTATAGCAGATAGGTGAGTGATAGAATTCTACGAGTATGGATAGCCAAGGAAGGGGTGTAGGAAGGGGTGCAGGAAGAGGAACAAGAGGTCGAGTGGGTGCACGAGCTAGAGTTGTGGAAGATCCCAGAATAGATGGAATTTCAAGAGTACTTGAGGAGGTTGGGACTTTAATGGGTAGGTAGACTCAGGAGCGAGCTGCCGATATTGCTTAGGCTGCTGAGGCCGCTGCAACTGCTGTTGTTGCCAATAATGGGAATCAAGGTCAAGGTCAGGGACAAATGAATGCAAATAGGCATATGCACTAGTTAGTTGAGCAATTCTTGAAGTTTAATCCTCCAAAGTTCAATGGTAAAGGCGATCTCGAGGTTGCATCGCTTTGGGTGGAAGAATTAGAAAAGGCTTTTGAGGTTTTGGGGTGTATGGATGAGGAGAAAGTGACTTTAGCTGTAACATCCTGAATTCGACCCATTTTTGTGATCAATGAAATAGATGGTTATTTCTCATTTCATTTTAGTAAGTCTCGCTCGGAACGGATCCTTCTCGGGATACTGACCATTAGAGAATGGCTAACTAGGAAAACGGTACGTAGACCCAAGAACTCGACCGCGAATCGAGTCTGGTTCCGAGAAACGACGAGGAAATATTTTGGGTCAATGTGGGCTGATCTAAGGAGGGTGACGAATTTGATTTAGCCAATGACGTACGATCGGAACGCGGGTGATTCCGCACGACTGAGAGTACGCGTGGCAAACAATCCTGAACTTATTCCGGACGATCGCGATCCCCGGAACTAGCGATAAATCGTCGCGTTATCTTGGAAATTGAGACCGTCATGACTCGAGTAATCCTAAGTCAATACGCATAACCCCTAAACAGTCACTCATTAGTAAAAGACGCTAAAATCGCATTTGAACGAAATTGATCGTGAAATTGAGTCCGGACTTGAGTGTCGAATTTCATGGACGTACGCGATTATTTTGCAAGGACAACGTCGTGTTAGTGTGGCCAATTATATTAGGGATTGGTATAGTCGAAAATTGGAATTTCGGACCGAAAATGGAAAATTACCAAATTGCCCTTGGGCCATGAGCTTATTCTGAATTTTAGAGATTTTTATTGGTATTATTCAGCCCTATTAGTATCAAAAATCATTGGACATTAGTGCCCCCATCACTCTTGCTCATTCCCCAAAGTACCCTTGGATATTTTGTGTGAGATTGAATCTTGGCCATTGAAAGTGGATTGACATGATTGGTCTTTGAATATTGGTCATTAGATTAAGTCATGAGTGGAGTGGATAGGATGGTACTTGCTAGGGAGTAGCTCACCAACTCCCACCAACCCATTTGGATAAACCTCTCTCTCTCTCTTACAATCTCTCTCTCTCCTCTCACTCTCACCAACCGGCCAACTCTCCTCTCTCCTTCACGCCTCACTCTCTCCCCTCTCTGTTCCTTGGCTGCGTGAGGAGTAGCCACCATCGGAGCAGCCGCATGCCGCC
Source organism: Syzygium jambos (assembly GCA_031216235.1). Lineage (NCBI taxonomy): Eukaryota > Viridiplantae > Streptophyta > Magnoliopsida > Myrtales > Myrtaceae > Syzygium > Syzygium jambos. The sequence continues at coordinate 5,955,281 of CM062221.1, forward strand.
ACCACTTGCCGGTGCCACCGCCGTGTGCTACCGCCGTGCGCCACCATCCTCACCCAACCATCCTGTCTCTCTCACTCTCTCTTCCTCCTCGTTTCGGCACCATCACCACCACCATCATCCCCCTGCACTGCCCAGCCCAGCCAAGCCGCCACTGCCCGCCGTTCACCGCCGAGCGCTGCCGTGAGGATGCCGGAGCACCGCCGCTGGACCGGTTCAATCCAGCTACTGTTCAGCCCGTTTCTCTCCTTATTCGGCCTATATTTGAAGCCTTAGACCTTGTGAGTGAAAACCCTAATCCTTAATTAGGATTATGTGCACTTTAGACAAGTTTTAGGGGTTATTATGGTATTTTATGGGTTATTTAGTGTGGACTGTTTAGGGCTGATTTTTGTGGCTGTTTGATGGATTAGGGTGATGATTTAAATGTGGTTTGGTGGCCTAGAAAGGGCTGGTTGATGGCTGTCCAATGTGGACTTAGTTTGGGCTAAAATGTGGATTAAATGGGTACAATTCGTGGGCTGAGCATTGACTGTTTTGTGGTGATTTTAATGGCCTAATGTGATGATTTGGAAGTGGATTAGAGGCTAGGGTGGACTGATTAAGTGGCTGTCCGTTGGGGTTTTAATTGGACCTTGTACGGCTAATGCGTTGTTTGTTCGTGAATTGCCATGTGTGATTGGTTGGGCCATGTGGTGGCTGATTTGGGTGTGAATTATACTTGATTATGCAATGCCATGTTAAATGCTAGTGTGACCGAAAATTGAGGGGCATGGCGGGCCTTGAGTGTGCTCAATTATATTGATTAATCGTATGAATTCGGGTGCCAAATATGTGTTGTGGCTGTTTTGAATTCATTGACTCATTGGGCGCGCTAAGAGGTGAATTGAGCATGTCGTGGCATCATTTGAGCATGTGATCATCTAAATAGCTCTGAGGTATCGTTTACGCGGGGTTCAGATAATAATTGGTGGATTATGCTCGTGTGATCACCTAAACCCTGAGGCGTCATTTACGCAGGATAATGAACCCGTCCCGAGGCGTTTAACACCGGACGATGCTCGGATTACCAGAAAATGGCCAACCTGAGGCGTCCCATACGCGGGTTGTGTCATGAGCCTGATGCGTTTAACGCGGGCCGGAGATCGATCGAAAAGTGATAAACCTGATGCGTGTTATGCAGGTCGGACCTGATGTGTTTAACGTGGGTCAGTGGAAAATGGAAGGTTGGCACGTGTGCAAGTGTGCATTGAATTGTGCAAGCATAAGCATGACATTGGCAGGCGTACGAAGAGTGCATAAATGAGTGCAATCATGTGCTTGGCATGTGATCATGACCAATTGACATGTGTATATGCATTGCTGGGCATAGTATTATTATTATGTGCCTAACCTGTATGGTCATTATATACTTGATTTGGGGCCTGAGGGCCTAGGTCGTGTGATTGCTCAACTGTGTGTTTAGTTGATACTTGTCCGAGAGGTGTATGTTAGCCTAATTTCGGTTTAGGGAGCCTACTCGCTGAGATTTATTCTCATTGTTGTTTAAACCCTACTTTTCAGACCCCCGATCCTGAAGATGGTATATGCGCCACTTCGTTTTGGTATCCCATATCGCATAGAGCGATCGGTGACTGAGCACTCCGTAGGGAACGGGGAGTCCTATATTAGGCATTTCATTATAGTTTGGATCGACGAGGGCGGGCCACACTTCTAGGCCCATCCTTATCTAGCTTGGTGTTTCCGGGACCAGTTCGGTACGCATGGCTAGCCGGATCAGCAGGCCGCTGATGGAGAGGTCGTGAGCCCCACTGCCATGTCCGAGGAGGATTCCGGTGCCCATCCAGTCATTATCGAGATGGATATCGAGTCGGAGGGAGAGGAGCCGATGGACTGGGAGTCCGACAATGAGCCGGAGCCCATGGAGCAGGAGCTAGAGCCGGAGGGTGATTCCGGGGAGGAGTCAGTGGGAGCCGAGTCTGAGCAGGATTCGATGGATTCCGAGTATGAGTCAGCTGACGATTCGTCTGAGTCCTCAGGATCTGATTCGGACTGGGTGCCCTAGGTTTAGCCTTGACCATAGTTAGGTAGGGCCGACACTTTTTGGATAGGCGCTCTTCCTAGGTTTAGTAACCTGATTGCTGAGCCACATACCCTTTTTTGATGTTAGTGGCTATTGACCCATAGGTTGGTTGATGTATATTTTATCTGTAATGGATATTCTAAATCCCCGTTATTAATGCAAGTATGTATTTATGATGGTTGTGAGTAATTGTTATCCTTGGTCACGTTGTTTTAATTTGTACGGGTGTAATGTTGCTTCCGCATGTGCCTTGTTCTTTGTTTTGGATTTTGGGTCGACGACGTGTCCTGGGACGTCGCACTTGAATCGACCTCGGAGGGATGATCACGCGCTCGTAGGGTTCAGGGCGTGACATTAGCAGTGTATCAATTGCAAGGAAATGCAAGTGATTGGTGGAAAGCCACCAGGGGTCGAGTGTTCCCCACAGGTGTCGTTCAGACTTGAGCTGTATTTATGGAAGTCTTTAATGGTAAGTATTTTTCGGAAAGTGCTCGGGAGAGAAAGTTGGCTGAATTCATGAAACTCCGGTCGGGATAGATGTCTGTGGATCAGTATGAGGCAAAATTTTCTAGATTATCCAAGTTTTCCCTGAGAATGGTGGAAGATCCATAGGATAAGGCCCGAAGGTTTCAAGATGCGTTGAAACCGGACCTTCATAGTCGGATGGTATCTTTGAATTTAAGAGATTATAATGAGATTTATGAGCAGGTCTAGGCGATTGAGCGTGACTTAGTGGATAGAGTCGCTGCTTCTGGATCGAGATATGCTCCGGCTAGGGACAATCATAATTTCAGGAAGAGACCGATGTCGGGAAATCAGCGTTCATTCCTTCCGTTAAGAGGAACATCGGTAAGTTGAATCGCTTTCAGAATGGCCTGTGTCGTCCGTATGGATAAAGGCACAGTAATAGACCTTGCCTGAACAAAGGTGGAGCTTGTTTTGGATGTAGCGGAATGGGCCATCACATAAGAAATTGCCCCAACCTTAGGCAGACTTAGCTACCTGTATAGTTACAGCCGCCCCGGCAAGGAAATTAAATTGGAGCTGCCCCTTCAACTAATCAGAATAGGCCGGCAGCCCAAGGACGAGTATATGCAATGGCGAGAAAGGAAGCCAAGGATGCGCCAGGCATGGTCATAGATATGGTCTCTCTGTGATCATGCTGCGTATGCTTTATTTGATCCGGGGGCATTACATTCATTTATGTCTGAGCAATTCGTTAGATTGATTGAGATAGAACTGAGACCACTTGACGTTGTGCTGCATGTTTTCACTCCGTTGAATGATAAAGTGCTAATTTCGCTAGGATGTTCGGATTGCAAAATTGTGATTGGTGATGTAGAAGAAAGAATAGATTTGGCTATTCTACCTATGTTTGATTTCGACGTGGTTGTAGATATGGATTGGTTGACTAAGCAAAGGGCTGTAATGGATTGTAGTAACATGGTGCTTTAATTTAATCCAGTTGGACATCTTAGATTCAAATTTGTAGGAAATCGAGAAGAAACCTCGATCCCTTGGATTTCGTCACTGGAAATGACTAAGTTATTGGATGAAGGGTGCCAAGGATTTCTAGCGGCAGTAGTTGATTCGACAATTGAGGAACCCAGGCTAGAGGATATAGCTGTGGTGTGCAACTTTTCCGATGTCTTTCCTCAAAAACTACCGGAATTGCCATCAGAAAGAGAAATAGAGTTTGTGATCGAGTTAGCCCCTGGGACAGAGCCAATTTCGAAAGCACCCTATAGGATGTCACTGTCTGAGTTAAAAGAATTGAAAGTTCAGATGCAAGAATTGTTGGACAATGATTTTATTTGTCCAAGTACGTCTTCATGGGGAGCGCCAGTATTATTTGTAAGGAAGAAGGATGGGTTATTGAGATTATGTATCAATTATAGACAGTTGAATCAAGTGACTATCAAGAATAAATATTCCCTATCAAGGATAGATGATTTGTTTGATCAGTTACAAGGGTTTTGGTATTTTCTAAGATTAATTTAAGGACAGAATATCATCAATTGAGGATTAGGAAGGAGGACATACCGAAAACGGCATTCAGGACGAGATATGGGCATTATGAGTTTACAGTAATGCCGTTTGGGTTGACTAATGCCCCTGCTGCCTTTATGGACTTGATGAATCGTGTGTTTAAGGAATTCTTGGATCAGTTTGTTATAGTTTTTATAGACAATACATTGGTGTACTCGAAGAGCCCGGAGGAGCATGAGTTCCATCTGAGTAAAGTTTTACAGATTTTAAGAGAAAACTCACTGTATGCCAAGTTTAGTAAGTGCGAATTTTGGCTCAATCGAGTGGCATTTCTTGGATATGTGATATCGGGGGATGGAATTTCAGTGGATCCAGCAAAGATCAAAGCAGTGATGAAGTGGCCAAGACCGACGACGGTAACTGAGGTTCGAAGCTTCTTGGGTCTGGCCGGGTACTATAGACGTTTTGTGGAAGGATTTTCGGCTATAGCAATACCGCTAACACATCTGCTAAAGAAGGAAACAAAGTTTGAATGGACTGACAAGTGTAAAAGAAGCTTTCAAGAATTAAAGCATAGATTGACTATGGCACCAGTATTGATTATTTCGTTAGGATATGGAGGCTTTGAAATCTATAGTGATGCGTTGTTAAAAGGATTAGGATACATGCTGATGCAACATGGACAAGTGGTAGCATACGCGTCAAGGCAGTTGAGGCTGCATGAGTTGAATTACCCGACACATGATTTGGAATTAGCCATAATCATTTTCGCCCTTAAAATCTGAAGACATTACTTGTGTGGGGAAAGATTTTAGATTTATACGGATTATCAAAGCCTTAAGTATCTGTTTTCTCAGAAGGAGTTAGGGCCTGTTTGGTTCAGCTTTGGGAAGGGGCTTTGGGCCTCGAAAGCCCCTTCCCAAAATGCTGAACCGTTTGGTGTAGCATTTGGCCTAGCATTGGCCAAATGCTAGCATTCCACGAATGCTACTGTTCACTACTGTTCACTTTTTTTTTTTTTTGGGCTTGAAGTTGTCTTCTTCGGGCAGGCGACGGCGGCCGGCGAGGGAGAAGGGCCGGCGAGCCAGATCCGCCGCCGCCGCCGGTCGCCGGAGGCCAGGCGACCCTCGGCGGGGGTCGCCGGACCTCAGGCGACGGCCGCCTGGGGTCGCGCGACCCAGGCGGCCGTCGCCTGAGGTCGCGCGACCCAGGCGACGGCCGCCTGGGGTCGCGCGACCCCAGGCGGCCGTCGCCTGGGGTCGCGCGACCGTCGCCTGGGGTCGCGCGACCCCAGGCGGCCGTCGCCTGAGGTCCGGCGACCCCCGCCGAGGGTCGCCTGGCCTCCGGCGACCGCCGGCGGCGGCGGATCTGGCTCGCCGGGGGTCGCCTGACCTCGGGCTCCGGCGGCCAGCTCCGGCAATGGGTAAGTTTTGTTTTTTTTTAATAAATAAAATAATTCTCTAAGTCCATTTACAAAACAAATTCACCAAACACTATATTTTTGCCAAAGTAGCTTTACAAAATATTTTCACCAAACACCATCTACCTTTCCCCAATGGGCTTTCACCCAAAGGTATTTGCATTTCCCCAAGTAGCATTTTCAAAGTTGAACCAAACAGGCCCTTAAACATGAGACAACGTCATTGGATGGAATTACTAAAGGACTATGATTGTGATATTTTATATCGCCCCGAAAAGGCTAACCGGATAGCAGATGCGTTGAGTCGAAAGTCGAGCATCGCGCACATGTTGGTCAAAGAATGGACATTATTGGAAGGAGTAAGAGACTTGGAGTTTAAGTTCGAAATAGGCCAAGTCTTGAATTTGCTCACCACATTAAGAATTGAACCGGAAATTCAAACTAAGATCAAGGCCTTACAATCTACGAACCAAGAGATTCAAAAGATTCCAGAGATGGACGCTACTAAGAGAAAACCAAACTTCCAAGTATCCGAGGACGGGATCTTGAAGTTTCGTGGACGATTGTACGTGCTTGACGATGCCGAACTTAAAGAAGAAATTTTATCGGAAGCGCATCGTAGTAATTATAGTATCCATCTGGAGAGTACGAAAATATACCAGAGCTTGAGATAGTACTATTGGTGGAATAGCATGAAGGTGAACATAGCTAAGCACATAGTTAAGTGTTTGACCTGCTAGCAGGTAAAAGTGCAACATTGTAAGCTCGGAGGATTGTTACGACCTTTGGAAATCCCACAATGGAAATGGGAACATATTACTATGGATTGTGTAATGGGATTACCAAGGAGCCAAAGAGGCCATGATTCTATTTAGCTGATCATGGATAGATTGACAAAATCAACGCACTTTTTGACAGTGCGGAAGGACCTCGCAATGGAAAGATATGCTGAGCTGTACATGCAACATATAGTTCGTTTGCATGGGGTGCCAGTGACGATTACTTCAGATCGTGATCCTAGGTTTACTGCCAACTTTTGGAAAGGCCTGCAAACGGCATTAGGATCAAAACTGCAGTTTAGTACAGCTTATCATCCGTAAACAGATGGCTAGTCAGAGAGGACAATTCAGATTCTAGAAAATATGCTTTGGGCATGTATGTTGGATTTTCAAAGCAAGTGGGAGGAACAGTTACCCTTAGTAGAATTCGCATATAATAATAGCTTTCAACAGAGCATCGAGATGGTGCCATTTGAAGCGCTGTATGGCAGAGCATGTAGGACACCTATATGTTGGGACAAAGTTGGAGAAAGGAGTATAGCTGGGCCAGAATTTGTTCAACAGTCAGTTAAGGCGATTAAGATCATTCGTGAAAGGTTGAAAATAGCGCAAAGCCGTCAAAAAAGTTATGCAGACAGAAGGTAAAGACCTTTGAAATTTCAAGTAAGGGATCACGTATTCCTCAAGGTATCGCCCATGAAAGGATTGTCCCGATTTGGTAAGAAAGGGAAATTAAGTCCACGGTTTGTGGGACCTTTTGAGGTGTTAGAAAAGATTAGAGATTTAGCGTGTCGACTTGCCTTGCCGCCAAACCTATCCCAGGTGCATAATGTATTCCATGTATCGATGTTGAGAAAGTATGAACCGAACCCAGCATATGTATTGAATTATGAGAAGATAGAAGTGGATGATGGAGTATCATACGTAGAAAGCCCGGTACGAATCGAAGATAAAAAGGAACAAGTCTTAAGGAACAAGATGATCCTGCTAGTCAAGGTGATTTTGGGAACATCACGGGACCGAATGCGCTACTTGGGAAAGCGAGGAGCTAATGAGACATCATTACCCCCAGTTGTTTGAGTAATTTGGTTTTGATTGTAAATTTCAAGGATGAAATTTTTATAAGAGGAAAAGAGTTGTGACATTCCAAATTTTGACCCACTTGGTATTTATGAAAAGCATAATTTTAATAACGCACTTGTACTAAATCTCGCCCAAACTTGACCACTCTTGGGACGCTAACCAGTGGGGAAAGGCTAATTAGGGATCTAGATTCGCGCGATCATAGAACCTGACCATGGACTAACTTTCAACCATAAGGATTGTTGAGATGATATTTTGGGCTAATATAGATCGATATAAGGATGGTCATGGATTGATTTGCGAATGCCATATAATTGGATCACGGGTGATTTCGCCTCGTCAGAATACGAAATTTGCGAACGATCTCAAAACTATTCCAAACGATTGCGTTCTTTAAAACTAGTGATTGATCCTTGCAATTATATAACAATCAAGGTCGCCATGGCTCAAGTGAACTTAAACATTGCTTGATTTAGTATCGACCACGGGTCGAATATATGAATTTTCCCGAAAGCCGCCCGTTAGTTTGAGATACGCTCAAGTTGCGTTATTTAGAATTAGTCATTAATTAGAGACCAAGTTTGGATATCGAAAATTTTGAAGTCATGACGGACTAATTGGACGATGTCGTTATTAACGTGGTCAACTTCAGTTTTGTTCGGATTCATCAGAAAACTGAAATTTTGACAGGAAGTGAAAAATAACCATTTTGCCCCTGGAATTTTGTGAAGACCAAATGTGATATGAGAAGGGCATTTTGGTCATTTCATACTAACTTTAGAGATAAAAAATTTTGGATGATTTTGCCCCTGCACTTTTTTTGAAATTTCAATTTTACCCATGGATATTTTGATAGGAATCGATCTAGGCCATCGATTTTAAGATAAGATCGAATCGTGGCCGTCGATTCGAAATTAGAGAGAGAGGTAGGATGGTAATTTTCCGGGGGTAGGCTAGACTAGGCTTTTCTTTTCTTTTTCTTTCATTTTCTCTCTCTCTCTCCTCTCATTTCTCACGCTCAACTCTCCCTCTCTCTCTCTTCTGGTCGAGAACTCCCTCTCCTCCTCTCCCTCACGTGAATTGGCCAACCAGCCAGCCAATTGCCATCCGTTCGTGACCGGTCCGTCGAACCGTTGCTCGCGCTTTTGCTGTGTCACACCACCCCCGCCACCGCCGTATCTCTCCCACGTTTTCCATCGTGAAACACCCTCACCAGCCCCCATCTCAGCCCAGCACAGCCGAGAAAGCCAGCAGCCCATCGCCGTCACTCGTAGCCGCCAGTGAATCGCTGATACCCCTCATCGTGTGACGCCGCCGCCACCGCTGTTTCTCCTTTGTACAGCCACCTGGTAGTGCTCAAATCTTGCTTGGAATCACAAGTAAGTGATATCCTAACCCTTGCCTAGGATAACAGGTAATTTCGGGTTAGTTCGGGCCCGTTTTAGCGAGTTTTAGGGGTTATTCGTGGAGAAATGGTTGGACTGATTTGGCTGAGTGCTTTGGATGAAATTGTGATAGTTTTTGAGGTGGAATTGAGGTTAGAATTGATTAATTAGGTAATCGGAATGATTACGGATGATTATCGTGATTTATTGCGTGAAAAACGGGCCTAAATGTGCTATTATAGTGATTTTTCTGTGGTGGTTGAGTTGATGTGCATATTGTGGCTGAATTGGTGCATGTTTATGTTCAAAATGTGGCGCGTGCTGGATGGGGGTTGTCGGTAGTAGTACGACGCCCTTGAGTGGTGTAATTTGGCTTAAAATGCAAAAATTTGTGTTAAATTGTGTGCGTGCGAATTGAATTGGTAAAATTGTGGGTTAGCATGGCTCATGGATAGCCTGTATATGTTGGATAACGTGTGCAAATTGATCGTATAAAATTGGCATGAGATTGGATGCCGATGTGTTGCATGGCCATTAAATACCCTGAGGCGTTTTTACGCGGGGTCCATATAATAAATGGAAAATGCGTGCACGTGTGACAACATAATCCCTGATGCGTTTTACACGGGGAATTGAACCTGTCCTGAGGTGTGTTACACGAGACGATACCCGGATATATCGGAAGACCGCTAACCTGATGCGTTTTACGCAGGTTGTACCGTAAAAAGGAGATGGTATTGCATCTGAGGCATGTTACGCGAGCTAGAGACACTGAGCCTAAGGCATTTTGATGTGGGCTATAGAAGTGTTGTTCAATCTTATGCGTGTTACGCGGGTTGTGTTATAAAAAGGGAGATGGTGTTGCGCATGAGGCGTGTTCGTTTACATAGGCTAGAGACACTGAGCTTGAGGCATTTTGATGCGGGCTTTAGAAGTGTTGTTGGACCTGAGGTGTGTTTACGCAGGTCAGAAATGAATTGGATGCGTGTGCTCGAGTGAAATGGGAATTGTATGATGTTGTATTTGTTATGAGAATGTGGGCATGAATATGGTTTGATTGGTATTATTGAGTGTGACATGGTGTCGGTTTCTGGTAATAATGCTTGAATTCGCATGTAAGATTTTGTGCATATCAAGGTGAGACATTTGTGCCTGCTATTGTTCTGGCTTGATAGTTGTGTGATTTATGTGCTCAAACATGCCCAGAGATACGTGTTAACCTAGGTTGGATTTAGGGTGTTGCTTACTGAGAAGTGTTCTCACAGTTTTATTTAAAACCATTTAGCCGATCGAAGTTCTAACGAAGTCAGGAAACAAGGACAATTCGATTAAGATCAATGCTGAGTCCAAGTCTTCCGAGGAAAGACTGGTATCAACGAGACTGATTCTGAGTGGACCCCCTCTAGGGCGAATAGGGGTTAGTTAGAAGTTAGGGGTTAGACAGTTTTGAGAGGCGCCCCTTTTTGGTGGGAGTATTAGTCTACCCGATGCCGCTAGTCCCTTTTTGATATCGACGGTTGTTGGTGCAGAGGTTGCTGGTTGTGATAGATTATAATGGATATTGTATATATTGCGGTGTAATATAGTGCTTGGTGGTTTGGTGATTTGTCTCTCCTTATTACCCCATGATTATATTGTCAGGGTTTATGTTTTCGTTTCTGCCTTGTTTGACTCTGATATGTTAATTTGGGTCGGCGACGTTTCCTGGGATGTTGCACTAATTCGACCGAGCTTGGGGTGTCGCGCACTTGTCGGGATTCAGGGCGTGACATATCTCAAGAAAAGAAACCAGAAGAAATTCTTGAGACTACTCAAACTAATGCACCTGATCTGTTTAGCTTGCTAAAGGAGATAAAGGACAATCAGATTGCCTTGAAGGATGAAATGAAAGCTTTGAATACAAATCTACAGGGACAAATGCAAAGCTTTAAGGAAGAAGTTGGGAACAACTTGGCTGTCTTTGATAACGTCTTTGAGCAACACTTACACAAAGTCGATGAAATTGTCCACAAACTGCAATGCTATGATCTTGTTCGCATCCCATTTGATCCATCTGCAAACAATCCTTCATCCTAAAAATGAATTTCATCTTCACAATTTCAGTGTGTTTTCTTGGTTTGCTGTGGATTGATATTTTGGGATTGAAAGTATCTGTAATAATATTTTGCTATTTCAGTATGGTTTTCCTTTTATATTCATGTCAGTTGTGTCTTTCTTATACTTTTGTGAGGCTGACAAAAAGAGGGAGAACTATGCAAGCATAATGCAGATATATACAGAGATGTTACATATATGCAGAGATGTTGTAGATTAAGAAATGTTATGTAGATATATTTATTAAGAAATATTATGCAGTCACTAATATTATTAACTGCAAATGAGACTATGTTTCTAACATCTTAATTTTGTAGGAAACGCTGAAGTACAGTCAGTATGTGTTTACTTCAATTCTTATATTCAGACTGATATTTATGTTTTACAAGTCTATAAGAAATTACTTATACTTATTCGCAAATCTTTACTAAAATTTCTTATAGAAGTAGTCCTACACTTAATTGATGATATTCAAGTTTAGACTACATAAACTTGCTTGCTTATACTCAGTTATTGAGCCTTAGGTTGTAGCAAGCAATCATTTACAAAATCTTTCCAAATTCAATTCTCTTATTATCTGCATGGAAGGTTTTGTCACCATAAAAGGGTGAGATTGTTGAGAAAACAACTTATTATATTTTGAAGTTGACAAAATTGTCCATGGTCTATATCAATCTTGATTATTGAAAGAGTTATTTGTATTTCAAGTTGAAAAAGAACTTTAATATGATTAGTGAAAAGATTCTAATTGACTTGAGGAACCTATGTGGAGCATTTATAATATTCAATATGCCAAGGTGTTAAATCTACACTATCTACATCAATATTGTATTCAAAGTGTCTAGAGAAGAACAGTTGAATATATCCAGGAAGCCAGATATATCTATCGCATGGATATGAATAGCATACTGCGTAGACACAAACAGCACACTACATGGATATGAATAGAGAACTGCATGGATACAGGCAGCGTATTGACTATTGAGTGATTGACTATTGAGTGAATATCAGCATTGTATACGTTGAATATTAGCAGAGTTCTGGAAAGCTAGATATTAGCGATAACTGTGAATGTGAGCAGAGCATTCATACAACCTACAACAACTTTTATCATGAACTTCAAGATTACTTTTTAAGATATCTTATCCCTTGACAACTAGTGATATAGTATGAGTTCCTATTTAGAATATATTGATTGACCATCAGTGTGACACCCTTGATTAACTCACTAAGGTATTGTCCGCTTTGGCCTATCCCATTCTGAGCCTCATAGTTTAATCCTTTTGCTTGTGACATCCCTGGATTAACTCACTAAGATATTGTCCGCTTTGACCCCTCCCATACCAAGCCTCACGATTTTGTCCTTTGGTGCTCAGGTGGGAGCCTTAGATTAACTCACTTGTACGCCAAAAGACAAAACTGTGAGGCTCCGTATGGGACAAGCCAAATGGACAATACCTCAGTAAGTTAGTTTATGGATATCATAATATGATATCAAAGCGGGACCCCCTCCGGTAGGTATGTTGTTCGTGGACCAACCAAGCAGAATCTGGTGGGTTTATAATGACCCGGTTCGACAAGGGCGTGAAATGGTTGCTAGGCCAAAGGGCCAAGACAAGAAGTGGCTCCTAGCAGTCTTCTAGGATGGTAAAGGGGGTAGGAATGAACCGAACTGTGCAATGAATAGGGGGAGAGCGCTTTTGAGATATATATGTGAAAATTAGAATTAACTCACGGAGGCACCTTTTAACGTAACAGCAATACTTAGCTTTGGAACTCCAAAGTTAAGCATGCTCAAGTGAGAGCACTCTCAGGATAGGTAACCTCCTGGGAAGGTGCCGATTTGTACGCCAAATGACAAAACTATGAGGTTTGATACGGGACAAGCCAAAGCGAACAATACCTCAATGAATTAATACAGGGCATCACAATCAGTCTAAAGATTATCTTTGCATTTTAAATTAAAAGTGCGAGATATCTTGATTGATTGATTGACAATCATCCTGAAGGCAAGATACATTCTGTAGATTAGCCACTCTATTTTTGGAAATCAAGATTTGATTGAATGGGCGACCAAATCTATGGGGATTCCGATTGATCGACATCAATGGCTACCTAATCTTCTCAGCAATTGTCCAACGGCTAGATGGAAGATTGATCCTCTTAAAGATTGTCTACCGGGAAGTTTGGATACTGAAGAGTATTGAAGACCAAGGCATCGAAGAGAAAGATAGATCGAGAATTCAAAATTCCATTTTTCGAAAGAGTTGCGCATTCTTTTGATTGTCTTCTGAGCACTTCAAATTTGTAATCTTTGATAAGTGTTGGTAGTGTGAAAGTTTGTGCTTAGGTGTGAGATAGTGAGTTCTATCTGCATGGATATAAGCAGCATCTATGTCAAGAAGAAGTGCTTAAATATAAGTAGCACTTACAATTGTAACTTCTCAACAATTGGTTAGTGGAAATCAGCCAGTAGGCTATTAGCTGGGAGAGTGAAGGTAGGCTTGAACTAAGCTGAACCATTATAATTTCTAAGTGTATTGTTCTCTATCCCTGATGAAATTCATTACTGCACTCCTAGATATTATCAAAACCTGCTCTTAATAACACTCTATTTTTCACTATCACATTCATATTCATCTGACACTTTTAATTCCGCATTTATTTATCAAGTTCTTTAAAATCACCTATTCAATCCTCTAGGTGATAGTTCTGGCCGCTTCACAAAGCAGTGAATATGACATGTTACCTAGTTAATCAATCTCCATCATTTGCTATTAAGTGAAAGACTCCTGAGAAAGTATGGTCGGGGAAACCTGTTGATAACTCCGGATTATGAATATTTGGATGTCTTGCGTATGCTCATACCATTAATGATAAGCTTGTGCTTAGTGCGAAGATATGCGTAATTCTAGATTATGTATATGGGGTGAAAGTTTATCGACTATAGTGTATTGATCACAAATCACCCGATTTTCTAATTAGTAAAGGCATAATCTTCGATGAGATTACTATGCTTCAACAAAGGAGTCCTGAAACAAAACTAGCAGAGCAATCGGATTATGGTATCAGAGCGAGGTGGAGCCTTAAGAGACCTTAGAGGTAATAGAGAAAGAGACTATAGATGAGACCGCGGTTCCTAAGATAGTGATGGTAAACAACCATCAGAGCCGCAACACAATGTAGCCATGGGAAAATGGAGAAGGCAAATAAAACCACCGGTACATTATGGTTATATTGATATTGCCTATGCACTAACTATAGGTGATGAGATGGAATAGATGAGCTTTCGTCTTAATTTGAAATAGATGAGCTTTCGTCTTACTCTGAAGCGATGGCTAGTACTGAGTCATCACATTAGCTAAAGGCTTTAAGTGAAGAGATAGAATCACTCCATCGAAATTAGACATAGAAGCTGATCAAAATACGCAAAAGCTAAAAAATTATCGGGTGCAAATGGGTTAGCAAATTTTCCCTCCAGTAGGTGCAATTCGAGGTAACTTGCGATTGGACAATCCAATAAGGGTGGGGAGTGGCACTGGGACCATACGACTTGAACATTATGCGGCCTCTAAGGAGGTGGCGCCGGGGTTATAAATGCCTGATCATTGTGCGGCTTCTGAAAGGAAGTGGCGCCGGGACAATAATACATGAACATTGAGCGGCTTCTGACTGAAGTGGCGCTAGGGCAAAAGACTGATCATTGTGCGGCCTCTAGGTAAAAGTGGCGCCGAGGTGTATACCACCTAATCATTAAGCGACTTCTGAATAGAAATGGCACCGGGGTGAAGGACCTGATCATTGAGCGGCTCCTTGTAGGCTTCTAGGATGGCTAAAAAATTAGAGTCACTGAGTTGTGCACCGAATTGTGGAAAACGATTCTGAAAACCAAGCGAAAATGAAGACCTTGAGTGATAAGGTGCGCAGAAGTTGGGGTAGTTAGCCAGGAAACACCCCGCGCATGTGATTGTGTGCTTGTATACTTAATTGGTTGGTAAATAGGCCTTTGGTTGATAATCTTTTGATCACTGACCTATTATTGCATTGTAGAAAGCCTTCGTAGAATACCAACGGTAGTATGAATGCTCAGGACCCGGCCACGACCTCGAAAGGAAAGTCAAAGCAAGATCCCCGAATAGATGAAATTTTGTAGGCTCTTACGACTGTTGGAGATTTACTAGGACAACAAGTTCAGCAACGGCTGCCTAATGCTGAGAATGCAGCGGCAAACGGAAATGGGAATGGTGATCATACGATGCACGGGTTAGTCGAGCAATTTCTGAAGCTGTGATCCCCGAAGTTTGTTAGGACAGGAGATCCCGAAGAAGTGGAATCCTGGATAGACGAGCTACAAAAGATATTTGAATTGCACCCACCCATCAGTGGCCGCATTGGTTTGCGCTCAGTTCCTTTCAAGAGAGGTCCTGGGTTCAAACTCGCCCATCGGTGATTTAAGTGGGGGGAGTCATGGCGGTGGGATGCTGCGCTAGCCCCTCTCGAGGACTAGTCGGGCATCACTGCTGGTTTGAGCCCTAGCTCGTCGGCCGCGCGGACACCTTGATTATAAAAAAAAAAAAAAAAAGATATTTGAATTGTTAAGATGTTTTGAAGAAGAGAAGGTGACCTTGGCGATATACTAGTTGTAGGATAATGCCAATCATTGGTGGAAGGCGACGAAGGAACTCGTATTTCTAGAAAATAGTGCTGTCACTTGGAATGCCTTTGTCGAGGCATTCAACGAAAAGTATTTTTCTGAGTGTGCTCGAGATAGAAAGGTGAAGGAATTTCTACAACTCCAACAGGACAATATGACGGTAGATCAATACGAGGCGAAATTTGCTCAACTATCAAGGTACGTCCCTAAACTTATTGAAGATCGAGTGGATAGAGCAAAGCGATTCCGGGATGGTTTAAAACCTGATATTCGGAGTTAGTTGGTACAATTGAACCTGAAAGATTATAATGAGTTATATGAACAAGCTCAACTGATCGAGAAGGATTTACTAGAAAGGACGACTCTAGCAAAGTCACCTTATTTTGCTCCTCGAGCAAATCAACACTCGGGTAAGAGACCTCTGGCAGGAGGAAAGCGCCCCATCATTTCGAATAAGAACCAAAATCTTCCAAAGGTAACTACTAATGCCTATTCTAATTGCAGGAGGTGACATGGTGATGCTCCGTGCCCACTTTGCATGAGAGCATGCTTCGGGTGTGGCCAATAAGGTCACATGGTCAAAGACTGTCCACAACGGCGACAGGGAATGCCTTCACAACAAAGGCAGGCGACGGCATCAACTGGAGTTCAGCCTCGTGATAACCATGGCAATCGTCCTCTAGCTCAACGACGAATATATGCACTTACGCAAGAAGATGCTGAGAACTCCAAAGCAATGATTACAGGTACAGTTTTCCTTAACAACCGTGCTGCATATGCATTATTCGATACTGGAGCTACACATTCGTTTGTATCTAGGAAATTTGTGCGCCTAGCCAAATTTGAGATGAAACCATTAGAAAATGCACTTAGCATTTCTACTCCTATGAAAGATAAAGTGCAGACTACCCTAGGATGCCAAGGATGTAAGATTATTATAGGTGAAATGGCGGATATTATAAATCTAGCGGTACTGGCCATATATGATTTTGATGTTATCATAGGTATAGACTGGCTCAGTAAATAGCAAGCTAATATAGACTGTTATAGCAAGGTGATTCAGTTTCATCCACCCGATTGTCCCTGTTATACATTTGTGGAAAATGGAGGAGTACCTTCTACTCCTCTGATTTTTGCTTTAGAAGCAACCCGACCGTTGCAAAAAGGTTGTCACGGGTACTTGGCAACAATAGAAAATAAATCAAAGGAAGACGAGCCAGAGTTGGAAGATATACCGGTGGTATAAGAATTTCCAGATGTTTTTCCAAAGGAATTACCAGGACTACCTCTAGAACGAGAAGTAGAATTTGCTATTGAAGTAGTCCATGGAACAGAGCCTATTTCCAAAACTCCCTACAAGATGGCTTTGACTGAGTTGAAAGAACTTAAAGTACAACTGTAAGAGTTACTCGACAAGGGATTTATTTGACCAAGTGCATCTCCCTGGGGTGCACCAATATTGTTCGTAAAGAAGAAAGATCGATCGCTACGACTCTATATCGACTATCGGCAGTTAAATAGGGTTATTATCAAAAATAAGTACCCATTACCGAGAATCGATGATTTATATGATCAACTTCAAGGAGCAGCTGTGTTTTCTAAAATCAACTTGAGGTTGGGATACCATCAACTAAGGATCAAGAAAGAAGATATTCTAAAAACAGCGTTCAGAGCCCGATATGGCCATTATGAATTCACCGTTATGCCATTCGGCTTGACGAATGCGCCAGTTGCTTTTATGGACCTGATGAACCGAGTGTTCAAGTAATATTTGGATCGTTTCATCATAGTCTTTATTGACAATATCCCAGTATACTTGAAGAATTCGGCTAAGCATGAACAACATCTAAGATTCATGCTTCAGACACTTAGGGAACACACACTTTATGCAAAATTCAGCAAGTGTGAATTCTGGCTATCTCGCGTGGTATTTCTAGGCCACATAATCTTGGGAGAAGGCATATCAGTGGATTCATCCAAAATAGAAGCAATAATTAACTTGCCAAGACTAACGACCGTCACAAAAGTTTGAAGTCTCTTGGGTTTGGCAGGTTACTACAGAAGATTCGTGGAATGATTCTCTAGCATCGTTATTCCTTTAACGTGATTGCTAAAGAAAGAAACGAAATTCGAATGGACTGATAAGTGTGAGCGGAGTTTTCAAGAATTGAAACAAAGGCTAACGACTGCTCCTGTTCTAACTATACCTAAAGGACCAGGAGGATTTAAAATATACAGCGACGTCTCTCACAAAAGGCTAGGCTATGTATTGATGTGGGATAGCAAAGTGGTGGCTTATGCCTCGAGACAATTGAGGCCATATGAATTGAATTATCCAACTCATGATTTGGAACTTGCTGCGATTGTGTTTGCCTTAAAAATTTGGCGGCACTACTTATATGGGGAGCAATTTGTCATCTATATGGATCATCAAAGTTTGAAATATCTATACTCCTAGAAGAAGCTGAATATGAGGCAAAGACGTTGGATGGAACTTTTCAAGGACTACGACCGTGAAATATTGTACCATCCTGGCAAAGAAAATAAGGTTGCCGACGTTCTTAGTCGAAAATTGGCCATTACTCAATTAGTGGTCAAAGAATGGGCATTGCTTGAAGAAGCTCAGGATTTGGACTTCAAACTTGAAGTTGGCCGACATCAAAGTCTATTAGTTGCTCTTAGCATTGCACGAGAAATTATATTGAAAGTCGAGGCAGTACAACAGACAAACCCTGAGATGCAAAAGATTCGGAAAGGACTCTCTGAAAAGAAGAAAACCAATTTCTATATAACTGATAACGAAGTCTTGAAGTTCAATGGACGCCTATGCGTGCCTAAAGATGAGTAACTTAAAGAAGAAATCTTGACGGAAGCCCATAAGAGCACTTATGGTATTCATCCAGGTAGTACCAAAATGTACTAGAATTTGCGACAACATTTCTGGTGAAATGGCATGAAGACAGACATAGCCAAACATGTTGCGAAATGTTTAACATGTCAGCAAATCAAGGTTCAACATTGCAAACCTGGAGGATTATTGCAACCGTTGAAAATTCCTGAATGGAAGTGGGAACATATCACGATGGACTTTGTAATTGGATTACCGAGAAGTCAAAGAGGAAACAATTCAATATGGGTAATTATCGATCGACTAATGAAATCAGCCCATTTTCTTCCGGTAAGAAAGGATCTTCCATTGGAAGGTTATGCCAAGTTATATGTTCGTCATATTGTACGACTACATGGAGTCCCAGTAACAATCACATTCGCTCAAGACCCGAACTTTACGGCAACTTTCTGGCGGAGTCTCCAAATTGCTATAGGAACGAAGTTACAATACAACACTGATTATCATCCGCAGACGGATGGCCAAACGGAAAGGACCATCCAAACTCTTGAGGATATGTTACGAGCATGTGTCGTTGATTTCAGGGGGAGTTGGGATGAGCATTTACATATTATAGAATTTGCATACAACACTTACCAACAGCATCAAAATGGCACCATTCGAAGCATTACACGATCAAGCTTGCAGAACTCCAGTATGTTAGGACGAGGTCAGGGAAAAGAAGGTCACGGGTCTATAGCTAGTCCAACTCACCCACAAGGTTGTGCAAGTGATTAGAGATAAGTTGAGAACTGTCTAAAGCCGACAGAAAAGTTATGTTAACAAACGTAGGAAGCCTCTAGAATTCCAAGTAAGTGACCACGTGTTTCTTAAAGTATCACTCATGAGGGATGTGTCGCATTTTGGGAAGAAAGGTAAACTTAGTCCTAGATACGTAGGACCTTTTGAAATTTTAGAAAGAATAGGAAAACTTACTCAGGTGTATAACGTGTTTCATGTATCCATATTGAGAAAGTATGAGCTCGATTCGGCACACGTGCTGAATTTCGTCGAGGTCGAATTAGACAGCAGAGTGTCCTATGTTGAGGAGCCTGTGCGGATCGTGGATTGTAAAGAGCTAGTGTTGAGAAATAAAACTGTTCCCGTAGTAAAGGTTCTATGGTGACACCATGGCATAGAAGAAGCCACCTGGGAAGGTGAGAAAATCATGAAGCGTCAGTATCCCCATTTATTCGAGGAAGTAGGTACGCGTTTAAATTTCGAGGACGAAATTTTATTAGAGAGGGAGAATTGTGAAATTCCCGAATTCGGGCCTAGGAAGCTGAAGGTATGTGGTAAAAGAATAAGCAGGTAAATCGAGCTGAGGGTCAGTAATAGAATAGACAATATCATCGAAAGAGTGTACTGAGAGTTGGTCATAGTTCGATCGAAAGATTGTCCATGAATGGACCTAGGGATCGATAGTGGAATGACTCCCTGATTTCGCAAAATGATCAGAGTAATATGACCATGGAGTGACCCTTCGACATAAGAGCCGTTAGTGGGACGGTCCGGAATAGCTATGGATCAATCCAATGTCAACATGTGTCGGTTGCGGATGATACCACACGGCATACATTGGCCACAGATGACCATGAGTGAATTCCGGGGTACTGAATTCCACAAGGCCACATGACAACTGAGGGTCTACCATGGATCAGTGATACTCGAACGTGAACCGATCGTGAATCGACCACGAATCATTGCGCCAAGTCAGGTAGGCCATGGACGAGCCATGTGTCAGGCTACGAGCCCAATGCCTTGGCCGCGAACTAGGCTATGTACTAGTCGCGCCGGCCAAGCCTCGTGCCCGGACATGACCAGCCATCGTGCCCGTCAGCTAGGCCATAGATCGACTATGTGCCCCGGCAGTGTGCCAGTCATTGTGCTTGACGCTTATGCCAGACAATATGCCCGTAAGATCCATTTCCAACCTAGTCCTGTGCCTAAGAAATATAGCCATGAGCCGTGCATTGTACCATTCATGAGCCAATGTGCATGTTTGGCCGTGAACCGATTCCTCGCTATTGCAGCTGACGTAGTGCTCGGCACGTTGCTCATGCAGCCAGTGTGGTGCTCCGCACGTCGCCCGTGTAGCCCGGTGCAACGCCCATGTGGCCCGACTACGTGCCCGTGTGGCCCAATCACGTGCCCGTATAGCTCGGCAATGCGACAAGCCCCGCACCTAGTCGGACCCGGCCACGCGCCCAACCAGCCGGTTAGCTTAGGTTTATTCCATTTAACTTGGACCTTGGTTTGGTTGTGTTAGGTGATATCTGAGGACATTCTCGCATCAAACCTTGGGTTGAATTGGTATACCAAACGTGAAAAACCCTCGAAAAACTAGTAGAACAGTATGATGCGGGGTTACGAATTAAGGAATAATTAGTTAGTTTTGTATAAACCGATTGGCCCGAGTAGTTTGTGAGGGAAACCAACATGTTCAAGCGGTCTAGCCAAGCCTCATGGTTCAGCTAGAGAGAAGAACCAAATAGTTGACCAAATCAAATGCCCATTGAAAGCCATTTGAGGCCACCATTGTTGGACTTGCTTAGATGTCCCCTCCTTTATTGTTGAAGTGTTCAGCCTTATTAAAGCCACAAGGTGACTCATGGTCATCAATAATGCACATAAAACAAAGGGGCATTCGGCCAAGGGAAGAGGGAACCGAGAGGGAGTCGGCCAAGAGAGAGAGAGAGAGAGAGAGAGAGAGAGAGAGAGAGAGAGAGAGAGAGAGAGAGAGAGAGAGAGAGAGAGAGAGAGAGAGAGAGAGATAAGTTCACATTTAAATCTCTTCATGGCCCTTCATCATGACTTTTGGCTATAGTGGATTAATGCCATTAAGGCTTCCTTAACTTTAGAGGCATGCAATAATGGCTTGGCTTCTCCTCTAAGCTTGGCTTGTACATAAAATGGAGAAGCCCTCACGTGAGGAAGCCTCTATCTCACACCCACATCACACACACCATCCAACCTTCTTCTTCCTCCCTGCTTGTTCGGCCACTAGAGAACTCAAACCCGAGACCCCGTTTTTCCCGAGCTCAAGCCTATTTCCCTTGCTCAAGCCGCAAGCCACTTGTTTTCTTTAGACTCTCATGTTCTAGTGTTACATTGAGTAAGTGAGTTCCCTAATATCGGGAAAGGATGTTGCGATCGTTGTAACATGGTTTGTTTAGGCCGTTTCTTGATTTCTTAGTCAATATAGCTCGTTCTTTCTTTGACAAGTGATGCTCACTTGTGACTATTATGTTTGATGTTCTTTTGTTGTTCGTAGTATAAACTTTGCTAATGATTTGCTATCGATGCAAGTACGGTAAGAGCCAACTTATGTGAACGGCGATTGTCTCATCCTCTCTTGATATTAGTGTTTTCATTTATTGAGTCTCCCTGACTCATCCCTCGTTGTTTTCTCTTTTCAGGTCCATAAAGATGGCGTCTCTCCCACCCCGATTCGGTAACCCCATCAAGATGAGAGCGGAATTGCTCACGGTTATTGATGCTCGTGAAGGTCGCGCCTATTGTAGGATCACCACATACGTGATGGTGGATGAGGGTCGAGAGGAATTGGTCTCTCATACATACGTAGCATGGTACCGATTGGCTAACAAAGATTGGGTTGGACCCCTATGCGGATTCAATGGTCCATTCAACGGCATGGGCGGGCCGGCTCCGGGGCAAGCTGCGGATGGGTGTGAGATGGCCAAATGGACGGGGAACGGGAGGACCAAGGAGCGAGGAGTAAGAAGCGAGAAGTCGTAGTGGAGTTAAGGACCCAAGCCAAAATTTTATTTGTTCAATAGTTGGCTTGTTAAGAATCGCCCATAAAATGGGCATGTAAAATATATATGTGTGCGGTTTGCATGGACCCAAGAGTAAGGCTTGTGAAAATAAGCACGTATCATGTAAATACAATATGCAAAGTTTGATTATGTTGATATTGTGATGTTCCATTTATATTTGCTTCCGCGTGCACATTGATTAAAATGAACGGGACACACTAGTTTATTTCCATGAGTCATGGTTCCGTTCGGATCATGTTCGATCATTAAGTATCGATCGTGATTTCGGATCGGCACGTGACATTGTTGCTTGTTTGTGCTTGCACCAGCACATGTTTGTGTAGCTGATGCAAAGCACAAAATTGCACCAACGCTTGTTTTTACCTGTGCTTGGCACTGAAATAATCACTTTTTAATAACTATTGACACTGAAGTAATCACTTTTTAACAACGATTGGCACTAAAATGATCACTTTTAAAAAAATTGTCACTCAAACAATCACAATTTACCACTTTTAAACGACTTCATTTATGGGCTATATGCTGACTAGACACGCCGGCGAGCCACGTAGGACTGAGAAATTAATAAAATATAATCACGTCTGATTTTCGGTAATCAAGATCGGAGTTAGCACTTAAGTGATTGTTTTTTTGAAAAAGTGACACTTAAGTGATCCGAAAAAAACTTTTGACACTAAAGTGAGCGCCGTACATAACTTTTGACACTCTTACTGTCCTTCTTTCTCACCTTTGGTTAGGTTATGTTTGATTTATATCTTCACGACAGAAATTTTATGGTGAGACTTGCCTATCAATCTGTGTTGTCTCGGTAGCCAATGAAAAGACATGAAGGATAAGATGTGCTTTCAATGCTGTATGCTATGTTAGGTCAATTCATGTCCTTTTAACTTTCTTTTCATAATTATCCTCATTTCAACATATTAGGAATGAAATTGTTTGAGATGATATCAGCGCATAAGTCCATATTTCGAGTATCAAGGATACTCATCCTTATTACTGTTACCACTCGTGTCAACCTCGCCTTGTGAATAATGCTCACTTTTTCTTTTTGCCCTCTTGGTCCATATGTTCACAGCCTCAAGCACGAGCTGGTTTCAATTTCAATCCAATCAACACCAGTCAAGTCAAAGTCAATCTTTTAGAGGATCATTGCACCTGCAAAAGGGATGGAACTTGGCCCTTTAAAAGCAAGAATGGTGGGTGATTAGGCCCTGTAGATCCGGACGCCAAAGTAAGCATTAAATTACCTAAAGGTGCAGTATGAGCCAAGACTTGAATTCAAAATGAGCAAGAGAATCATTGTTTTCATAATCAGACCGGACCAACGGTTCAACTGGGGATCACTTCAATTTTCAGCCAACTCATTTTCCCTCGATTTGGGCCAATTCGACCGATTTTTGGGGCACAATCCACTATCGATTAGTATAATAAAACGGTCATTCACGATAAAGTAAAACCGAGTCGTCCAAGATTGTGTATTCACATTTTAAGGTGTAATCATATTGTGTCAAGAGCCTAATCAATGGTTTAAAGTTAGACCTAAACATTCTCTCAAAATGTCATGTTTCGTGCAAAATATCTCAATGGAAAGACAAAAGTGAGAGAATCCATGCCGCTTTCGTGCTTGCTTCGCTGGGCTCCACATGCGAAACCAAAAAGGCTGCCAGAAAGAAGAATCAAAAGAAAACCAGAAAATGACAATTTAAATGTTCAGAGTTCACACTGATTTGAACTTAGAGGAGTCAAACGTCAAAATTTCTCTTCCGGCCAGGTTGAGTTGCTCTCAAGATGTCTCTACACACGAGACTGGTGATATGGGACTTGAACGAAAAATACTGCGCCATATATCTTTGTGGCATATTTACTAATGTGTAAATCATTGAAACATGAATTGTTAAGATTGCTTGTATCTTCTTTTCTAGGAAAAATTAGATGTTCGATCATTTCCCCCTCTTTCCTGCAAGGTAAAGAAAGGGGAAAAATAGGTAATTCTATGACATCAGAAGAATAACGCTAAGTATACTAGGTAATTATAATGTGACTTATCTAGTATGTGACATCACTTAGTAAATCAAATTAATGGGCCAACCAAAATATACCTAAGATCACCTCATCATCTGAATATTCACGTAGGCTAGCTACCATATACCAAAATACTGACATCCCATGTTATAATATAACCATGGTTATTAATAGCATCAATGCAATGTGCTAACGGATTTGGATTTGATCAAGGGTGTGTTTGTTTCGCGGAAAACATAACGTTTTTTGAAATGTTTTTTGAGAATTAATTTTCCAAGAAAATGGTTAATTTTCCTTTGTTTGATGATTTTGATCAAAAATTTTTTATGGTATTTGGATCTCATTTGGAAAATGATTTCAATCTCATGACTTTATTTTAGGCAAAAAGAATCAAATTTTTAAATTTTCCTTTTTTCCTTTTTCTTTTTCCTTCTTCCTCCCTCCGCCGGTCCCCGGGCCCTGGCGACGGCCGGCGAGGACCGACTTGGCGAGGCTCGATCTCGCCAGCCTCAAGCGAGCTCCACCTTGCCGTGACAAGACTGGTGAGCTCAGCCTTGCCCTTGCCGGCCTACACTTCTGGCAAATCACCGGCCGTCACTAAGGCCAGCGACAAGCAAAGGGAGGAAGAAGGAAAAAGAAAAAGAAAGAAAAGGAAAAGAAAAAATAAAACAAAAAATAAAAAGAAAAAAGAAGAGAAAATATTACAAATTCAAGATAAGCAATTCTGAAAAGTGTTTTCACCTTCTTCAATTCCCTAATTTAATACATTAATGTTTTCATGACTGGAAAGTGTTTTCGGTTGACTAATTATTTTCGGCAAACGAAACAAATGAAAGTCCGAAAAATGGATTCCCAGAAAATACTTTCTCTCAAATAAAAACACCCTAAGGCTTAACTAGGATTCGACCATGAAGAGGTCGATCTAACATCGGAATGGAAAGGAGGCGACCAGGCTTGACCTGGCTTCGACCACAAAGGGTTCGATTTAACGTCAACACTAAAAGGAGACTACCAGACTTGACCTCAAGATCACTAATTAAGAATAGATAACAAGGAATTACTAACACGTTGATTACACTTAATCACGAAGGAAGTTGGTGCGTTTACAACCGTAAAATTTGTTGCCTAACTAGTTCATTAGAATAATCCATAATAAACTTTTTTAATGAAATGACAAATCTCTCAATTATACTTGTTAAATGAATTAAGCCTATCTGATTCAAGAGTTCATGTGAATAGGTTATTCAATAAAATTTGTTTGGCTTGTCATCTATTTTGCACAATATAAATCCTAATTGGATAAATGACAAACTCTATTGATAATATGAAGTAATGCACTTTTCACTCTCTTTTTTGCATCATACCCGTAGGAATTTAATCTAGACATTTGATGAAAATTTTGTAAAAAATTCAATAGTCATTAATACGTTGACAGTTGCTTGTTCGGGTTTTTAAATACTCTATTACAAATTACGTTAGTATGATATAACTGATATTGAATAACCACAACTCAAGTCATTACTCTCTTGTAGAGACGTACTTTCACATGGACAAGCCTCGAGTGATCTTGAAGGTGATGACAAGGATAGTTTGGGAGGAATTTGCAAGGCCTCAACACTTCCTTTTAGCATCCCCACAACTTGGGTCAGAGAGGGTCGAGCTCTCGGATTGATCCAAATACACCATAAGCCTATTACAATCATCTTTGCGATTCCTTTGTCCTCCTAATTCATGATCCCGAGCAGCCAAAGCTCTTCTTGGAGTTCCAAGTGTCGGTGGACCCAATGAGGAAAGTATGTTTCGCTAGTATGATCTACCATGACTTCGATGTTTTTCCTCTTACTGACCATCTCCAGAACCATCATGCCATAGCTATAGACATCCGATTTATGAGAAACCCCTCCAATGTTCCTTATGATCAGCTTCGGAGCAGTGTATCCAGGGGTACCTTGAGCACCTAGCATTGACACGATGCTCTCTTCTCTTGGGCTTTTTTTGGCAAGACCAAAGTTAGAAATCTTAGGACAATAGCTTGCATCGAGGAGAATGTTGTGAGGCTTTATGTCAAAGTGCAAGATCCTCGTGTTGCATCCTATATGCAAGTACTCTAGCCCATGAGCTATGCAGAGCGAAATCTGGTATAGTGTGTCCCAACTCAATTGCTGATCTACCTCTAAAGTGTCACTCCTATGAACTTCTCAAGTGATCCATTGGGCATGAACTCATAAACCAAAGCTCTTTTGCTTCCTTCAAAACAAAACCCCAGGAGGCTGACAACATTGACATGAGAAGTCTTGCTTATGCTCGCAACTTCGTTGAAAAATTCTTCAACATCGCCTTTCAGCTTCTTTAGAAGCTTCACTGCCACAAATTGACCATCTCGAAGCTTGCCTTAGTAAAAGCAGCCATAGCCTCCCCGACCTAACTTTTCTTTAAAAGAGTTAGTCATCCTCTTGATATTTTTGTAGGTGCATCTTCTTGAAGAGATAAGTCCCTTGATTTTCACTTCGCCATCTAAGTGTTTGCTCCTCTGCTTTAGCAAAGCCATAATTATCCTGATCATCGGCTTCTTCCAGAAGGGAAGCATTACCATAAGGGTGACCCCAATTCCAGCTGTCGATGCAACCATTCCTAAAAAAACGAAGAATATTTTTGAACAGCAATCTCACTTCATGATTTTATCATGGCTTCTAGATTATGTCAGAAAATTACCTATTCCGACTTTCAGTCCAACCGTTTTTTTTTCCTGAGACAGTAGTCATCAAAAGTGAAACTGTGTCAATGAATTGCAAGCAGATAATTTCAAAAGTGTCTAAGAGATATGAAGATCAGGGTACATCGTGAGTTTATAGGTCCTTCAGTTTTAAGAAAGGAAAAACACCACAATCGAGTGAAAAGATTACAAATTCACCAGTTTGGCTTGATCCTCCTCTTGAACTTTTTCGTGGATCTATTAGTGACATCTTACCAGATAAATTGGAAACACATGCAAATGGATCTGTGGCTGATTGACTAACGAGGATAGACATTAGCTAAAATCCTGAATTCTAGAGCTATCAGGGGATGCACCGGAATACAGGTAAAAAAAATTTCTAGCTGGTATAAAAGTAGCAAATACTCTGCAATTCGATACAAAATGTGGTATCAGAAGCAAAGACAGATATAGATATAAACTTTATGCGGCACTAATTGAATGGACGGTGACGGACCTGTAGGCTTGATTAGAAGTCGTTCCCCGGATAAAAAAGTGGGCAGCTCATGTTCAGGCTAGAATTTTCAAGCTCCTTACACTACAAAAAAACTGTTTTTTTCCAACAAAATTTCCAACGAAAAATTTGGAAAAATTCGTTGGAAAACGAATTTCCAACGAATTTTCCAACGAAAAAAAATTCGTTGGTAATAGGTCGTTGGAAATTTTTCCAACGAAAAATTTCAATTTTCGTTGGAAATTTGCGACGAATTTTATTTCGTTGGAAAATTCGTTGGAAAACTCGTGGCTAAATTCGTTGGAAAAATTACAAAAAAAAAATTTTTGGTCGAAAATCGTGGAAATTTTTTTTCCAACGAAAAATTTTTCGTTGGAAAAATTACAAAAAAAAATTTTTTGGTCGAAAAATAGTGGAAATTTTTTTTCCAACGAAAAATATTTCGTTGGAAAAATTACAAAAAAAAATTTTGGTGGAAAAATCGTGGAAATTTTTTTTCCAACGAAAAATTTTTCGTTGGAAAAATTACAAAAAAAATTTTTTGGTCGAAAAATAGTGGAAATTTTTTTTCCAACGAAAAATTTTTCGTTGGAAAAATTACAAAAAAAATATTTTTGGTCGAAAAATCGTGGAAATTTTTTTTCCAACGAAAAATTTTTCGTTGGAAAAATTAAAAGAAAAATTTTTTTGTTCGAAAAATCATGGAAATTTTTTTTCCAACGAAAAATTTTTCGTTGGAAAAATTACAAAATTTTTTTTGTTCGAAAAATCGTGGAAATTTTTTTCCAACGAAATTTTTTTTTCGAATTTTTTTTTTTCGGAAATTTTATTTCAAAAAATGGCCCTCGCCGCCGGCGAGGGCCAGTCTCGTCGCCGGCGAGGGCCGAGCTCGCCCAGATCTGGGCGAGCTCGGCCCTCGCCATGGCCGGCGAGGGCCAGCATCGTCGCCGGCGAGCTCGGCCCTCGCCATGGCCGGCGAGGGCCAGCCTCGTCGCCGACGAGGGCCGAGCTCGCCCAGATCTGGGCAAGCTCGACCCTCGCCGGTGACGAGGCTTGGTGGCGTCGGGGGCGTCGGGGGCGGCCCATGGTGGCCTCGGGGGCGTCGGGGGCGTTGGGGGCGTCGGGGGCGTCGGGGGCGGCGCCTTTGGGGAGGGAGCTGACGTCGCGGAGGAGAAGGGGGGCGGCGGAGTCTTGGTCCATGGTGCCGGAGGCGGAGCCGGAGCCGGAGGAGGAGGGGGCGCAGCGGGGGAGGAGGCGGAGGGGGAGGCGGAGGGGGAGACGGGGCGAAGGAGAAGGGGCAGCGGGGGAGGAGAAGAACATCAGAGGGAAAATGTTGGAGAAGAACATCAGAGGAGAAGAACATCAGAGGGAAAATGTTGGTGCTTTGAACATCAGCGGAGGGGGAGAGAGAGGGCGAGAGAGAGAGAGAGAGAGAGAGAGAATGAATTTTAAAATTGAATGAGCGCGAAAATGTAGTAGGGTTTTTCGTTGCAAAATTCGTTGGAAAATTATACACACTAAAATAATTGCCGGAAAATTAAAATTCGTTGGAAAATTCGTTGGAAATTTCCAACGAAAATGTTTTCGTTGGAAATTTCCAACGAATTTGCCAACGAAAATTGTACACTATGAAAAAATTACCGAAAAATTGAAATTCGTTAGAAATTTCCAACGAATTTACCAACGAATTTGAATTTCCGGCAATTATTTTAGTGTGTATAATTTTCGTTGGAAAATTGGTTGGAAATTTCCAACGAATTTTTTTTTTGTTGGAAATTTCCAACGAAATTTCCAACGAATTTCAATTTTTCGGCAATTTTTTCATATTGTACAATTTTCGTTGGAAAATTCGTTGGAAATTTCCAACGAAAAAAATTCGTTGGAAATTTCCAACGAAATTTCCAACGAAAATTGTACACTAAAAAAAATTACCGAAAAATTCAAATTCGTTGGAAAATTCGTTGGAAATTTCCAACGAATTTTCCAACGAATTTGAATTTCCGGCAATTATTTTAGTGTGTATAATTTTCGTTGGAAATTTCGTTGGAAATTTCCAACGAATTTTTTTCGTTGGAAATTTCCAACGAATTTTCCAACGAAAATTGTACAATATGAAAAAATTGCCGAAAAATTGAAATTCGTTGGAAATTTCGTTGGAAATTTCCAACGAATTTTCCAACGAATATAAAAAATGCCGAATTAAATCAATTTTTTTAAAATCGTGGGAAATTTCGTTGGAAATTTCCAACCAATTTTTTTTCGTTGGAAATTTCCAACGAATTTTCCAACGAAAATTGTACAATATGAAAAAATTGCCGAAAAATTGAAATTCGTTGGAAATTTCCAACGAATTTTCCAACGAATATAAAAAAATGCCGAATTAAATCAATTTTTTTAAAATCGTGGGAAATTTCGTTGGAAATTTCCAACGAATTTTTTTTTCGTTGTAAATTTCCAACGAATTTTCCAACGAAAATTGTACAATATGAAAAAATTGCCGAAAAATTGAAATTCGTTGGAAATTTCGTTGGAAATTTCCAACGAACTTTCCAACGAATATAAAAAATGCCGAATTAAATCAATTTTTTTAAAATCGTGGGAAATTTCGTTGGAAATTTCCAACCAATTTTTTTTTCGTTGGAAATTTCCAACGAATTTTCCAACGAAAATTGTACAATATGAAAAAATTGCCGAAAAATTGAAATTCGTTGGAAATTTCGTTGGAAATTTCCAACGAATTTTCCAACGAATATAAAAAATGCCGAATTAAATCAATTTTTTTAAAATCGTGGGAAATTTCGTTGGAAATTTCCAACGAAAAATTTTTCGTTGGAAATTACCAACGAATTTTGCGACGAAAATTGTACATTATGAAAAAATTGCCGAAAAATTGAAATTCGTTGGAAATTTCCAACGAATTTTCCAACGAATATAAAAAATGCCGAATTAAATCAATTTTTTTAAAATCGTGGGAAATTTCGTTGGAAATTTCCAACCAAATTTTTTTTCGTTGGAAATTTCCAACGAATTTTCCAACGAAAATTGTACAATATGAAAAAATTGCCGAAAAATTGAAATTCGTTGGAAATTTCGTTGGAAATTTCCAACGAATTTTCCAACGAATATAAAAAATGCCGAATTAAATCAATTTTTTTAAAATCGTGGGAAATTTCGTTGGAAATTTCCAACGAAAAATTTTTCGTTGGAAATTACCAACGAATTTTGCGACGAAAATTGTACATTATGAAAAAATTGCCGAAAAATTGTACACTTGAAATAGCCAACATGCATGATTTGGTCTCATCGATAGTGCCAAGATAGATAATGCAGAGAACTAGGGTTTATTCATTATATTGCCGTCCGGAATCAAACAACGAGCAACCTTGTAAGTATAGTTGAGAGAGAGAGAGAGAGACTTTGTTCAAAGAGAAGATTTACACTAATTTGGATTGTAGCTTGTAATTAATTGTGAAATCTGCATTAACTTCCGGGTTTGGCAGAAACCATTTACCGGGGAAAATAAAAAATTCATTTCGCAAGATTCAAAAGATCTTGCCTGTCTCCTTACCCAAAAAAAAAAAAAAGATCTGGCTTGTCTTAATAGTTCGTATTCCCCTCATAATGCCAAGATTCATGTCCCATCCTTTTTTGACTATGTCAAAGAGAAATTTAACTTTTAAGAGCACTTTTGAACACAATTTAAGGGATCTTGAAAATTCTTATTTCCACTTTTAATTAACTAAACTAATGTCCTAAGAGAACTTATTAACAAAACCCTTCATTTTGATCATGTTCACAGTCAATATTGTATCGACCGACCAAAAAAAAAAGTCAATATTGTATCTACCCTTGATATTAATGAATTGCTGGTGTTTAGGTTCACAATAAGCAATCACGTATGAGTTACTCATAGGATTTGTTTAATTAAATGAGTCGTGCGTACCCAATCAATCATGACACAACCTATATTGACCACTTTGCTTGGACTTGCAACTTTTTTCCTTCAAGGCTTCGTTTGTTACTCAAAAAATAAATTATTTAGAAAATATTTTCCTAAAAATGAACGTTTGTATCGCTTGAAATAATTAAATCAATGAAAAATACTTTCATTATCGATAATAATTTATATGTAAATATTTTCGTGGACGATAAAAATATCTTTTTCATTTCATTTTTGTAAGTGATACAAATGATCTATTTCTAGGGAAATGTTTTCCAAATCATTTATATTCCGCAAAACAAACACACCATATATTTATGAAGATAGCACAAATGGATATAATACGCTCACAAATTTATTTTAACTTAAGTAACTCAAAAATTTTTCTAAATTTAGATATTTTCATAAAATAAAAAAATTTATTAGTTTTCTTACTTTTCCCCTAAAATTAGTTTTTTTATGTAAATAATCACTTTTAGAATGTGATTTTTGTGAATAAGGGCCCCGTAAAACTGAATGTTATATAAAGGAATATAAAAAATGCCGAATTAAATCAATTTTTTTAAAATCGTGGGAAATTTCGTTGGAAATTTCCAACGAATTTTTTTTCGTTGGAAATTTCCAACGAATTTTCCAACGAAAATTGTACAATATGAAAAAATTGCCGAAAAATTGAAATTCGTTGGAAATTTCGTTGGAAATTTCCAACGAATTTTCCAACGAATATAAAAAATGCCTAATTAAATCAATTTTTTTAAAATCGTGGGAAAATTCGTTGGAAATTTCCAACGAAAAATTTTTCGTTGGAAATTACCAACGAAATTTGCCACGAAAATTGTACACTATGAAAAAATTGCCGAAAAATTGAAATTCGTTGGAAATTTCGTTGGAAATTTCCAACGAATTTTCCAACGAATATAAAAAATGCCGAATTAAATCAATTTTTTTAAATCGTGGGAAAATTCGTTGGAAATTTCCAACGAAAAATTTTTCGTTGGAAATTACCAACGAAATTTCCCACGAAAATTGTACACTATGAAAAAATTGCCGAAAAATTGAAATTCGTTGGAAATTTCGTTGGAAATTTCCAACGAATTTTCCAACGAATATAAAAAATGCCGAATTAAATCAATTTTTTTAAAATCGTGGGAAATTTCGTTGGAAATTTCTAACGAAAAATTTTTCGTTGGAAATTACCAACGAATTTTGCAACGAAAATTGTACACTATGAAAAAATTGCCGAAAAATTGAAATTCGTTGGAAAATTCGTTGGAAATTTCCAACGAATTTTCCAACGAATATAAAAAATGCCGAATTAAATCAATTTTTTTAAAATCGTTGGAAAATTCGTTGGAAATTTCCAACGAAAAATTTTTCGTTGGAAATTACCAACGAATTTTGCGACGAAAATTGTACACTATGAAAAAATTGCCGAAAAATTGAAATTCGTTGAAAAATTCGTTGGAAATTTCCAACGAATTTTCCAACGAATATAAAAAATGCCGAATTAAATCAATTTTTTTAAAATAGTTGGAAAATTCGTTGGAAATTTCCAATGAAAAATTTTTCGTTGGAAATTACCAACGAAATTTCCCACGAAAATTGTACACTATGAAAAAATTGCCGAAAAATTGAAATTCGTTGGAAATTTCGTTGGAAATTTCCAACGAATTTTCCAACGAATATAAAAAATGCCGAATTAAATCAATTTTTTTTAAAATCGTGGGAAATTTCGTTGGAAATCTCCAACGAAAAATTTTTCGTTGGAAATTACCAATGAATTTTGCGACGAAAATTTTTCGTTGGAAATTTCCAACGAATTTTTCGACGAAAAAATTTTCGTTGGAAATTTCCAACGAATTTTCCAACGAAAAAATTTTCGTCGGAAATTTCCAACGAATTTTGAGATTCATTGGAAAATTTGTCGCAAATTTGCGACGAAAATTTTTCGTTGGAAAATTTTCGTGGCAAAAATCCGTTTTTTTTGTAGTGTTAAATCAGGAATGCCCAATTGATAATTAGCAAACTATTGCAGAAAGATAGAAACATCAAAATATATGAAATTCCGATAAGATATCTTGGGACCCAAAAGATCGGAGAGTTTTGTTTGCAGCGGTACATGAGACCACAGTCTAAGCTAAGGGCAAAGAAATTGGAAAAGCTTAAGGACATTATTCACAGCACGTATAAATGATAGATCAATTGAATAACAGGAAAAACATTTTTTTAGTATTTAATTCTCCATTATCATCATGAACAAAAATTTCATTGATAGTGTAGAGATTTAATTATGTGTTTTGTTCACCTCTATCAATTTTGTAAATATATTTCAACTCCACGAAAGATAAAATTTTAGCATCACTTGTGGAGACGGAGTTTTCTTCTAATTTGGATACAACCCCAAGAAGAAAATAAGTAGCTTTAGCGCAACATTTGCAGAATTTTACAGTAAATTGGGGGCATCTTCACTCAATGTATTTAAACCATTGGATCTCGCAGATACCGAACTGAAGATCTAACAATTAAAGCAGAAAAGGTTGCAGAGGATAGGATGATGACGTTTTAAGACCTGGAGTCTAAATCGTAACACGATCATGTATCTCATAGAGAGGATGACTGCAGTTCATTAGAGGGAAGGGCATGCGCAGCAAAATGAGTTTGTCAGGCTTTCAGGGGCTTAACCGGGTCGTTTTCCATTTGACAAGCAAAGGGAAGGTTATGCTCAGCAATCCATCTATTGAACAGCGTTAGCTAATTGAAAACCACATATTAGGTGAGAGTAGCATACTTACTCGAAGGGAAGCGTCCCGGAACTCGCATTCCGTTGCAGGTCGGTGAATAGGCTCCATCAGGGCAGAAATATTTGAATCGTTGCCTTTTCCAGTCATACCCGCATCTTCCCCCTGATTTGTTGCAATTTTCGCACTGCAATGTGTCGGCAATCCAGGTGATCTCAAAGCCTTTGTTCAGGAACTCACTAATAGTTGCACGACTAATAGTAGCACTATCATCGCTGCCCTCCGATGGTGGTGGTAGACCTGGAGCTTCACTTGTTGAAATTGCGACAAAGA
Organism: Syzygium jambos; assembly: GCA_031216235.1. Lineage (NCBI taxonomy): Eukaryota > Viridiplantae > Streptophyta > Magnoliopsida > Myrtales > Myrtaceae > Syzygium > Syzygium jambos. Next base: position 5,989,691 of record CM062221.1, read on the forward strand.
CACTGAAGTTGCAAAGCTCGTGTGGTGGGCTTGCAAGGTCCGCATCGAGAGCAAAGTAGCCATCTCCAGACACAGGACAAGAGAACCGATAAGGTCGAGGGATCAATGGTGGGTCACATTCGTAGAATAAGGTGGAATTGTGGTAACTGGAAGTGTAGTCAAAGAGACCGAAGTTTAAAGTGGTGTTGACATATGTTTGAAGACATATATCTTTCGATAAATTCATCGTCGCCACCTCAAGGATCTGTGCGCTCCTATCCATGTGGATCACCCGATATTCTAGGGACTCCACGGACAGGGTCAGGTTATCTCGATCGCAACCAAGCTCGTACCCTGGATACCCACAGTAACTTTGTTGCTCCATATGCCTGAAAGGATAGCTGATTTGTTGATCTCCGCAAACAAAAGGAGCGCAATCTTGGAAGAACTGGAAGTAGCCGAAAGATGGCACCAGGAAGTGAATATGGAGGGAGATGAAGAAGAGCAAGGAGAGGGAGGACCACGACATGGCAAGATCCATCAAAAGGGAGATGGTGTTGGAGCAAACAAGGAGGGTTCATGTAAAGGAAGAGGATGCAGAGGGATAGAATAATGCTGCTTCGCGAATGAATTGATCCAATGCCACTAATGAGAAGCTCTTTTCTTGCCTAGAGACCGAGGCCTTTCCTAGTTGAACGAAGACCAAGACCTTGACTTAGGACTTGGACTAGTATGCCCATGTAACAATTTGAACGCGCACCCCTCACTAAGTATCGAGTTTTTTAGCTCATTCCTATTCTCAAAAGATCGCTAGCCAATTGCCTTACAATTCCCAGGGAACAATATTAAGGACCCCTCAATAAAGTATAGGGACGTCCTTTTCTTTTGTAATATTACCTATCTCGCTAATGTCATCTTCGGTGACGATGTAGGTGTCCTCCGGAAGAGAGAGGATCGTGTAATCAGAGCCAGACGAGCAATTGTGGCCTGGGTAGCCGCAGGGTACGGCAGGATCACCGAGAATATGGGGATGTCGCCGAATTGGGACGAGGATGAGATGGTGTCACAAATGGTCGAGAAAGTGGAGTGGAGACCATGGAAGCTCCCGAAGAAGGAGGAGGAGGAGGAGAGAGAAGGGGAGAGAATGCAGAGAAGGTGGAGGTTTGGCATTTTCTTTGTTCTTCTCTTGGTGAGGAAGAAGATGATTACGTGGCCAGTCAGAATGGATCGGCTAAATAATAATTCGGTCAAAGTCTTAAATGGTTACTAAAGACTATATTGGTTTGACTTTCATTTTTATTGGAGACTATAGTCGAGTAATCCTATTTGTATAAAAAGTTCACGTAATTTAATAAGAACTTATTTTGGCCATTAGTCACTCGTCCAAAAACAACGACTAATTGTGCAAGCACATAAAATTTTAAATGTCAATTTTCGCAAGCGTTTCATTTGCAAGCTCATGATTGACTTACCTAGAGTGTGTTTGTTTGGGAGAAAATTTCTTGACGAAGGAAAATGCTTTCTGGAAAAACTATTTTCTAGGAAAATGTTTTTCCCTTTTTAAAGTAGGGAATTTATTTTCTAATTTTAAGCTTGCATATTTTCTTTGATTGTCAATGGTTTTTCGTTGACCAATTATTTTCAGCAAACCAACACGAGAAATTCTAGAGAACTAATTAGCAAAAAATTCGTTCGCGAAGACAAACCCACCCTACAATCAAGTTGAAGAAAGAAAACATGTGTATTGTATGGACGGATTAAAGTCCACACGGCAACGAAATCCATTTACTATATCACCAAACAAACGCAAACCATTTCTACAATTCGACTCGTATTTTATTTGATCGGTCCATTATGTTAGTAAAATATTTCCTGGTCAGGAATTATCGGTCTTAAAAGTATTTTGCAATAATAATTCAATTACGAAGGACCTTACAAAACCCACCGTGAGTGATTGAAACTTCGTTTAAGGTTCGGGGACAGTCAAAATTAGAATGATTGGTTATTTTCTTGAATTCATTATTCCTCCATAATTGATTGGAAATTTCGAAAATGACTCTGGACTTCCATGGAGAAGTTTGACCTTTCATTGGACCATTACTATTTTTGTCTCTTATTTAGAGTGGGCCTATTTCCACTCCTATACGACTAAATCTACCATATTTTCATTAAAGAGTAAATGATTGTAAAAGTAAAGGAACCGGATTGCAAGCACTGAAAATTAAAGGTTGCGAGAAAGGTAAAGGGACAGGAAATTTAAAGTGTTGAAAGAGTAAATTTGCAAGAAACTTAATGATGAAAGTAAATATGCAAGAACAAGTGTTCAGTGATTAATTATGGGAAACTATGCACGGATTATAATGTGGGTTTTTATATTTAACTAATAGCGGTAATTTACGAACAACTATGAATTTTGAATCTATAGATAACTGTTAATACCAAAAAATTAGGTTTTTCGAAAAATTCTACTTGTCGGTCCAAAGTAAAATGAAAAAACCTCGATTTTCTTAAATTTCCTGAATTCCATCCTTTTTGAAGAATTTAGTTTTTTGGAACACTATAATCGAACAAATGGGGTGTCTACAACCATGATTTAGTTAAGTGATTCTAGCACAGTTACAAGAATGACCTTTGTTTTTGCCGCCATTGCCGATGTCATGAAACCACGAATTACTATGAGATCCCTTAAACGCACTTCAATGATCAAGATAAGAGTGAAACGTCAAAAATTTCTTGGACTTGGAGCTTTGTTAATTACGTTATTTTCTCAGAAAAAGAAATCCGGGAGAGTTCTACAAAATAATACGTGAGGAATATGTATAGGAGAATGTATAGTTAACGAGTATCTCAGGATTACTAATTGAGCATAAACGACAATGAATTGCTAAAACACTCATCACACTCAACCACGAAGGAAATCGGTGCATCATGGTAACATTTGTTGCTTAACTGGTTCTCTAGCATAGTCTGCAATAAGATCCTTAAATGAAATGACACAGCTTTCGCTATACTTAACATGGATTAGGCATACTCAATTAAAGAGTTCAGGTGATCGCACGAACGAAGGTTTTTTAATAAAATTTGTTCAACATGTCATCGATTTTGCATAATCTAAATCCGATTTGGATAAATGACGAACTCTACTGATATTATGAAATAATGCACATTTCACTTTTTTTTGTGCGTCATGCATAAAAATTGGGATAAGTGACTAGAAGTCTTAAAAACTGTCACGAAATTGCAATTGAATCCTAAAACTTTGAAATAGTGCAATTAAGTCCTAAAACTTTCTACGAAAGTGCAATCGAGTTCTAAAACTTTCAAAAATTGCAATCAATGGAAAAGTTTGATTTGACCAATTTGACAAATTTCAGGATCTGATTATACTTTTTGAAAGTTTTAGAACTTAATTGCACTCTTTGAACGTTTTAGAATTTAATTACACTTTGGTAATAAGTTTTAAGACTTCCAATGCACTTATCCTCATAAAAATTCAACCTAGACATTTGATCCCAATAATCATTAATATGTCTAGAAGCGCTTTTTTCTAATAATCAATTACAAACTATCGTCAGTCTCATATAATTGATATTGAATTGACACTAACTCGAGTCATCACTCCTTTGCATAGACGAAATTTCACCTAGAGAAGCTACGAGCGATTTTGGGGGAGATGAGAATGCTGGTTTGGGAGGAACTTGCAAGGCCTCAACACTTCCTTCTAGCATCTTCACAACATGGGTCATAGATGGTCGAGCTCTCGGATCGATTTGAATGCACCATAGGCTTATTATAATCATCTTCTTCGCAATTCCTTCGTCCTCCTCATTCGTGATCCCGCGCAGCCCAAGCTCTCCTTGGAGTTCTAGGCGTTGGTGGACCCAATGAGGGAAGTATGTTTCGCTAGTATGATCTACCATGACTTCAATGTTTTTCCTCTTGCCGACCATCTCTAGAACCATCATGCCATAACTATAAACATCTGATTTGTGGGAAACCCCTCCAATGTTCCTCATGATCAGCTCTGGAGCAATGTATCCAGGGGTGCCTCGGGCACCTAGCATAGACACGATGCTTTGTTCTCTTGGGCATATTTTGGCAAGACCAAAGTCAGAAATCTTGGGACAATAGTTTGCGTCAAGGAGAATGTTATGAGGCTTTATATCAAAGTGCAAGATCCTCGTGTTGCATCCTCTATGCAAGTACTCTAGCCCGTGAGCTATGCCAAGCGAAATCTGGTATAATGTGTCCCAACTCAATTGCTGATCTACCTCCCTAGTGTTACTCCTGTTGAATATGAACTTTTCGAGTGATCCATTGGGCATGAACTGATAAACCAAAGCTCTTTTGCTTCCCTCAAAACAGAACCCCAGAAGGCTAACAACATTGACATGAGAAGTCCTGCTTATGCTTGCAACTTCATTGACAAACTCTTCTGCGTCGCCTTTCAGCTTCTTTAGAAGCTTCACTGCCACAAGTTGACCATCTCGAAGCTTGCCTTTGTACACACAGCCATAGCCTCCCTCGCCTAACTTTTCTTCGAAAGAGTTGGTCATCTTCTTGATGTCTTTGTAGGTGTATCTTCTCGAAGAGACGAGTCCCTCAATTTTCATTTCGCCATCAAAATGTTCACTCCTCTGCTTGATGAAAGCCGTAATTTTTCTGATCATTGGTTTCTTCATGCAGAGAAGCATTAAAATAAGGGCGATCCCGATTCCAGCTCCAGATGCTGCTATTCCTAAAAAAACAGACTGACAGCAATCTCACTTCATCGCTTTATTAAGGCTTCTAAGCATTAGAAATATCGATTCCATTGACCAATGATGCAAGTTACTGTCAAAAGTCGGAAGGAATTGCAGAGGAAAATGTAGAGAAGTGGAAGAGAAAATCTTGACATAATTACCTGTTCCAATTTTCAGTCGAACCTTTCGTCTTCCTGAGACAGTAGTCATCAAAAGTGAAAAATGTGTCAACGAATTGCAAACAGATGATTTCAAAGTGTCTTAAGAGATAGAGATCAGGGCACATCATGAGATTATAGTTCATTCAGTTTCAAGAAAGAAAAAACACCACCATCGAGTGAAAAGATTATAAATTCACCAGTTTGGCTCTATCCTCCTCTTGAACTTTTCAAGGATTAATCAGTGACATCTTACTAGAAGAAATTGGAAACGCATGCAAATGGATCTGTGGCTGATTGACTGACGAGTATAGATATTAGCAATAATCCTGAATTCTAGTGCTATCAGGGGATGCACAGGAAGGCAGGAAAAATATTTTTTCTTGCTGGTAAAAAAGTAGCAAACACTCTGGAATGTGATCAACGATATGGTACCAGAGGCAGAAAAAGATAAAACTTTCCGTGTCACTAATTGAATGGGTGATGTGTTCTAGACATGTCTCAACTCTTTTGGCTTCTCAGCAGACCTCCAGGCTTGATTAGAAGTCGTTCCATAAATAAAAAGTATCGGGCAGATCACGTACAGGCTAAAATTTACAAGCTTGTTGTATCATGAACACCCAATTGATAACTAGCAAACTATCGCAGAAAGATAGAAACATCAACAGTTCCGTTACTCTTCTTTCAATTCCTCCAGGTTTGCAAACGTCACAATCTATGAAGTTCCAATAAGATATCTTGGAACCCAAGAGTACGGAAGTTTCGTTTGCAGCAGTAAGCGAGTCTACAATCTAAGCTAAGGAGAAGAAATTGGAAAAGTTGAAGGACATTATCCACAGCAAATAGAAATAAAACATTTAACTGAAAAACATTAAAAAAAATATTAGTATTCGATAAAGAAGATCCTTCATAATTAAAAGTTCTGTGAAATCTAATAAGCACAACTGCAGAAGGGGGAAAATAGAAGAGAGTACTTAAGTTTCCATTATCATAATGAAAAAAAGAGTTCATTGATGGTGTCAAGATTTAATTATGTGTACAGTTCACATCTGGCAATTTTATAAAGATATTTCAACCACACAAATGATCAGATTTAGCAACACTTGTGGAAAGGTAGTTTTTTCCTTTTCATTTCGATGTGTTCATAACAAAATCTCAACAAGGAAACAAGCAATTTTTGCCCATCATTTGCAAAATTTTACAGTAAATGCGAAGCATCTTCACTCAATGTATTCAAACGTTGGATCTCGTGGGTCACAGATACCGACCAGATGATCAAAACAGAGAATGGGATGATAAAGTTTTAACTTAAGAGTCCAAATAGTAACATGATCATGTCTCCATTACAGGGAAGGGTATATGCCCAGCAAAATGAGAATGTCAGGCTTTAGGGGCATGAGCGGGTCGTTTTCCAATTAACAAGCAAAGGAAAGAGCATGCGCAGCAATCCCTCTCATGGAACAACTTCAGCTAATTGAAAACCAATTAAATACTTTCTCTCCGCGTTATTCTCTATCCATTTCCTTTCTTCTTCCAATCAATGGCATATTCATTTTTCCACCATATTTTCCTCTACCCTTCTCTTTCCATCCTATTTCCTCACTCCCAAATTGCTCCGCAAAGTGAATAAGTGCTAAAAAAAAGTTAAGATGAACTACCTTGTGTAGATTTAGCAGTTGTTGCCTCTGGGGGCGCAGCAGATATTGATGAACCACAGGTTTTGGAACCAAAGGACTGGCCAGGACAATAGCAAGTGGTCTTATTCGCAGCGAGATCGTAACCACACACTCCATACGATTGAGTGCACTCACCACATGCTTCAGCATCCACCTTCAGCTGAACCTCAAAACCATGCCGCAGCACGTTAATTAGACTGGACGAGCTATTCCCCAAGGTACTCCAGAGAAACGAAGAAACCGGGACTACCACGCTCTTGACGCACGCTCCAATGGGAACACCCAACCCTGAAAACACATAATAGCCCCCCGTGTACGGAACCCCTTGAACAGGACATGAGAAAAGTGGGGAAACCGTTTGGCAGCCGTAGAGTAAAGTGAAGTTGGTGTAGCCGTCGGCGATTTGGAACAGCGACGAGTCGAGAGTCGTGTTGAGGAAATTCGTGGAACAGAGTCCCTGCATATAGTCGTCCCTCGCGATTCTCAGCACCTGAATAGGATCTGGATACACCCCCAGAACACGGTACTTCACTTCCTGTATCAAGATGGTCGCGGTGCTTCCGTTCTCGCACTTGAGCTCCAGCTCGGGATACCCACAAAAGCTCGCTCTGCTGCCTCCCCAGAAAGGATAGCCAACGCCAACGACGTCCCCACAGCTGAACGTCTCGGTGCAGCTTGAGTAATAATCCTCGCCCAGGGAATGAGGAGTCTTGATCAAGTTCAGGAACAGTGGAAGCAGCAAGTGGAGAACAAGAGCAGAAGATGGAGAAGGAACCCAAGAAAGACATATGGCGGTTCACGAAGGAATGGGAATGCCGGTGCTCGAGGGAAGAACTGGAAGGCAAATTGAGGGTTTGGAGAAATAATCCAAGAAAGAGAGAGCCACTTTCCGTGGACTATGAAAAGATTTCCGTCGACTCATTTTCAATCCGAACGATCAAAGAAGCGCTTTTCCGTGCCGGCGGTCCGCGACGCAGATCGTTGAACAGGCTCCATCAAGGCAAAAACAATTGAATTCTTGCCTTCGTCCAGTTGTACCCGCATCGTCCCATTGCAATTTTTGCACCGCAATGTGTCGGTAAATCCACAGCTTCCCTTGAAATCAGGACAAAGGACACTGAAGTCGCATTGCTCACCCTTAGTTTATTTGCAAGATCCAGCCACATAGAGAGCGAAGTAGCATCTCGAGACGCGGTCCAAGAGAACCGACAAGGTCAAGGGGTCGACGATGAGCCACGAAGCACCTCCAAGACATTGACTTAGGACTTGGACTAGTATTCGTTCCCATATAACTACTTGTACGCGCAACCCTCATTCATTAAACAGTTTTTTTAGCTCATTCCTAAGCTCAAAGGATCGCTACCCAATTGCCTTATAATTAATTCCCAGGGAACAAAATTGAGGACCACCACCATAAAGTATAGGACCGTCCTTTTCTTTTGTAAGATGACCCATCTTGTTAATGTCCTCTTCGGTGCCAAAGTAGGTGTCGTCCAGAAGAGAGAGGGTCCGGTAATCAGGCCCCGACCAGCAATTGTGGCCTGGGTAGCCACAGGGTACGGCAGGATCACCGAAAGTACAGGATATGGGGATGTTGCCGCATTGCGACGAGGATGAGATGGCGTTGCAAATGGTCGAGAAAGTGGAGTGGAGGCCATGGAAGCTCCCGAAGAAGAAGAAGGAGAAGGAGAGAGAAGGGGAAAGAGAATGCAGAGAAGGTGGTTGGTTGGCATTTTCTTTGTTCTTCTCTTGGTGAGGGAGAAGATGATTGTGTGGCAATTTAGGATGGACCGGCTAAATAATAATTCAGTCAAAGTCTTCAATTGTTACTAAAGACTATATTAGTTTGACTTTCATTTTTATTGGAAACTATATTCTAGTAATCCTATTTGTTTAAAAGGTTCTAGTACACTAATAACAACTTATTATGGTCATTAGTCATTGGTCCAGAAACAACGACTATTTATACGAGCGTATAAAATTTAACGCGATTTGTGCAGAAGCTCATGATTGGCTTACTTAAGGTGTGTTTATTTGAGGGAAAATTTTATGATGAAGGAGAAACCATTTTTCAAGAAAATGTCTTTCCCTTTTTAAAATAGGGAATCCATTTTTCTTAATTTTAAGCGTGCATATTTTCTTTGACCATAAACGGTTTTTCATTAACCAATCATTTTTAGCAAAACAAACGGGAGAAATTCTAGAAAACTAATTCGCGAAAAATTCTTTCACGAAAACAGGCACACCCAAAGTTGAAGAAAGAAAACATGTGTATTGTGTGGACGGATTAGAGCCCACACGGCAACAAAATCCATTTTATCATATATCACCAAACAAACGCAAACCATCATGACTCGCTCACTACAATTCCACTCGTATTTTGTTTGATTGGTCCATTATGCTAGTAAAATATTTCTTGGTCGGGAATTATCGATCTTGAAAGTACATTGCAATAATAACTCAATACACGAAGGACCTTACAAAAGCCATGCGAGTTAATGAAACTTCGTTTAAGGTAAGAGGAGCGATTTATACTAATCTTTATGAGGACAATCAAAATTAGAATGATTGGTTATTTTCTTGAATTCATTATTCCTCCATGCTTGCAATTGACTGAAAACTTCGAAAATGACTGTGAACTTCCATAAAGAAGTTAGCCCTTTCATTAGACCTTAACTCTTTTTGTCTTTTATTTAGAGTGGCCTTATTTTCACCCCCATACGACTAAATCTACCACATTTTCATCAAAGAGACAAAATTTCCATTATATCATCCAACAAACATTTAAAGTGGTGAATTCCAATTTTATTCATTTTCCTCCTTTTTTTATTTTTTTAAATTTTATGTTGGATCTAGTTGCCACAGTTATGAGTATCAAATGTTTTTTTCCTTTTTTTGAAAGATATTAAGTGGGTATTACCGAGCAAGAAATTTTCGAGATACCTAATTTTTTGGTATTGACAATTATTTATAGATTCAAAATTCAGAACTGTTTGTCAATTACCGCTATTGGTTGAAATATAAAAACCCACGTTAAATCCTTGTATAGTTTCCCATAATCAATCACGGAAAACTTGTTCTTGCATATTTACTTTCATCATTAAGTTGAGATTTACTCTTTCAGAAGCTTCAATTTCCTGGCCCTTTAACTTCCTCACAATCTTTAATTTTCAGTGCCATTCCGGTTTCTTTACTTTAAATTAAAATAAAATAAACCTCAATTTTCTTAAATTTTTAGGAATTCTATCCTTTTTGAAGATTTTCTCTTTTTGGAACAATAATATTGAACAAATGGGGTGTCTACAGCCATGATTTAGTTAAGTGATTCTAGCACAGTGACAAGAATGACCTTTGTTTTTGCGGCCATTGCGGATGCTAAGAAAATACGAATTGCTATGAGATTCCTTAAACGAACTTCCAAGATCAAGGTAAGAGCGAAACGTCAAAAATTTCTTGGACTTGGAGCTTTGTTGATTACATTCTTTCTTTAGAAAAAGAAATCTGGGAGAATTCTACAAAATAATATGTGAGGAATATATTTAGGAGCATGTACTCAGGATTACTAGTTGAGCATAGATGACAACGAATTGCTAAGACACTGTCCCCACTTCAATCATGAAGGAAGTTGGTGCGTTTACGATGGTATATATATTTGGTCAGATAATGGTAACATGTATTGCTTAACTGGTTTTCCAGCATAATCTATAATAAGATCTTTAAATGAAATGACATATATCTCTCAACTATACTCGATATATGGATTAGACATACTCGATTCAAGAGTTCATGTGAATTTGGTTCGCTCGAATGGAGGTTATTCAATAAAATTTGTTTAACATGTAATTAATTTTGCACAATCTAAATCGTATTTGTATATATGACGAAGGCTACTGATATTATGAAATAATGCACATTTCACTTTTTTTTGTGCAACATACCAGAGAAATTCAACCTAGACATTTTATCGCAATAATAGTTAATACGTTTACAGGTGCTTTTCTTAATACTCAATTACAAACTATTGTTAGTCTCATATTACTGACATTGAATTAACCCCAACTCGAGTCATCACTCTTTTGCAGAGACGAAATTGCACCTGGAAAAGCTACGAGCGATCTTGAGGGAGATGAGAATGTTGGTTTGGGAGGAACTTGCAAGGTCTCAACACTTCCTTCTAGCATCTCCACAACTTGGGTCATAGATGGTCGAGCTCTCGGATCAATCTGAATGCACCATAAGCCTATTACAATCATCTTCTTCGCGATTACTTCGTCCTCCTCATTTGTGATCCCCTGTAGCCCAAGCTCTTCTTGGAGCTCCAAGCATCGGTGGACCCAATGAGGGAAGTATGTTTCGCTAGTGTGATCAACCATGACTTCAATGTTTTTCCTCCTACCGACCATCTCCAGAACCATCATGCCATAACTATAAACATCTTATTTGTGGGAAACCCCTCCAATGTTCCTCATGATCAGCTCCGAAGCAATGTAGCCGGGGGTTCCCCGGGCACCTAGCATTGACACGATGCTCTCTTCTCTTGAGCATATTTTAGCGAGAACAAAGTCAGAAATCTTGGAACAATAGTTTATATCGAGAAGGACATTGTGAGGCTTTATGTCGAAGTGCAAGATCCTCGTCTTGCAGCCTCTATGCAAGTACTCTAACCCGTGACCTATGCCGAGAAAAATCTGGTACAGTGTGTCCCAACTCAATTGTTGATCTACCTCCGAAGTGTTTCTCCTGTTGAATATGAACTTTTCGAGGGATCCATTGGGCATGAACTCATAAACCAAAGCTCTTTTACTTCCTTCAAAACAGAAACCCAAGAGGTTGACAATATTGACATGAGAAGTCCTGCTTATGCTTGCAACTTCATTGAAAAATTCTTCGGCGTCGCCTTTCAACTTCTTTAGTAGCTTCACCGCCACAAGCTGGCCATCTTGAAGCTTGCCTTTGTACACGTGACCATAGCCTCCCTGGCCTAACTTTTCTTCAAAAGTGTTGGTCATCCTCTTAATGTCCTTGTAGGTGTATCTTTTCGAAGAGACAAGTCTCTCGATTTTCATTTCACCATCGAAATGGTCATTCCCCTGCTTTATCAACGCCATTATTTGTCTAATCATTGGTCTCTTTCTTAAGGAAAGCATTAAAATTAGGGTAATCCCAATTCCAGCTCCTGATGCAGCTATTCCTGATAAAACAGAGAATATTTTCAAACAGCAATCTCACTTCCATCTCTTTATCCAGGCTTCTAAGTTGCGAATTCTTATAGGAAATATTCAACGAAAAACAGGATTTAACGGATTACCTATCATAACTCCTGTCCTCAAACTGCCGCGTTTCCCTGCTAGGACACAAAGGCTTATCAAATAAATACTTAATGAAGTTGTGATGAAACTAGTAAAAGAGTGCTTCCAACAGCGCAGTAGATCGTGCATAAATCTCGGATGGAAGAATATATCGCTCATGCTTGGATCCACACTGAAAAACGGTTTTATATGTAGAGTTCAAATAAGTCAATGTTATATATTCAAACTGTGCACTAAACTACGCTGAAATTACACAAAGAAAGGCAAGCTGTTTTAGTCCAACGTTTGCAATTTTAACGTGAATTTGGTCTTCAGTCAGTACATTTATACCATCTTGTGGGACGCAGACACCAACCTCTTGATCAGACAATTGAGGCAGCGAAGGTTGCAGTGAAGTTTTAATCCACGCTGTCCCTCCGCACGTACAAATGAAAGATCATGCAAAACAGTAGATATGAAGCCTCAGTCAAGAAGCGCAAACAGAAAATTGACTCCGCAGTTACCATCATTGCAGGTCAGAGAATGAGGACCATCTTGGCAAAAGCAAATGAATTTATTGTTCTCGAATCCACACCGTCCCTCACTTCCCTCGCAGTTGCTGCAATTAATTGCAGTCCAGTTCAAAAGGAACCCCATCTCCAAAATCTCAGTGTAATTCATAGACGCCAAGCTAGTGATATTTGCATTAACATCAACAGGTACACTAACTGGAGAATCGCAGGAGCTGATGGCAGAATACAAATCCATTTCTTGGAATGCTTTATCGGGGAAGAGAGCAAAAGAATAGTGGGTGTAGTCGTTAGCACAGTCCACTGGATATGTAAAACCTGTCGGCTTCAACCTGGATATGTAAGACGAAGATGAGGACCGACCGGTGATAATGAGCTCTGCACATGAAGCTTTGGAGACTCATTTGGGACTGGAAGGAGGCAGAGGATGGCAGAGAATAGGAAAAAGAGGTAGGGAGAGAGTGAGGAAGGCATTTGCGGAAAAATCATATGGAGTCGGTTTGAATTGGTCCGGTCTCCTAATCACCGTCGCGTGCTAGTTCATCAACTTTGCCTTAGAAAATCCTGAGGGCCAAATCATGAAACGTTACAAGTCAAAGCGACCTCTAAATTACAATTGGATTGGAGGACTCACCAACGTTTTGAAATGTTGACATTGGCGATCTAACTAATCATTAAGAACAAATCCTGCTAAGCGGCGCAAATTAATTATTGATTTTTCTTGTTTGACCTTCCAATGCCAAATTTTAGTCCTAACAAAAATTAAACATTTATGTTGCACATTTTGCGGTGATTCTTGTCCAAAACTGGGGTTCTCACTCCTCTTAATTTAACTTACAACCCAGCGTGGTTCTAGAATTAGTCAACACCCGCGTTAGGTGTCTTCACCTTTAGTATTTGTTAGTAGTGTCTATTGGAGAATGGATTTGATTTGATTTGATTCTTGACTCCGATTCTAATCACACAGATTGAAGACTAATTGATTCAATCGGTTCACTGGTTTTCGATTCGAGGCCAATGGGGCACTGGACCAAGTCAGACATGGGCACAACATGGCCCATTCGAAAAAGGAGGAGGTCCAGGCCTTGGGACTCAGCCCAATCGGAGTGGTGGATCGGGTTGGATGGCTCCAGATTACAGACTCGAGTCCACTCAGCGGGGTCTAGGGACGAATCCCTACCCGATTTTCCAACCCGGCTTCCTCCCCTACACAATCCCAACCAGGTCATTGAATAGGCTCCATCAAGGCAAAAACAATTGAATTTTTCCCTTGTCCAGCCATACCAGCATGTACCCCCCGATTTATTGCAATTTTCGCACTGCGATGTCTTGGCAATCCAGATGATCCCAAGGCTTTTGTTCAGGACCTCCCTAATAATAGCAGTATTGTTGCCGCCCTCCAAAGGTTGTGGTAGCCCTGGAGCTTCACTTCTTGAAATTGGGACAAGGACACTAAAGCTGCGTAGCTCGTGTATGGGACTTGCAAGGTCCGCATCGAGAGCAAAGTAGCCATCTCGAGACATGAGACAAGAGAATTGATAAAGTTGAGGGGTCGGTGATGAGCCACAACCGTAGAATAAGGTGAAATTGAGGTCATTGAAAGTATTGTCGAAGAGACTAAAGTCTAAAGTGGTGTTGACATATGTTTGAAGACATATATCTTCCGATAAATCCGTCCTCGCCACCTCGAGGATCTGCCTGCTCCTATTCATGTGGATCACCCGATATTTCTGGGACACCATGGACAGTGTTAGGCCATATTAGTCTCAGCCGAGCTCGTAGCCTGGATATCCACAGTATGTTTTTTGCTCATTATGCCTGAAAAGGATAGCTGATTTGTTGATCTCCGCAATCAAAAGGAATGCACTCCTGGAACAGTGCGAAGTCGCCGGAAGCTGGCACGGGGAAGTAAATCCGGAGGAAGATGATGATGAATAAGGAGAGAGAGGGACGTGACAAGGCAAGATTGGTCCAAAGGGAGTAGATAAATGAGCAAACAAGGAAGGGCATGTAAAGGAAGAGGATGAATTAGCGCTGCTTTGGGAATGACTTGATCCAATGCACTAATGAGAAGCTCTTATTCTTGCCAAGAGACTTGAGACCTTTCCTAGGTGAACGAAGACCAAGATTTTGATGTACGAAGACACGAAGACCAAGGCTTTTTGGCTTAGGACTTGGACCAGTATTCCCATATAACAATTTGGACACGCGGCCCTCCCCCGTCTTTTGAGCTCATTCCTAAGCTCAAAAGAACGCTGGCCAATTGGCTTACAATTCCCAGGGAACACACAAAAGAACCGCCCCATAAAGTATAGAGCCGTCCTTTTCTTTCGTAGTTTGACCAATCTCGTTAATGTCCTTTTCGGTGACGAAGCAGGTGTCATCCGGAAGAGAGAGGGGGGGATGATTTTTGAAAATGACTCTGGACTTATATAGAGAAGTTAGCCATTTCATTGGACCCCAACTCCTTTTTGTCTTTTATTTTTTTTCTCATATCCATATTTTAGGGGGGAGGGGGGTCGAGCTTGATGCACTTTTAAAAAAAAATAGTTAGAATTTTATTAAAATTTCTACAAAAACATTCAGGCGACTTAAATTTAGTATAAATTTTCATTATTAAATTTTTATAGAATTACAGTATCAGACAAATAAAGTAGCAGTGATAAAAATTATCCATATTCTCTTTCACGCTATCAATCTTCAGTGAGCGCACGACTCGTTGGAGTGTGGTTCGATGGCTTGTATTTTACCTTTGGCTACAATGAGATTAAGAAATTAATGGTCTTAAAACATTTCGAATAAGAACTTTATTTGTAATCAAGTACTACAATGACTACAGTATTTTCCCTTTCTGGGCTTCTCAAGTTGATATTTTGTGGCACAACAACACCAAAAAACTATCAAAGAAAAAAATGCATGACCGTCGTCCCAAAAACACACACATAGGAAAAATGACACTAAAGCTAATGTGATCCTTGAACTATTCCTAAATATTCAATGTAGTCCCTTTATTTGGTCGAACAAGGGAGAAAGTCATCACAAGTCCCAAAACCGTTGTGAAATGCTCAAATCTAATCCCTAAGCTATTGCAAAATGTGCAATCTAGTCCTAAACTTTCATTGTGTTTAGTCTAGTCCCTCAACTTTCCATAACAAAGTCAAATCAATCTTTTTTACCATCCACAAGTTTGCATAATTAAATTATTGCCCGGATTTTATAATATCTTGTCATTTTCAATCTATTTCCTAGATCAACAAACAAAAGTATTCTATCTTTTTATTAGATTTTTATCTTTTCGGTGGTTATAAATATTATGATAGTTTTACCTAAGTATATTGTATTTTGTGATCTCTATAATAGTAAAAATAAACCTCATTAAGAGTTGTCTCGGGTTGATATTCCTACTATTAAAAGTATAAGTGATTTTCATAAGGATATCTAGAGACGAAATTAATTTATCAATAGATACACGTACTAATATTAATCTAAAACTTATCCATAATCTTTTAAATAGATAAAATTTTCAAGCTTTCATCTTACATGTTTTCTTACTTAAGTTTAGTTAGAACCGTGTGTTTTATTTTGTAAAAATACCGTGTTTTTACGGATCATTTACTATAGAGCTACACTGTTGCACCATTTTTCCTTGAAAACAATTTGAGGGGTGGCATTATTCTCGAACAACGTTGAGAATATGCTGTGTGGATGATGATAATTTGAAGTTGATGGTTGATGCATGTCCCCTTTAGTTTCAGAAACTCAAAAGAAAAGTCCCACCAAATTGAAGAGACTCGTAGAGAGGGAGAGAGAGCCAAAGAAATTGTGGGCTCCTCACTATCTTCAATCACCAAAATCAACAATGTCCATTACATCATCCATGTGCCCTCTCTCTTTCTTCCGCATGAATGGACCACCTAATACACGTGTGTCCATCACTCAAATGTTGTTCCAAGCATCGTTGTGGTAATGGCGGACAAGCAGCATGATCATCGAATCCTAGCCGTCCATGCATGCTTGGGCCCCTCACAAATATAACTCAAGTATTAGGTCATGTTCAAGAAATATAACACCTATTCAAGTAACCCTTTTGGGGATTTTAGAAGTTTGTACCCTAGAAATTAAAGTGGGGTTTATTTTGCGTTCATTAACAAAAATAATCTTATTGACTGGCTATGAGACGCAGAACAATTAACGTCCACATCAAATATTTCCAGTCAAAATTAGTCAGAATAACTATATTAGTAAATCATCAAAAAGTTTAAGACAACATTGACTATACTAAAAAGTTTATGACTTAATCGACGTCCGTATAATATATTTTATGACTTTTTTTATAATTATCTCACCAGTTGAGTGCATAAGAGAATAGAAAGATTGAAGAGCAACCGATGCTTCGATTTGGGCTTGTCACCTTTGATTAGGTTGTGTTTGATGTATATCTTCAAGACGGAAATTGGTCGGTGAGACTTTGCCTGTCAATCTGTGTTGTCTCAATAGCTATTGAAAAGACAGGAAGGATGAGATGTGCTTTCAATGCTTTATGATATATTAGGTCCGTGTCATGTCCTTCTTTCAACTTGATCCAGAAGCCTATGATATACTCGAGAGAGAGAGAGAGAGAGAGAGAGAGAGAGAATTTGGGATTTAAAACTAGCCCGGCATAGTTTAGACTTTTTCGCTAGAAAAAACTGAGTCCTGGCCTAAAAATCGCATTCCTCATTGCAAGTGGAAATTCGTAGCCCTAGAATACTCAAGTAAATATACCCAATTTCCTTCGAGTTAAGCACTCCCAAGTGGAATGGCTCAAACCGGCCTTTGTCCTCTTCCAATGCCATTTGTAGAATTTGTCATGGCTTGATAGATAATTTGATAAGCCAGCCAACAATTTTCAGCATGCCAATGAAGAATTTCCAGATTCTTTTGTAATAAAAACAAGGAATTTCCAATTATCACGGTCAATAATCCAATTTTTTATTATTGCGAGTCCACTGACTTTTACCAGGGAAATTCAAGTCAGTTTAGTTGCACTGTCTTTTGATAAAATAAATCAAATGTATTTATCATAGGTATTGAAATTTAATCTTACTTTTGCCAACAACTACTATCACTACTAGGATCCTACCTGATCTGAATTAGTCAAGTCAAACCGACCCTTTGGACCCAAAAAAGAAAAGTCAAACTGACCCTTCATCATCAACTTCAAAAAGTACACATAGCTAATTCACTAATGTGCTCGAGGCGTACCCTGGTCCTACACATTAGTCCGTAATAAGATATTCCACCATGTTCTCCATTATATTTCAATATTGGCAAATATTTGAGATTGAGTATGATGCTTCAGATCCAAAATTGTAAATTTTCCATATAAATTTAATTATCAACTAGTCGGTAAACTTACTAAAATATCTCGTGTAAAGATCAAATGCGATGTAAGATGTTATTGATTAGCGGATTGATAAAGGTCTGTCCATGTCAGATTGGGTTTGGTGTTTCTTGGGTTTATATAATGAGTTTTTGTTAATTTGGATCTGGAATTACCTGACTGATTATGGTTATAATATGGGGCAATCTCTGTTGGTGCTTTTTTTCATTAGTTAAAAAGAGGCAAAGAAAAAGAAAACACAATCAGACACCCATCCACACAGTGTCCCGTGTCCATGTTGACCCTTTCTTATGGCTACAAAAGTATAAGATTTTAATAGAAGTGAAACAATGTGAGGACAACCTTGAATGGGACAAGACCACAGAAATTATGTCGTTTTTATTGATGAGATTCAAGTGAGAATTATATTAGAAAAGTCTTATATCAAAGAATTGATATATCGTATTGTGAAGTAATTAATAATGATAGTTAAGCACATGACTTTTTTTTTGTCGGAATAGCACATAACTTACATAAGAGAATTGATATGATGTGGTGTGAAGCGGTTAATAAAGGTCCAACAAGATATATTAACTAAAATTGGATTGGAATCGCTGTTGATAATCCCCCGAGTGAAAATATAGAGTTTTCATGCTACCAACATTTATCTTTCCCTTTACTTTTCATCTTTTTGAGAGCTTTGAGTGATGATACTAGGCTCCGTTTATTTCGCACAAAATAAATGATTTGGAAAACATTTTCATAAAAATAATTATTTATATCGTTTGAAATAATTGGTTAGTGGAAAAATGCTCTCATTAACGATATTTAATGTGTAAATATTTTCATGAACGATAAAAATAATTTTCATTCATTCATTTATTAAATGATACAAGCAATCGTTTTTTAAAAATGTTTTTTTAAATTATTTGTTGTTCGCCAAACAAACGGAACATAAAGCTCCATTCGTTTCTTGAAGAATGTGACATTTCTAGAAAATATTTTTCAAAAAGCCATTTTCCAAGAAATGACACAATTTTCCTGTGTTCAGCTCAAATCTGCAAAAGACCTAGAAAATATTTTCTACCATTTGTTATGAAAAATCGGATTTGATTTTCTTTTTCTTTTTTCCTTTTTCTTTCTTCTTCGGTTGGTCACTAGCCACAAGCGAGCTTGAGTCTCGCCACAAGCCGGCGAGGCTCTAGCTCGCCAAATTCCAGCAAGCCAAGCCTTGCCTGTCGAGCTTGCCGCGACTCGTGAGTGAGCTCGCCAAATCGATCGCCGACCTCTAGCAAGGCCCAAGCCTCGCCGGCATTCGTCGTGGCCGGCAACTGGCCGAAGAAGAAGAAAAAAGAAAAAAAATTAAATTAGATTTTTAAAAATAAAAATAAAAATAATTAAAATGAAGGGTGAAAGAAGGAGAAGGGAAAATGATTTCCTCTTTTTGAAGGCGTTTTTTACATCGAGGGAAAATATTTTCCTTGACTAGTTTATTTTCCGTGAACCAAACACCAGAAAAATTCAGAAAATATTTTCCTAAAAGTTATTTTCCGCAAAATGAACGGACCCTAAACAAACAAACAAAGTTTGCAACTATTAAATTGCAAGAATAAGGTATGCAATGCCTGGCAATATCGTGTGTCCCGCATCGATGATAAAGCCCCCGGAACATCTAATACAAGTGCACGAAGATGAGCTTCACCTTATAAAAATCAGTTGAGCAGAGAAATAAATCTCTGCATTTATAGAAGATGATTTCACAATTTAATTGGGACAAATACCGACGAAAGACGTGCCTAAAATTGTGTGTAGACTATAGTTTATGAACCTTGGTCCCCATTATTTTATGGACCGACCACCAGTTGCCACCGACCAAGCCCTAGAAACCCTAGCAAAAAAGTCCCTGCAAAAGATTTTTTGCAACCAGCAAATGGCCAAGAAAATCAGGTGCCACATTAATTTGACAAAAGAAAGATAAATAAATAAATAAATAAATAAAATGGCTATTTTCCTAACCTTAGAATTTTACATGTGAAACTGCTCAGACCAATAAATTATTAAAATAATTAAGTAGTAATTTATAGGTTTAGGAATCAATTATATTCAGGCTTCATTTGCCAACGAGGACTCGACCCGCCCCTGCGTGGGAAGCTTCCCCTAAGCAAGGTTTGTGCTGTCCTCGCTGGGAAATCAATGATCGCTACGTGATCGACGTGAGTCTTGTCCCATCCCTCCCAGCTATCGTAGGTAGAGAAGGCCAAGCCTTCATTAAACGCACGGCATGACCGGCCCATGATGAGTAGACCGCCGTATCGGTAATTTTTTACAAAAATTTTACCGAAAGAACTATATTGAAATTTTCGTACAAAGATTTAGGACTCAATTGATAGAATTGAAAAGTTAAAGATTGAATTGACATTCGTATAATATATTTAAGACCGATTGGACAATTTTTTTTGTTTTTTTTTTCAAATCGTAGCAATAAACATAGTCATCCCAACATCCTGAGTTCTCGCCAATAGACACTGTTGGTAAAGAGATTGGGGGAATGGGAACGCTAGTATCATAAGTGCGGGATTCGACTCCCGCACTCCAATTAGAAATATGACAGATCAAAAAAAAAAAACACCCTGATTTTTCGACTTACTACACTAGTTAATACATGCTTGTCTAATACGCGTGCCCTCAGCGACCTCGAGAAACTCCCCTAAGCAATAAATATCAACACGCGAATACTTGTCAAATTTTGGAGCACCCAATACGTTATTAATATAGATATTTTTATAACGAGCTCTGTGGGCATTTGCGCGGCCTCCTTTAGATCATTCACCGCCTTGGCGTTCGCTTTTTTTTTTTTTCCTTCGAATTTATGTTCATACAATTGGCAACAATTATATATTTTTTTTTCATATTTGCTCACATTTTTTTTGGTCAAAATATTTGCTTACTTTTTTGTTTTGGTCAAGAAATATTTGCTTACTCCAAGAGGGGGGGGGTGTTTCTCAAGCGTCCTAGCAAAGGAAGTGCATGGTTTGAGGTCCAAGTGTCTACGCAACGAGGCAAACCTAGGATTGTGATCAACCCCATCTCCACAATTCAAGTGGCTCGTGCTCATTGGCACCGCCAAATGGAATGAAGCACATGATCGGCGCATGAGTGCGAAATTAAGCAAGTAGACTTTCCTAGACTCCTAATTAAAAAGTACAGGGAAAAGCTGCAAAAAAAAAAATCTCAAATTATGTCTATCGTGATATACTTATCTTGAACTTTTTCTAGAGACATAAAAAAATCCCAAATTTGTACGTACGCGGCACATTCACTTTTCGTCAAGATTCCGATAGATGATTTTTCAGTTAAAATAGCGTCGTTTTTATTTTACTCAAGTCACATAGGCGTCATGTCAATAAGGTTTGTTTTTTGGCTTCCATGTAGGCAGATCAAAACTTTGGCGGAGGGTCAACGGATCACACAGGTGCAAGTTTGGATTTTTGGTGTCGCAGAAAAAAATTTAGGGAATAAGTGTCATAGTGAGTATAGCTTGCGGTTTTTGCCCAAAAATATATCTTTGGCAATTCATGTTTTCATGTCTAATCGCATCGTGTCGAACCTATAACATAACTTTCGTTACTTGCATCGCCCGTTTGAACCCTAATATGATACACTTGTTAAATATGTCAAGCAGCACAACTAAACAATGGCATGTTATATTATTTTCATTAAACAAATCTCGGAGCATCGTAAAACGAGTAAAAAATAGCTATGTATTTGTATACTATAAAACGTGTCTTAACGTGTCTTAATATATTGTGTTTCCATCAATGGCATGTTATATTTTTCTTTTCATTAAACAAGTCTCGGCGTATCATAAACGAGTCAAAGTAAGTATGTGTTCATATATGGATAGATCAATTTATATCGGGAGCACCCTCGATCTTAATTTAGTATTTAATATTTTTGCTTTAATTTAGAGATACTATTCGTGTTTAACGACTTTACGTGTTCTTTGACTTGTTCAGTAACCTTAGTGTCCGATCGATATTAAATTAATCAAAACTATTAATATATTTGATCCAGTTTAGGTGACCATTTAAGTTGGATTTACTCAAGATATGATACGCATTATGAAAATATATCGCCACAAGTTATATAGCATTGCCAAAAGGTAAGAATAACAGCGAGAATTTGTGAAATAGAAAAAAGAAGAAAAATTAGCAAATGGGTTCACAAAATTGAAATTGAATTATCCAAAAAATAAAGAGCTACAAAATAAATTATCACTTAATATATTCTGTATATGAAAATTGGGTTTATAAATACTAGAGTTAATACAACAAAAAACCTTAAACTAGTACATCTGTGATAAATTTACCAACAACTAATTTTTGACTATCAAAATTTTCAAACCGATACACTTTTGACAAATTTACTAGTACATATGTAGCAAATGGAGGGTAAAACCTCAAACTGGTATATCCGTCAACTATCACATGTTATTTAACTCAACAATTTGATAGTAAAATCTAAATTTGTTACAGATGTACCAATTTGAGATTTTTCATGGTGTTGCCCCTAAATACTAATTGTGCCAACTCCGTAAATGGAAGGAAATTGTGAGATAATAATGATTCACAGAGTGTATTACATGAAATAAAATAAATATGAGTTAAGTTAATAAGTGATTCAAGTGTTTATCCAATACCCCTTTTCAACAATTTTCAATTTTCTAAAATACTAAATACTCATTATACAAAAAGTTGTTGCGTTAAAATAATAATATTTTTTTATAAATTAACTGAATCAGTGCACCTCAAGAATTTATAAATGAAAAATTCAATAAAAATTTTGGAAAAGCTTTCGGGTCAAAGTCAGCACCGTTTGTTGACTTTTCATTTATTAGTCTGGTGATATTTTTTTTTTGTGGTTCAAAAAAATGACAATAATTAAAAAAGTTGGGGGAAAAAGGGGCAACCAAAAGTTTCGCGTCGTACGTTTGCCCCACGTGACCCCGTCGTGACCCGCACGTGCCGCGGCTGACACCTCCTCAATCCGAGCCCACAACCAACCCACCAATCGCAAGGCACCATTTTACCTCCCTACTTTTCTGATTTAACCCGTTCCACCTATCCCCATCACACCTTTCATCACCTTATCATTTTCTAATTTAAAATAATCAAATTTATAATTTTAATTCTTCAAAAAAAATTTATAAAAATTACAGTCCTAATTTTCTCTTTCCCGAAACCAAGCCTTTAACGTAAGAAGTAGTAAAAAATGACACAAATAGTCCTTGAACTTTGATCAAATATGCAATTTGATCTACGAACTTTTAATTTGTTCAATGTAATTCCAGAACTTTTGGTACATGTTCAATTTAGTCCCTAAACTATATAAAAATGCTCAATACAGTCCTTTCCATTAATTCAAGTTTAGGGACTACATTGAACATTTTTATATAAAATTAAAAATTCAAAGACCGCATTAAATATTATCCTAAAGTTCAAGGACTATATTGAACAAATTAAAAGTTCAGAGACCAAATTGTATATTGGGCTAAAGTTTAAGGACTGTTTGTGTCATTATCCCTAAGAAGAAGAAGGGATAATAATTCACACGGTCACTAAAGTTTAGCCCAATATACAATGTGACCCATGAATATTAATTTGCTCAATGTAGTATTTAAACTTTAATTTAATGTTTAATATGGTCATTAGATTTTATGTGCATATTCAATGTAGTCATGAACTATACGAAAATGTTCAATTTAGTCAATGAATTCGAATTAATATAATAACTACATTGAACATTTTCATATAGTTCATGGATGTTATTAAACAAATTAAAAATTCATGAATTACATTATACTTTGGGTTAAAGTTCAAGGATCACATTGAACAAATTAAAAGTTCAAGGACCATATTATACATTGAGCTAAAGGTCGGGAATTGTTCGTGTCTCTATCTTTGAGAAGAAACTCAAATTAAAGAAAATTTCCAGAAAAAAATGGAAATTTTGTCTTTTTTGGGGGAAAAAGATGAATTTTTTAAATTTGGAACGGTAAAACCCAAAAACAGAGAGAAGAGAGAGAGAGAGAGAGAGTGGCACTTTTGTGTTGGTTCTGTGTTGTGCTGTGCCTCTTAGCTCTTCTTCTTCACCTACAATTCACTCCTCCCACACCTTCACCAAAACCTTCCACCCTTCTCTCCTCTCTCCCCCCCTCTCTCCCTCTATCTCTCTCTGTCTACCTCTTCAAGCCTCAGTCTCCCTCCTGTGTCCTCTCCCTCGCGCGCCTCCGTTCGCTCGGTGTCGATCCGCCTTTGCTTCCCCCATCGAGTCCTTGACCCTTCTTTTGACTGTTTCCGGTTTCTGGGTGTCCTTGGGTTTCACCTGTTCTTGGAAGATCTGGTCCGCTTGGCGATCGCCGATCCCTGTTGGGTTTTTCTCGAGGACTGCGTTCTGGGTGTCCCTGTTCTCGCTTTATCCGGCAACTGGGGGACCGCCATTTGGCGACCCTGAATCGTAATTGGTTAGAATCTGGGAGTTTTGTTCGTGTACTGGCATAGAGTGGAGAAATTTCGAAACTGTTGCACTTGGGTCGTTCTGTTTTCGAGCCTTTCTTGATTGAGAACTCGAGAGAGGCGAGGAGAGCGTGCCTTCGTTATCCCGTTTGTTTTCTTGTTCTTTGGTTTTCCCTGGAGTGAAAGTTTATTTGGGGTGAGGAAAAATGTTGGGAACTGGATTGCAATTCCGGAGAGCTCGCGGCGAGGACCGGTTTTACGTCCCCGTGAAGGCGAGGAAGAACCAGAATCAGATGCAGAGGCAATCGGCCGTGAGAAGTAAGAATGATGAGAGTGAAAGCCCAGATTCGATGAGGAAACCTTTTGCTTCTGAGAATGGGGATTCTACGGAGGCCGCAAATGCCGTGGACAAGAGCTCGGTGGTCTCTCGCAGTAATCTCCACAGATTCTTGGACTCGACCACTCCTTCAGTCGAAGCTCACTATCTCTCCAAGGTTTACAAATCGATATCTATTAACCATTGTTCAGCTTGTCGAAAAAACATAGAGATTTCGAAAGAAAAATGAAAAGTATGTCCATATCTTATAATTGCTTTCTATCTGATGTGACGATAGGATGATGGTTTTGGTGATCTGAGCAGCTTTTCTATGTGTTGAACTAGTTGGCCTAGCTGAGATTATAGTCGATTTTGTCCTTTTGTTTTAGTTCATTCCTGTGAGTATTTAAAAAAAAAGTTAACTGATATGCTCGTTGTATGTTTGCGCTGTAGACGACAATGAGGGGGTGGAGGACTTGTGATGTCGAGTTCCAGCCTTACTTCACTTTGGGTGGTGTGTGTGATTCATTTAAGGAATGGAGTGCATATGGTGCGGGAGTGCCTCTGCTATTAGATGGAAGAGATTCCGTTGTTCAATACTATGTCCCATACTTATCGGGCATCCAACTGTATGGTCCATCTACAAATCCAAATGCTAAGTCGAGGTAACCTTATGCTTCGAGTTTGATTGAATGTGTTATAGCAAGCTCCACCATCTCCTTATTTTATTGTTGTTTGATATCAGTTAACGTTTATTTCGCTTATGTATCGTGTTCTCTATAGAGTTGGCAGCTCATATTTTCATTTGCGCACACATTATTTCCACCATGTGTGGGTCTCATTTATCTAACTCATTGGAGCATATTGCATGTCTCTCTCTCTCTCTCTCTCTCTCTCTCTCTCTCTCTCTCTCTCTCTCTCTCTGCCAATGTAATAGTGTTAAGCTAGCTTTTCATTCGTCTGCCTCCTAAAGTTTGTTTATCTCACTAGTGTGGAGCTTTACCTGGATGTCAGAACAGAAACTTGTTTGACTAATGGCTGGTTGTGGAGTTACAAACCCATTTCGTAACATCTTAAGTGATTGCAAATGCTTAGGTCTCCCATTCTGTGACCTTATGGCTATTTCTATGATTCCCCCATTTCTGTTCCCTTCTTTAGCTTATCGCCATGTGGCACAATGTATGATTTTTCCGTTTGTGAAGTAGTTGTTTGTGAGAAGCTACTCAATAAAAGTTAGAATTGGACTGACTTATTGAAGAAGACATATATGTATCTGCTTTTCCTCTTTTAATGCTAAATAAACTGATGTAAAAGTAGACAGAATTATTGGCATCTGATAGTGACAATGGATTATATGGTAGTCTTTTCATCACCAAAGAAAATTTCTTTATAGCCGCTGTGCTATCTGATGTTCAACTTCATGACATTCTGGTGCTAGTGCTTATAACGTTGGCAAATTATGTAGTGTTATTTGTATATCTATAGTTGTCAACTTGCCCCTGGGATTGTACATAAGTACATACATGTTTAATATGTACTAAGTTTAGAGAAAAATGCGTGCATAGGTATACACCACTTTATAGATGCACACATATAAATGTATGTACAAGCGAGCATGTGCACACATTGCTTGCATTCATTGTTTGTATTATCAATTAACACAGTGAGTTTTAATGCTTGGTTGTCAATTTGGCTCTAGTACCGTATTATTTATTCTGTTAGCTTTGATCCTGCTCCACCATATGGTTTTTTTCCTTGTCGTTCCTTATCTTGTAAGATTTATGCTTACATTGTTAAAGTTCCTAAATTGTAGGTCAGCTGGTGAAGACAGTGATGTTGATTGCTACAGGGACTCAAGTAGTAGTGATGGAAGCAGTGATTATGAACTTGAGAAAGGCACGCTTTCTAAGAACCTCCAGCATTATGATCATCCAGCAAATGTGGTTTCTTCTAGAATCGGTAGGTTGTCAATGAGCGATGAGCAAAGTTCAGGGATGGAAGGCTTTTCTAGTGATGATGGTGACACTGGCATCTCTAGAGGTTGCCTGCTGTTTGAATATATGGAGCGAGATCCTCCTTATAGCCGTGAACCATTGGCGGACAAAGTTAGTAATTCTCTTGAATATTTTCAAAGTTATGCCCTGGCCTGATCTCCAATTTGACTCTCATCTATTTGTCCTTGTTCTCTGTTAGGTGATGGATCTTGCACGTCGATTTCCAGCTCTGGAGACTTTCAGAAGCTGTGATTTGCTGCCATCAAGTTGGATCTCTGTAGCATGGTACGATTTCAGTATTTTTTTGTCACAGCATCATGATGCACGAGGATCTTGACTAACTTTTCTGGTATGATGATAGGTACCCAATATATCGGATACCAACTGGTCCGACGTTAAAAGATTTGGATGCTTGCTTTCTTACTTATCACTACCTTTCAACCCCTCTTGAAGGTAATTGTACGTGATGACCTTTTTATCAACCTTTTTGTGTATATACCTGTGCCCACTAGTACAAATTTGCTGCGGGTGCGCGTGTACACCTACATAAATACATGTTTACAAATGGTGATACTTGGACCAGTTATAATACCTAGGGAGAGTGGCTTTTACCAACTTGGTCTGAATACTGCTGATATGTACCTCATCAAGTTCCGCTCTTCCCCCTTCTATTCCACTCCATGTCAGAGTTGTGTCTGAGCTCCTCTTCCTATAGCATACCCTTTTCGTGTAGTTACTAGTTATTGTAGGATAGCAAACATCTAGTACCTCAAATCAACAATAAAAACTAAACTCAAAGGTAACATCTCAAGTGACTTGGGCTGATAAATTGAATGGCACAGAAGATTGTGATGCTGAGACAGAAGTGTAGAAATGACATCATTATGGCTCCTACATCTCATTAATTGTGGTAATGCAAGAAGTGCCGGAGAACTACCTTGCAATTTGAAGTTACTTAAAGATAAACGATATATTTACATGAGTGATTTTCTTAATTGATGGTAACCACTGATGGCATAGTGACGGGATGGTACTGCTTCTAGAAACAAGAGAGAGGGAACTGTAGAAATCCATTTCTCCCATGCATTACATCTGAGGTACTGTTAGGTTTGGTTGCAGAAGATGTCGAATTGTTACTACCCCTCACTGTGAAGAGTGTAGGGTGTTCTCATGAGAAGTCCTGGTGGCATCTTATTGGTTTAGAAGCCATCAGATAGTATCAAAATGGTCTCAACTGTATTAAATATCGCATATCAAAATGGTCGCAACTGCACTGAACTCAATATTGCCTTTTTCTGACTGATGTGCGCATCTGACTAACATATTCTGATGTACATATTCTATTGCCTATAGATACTTTAAGCATCTGCACATTTTTGCACTGTAATATTCTTCGCAAAATTCGAGGCAACTTTTTTTGCCATAGAGGTTCTTGCTGGAGAAAAGTATTTGTTTCTGAACACTTCAACATTTTTAATATTTTCCCTTTGCTCCATCACATTATGCGCACATGATCTCATATGAGATCTTCCTTCAATCTTTTGAAACCGAGGGAAATTGTTTTTACTCTAATTTTTCAGTGAACTGTATCTCTGGATCATGCAAATAAATTGTATCATTTATCTGTTACTTTTAGATGTCTTTACATTAGATGAAGCAAAGTCTGAATGATTTGCAGGTAGTGGAGGTACCCGTTCTCCAGTTGTTGTATATCCCAATGAAACGGATGGTGTCCCAAAGATACGCTTAACAGTTTTCGGGATGGCTTCCTACAAGTTTAAAGGATCCATGTGGACACAAAATGGGGTCAGTGAGTGTCTAATGACGAATTCCCTCATGCAGGATGCAGAAAATTGGCTGAGACTGCGTGGGGTGAATCACCCGGACTTCCAGTTCTTTGCTTCCCATGGCATGCATGCCAGGTGATGATACGTGGGCAGTCTCGCTGTTTTAATAAAAAAAATCTTCTCTGCATGCACGAAGGAAGCATGTGATGAACAGAATCGTACTCGAATTTTGGGGAGTAGCTATCTTTCTCTCGGAGGAACTTTTGTTGAAATGGTTAGCTGTTGCTTTCGTGACAAAGAAAAGAAAACTGTGTACTCCCAAAATGGAGGTAAGAAAAGAATCAGAAAAGGGTGCAAGCATGAGAGCAGAGAACTTTCTACGGAAGGTGAGGATCTTGATTGGGGCCGGAAGATACACATGGAAGAGAAGCCCATTAGAGTGACAAAGGTGTAAATTGGGCTAAAAGTGACTCTTATCCGTTGTTCTCCCCTTTCCTTCTCCTCGCAAACATATCTTACTAAGCTTGCTACTTACCTGCATAATGACAATCTCATGATAACAGAGGAAAAACCATATGGTTTAGTTCACTTGGGGAGTTTGATTTGGTTGCCAAACAGGCTAAAAGAATTTGACCTTGGTGTTCCATGTTACTTTTTGGTTGATTGATAGGCAAAAAAATAAGTACATTTTTTTCCTTTAGTTATTTGCTGGCTTGTTTCTGTCCAGTAGTGCAATGTTTGTTAGTTTACCGCGTTTCGTGGTTGCTCGTGATGGATTGGCCCTTGAACAGTAGATTTTATGTCTGCATGACTTCAATAGTCTAAAAGAAAGCCGCCCTACGATTGGAGTGAACTAGACATCATTTTAGTGGAGACTATTGTTCACCACAGGTGTACTATCCCTTGTTTAGATTGTGCTCCTACATAAGTTTTGGAACGAGGGATTTGTTTTTTTTAATTACCAGAGTGAGTCTACATGGGCAAAAAATGGCTGAGTTTATAGATGGTTTAAATACTGAAGGTTTGACCAGATCTAAATATTGGCTAGGTAAGCGTCTCCCAGTCATCGTCCTTGCAGATCGGATCATCCATATCTCTTCCGGACGGAGGCATGTCCCTCAGAAAAGTCATCATCTGAGGAGGTAGTTCTTCTAGATTCAGATGAGAACTTGAAGAGGATTTTTGAGGTGCGCAGCTGGTTGCAACCTACATTTGTACCTGTCCTCACGAAAAGTCAGGGCGTCTCTTCAAATAATAAGAAAGATTTGAGTTTTCTGGGGAAGCTGAGCATCATTGATGCTGATGAGTTGTTTACTAATAGGTTTTTGATTGCAGTGATTGTATGTAGCGATGGTACTGATTAACGGTGGTGATTGCCAAAGCTAGAGCTCAATGATGAGAATTATTTACATGACATTTTCTGCTTGTAGCATTGAGAGACTGAACATCCATAGATATTGCTGGCCAAATTGGACTAGTTACACACCAGATGACATTGCTTGCAATTTTGCTTACAAGAGAGAAGACGCATAACAGCTGAAAACAATGTGCTTTGAGCCACACTATGCCTAGTGGTAGTAGTACATCCCAAGCAAGGTAATGCATTAGAATAAGCCTGGAAATGAGTACATGTGGTAAGTGTGGCCATGACCCACTTACCATTTTCATCTCTCATCCAGTGCCTTCACATCATATATAGCAACATAAGCACATGCAACAAAGGACTTAAACCCTCTTAAAACATGACAAAATGGTGCATCAGAACACAGGTAAAATTCTTAGTTACTGAAGTAGGACTAAAGGCATTGATAGTGAAAGCTCTAGGCATGACTGGATAAGTCTCAGCACTTGGGAAAGGGAGTGCCACAAGTGCTGGCCACTTTCCTGGCATTAGGGGAATTGACAAACTTCTTGAGGTTTGGGTTTTTGAGGTACTGGCAGAGGCAGGGCTTCTGCTCCTTGATCTTGCTGCAGCACAGAGTGGTCGGAGGGGTTGCGGATGTAATCGCGCTCACGCACGAGCTCAGCTCTATCGGCTTGCATGCCACAGCGGCCTCCACGCTCACCCCCGCTTCCGCTAGGAGCAGCACCGCTAGAAGAGCGCAGAGTGCGACCCTTGGGGCCCTCATTGCTTTTCTGCTTTTGGTTGCTCTAGGAGGACGTGAGGAGAAAGAACTAGAGTGAGTTTGTGTATGTACTTGGGTCAGTGTGATGCATTTGGCTTTGGTTGATGCTTGAATTTATAGAAGGCAAATTGATGAGGTGAAAAAGAAAAAAGGTTTTTTAATTGCTCCCTCTAGAATGGGATCTGCCACTAGCTATGGTTGGCTAGTGATCAATCAATGCTTTGATTGGGCCACTAAAATGCAGATGGTTAATTATTCCTAGTCATAATGAGGATCAGCATGCTCAAGATGCCCTTTTCTTCCCTCGAAATTAGCTGAATAAGGTTTAATACAGTTTCGGAATCATTATTGCAATGCAGAGAACGATGTGGAGGCAACTTTTCGCAGCAACTGTTTGCTTTCGGTGATGCTGATGTAGTGTCGTAATTTCGTAGCAATCATGTAGTGTTGTAATTTCATAGCAATCATATAACATGTTCTCATCATTAACTGGTCCACAGACATGCATATTTGCTAATCATTCGTTGGTTCTGTTTATCTCAGCAATGCAAGGATAACTTTGAACACACTTGCTTATAGCTAGAGATTTAAATCAAAGTCCTATCAAGTCCTCAGACTAAACTCATCTCGATCTTAAACCGCGTTTCCTCGATAATGTACGTCGAGATGGGTCTTTCCCTAAGGCAGGCCCGTTGAGACGACGGATGCATTGCTCGGTGGATTACACAAGCCGTAAACGAATATGGCGATTAATAAGAACATTTTGATAAGCTATCATAAGCTGCTATAGAGCAAGCACAAGTCAAATTTCGGTGATTTATGTGGTGACATGCTTCCTACAGTACAAGGCTAAAGCCACTTTTAGGATCAGGCTTTCTATTTGGTCAAAATATTCTCGCCAAGGTGTCTTTTAATCCACATGCAAATGCTCCTTTGTTTTTCCCTTTTTTGTTTATGTATTACTCTCCTTTTCCTTCAATGTTGGACCTTTGATTTTTCGTTCATATACTATTTACATTTGCACAACAAGGTTCTAAGCATGCAACATGAGGCGCATGATGTAAAAAGGAAAAAAAAACATTAGAAAAAAACCAAATAAACACCCAAAAATAATATAAAGTCTGAATTATGCTCTGTGAGTTGAATTTCCGAGGGGGAAATTATCCAATCAATCCTGCCTTTATTGTACGGATATCAATTCGGTTCTAGATTTTTTAATTTTGCCAATTGAGTCCTAAACCTTCTACGCAAAATTCCAGTGTAATCCTTTAGGTCAATTTTTGCCAGAAATCACAAATGTGGCGGTGTGTTGCGTAGGACGGCCGGCGATGACTGGACCATGGCATCAACGATTTCCAGTGAAAATTGATTGAAAGGATCACATTGGAATTTCGCATAAAGGTTTAGAACTAAATTAACATGATTGAAAAGTTAAGGACTAAATTGGCATCCATACAATAGGTTTAGGATTGTTTGGGTAATTTTCCCATTTCCCCAGATGACTTATTACATTTCACATGCGAGCCACCGACTGAATTCAATCGTGGAACATGTAAATATGTCGAACTCCAAGAATGCTGAGGAACAGTTTACACATCATTCCCAGCTTTGCTTAAGGCAAAACAGGGTCAGTGTTAAACAAATGTTTAACCCCATCATTATGAGACCAACTTGGTCCGAGCTAAAGTGAAAATACTCACGGTGCTTTAATGGATTACACTGGCACAAGCACAAAAGGGTCGTGATTCCATCTCCCTTTTTTGATCTCCATGCCTTGATTTTGCAGGTTCAGTAGAGTTCAAAGCCATCATTGAACTGGTCAAGGCTTTGTGCCTAACGATGGTGGTGATGATGGTGGTGGGGCTCTCATGATTACTTCACGTTAACAAATGGATTCCACACACAGAAAGTACTGCTGATATAGTCACCATCACCATCTTGGCAATCTTTCAGCTGATAGTTCTACATAGAGTCCCAGACGATTCGTTCGCGCTGATGATCGAGACCGATAAGAATCCACGGCGAGTAGATAGGAACCCGCATAAGATTCGAGTTATAGAATAAGGTGCTGTCTCGTGAAAGAGTCAAGCGGTTGAATTAAACATGGACCGACCTATCTTGAGAAAAGAATGACCAGGTTTGGTTTATCATGGAAGCATGACGGTATGAATGTGCTTTTGAGTAATTGCGATCATTATGTAAGCATGCCTTAGAAAAGAGAAGCTTCATTGGAAAAGCAGCTTTTTACAGAGAGTGAATAATGGTCAATTGAATGACATTGATGTTCCTTGACATACAAGATTTCTGCTTCCCAATATCACATTCAATCAGACTGCCTACAAACATTCTTTCCTTTCCTGTTTTTTCTTGTGTGAACTAGCATGTGCTTGAAGCCACCGGTGCTCACTTGCATATTACAAAGGGAGAGAGAGAGAGAGCGCTATTATCTAGCGCAGGTTACCTTAATTGATCTGTATAAGTCATGTTGGTAAAAGAGAGAATACGTTATATTGAGATCAAAAGAAGTATTTATAAGTTTAGATTCAGCCTTGTGCAACTACATAGGCCAAATACATAAATAGGCCCAACTTGCTAATACTATAGAATACTAAATAATAAACCCGAGACTCCCCACAAGTTGGGGCTACATATAAAAAAGGTCTAACTTATGACATACGTATGAATTTCGTCCATGTTGAAGAGGCCTCGTGAAAATGTTTGCTAGCTGCCCCTCAGAACGCATGAGCATCAACTGTATATCACCACAATTCACCTTTTCCTGAACGAAATTACAATCCACCTATATATGCCTCATCTATTCATGAAATACTGGATTGCTAGTAATGTGAATAGCAAATTGATTATCACAATAGAGAGTAGACAACCCGGTCATAGGCAGTCCAATCTCAGCCAACAACATACAAACCCATTGAAATTCACCTGTAATATTAGCCATAGCACGATACTTGGCCTCTACACTAGATCAAAAAACAACAGACTTTTTCTTGCTTTTCATGACACAAAATTACCACCAAGGAAGACACAATTTCCCGAAGTAGATCAATGATCCACAGGGCAACCGGCTCAATCTGTATCAAAATATCTTATCACCTCTAAAAACTCGAGGTTAGAATAACTAGCTATATGAAGATGACCCCGAGTATAGAATACAAGCCCTTGACCCAAAACTCCCTTCACATAGCAA
The DNA here is from genome assembly GCA_031216235.1 of Syzygium jambos. NCBI lineage: Eukaryota > Viridiplantae > Streptophyta > Magnoliopsida > Myrtales > Myrtaceae > Syzygium > Syzygium jambos. The sequence continues at coordinate 6,023,369 of CM062221.1, forward strand.
ACAATCTATAGGATGGTTTGCCAACAAGTAGTACGGGGAGAACTCATGAATTGACTCACCACACTAACATTAAAGGAAATATCCGGACAAGTAATAGTGAGATAATTTAATTTGTTTACTAACCAGTGATACTTCTCTAGATCATGAAGAAGCTCTCTGTGTTTATTATCAAGCCTCACTGCAGGGTCCATAGGTGTGTCCCCAAGCCTAGCGTCATGCAAGCCCACCTCCTTAAGAATGTCAAGAGTATAATTTCGCTGAGATAAAGTGATAATGCCATTGGCATAGGCAACCTCTATGCCAAGAAAATATCAATGACGACCCAAGTTTCTAGTGTTAAACTACTTTTGTACCACTTATCAATAGAAAACAAGAATAACATACCCCACAGTAGAGGACATACTAAACACGGAGTGCTCCACATTGCATCGATGCATCCCAAAAGTAATAATCACATCACTAAAGCAGTCAAACCAAGCACGAGGAGATTGCTTAAGTCCATAAAGAGCTTTTCATAGTTAGCACACTTTCTCCCCTTGAGCAACAAAGCTGGGTGGTTGCTCCATATAGACCATCGTGCAGATCGCCATGAAAGAATACATTTTTGATATTAAGCTTATTAAGAGTCCATTGAAATTGGGCAACCAAAGAAATAATGACACCGAAGGAAGGAATCTTGGCCATCGGAGAAAGTCTCCTCATAGTCTATATTATAAGTCTGAGTATAATTCTTCACAACTAAAGGTGTGCAAAAAAACTGGGAACTGCCCGGACCGCCCGGAACCGGACCGAACCGGCTCGGAACCTGTGGTTCCTAAGGGAACCGGTCCGGTTCCTGGTTCCAGGTGCGGACCCACCCACCCGCCCACCCGGACCGGACCGGACCGGTAATATTATAATATATTATCTATTTATTTAAATTTTAATTACAAAAAAATAGAAATCCTAAATCACTAAATGCTCAATACCCTCCCTTCACTCTTGCACAGTCGCACTCATGGAATCTTTATCAACAGAGAAACACTCTCTCACTCTCATTGTCTCCACTCCGACGCTCCATCTCGGCCTCAACTCACGGCCTCACTCTCTCACTCTTCTCGATCAATACTCTCTCGTCTCAAGCTCTTACCATCTCGTTCGCATCGTCTCTGTCTTCGACGCTTCGTTCACAACGTTCTGTCTCGGACACTCCGTTCACGACGCTCCGTCTTCGACGCTCTGTTCACGGCGCTCCATCTCGGCCTCAACTCACGACCTCGACTGTGGACTCCCACACGGCCACGCCCTCTCAGTCGCCTCAATTGGCTAATTGCTGTAAGTTTGAATCCCTAATTTTTAATCTACTCGCTAAATCCCTTTGTCTCTTAAGTTGTTTGCATGATGCTGTGACGACAACATGAGCTGCCACCGTTCTTACTCTTCTCCTTTGGCATTGACGGAGCATGTTTTTTAGCTACTATAACTTAACATGTTGTCATTCTGTTTCTGTTTATCTCAACATTTTACTTGATTAGGCACATTCATCCGACACAACTTTGCTAGCTCAATGCCTACATTAATAGCAGACGCTGATTTTTCTGTTGAACGGAGCCTTTCTTTTACTGCCGGAGTTTTATGTGCGGAGGCTGTGTCGCTTAATGCATATCTAATAGGAGATTGACATCCTACAAATGCTTTTTTGGGGACTGCCGAGGAGCTCCGATTCTTAGAGGTTCAACCTAAGCATATTTAAGTATATGCGCTGACTGTGTTTCTTTGTAGCTGCACATCCTTTGCCGTAGGCCTCAGCTCGAAGTGTCAATCTATTATTACCTTATTTGAATCTTGGAGGTTTCTGTTGATTCTTCATGTGTCTTGGGTTCCAACTGCTGTTCCTAATGTAATCTCTATTAGCATGGTTGATTGACTGTGAAGAGCGCTTATTATGCTTCAGCAGAATGTTGCATTATGCCATGAGAGATGGGATGAATATGATCCCTTACAAGTACATAGTCTGTAGACTCTGTAGGCATGGGTCTCAAATAATTTGATCTCTATTTGTTATTCTTTGTCTAAAACTTTTATCTGTTGATGACGCGTTGCTTGATTCGAGTAGATGATCTACTAATATGGAACTGGAGAACTCTTATGATGCGATAACGCCAATAATGGAATCAAAATCACCAGAACATAGAGACGGTGAAGATGATTTGGAAGAGGCATCTAACACAAATAAGGTGTCTGGTTCTTTTCCTCCTCCTAGTAAGCGAAAATCAGTGGCCTGGCTTCATTTTCGTACAGGCACGACTGACGCGAATGGGAAACTTCAAGTTTTTTGCAATTATTGTGGGGCAAAGTATTCATACAGTGTTGAGAATGGTACTTCAAATATGTTGAAGCACTTGAGAAAGTGCGGTAAATATCCTCGCAATATTGATAAGAAGCAAAAATTGTTTGCTTCACATAGAGTAGATGGGACTCAAATGACAGGGGGAAATACTAGTACTGGGAGTGCTAGTGTTTTAACGACATGGAAGTTTGATCAAGAGAAATGTAGGCAAATGTTTGTTCGAATGATTATAATTGATGAACAACCATTTTCATTGGTTGAGCGTGTCGGATTTCGTGATTATATCAATCAATTACAACCTCTTTTCAAGCATATGTTGCGATTTACGGTGGCTAGGGATTGCATGAAGTTGTATTTTTGTGAAAAAAAAAGTTTGAAGGCTTCCTTTCGTAAGCTTAATTCTAGGATTGCACTCACGACTGATACATGGAGTTCCATTCAGAATTTGAACTACTTATGTCTCACTGCACACTTTATTGATGAAAACTGGAAATTGCATAAAAGAATCATCAATTTTGTAGTGATGCCTAGTCATAAGGGCAGAGATATTGGGAAAATGATTGAGAAATGCCTCTATCAATGGGGAATAGAGCAAAAAGTGTCCACAATCAGTGTGGATAATGCTAGTTCGAATGATGTTGCTATTCGTTATTTGAAAGAAAAATTTTCAATAGATAGGCTATTGATCTTAGATGGCAAAGTTCTACACATGAGGTGCACGGCTCATATACTAAACTTGATTGTGAGGGATGGCTTGGCTGAGGTACGTGACTCTATTGCACGTATCCGAAACGCGGTTAGGTATGTGAGAAGTTCCCCCATGAGAGCTAAAACATTTAAAGATTGCATTGAGAGTTTAAGGATTACTTATAAGGGTTCAGTTTGTCTTGATGTCTCCACTAGGTGGAACTCCACCTATCTAATGCTAGACACTGCTATAAAGCTTAGAAAAGCTTTTGAAAGGATGGATGAAGAGGATATTTCTTTCTCAACTGAGCTTAACTCTGACACTCCAAATAGTGTTGATTGGGAAAATGCCATTATTCTTTCCCAATTTTTGAAGAGGTTTTATGATGCCACCAACAAGATGTCTGGGACTTTGTATGTCACTTCAAGTGACTATTTTGAGGGGATAGCTTCTTTGTATAATTATCTAAAAGAAGCGGCGAAGGCTTTGGATTCTAGGGTGAGAGTTATGGGTGCGAAAATGAAAGACAAGTTTGATAAATATTATGGGAGTTTTGAAAGAGTAAATTTGATGGTGTTGATTGCGGTGACAGTGGATCCTAGAAAAAAGATGAATTATGTGAGATATTGTTGTAGATGAATTATGTGAGATATTGTTGTAGACTCATTTATGATAATAGTGTGAAAGCTGATGAGATGTTTGATACAGTGAAGTTTTCCCTAGAACGTTTGTTTGAATTTTACAAGAAAGCTTCTCTTGGTTCTTGTGACAAAAATTGGGAAAATGAACTTGTGAGTTCTACTAGTACCGGTAGTAGTTGTGATCCTCATTACGACGAGGGAAATCAAGGGGTAGATTGCGGTTTGCATTTCTATGTGCAAGAGCCGTCCTATGAAGCTTTTCTTATCGAGGAGAAAAAAAAGTCCGAGGGCTCTTTATCTGAGCTCGATCGATATCTTAAAGCTGAACTTGAAGAGGCTCGTGATCTTGACATTTTAATGTGGTGGAGCAATGTCGGCCGAAAGTTTAAAATCCTATCTTTGATGGCTCGAGATATTTTATCTATTCCTGTAACTACCGTTGCTTCAGAGTCGACTTTCAGTACTTCTGGTCGTGTTCTTGATTGCTTTCGAAGTTCTTTAACTCCTAAAGTCGTAGAAGCTTTGATTTACACTCAAGATTGGTTGAGAGCGGTTCTTGAGCCGATTAATATTGAAGAGTGCATCGAGAATGCAGAAAAGTTTGAGTTGGGTAAGTCTATATCTTTTCATCTTGTAATTCTTTCGTATATATAATGAGTGAATGATTTATTTAATATCTTTCTTTTTTGTTAGTTATGGATCATGTTAATGCGGAGATTAACTCTACATAGATTGTAAATTTGAAAGCATAATCCAAGGAAAATGGTAAAAACATGGGCTGAAAAGGAAATGAGAAATATGATGAGGTGAGTGCTGTTCTTTTACAGTTGAACAATTTCAACTTCTGTTTTTTTTTAGCAAAAATTGATGAACAATATGGTGCCATCATTTGAATAATGCAGTACTTGTAATTCTTTTGCCTTACATAATCTCCTTGTTTTACAAATATGGTTCTTACAAGAGGTATTTCCATAACTGATGATTTTATTGTTGATGCATCTATGACTGATGATTCGGTGGATAGTTATTTGGGAGAGGTTTTTCCTTTATGACCTTAATTTCACAATCTTATGCCAGCATTATCTTTAAAACTCTAGTCTAATATTTCATTTAACACTTTGATTCCATTGCAGATTTAGCAAAGAATTTCGGCGAGAGGAAATGTTTTATCACCGGAAGATGAAATTGCGGACTCCATTTTTATACAAAGTTATTAGACATCGGCATTTTCTCAACTATTGTATTATGCTTAACTCCTAAATTGTCAATTACATAACGGGATAGTTGTCAATATACACATGTGGGCTCGTCAATTCTGATGCTGGTGTGCTGGTCAGAAAGCATGTAAAGTTCATGTTCTGGGCTATTTATCTGTGATTTTACTTTTGGATATGGTCTTTTAAGGGATGAAAAAAGAAGGAATTTCCTACATTTACATACTTGGTGCAAAGTAGAAAAAGGGTGGTTTGTCACCGATGTGCACGCGCAGTGCTACTAGCGCATGGTAGTTTAACTAGTATTTCAACTTGAGACCGGTTCCATGGACCAGCCCAAGAACCGGACCGGACCGGCGGTCCGGTTCTTGGGTGGGTCCATGGAACCGACGGTCGGTTCTCAGTTTCAATTTTTGGAACCGGTCCTGTAGCGAGCGATCCATGGTTCCAGGGTGGGAACCGCCCACCCGGACCATGCACACCCCTATTCACAACAAGACGCGCCTTTAAGTGTTCAACTGAACCACCTAGAAGGTGCTTAATGACCAAAACCCAGTGACAACCCACCAATTGCTAATCAGGAGGCAATGGGATCACCTCCCAAGTCTGATTATGATATAATGCAACCATCTTCTCCTCCATGTCACGAGCCCAACTTAGATGGGCCAAAGCCTCCTACACATTACCTAGCACAAACACAATGCGAGGGACGACATAAAGGCAGACATTTGGGGGGTTAAGTCATGGTAAGACACAAAATGAGAAAGAGGATACCAAGACTAAGTACGGTAGCTAAGAATCGACAGGAGCTAGTGGAAGAGAATTAGAAGCAGAGGCCTGAGAATGTGATGGGATGTTCAATGGTGAAGAGGCACGATCCTAAATAGGGCGAGGACCTCATGTATAGATATGAAGATGAGTCGGTGTAGGTGATTCTGGATTAGGTAGAGCCTCAGTAGAAAGAATAGGTGGTGGCTCCGACTAAGAGGCTGAGGCAGCGAGAGATAAAGTTAGAGGCAGTGGCAACGACTAATAAGGAGAGAAAGGTGGCAGAAGATCCATCGTCGATGGTGCTGGAGGAGAAACATTGCCAAAATATACCTAAAGTTCAAAGAAAGTCACATCATCAGAAATATACTCCTAACAATGAATAAGACCATAACAAATATATCCCTTTTGAGTAGAGGAGTAACTAACAAATACACATTTTTCGATACGAGGCAATAACTTGACCAACCTAAGATACAAAGAATGGTAAACATAGACATACTCAATAATACGATGACAGAAAGACCACAAAGGCAGATCGGGATGAAAATTAGCATAAAGGACAACTCCCTTCATCGCAGAGGACAAAAGACTATTAATAAGATAACATACTATAAGAAGAGCATAGCTTCATAATGATTTAGGCAATATGTGTGTGGAGAAGTAGAAAACGAGCAACATTCAATAAATGACGGTTCATACATTCAGCAACCCCATTTTGTTGCGGAATTTGAGTGCAAGAACTCTTATGTAAAATACCACGAGACTCAAGATATGGAATAAAGGTAGAAGAAGAAAAATATTCACGAGCATTTTAAAGCCACACCGAGTACGAACTCCATCATAAAAATGGCGAAAAGAACGAAATGCTTCAATACGACATTTTATTAAATATAACCAATTATACGGATTACAATCATCAATAAAAGTGACAAAATTATAGAAACCAAATGAAGACTCTTAACTAGGACCCCAAATATCTAAGAGGACTAACTCGAATGGTTAGGACGTATGACTCAAAATACGAGGGGGAAAAACGCACGGTGCTTACCCAACTTACACATTTCACAATCAAATTGAAGACTAGGACTAATCATAAAGGGAGAGTGCCAGAATGCATCTGCTGAGGGATGATCGATACGATAATGTAACCGAGAAAAGTCATCCACAGCCTTCTTTTGCACGGAAACAACAACTGCAATAATCTCATGGTCTAGGAGGTAAAATCCACCAGCCTCACACCCACTACCTATTCGACATCTAGTCTTTCGATAATGAAAAACGCATAAAAAGGAATAAAAGATAATATCATAGTCAATGTCACAGGTAATAGAACTAATAGATAATAAATTATAAGGGAAACGTAGAATATGGTAAACAAAATGTAATGACACGAAGGAACTTAATGATATACAACATATATCGGTCACCTTGGACTAAGAACTTTCTACCAAGGTGACTAAAGTGGATAGAACGGATGAGGTAGAGGTAAGAAGGCACGAATCGCCGGTCATATGATGAGTGGCACTTGAATCAATAACCTAAGGACGAAGAGTAGTTGTAATGGACAAGAGATAAGTAGGATCATTGTACTGTGCCAAAGTAGCAATAAGACCAGAAGGATCATCAACCTATCGTGCTTTAATCAACTCATCATATTACGTACGAGTCAATTATACTTTATCCAAAAGGAGGTCTCAATATCAACATAAGCATGTAGACCCTGTAACTCAAGATTGAGGTCATAACAATAATCAACATTATATCCATCAAGCTAGCAATAAATATAAAAGCGACCTCCACAAGCTCCTTTAGAACTGTAAGGACCTCACTTCAAGGGTTATTGGCACGACGCCCCAAGCACATCGCCGATTCGGTTCTTTTTTATCTTTTCGTTATGATCATGCAAGAGCGTTTACAACAATAAATACCCAGACAACACAACAAACAAGCAGCCAGGAAAACACCATACAAAACATAGTACTTTCATATTGCCTCAGTACATTCACAAGCCTCTTTTTCTATGGGCACTTCTTTTTTACATTATCCTCCTATCCAAAACGTAGGCCGGGGGATTCCTATCTCTTCTAACAAGGCTATAGCTCCAATCGGTACACCATGATGAAGAGAAAGTGAGACGTCCATACCTACAAGTCTGAAAAGACAACGGAGTGAGTCGAGGATTTAGTAAGTAAAATCACTAATCTTGAGTTAGGAGGGCGTCTCGTCGTCGAACCCAGCATGCGAACATCACTCACACCACATCATCGATGGCAGATCAATAGCAATACCATTGTTGTACCTCGATTACATACATGTGATCAATTTCGGCTTACCGTCAAGGCACGATTTACCTTCTGCTTATTCATAAACTTAACTAGAACACACATCAACATGCATCAAAGGTTCATTAACCGTCTCGCATGGTTTTTCCCATACTTTCAGGGGCTTCTGACCTCAAGCTAAGTATCTAGAATCCACCGGGCATCTCATACTCTCAGGGCTTCTAGTTTCAGGCTGGGCATCCCATACTCTCAAAGGTTTCTAGCTTCAAGCTGGGCATCCGGAATCCACCGGGCAACGTCCCCAAAATCCATTGGTGATGGCTATTTCCTTTATGTGACCGCACAATAAGCATTCATGCACGCCGGATTTTTATATTTGTTTCTTAGCCAATGCAAACAAAGCCCAAAGGCATGCTCATACAGGTGTGTATGTGTGTCATGGTCTATAATATCACAGCTAAACTGATGAATCGAGCGCAACATGTGACTCATGGCTTGAGTTGACACGCATTGATGTCAGTCCGAAGTTGAGCAAGGCTGGAATCGACATGCCTCGATGCCGATCCAATACCAAGCGAGACCCAAACCATCACGCTTCAATGCCGATTCCCATAATTGAGTAAGACTTGTTCGTGACCCGAGGCATGTTCATCCTCATGAATGCAAGACATAAGCAAACCATACAAAATCATTCTTCATCATACACACGATAAATTATGAGTGAGCACACGTTCAAATTCAACAATGTAGCATATCGCCATAGCTCAAGGTTAGCATTTTCACTTACAATTTGACGGAGTGGCAACAAATGACCGAATAGTGAAGATGAACAACAAGCAAAGCCGAGAAGGAAAGAGGGCGCAAGAGAAAATGAGAAGAACCAGTGAGCCAAGGGTGGTGAGAATGAAGGGAGTGGTGCCTTATTTATATGCCTTTCTCTCATTAAATTCCCTAACAAGTGGTCCAATGAGCTTTCTTGAAGTGGCTTGGCTATTTTGGTTATGTGGCGCCCTAAGGTTTTAGGAAATGATTAAGGATCCTTGGTGTATTTTTCTTATTGGTCCACTTGGCTAATGAGTCACCATATAATGATGACTTAGCCTAACTTGTTCCCCCAGCCAAATGTCATGGCAATGATTATCAAATCTCTTTTTGGCCACTTAAGAGGGTGATTCATCTTCTTCATTAAATGCTTAAATTGATTGCCTAAGGTAACTTGCACCTAACTTGCCACCTAATTCCTTGTCATCCAAATTCCTTATCACCTAAGTTAGTGAGTCACCATCTTCATTTAATGACTAACATCCAAGGAACATTAGTGAGCATGAGAGAGAAGTTTATGTAAGTGCCTATATAATCGGGCGAGCGAGAGTTTCTCGTGTTCATCCATGATCGACATTAGGACTGAGGTTCATGGCTAATTCGCGACTGGGTGTAGCTGGATGTGGCCGAGCCTGACCAATGTGACCAGGTCCAACTGTTGAAATTGGACAGGTGTAGGGCTAGATCCAGGGTTAGAACTAGCCAGGCACAAGGTTGGATTTGTGGCCGGAACTGACTGGGCACACGATTGGATCCATGGCCGATCCATGATCTCTCGCAAATAATCCAAGGCTTGATTCATGACCAAGCCATGGTCAAGCATGGCCAATCCATGGTCAACTCTCAGTTATCATGTAATCGCGTGGAATCGATCGATCTACAGCCAACGCACGGTCGCACGGAATCGGTCCATGGTTGCTCGCAACATATATATCTCCGAGCGAAATCACCGGTGGTTGATGCATGATAGCACGAAATCAATCCATAATCGTCCGTCGATCGATCCGTGAAGGTATGTGATTGTCCCATGACCAACCCTTATGGTCAAGTGGCCGATCCATGGTCGAATAGCTCTGGTCAACTTGCGTGATCAATGGATCGATTCAATGTCGATCCCTTGGCCGACTCATGGCCGATCCTTTGATTGGACCATGATTGGTCCTTAGTCGACCTTTCCGATTGAGTTGATTGATTCATGATTGATCATTGGATAGGTTCATGGCCGATCCCCACTATCGGCACATTGATTCCCTAGCCATTTCCCGCGATCGATATAGGGGCCAGAACAATGGATGTTACAAGAACCACTATTACCACCACTACAAAAGACACCTTAGCCCTAGACACCACACTTAGAACTATCATAATTTCAGTTTTCATGACTATTATTGTCACGTCCCGACCAAGATCGTGACTCGTTGCTTACTTTGCGACGTTCCATTCATTATTATCTTTCTTTACGAGCAAGCAAAAACATGAATTCAGGATAATCACAACCAGAACAAACAACGGCGTTAAGACACGTATCATAAGAAAACCTTGTATTTACATGATGGCTTATATATTTTACAAACCAAGCCCTTTTACATACCCCTTCTTTTTATGGGCTGATTCACACATGTATACCCGCTATAACAAACACGGTTGAATTTTGCCTAGCCTTGTTACCGTGATTTTCTCCAAAAATGGTCCAAAAAGTTCCTTTCTAAAACACGCTCGGTCATTCCCAAGTCAGGTTCACCACCTAGGCTTCGTTCGCGGCGTTCCTAGGTGCCAATCCGTTGGCACCACCAAAAGGGCCATGAAACCCGCAAAGGGGTCTGAGCAGTCCGCTGTCCTCCATCCATTCATACCAAGCTTTGTACTGGTGCAGAACGGGATTCTCAAAGCCTTCGTCGACCATGACTTGGGAGATGACCTTACGATAGGCTCTTCCCTCGACTGCATCTATTACGTCGATTACGTATACTATCATTTCCACAAGAGTTCTGAAGTGGATGGGAGGAGCTGCTATTCAACAAGTCTGAGGAAAAACAACAGGAAATGAGTCATATACTCAATAAGTAAATCCTCTAATTTCAAGTTAAGAGGAAATAATCGTTGTCGGACACGAGTCCAACCTTACCGCTTTGGTGTTGATGGCAAATCAATAGCAAAGACGGGGATAAGGACACTAGGAGTGCCATAACTTTCATACGGCGTTTACTTAAGTGCCATAACTTTTTTTTGGCTCACTTGAGTACCACATCGGAGTAAAATAGATTATTTAAGTGCCACTTCTGGTGAAAATAGATCGCTTAAGTGCCATTTCCGGCAAATGAGATGACGCGGATTTTTTAATTAGTTTTTCATCCTACGAGGACTTTTTTAATATTATTTTATTGATTTTTTAATTTTTATTTTAAATTTTCTTTCTTATTTTTCATTTTTTTTCAAGGTTGGCGAGGGTCACTGTGACCCTTGCCGGTGGTTGTGATTGCTCTCGCCCTTGCAAGGCCATTGTGGCCTCATCGGCCGCAGGCGTGGCGACGAAGGCTCTCACCAGATCCGGCGAGGCGACCTCGCCCGCGGTAGCGATGGCTCTCGCTAGATCCAATGGCGAAGGCTCTCGCTAGATTCGGCGAGGCAGCCTCGCTTGCGGCAGCGAAGGCTCTTGCTAGATCTGACGAGGCCACCTTGCCCGCGACTGCAAAATCCCTTAGCGAGGCCATCGCGGCCTCACCGGCACGGGCAAGGTTGCCTCGCCCGCAGTGGTAGAAGTTTTTGCCAAATCTGGCGAGGCCGCCTCACCCGTGGCTGGCAAGATGGCCTTCACGGCCTCGTCCACCGTCGGCAAGGCTGCAACGGCCTTGCCCACCGCCGGCGAGGCCATGATGACCTTGCCCAGGGCCTTCATGGCCAAGAGCATGGTAGCCCTTGCCCAATCTGGACGAGGCCTTCACAGTTAGCGAGGGTCGCCGGTGACCCTCGCCGGAATTGAAATTTTTTTTTGCAAAAATAAAAAAAATGAATAAAAAATAATTCAAAATTTCAAAAAAATATTAAAATATTATCCACGTCAGCTCCGATGAAGCCACATCAGATTTTCCGGTTGCCAAGTGGCATTTGGCGCTCAAATAATCACTTTTTCAAATTTTTGATACTCAAGTGAGCAAAAAAAAAGTTATGACACTTAAGTGAATGCCGTACAAAAGTTAAGGCACTTCTAGTGTCCTTATTCCAGGAAAGATGCATTTACCTTGCCTATGTGCTATACCTGGCACAAACATTAAACAAGAGAAAATCAAGCATGGTATACAAGCGATACATGTAAGAACAAATACACGGGATTCATTTATTCTTAACCAAAATCCATCGGTCCTTTCGAAATCTATCGGGCATCCGAAATCCATCGGGCAATGTCTCAAAATCCATCGTAGACGGCTTTAATCCCTCGTATGTCCACGCGTCACAAGTATCTAGCAAACTGTATTCTTATCTTTCTTTATATCTCATGCAAACAAGAGTACCCGAACGCATGAGCGCAAGTGTGATTCATAGACAATAAGCTTAAATCACCTAGCATGTCGGCCACGGTCCAAGGCTCATGATTTGATCCGACACACCAAGCATTGAATAACACTGTACTTAACTCGGATACAATATGCCTCAATATCAAACCTTTGCCAAGCAAGTCTTGATCCAAATGCCATAACGTGCATATAAGAGATACATTCCCTCTTTCGTGACTTATTCGTGCTTGACTCTTGACTATGTCTTGCAAAATAACAAATCACATAATTCATACAAGCAAGTCCCTATCAAGGCTTGGGTAAAGACACAAGCCAACAATGCATCATATCATCCTTTTCCGAGATTAGGGAATTTACTTACTGTACTCGACAAAAGCAAGATCTAGTGGGGACCAAGAAGGTGGCATGAGGGAGAGGTAGTGGTTGGTCAAGAGGAGTAGATGTGAGAAAGAGAAAGAGACGTGAGCAAGAAGGCTTGATGGTAGGGTAGGCAAGAGAGAGGGAGGCGCGAGAGTTGGTGAAGGTGTGAGAAAAAAGGGAGACTAAGTGGGGATAAGGCTTTTTATAAGATGGTCCACTAATGCCCTTTATGAAGAAATAGCCAAAATTCTAAGTTAATAATGAGGATGGCTTGAAAGTCTTTAGCCATCATTAGTCTTCTTCTTCAAGCTTTCAATGAGGACCATATGTTGCTAACTTGATTTCCAAGTTGCCAATCTAGGGTCATGATACTATATTAGGTCATTTGTCATGCCACAAACCCTATCGAGCTCGCGACATCCCTCTTCGATCGAATTAGTGCGACGTCCCAAGAAACATCGCCAACCCAAACGATCACATCAGAGTTATAAGGCGCCAACGAAAATCACAAACACCCGGACAATAATAGATTAGGGGTAAAAGGGAGAATATACATCCACTACCGATTCAAACTCATACAATATCCACCATCATTTACAAACCACAAATGGCAAAAGTACACCACAAGTGCCATAACTTGTGTACGGAAATTACTTTAGTGCCATAACTTTTTTTTGGATCATTTTGGTGCTAATTTTTTTTAAAAACGATCACTTTAGTGCCAATGCTGACATGGCCGCCGGAAATCTAACGTAACTCTTTTTTTGGCCGGAATTTTGGCCGGAGTCACTAAAGTGATCTTTTTTCTCCGATTTTGATACCAAAGTCATCCGAAAAAAAGTTATGACAACAAAGTGATCTCCGTACTCAAGTTATAGCACCAATAGTGTCCTTTTGCCAACCACAAATATACATGCACATCGAACTTCTAAACTATTCACCAGCGATATCAAAAGATCAGCAACCTGGGTATACCCTATTCCAAAAATGGGACACTTAAAAATCCTTCGCTCAATCCCTAAACTAGCCTCTATGCCCTCTAGAAGGCGTCCACTCCGAGTCTGACTCCTCAGAACTCGAGTTCGAATCCCTCTAAGCCACCTGCTCATCTGAGGACTCCGAATCAGCCTCGATCTCAATCGGGTTGGCCTCCTCCTCACCCGGCTCTAATAGGACCTCAATCTGCTCTACCTCATCGGACTCCTCTTTCGGCTCTTCTTCCGGCTCGTTCTCTGGCTCATCTTCTAGTTCGTCCTCTAGTTCTACCTCAGGGTATTCTTCTGGCTCATCCTCGGGTTCTTCCTTCGGTACGTCTTCGGGCTCTTCTTCAGGGTCTTCTTCTCCAGGCTCTTCCTCTAGTATCACACCTAGATCCACTTCCATAGGATCATACCTCGCCTGTGATTCTTCCGGCTCTGGATCCGGTATGGCCACTGAAGGCTCAGGTGCTGTAGGTGCATGCTGATGTCTAGACTGAGTGAGATTAGTTTCCAGACTAGTTATCTCGCCATAAGGTGGGGGTATAGCTGACGGGTCCCAACCCCCAACTTCGTCAAAGGGGACATCAAAGCCACGGACGGGGCCGAACTCGTCCATCCCGTCCCTGAATATCCGGGCGGTGTAGGTGTGGGCCTGCCAGAGGGGTAACCCTACATCTACCCAGACTACGATAGTATGTTTTACCCAGGTCAGATTATCGTCTATCGGGTACTCTACAACTTCATGATCGGTGTGCATAAGAATCCCAAAACTCTGCGGCGGCGGTGGTGGAAGGTTCATGGCTCAGGCCGAAGTTCTGAAATTGTTGGTTGAAACAACCATGAGATCACATCTCAATAAGCACACACCCTAAACCCTACCTAGGCTATCACGTACCTCCAGACAAGCTAAAACACAAACAAACTCAACCATCACATAATAGGCATGCAATTTACACTTACCTGGGTCTGTCCTGTGTGCAACCTGCATCTTAGTCACGATAGCACAATTTCCAACCACATGCACATTCTAATTACACTTCACGCACTCGTTCCTACCTCATCATATTCCTTTCACTCAACTCGCCAGTGACCCGCGTAATGATACCGCCTCAGGTTCACTGCGACCATCTCATATTTTTTCACACAACTCATCAGTGACCCGCATAATGGTACCGCTTCAGATTCACTACAACCAACTCATATACACAACATTTTTGGGCCCGTGTAATGGTGCTGCCTCAGGCCATGTATCTTGCCCGCGTAATGGTACCGTCTCAGGCTCAACATCCACCACCTACGACACAACCCGTGTAATGATACTGCCTTAGGTTGGCCGTCCTCCGGTAATACCGGGCATCGTCCAACGTAATAGTACCGCCTCAGGACGGATCAATTCCCCGCTTAATGGTACCGCCTCAGGGATTTTTGTCACCACACATACATCACCACCATATAATTTTTCACTCGTTCACTTGTTCGACACCAACATGCCAATGTATTAGCCAATCACACTTGGCCCGTGCATGCACCAAACCACACACATTTCTCATGCTTAATAAACACCCAAACACGGTCAATTGACAATCAATTCAATTTAGCCCATACGTGTACATAACGACTCACATTTAAATCAATCAAGTCACGATTCAACGAACATACAAGGCCACTAACGGGCCCACAAATACAACCACAATGAGGGCATAATATTCAACATTTCCAAGTCCATTTCCAGCCCTAATTACCACAACAATTCAGCCACAACACGGCTCGCCAACCCGACACCATTTAATCCCCAAATCAAGTCATATGCTCATTAATACGAGCCACAATTTCCAGCACGTAATTCAGTCCCAAACCATCACCATTTCAACCTCAATTCAGCCAATATCAAACCCCCAAATTGGTCTACTAAATAAACTCTTAATCAGCCCCTAAATAACCCATAAATAGCCCATAATTAAACTGATTCAACCCCTAAATAGCCCCTAAATAGCCCCTAATTAACCCGATTCAGCTCCTATTCATGTCTATTGATACCCAACATCCTAAATAGGGCTTAGGGGGCAACTTACTTGGACTCTAGGCTAGCTCGGGTAGAAAGAAAAGGGCGGCTGGCCGGCAGCCACACGGCGGCGAGCGGCTTGACGGACGGCGACGGCGGTGGCTAGCGGTCTGTTGGCCTTCCACAGCTAAATAAGACCGAAGGGGCTGGTAGGGAAGGTGACTCGGTGGGCGAAAATAGAATAGGGGAGAGAGAGACAGTAGGTGGGTAGCGGTGGTGAAGCGAGCGGCGGTAGCTCCGGCATACAGTTGCTCAGGGCAGGCGGGTGGACGGCGGCGATGGGTGGACGGTGGCCGGCATGGCGGCGGTACGGCCAAGGGAGGAAGGAGACGGTCGGTCGATTGGGGGGTTTTGCTGAGAGAGAGGGAAAGGGTGAGGAGAGAGAGAAAGAGTTTGGACTAAATAGTCCAAAGTCAATTATTGAGGTGCCAGAAGACCATCATGCCCTCCTCTCTAAAATCAAATCAACGGTCAAGATTTGATCTTATCCTAAGATCGACGGTCTGGATTAATCCTGACAAAAAAATATCCATAGGTAAAATTGAAATTTCACAAAATTTCCAAGGGCAAAATTGTCCAAAAATTGTCATCTCTATTGTGAGGGGTGAAATGACCAAAATTTCCTTCCCCATTAAACTTGGCCATCGGGGGTAAAACGGTCATTTTTCATTTCTCGCCAAAATTCGATTTTTCTGAAGGATTCGGTCACATTCGAAACTAACCGAACAAATAACAACATCATCCAATTATCCTGTCATGACCTTCATCATTTTCGATGCCCAAACTTGGTTTCTAATTAATGATCAAATTTAATTTACGTAACTTGAGCGTATCTCATATTAACGGGTGGCTTTTGGGGAAATTCACATTATTGACCCGTGATCAATACTAAATCAAGTCACGTTCAAGTTCACTCAGGTCATGACGACCTCGGTGGTCACTTAATCGCGAAGTTCGATCACTAGTTCCAATGGGTACGATCATTTGACATAGGTTCGGGTCATTCGTCAATTCATTTCGTAGTTAAACCGAATAACCCGCGATCCACTAATATGATAGCGGCGAATTGACCCCTAACTATCCTTGAATCGGCCTTTATTGGATCAAAATGTCACCTCGACCATGGTTGAAAGTCGGTTCACGATCGAGTTTCTTCGGTCGCGCGAATTCAAATCCCTAATTAGCCTTTTCCTAACGGTTAGTATCCCAGGAATGATCAGTTCTTGGCGAGATTTAACTACAGTTACATTCATAAATCATTCATTTCATAAATTTCAAGTACGTCGGATTTCAGAATATCATATTATTTAAGACTAAGATAACAATGATTGCACTTCATTGCCCTTGGCTTCTTCCTCTCAGGCATGAATCCCTCTCTCCTCTTGGCTTGGGCGTGTATCCTTAGTCTTGGTCTTCAAGACCCAAATTTAGTGGTGTTTTTCTCAAGACACTCCCTAGCCTCTATTATTGATACCTTCCTTAACAAGTTCAATTATTGACAACTTACAAAGGAAGTTATCAAATTGTCTTCTAGCCCATAGTTCCTTTTTTGGGCGTGAATCACTCTTTAGACCCCTACAATTATTGATTCTTGTAAGACAACTGCATCATTGGTTCATGGCTCTAGTATTGGTGGCTTGAGGGCTAGGTTTTATTATTGGCCAACTTATTCAAGAAGTTGTCAATAATGCAACTATTAAGTCAAGTCAACTTGTCTTTTTGTTCCAAAAAGCTCTTAGGCATGAACCATGTGTCTTATTTCAAGAACACTCAATTATTGGGGTCCTTGCTTGATTCTAATGGCACATCTTCCTTTGAACACTCAATTTTCACTAAAACTTGACTTAATAAGGAACCAAGGTAATTAAGGATTTTCAAGTGCCATAAACGATCGACCATCCCATTTGGAACTGAGGTTCGATGTAAAATATGTCTGAGTATATTTGGACACTACTGAGCCAAAGACCGGGCTGAATGGCACAAGGCCGAACCAGCTGGATTGTCCTGGTACATGGCCTGTTCGGTCAGCCCTGATCGGACGTAAGGCCTAGCACACAGCCTGGCCACACGGGCATAGGGCCGAGCACACTACTAGGCCATACGGGCGAGGAACCAAGCACACGGACGAGATACACGAACGAGGGATTGGTTCATGGGCTGTACAGATGCATTGGCTGACAAGTGGGCACAATGCATGGCCCATAGCCAAGTCTGATAAGCACGGAACTAGGTTTGGGCCGGAACCGATGGATACAAGGCTTCGCACATAGGGCACAATGATCGACACACGGCCAAGCACGAGGCCTGACTGACGAGCTCATAACTGGTCTATGATCAAACACAATGTGACATCCTGAAATTTCATGGCCAAAGATTAAAGGACCCTAATGGATTAAGGCGCTCGTCGACGGAGATATGGAAAATAAAATTAAAAGTTTAACATCGCCATTATCGTTTTCTTGGAATCGCGAGTTTGGATTCTTGGGATCACTTACCGTCGAGCCGACTAACCTGACGTCGCGTCGTCCGCGCGACCCGACTCCATATCAAAACCGTCGCCGTTATTTTTCCCCTTGCTCACCGACCGCCCCCTCTTTTCCTCTTTTTTCCTTTCTTTTCTTCCCTTTTCTTTTTCTTTCCCTTTTTCCTGCCGGAAACCCCATGCCAGCAGCAGCCTTTCCATTTCTCTTCTTTGTCTTCTTCTTCCCCCTCTACACTTGGCAAGAGGCAAGAGGGAGGTGCCAAGTGTCACCCATACATGCCCATGCATGCAAGGGAAGTTGAAGGGCCATCTGATAACCTTTTCCCCTCAGCTCACTCTCACCAGCTCTCTCTCGCTCAACTTTCTCCCTTACAATTCACTCTCACCAGCTCTCTCTCGCTCTACTTTCTCCCCCATAGTTCACTCTCTCACCTCCTGCTCTTTCGTCTCTCTCTCTGTCCGCCGGAAACTAGCTGCTCTATCCGTGACCAACAGTAGCCGGCCGTCTCGTCTTCGCACGCCAGCAACAACCAGCCTCTTGCCTTGTCTAGCCATGCCTTCAACCAACCAGCAGCAGCCTAGGAATCGCCCCCGCACCCTCGTCTCTACCTCGGACTAGCAGCCTCGCCGTGACCACCACTCTCACCGGCAAGTGCTCTCTATCAAATTATATTGACCTCGGTAATGGTTGCATGTCGATTTAGGTCTCGGATAAGTCTTTGAGTTGGCTAGATTGGCAGTGGGAGAAACCAAGATGTTATAGCTGCTACCCTTAAATGTTTGACTCCGTAGAACAAGCTTTGGTAGGTCTAGATTGCTAGGTTAGGCTATAAGACGCATTGTATGTTGATTTGAGTTCCTGGCGTGGTGAATTCTTGGCTGTGAGGTGGTGGAACTCGAGCTGGAACCATTTCTTGAAGTTCTGTCTCAGGTTCTAGATCTGACTTTTCTGGACGTTTCTGGATTTCTATTTTTGTAACGCCTTTTGTGGTCCTAATCTCGCGAAATGTTCTTCATCAAAGTTGTTCAGAAGATCTTGACCTATAATATACTTAAATTTCATATTTTTTCTGAGTTCAAATGGATTTTCCGAAGGACCAACTCCTTATTGGATTAGAACTATTTTTATCGTGGAACCCGCGACCTTTGTACCTTCTCGGATTTTTATAAAACTTTCCACTTTGAATTTGATCACACTTCCTTCACAAAATTTGTTCAAAATGCCCTTTTATATAACATATAAAAATTTCAAAGAGTTTGAACATTTTTTAGTTTGTGAAACGAGAACTCTTTGAGATTCGATTTTCCTGTTTCAGTGGATCCGTGCTAGTCTGTTTTCGAGCTATTGAAAGTGGCCTTTACAAGGGAATTTTGAGATTGTGTACCGATGAAAAACATTCATGAAGGTCTTGTTTATAACATATTCAAAATTCAGAATTTTTGGAACCCATTTGCTATGCCTTCAAAAATTAATTTTCCAAATCGTGCAATTCTGTCCAGTTTTACTAGACTTCAGTGATCTATAGGTTTTTGTTTGAAACCATTGGCTTTTGATTTCTGGTCTACTGGAATCAATACCCACCTTAAGTATCTCTTCAACGATGCTTATTTGACCTTGAACCGATATCGAATGCTTAGGTAAATTGAGTGGTCTTTGGGGGTACAGAATCTGGAATTTCGGTTGTGAATTGTTTGAAAGAAGTAATGAAGTGTCGTATCGGTTATTGTTATATGATATCATGCTATGTGAAAGATCGTTTGTGCATGTGGTTATGTGACTTTGAGATTACTTGATGCCGTCAGTCAATGGACGATGATGCCCCGAGAAGCCTGTCGGGAAAGCGAGATGTCGTTGACTAGTGGTTCATGGTGCCTAGGAAGTGACATGTCCTAGATACCCCGGGAGTGCAGACAGGATGCCGTGGCCAGTGGGATCACGAAGCCTGCGTGGGTCATTGAGAAATCCGGCGTATACCGCAGCAGTCCGGTCTAGGCGCACCGGATCTTGCTAGTTGGGATGTTTCCTCCTTGCATGGCCAGGGAGCGCACCGGTCATGTGTCTTGGAGTGGTGAATGAAGTTGATTATTGTCACATAACGTATGCAATGTATGCTCATGTGAATGGTTGTTCTTGGATCGATGTTCTTTTGCCCGATAATGGTGGCTAAGTGAGAATGAAAAAGGGAATCATGTATTGCATGGCTGGATGTGAATTGGTTTATTTGCCTATCAATTTGACTCTATTGAGATGCATGTTATTATCTGTTTAGTATGGCGTGATAGAGTTTACTTGGCTAAGTTTTCACTCATTGTTTGTTGTTGATAAATTTTTTTCAAACTAGTAGTTGTGCTGATCCTCCCTACCTCTGTCTCGATAAGCTATGGGGAGCCAGTTGATTTTGAGAGCCATCTATTTGAATTCGTGATCCTAGAGTTCCCTGAACTTGTTTTCATAAAATGCATTTCCATTCTGACCGTAAATATTGGGTCCCCAGAGGGACTCGTTCTTTTGGGTTTCGTCGGGGTTTATGTCTTCAATAGGGGACGGTTGGTGGGACCCTTTCCATACCATAGGCCGGACGGAGATGATGGCGACGCTAGCAGCGAGGTCTTTTAAGGATAGCATTGAGGAGAAGGAGGAAGGAGTAGTTTTTTTTTTTTAAGAAGACACAACTGTCAGTTAGTTTTTGGGGATAGAGTCGTGTAGGGATGGGTGATAGCTTGTTCGTTTTTGGTTAAGCTTGGTGGGTCGAAGCATAATGGCTGGGTCGGAGTTGTTGGGTAGTCTCCGCGTGTTTTTTTGAACTCACCTTTGTATCACCGTCATTATTATGTGAAAGATGAATGCTATTTTTGCAACTTACGTGTCCTAGCATTTCTATGATTCTATGTTTTTATGTTACATTCATGTTATAAATGCTGATCTTTAAAAAGAAGCATCTTCCACTTGCGAATAATCTGATCACTAATGAGAATTAAAGAATTAATCTTGAAAGGGGCGTGCTTAGGATGCTACACACAAGGCCTGGCTTGCACGGCCGGTACAAAGCCTGGTCCGTGACCAAGTCATTAGGCTTTTGGCCTGGCACACGACTCGTCCATGGCCTATCCAACTCAAAGTAATAATCCATAATTGATTCGCGACCGGTCCATTTTTTAGCATAAACGATTCATGGTCAACCTTCAATGGTCATGTAGTCACGTGAAATTGATCACAACAGAATCGATCTATGTTTGCCCGTGACCAGTGCATGGCCAAGTGGAATCACCCGCAACCGACTCATGTCTGTATACTCATGTCTGTATGGCATCGATCCATGGTCGCCCGGGATGGTCCCACTGCTCACTCTTATGGTCAAATGGTCAATCCATGATTGAATCACTCTTAATCGATTTACGTGTTTGAGAAGTCATTTCATTGTCAATCCCTTGATCGATCCATAGACGATCCTTCGATCGAACCATGACCGATCCTTTAAAAGCCCTTTCTGACCACACCAGCCGATCCATGACTGATCCTCGGATCGATCCACTTGCCAATTCCATGGCCATTTCCTTTGGTCGACTCTGTCCAAATTGGGATGTCACAATTACCACGACCACGAGCTCCTTGACCATCATGAGGCATCATAGCCTGGAGGTGTGGGACTAGGAGTGTAACAAGCAGCCTAATAGTA
The DNA here is from genome assembly GCA_031216235.1 of Syzygium jambos. Lineage (NCBI taxonomy): Eukaryota > Viridiplantae > Streptophyta > Magnoliopsida > Myrtales > Myrtaceae > Syzygium > Syzygium jambos. The sequence continues at coordinate 6,045,189 of CM062221.1, forward strand.
CACTTCCTCTATGGAAGGTAGAGAGCCAAGAGAAGTAATCTACTACCTAAAAGCACTTTTATCTAAACCAAGACCTAGGAGGATGAGGACTACCACCATATCCACTTCTCGTTGCTGCATATGAATAATTGTTATAGCCGGTGGAAAATAGGATTTGAGATGTTGATAGAAAGACGAAGAACGAGTATAATACTTGTTGACACCTAAATTTTGGCGCATCATTTAGTGTTAATTGCATAGAAAATTAGGGATTAAAATTTTAACCCCTGAACAAAAATATTAAAATTGCATAGCATATAGTTTAGGTTCATATAGATTAATTGCATTTTGCATCGGATCGACGGCGGTAAGCGAGCTTAAAATTCATCATGTAAATCGAGCTCGGGCATCGAACGAAACTCGGCTCACTCGGAAAGCATGGGCTGAAAATCATACGCAAAAGGGCTTGGTTGTCTTAATTTGAGCTTAAATTAGCCCATCAAGTTAATTGAATAAAAGCCCGAATTAATTCAACCAATTTGGAATTAAATGAAAATTAAAGCCTAAGCCCAAGCCTAAGCCCATTAGGACTAGAAGACCCGGCTATTTGACCTAGGTTTATACTATAAATATATGTTTATGTCTTTCAAGGGAGGAGGGATACGTCTAGGGGAGGCTTCGTTCAAAGTCTTCACGTTCTGAACAAGGAAAAAAAAAAAGGAGAGAAGAGAGAAAAGAGAGGAAGAGTGCCCGCAGTCGAGCTCCTCTTAACTTCGCCTCGCCTAGCCTTGACGCCGACGCTGCTTTGCTGTGCTGACCCCCACGATGCACGCCGTTCGTCCCAATTGAGGCTTACTGCCGTGTAACCAAGCCCAGACGAGCCCCCTCACTCAACTGAGACGTTGACAGGTTGCTGCCCCGACAGACCGTGGTTTCGTCTTGCATCAATCACGTGAGCAGCTCTTGCATCACCAACGATCTGTGATCTGCTGCTTCTCCTGTGCTGCGAACAAGCACATCAAAATGTTGGATTTGTCTTCTTCCGAGTGTTGTCCATATTTGATAATACTATCGTGGGCTTCGTGCTTGTATTTCATGCAAGCATAAGGACAGTTGGCAAGGAAATCGTGAAGAGCTTGGATGTGTGGCCACTATGGACATTGGGGTGAAGAACAAACAATAGAATATCACGCTACCGTTCGTGAACCATCACGCCTCCATCGGCCGCAAGTCATCCACCGGGAGCATCTTTAGCCGCGACGTTGACGAGTTGCTTGTGATCCACAGTCGAACACCCCACATCGTGAGTAGTCTCATCATCGAGCACAACCATCGTCGCCGCTTCGTCCGTGAGCTCGGAGCCTAGTCGAGGCGCCCTTGCGCCACCGTCGATCGCCCATCGCCGGTCATCCGATCCGCAATTCCGATCCGCCGCGAATTCAAATTTGGAAAGTAATCCGCAAATCAGGTAAAAATCTATATCCGGTATATTTTCAAAATATTTAAATTCTTATTTTTAATATTTTGAATATTCCATGATTATTGCGTGATTGATTAGATACCTTAAGATAATATTTGCGATATCCGCAATATTCGAAAACACCCAAAATTAGGAATTATTCCTAATTTGACAACGTATCTGGACGACTATCTGACCTTATCCCTAAGGTACGATACGCGGCGATACGGAAAATCGTTATTTTATCCATAATCACTTGGATACGATAATAGATTTTATTCGCTTTCCAAATTCGAACAATCAACTTTCCGTCGATATCTATAACCCTATAGATATGACTGTTAGTTTGATTTCTTTGCCTTATCTGAGTTTAATAAAACAAATCTTGCGGATCGCCTGGACTAGTTTTGATCGTGATTGTTATCTATCTGTTTGATTTATTTCCTTTAAAAAGAAAATTCCAAAAAGATTACTTAGGATTTGATTCATGTTTATGATAGGTTTAGAATAACTTTCTTTGAATGAGTTGATAGGATAACTTTTTAATTTAAATTAGGAATTAGAGTAATTTATTTCCTAGTTTAATTTAGATATTATCCTAATCTCGATGGTTCATTTTAGGGTAATTCTTAATTTCGAATTTTCATAAAAATCCCAAAAAAAGAATCACTTTAGGATAGATCAATCATTTTCTCTAGGATAGATTGCATGTTATTTTAGGCATTTTTTATTCCGAATTTCATTTAAAAATACCAAAAATAAATCATTTTTCCATCATTAGAATTAGGTCACGTCGTCGCATGGCATATAGTTTGCATGTTAGGCTGCATTAATCGCATGTTAATTTTTACACGTCATTACATATAGCTTAGCTTTCATTTAAATAAGTGAAAATAAAAAAAACATTGAGTGAACTGCTTGTTAATTAGAAATCGTATTAGGATTATTGATATGATTTTCTAGCTAACTATGCAGATGCTTACGTTGCTTCGAGGTAAGTAATTCTCCCAATTTTGCAATTTATTTAATGTTTTGATTATTGGGTGTTACTTTGGTGGTTTGCGCACTCGCATGAACACCTCACATGTTAGTAATTAGGCTATAAAATGGATCCAGACTGCATGCAAAACATTTTTTTGAAAAGAAAAGGTACCGAAAGGGCGTTAGACTAGATCTAGCGTAATCAAGTCCCCGAGCTTAGAATCTCTGGTTCGTAGGAATAAAACATATCTCCCTATGTTTTATTTAGGTTTCTAATCGACCTACCACAAATAGATTAGTGGCGACTCCAAGCATGAAAATATTTGCACGTTAAGAACTTAAACCCTAAGTCGCGAATTGGTAGGGCTTGGGAGGGCCCGAGTTAGGCTTAGTCTTAACAACCCATTAGCCTTGAGAAAATTTAGGTCGCGACAGCTTGGCGACTCCGCTGGGGACTTGAGTTAAAACTCTTAGTGGACTTAGGCCAGTTTTTCTTTTCAAAAAAAAATATTTTTTGCTTGGCAGCGAGGATCCTAGGTACGTCCCTAATATTTTAGGTGTTAAATGTTTTTGCAGAATGGGAGGTATAAGGGGAGGCGTGATTGTTAATCCTTGTTTTGCAGGGAGGTGTTTGGATGTATGGTTTATTTTATGCACGGAGCGCTGTATGATATAACCTGCTGTGCATGCCTTGCATTTACACTACACCGCACACACTACCCGCTGCCGGACATGGGCGGCACAGGTTTAGGATGGTACTAAGACAGCGGACACCTCGACCACATCCGCGTGGTATGGGTCGCCCTCCTTGGTCCCGAAAGTTTTTTTTACGGTGTCATTGAGTTCCCACCACGGTTGCACCCTTTTCAACCCGGGTCGGCTCCTTGACTAAGCTGGAGTAAGGGGAACCTCGGCCTAACCACAACCATGACTGGTTTAGCCCGGTAATCCTCACGTCTCCACTTTGCAAGCCAGAGTCTAGATAGAAATCGAAACTCACGTTTCATGCGCATGCCTATGTGGTTGTCATGGTCCTACTGAGTGAAGTAAGTCTTCTGAACTCTCCTTTTTGCAATTTATTTAGTTATTGCATTTTTCGGGCCGGTCCATGATAGGTCTAGGTCAGTTTTTAATTTAAAAGTAATAATTATTGAGTCCTTTGAAAATAAAACTAAAAAAGAAGAAAGAAGGCTTTTTTGGAGAAGTTATTTTCGATCTATGTCTTTATTTTCCTAGGTGTTTCATAGGTAATTATTTTCCTAAGAAGTTTACCGTCGTCTTTCTTTTACAAAAAAAAAAAAGAGGCTTTAGAGAATTGGTTTTCAGTTCATAGTTTCTAGGGAGTCTTAATGTTTGGTTTTCCTAGTTTTATGATTATGGATTTTGATGCGTCCATTTCCTAGGTTGTGTCTAGAGTGTTATTTATATTTCTTTGCTTAGAGCACTTTTCCATAAAGTCTCGTTCATATACGAGTATTTTTTAAACAAAGAATGAAAAAGACTAGAAAGCGTGTCATGGACCAACCTTGTCTTGACCATGTGCTTATTTGGTTCATTTATCTTGAATTAGGTGACCACGGATCATCCACAGTTATCGATCCATCGCTCAAGCCTCGCCAAGGGGCAATCTCACCGAGTTCCTTCGTTGTTGCTCCTCCGCCACCGTGAGCTCACCGCCCAACACAAACCACAGCTCTATCCACCACTTGCCGTTCTCACAACGACTGCGGCTTCTCTGCATAAACGACGTCCGTGTCTTTGTTTTTCGGAGCCTCATACGTCTGCCAGCCGCCAAGCAGAGACACCCCTAGCTGCGAGCCACCACCGTGAGGAAGTTGATACTCGAGCTAGGTGATTATGGATCGCCGGCCATCAATCGTTCATAAGTGGCCACGAGCAAAAACAACCGATCAAAATGAAGTGTTGAACCGTGTTGTTAATGACATGAACAAGCAAATTGCAAGCCTCCAAAATCAAGTTGATGAGTTGCGTGCTACTATGGCCTATCTCGTTAAGCAGAAGCACCGTGATGACATGGATGCCTCATCTTCGATAGGGAATTTCGACTCCAAGGAAAAAGACAAAATGGGCCTTGAATGGTCTAGTTTCCCTGAAGTAGCAGAGTTTGACACCGCGATGGAGAGATTGGTAACATATTTGGAAGGGAGAATATCTGACTTGGAGGGCTCGCCACACAAGACCAAGGAGGGTGAAGTACCCAAGCACACGTGATTCATTGTCCCAAGCACCTTGATTTCCCTATTTAAATAGGGACATCTTTGATTGTGTTAATCCTCCCTTACATGGGAGTATTTCTTGCTTTCTAGAATTTCATTTGCTTTCTAGGATTTTTAGTTTTCTGAACTTTCAATTATGCTTAGGACTTGTTTGCTTGCATTTTCCATTTCAATAAATGTAATTCATTTGACTCTATTGAATGAAATTACAAGTTATTTTCATTTTGAGGGCATATTGAGGTATATCAAACCAGCTCGGTGATGATATCCAACCAATAAAAGAAAATATAGTCCAAGGAGAATTCTGAGGCTCTTCATGTTCCCTCGTGTTAAAACCTTTTTGAAGAGAATTTCAAAAAAAAAATTCCAAAAATTTTGAAAAATCAAAAAAGAGAAAAATTTCGAAAAAATGTAATGTTTAGCCCTGTTTGTCCTTCTGAATCCCTTACTTTATGTTTCAGGGGAAATCTTGTGACACGTGAGGGTATGAGAACCGTCCAATCTGATGAATTATGTGCCGTCGAATCTAATCTTGGTGACACCAATGAACTCGAAGATTTCTCGGACCTTCGGCGCAATCTAGAGCATCATGAAAGACCCAAAGTCCTGATGGTAGACCAAACTATCACCGTCAACTTGAGTGATTCCGGAGAACCCAAATAGGTGAAGATAGGGGCAACCCTTCCCGAGAGTGAGACGAAACGCTTGATCCAGTCGCCGCATGAATAGGTAAGTCTTTCAACCAAAAAGTGCGTCAAAAACACTTTGAGGTAAATGACCTAGTCCTAAGGAAAGTACTGCCAGTCTTTCCTATTCCTGGGGGCAAATTCGCCCCAAGCTACAATGGTCCATATGTGGTCAATAAGGTGCTTCCCGGAGGTGCCCTGATTCTCGCAGAAATGGATAGTCGTGAGTTCTCCACTCCTGTTAATTCTGATGCTGTGAAGATGTATCACCCTTGATAAAATCTAACATTTTGCAGCAAAAGCTTTCAAGTGTTTAGTTTTATATTCTGAATTGCAAACATTTCACTGATGAATAAACGGTATCAATCAATTTCAAGTTAAGATATTTGCTTTGGCTTTAAATTCTGCATGGTTATTTTATCGGTCTGCACCATCGATTTCAAAAGGGGAATCTATTTGGACAATCTGATAATTCATGTAGAATGAATTGAATATATTGAATGAGGTACATCGGGATGATGAAAGGCAAGCCCTATCCTATACACAGTCCCATGCACTAATCTTCAGTGAGTTGAGTAAAAAAAATTCCATGTCTGCAAGGTAAAGAGTTATCTCGCAAAAGGTACGGCAACCGAAGTGACGAAAGGCAGTTCATTTCTCTATCCCAAACACTACAGGTTATCCATTGTTTCGCCACTTTGAGCCTAAATGTTTGGAGAAATCCTTTCAAATTACCCCTATCAAGAACCACCCCACATCGGGGCAAACTGGAGGTAAGTCAGCATCATAAGGTGAAAAATGAATAGAGATTGTCTTGCTCTCACTTGCATCAATCTTCGAGCGTTGCTTTTTCAGATGAATTTACGCGAAGTTCAAGTGGCTTAGGATGATGAAGAGCATTTCTTTCTCTATCCTATACACATTTTATCCTTTGCTAAGCCCAATTGAGCCTACAATTTTATTCATATAAACCCAGTTGGTGATCATCCCCCACACTGGGGCAAGGCAACAGTCATCATTGTTCAAGCAGCATATTCGGAGTGCTGATAAAAGATGAAGACCCCTGAGAGTCCAAATGTCTAGTAATTTGGTAAAAACAAACCAAAGTGTGATTGGCCGATATATGCATTGCAGACAGTGTGTGTCAAAAGTAAAAAAAAGGGAAGGGCAAGAAAAGCAGTGTGCCTGGTAAAAGCAAGGCCAATGCCCCAAAAAAGGGAGATCTTTAGAAAAAAAAATGTCAAGATATAACATGTCAAAGTCATGAATCCCAGTGGAGCAGAAGTTCTACAAGTCTCAAAGGAATCAAGTGACGAATTCTCGAAACCACTGGAGCATCTACCGAGAAGACAATCCATGGTGAAGAAGAAGACTGGTGATAATGCCAAGATGATCACCAACTTATTCGCCCCAATTATACACATTTTGAGCCTAATGATCCATTCATTTCTCAACCCATGAGCCTAGCCTACATTACGTCCCTTGCAAAGTCTCTTCAGATTAGGGCACTTGAATTAACATAGAGTTTCAGATGTTTATAAGCTTAGCTCGAAGAAGTGCGAGCAAGTCCACTTCTATCTCATTTTGCAGGGTTCTTGACTTGTAAACCCGGAGATAATTGCGGAGTATTTTCTTTCAATAGCCTTGACTCGAAGAGTCCCTTTTGCTAAGCCATTGACCAAGCTCACGTTACGGTCCCAGCAAAGACCTCTCATATTGGTAAGGTCGTACCGCTTGCGAGAATACTCGGACCCTTGTCCACATGATGATGAGATAGAGCGATTTTCATAAATTAGCCACTTTTTGATGAGGATGAGAGAAAGCCCTTCCGGACCGGAAGTCCCTCATTCGACATTTTCAAGATATCTGCTTGTGAATCCGGATTGTCTTGTCATGATTCTCCCCAATGAAATTTTGTAATACCGACTCGATAAAATCGTCATGTATGAAAACCAGTCGAATTTATAATGCATGAATATATACGTCCTTGATTACCCATGAATGCATATTACTTGTTGTCTATAACCGTGTCTAGCAGGAGACACGCCCTCAAGAGTCAGAAATATCACCAGGTAAGTATATCTCTATCCCTTGGATGTCTGTGACTATCCAGGTATCCCTAACCTATTTGAGCAATTGTCAGGTCCTATATTTGATTATCTCTAGATGTCTCTAGCGATATCCAGGCATCTATTGATCAATCCTTTTCAGGTACCTCTGATGATATCCAGGTACTTTGTTAAAAAACCCATGAGCATTCAGGATAGCCCTTGGTTCACCCAATCGTTAAGTGTCCAAGACGATATCCAGAAGATTCCCCCATGACACGCCTATGAGGAAGGCCACTGAAGTCCATCAACGTTCATCAAGCAACATCTTTGGAACAAAGCCTAAGTGATTGTCAGATGGTACAGAATCAGAATCATGCATCGATTTACTTTACCACTCCTACAAGGTAAGAAGAATTCAGGTACGTTTGCTAATTATTCTTCATTGTTTCTCTCTCTGGAATAGGAGAAATTATCTCTCTCATATGTTCACCAAGTGGAACAGGTGACATTTGGTGTTGCTAAGTGGAGTACGAAGCACACCCCATTTCATGTTTGCCAAGTGGAGTACGCGGCAGCATGGTTTCTCATTTTGTGTTGTCCAGTGGAATAGACAACACACCCCATTTCATGTTAGTCCAGTAGAACAGGCGGCATGGTTTCTCATTTTGTGTTGTCCAGTGGAATAGACAACACACCCCATTTAATGCTTGCCCAGTAGAACAGGCAGCATAGTTTCTTATTCCGTGTTGTCCAGTGAAATAGACAACACACCCCATTTAATGTTTGCCCAGTAGAACAGGCAGCATAGTTTCTTATTCCGTGTTGTCCAGTGGACTAGACAACACACCCCATTAAATGTTTGCCCAGTGGAACAGGTAACATAATTTTTCATTCTGTGTTCACCCAGTGGAATAGGTGGTACAACCAACCTCATGCTCACCCAATGAAAGAGGTGACATGATTCTTTTCGTGATTGCCCAGTGGTATAGGTAACACATCCCATTCTTTCTTAATATCATGCGCTATTTCGCATCTGTAGGAAACTACAGGTAACAGATAGGCAATTATGTACCTCGAGAACCTTACTTCCAGTGGAATAGAAGTTTAGAAATCGAGGGGGTTCACAGCATTATAAAGCCTTCCATCACTTGGTCGCTTTTTGTGCGATCCGTATGTAAGACTCTGTCACCGCTCCACACGAAGTGAGAAGCCTTAGCATACGTTCTTTATTGTTTGTATATCATGCATCATTGCATTAAAAAAAAAAAAATCATTCATCATTTTGCATAGTTTAAATTTAAGTATCAGTCTTTGAGCGAAACCTCTGCGAGCCTCTACTCAAAGAGGGGCAGCTGATGACACCTAAATTTTGGCGCATCATTTAGTGTTAATTGCATAGAAAATTAGGGATTAAAATTTTAACCCCTGAACAAAAATATTAAAATTGCATAGCATATAGTTTAGGTTCATATAGATTAATTACATTTTGCATCGGATCGACGGCGGTAAGCGAGCTTAAAATTCATCATGTAAATCGAGCTCGGGCATCGAACGAAACTCGGCTCACTCGGAAAGCATGGGCTGAAAATCATACGCAAAAGGGCTTGGTTGTCTTAATTTGAGCTTAAATTAGCCCATCAAGTTAATTGAATAAAAGCCCGAATTAATTCAACCAATTTGGAATTAAATGAAAATTAAAGCCTAAGCCCAAGCCTAAGCCCATTAGGACTAGAAGACCCGGCTATTTGACCTAGGTTTATACTATAAATATATGTTTATGTCTTTCAAGGGAGGAGGGATACGTCTAGGGGAGGCTTCGTTCAAAGTCTTCACGTTCTGAACAAGGAAAAAAAAAAAGGAGAGAAGAGAGAAAAGAGAGGAAGAGTGCCCGCAGTCGAGCTCCTCTTAACTTCGCCTCGCCTAGCCTTGACGCCGACGCTGCTTTGCTGTGCTGACCCCCACGACGCACGCCGTTCGTCCCAATTGAGGCTTACTGCCGTGTAACCAAGCCCAGACGAGCCCCCTCACTCAACTGAGACGTTGACAGGTTGCTGCCCCGACAGACCGTGGTTTCGTCTTGCATCAATCACGTGAGCAGCTCTTGCATCACCAACGATCTGTGATCTGCTGCTTCTCCTGTGCTGCGAACAAGCACATCAGAATGTTGGATTTGTCTTCTTCCGAGTGTTGTCCATATTTGATAATACTATCGTGGGCTTCGTGCTTGTATTTCATGCAAGCATAAGGACAGTTGGCAAGGAAATCGTGAAGAGCTTGGATGTGTGGCCACTATGGACATTGGGGTGAAGAACAAACAATAGAATATCACGCTACCGTTCGTGAACCATCACGCCTCCATCGGCCGCAAGTCATCCACCGGGAGCATCTTTAGCCGCGACGTTGACGAGTTGCTTGTGATCCACAGTCGAACACCCCACATCGTGAGTAGTCTCATCATCGAGCACAACCATCGTCGCCGCTTCGTCCGTGAGCTCGGAGCCTAGTCGAGCCGCCCTTGCGCCACCGTCGATCGCCCATCGCCGGTCATCCGATCCGCAATTCCGATCCGCCGCGAATTCAAATTTGGAAAGTAATCCGCAAATCAGGTAAAAATCTCTATCAGGTATATTTTCAAAATATTTAAATTCTTATTTTTAATATTTTGAATATTCCATGATTATTGCGTGATTGATTAGATACCTTAAGATAATATTTGCGATATCCGCAATATTCGAAAACACCCAAAATTAGGAATTATTCCTAATTTGGCAACGTATCTGGACGACTATCTGACTTTATCCCTAAGGTACGATACGCGGCGATACGGAAAATCGTTATTTTATCCATAATCACTTGGATAAGATAACAGATTTTATTCGCTTTCCAAATTCGAACAATCAACTTTCCGTCGATATCTATAACCCTATAGATATGACTGTTAGTTTGATTTCTTTGCCTTATCTGAGTTTAATAAAACAAATCTTGCGGATCGCCTGGACTAGTTTTGATCGTGATTGTTATCTATCTGTTTGATTTATTTCCTTTAAAAAGAAAATTCCAAAAAGATTACTTAGGATTTGATGCATGTTTATGATAGGTTTAGAATAACTTTCTTTGAATGAGTTGATAGGATAACTTTTTAATTTAAATTAGGAATTAGAGTAATTTATTTCCTAGTTTAATTTAGATATTATCCTAATCTCGATGGTTCATTTTAGGGTAATTCTTAATTTCGAATTTTCATAAAAATCCCAAAAAAAGAATCACTTTAGGATAGATCAATCATTTTCTCTAGGATAGATTGCATGTTATTTTAGGCATTTTTTATTCCGAATTTCATTTAAAAATACCAAAAATAAATCATTTTTCCATCATTAGAATTAGGTCACGTCGTCGCATGGCATATAGTTTGCATGTTAGGCTGCATTAATCGCATGTTAATTTTTACACGTCATTACATATAGCTTAGCTTTCATTTAAATAAGTGAAAATAAAAAAAACATTGAGTGAACTGCTTGTTAATTAGAAATCGTATTAGGATTATTGATATGATTTTCTAGCTAACTATGCAGATGCTTACGTTGCTTCGAGGTAAGTAATTCTCCCAATTTTGCAATTTATTTAATGTTTTGATTATTGGGTGTTACTTTGGTGGTTTGCGCACTCGCATGAACACCTCACATGTTAGTAATTAGGCTATAAAATGGATCCAGACTGCATGCAAAACATTTTTTTTGAAAAGAAAAGGTACCGAAAGGGCGTTAGACTAGATCTAGCGTAATCAAGTCCCCGAGCTTAGAATCTCTGGTTCGTAGGAATAAAACATATCTCCCTATGTTTTATTTAGGTTTCTAATCGACCTACCACAAATAAATTAGTGGCGACTCCAAGCATGAAAACATTTGCACGTTAAGAACTTAAATCCTAAGTTGCGAATTGGTAGGGCTTGGGAGGGTCCGAGTTAAGCTTAGTCTTAATAATCCATTAACCTAAAAGAAAACTTTAGGTCGCGACAATACTCTGCCAACCCGGCATCACCAATTTTAGTTTCAAATAAAACCTTCCACATATTGCGAACTCAACTCATATTATTCTATTCAAAATAAATATAAAAAAAAAAGCACATTTTGTCCACACCTCATGGGCGGTCGCACAATCTATGAAAAGATGGCGGACAGATTCAGCCATACTTCCCTATAAAATAGTATGCAACGCAACATTAGTGACCTTCTACTGTTCTAGAGTAGCCAAACCTGCAAACAATTCTACTTTAAGACATGTGGACTAGCAGTTAGCATAAATAAAAGTAGAAAGATTCGTTGATCAAGTAGGATAATTGGTTCAATCCAACTTGACCAAAGTAGTGTGTAAATATGTCATACCAGGAGTAATAGGGGCGTCAAACACTGAACCGAAACCGAACCAAAATTTTGTGGATTTTCGATTCGGTTTAGATTTCAATTCGGTTTAGATTTCGATTCGGATAATGAAAATCTAACCATTCTTTTTTGCCGGTTCAAATGGTTTTGATTTGGTTCATAATCTGAATTGAATCAAACCATTAACTTCATATTTCGAAACCCCAGCAACTTTCTTCTCCACTGCAATATATTTTTCCTCCATCACCTTCTCATCTTTCTCTTCCAATAGCATAGGACTCACGCTCAACCCTCTCTCCACGATCAAATTCCTCTCCTGCAACAATGCAGCTACGTTGCTAGAGGCTGAAGCCAAATATTATTATTAAAGGCTTTTTTGTCTTTTCTATTAACTTTGCTTTTAGGTTAAAAGCTCGCTCTATGTATCAGCTATTGATAGAAGTTAGCTATCAATCGCTAAGAAGAAAATAGAGAGAAAAGAAAAGAGAGAAGAAAAAGTGAGTTTTTTTTACGAGTGTTCTCAATCTCTTTGTACCCCGATCTTGAGAGAAGATCGTCATTGTATTCCTACTTTCTTCGAAGTCTAGTGGATTCGCAGAGTGCCTCTGCATGGAGACGTAACCCAGGTTTGGGTGAACTTCGATAACAAATTCTCTTATGTGTTTTTTCGATTCTATTCTTTTCATTATTATAATTTGCTAGTGAGGATCGTTTTCTTGGGTTATTTTTCTGGAATCGGTGAATGATTCCCAACAACTAGTATCATAGCTTGGTTGGCTAATCGAGAACATCGAGGGGTTTTTTGGTAAAGTTTGATTGAACGTAAACGATATGCCAGAAGATAAAATCAGGATTGATAAGTTTGACGGACAGGATTTTGGATGGTGGAAACTTCAAATCAAGGACTATCTTTATCAGAAAGATCTTTATGCACCACTTAAAGATTGAAAACCCAAACTCGCGGAAGTGGATCCGACAGCAAAATCAAGATGGAAAATTTTTTATCGAAAGGCATTAGGTACAATTCGTCTAGGGTTGATGAAAAAGACAGGGTACCACATCATGAAAGCAAAAACTGCAAAAGAAGCCATGGATATTCTTATGATGAGAAGCCGTCCATATCAAATCAGATATTTTTATGAAGAAGTTGGTTAATACTTATTTGATAGAGGTTCTGTGGCAAAGCATATTCATAGTTTCACATAAGTCATAGGTCAGTTAGAATCCACAGGCATAAATCTAGATATGAAGCTTCAAGCTTTATTATTTTTATGTTCTCTTCCAGAAAGCTACAATACTGTAGTGCAAGGAATTTCAAGCACCATGAAGGATGATTTGACTTTGGTTGATGCTGCGAGCAGTATCATGGATGAAGAGATACGAAGAAAAGTTTCAAGTGGAAATAATTTTTCACCATCTACATCTTCCACGGCACTAGCAGTGGAGAATCGTGGGAGAAGTAAAAGCAAAGAAAAATTCAACGAGCGTGGCAAGTCACAGTCAAGAGGAAAGAGAGAGGTTGCAAAAGATGAGTGTTGTTTTTGTCACCAGGCTGGACATAAGAGGTTTCGGTGTGAAGCCTACAAAAAGAAGCAATGGGATGAGAATCAAGGAGCTAGTGTGGTTAACGATGAACCTTTGCTAGAGAATTTATGTTTATCCGTAGGGTATGACTTGACGACAAACAAGTGGTTTATTGATTCCGGTGCTTCTTTCCATTGCACCTCGCAAAGAGACATATTTGCTAATTATACTAGTGGAGATTTTGGGCAAGTGGTTGTAGGAAATGGCCACGTGTCCGATTGTTAGGAAAGTAACTGTGATTATGAATATCTCAGGTAGAGGACGTCTAGTTTTGCGTGAAACTAGATATATCACAGAATTAAAGAAAAATCTGATCTCAACTAGTAAACTTGATCAAGAAGGTTTGGTAACAACCTTTGGATGCGGAGAGTGGAAGATAACCTCAGGAGCAAGAGAAGTAGCAAAGGGAAAGCGTACGGGTACACTTTACCTTTTTTAGAGAGACAATATCAGTGATATGGTTACAACTACACTGGCTACAGGTAATTTGTCTACTCTTTGGCATTATTGTTTGGGACATCTTGGTGAAAAAGGTGTAAGGCAGTTACACTCAAGGAATTTACTTTCAGGTTTGCAGAAAGTTAAATTAGATTTCTGTGAGAGTTGCATTTATGGATAACAAAAGGCAGGCAGTTTTGAGTTGAATGGACGACAGAATAAAGGTAAAAAATTAGAGTTGGTTTATACGGATGTGTGGGGACCGGCTCAGGAACTCTCTTATGGTGGTAAGAGATATTTTGTCACATTCATTGATGATGCGACAAGGAAGACTTGGGTTTATGCTCTTAGAGAAAAATCAAAAGTATTCGGGATATTCAAAATGTGGAAGGCCATGGTAGATAAAGAAATAGGTTATCAGATTAAAGCTCTAAAGTTTGATAATGGTGATGAACACACGAGCAAGGAATTTGCAGAATACTTGAGCCGCGAAGGCATACACAGATTGAAAACTGTTCCTAGAACTCCTCAAGAGAACGATGTAGCTGAGAGGATGAATAGGACTATTTTGGAGCGCGCAAGATGCATAAGGCTACACACAGGTCTTCCACCATACTTATGGGCTGCTACAATTGATGCAGTTGTTTATCTAATTAATAGGAGTCCATCTAGTGCGCCGGATGGAGAAATATCGCAAGAGCAGTGGTAAGGTAAAAAGATTGATTATTCATATTTAAAAATGTTTAGTTGTATTGCATATGCTCTAATTGATAGGGAAGATAGGAAGAAGTTTGATGTTGAGTCCCAAAGTCCGTCTTTATCGGATATGGTGGCGATGAGTATGGTTATAGGCTTTGGGATTATGAGAATAACAAAGTCATTCGCAGTCAAAATGTGGTATTCCATGCTGAGTCGGACATAATACCTGTGAAAATAGTTCCAGAGAATCAAAATGCACCTGAAAGGGAGAACCTATTATTAATGAACAGGCAGTTCATGAGGAACACAGTGATCCAAAACAGACTAACAACCCTAAAGTACCTGTTTTAAGGAGGTCTACACGAGTGAGAAAGCCAAAGGTAATTTTCGATCCATCAGCTAATATTATTCTGGACTATGTCTTATATACAAATCGGAGACTGTTACATGCAAAGAAAGACACATCTTACATGCAGTGGGAGCATGTTATGAAAGACGAGATGAGCTCATTACTTCAGAACAAAACTTTAGAGTTGATCGAGTTGCCCACAGGTAAAAAAGCTTTGTTAAATAAGTGACTTTACAGGATAAAAAATGAAGCAGATGGTAGTATCAGATACAAGGCGAAACTTGTGGTCAAGGGCTTTTCTCAAAAAGAAGGAATCAACTACTCCAAAATATTTTCACCAGTAGTAAAGAGGACATCAATCAGAGTTTTGCTGAGTATAGTTGTGGTGGAGGATATTCATCTCGAGCAATTGGATGTGAAAACGGCGTTTTTGCACGGGGACCTACATGAAGAGTTATACATGGCGCAACCTAAAGGTTTTGAGGTCAAAGGGAAAGAACACATGGTATGTTGCTTGAAGAAAAGCTTGTATGGCTTGAAGCAAACTTCGCGACAATGGTACTTAAAGTTTGATGGTTTCATAGAAGAAAAAGGATTTGTACACTGTGAAGCTTATCATTGTGTTTATTTTCGCAAGTATAGCGATGGTGATATTGTATATCTCTCTTTATATGTGGATGACATGCTGGTGACTAGTTCCAATATGAAGAGAATCGCAGAAGTGAAGAAGATGTTGGCATTGCAGTTTGCTATGAGAGACTTAGGAGAGGCCAAGAATATCTTAGGCATGAAAATCAGCAGAGACAGGAAAAATAAGAAATTATGGTTGTTGCACGAAGATTATGTGAATAAGGTGTTAAAGAGATTTAACATGGACAAGGCAAAACCAATTGCGACTCCTCTAGCGAGTCACTTCAAACTCTCTAAGGATATGTGTCCGAGTACTTAAGCTTTGAAAGATGAGATGGCGACAGTCCCATATGCATCAGCAATGGGAAGTTTGATGTATGCCATGATGAGCACAAGACCAGACATTGCACAGGCAATGGAAGTTGTGAGTCGATATTTGTAGAACCTAGGCCACGAACATTGGAATGCGGTAAAATGGATATTGAGATATCTAGCAGGTACATCAAATTACTCTCTTTGTTATAGAGATACATCTTTAGAGTTGCAGGGTTATATAGATGCAGATCACTCGGGGGATCGAGATAGTGGTAAGAGTACCATTGGATATATCTTTATAGTTGCGGGTACAGCAGTGAGTTGGGTATCTCAACTACAGAAAGTAATGGCTCTATCGACGATGGAAGCGGAGTACGTGGCGATCACGGAAGCCTCTAAGGAAATCATGTGGTTACAAGATTACATGGAGGAGTTACATCGAAAACAGCCAGTGAGCACACTATAGAGTGATAGTCAAAGTGCAGTACACTTAGCAAAGAATGCAGTTTATCACTCAACGACAAGACATATCAAGAAGCTTCAACATTTCATCATATCAGAATTGAAAGATAATGAGTTAAAATTACAGAAGATTGATGGTGCGAAGAATCCAGCTGATATGTTTACCAAGGTAGTAGATAGAGAGAAACTTATTTTCTATACTATTACCATTGGCATTACTCCATGTTAATTGATAATGAGTATCGCAGAGGCATAAGATCTAGTTACTAGCTTTTAAAGTAGATGGATGCAAAGTTGCTTGGTGCATCGGGTGTATTAGTCTTCAAGTGGGAGATTGTTGGAGGATGAAGCCAAATATTATTATGAAGAGCTTTTTTGTCTTTTCTATTAATTTTGCTTTTAGGTTAAAAGTTACGCTTTATATATCAGCTATTGATAGAAGTTAGCCATCAAGCGCTAAAAAGAAAATAGAGAGAAAAGAAAAGAGAGAAGAAAAGGTGAGTTTTTCTTTGTGAGTGTTCTCAATCTCTTTGTGACCCGATCTTCTTCTTGAGAGAAGATCGTCATTGTATTCCTACGTTCTTCGACATCTAATAGATTCGCAGAGTGCCTATGCGCAGAGACGTAGCCCAAGTTTGGGTGAACTTCGATAACAAATTCTCTAGAGTGTTTTTTCGATTCTGTACTTCTTATAATTTTATTTTGCTAGTGAGAATCGTTTGCTTGGGTTATTTTTTTGGAATCGGTGAACGATTCCCAACATACGTTCCCCACATCCCTCAAATAGCCTCCCCGAAATCTGAATTTCGCACTCTAGGGCCTGAATTCGGAGCTTCAGCCTAACAATCTCGCAAAGGAGGGAATCCTTCTCGCAAGCCCACCTCTACTCCTCGCGGAGCCACAGCTGCTCCTCCCGGGGCCAGCGGGACTCCTCAAGATGTCCAGAGGACACGAAGGTGGCAGTGGGACTTAGGGAAGAGGCAGAGAAAAGAGGCTTTGAAGATTGGGAAGGTGAGAGGATAGGTATTGGCGGTGGACCTGATTCTGGGATATGGAGTATAGAGACGAGTTGGGATTAACGAGCAGGATGGAAAAGAAGAAGACATGAGAGAGAGATATCTTGCAGAGTAAGTAAAAAGGAAAAAAAAAAGAAGGAAAGTGAATTTGACCACGGTAAAAAAAAAATCGAAAATCCGAACCAAGCCTAACAGGGTTTCGGTTCGAGTTGTATTTGTTTGGGATCACAGTTTGGTTTATAGCAAGCTCACACCTCAGCTGTTCGGTTCGGGTTTTTAAAGCCTAATTGGGTTTTCGATTCGAGTTGTATTCGATTCCAATCACGATTTGATTCATAGCAAGCTCACACCTCAACGGTTTGGTTCGGTTTGGTTCGGTTTGATTCAGTTTAAAATCCGAACCTAACTGAACCATTGACATCCCTTTAGAACCACTATGATAAGCACCAAAGGATCTTGAACCATGAGTAAAAGTACGGAAAACAACCGCCAAACCGAATGAAGAAGAGCTTGCCAGATCAATAGACATATCCACAAACCAAGAATAAAAACACTACAAGCTACCATAACACCATTAAGAGCACTAGAAGGTGAGATTTAAAGACATTTTTGCTTTCTGGACTTATTGTTAGTCGACTAAATACCTGAATAACCCTTACTCACGGGTGGTCGACTACCTAGGACCCAGTCAATTAGTTGGGTACCACAACGACAAAAACGCCACGAACATACATGAATCTCCCCCAAGCCACCATAACTTTGTGATCCAATCACCACATTAGCACAAACAACTCAACACCAATCAAACCACACGTTGAAGAAACAAACTCAAGGAAAGAGACGATTCCAAACTATTCTAGAGGAAAGAGACACCAACGATCACCGGCAACAAGGACAGGAGAACTTGTCGACAGGACGAAGTGAGGCAAGAGAGATGAGAGGGAAAGAGATTCTTGCTGGCGATCGCAGCAAGGGCAAGAACCATAGCGGCAGCAGTGTGGTCGTACGTTTTCTCTTGCGTATGAAGGACTTGCTACAATACCATATTATTGGTAAAAAAGAGAATACGTTATTATTAAGATCGAAAGAAGTATTTATAGGCTTAGGTTAAGCCTAGTACAACTACATGGACCAAATGCATAAATAGACTCAACTTGCTATTACTATAGAATAATAAATGGATAAGTACATTAGAAGTCTCAAAAATTGTTACAGAAATGCAATTGAGTCATAAAACTTATCACGAAAATACAATTAAATTCTAAAACTTTCAAAAAGTACAATTAAGTCTTAAAACTTGTCAAATTAGTTCAATTAAATCCTTCCGTTGATTATATTTTGTAATAATTTTAGAACTCGTTTACACTTTCTTAACAAGATTTACGACTTGGTTGGCTTTTTAAAAGTTTTAAAATTCGATTATACTTTCATGACAAATTATAGGACTTGATTGTACTTTTGTAAAAGTTTTAAGACTTTATTACACTTTTGTGACAAATTTTAGAATTTCTAGTGCACTTATCCCAATAATAAATAATAAACCCGACAAGTCAATTGCCCATGGTCTGAGTCAAAGATCAAGCATCGTCTTCGGTTCAAAGATTCCACAGAAACGGGCCCTTTCCGTTGCTTCACTCTCATAGAGACAAATTCACCGAAAAGATTCAAAATTCCAGTGCTGACCCGAAAGCAACATTCTGTCACGATGTCATCGTAGCCAAGGTACTTAGGAGAGACAGAATTTGTAGCAACAGAGCACCAGTGCTGAATTTTATAGTTTATCAGCTCATTAATAAGAAGTACTATAAAAAACAAACTCCTCTCTCTCTCTCTCTCTCTCTCTCTCTCTCTCTCTCTCTCTCTCTCTCATCCAAAGCAGCATTTAGGCACCCAGATCACATTTTGAAGAACATAATGGATGGACAGAATTTGGCACATAAGCATGAAGTTACATTGTCACAGAAAGCAGTTAAGATCTGTTTCAAGACACAACAGCTCTAGAGAAATTTGTCTCAGAGAGTTGTAATCTAAGTTCATGTAGGTCCTCTAGTTTTGGCCTCAACATCCGCAAGAAGACCAGTCCAGAACTATGCACACAATAACAAACACTACCTGAGTTCACTTGATTTATTAGCCAACTGTCTAGCCAGAAAAACACAAGGCTTATCAGTGCACACCAATTATCCTGCGCAAATGAGCCAAGTGCTTCCATGTCATCAGAGGCCACTTCTCTATAGCATGAGCCGATTGAATGCAACCCAAGTCCACAAAAGATAGGAAAGATACACTTCCTGAATGATCCAAACACTGGAGTTGTTGAAGTAATCGACTTTCTACCAATCTGAGTTTCAAAGAGATAAGATAATCGCATAATGTGAAACATCAGAGAATTCTTAGTCAAATGAAAAAGTAGATCAAAGAAGGTGTACATTTTGACACTACATTGAATGATGGGAAATGAAAAGATTTACCAGACAATGTTATCCCAATGAAGGAAGCCACCATGGCCACTGGCATTACTGAATCTATAATTGGCACCAGACACTAGAAACAGAAACAAGAAGATGGTGTCAGAGCAACAGAAGTTTGCCAGTAGTATTCATCCAACTGTTCCAACTCAAAAGTAGGACTGTCGACAACCAAAGTCAATAGCTCAGTCAATAATACCTTCGTAACCACCAAAAACTGGATCTTCTGCTAGCAGTAAGGGAGTATCAAGATCAATGAACCTGCAGATTGTCGAACATATTACTCCTTTTTTCTTTGGCTGTAGTAAATTATGCGAACTCAAATTAACTTTTCTGAGATGAAAAGCATTTAATGCATTAAGGAACTGTGTATCAGATAAACAAGATTTACTAGCAACAGTATCAGCAGAAATGGCAATGCTTACTTGAAACAACCAAAGCCAGCAGCAAGGTGGCCAGCGAAGCCCATGGCTAGCCTAGTCTCAACCATACCACCGATCATCAGGTCCAAATCATGTGCTCTTGCAAACTCAATAATATCAAGGGCCCCAAGCACTCCGAGTTTCGCGAGCTTTATGTTAATGACATTTGCTAAATTTCCTTTTACAATTGTCTTGACATCATCTAAACTTCGGCAGCTCTCATCAGCTGCAACAGAAATCCCATATTTCCCTATAGCAATTTGACTGACATGTCCAAGACCTTCCCAATCATCTCTATGAACTGGCTGCTCAAAGAGAATGGGAGTAACCCCCATCTCTGTAAAGAATGAAGAAAAAAGAGTTAAGAAACCTAGATGGCAGTAAATGAATGAGACAAAGTGTTTGAAATGCAAGGAAATTGAGGCTGTCACATTAAGCAGAAACAAGACTTCAAAAACCTTCTTTTTTTTTCAGTTGAGCGAAAAGAGGAGAGAGAAAGAGAAGGTTCATAATCTGCTGACTTTTCGATCCAGGCATAACAAAGATAGATTTTGCACGTCCATAAAATTCTTTACCATGCAGTTTATCAAGAACTAGAATAGCTTCTGAAGACTTGTATCCTTCATTAGCATCCAGAATAAATGAACAAGTAGGGTGCACAGCCCGTATTGCTCGAAGAACCTCAATATCTGCTTTCAGATCCTTGCCCACCTTGAGCTTCAAAGTTTGGAAACCCTGTTTCCGATATTTAAGAGCCAAGTCAGCAGCTTCAGCTGGTGACACAATTGGAATCTGCACAAGTGGTTGACAAACTTGATTGAAATTCTCTCCCAAAAAGAAATAACAAAGAAACTGAAATCAAAGACATTATTTATATGTAATTCAAAGACAGAAGGAGTAGGTGGCGTGGCCAAGATCATACGTTTTTAGGAACTATCCTCCCACTTGATAATCAATATAGAAACTTAACTGTTATGTCTGTTGTTAATGTATTCGAAGCTCCACCAAATAATTTCCACAATGGTGTTCCGATGCTGTTGGCAACTGCATCAATCAATGCCATCTCAACTCCTGCCCGAACCTTCAATTGAAGATATATGATGTCATTATAAGAATAGTAATAGTAACAATAATTGTCACGAAAATTTTAGGGAATTTGTGACTGGGATACCCCGATTGGTAGAAAAATTAGTCTCAAAAGCATACACTGCGTAGCCACCAAGTCCATTACATTTTCAGAAAAAAACAACAAATATCTTCTGACATTGCAACAGGCCCGATTGATCACAAAGCCAAGATAGATTAACTATTTCATTCTATGTCAGTTCATTGAATTATCTCAATGCTAGACTCTTCCACAAGCAAGCTGCTTTTCAGCTTCAACTTCACCGGACCATGTCACTGCAGGTTTTGAAACAAACTTATATTAACATACACAGTGCCTATGATCCACAATAATGCTGAATGAAATGTAAAAAGCTCAATCGATAACCACACAAAACATTCCGAAATAATCAAAATAAAGTATAGTCAAATTCAAAACCATCAACATTGCAATATTTCTCTTTCTTGACAGAGTTACACATAAGTTAATCGACCTAATTTTGAAATGACCCCTCCATGAATCCTATCACATTCACATAACCAAACAAATATCAATGCACATTGACGAAAATTCACTCACGGTGAATGCAAAATCACCCAGTAGCAAACAACAGGAAGTAAATGAGAATCACAGCCTAACATGTGAACTTGAATGGAGACAACTATCAAGATGCAAAGGTCTCGAGTTCGGTTCCCCAGGCACTCCTTCGCAGTTCTCACTCATTTATGGATGAACTTTACGTGTTCTTTTGACCCACATATATGAGATTTGCACACACCATTCATGTCTACGTTTTCTAACAGAGAGTAAGCAGCACACAGATCACCAAACTAAAACAAATTGAGACCAAAAACTCGATGGAAAGAACTCACAGAAGCGAACTCATGTCCAGGAAGAATCGCCGCAATCTCCCCCAGAGCTCTCCCCAGCCCCATCGCCGGGCTCCTCTTCAACGCCTCGCAGGCCCCCCTCGCCTTCTCCAACGCCGTCCCCTGATCCTCCGCCGTCACGGACGGCAGGACCGGCGCCTCCCCCCAACCCGCGCAGCCGTTCCGCAGCTCCACCCGCACCGCCACGTTCCCCAGCCCCTCCAGCCTCGACGTCGCGATCGTGAACGGCGCGACCAGCGGCACGTCCAGCGCCCTGCTCTCCGCCCTCCGCACCTCCACCGCGAACGTCTCCATCAGGCTGCCGAGCCCCAGTACGACCGGGGCAGGCGGCCGCGGCGGCGCGACGGGGTTGCAGTGGGCGCCTATTCGGATGGTAAAGGTCCGGTTTTTTGGCGAGTTTCGAGGTGGGGTGAGCCGATCCTGGATCGAGCGCGCCAGGGAGAGATTCGACGCGAGCATGACGGCGGTTTTGGGGGGTTCGGAGGAAATGGGTATTCGAAATTGAGGGCGGGGGAGGGAGATGGTGAGTGAAGGGCCGCCATTGAGAAGCTGTTCCTCTGGTTGCTTTTGTTAACGGTGGGGGTCACACCAGAACAGAGAGAGACAGAGCCGGAGGAGAGGAAACATAAACAAAGATGGGTTTGTCTGTCGTTTTCTGGTTTCGGGTGGGGGAGGACCGACGTGACATGAATGTGGGGGAATCTCTCTGCGTTGCTTCGTTGGTTCCTGCAATGGTGGTGGCATGTGCTTTGTCTTCTTCCTTTGGGCAAAAACTTCCATTGCATTATTTTGCTCATAAACATGATTGATTTAGGATGGATAATGAAACTAACTGTGACTTAATATATAACGTACAATATAATTTCTGAGTTTTTAATTTGTACCAAAAATATATGGAATACATTGCACATACCAAAAATTTAGGGACGAAACTGTATAAATTAAAAGTGTAAAAATTATACCGCACATAAAATCAAAATTCAACGATTATTTGTGTCATTATCTCCGTTTAGAATTTAGGCAAAAAGCTCATTTTCCCTGTAAGAAAGAAATCAAAGAATGGGTCCAAAACATGATTTGTTTAAAGTAAGTGGCCAGAAACAAATTATAGAATACCTTTGGCCTCCTTTTTTTTATATATTTGGAAAAAAGATGGTAAGAAGACTTTTGAGTTCTAGAGTCCAATGCATGCTACAAGCCGACTTTATCGCGATGGTCGAATGATTGTACATGTGCATTGTGTGCTCGGGATGGATAAGAATCGATTTTGCATAGTGTCCCTTTGACGCTCTCTAGGGTTCTCTGATTAATTAATTGAACCCTAGGACTCTCTAGGGCTCTCTAGGGTTCTCTGATTAATCAAAAGAAAAGAAAATATTTAATCTTGTCGGGCCGATAAGGCTATGAATTTCTGGTGTGGGCTTGTGTATAAGATTTAGCTCGTTGGGCCGGGTGGATCTAAATTATTTGAGGATGGAAAGACAAAACTTTCATGTTACTGGGCTCTAGAGTCCAAGACGTGACGGTGATGGTGATGTGTATCTCAAGTGGAGCTTGAATCGAAATCCCACATATAAAAGCTCCAATCAGAAAGTGGATGAAGACTCACCAGCGACAATTCAATTTCCATAAGAACCTCAATTTGACCCTTGTAATTTTGGTGACCCTTATGGCCGAAAGAGAGAGAGATTTTGTGACCCTTGGGCCCTAAAAATCATTGGCCTGTGAGATTGCAAGGGGGCGTTCATCTCTGGGGTCAGAAACTGTACACATAGATCATATGTAAACCCATAGAAATAGCTCACACACACATGTATATGAATATGTGCGCACGCACCGAAAGTGAATGGAAACACCAACACAAACCACAAACAAGCATGGAGGACTAAGAAAATTGCGTTGTGTACTTTCCACCCCGTATTACGTTGTACCATTATTAATGTCCCAAAAGTTTGTTTACTCCTCGGCTTTCACCCGCATCAAAGTCGACACCATATGTGGAACATTCTTTTTCCATCTTTTGGCATAGAACAAAGAAGTACTTCAACAGCCACTAATTAGCGAATGCCTCAACTCCTACCAACTCCCGCGTTACGAGTAGTCCAAACTCCTTTAGAATCAGCCTCCACCACCATCAAAGTTGACATTGTATATGTAGAATATTATGTTAGGATTAGGAGCACAAACAAAACGAAATAAAGAATAAATGCGATAAAGAAAAATCAAGAGACAACATGTATCTTGATTCAATTTTCAATTACAAGAAAAATAGATTATATGAAGGCAAGAGCTATTCATGGGGTCAAATCCAAACTATCAATAAAATACGAGCTTGAACTAAAAAAACTCTCTAGTGGCTCGAGAGCACTGGCCTTACAACCCCCGTCGGGGTGGACCCTTCGAACCTCCACTTGCTCACTGAGGAGCGGGACCTCCATACTTTCATGTTCATGGGGAGTATGAACCATACTTCAACATATTCAAACTCGTATACACTTGAAATTTTTACTTATTTTAAACCGAATGGATTCAAAAGAAAAGAAAAGATTTAATCTTGTTGGGCCGACAAGGCCATATATATTTTTGGTGTGGGCTTGCTTATAAGATTTAGCACGTTGGGCCGGATGAATCTAAATTATTCGAGGAAGGAAAGACAAAACTTTCGTGTTAATTGGCACTATACTCCAAGACATGATGTTGATGATGATGATGATGGTGATGTATTATGCTTGAATTGAAATCCCAACATATAAAAGCTCTAATCAGAAGGTGAAACAAGACCCACTAGCCACGATTCAATTCCATAAGAACCTCAATTTGACCCTTGTAATTTTGGTGACCCTTTTGGCCGAAACAGATATTTTGTGACCTTTCAGGCCCTAAAAATCATTGGCCTGTGAGATTGCCAGGGGTGTTTATATCTGGGGTCAAGACACTGTGCACATATAGATCATATGTAAATATATATATATATATATAGAAATAGCATGGATATATGTATGCGCGCGCACCGAAAGTCAATGAAAACACTGACATAAACCACAAAAAAGCATGGAGGACAAGAGAATTGCATTATGTACTTTCCGCCCCTTCTTACCTCGTACCATTATTAGCGACCCAAGAGTTTGTTTACTTCTCGGCTTTCACCAGCATCAAAGTTGACATTATACTCAGAATATTCTTTTTCTATTTTTTGGCATAGAACAAAGAAGAACATCACAACCACCAATTAGAGAATGTCTCAACTCCTACCAACTTCTACGTTATGAGTAGCCCTGTAAAAAATGAATGGGTCATGTGTGGATTATTTTAATTTTAAAGAGCCTACCTTAAATGGGTTTTAAACTATAAAGCCTAAAATAAATGGGTATAAACGGATTGAGTTTAGAACCCATTTCCAACCCATTAGGCTCACACACACTATTTCCCTCTTTAGACTTATAAAAATATTTTAAAAAAAGATCGAAATTATAATTTAGTTTTTTCTTTTTCATTTTTTCTCTTTTTCATTTTTTTCCTTTCTTTCTTTTTCTTTTTCCTTCTTCCTTGGCTAGCGGCTAGCCACGACGACAGCTAGTTACTGGCCACAGGCAAGGGACGAGCTCACCAGAGGCAAACAAAGCTCAAGCTCGCTAATCTAGCAAGACCGAGGCCTCGCTAGCCTTAGGTGACGCTCGAGCCTCGAGCTCCCTGATCTTTGGTGAGGCTCCAGCCTTGCCGATCTAGCAAGACTCGAGCTCGTTGGCCTCAGGCGAGCTCAACTTCGTCTATTCTAGCTCGGCTCGGCTCAACTCGTCTCGTTGGAATTGGGCAAGCTTGAGCCTCACCAATTGCTACTAGAAATTATTGACATGGTGTCCAATCATCACCGACAGTCAACACGTCAGTGATTTCTGGCGGCAACTGGCCGAAATGATTATGCTGGAATTTTATGTAAAGGTTTAAGACTATATTGGCAAAATTGGAAATCTTAGATTGAATTAACATATGTATAATAAATTTGAGACTAAATTGGTGATTTTCTCTTTTTTGCAATTGCCAAAGTATATCTTGCTATCTTTCGTGAAAGATTGTTTAAGTTTTCAAACAACCTATTCACCTTAGGTTGTGTTGTTAGCCCTAGTAATTCAAAGTAAAATAAAGTACTAATGAAAATTAATGAAGAATTGCGATATTGTAGACAATGTGGGATTTTTCTTCATTTGAATATCTATCAATACTATATCTAATTTATGATGCCATTAAAGTGTATGTTATATAATTGGTGCCAAGATATCCTGAATTATAAAAAAAATTTTGAATTATCATTAATTTAATAGATCAACAGATGATGGATAAAATTGCATGACCTATTTCTCAAATCGACAGTCGATAATGTGTAATGCTCAAACTAATCATATTCGCTTTGTCGTTAGAATGTTGGCAATGCATGAGAATTTAGAAATCATTTTGAAAAACCAAAGAGTATGAAAATCCATTTCTCCATTCAAAAGGCCAACTATAAAGCATAATCAATTTAGTTTGATATATGGTGAATGTGCTAATAAATTGCAATATCTGGAAAAAAAATTGAGAAGATCATTTCATCGTACTTTCAAAAGGTTCTATTTTCCCTTGTATTGCACGTGTCCTTTTCTAATTTGCCCAGAACTTGAGAGCCCATCCTTTATTTGTTTTTCTTTTTCTTTTTTATTTGGGCCAAAGGAAGTTCATCTCATTCTTTTTTCTTTTTTCTTTTTTTTTTAAAGTGAAATCCCTATCCCATCAACAACTTGATTAACCCTTTTTGTTGAGGACCATTCTTCAAAAGAATCCACTACAAAACCAAATAATTGCAATCAAAAATGCGATTTATGTTCGAGCACTAAGAAGAGGATCGGATTGGACTAGTTCTAACCTCCCCAAGTCAAAGTCAAGTTAAAAAAAAAAAGGTGCCATAATTACTCATATTAAAATGGCCATTATTGACAGGACGTCGACGCTTCTGTGTGGTTGGCTTTTTTTTTTTGAAAAAATTACCAAATTTTTTTTTAAACCTATTACAATTATATCAATTCTAACTCTAAATTATTTTTTTATCAATTAAGTCATCAACCTTTTGTATTTGTGTCCATTCAATCTATTTTGCTAATTTTAGCCGAAAATCGCTAAAATGCCCATTTTTGAATTTTTTATTTATTTTTTCCTCATTTTTCTTTTCTTTCCTTCTCTTTTTTTTCTTCCCTTCTTCCTCTAGCTGGCGAGATTAACCTTGCCAAAGGAGGGTGACCTCACCCTCTGGCCGATCGCCGAGGTCTAGTGACCCTTGGCGACTGGCTAGAGGAAGAAGAAAAGAAAAAAAAAAAGATAAAGAAAGAAAATAAAAAAATGGAAAAGATATTAATATACTATTAAAAATTTTTCTACATCAATGTTGGTCGCGCCAACTAGGATAGCTAGTGTTCATGTTAGCGATTTTCAGTAAGAATTAGCCAAATGGATTGAATTGGCATAAATGCAAAATGTTTAAGACTCAAATGGAAAAAAAAAAAAGGGATTTAGGACTAAACTGACATAATTGCTATAGGTCTTAGACTTTTTTGGTAATTCTCCCATTTTTTTTTCCAAATAGACAAGATCTAAAGATACCACCTAGACCTAGGCCATCGATTAAGGGTATCGAGAGTTTATCGAAGAAAATAGGGATACTGGCACAAATGGTCCTTGAATTTTGGCCAAATATATAATATGGTCTCTCAATGTTTAATTTATTTAATATTATCCATGAACTTTTAATTTGTTCAATACGGTCTCTAAAATCTTGGTTATGTTCAATGCAAACCCTAAATTATATAAAAATATTCAATATTGTCTTTCTATTAATTCATGATTAGAGAAAACATAAAATATTTTCATATAGTTCAAGGACTAGATTGAATGTCCCAAAAGTTCAAGGACAATATTACTTTATTGGTCTAAAGTTCAGAGATCATATTAAACAAATTAAAAGTTTATGAACCACATTACATATTAAGTCAAAATTCAAAGACCATTCTGTCATTTTTCCAAGAAAATACTAAGAATGAAGGTATTGCTAAAGCTAAATGGAGACACTCAAAGCACACCAATCTTAAGGGAATCCAGCCCAAGTGGATCGCGGAATCACATTTATATTTCACTCCTTTTTGGCCATCCTAATCAGTGCTAATCGCACGTAAGTTATACTCAGGTGCTAAGTGAGGTTTTGCTAGCAGCTACTCACATTATTTTTGGGAAAGCACAATAATGACTGTCCTTTCTCACATCACACTAGCCAATTTCTCTCCCCAGAAAAGGAAAGGAACACGAGTGTGTGCATAGCCAAATGCTAGTAATAGTAGATGTTCATGAACACATCCCACAACACACCCGCAAAGAGAGTAGATAAATATAAGTGTCTCGCTGACTGACTCCACCATCCTTCATGTCAGCTATGTGATGGTCTCTGTCTGCCAACTCTCAAGCCAGCAACATGCAAAAAGCCCAGTCTTGGTGTCGTTTTACTTTCGAAACGATCATGATGAAAGTATATTTTGCAAAGCAAATAGCAATCAAACCTTTCAGTGGATAAAACCCAGTCCTTTGTAGAGGGAGAGAGAACCTACACCTATATGAGGAGGCGACCTCATTAGGATTAATGCTTACACACACCCTCACCAAGAAGCCCCTACTTATATAGCCAGGAGAGCTTGTGCATGAAAGCTCAACACCTCAAAGCAACCACAGAGGAAACACACACTCTCTCTCTCTCTCTCTGTGACACACATACACCCACAAACAGAGATCAAATGACGTGGAGGGAATGGAAGGAGCAGAACAGTGGGATCATCGGTGGTGGCGGAGTTAGTGAACGCCTGTTACTGTTGTGGGCAGCTTTGCTTGCTCTCTCTCTAATATCAGCCATTCTCTTGTCCTGTGCAGAGGGTGCGCCATCCTCCTCCAAGGACAGATCAGCTCCTGCTGACAACTCCGGCTTCTATGGTGCCGGATGCACCGCCGGTTGTGGCGCTGCTTGTGGCGCCGCTTGTGGCGCTTGATGATGTTGTGGGTGGTTTCTAATTCTCACTAACTTCTCATGAATTTGAGATGTGGCAAGAATTTACACCATTCTGTTTTTACATCAAGGAAAACCCGAGAGTTAATCTAGATCCACTTTATTAATTGTTGTAGTGATTAGCTGGTATTTGCAATATGGCCATGGTGGCCAAAGAAAGAGGCAGTTTTGCATATGACTAAGTTTAACTAGTTGCATCAATTTTTCTTCATGATTTTCTTCTCTTGGGTGATTTTTGCACCTCTAATGAGCTTTGTGAAGTTTTCCAAGAAAGCTCCTACTTGGGTATTCAGATGCTATTGTCCAACCAGCGTCTTTGTGGCTATAATTTCCCTTCTGTTGAGCAAAATATCTGCATGTTTGACTTACAAAGAATCTACTAGTGTGGTTGCCATGCTATTAGTTCAACATTATGTCAAAATTATAGCACAAAATCAAAGTCAAACACACGGTGTACACCACTAAAAATTTCTCATTAGTATTAACGTTTTTTTTTTGGGTAATGAGCTTAGACGGGTATTTCATGGACGGCGATATTTAAACTCCATTAAATTAAATGAGATTATATGATAATGATTCATCAATAGACAGTAGATTCTTAGTTAAAGAGAGAACGGATCGTGAGAAACTCGTTAAGGGACTCCCCATTACTGTTCAGCGAAAGAAAAAGCCGAGAATGATTTCATATTCCTACTGATACATGTGGTGTCGAAAAAAAGAACAAAGAACTTTCTTATGGTGAAACACCACAGGAGTAATTGCAGAGAGTGAGTCTATGGAGAATACCATGTCTATGTAGATCAATTATCGTCATAATCATTGATCATGCGCTTATCGCAAAGCCCGCACCATAAAATATGTAGACTGAGACTATGTAGTACTTTTCCCACGAATCATGTAAGTGACAGGTGTTGCTCAGTCTCAAGTGGCCTTGATGATGCATAAAATAAGAGCTACGCAACACTTTCATTACTTAGTTTAATTGCTCCCCTGTGCTGTTATAGTTTAATTGCTCCCCTGTGCTGTTACTGATGAACCAGGGGATAAAAGAGAACCAAGAACAGTCCACCCAGTCCACCCAGAGCAATATCAAGACATTAGAATGCCAGATTCTTCGACAGTAGCACGTAGACTCAAGGTCTGGCAAGAGGAATCCTTTTAAAAGAACCAAGAACAGTCCAACCAAAGCAATATCAAGACATTAGAATACTAGATTCTTCGAAATCCATGACAGTAGAACATAGACTCGAGGTCCGGCAAGAGGAATCCCCAGTTAAAAAAAGTGAATCAGATGGACTAAAATCTACGGGAAGGATAATTAGAAATGAGAGCAGTACACCGACCAAAATGAGTTTTCCTCTCCCACATCACAAGAGATGGTTGATCATTAGTCCATAGACTCCTGACCTAACTAAGGAACTATGGCCCCGTCTACGTAGCAAAGAAGAATAATACTGGGTAACAAACATGATATGCAAGACGTGTCATCCTACTCCAAAACAAACTCATACCAAATCAATCATTATCAAGGCCGTCTCTGCAATTTAAATGGCTTGCTATCAGAATCAGTATCTGAGAATGTAGAATAAGCTGCATAAACTTTCTTCTTTGCCCCGCAACACGTCTGCTGCCTCACTTTCTTCAAAGCATACAATCCGACCCTGCAAGGTGTCTCGATGGCGCGCAATAAAATGGCGAGCGGACACACTATTGACAGCAAGCAACAGGAACACATGCATTCTGTAGCGCTGTAGCAGCATCCAGAAGTCTTTGCCTTTGAAGTTAAATCAGAGCAGGAGGCAGAAGGCTTCCATTTCATTTCTGCTATGAGGAATTGGATTAAAATACATGCTGTTGACCTCGAAACCAGGTACCACTATATCAAGAGAGTATGGACATTGCCTAAGGAATTTTCTTATCAGTGAATGTACTTGAGCTCTTTCTTTTAGAAGGAGAACCCGATTCTTCCTTCTCTACCACTTTTTATACTTTTTGCTAGAGTACACCTTATCAAACACCGTCCAGATTATTCACTTCCTTCCGCTTTTTCTGAACCACTTTTGACCCTTCTTTATCAACTTAGCACCAGGGAAAGCATTTTCTACACACCCTTCAGATGCTATATTCTTAAACTCAAAGGTAGTGCAATGATTCCCTTAAGATGCTATATATTCCTTCAGCCAGTATGAAAACTACTCTAGCAAATAGCGAACAAGCGAAGGTAGTCCATTACATCAGCTCAGGTAGTCTTAAATCTTTCAACACAAGCAAATTAAAGGCGAAAAAAATAAATGAAAGAAGCATGAACAGAGCCTTGCCTTCAGCAAGCATCCGACTGCATCGTCAACCAAATCTATGGATAGAGAAAATGCTATAGATGTAATTCGATAGTTAATGAGGTTTTGCTTCATTCTGACTGTTTCACTGTAGCAACAAACCCCATCAGAATGGACTCTCCAGTCTCCACTTATTTTCATTTTTACAAAAATCAGAATATACCCTTTTGAAATCTTGTACCAGTTCAACCATATAAAAAGCTTGGGAGGTAAGAATATGGAAAAAATTTTAAAATGTATTCCACTTGAAGCAAATATCTTCATCATTTACATCTGATGCTGGAAATTGGAAAGATTCCACACAAGTAAATTACATTACTCCAGAAAAAACAATAAATCGCATGCATCAGAAGCGCGGGATAACAGATCTAGAGTGCTATGTATATATGAACCTTATCTATTCCTAATCGACTGTCATATGACCTGGTAACGAACAGATTACCAGTCTCTCAATCACTGTCTTCACCGTTTTCGAGATCTTCAGATCTAATGTTAGAAGGAAGTTGATCAAGTAAGCTCTCGTCATTTTTTCCTTCCAATTTCCGCTTCAAAATTTCCTCGAGAATCGTCGGAATCGCTTCCATGTTGCCATCATCATAAAATTTTAAGATCCTCCTCTTCAGTTCTGGAAGAAGTGAGAATTCACTTTGAACATAAGTCAAAAAATCTACATCGCAAAATAATCACTTGTCCACCAAAAAACAATATCACCTAAATTTTAAAACCATCCAAACAAATAGAGCACAAACAATTCAAGCCATTTTCCTATGTCAAAAGGTATCACCAGCTGATGACCTAATGGATGTATCAATTTGGAAGGACAAAGCAAGTCCCAGAAAAAAATACTTGGCAATCTCAAAACCAAAGAAACAAAAATGCATTCGAGAATGAGTACTTGGCAATCTAAAAAAGAAACCCAAAAACAAAATGATGATTAACATTCACTTCTCATGGCAATTGCAACTGTCTCAAGCTCAAAAGCATTGAAAAAGACCGCATTTCTCAGGCGCTATACTCAAACATTTTCACTTGCACGATTGCCAAAAGAGCAAACCAGTCGATTTTCTCCAACCAGCGCTCGCCCACCGAATTCAAGAAAGAGCAAGAGATCAAAAAAACGGCAAGTTTCTCCATCCCCTAACCTTCTCTGCCAACATCATCATCGGCGTGGGAAGCTGCATCGTTCTCCTGATCTTGTGGTTTGCTCTGCTCGTCGTGGGAGTAGAATCTGACCCTCTTGACGGCCGGAGCAGAAAAGGGAATGATGGGTCGGTTCCATCGAGAGTAGAGAGCGAAGCTCCCGAGCAAACTCCGACTCATGGCTTCTCCAGTTCAGGAATTCAAGGCCAGATCAATAATCAAGAATCAAGATTTAGGGTTTAAGGCTAGGGTTTATACAACGGCCATAATTACCACTATAGTTCGTAGGTGATGGGCTTTTTGGGCCAATTTTGGATTCATGGGCTTTTTGCTCAAATTATTTGGCAAGGTAATCTCAGCCCAATTTCTGGTTCTGGGCCTTTCATTTGGGCCAGAACTGTCACTGAGCCTCTCTCGACTCTTTTCTTCTTATGTTGGTGCTTCGATTCATTTGCGATGAAAAGCGACGCGGCGTACTTTAACAAAGCAGGTAAAGAGAGACCGCATATATATATATATATAAAGAGCATTTAAATCTCATATGCAAGCGATGTGCGATACTTTGAAAAAAAGGGATGGGTGCACGGGAAGTCGTAAAAAACTTGTACCGAAATTGCAATCGAGTCCTAAAACTCTTAAAATGTGCAATCAAATCCTAAAATTTAAAAAAAAAAAATCCAATCAAGTCCTAAGACTTGTCACAAAAGTACTGTTGAGTCCTAAAATTTTCAAACGGTATAATCGATGGAAGGACTTGATTGGACAAATTTGGCAAAATTTAGGACTTGATCGCACTTTTTGAAAATTTCAAGACTTAATAATACCTTTGTGATAAATTTTAAGACTTAATTGTATTTTCGTGATAAGTTTTAAGAGCCAATGCACTTATCCCTTGAAAAAATTAAATGACCAAAAAGGGCATTTGATTAGTCTTTTTGTTTCCTCTTTTCTTTTCTTTTCTTTTTTTAGACTAAAGAGGAGACTTTCGAGTTTTGCAGTCGCGGACTTCACCTCCTAATTAGTCCCGTTACGGTATTGATCTCCTTCAACAATCTCGCCCTAGCATCAAACACTCTTTTTTTTAGCTGAAGGGCGTAACATAGTGTATTAAGTGACCTAATTACAACAACACGATATCAATCTTACGTAAATTGGACACTCCTCCGTCATTAAAATATACGTAGAACCTATATAAATATAACTCGATGCTCACCACCAATATGATAAGAATTTCACCCGTGGCCCGTCGAAAAAGAGATGCCTAACTTGATTAGTGGAGATAAACAAACACATCATTGTACAACGACGAAGTGTTTATGACGTATTAACCACGAAGTGTCATGAGGCATCAGGAAACACCAAGATTGGCCGTCTTTTGCTTAAAAGATAAGTGGGTGATACACGCAATGCATATGTCTAGTGAGCACACTTGCCCATCGCATGTCAGCAAATTAGACAAATTTAGTGATGCCAGGTCAAACTTGCTAATGGGAACCACAGGTGATTAAGGTTATTGGGTGTCCTAGGGTTTAAGGACCAGATTGCATCAGTGTCCATCGATAATTGAAGCGTATATTCTTGCTTGTTGGTTGAGCTCACCTACTAAACTTCTCTATTAGCTAAGCTGAGACTTCTTGATCAAATTGAGCCGCACTTGAGTTCATTGAAAAATGGGGTTGCTCTTCTTCTTCCCTTTTCTTTTCTTTTTTCTTTTTCCAAATTAACATGTATATACATATATATAAAGAATGAAAGTTGGCAAGATCTAGGGTGCCAAGAAGGTTTTCATTGAAGGGATATGGACCATGGAGGAAAGGAAAAGTAAAGGAATGAGAAAGGGTGGGGGGAAATCTTGATGAGCATGCATCATAAGCTGTTGTCAAGCGAGTTAAAGCTCAGTCATGTTGAAAGGCGCAACATTTCATGATGTTGTCCATACGGACAAAACCAAGCTGTTTTTGGGGGCTATGCAGGCCGTGACCTAAAACATGATCATGGATTGCTAAGTATCCCCTCTGTACATTTTTTTTAAATGGATGGCTGATTAGCCGCGCAGGCCACAGGGAGCCGCGGAGGACCGGCGGGAGCACGTCGCCGCCCTTTCTGACCGCTTGATGCTCAGCGCAATTTTCATTTTTGACAAATATACGATATAATCTGTGAAATTTCATGTAAATTTATATATATCTTGCGTTTGAAACTTCTTTTTATCCCTTTCTTGTGACCTAAGTTTCTGTACACCCGACGTCATACACGAAAGTGACTTAAGGGTGTCTATCTACAAGTTTCATTCATCGAATCAATGGAAAAAGAAAAAAACCAATAAGTAGTGTCCTTATCTCCTATCATCCATCAAACTTTACAACATGTAGTTTGAACAATCTAGGTTGAACAACATGCTTATGGACAATCTGGAGAAAAAAAGAAGCGCTTTAGGACGCGCATGTTCCGCAGAAATCATTGATTTGAAAAATATCTTTAAAAATAACAATTTTATTGCTTAGAAAAACCATTCTGCTGAAAAAAATTTTATCAATCAAACATCAATTTTTTTATTGATGATAAAAGTATTTTACATTAATTCACTTTTTAAAAGCGATACAAGCGATCTTTTAAGAAAATATTTCATAAAATCATTACTTTTCCATAGACCGTATTTATAAGATATATTGACATCAACAACCAACAAATTTATTCACTGTGTTTTTGCTTCAAGCTACCCTAGACTCTGTGACTATATATGCCTTTGTTAGGTATAGGGGCAAAAGTTTTTCAACTTTCTAGAACAACCAATTGAACTTTTTTTTTTTGGCTATACTATAAGATGAAGCAAAGGTCCACCACTGATAAATTGGCTCTATATTCTAGTCCTAGAGAGAGAGTGAGTGGATCATATGGGAAGAGTAGAAGCAAAGAAAGGAGCCAAAAAGCATTTTATTCACCCTTTCTTTCTTTGCTAATCAAGCTTTAATTTGTAAAAAGAGGAAAAGCACCCAATAGGCTCCGCTCCTTTTCTTGGTTCAATTACACGCTTACCAATAATCACCCTCTGCCCAATTGCCTTGCTTTCCACCAGATGACTCAGATCTTTGCCGGGTACTTTTAATGGCAGGAATAATTGAAAGAAAAAACATAAAATTATCATCACGAAAATCTTAAAATAGTACATATATTATAAATTTATCAAAAACTTATTTTTTGATCATCAAAAATCCTAAACTGATATACCTGTGATAAATTTATTATCCATTAGTTTATGTTAAATTTCACTATCAAATTGCTAAGTTAAACGACTTACGACAGTTGACGAATGCACTAGTTTGTGATTTTATCATTCGTTTGTCACATGTATACTAGTTTGTGATTTTTTTATATTAATTTAATTTAATTGAGGATAAATTTATCACAAATGTATTATTTTGGGATTTTTGATAATCAAAAAATTAGTTTGGGGTATATTTGTCATAAGTGTACACATTTGGAATTTTTGGTGGTCAAAAAATTAGTTTTTGATAAATTTATCACAGATATACCAGTTTAGGGTTTTTCGTGGTATAAACCCTTATTTTAGTGATTCATAATGAGTGAAATTATAATAGCAACCATTATTTTCTAATGCTAACATCTTTTTTGTGCTTTGGAAAACGAATAAGAATCTGACTTTAAACTTCAAAAGTCAGTTAACAGAAAATTAAAAAGATAATTAGACCGACCAAATGGCCATTCATTTCTTGCATAAAATTTAGGATCAAAACGAAACAATATTTGATGATGACGAGGCAAATAACTATAGCCATCGCGGTTAGCTATTAGATTCGTCGAGGGAAATTTTGTAATCAACATGAGACGAAGAATTAGATAATATCTTACTTCGACACGGTCCGAGAACACATCGAACCGACTAATTTAAATCTTATCAATTACGTATTTGACCACGTATTATAGTAATCCATTGGCCAGAAAATTAGTCTCTTCGACAGGGCTAAGTAGTGAAGGTGGAACATGTTTTTCTAGTGGGGACTTGACTCGAGACTCAACCGGCACCATTAGATGCTGCTTCTACTAGGAGCTTGCGACCGCTTGATGACACTACTAAATGAATTTCAAGATTAACAATTGATATTCGTTTTCCTTTTATATTTGTAGAGGCGTTCCTCCTCCTAATTTGATGCACTGTTACTTAATTGCTAGTCAACGAGAACTTATCATCACTCTTCGTCATGGGAGGAGATAGGGTTAAATATATCACTATCTCTACGGTATTCCGGAATGGTCGGCCTTTGTTTAGGGGTAATTCTGATCCAGTAGCACTTTCTAGTCATGTGAAAATTTTAAGGTTGTAAATGAAAAGAATAAACTCCGGCGGACTAAAAGAATCGTTTGGCTAGAGCGAAAAAAAAGTGCAGGAATAATTGCTGGTTGTCTTTGAGATGGTCCAACCGTGGCCACTTGAGCTCAAGGTATCCGGGGTCGCTTGAGCTTGAGCTTGCAGCATCCGTGGCCATGGCCACCTTGTCCGAGCAGGTCGGCAGCAAGCGGCATGGTCGACATCAGATGGGCGGTGGTGGGGGAGGGCAGGAATCGATGGTCGAGAGGATTTGGACATGGGTAATTCAGAGTTAGTGTTTTGTTTTATTTTCCAGATTTCCTGTGTTGATGATTTTGCCACCTAAGTAGTGCCATACCAAAATTCCGAGCATACCATAACGCGACATGAGTACTCCGACGGTCCACTTCAGTAATTCGACAGTTAATTTAGAAGCAAAAATTGACCAATAATACAATATAACGAAAGAATTAACGGATTGGACATTTCAAAAAGTAGAGACACTTTGAAACTGAAAAATAAAAACAAAGAAAAAGTAGAGGGACGACTTTGAATTTTTAGCGGAAGTACATGAATCATAGGTGACACTAACTCAATTTTAAAAAAATTAGATATATATATATATATATATATATATATATATATATTAATGTTGGAAGACCGCAACTTAGTTTTCTGTTCTCTTTTCTTTCGAGGAAGTACTGAGTCGATAGGTCACATTCATGTTACCAAACAACACCCACCTCGGGCAAATCAAGGAAGGGTCATCTTAGAAGAAGAACAAAAAGAAAAGAAGATAAATAAGCAGAGGTCCCTTTCTGGATCCCTCGCCACAACAATTTCACATGACACCATCTGCACACCTTTAGAACTTGCTGATCTTGGCGAGAAGAGAGATCATCAAAATCAAGCTTTCCAAGTTTTCACGAGCCAACTCAAACCCTAGAAAGAACCGCGTGGTCGTGCAAATTTTCGCGCCTCTTGTCACGCCGCTTCTCTCGAATCATCGCGTTTCGGGCGGACTTCGTACTCTGAAACCCTAGATTCGGATCATCTTCCGGCGAACGGACTTGAGACATAAGAACGCTCCACGAGTCTAAAAATCAGTAAACGCGTTTCGACTCGACTTGTTGGGGGTCCGCATACTTAGCGCTGGCTTGGTTTCATTTTCCAAAATTTCGTCAATTACCGCGACACTATGCTGAATTATAGAGTCTCGACACATCTCGGATTCGTACGACACCGTCGAGAGATTCGAAGGGGGACTTGCGCGGACAACATTTGACTATTGACAGTCGACAAAAGAGAAAGTTAGGTAACGAAGAAAAATCCAATGACAATGCCAGTTACGACCTGTGATGATAATGAAGGCGGGGCTTTCTTCACGTGCCGGGAAGGTTTTTCCGTGGCGAGGGTGAGAGGGTTAACCAGCCAGCTTTTGCTCGGGCATTAAATTGGTCATGTCCTGGAAATTTCAAGGCCACCTTCTGATCAGATCGAGCGCATGTGCATCTGGGATTTGATTGACCTGGCTTCACGCTGTTCACATCGCTCTCTCTCTCTCTCTCTCTCTCTCTCTCTCTCGCCGAAATTGATGGAGAAAATACCGTCACATGATTTTGCTAGAGCAAAGCATGATAACGAGGGGAAAGAAAAGGAGAGAGAACAGGAAAAACTTACGGTACAATTTGGAGCGGCGATGATATGGACCGTCCCTCGCGTCGGTCACGACACGTCGCTTTCTAGCTCATTGTATTATTCCACGACGTGCCGAGAGTATGATTGAATTTCATTGTTTTGCTGCCCTTCCCTGCATTTCGATCTTGCGGGATTCTTGGGTATCCTTAGCTATATTCTTTCGATTTTGCTTTTCTCAAACACGATTAGGCTCGATCCGGGGTTTTGCATTAGGCTCGAAAACATAGACAGGCAAGCCTAAAAAAGATACTTTAGATATGGAAAAGTCTAGCCGGATGACCAGTATTGGTATTTTGGGAATTTGCCCATTTGATCGGTTCTAGCAGCAATCACGAATCGTGACTGAACCCCATGTGGGCTTTTGAAGGCACTCATAGCTCTTTGCCCCCTGCAAACTGCAATGTCATGCTTCTTTTGCACCTCTGGAAATTCCCGTGTCGCCAATCTGAAAACTGCCAGAGCTGTTTTGCTTCATCTTCAAAACTATCCTTCCTCTTCAAGCTATCTTCCATCCCAACCCATTCACGTGCCAATTTAACTTGATCTATCAGCAAGGCCTTTGGGATTAAAAGATGATGAGAAGAGAGGAGTTTTTGGGCAACGCAAAGAGCCCATATTGAAATTGGAGAGAGAGAGAAAGGCATTGAATATGGAACTGTGAGAGTCACGGATGGGTCCCCACTGAATTGGATGCTTTTGCCTGAAGACACATTAGCAGCTCACATGATTACAACTGTTTTGGGGGCCTAATGAAATTGCCAACTTATGATAGTTGGAGTCCCAATCCCAATGCTAAGCAAATGGAGAGAAAAACGGAACAAGGCAATACTTCCACAACGCTGAAAACGCAAGCTGGTTTACACATTACTTGACCTTGGGAGCTCCAAACATTGGGTGATGATGATGAATTGGGCCCCGGTCAAATGCTGTGCCACACTGCTGCACAGACCTGACTTTTCTTGTACACTGTGTCTTTTGCTCCTCCCGCAACTTTTCTCCTCCACCTCAAACAAGACAACCAGCTCGAGAGAAAAAAAGGCAAATGCTTATGTAATAAAGAAAAGCAGCCCTCAGTCTCCCTGGATTAAGTTGCAGCATCTGTTGAACTTGGAAAAAAGCAAAAGCTCACTTGCAGAGGTTCGAGCAGAGTCCCACAGCCTTTCTTGTTTCCTGGCAAAAGAATTCCCCACACTTCCTACAACAAGACAAACCATAGCCCACTCAACAACCCGACATCGCCAAAATTAAATCTTTATGGCCAGTTAAAGAAAAGAAATATTAAATCTTTGTCACAGAAATTGCAAAAGCTTGGAGAGGAAAAGAAAAGGAAAGGAAAATTCAAAACCAAGATCAAGAATTCAAAGGCTCCCCTCTCTCTCCATCTCCACTAAAAGAATCCATCTCTCTGCAACCCTCATTCTTCTCTTCTAAGCTTAATCACCTCAAATATTCCATCCATCTCTCTCTCTCTCTCTCTCTCTCTCTCTCACACACACACACACACACACACAAACCATGCCTGTCTTGGGAGAGAGCTCTGAGCACACCAAACCCAGAAGACCAAGAACCCAACTCAGCAATCCCATTCAAGAAACCACGGATCGGAGCCCATCACTCTTCGTCCCTCCAAACCGCCTCAAACCCACCATATCTTCATTCCTCCACTCGGAATCCCCCAATGAGAACATGCCCCCGACCATGAACCCCGCCAAGAAGAAGCATTTCGCATCGTCAAGATTCAGGGGACTCGGGTGCACGGCCTCTGCATCGCAGCAGGTCTCCGTGCCCGCAGTGATTAGGGCATCCGCAGATTGGGAGAAGAGGAAGGTGAAGAAGAAGAAACAGAAGAGGGGCGGCGGCGGCGGCGGCGGCGGCGGCAATCAAACAGTGGTGGTTGACGGCGGTGGGTCAGGCTTTGGGGGTTGCAATTCTGGGTCTTCTTGCGTGGTGGCTGAGGATGCTTGGTGTGGTCCTGGAATTGGCTTCTCAGCTGCTGATGCGGATTGTGTCGTGGTCGGTAGGAGGAACTTGTCTGCAAGGGGGACGATTGACGGCGATAAGTTTGGTCCAAGAGAGGTAATAAAAATTGCGTTATTCTCTTCATTTTTACCATCAATCTCTTAATTTTCCTGAAGGGTGGGCTTTCTAATACGAATATAATGCTACAGATGGATGCTTTTACTCATTTCTGAACGGAAAAGAGAGCGAAAGATTGATGCTTCGCATTTTTCTTTGATGAACAACATTTGCTTCTCTCGGTATCAGCGAGTAATAAACAATCTTTTGGCTTTCTCTAGATAGGGAAGAAGAGGAAAAGTAATCTCGAATTTAGAGCTCATTGAATTTTCCTCCATTTTTGTGTGGTTTGATGACTCTTTTTGAAAGATTAAATTTTGGCTATTTTCTCGTGGTTAGATAGCATTTTGCACACGGATTCATGTATTTGATTTTGTGGGGGTTAATGTGGCTGGGTAATCTTATTATTATACGATGTGATCTTTGTTTTTGTCTTTTGTGTTCAAAAGGTCATTCCTTTAAAGTCTTTCCTAAGTGAATGCCCAGGCACCACTCACATTCCATATAAAAAACGCCGCTCACTGATATGGACTGATCACACACCCTGCTTTGTTTTTGGCTGAGCTTGTATTTGACCGATGATTTGGAAAGATTGGCGTTGATCTTATCTGTTTCGAGGTAAAACTTGCTGATGTTTTAAAATTTTTCTTTCTTGTTTTTTCAAGTAGGATCACAGGAGTCACAGTTCATATTTGTGTGGAGATAATCACGGTTCTGTTTGCTGTCTTATCTATTATTCTATTTCACCATGGTTTGATCGATCGGAGGAGGAAGAGTCTCTCTCTCTCTCTCTCTCTCTCTCTCTCTCTCTCTCTGGGTCTGTGCGTGCCTGCTGTGTGAAAGTTTTTACGTAGTTTTCTGGATGATCCTACTTTGTTTCATGGGATTGCATCGAACGGCTTGTGGGAGGTGATCTTCATCATCCGCTCACTTTCTCTTGATAGTTTGCTGTTCTGCAAGGAGATGGAAAGTTTTGGTATTTTGCACCCTTTACGTGTCTAGTCATAGATTGTTTCTAAGGTGTGCTTATTGATCTTGTTTACAGCGACACTGTGTCTCAAGGCGGACTGTGAATCCGGAAGAGTTCGTTCTGGAGTCCGACCCTGCCTTCGGAACCACTTGCCCGGGGCCGGAAACATACGTGCCTGGATCTCGCCGCTACCGCCATATTCGACATCCTTCACCTGAAGGCCTTGCTGAGGTTTGTTTCGGATGCGCTCACTCTTGATCATGCTATGTCTCTTCCAAGTAATTTCTGAGTGAGGAGATGAACTGAGGGTTCTTCTCTTGGTTCAATTGTCCCATGAAACGACACCCCTCTCGTGTATCACCCCCATAGAAAAGAAAAAAAGAACTTCTGTGGGAGGATGGGTGTGTCTATCTTAGGATTCACCTGCATCGAGATGTAAGAGATTAAAGGATGTCTCTAGTTAGTTTCATATCGTAAATTACATTGACTTTTGTGCCTAGAGTAGTCTTGTATCGAAGTTTCTTTTATACGCAAAAGCTTTGTGTTTTGCATCCACAAAGGGAAGAAAAGCTTCATCTTTCTAACTTCTGACACTGCAAGTGGTTTGTTTTCTTCATTTTTTGTTTTCCCCTCTTCAGAGGCTTGGATGATTGGTTGGATGTAATTGACAGTTATGCGTTAGGGGTGGGGAAATAGAATAGATCAATGAAAAAAAGTTCCCATCTTTCTAGCTTTTTTGTGTAATGTTGTTGAGTCTGTAACCTATGTGAAGTCTGCTTAAGGACAGAGGCTAACTTCACTTATATGTTTTGTTTTATCTGAATCATTTGGGTGGACTTAATGGCACTTACCACATCAACCTCCTCACACTCCACATTGCTCGTTGGTTAAGTTGCTTCATATCTTGAAAATTTGCATTCAATGTTGGTGACATAAATTGAAACAACACAATGCATATCACGCGATTGTTCTCAACTACTTAGTAGACCGGCTTAAATGGACAGGACAACTGACTTTTTCCTCTGTGATGAGAGAGAAGAATGAGTCAAGATACAGATGACCCATTAGCTAGCAGATATATCAATAGTGTTATTCCGAAATTATATTCATTCGGAGAACCTAGAATTGTCTGTTACGAGTAATTTCTGAGACATTCTTGTACTGTGCAATTAATGTGGATAGATGTTTTTAGTTTCCAATTCATCCCTCAGAAAATGTTCTTTGAAGAAATCTGTTTGTCTGTGTTTGTTCCGTCCTATTTTTTTTTAACTCATCCTACTTAACCTGGGAGTGAAGATTCTTAGAAGGGAGCTGTTATAGCGTCACATGCACACTGTGTCTTGCCTAAGAAAATACGGATTCTGAAATTGCTGCTTAACTGGATGGCTCACAAGGACCTCTAGTGATGAAATATGTGTGATTTCAATATGTGTGGGTAGGAATTTTATGATAATTCAAGGCTGGAATTGGAGATGGATCACATGAAACCTTGTTGCTGGTTTTGGCTGATCGGTGATCATTTGAAGCATTTGAGGTTACCTGGGTCTGTTCATGAAAATTTTAAGCCGGAATTCTTAGGATTAACAATCTACATTGTAACGCTGCTGATTATTTTACAGGCAAAGCTGTGCCAGGATTTCAGAGTTCTATGAACTGTTCAAAGCTAGTACCCGATAAAGATTTTGCATTTTACTGAGTTGCTGTCGAGTTGGTTGATTAATGTAGATTTGGTCATGTGAATCTTCGCAGATTATGATGATTCACACAAGTCTTCTAATGGGAGGAAGGTTAGACGTGCTTGATCGTTACCGAGGCTGGAGACTCGACATTGATAATATGACTTATGAGGTAAATATATCTGCAAGACAAGCTCCGTCTGACACTCATGTTGATCTCAACTGATTGTTCAATGCATTACTTATCAACACCTTCTTTCTGGGTGTTACTCTCAGCAATTGCTTGAGCTTGGCGATAGGATTGGCTATGTGAGTACTGGCCTCAAAGGAGATCAGATAACT
Source organism: Syzygium jambos (assembly GCA_031216235.1). Taxonomy (NCBI): domain Eukaryota; kingdom Viridiplantae; phylum Streptophyta; class Magnoliopsida; order Myrtales; family Myrtaceae; genus Syzygium; species Syzygium jambos. The sequence goes on from CM062221.1 coordinate 6,088,976, forward strand.
CACTGCATAAGAAAGATTAAGCTTACAAATCTGAATGATTTGGCACGTCATTTTGCCGCAAAAGCAGATAGGAAGTGCAGCATCTGCCAAGTAAGATGAGAAAACCTTTTAATCTTTTTCACAATATAAAGACAATAGATCTACTTGCATTCTCGGGTCAATTAACCCTGATTCTCTCTTTTATTCACTTTGCTGTTAATGATTTTTGGATGCAGGAAGAGTTCGAAGAAGGTGATGAGCTCGGGAAGTTGAATTGTGGGCATGGGTATCATATGGATTGCATAAAGCAGTGGCTTGGGCAAAAAAACACATGCCCGGTTTGCAAGTCTGAAGCGGTGGCTCGGTCCTAGAATCCTCTTGCATCTTAAGCCTTGGCAACTGCTTCCTCAGCCCCCAAGTGTATAGGTTTTGTTTCCTATATTAGGAGAATCCATTCTTTTCGATCGAGATGCAGTTCACTTCACCCATGCTCATTGTTTGAAGTTTGAATTTTTGTTGTCTTTTGGCAATTTATTTTTTTGTTTTCAATTCTAAAAATATGATTCAGAATTGGCTGAGTTGTTTCAATATGATGATAACTTAATCCATTTTATACTCTCTGATGACACAACCCTTTCATTTATATAGAGGCTCATCAATACATGCTTCGGATGTACTGCTAAAATGATTTGCTTGGTGACTCTTGTCTAGTCTCTTTTGGGAAGGGGGAAACAAAGGGGCCGTAGAAGAAAATTACGATTACTGCAGGGCCGGCAATGATACGGAAGCTTTGAGCGGTAGCAAGAGTGTGAATTTGCGGCAACTAGGGCCAAAACTGATCAACCAAAGTTAGACAGAACAAAAGATGATTCCATGTCCTTAGCTCTTGCTGCTCACCCCACTGCATTACTCTCACTTTCGGTATTTGCAGGGCTTTCTTGTATTGAGTGGGATCGGACAGACTCATCTGGAGAGGATATGTGTTGTCTGTCGTGCCAACAGGCTCCTGTCCCTGTGAATTTCAAGATCTGAGATGTGTCGTGCAAGTAACTGTAATCCAATAATTTCGAGTAACCAAGTGACGCAACTATCAGCCGTGTGCTTCTCTGTTTTGGAAGAAGTGGTATCGATTATCCTGGATCTTGCTCCTAAGTTTCACATCGGTTCTACTTTAAAATTGTTCAATCCAATCCTGTGCGTCGGCTGATCGATGAGAAGTTTGGAAGAGTTATCTGAGCTGTGTTTTTGGGATCTTGAACGACTAACTCAGCCCTAGACCGGTCTGGTATAGTCATTATTAGTAAGGACTGTAAACGTCACAAATTCAAATTTTAATCAATATTTATTTAAATAGATGATATATGAGTCACCTCAGACTTTAAGTATGGGTTCTAATGGATTTTAAAATTAAAAGCTTGCAACGGATGGGTTTTCGTAGGTCTGTTATAATCCCACTTTCAATTCATTTGCTAAATATGTCGGGCTCAGCCTACTTTGGTCCTTCTTCGCCGGTCTTTTCTTTCTCCCTCTTTGATTTCGTGACTCGTGACCTTCTCCTTTCGTTCGCTTTGATTCCCCTATCGTTAGGTTTTCTTCAACCTCTGTCTCGCAACTTCACACTAAATTCACACTACTCTGGCAAATTGCACTTCCGAGGAAACCCAAACCTTCACCACCACCTTCGCGCCCCCGTGCCTAACCCGACTCCCTAGATCCCTCACTAACTTGACAAGTCGGTCCATGGAGCGGCCCATTCTTAAGACAACAATCAAAGGAGAAAAGTTACCAAAAATGCATTTCGGGTCGAGTATAGATTGTATTGAAAATAAATCACTATATTTACATTGAACATAAATGGGTCAAAACGGGTTAAATGAATCAATTTGGATCGAACCATTTTTTATCCGATCCACCAGTTTGACAAGTTTACTTCTATGTCCTTACACAGATACAAAGATGTTTCTTCCATACATTTTTTTTTTTTTTTTTTTGGTGACCCGGGAACCTCCCTTTCGCCCGACAGGCTAATCGGTACTAAACCCGGGGGAAGACTAGCCCAGCAACCCACCGCCAGGGCCCCCCACTTTAATCGCTGACGACACAGAGTTTTGAACCACTCACCTCCTACGATGGTGGGAGAGCTCAAACCAACTGCGCCACCCACGGGTGGGTGTTTCTTCCATACATTGTTACAAGCTTTTGACAACTTTTAGTAGTACAAGAAAATTTTACAAATCAACACTGTACAGTCACTGATGCGATATATATGACCCAAATCAAGTGCACCCCCCTTTTGGATTCTGCATTAGATTTTGGGATTTGAGGACAAAAGAATCAAATCGGAGGAAAAAGTCAAATCTTGTCGTGACGATCAAGGAACTGGATTATACATGGATAGACTTGAGAAGGTGCCTACATGAAGAAATAAGTTTAAGTTGTCATTCAGTCAAAGTCAAATTGACTTAATAATTGATGGACGAGTGGAAGAATATTGAGTGCCATCAATCATAAGTCACAATAGAAGAATGCGCAAAATACAGGTGTGGAAGCACAGAATATCAGTTGGTGTATAAAAAAATAAAGATGGTGAGCCTTCCATACCATTCCGCCACCCACCAAATCATAGTGAGCATAATGTGGACCGCCGGGTTCACCAAACACTTTGTAAGTCAGCAGATGCTCCGGAATAAGCTTTGCCGTTTCTGCTCCGCATAGAATCACCATCACCAGAGAGTAAAGATTATGATACAGAGTTGATGTACAGACTAGTTGAGGAAGGAATACACCAGTAGCGTACCATATACGGCATCAGGTGGACATATAAGATCTAGATCTCCAGCAAGGGCTAAGATTGGGACATTGCATTTATCTATATGATCTTTGTAAAAGAAAGTCCCACTCCGGTCACATAATCCACCATCTTGAAATGCTGTCGTCAGCTGTAAAAGAAGCCTAGCAGGAACTGTGCCTGCATAAGGTGGTGAGATTTAATCACCGACGCAGATCTTATTGCCAATGACATCTCACTGAAGGCAATGAAATACTTAGAAATTAAATGATTCGTTGACAATATCTCCTACATAAATATCAAACACCCAAATAACTCATGGAAGATCTGTTTAGCATAATACACACACAGGCAGTTTTGATGAAGAGAATCATCCGCTGAGTACATTAAATCATATGGGTGAGCTATTACTGTAGGAGATGGTATTCAATATGATAGAGTTTCATACCTCCTGTAGTACCAAACCAAACTATTCACAACTATCAAACTAATTGTGGACAGAAGACTACTACATCCAATGTTGTGGATTAAGGAACAGTGGAGCACCATTAAAAGCCTCATCACCCCTTCATCTATATGTAAGAGCAGGATGTTAAATCCTAGCTTACTGAGATGAATATATGAATAAGTTAAATTCCATGAAATACCTCATACTGTAATACATGAGATGTACTTATTGAATATGCATGTAAAAGACAATATTTCTTGGAGGAAAGTCCTCGTCTCCGGATATTTATTCTTAAGTAGAATATTTGGCACGCAACAAATTCAGCCTAGTGGAACTACCTGTATCAATCTCAAAAACGTCAAACTTTGTTACTTAGTTCTCCATTTTCTTCAGTCTATTTCTTGCAGCTTAATTTCACCAGACAAAATAAAATACCTACTTGCAAAATGAAAATCAGTTACTTACACGGGTAAAGAAGGAAAAACATAGTTGCACTTACCAAAATTGTTCATAACAAGCTTCTCCATCAACTCTGGGTGCATCATGTCCTGAGCAGATATTTGCAGATGCAACCATGAGAAAGGAGGACGTGATGCAAATGGATGAGCTGCAGCAATCAATCCTCCAAGAGGAATGACAGGGACATTCAGAGCCTGCGCAGGTTCTGCCTGTGTGCACATCAAACAAAATTATTTGGGATGAGACCGCCATAAATTCAATAATTAGATAAAACAGAACAATTTTAAAAAGCAAAAAAAAAAAATAGTATCACTTGCCAGAGGTAAGAGCCATTTCAGTGATGATCTCGAGGGCGTGAAGTCAAGTGATGACCCCAGAGTCGCAACTGACACCAACCCAGGATCTTTCCCCTTAAAGCCTAAAGGGAAGGCACATTTAATGGGTAAGAGGATACTGGTGACAAATGTATAAATAAGATCTTAAAATGTTAAGGATATAGCTACCACGTAAACTGCAATTCTTCACATTATCTAACAGATCGAGCAGCTTGATCTGTATCTATCATATCTCATTGTGTCGATACGTGTAAAGTGGAAATGATAAAGTTCAAGAAACTGGATTACCGTATCTTGAGAGCATTGCATACAGCAAGATACCTCCCATGGAGTGACCAAGTGCAAGCAATTTGCTATCTTTTGATTTGGAGTATGTCCTTATGTAATCCATCTACCACAATAACAACAAATTGGATTTTATCTATCACTGCGAATTGGATTAACATAGAAGCTTAATTCTAGCCTAGCTCCTGCAAAGAGCGTTCACATCAAAAGCCAAGTAGTTAAATATGATTTCCAAATTGAAGAAATGTCACCTCACCGCAGTGGGCACATCCTCCTCTAGATAGTGGTCGAAGTCCCAATCGTAATTCTCAATAACATCCAGTTGCTTTTGGAAATCTTCCAATGTGCTGGAAAGGTGCTCTTGCAGGCCAACCAATGGTCGTGGGACCACGTTTTGACCTTTTCCGATGATATGCACTAGTTTTTGACTCAAATCCCTCAGTTGGCTAATAATGTTAGAGCTTTGCCCCGCTAACAACACTGAAATTCAGGGAATAAAGACATTAAGGATAAAGCATTACTACTAATCCTCAGAGTAGTTCCTAAGTGACCTCCAGTCATAAAACCTGATAAATTCTGAATTAACTTCAAAAAAGTTCCGTTCATTCTGGATGGAGAGGCTTTGGCAGCAAATAAATCAGTGGCACTGGTTGATGGCAATCCTGATGCTGATAGAACAGGGGTTCTATACTTGTTACCTGATTCTGTCCAATCAGACACCCTGTTAAGGGATCGCTTAGCCTCTTCATAGTCCATTTGTCTTGCACTCAGCCCAGCACCTCGAACTTCTAGTATCCATGTATCGAATCCTTGGCTACTCATATGTCGTGCGAAAGAGGCCTGGAAAAATCAGAATCAGCGATGTCCTTTAAAGGAGAACAATGACATGCTGCAATTGAGTTTTGCACGTGACAATTTGCACAATCAACGCAACACATATAGCCTTTTCCACATTTTATTTCTAGCAAAATATGGCAGAAATTTTATCAGGAACAAACTCGCTCGTCAAATTGATCAAGCATCACATTTCCAACTAGACCTCTTTAAAGATAAAAAGACGTGACAAACTAGGCATTGTAATATGTGAATGGCCGGCCCCAATATCAGCAAAGTCAATTCTGCTTTGGCAGGAAATAATTTTCATCAGTGGGGAAGGCAATAAGAACTTTTGTTCAACTCCCTCAAACATGCTGTCGGCTGCAGAAGCAAGGAAACTTCACCTGGTGATAATCACGTTCTACTTCGAGCTTCTAGTGACTGTTTATGCAATGCTCATCCACTCTAGTTATGGGATAACACACCACGAGCAAATTATAATCAATGGTATCCAAAACAGCCAAATAGTTTTAGTTTAACCCGGTCCCTTTGCAAAACAAAATCACCCGACCATCCGAGCCGCTGTAAAATCAGCAGAAAAAAATGAATGAGCCCAGAAACACCAACTGCTCGACAGAGCAACGGAGCATGACTCCTTTCGCACGAAATTCATTCATCACGTCCAATCCATGCCCTCGAGAGCAATTTCCATTAGTCTCCATACATCACGTGGGTGCTTCCTTTTTCATAAACACGAAATTAATAATAGGACCTTCGATAGTTGAACTTCATAATTAAGAGCTCAAGATAACAATACAACCGAAAAAGGATTCGGTAAACCGGACGAGAGCCGAGAAGAATTCTAACCAAACAGAGAATGAAACCACCCTGCACAACTCAATTCTGACCGAGGGGAACATAAAAGACAAAGCGGATGCGTGACGAGATGCTATCGGAACGAAGGAAGACGGATGTAACGTTAACCTCGGGAGAGAGATCGTATCCGATCGCATTGGTTCCAACTCCGGATAGCAGCAGAAGCGGGTGATTCCTCCGAGGCGCCTGCGAAACAGAACAAGGAAGCAATCATCACCCGATAAAGCGAAAGATATAATCACCGACGTTCTTCGCAATCGCGCATGCAACACGGCACGACGACGGCGACGACGCCGGCGGCGACGACGGCAGCGGGATCCTACATTCGGCGACGGGAAGTAGCGCCAGAGCGCGAGCTTCCACTCGGAGCCGGACACCGGGACGCGATGGAGCTCGTCGGCGGTGCAGACCGCCGGCTTCTCGCCGCCGGCGACCAACGCCGCCCTCAGCCGCGGGGCCGCCGGGGGCCCGGGCCGCCGGCTCGCCGGCCGGAGCGGCCGCTGGGGACCGAACCGGGCGTCGGGCAGATGATCGGCGACGCCATTTCTTCCGGAAGGACCCGCGAGGCGGGTCAACGGGTGGAGGAGATCCGAACGAAGACCCGCCATTTTTGGAGAAGGTGGGGCTCGCGGAGCGGTCCTCCTTCTGTGCATTTGAAGGTGGCTTCTTTGGCAGTTTTTGGCGGCGGAGCTGGGGCCGCATGATTTGACCGGGGGGCGGGGTCTTCGTAATGGACGGCCGTGATCTGGAGGAGTCGGTGGGACGTCACGCATCTGATTAGATTATTTTTTGCGCGGCGGGGCCCATCTCTTCGCGCTTTGATTTAATGGAGATAATATTTGTGAATGGAAAAATCGAGCTTATCAGCAATGGGCTGAGTTGGCGGATCAGGCATCAGAAATTCTCCGATTGAAATTGTTTGCGTTCATAGGAAGAAAGTGCTGATCTCCGATGCTTCGGGTCCGGTCATTCGAGAGAAAACTATTTTAGAAAAATCATTTTTTAACTTTTCGATGTTTGAACGACACAAAACTAATCAATGTACGGAAAATTATTTTCCATAAATAACAAAAAGTTTATATTGGGAGAAAACGAACTCCCCCTTTCAGTAAGAAGGAAATCGCCTTCCTTAAATCACCAAATAAATAAAAACTTTTCATGAAAAATGTGAAACAAACGGACCCTTTTTGTTTTTATCATGTTGTCAATATAAACATGTGCATCGTTCAAATGCAAATTCAATTAGAATTAGACAGTGGGTTGAGGGTCAACTTCATGTTCCACGGCCCCCGTCCATCAAAGCACTAGAGAGGAAGGTTTCTAGTTTCTCCTTCGCCCCAAAAAGATAGAGAGAGAGAGAGAGAGAGAGAGAAATACCTTTCGAATAAATGCGGGTGATGTCCATATTTGTAGCTAGACGATTCGAAATACCGGTTGATCTTTAACCAGGAACGGATGGGAGCATGACCCCCGAGCACGAAAAAAAAAATCAATGTGCATCTCTGCTATCGGGCATTCTTTTTGTTATCTGTGAAGAAAAAATAAAGAAAGAAGCTATGAAATATACACATGGTAATGGATTAGTCTCTGCACATCATCTCTCTCTTTTTTTTTTTTGGTAAGGACGCGCATCATCTCTTTATTGCGAGAAAATTACCAAAAATATCATAAACCTATCGTAATAATGGCAATTTAGTCCTAAGTCTTTTTATTTTTCAAATTGAATTATAAGCCTTTTGAATTTATGCAAAAAAAAATTAGAATTAAATTGGTACAGTTACAATAAATTAGCGATGGCAAGCGGGGAGAATAGAGATCTTTGCCTAGCAATGCCCGGAACTGAAAATGAGCTGGGCCTGGACAGACGCGCCTTAACGAAGCCCATCTTGAACAACCGAAGACCAATCTCATCCTTATTTTGACGCAAGGATGAAAAATCTAATCCTTCTCTTATTAATTTGTTCACACATAAGGCGGCAACACTGCATGGACACAGTTTGACATGGGGGGAAATTAATGTTTCGAATTTTTCGGGCGGCATTCAAAGTGGTTGCTGCTGCGATGTCATGATGATCTGTTGCTTCGCGACGTCGCCGGAAGGCCGCTTCGGAGCACCCGCCATCGCGCCGGCGGTCGCCAAGTTCTGGTACCGAGGGGGCATCGCGGAAGCCTGGTGCTGAGAGTAGTAGGCCAGGTCGTGAGCGGAGTATGAGTAGTCGAGCCACGCGTAGTTGTTGGCTGCCGCGGCGGGGGCGGCGGTGGCGGGCTGGGGCTGCTGACCGATCTGCTTAAGCATCCCCGGGTGCTGCTGCTGGCATTGCCCGGGCGGGACTTGGATCAGCTGCTGAGGCGAGGCCATGTATGAGTTGTACATGCTGGACGCCATCTCGTGCGTCGCTTGGGCCGGGGTCTTGGCATGGTACAACGGCGGGTTCAAGTCTTTGTAGCCGCCCGCCGGTTGGACTAGGGCCGGGCTAGAATATGGCATGGGCCGGGCCTGGCCCACCACCGACCCGTCGGGCATTACGTACAGCGGGTGGTGAAGCTGCTGCTGCTGCTGATGCTGCGACTGCGTCGAATAGACCGGGTAATATGACGAGACCAGGACGGGGCTCTGGCTCTGGGCCGGGTGCTGGTGCTGGTGCGGGTGCGGGATGTAATGCGTGCTCATGTGCACAAACCGCTGCTGCGGCGGCTGCATTGGCTGCGGGGGCAACGGGGCCAGATGATCCGAAGGCGGGGGCAGGGCGTAGCCGGGATCCGCCGCCTGCGGGACCGGGGCTTGGGGGGCCGGGTCGGCCAGAGCGGTCTTCGGGGTCGGGCTGAACTGAGACTGGTCTTCGTAGGAAATGGGCCTCGAGAGAGAGCTTGCGGATGCAATGCTACTATCGCTGCATGAATCACATACAACTTGTTGAACCATCTCATTGTAAGATATTCATATAACTTAGATTGATTCGTGCTGCGTTTGTGCTAAGTCTGTCTCAATCCAAACGAGAGATCTAAATTATATGGGCAAAAAGACACTATAAGTGTCATAACTTGTGTATGGCGCTCACTTTAGTGCCATAACTTTTTTTCAGATCACTTTGGTGCCAAATCGGAGAAAAACGATCACTTAAGTGTCATAACTTTTTTTTTAGATCACTTCAGTGCTAAAATTTTTGAAAAACAATTACTTAAGTGCTAAATTTTTTTTAAAAACGATCATTTAAGTGCTAAATTTTTTGAAAAACGATCACTTAATTATCAATCTCCAGACTCCTGCGAGCCACGTCAGCTTCATAAATTAATAAAAAAATTGCCACGTCGGATTTCCGGCGAAAAATTGTGTACGGCACCGGAGTTGGTACTTAAGTAATCGTTTTTAAAAAATTTTAGCACTTAAGTGATCGTTTTTCAAAAATTTTAGCACTAAAGTGATCCAAAAAAACGTTGTGGCATCAAAGTGAGCGCCGTACACAAGTTATGGCACTTGTAATGTTGTTTTGCCCATATTGGCCATTGAAAAATCTAACTTGGGACCATCCCAAGAAACATAAAATAAAGGGAAGAAGACATACCTGGCGACCGAATCCGGGGAAGGCAAGTTGTAAGCGGCCGATGCCTTCTGGTGCAGCTGCTGAACCTGCACGGGCTGAAGCATCGGCAGCGGCGGTTTCCGGAACGACATGGGCGGCGCTCCGTGATCCGACCTCTCGTCGTCAGACACCGCCCTGTTGGTCATGCTCTCGCCGCAGGCGCCGGCTTGATTCGCCACGCTCACGCTCGCCGCCACGTTCATCGCCGCGCCCGTCATGATCGCGCTCGGGATCGGCGGCGGCGGCGGAGCCACGAAGGCCCCATAGACGTCGTACGGATGGCTCGCGGCAATGCTCATCTGGGCGAACTGGTCCTCGATCCCGGCGGCCCTCTGATCGACCCGGACCCTTACCGGAGGCAGATTCGACATCGAGGGCGAGGACGACGACGATCCGTAGGAGGAGGAGGAGGAGGAGTTCTCCACCACCGGCGAATCGGGCATTGCGAACTGCACGTCCTGCGCGGCCTTCACTTGCTTGCCGTTGTCGTCGGCGGCTGTGGCGTTGTTGTTGTTGTTCTGATGATCTCCGATCTGGGCCGCGCGATCGCTCGAAGGGTTTGGGGGGTCGAGGTTGACGAGGCAGTCCATGGCGGCGGTGGCGGAGTCGGAGAGGCTTTCAGGGAGGATGCCAGCGTTGTTGAGGGCATCGATGAACCAAGTCTCGGACTTGGAGTCGTCGAGGAGGGTGCCCATGGAGGTGGCGGTCTCGGGCATGGTGAAGAAGAGGAAGAGGCGGAGGCGGCAGGGGCGGAGCTGGGAGGCGGCGCGGTCGTACTCGTCCACCATGTTGAGGAGGTCCTCGTCGTCGGTGACGGAGATGAGGGAGTCGAGGTCCTCGGAGGGGAGCTGGTACTTGAGGCCGAAGGGGCGGCCGTGGAGGAGGGTGCGGGAGAGGCGGGCGGAGAGGTCGGGGAGCGACGAGCGGCGGTCCACCGCCACGATCCGGGTCTCGCCGCCGACGTAGCACAGGGACTTGTCGTGGGGGCGGGGGACGATGTGGCCCCCGAAGCTGCACATCAGGCGGAGCTTCGGCGGGAGTGGGTCGTCGTCGTGGGCCGCCGCCGCCGCCGCAGCCGCCGCGGCGTCGTCCCGGGGGGAGGAGGGGTAGGAGAGGGGGATGCTGGCGGCGGCGGCGACGGCGGCGGCGGGGAGCGGCGGGAGGGGGAGTGGATCCATCGCCCGCGGCGGCGGCGGCGGGGGTAAAATAGAAGAGGGCGACGATGGATCGTCTCTGTTTTTGACTCCGAGCAAGGCAGGTTCTTGGACTGGAATGGATACAGAGTCTCCCGTGCAGGCTCGACGTGGGGCCCCTCCCTCTTATTTCCATTGGTTGGTATTTTTACTGATTAATAATTGCGCATCTGTCGTCGACCCAAAAATAATAATAACGATAATTGTATATCTCCCGGCGCTATTTTCACGTCCCATTTTATTTAATTAAAACGCGTCTATTTTCATGTCGATCGATTGATTTTTTTTTTAATATCTACTATTAATATATCCCCCCCTCCTCTCTCTCAAAAAAAAGAAAAAAAATTTAATCTCGTCGCCTCTCTCCTTCCATGCTATGTCCTTGCTTTATTTCCAAAATAAATTTAGCTTTGAGATGTTTTTGAATCAGGAAAGATAGAAAGGTGTTTTCTTAATTCTAAGTGATTTCCTCGATCGTGAATTTAAATTGATGATGTTGTTAATTCGAGTTGTTAGGGAATTGTTCATTTGTTCTTTACTCTATTTTTAAGTGATCTTGATCGAAGTCCAAATCTAGCTATAACTTCTTGGCATTCGAACTTATGCTCCTTGCAATTTCAAAAAGAAAAATATAAATTGCTTTCTTCAAGCTAGGCCCGCGAAAGGTCAAAAGGGAAATTTCGAAATAAATCGAGATAGGAAAGTAGTAACTCGTACATCATGAATTTGCCTAAAAAGATTTGTCATCAAGGCTAATTTGATAAGTTAACATAAAAAAAAGGATTGTATTTTAGTCTAAAAGAAAATGGAATGGTGAAGATCAAGCAATCCTCAAGCCAAGCAATAAAAGGAGAAATCTAGAAATATGATCAAAAGCGATTTCAAATATGGTATCTTCGAATGATTGGGTAGGATGCTTTTCTATCTAAATCGAAAAACCCTAGACAGACATTTGGCTAAACATTTAAAGTTCATTTCACAAAATTAAGTCGAACAATGTCCGGTTCAACTAGGTAGTCCGGAATGATTTCTTTGGGCCGTTTTAACCCTATTCAACCACACACTTCTCATGAATTTGATGACACAAAAGAAATAACGATAGTGCTCGTGAATGCCATTCATATTGAACCTAACCAAAGGAGCAAGAGACACCGAAAAGCAATTTCTGGCCGAGTTATTTGCGAAGCTTGGGATTGGGAGGAGCTTGGTAGTTACAACTCTATGCTTGTGGCATGATTATGTCCTATTCAAAAAAAAAATACAAATTGAATAAAGTAACTCGTACATCATTAATTTGCCTAAAAAGATGTGTCATCAAGGTTAATTTGATAAGTTAACATAAAAAAAAGGATTGTATTTTAGTCTAAAAGAAAATGGAATGGTGAAGATCAAGCAATCCTCAAGCCAAGCAATAAAAGGGGAAATCTAGAAATATGATCGAAAGCGATTTCAAACATGGTATCTCGGAATGATTGGGTAGGACGCTTTTCTATCTAAAAGAAGATTCCAATCTATCTAAAGAAAGATTCTATCTAAATCGAAGAACCCTAGACAGAAATTTAGCTAAACATTTAAAGTTCATTTCACAAAATTAAGTCGATCAATGTCCGGTTCAACTAGGTAGTCCGGAATGATTTCTTTGGCCGTTTTAACCCTATTTAACCACACACTTCTCATGAATTTGATGACACAAAAGAAATAACGATAGTGCTCATGAATGCTGTTCATATTGAACCTAACCAAAGGAGCAAGAGACACCGAAAAGCAATTTCTGGCGGAGTTATTTGCGAAGCTTGGGATTGGGAGGAGCTTGGTAGTTACGACTCTGTGCCTGTAAAATGATTATGTCCCAATTCGAATCAAAAATATAAATTGAATAAAGTAATCGAGATTATCGGATTTTTGGGTCGAGAGCAAATTTGATTAGAGAAACTGGAGATCGTTTGTTCTGCTTCAGGGTGTGCAAAGAAATCAGGAACCGCCTGGAACCGGATTGGACAGACCCGAAATTCGTGATTCATGAGGATCGGTCCGGTTCTTGATTTCAATTTATTGGAACCGGTGCATGCTGTCCGGTTCCCAGTTCTAGTTGTGGAACCAACTCCCAAAACCATACCGGTACATATTTATATAAATATATTTTTTAAAAAATTACATGTTGTAGTTATATTGCGAAACTTGCTCATTTGATTTCACAAGAAGTAATATGCTTGCATAAAGTCTGATAATTCTGGAAGCTGACAATGAAAACTCTTATTAGATAAAGGTTTCATTCGTTTGGTGGAAAATATTTTTCAGAAAAATATTTTCCGGGTTTTTCGGTGTTCGGGGGCGGAAAACATTTTCCCTTGGAAAACATTTTCCCCTCAATGAGGGAAAACATGACCAAATTGGCGAAAAATGATTTTTGCTTTTTGAGAAGCGAAAATCATTTTTCGCCAAACTCCTCCTTCCCCCCTCTAGTTGCCGCCGTTGCCACCACCGGCCGCCGACCGCCGGTCGCTGGTCGTCGGCCACCTGTCACCGGTCGCGGCTGCTGTCGGCGACCGCCCGTCACTGGTCGCGGCCGCCTGTCACTGGTCGCAGCAGCCAGCCGGTCGCCTGCCGCCCGTCGCCGCCGGTCACCGGCAGCCATCGTTGGCCGCCCGCCGCCGCCGCTGGTCGTCGCCGTCCACCGCCACAGGTGGTCGCCGCCGACCGCTGGCCGCCGCCGGTCGCCGGCCCCCGCTGCCGGTCGCCGGCTGCCAGCGAAAATATATTTTCCGAAACTTTTTCATATTGATCGCCGAACACCGGAAAATTATGTTCCGGAAAATTATTTTCCAGGAAAATGACTTCCGGGAAAACATTTTCCAAAAACACAATATTTTCCGTCAAACAAACGGAGCCAAAGTGACGAAATGTTTATGCAGAGATTGGCTTCTGGTTTGCTTCCCTTTGAGAATAACTTTGTCTCAATGTGTTCGCATAGAATTAGTACTTCTTTTATTAATCGTGTGATGAAACCGAAGAAATGCCTACATAGAAGCTAGGTTTACTAGTGTATTGATTGATTTGGTTCCATTGACCCACCCAAGAACCGGACTGTTCTTAGATGGGTCTATGGAATCAACAGGCAGCTCTCGATTTCAATTTTTCGAAACTGGTTGTTAACGTGCGGTTCCCGATTCCAAAATGGAAACTGCCTACCCGAACCATGCTCATCTCTAATTTTGCTGTCATCAACTAATAAAAAACCAAGGATATACCTTTCATTGTTATTATTGTTATTGGTTGGAAGGAGTGGAGCATGAGGATGGGGGGGAGTGGGGCCCAGGGGCGAGCTGGCCAATGCCATGCAAGTTTGTGCAAGGTGTACCGCCACAAAGAAGACTACGTGAACGGGAGTGCGCACGTGCGCGTACATGGGGGCCACGCACGCAGCGGCCACGCCCGCGCCCCCCCCACCACACGACGCTTCCATCTGAAGCGGCGGACGGTCAAAGCCACCCCTCTCTCTTTCCACGTGTACACGCCGGACGAAATAAATAAATATAAAAATAGAAAAAAAAAAAAAAAAAGGGGGAATGGCTTTCGCTTGTTTCGGATACCAGGAAGCTGTTGGTCAGGAATGAAACCCGAGGGCGCCAATGCAGGCGAGCCGGAAGCCCTCTGGCCTCGGTGGGCCCCACCCACGGACGAGGAGGAGGGTTAGGTTCGCTAATCTCTTCTTAATCGAAACATTAACCGTGATAATCGCGACAACGTGGTGCTCCCGGCTGGATCCGTCGTCAAGCGGGTGGGTCGAGTTGGGTTTGGATCGGGTTGAAAATGGTCCGATCTAAATTGGCCCATTTAACCAGCTTTCTACCCATTTCAGTGCAATAAAAGCCCAGTGACCAATACTCGATCCCACCCGATCCATATCACTAGCACTTTCGTATTAAATTCAACTTCGGAAAACTCATACACAAAATGAGATGAGCGACTAGTGAATAATCGTTCTAGAAAAAGTGAAGAGAGAGTCGTAGAGGTGGGTTGCAACTAAGTAAGTTGTAAGCCCATTTAACATCTATATTATTTCGAGTTTTTACCATTCTATATCCATTTATAATCAATTTATTGAATATAACTAATTTATATAGCAACTCAGCCTATCAAATATGATTAAGAAATGAGTTTTTGACCTATTTTGACAGGTTTACTCCTAAGAAAGAAAAAAACAAACCAATAGAGATTGGCTTTCAAATAATGTCTTATTGGTGAATGGTGTCGTGATCAAACATAGCGTGCACCAAATACTCGACATGCGACGGGTTCGAAGCGCGTCGCTTGTTAATCGGAGTCGGATTTTGGAGATGCATTGAGCAATTTTCGAATTAGTTAAAAGAAGTCGAGCTCTTTTGAGCTCAATTTCTCCATTAATATGCGTGTTATATAATGTTTAGTGGTTCTCTAGTGCTTCCGGTGGAAATCCTATTTGCTACCCAGGGACCTCGATGGGGCCCCACCCAATCCTGATCAAGCCCGTTCGGCCCGAAGTTCGAAATGGGCGGGCTTGGATGGGGGACTTCAAGATATGGAACACGTCTAAGATGTTGGTTGCGTAGCCTTGAGACTGTGCCTTTCAAGTCAAATTTTGAAAATCGGGTCGTACCGACCGGTTCGACCCGGTATCCGTTGAGCCACGGGTCCGGTTCACACCCTTTTACCGTGGATGGCCAAAAAGCCAGCCAAGCTAGTCAAGATCCGCCTTGCAAGTCAAACCGTTTCGGTATGAACCGGATCGGATCATACCGGTCCATTTTGAACAATTGTTGAGCTTTACGATATAAGTTTTGTTGCAGAGGGCATCGTTCGAGCCTCTGATTTCTTGAACACCATTCATTCACTTTACGATTGGAGCTGAATATAGCTTTTGCTCTATAATTGGAAAATAACTAAGTTTATAATAAAAGGTTCTAATAAACACATGGTGAGATTCCACCCCATGACCTCCAGAATAAATGGAGGCGACCTTACTAACTTGACCATACTTTATATATAGTTATTTTTCAAGCCATCCTATTTTTTTTCGATTGAACCTGTGTACTATCTATCTCGTTGATATGACCTTTGGTACGATTTTCAAGATGTTGCTTCACACAAATATAATAAGTGGCACACATGCTAACGCTATCATGCATTATCCTTTAGCATGGAAAAAGTTTGACCTACAAGACTCTATTAGACTGATTTAGCGATTGAGCGGAATGATACGGTGGGTTAGACGGGCGACCCATGTTTAATTCTCTACATGCATGCAAATGATTTCATGTTTTGGCCGTCTACGAAGGCTTTTTTTCTCGTGTCTTACCTAATCCATAATGCTAATCGAATATTTTATGAGTTTGAGATGTACCAACTCACAGTTCGTCTTCTAGTCTTTAAAAATAAAGTCGACCTACTTAAGTATAAATCTGCATATATATGGAGTCGGGGTAGTGGAATGATAGAGCCGAACTCGACCTATCTCGATAAGAAAGAAACATTTAACAAAGTCCTCGCCACGTGGATACATAGAAGAGGAGTTTGGAGAATGCAAGATTAACCAAGTCAACTGGTTAAATCTTCTTTTCTAGAAAAGTCAAGGGACAAACCCCAAAAGGATTAAATTATTATTTGCTCTAAAGATCATTTTGATAAGTTTTCATACTTCAAGCATGATCTATAAAATTGTTTAATCACCTCTATCTATGTTGAATGGGGAGCAAGAGCCTTTCATCATTGCCCAAAGGTTTCGAGGCCCAATGGATCGAGAATATGGCCTAGGTAATTGAGCAAACCTTGAAATTTTTTGAATACTTTAGAATATTCTTATGGGCAATATAGAAAATGTACATAATGATATGATAGGCTATTCTCATGGGTAACACGAGAAATATACAATTGCATTCTAGAGACTTCCCATCAATCTCCACCGTTAGATCGGATTGTAGATCTATAGTTGTGAAGAGAGAGACTCATGTATATATTGAGTGTGCTACCCTCATTTGGATCATCTAAGTGATTTGAGCAATATAAGTTTTCTTTAGAGTTTCTCATTCTAAACACTCTCTATTTAGAATTCTATGCTGGAATAGGGTGGATTTAAGTTTGCTTGCAACTGTTGAATCAAGTCTGATTGTTTCTATTATAAAAAAAAAAAAATACTTCCTTCACAGAATTTAGAAGCAGGTTTCAAAATTCGAGAAAAAGTTGAAAAATTATATATGGTTTTACTTGTTAATATTCATATGCCTCGAGATATTTAAGTCTCTATATCAATACCTTAAATCTCCGTCAAATTTGATGAATGGTTAAGTTGGATTTGTGTGGGTGACAAATGGATTCAACCCAAATTCACCAATTTAACTCATTATATTGATTCATTTATTTTCTATACAATTTACGTGGCCCATACCCAGCCTAACCCCACATATATAACTCATATATTTTTCATCTATACCAATTAAGCATTTATCAAAATTTAATATAATAAAAATTAATAAAAAAACAAAGATGCAATCCGCCGTTCCTCGGCCAGATGGGGAATGAGAGTGCCTCGGCACCATCGTGAGCCGCCGGAGCACTTGGCCACCACCATCTTCGTCTACAGGCAAGAGGAGGCGCCCTCCCAATCAACCCCACTTCTCACCATGCTCAGCCAATGCTCTGCCCGGTTGTTCGAATCATACTGGATAACTAATCGGAAAAGCACGAGATGAACAGCAGAGAGAACTTGCGAGCAACTTCATTGGCACAGCGTGGCGCTTGCGCTCGGCTTGCAGCTGCTCGATGATCAACTGGCGAGGCTGGTTAGGGTAGGAGAGGGGGTGTGAGGGCTTCTGGTTGAGGTTGGAGTGGCTCCAAGCCGTGGCCGCCTTGGTCCTGTAGTCAACTTCTCCTCCGCCTGCTTTGTCCAAGAACCTCTTGTTCAGTCTCAACCCCTCTCCTCCTTCTCCTTCCATCTTCGTCCCTCATCTCTGTATGTTATTTTCAAGAGTCTTTGTATTTTCATGTTTAGTTTAATGTTTTGTAAATTCTCAGGAATTTATCTTCTCGAACTGCTAGATATATTTATAAGTCATTTAAGAGTAATGGTCGTGGAACAAGCCCGTACAAGTTTTGTGATCATTTCTGATAAGGTGAACTAAAAATGAAAACAAAAGGCCTATTCACCTCCTTCTCTTCCTTGAGTTGTGTGAGCGTTTTCACCTTCAAATTTTCCTATCACATTTATCCTACTTTAAGCCCTTAACGTGTAAATGTTACTTGGATAAGAACTTTACATCAAAGCATATTAGAATGGACACGAAAGGGAAATCCTACTAAAAAAAGAGTTACCCATACCGAATTGGGCTTATTAAATTTGTCGACAGCGTCATTGATCCATGGAGCAAAGAGGAGACCCTAATTTGCGAATCCGAGCATGTGAAAAAAACGAGTTAAAATTATGCAGGGTGGGCTGTGGAAAAATGGGTAAAAATATGGATCACTCGTGGAAAAAAAAACTTTATGTAATACTGAAACTGAAGGATTCTATCGTGCATTGAAGAACAAAATTCATGCACAATTAGAATCAAATGAAGAAAACAGGATCGAAAATAAACTGACCTCCAGCCATTGTTCAACTTTACGTTCGTCGGAAGTCCACGGTAGTTCGACGTCAATTTGAAGCGATTACGGGCGCACTCTACTAACCCAATCCCCTCGCGTACTGATGGTGTATTTCCGAAAGAGAGGGTTTGCGTTAGACCTTGTGTTAGCCCTTATGGAATGAACGTTCACTTTATAAACCGCTTCCCATCAAGGCGGTTACTGAAGAGGGCGGTTATCACCGAAGGGGTACGAAGCGTGGAAAAAACGAATATGGATAACCGTCAGTTAAAAGAGAAAACGTGGGTCAAACTTAAATGTGGGATCACATTATAAATATAACATTCTCCCACTTGATCCCAACATTTTCATCATAAAGATTACCCAACCAAATCCACGAAACCATATGCTTAAGAAAAGAAACAAGACACATGAATCATGGCGACACGTCCTCTAAGAGCGAGTAATATCTTCCATGTATTACAATGCATCTTATTCCTTTAATGTTAGCCCATATGTGACAACACATCTTAATGAATAAACCCTATGTTTATTCCAGAACCAAGGATAATTGTTATTCTCATAAACAACTGAATGTGTACACCAAAAATGAGAATAACATTACAACTGAATAAGAGTTTCAAACAACAAAAGTCGTCCATACGACAATAAATCACATCATGGGAACTATTCCCATATTGGCCACATGATCCTTATACTTCATAGGTGGCATGCCTTTAGTTAAAGGATCAGCTAACATCAATTCAGTGCGAACGTGTTCAATGACCACTTTATTCTCCTTCACACGTTCTTTTATGGCTAAATACTTAATGTCGATGTGCTTACTTCGACTGCCACTTCTAGCATTTTTAGCCGTAAAAATCGCAGCTGAATTGTCACAATATATTCTTAATGACCTAGAAATAGAATCAATAATTCTAAGCCCTGAAATGAAACTCTTCAACCATACACCATGCGAGGTAGCCTCAAAACAAGAAACGAACTCAGCCTCCATAGTGGAAGTAGCAGTCAAAGTCTGCTTCGCACTCCTCCACGACACGGCTCCGCCAGCTAACATAAAAATGTATCCTGATGTTGATTTTAAAGAATCAACGCAACCAGCGTAATCCGCATCCGAATAACCAACTACTTCCAAGTTGTCAGTCCGTCTATACATAAGCATGTAGCCTTTAGTACCTTGAAGGTATCTCAGTACTTTCTTTGCAGCTTTCCAGTGGTCCATCCCTGGATTACTCTGATATCTTCCCAACATTCCCACCGCAAAAGCGATGTCAAGTCGAGTGCAAACCTGAGCATACATCAAGCTTCCGACAGCAGAAGCATATGGGATGTTCTTCATTTGTTCCCTTTCCAAATCGTTTTTCGGGCACTGGTTCAAATTGAACCTATCACCCTTCACAATGGGTGCTATACTTGGTGAACAATCTTTCATCCGAAATCTCTCCAAGACCTTATTGATATAGGTTTCTTGAGATAGTCCTAAAACTCCTCGAGTTCTATCTCTATGGATCTTAATGCCAATGACATAAGATGCCTCACCCATATCTTTCATGTCAAAACTCTTAGAGAGGAATTGTTTCACCTCGTGCAACAACCCCTTATCATTGGTTGCAAGTAAAATGTCATCCACATATAGAACAAGAAAACAAATTTTGCTCCCACTAACTTTCTAGTATATGCATTGATCCATGATATTCTCTACAAAACCGAATGAAGAGATGACATCATGGAACCTTAAATACCATTGACGGGATGCTTGTTTCAAGCCATATATAGATTTCTTAAGCTTGCACACCAATTGCTCACCTTTACTAGAGGAGAATCCTTCAGGTTGTTTCATGTATACCTCCTCCTCTAGGTCTCCATTGAGAAACGCCGTTTTCACGTCCATTTGATGTAATTCCATATCAAAATGGGCAACCAAGGCCAAAACAATACGAAGAGAATCTTTCTTAGATACAGGAGAAAAGGTCTCCGTGTAATCGATTCCTTCTTTTTGAGTGAATCCTTTGGCAACGAGTCTAGCTTTATATCTCTCAATGTTGCCCAACGAGTCCTTCTTAGTTTTGAAGACCCATTTACAACCAATGACTTTTACACCATTAGGCAACTCAACCAAATCCCAGACTTTATTTGATGCCATAGAACTCATCTCATCCTTCATGGCATTGTACCACAAATTGGATTCATCACTACTCATGGCTTGTGAAAACGTTTCAGGATCATTCTCAGCTCCAATATTGTAGTCAGACTCTTGTAGATACACAATATAATCACTAGGAATTGCTGATTTCCTCATTCTAGTAGATCTTCTTAATGTTGTATCAACATTCTCTGGAGGAGCGTGTTGTTCAACTGGTTGTTCAACAGCTTCTGGTAATTGTTGAACAACTGGATCTACCGGATCATTAACAGCAAGTTGTGGAACTTCAATGGTTGGTTGTTCAATAGCCGGCTGAACTGAAGGGGCGTTATGAACAACAACCAACCTAGTACTTGAAGTGGAAGGTTGAGTATTCGAATGATCTTTCTCAGGAACAATGTCCTTTAATCGATCACTCCCACTAATCAAGTCATTTTCAAGAAACTTAGCATTTCTTGATTCCACAATCCTAGTAGTGTGAGATGGACAATAAAATCTGTATCCCTTGGACTTTTCAGCATATCCAATGAAATACCCACTTACAGTCCTTGGGTCAAACTTCTTTTCCTGTGGATTATAGACTCTTACTTCATACGGGCATCCCCAAACGCGCACATGTCGCAAACTTGGCTTCCAACCTTTGAATAACTCAAAAGGCGTCTTTGGGACAGCCTTGGTTGGAACTCGATTTAATATGTACACTGCCGTCTTAAGAGCTTCAGTCCACAAGGACTTAGGAAGTTTGGAGCTACTAAGCATACTCCGCACCATGTCCAATAAAGTTCGGTTTCTTCTTTCTGCTACGCCATTTTGGTCTGGTGAACCTGGCATAGTGTATTGGGCAACTATCCCATTCTCTTGAAGAAACTTCGCAAACGGACCAGGTGCTTGTCCATCTTCAGTGTATCTACCATAAAATTCTCCACCTCTATCTGATCTCACGATCTTAATTTGCTTGCCGCATTGTTTCTCTACTTCCGCCTTAAAAACCTTAAAGGCATCTAACGCTTCATGCTTATTATGAAGCAAGTAGAGATACATGTAACGTGAGTAATCATCAATGAAGGAGATGAAGTATTTCTGACTATACGAGTCCATATCAGGACTACAAATGTCTGTATGTATGATTTCTAATATGTCTGTACTCCTCTTGGCACCTTTCTTTGTCTTGTTGGTCTGCTTTCCCTTTATGCAGTCCACGCAAATATCATAATCAGTGAAATCCAAAGTACCGAGTACTCCATCATTTACTAATCGCTTCATTCTATCTATGGAGATATGTCCCAATCTCCGGTGCCACAACATAAAGGAATCTTCATTTACAACACATCGTTTTATACCAGCATTATCGTGAACATGCATCGCATTATAATAGGCATTGTCTTGCAAATTAATTCGAAAAAG
Organism: Syzygium jambos; assembly: GCA_031216235.1. Classification (NCBI taxonomy): domain Eukaryota; kingdom Viridiplantae; phylum Streptophyta; class Magnoliopsida; order Myrtales; family Myrtaceae; genus Syzygium; species Syzygium jambos. The sequence continues at coordinate 6,110,900 of CM062221.1, forward strand.
ACCATCAGACAAATTACCACTCCCAACAATTTCAGATTTAAACAATAAACTGAAGTTTGAATCTGAAAAGTTAAAAGAGTAACCCAAAGGTACAAGTCTTGAAACTGAAATTAAGTTTCTAGAGAAACTTGGAACATAAAAGGTCCTTTCCAAATTCAAAACAAAGCCACTATTGAGAACTAATCTACATGTCCCAATAGCTTCTACAGGCGAACGCATCTTGTTTCCCGAATAGATGCTTTGTTCACTTCCCACTGGCTTCCTGTGGTTTTGAAAACCCTGCAAGGAATTCGAAATATGGATTGTAGAATCAGAATCAATCCACCAAGTGTTGTGACTCACATCAGCCATATTAGATTCATAACAAACATAAGAGGTTGGATTACCTTTCTTCTCGAGCCAGGCCTTAAATCTGACGCAATCCTTCTTCATATGCCCCTTCTTTCTACAGAAGAAACATTTGGATTCCTTCTTAATGTCAGCTTGGGGAGGTATTTTACCTTTCCCCTTCTGCTTGCCGTGACTCTTAAACCTTTCTTGTGTTGCCAAATGAGCACTCTCTCCCAATTCCATAGTCAGCCTCTCTTCCTCTTGAACACACATGGTCATAAGTTCATTAATTGACCATTTATTCTTATGTGTGTTGTAAGAGATCCTGAAAGGTGCATACTGTTGTGGGAGAGTGTTCAGAATGTAGTACATAAGAAACGATTCAGATATCTCAACCTCAAGGTTTTTCAGCTGAGCTGCAATGTCCCTCATCTTCATGATGTGCTCACGCACACCTCTAACACTTGTGAGCTTTAGAGATGAAAACTTCATTATTAGGGTCATGGCATGTGCCTTTTCCGAAGTCTCAAACTGCGCATCAATGGCCTCCAATAAAGCCTTAGCATTGCTATGCTGAGCGACTGAACCACAGATACTAGGAGATACTTTAGTCCTTATGAACATCACACTCAGGCGGTTGGACCGCTCCCACTGTTCATAAAGGGCTATCTCAGCTGCAGTGCTCGTGTCAGTAGGAGCAGGTGGTTCATCTTTCCTTATAGCATAGTCAATGTCCATGCACCCCAATTGAAGAAGAATTGACTCCTTCCAAACTTTATAGTTTTCACCATTCAGTATGGGAACATCATTCTTAAATTCAGAGAAATTCACAGGTTGTAAAACTGCATATCAAACAATCATGCTTATGTCACAAAATTTGAGGCAAAATTAACATATATCATGTTCTACCAATGTAAAACATGTTACAAAATATGAATCACATAACATAAAAACTGCATGTGGGCTAAGTTTTTAATTTAAATAGATTCATAAATACTTCATGAAGAAACTATCATATTATATTCCTTTCCTTAATCCCTGTGGGTAAATTAAGAAAATTAATATGATATTTCAACCTAATTAATCAAATTAATATAATGAAAATTCCTGTGGGATTAAATTCATCATATTAATAAAATTAATTACAATTAATGTCCATTTCCAAATGTGATCCGAATGCTATTAATATATAATTTAATTAATTAAGGATGCTGTGGCTACTCCCCAATTAATTAAAAATATATGGATCACTCGACATTTAATTTCATGCATAAAAAATTATTCATAAAATGCATGAAGGACAAAATAATAAACTTAATACGGCAAGTGGCATAATCGTAATAACGGGTGAAAGCAGGGGCATAATCGTAAAAAACCGAAGGGGGCGCCGGTTCCAGGGCGCGTGCGCGGCACGCGCCTGGTCCATACCCGGGCGCGTGGCGCACACGCGCCTTCCTTTTCCGCGCGGGCGCGTGCGACGCACGCACCTGCAGTTGCGCGCGCGTGGCCACCACGCGCCAGCGGTTGCGCGCGCGTGGGGGCCACGGGCCTTCTTCCTCCGCGCGATCAGAAGCCTTTTCTCGCCAATTTTCGCCGTTCCGCCGTGCCTTCGACCGAATGGGTCTCCTCCGGTAGCCCATATCACACCAAAATAATTAATGGGTTTCGGAGACCACGTCGGCGCGATCATATTGACCCAAAATTCGGCGAAAACAACTAAGAAATTGGCTCGAATCAAGCAAAATTCCGTCCAAACGCACAAACCCTAACCCACAACTTCCGCCGCTCAAATAGCCTCCGGCGACCACCGAAATGCCAGATTAACTTAGGGCTATTCTTCTCCATGGCGGTGCGACCGTGCCGGTCCGAAGTTGAGCGGTGGGTCGCCGGAATTTGGCCGGAATCGGCGATTTTCTTCTTAGCCCCAAAATGCCCGAATTACTGTTCATCTCAAAAAGCCCCGAAAATACACCAAAAATTCAACAAGAACAAGGCAGAGGTACTAAACTTGCTCTGATACCAAATGTAATACTGAAACTGAAGGATTCTATCGTGCATTGAAGAACAAAATTCATGCACAATTAGAATCAAATGCGGAAAACAGGATCGAAAATAAACTGGCCTCCAGCCATTGTTCAACTTTACGTTCGTCGGAAGTCCACGGTAGTTCGACGTCAATTTGAAGCGATTACGGGCGCACTCTACTAACCCAATCCCCTCGCGTACTGATGGTGTATTTCCGAAAGAGAGGGTTTGCGTTAGACCTTGTGTTAGCCCTTATGGAATGAACGTTCACTTTATAAACCGCTTCCCATCAAGGCGGTTACTGAAGAGGGCGGTTATCACCGAAGGGGTACGAAGCGTGGAAAAAACGAATATGGATAACCGTCAGTTAAAAGAGAAAACGTGGGTCAAACTTAAATGTGGGATCACATTATAAATATAACACTTTAACCATACCGAACTAATGGGCTCATTAAATCTTAACCCATTATGCCGGCCCTAGTTACGAACGAAACTCTCAACTATCGCCGAAATCATGAACTCACCCACACTGTAAATCACGCGAATCACAAGCACAACATTTAACCGCAATCCTTTCCTCCAATTCCACGGCGAGGCCGCGTGACTTTCGATTCCAATTCGACCGTTCCCGAGTTCGTGCCGATTTCCTCCGAACCGCGCGGACACCATCGACCGAGCCGGAGGAACAAAAGGGTTGCATTTGGCTCTTGATGAAGAGATTGGAACTCGTTGGCGCTATAGATTAAACAAGTGCGGGATGATTTGTCTGTGATTGAATAGCCGCGTCTATAACATGGTACGTGATGATCCCTGTCTTAATGCAAATGCGCTTGCGTGCGTGTGTCGATCGCATTGATTGATTGATGCCGTCCCATTTTGACTTTTAGTGGATTATCCCCCCACCTCGCTAAGCAATCTTTGTTTTCTTGAAGCTATTATTACATGTTCATTGGCCCATGTGGCAGTTGATGCCTAGGGATGCGGTTTGGATTCTGACCACCTCGACACGGTTCTGATGGGGTCATATTCTGTGTTGCTTTCATCCGGTGCTGCTGTATTTAGGCCGCATTTTGGAGGAGGATTCTGTGGGCGGATTGAATCGGTTTTGAATGGTTCGGTTCTTCGATTTTTTCTCGCTCTGTCTTTGTGATCGTGCTTACGCCTGACAAACTTTTGACTATGATCGATAAACTTAGTTGATGGGAGTTGGGTGGGTTTGGTCGATTATAAACAGAACTATCGGCAAGAGGAAAATGCCGATCGGTTTATGGATATCGATGGTGACCCCCGCCCGATCTGGCAAGGACGGCTCTCGCATGAGGCGGGTGGCGGTTCAATAAGACTTGACGGAGGGAAAAAGAGAAAAAGAAAAAAGAAAAAAGAAAAGAAAAGAAGAGAAAAGGAAAGGAAAAAAATGAAAAAAGTAAAGAAGGAAAAGAGAAGAAAAGAAAAATAAAAAAATATTTAATAAAAAATTCAAAAAAATATCATTAAAATTTGTTCATATCAGCGTTGATCGTGCCACATGAGATAACCGGTGTCCACGTCAGCGGTTTTTGGCCAAAATTGGCCGAATAGATTTAATTGACAAAACGCGAAAATATTTATGATTCAATTGACGCAATTAAAATGTTTAAAATTGAATTGGCAAAAGCGCAATTAATTTAATACTTTTTGGATAATTTTCTGTCGGATCATATTAATTCCGGAACGGCGTTACGATGCAGTTGAAGATGAAGGCGATGAACCACAACATGAATTTCGGCTTCTCCATGTACCGAAAACCAAAATAAATGGACGTGACTTTACCAACTTGACTATGGCCAAATACTCGTTAAGCTTCGCGCGCCGCACTTTATATATCAATCATTTTGCAAAGCCACCCGATTTTTTTCGGTTGAACCGCGTAGCGTTCGCACCATCCGTATGGCCCTCGGTACGAGTTTTTAAAACATTGCTTCGCGTAAAATATAGGATTAATACCACGAAAAACCCTAAACTGGTACACTTATGACACATTTGCCCCAAACTATTTTTTTGACCATAAAAAACCCCGAACTGGTACACCTGTGATAATTTTACCTCGAACTATTTTTTTGACCACAAAAAACTCCAAACTGATACACCTGTGATAATTTTACCATGAACTTGCCACAAAAAATCCTAAACTGGTACATTTGTGACAATTTTACCATGAATTAAAATTTTAATATTATTATTTTTTATTTTTTTTGAATTTTTTTTGAATTTTTATTTATCTTCAACCTCTGGCCGGTCGCCGGTCCGGCGACCGGCCAGAGGCTGAAGCCGACGAGGGCGACCCTCGCCGGTGTCGGGCGAGGGCAACCCTCGCCGGTGTCGGGCAAGGGCGGCCCTCGCCTGACGCAAGCGAGGGCGGCCCATGCCAGCTTCTGCCTTTGGCTGATCGTTGGACCAGTGACCGGCCAAAGGTTGAAGGTGAAGAAAAAAAATGAAAAGAAAAGAAAAGAAAAAATAAAAAATTCAAAAAATAAAAAAATAATATTAAAAATTAGTTCGGGATAAAATTATCATATGTGTACCAGTTTGGGGTTTTTTGTGGTATGTTCGGGGTAAAATTGTCACATGTATATCAGTTTGGGGTTTTTTATGGTAAAAAAATAGTTTGAGTTAAATATGTCACAAGTATATCAATTTAGGATTTTTCGTGATATTAACCCTAAAATATAATGAGTGTGAACACACACATACACACACTCAATTTCATACGCGATATCTTCTTCAACACGGGAAAAGTTTGACCTACGTGTCTCTACGAGCCAAATTTATTTAGTGGTTGAGCGGATCTGCAAGGTGAGTTAGACACGGGACGAATCTTTAGGTCTCGGCTATTCCCTGACCGATTTCATCTTTTGCTGTCCATGTAGGCTCTATCTCGTGTCGTGCCCGGTCCATGATATCAATTGAATATTTCATGAGTTCGAGATTCACCGACTTCTAATTTGGGTTTATATACATATAAGATAGGAAAATGAAGAAGTAACATTTAGCCAAGTCCACGCCACGTAGTATGTAATCTATGGGTTAGAAATTCAATGATTTACATACATATTTATGTAGTTCTTACCGAGAGCCGCTTACCAATTAGATAACATGCTTTTTATTAGAAAAACGGGATAAGTGCACTGTAAGTCTTAAAATTTATCATGAAAATGTAATTGAATCCTAAAACTTTAAAAAAAATGCAATCGAGTCCTAAAACTTTATCACGAGGTGTAGTCGAGTCCCAAAACTTTACTACGAAAGTGCAATCGAGTCTTAAAACTTGTCACGAGAGCACAATTGAGTTTTAAAACTTTGTCACGAAAGTGCAATCGAGTCCTAAAACTTGTCATGAAAGTACAACCGAGTCCCAAGACTTTCTGAAAGTGCATTCAAGTCCTAAAACATGTCACGATTTGGAAAGTGCAATCAACAGAAGGACTTGATTGGATCTATTGGATAAGTTTTAGGACTTGTTTGCACTTTCGTGATAAGTTTTATAAATTAATTGCACATTTAAAAAGTTTTATGACTCGATTGTACTTTCGTTATAAATTTTAGGACTTCTAATGCACTCGTTCCTAGAAAAATCAAGTGTGCAAAGTGGATATGAGTTTTGCTTGCAACGTGCAAGTTGAATCAACTCGCCACACGCCCTTTTTTCTTCTTATTTTCAAGTTTGCAAGGTGGACTCGTCCAAATGTCGACCCGCTCAAACTCGTTACAAGATTAGCAGGTGTCTAATCAAGTTGGTCGGGTTCCTATTATTTGAAAGAGTACGTAAAGTTGCACAAATGACCACAAAGATTCTCGTAATTACATTGCATTTGAGCTTATTAAACTCGAGCTCAAGCTCATTTATAAGCTGATCGTAATAGCCGGGTCAAGTCAAGCTCGGACGTCTCGATTTTCCGGTCGAATTGAGCTCGAGCAAAAAAGTTAGACACTCGATCGAGCCTCAGCCAGTTTTCGAGGTACCCAATATACAAGTCGAGCTCGGTTGTGTGTCGGCTCAACTTCGGGTAGACATGGCCCCTACTTTTTGGGGCATATTTGTGTCCAAAGAAATTCTTTTTTTCTCTTTTACACACTCTCCTTCGAAAATTTTTTGAAAGCGGGTTCCAAAATTTTTTTAGGGAAACTTCGATATAATAATCCGTGACTTTACTTGTTAATATTTGTATGTCTCAAAAGATATCAAGTATTCCGTATTGAATAAAAATCGAATCACGCGAGCCGTAAAATTAAGAAAAAAAACTAGAAACTTGCTCTGCAGTGCTTTCCTTGTAATCAAAGTTAGCTGCAAAAAAAAAAAAGACAGAACCAATTCCACCCCAAGAATGATCAAATCAAAATAAATAAATAAATAAGTAAATGAAATATCATCGTCATCCTGTGTCAGACGAATACTACTCGCTCAAGCGTCCTCGGTTTACAACTGAAACTCCAACCGTCGCCGCCGACAACTCCGCCGTTTGCACTGCGAAACAATGCAAACCGCAATAACCAAAACTCTAATGTAGCTAGCAAGGATCACCTAGAGGGGGTGAATAGGTGATCTTAAACAGTTTTTAAATATTTATGCGGAAATAAAACAAATCACATAAGAGTCTGAATAAAATTCAGATTCAAGACATATTATATAGATGATGCTCTTGATGTGCAGAATGTAAAGTAAGAGTTAAGAGATAGAAAATCTGCACACAAGTTTATAGTGGTTCGGCTTATAGCAAGCCTACGTCCACTCTCCCATGCTTATAGCCTACCGGCTGGATTTTACTATGTAATCAAAAGGAATTTATAGATTTTGAGTGATAGCATTCTTGTGTATGATAGGACTCTCTATCTCACACAATCACTCATACAAAGTAACCCTCAAGATCTAAATTTTTGGCTCAGTAAGACAAGAGAAATGATTGGAGTATACTCAGACTTTGGACTTGTTGATTCTTGAAACTATATCTTCCTTCTGCTCGTTGATCTTCTTAAATACTCCTCTTTATCCAAACTAGCCGTTGGATAGCATTCAGAGGATTATCTTCCAATCTTCACCTTGGACAGATTTGTATAATAAGGATTGAGTAGCCGTCGGATGATAGATTCTGAATCCCGCTGATTCTGATTGCCTATACAATCAGAATCTTAGTTTCCATAAGTAGAGTTTTGTCCGTTGTAATCCATTCTGGTCGTAATATTTGATTGTCAATCAATTTGATTAAGATTGAAACAATCAAAACTTTCCTCCTGTGAAATCCATGCCAGATTACTGGCTGTTATGTTTTGTTCTGAATTCTACGTATGAAAAAATTCTGCGTTTGAATAATTTTTGCGTTTGCATCTGCATCTGAATAACTTCTGCATCTGCATCTGCATCTGCATCTGCATCTGAATAACTTATGCGTTTGAATCTCAGAACTTAGATTATGTGGGTCTTCAAAGAACTTATTTTTTCAACTTGTAAAGTCTGAAAAACTTCCTTCTGAGCTTCCAGAACACACACACACACACACACACACACACATATATATATATATATATATATATATATTGTTGACACCTAATTTTTAGCCAATGCGTCATTAAAAATAGAAAATTCAAGATTATGGTTTCCGATCGCGACGGAGCCTGTTTTTTGAACAAAAAATGTCGTTTTTTAATTCTGTCTGTTGGCCTAGCTTTTGTAAGTGATTTTCTATTCATTTCATGCAAAAACCCGAAAAGTCAAATGGTTGACTTTTGCGTTGACTTTTTGGTCAACCCTTTGACCAAAAGTCAACCCCAGGTCAAATTGGGCTTTTCGCATAAAAAGATTCCTTTCAAGTCCAATTTCACTTTAGAAGTGGAAATTTCAGAAAAATTCAAAGATTTGATCATAAAATCAAGCTCCTAGTGAAAAGTCAACTAGGGTTTGACTTTTGGTCAAACCTTTGACCAAAAAAATTGAAAAATACAAAAATCAAAAAATCATCTTATTTTACATTCTATTTACCTTTGGCATTTGAAATTTTACAAAAATCGATTTAGAATCAACTTTTTCCCAAATTGCGGAATTTGATTCAAATCGGCCAAAAATGAAATTACTTCATTTCTAGTCATTTTTTAGGTTAGTTTTCTTCACGACATTTGATCTAGATGTCATTTTATATCCAATTTTTGAACCAATTTTGTGATTCCAAGCCAAATCCAAAAACCCCCAATTTTGGCCATAATCAGTGATTTTGATCGATTCTTCATGATGTGTGCAATTGAGGTATGGATGAGCTTAATTTCTTATATGAAATCCAAATTCAAAATCAATTTTGGAAGATTCACATGAATTTGGGTCAATTTGATCAATTTAGTGATCCAATGATTAGGAAGTCTAAGAGTAATTGATCTAATTAGTGCAATTCAACTTGACCTACTCTAGACTAATATTCAATTTGATGAATTGAGACTCAATTTGGTTAATTAGATTTCAATTAAACTTGTTAGTCTAACTCGGCCATGCAATTACCCAAATTCAAGGCTAACTGACTCAACCCGATTTGATTCAAATTGAACTAATCCGATCGGACTAGCCATTTTCCGGTTGAAAATTTTGATGATCGACAATCCGTTCAGACCAACCAAGGCCGGTCACATCCTCTTGAGCGCGAAAATGACAAAAATGCCCTTAATTGAGAATTACAAAAAATGCCCCTAAGAGAAATGACAAAAATGCCCTTCTTCAAGAATTAAGCAAATTAATTAGGGGATAAGCAAATCAATCATGGCCATTCATTTAGAATTGATCATGTCCATCCATAATGCCATGTCACCAATCCTTAGCCTTTAAGGAATATTCTTAATCATTAAGGATGCATTTTGGGCCATTGGATTAATCTAAGGGCTAAAATTCAAAGTTGAGGGAAGTATATAGTATTTTTCCCTCCAAAAATCAAAAGGGGGGTTCATTTTCAGATCTAGTTTCTCTCTCCTTTCTCTCTCTCTCTCTTTCTCTCTCCCTCTCTCTCCCTCTCACGATCATCTCTCTCTCTCGAGCTCTCTCTCGGCAGCAGCCATTCCAGCCCCTCGCCGGCCACTTTCCGGCGAGCCGTCGTCCCCCACGGTGGCCCAAGGCCAGTCGCAACACCAGCTGGCTTCGCTGGTGGCCGGAGCACCTCCCTCCGGCGACATCTTCCTCTCGGCAGCATCACCGGCATTGCCGCCGGTGACTTGATCAGCCAGTTCAACCGGCTGAACCGGCCCTCCGGCGTCCTCCTCCGGCGATCCAGAGCATCCAGCAGCGTTCCTCGGCATTCTCACGTCGCTGTGGTGGCCGGCCTCTCGTCGAACGGCCACCGGATTGCATCCTTGATTTATTTTTTTGCTGATTAGTCTATTCGTGACAAAACGAATCAATTCTCACGATATTCCGTATAATCCATTGACATAGGTTGGCCGAGCTTTCCGAGACTTCTCCGTGCCATTCCTGATCTGAACACGGAGGCCGGATCGCTCGATTGAGCATTGGAGCATTGTGAAACAAGGTAAGAACACTTGAACATGATTCTGTAAATTCGTGTCCAATGAAACCTGTTGGTTTGAGATGCTGATTTGAGCTTGTTAATGTCGAAATCTGATGAAGTGATAAACTAGAGAGTCGTAGAGCTCGTCTTAAGCTTCGATTTGATATATCATATGCCTCGATCGGACTTGATTTGCTATGTCAAAACACTTTTAGAAGATAAGATCATAATCTGAAACATGTTGCTCAAGTCTGTTCTGATGCCTTCCTGATTGACGTTGTGTTGTTTGATGATTTTTATGATTTTTTACGATCATTTTCTGGAAAAACTTCCTTCATGAAAGTTGTAGAGTACATCTTGATCTGTTCATCGTAAAATTTTCATAAAATTCTGAGCATGTTAGCCTAGTACGATTTGTAACGTCATATACATATAAATCTGGTGACATGCTGGTTTCAGTCGACCTTCGTGTGTTCTTCGATTTTCATAAATTTGTGTGTTCGAGATATGAAAAAATTTTCTTCACGAAAGTTCTTCCTGAGATCGAGATCTTTCTATTGATACTAATTTCATCAAAATCAGAGATCATTTGAATTTTCAAAAGGAATTCTCACGATTTGATCAGTATCTGTGTCCAGATCTGATTTTCATTCCTTTGGAGTTCAAAAGATGTTTCTCCGAATTTGATAAAGTTAGAGTCCTTTTTTGCAAAAAATCAAAATTACAAAGTTGCTCATTGGGGTCTCATTATGTCAACTGGAAATTTTGAGGACCTAATAGCAATTTTTGGAGGGCCAATTTGCTTAAAATCTCATGAAAGGTCTTTTCGGGTTAAAATTCCATTTGCAATTGAGTCCCTCACGAAAACCGAATTTTATAAAAATTTGGAGGGCTTTTTAGCAAAAACTCAAAACATGAAAGTTGTTGCACACGGGGATTCCTAACCGCACAAAACATGAAATTTGATAAGGTTTGTTATTTTTCCCGCTATTATTTTGAAATTCATAACAGAACCGAGTCCAGCCTGTCACTGAGATTAAATTCGATATTTTCGGGAAAATTGGCTAGGATTTGGAAAATTGGTCTTCTTGACTTTTGATCCTCATGTCATAAGCTTTCTAATGACACCTGAACCACTTCATTGGGACGTCATTAGGATAGTTAACCACATCCGAACAGAAGCAATCCGAATTAGACATTAATTGAATAAGTGGTCTTTTTTTATAAAGCCCACTTCTCATTGTTTGATTGGCTTCGAAACAAAGCCCATGGGCTTGAATGTATGCTCATTTTATTTTTATGCATGTGTTTGTTAGATGAATGTTAGGCCCGGTGCATGTTCGGCGGGTAGCCCATTCATGGTCATTAGAACCCGACTTTAGGGGTTAATTGATATGAGTTGCCGTTTTGTGATTGCAAATGGTAGCCCATTATCATTAACCATTAATCAAACAATGTTAGGTGATTAGGTGGGTGATGAATCGAAACGCATGAAAAACAAAGGCCGATCCCGAGGCCCGTGCTTAATTAGTGAATTGCTTGCACCATTATTCTTTCATATGTCGTTTGTTATGAATGAATGTTATGGATGTAAACATCGACACCCGAGAGGCGGTCCAAGGAAGAATAATCCGAAATTGAAAAAGCCAAGGTGATTGACCGATGTCCAATCCGGTTTTGATTTGTACTCATACGATGATGGTGCCAAATCGATGTCTAATCCGATTTCAATTTGTACTTAATTTATTCATCCCCGATCATGTCTCGGGTTTTCAATTCGTGTTGTAATAAACACCCGACGAGTTGCGGGTTTTTACTTTTTACTTCATAGCACTTAGAATTAGCTCGTCTTTTCAATACTTCGAGTGTTTACTTTACGAAAAGTCTTTCAATACAATTGATTGTTTCTTTCTTTTTCTAGACTAAGATAGGATTAGTTTAGAATCTTAAATGAAAACACAAAAACAAGATGCATGATCACCTAGTGGACTAAGATTTTGGCATGAAAATGGTAAAGAACAAATGCATGACAACTTAGATAACAACCATGTTAAGTTTAGCGGTACCGAAAGGGCGTTAATAGAAATATTAACGTAAGCTAGTCCCCGAACCTTTGATCTCTGGTTTTCGTAGAAACCGAAACGAAATTCCCGCGTTTCGGTTGGGTATTCTAGCCGACCTCCGACCTAGGCTAGTGGCGACTCCTAAAAAATAAAATCAATCCGCTGTCACGCGAGATATGGATTTAGGGAAAATCCATGTTCATGATCAATGGGTCATATGGCTAAACAAAAGATTTACACTTTAGTAAAATTATTTTTTATAAGGTGTCATATGAACCATCTCATGAACACTTATCTCTAAACCCGCCTCATCGAGTTTGGCCCTCGAGGGGTAGGTCGCGACACACATATATATATATATATATATATATATATATATATATATTTCTGGAATAAAATGATTCAGAATAAGTATCAAATTTATAATTATCATGGAAGGTTTTGTCAACTTCAAAATCAGTAGGAGTTTTCCTCAACAATCTCCCCCTTTTTGATGGTGACAAAACTTTCCTACACATTGAATCAATTTGAAATTAATTGGAAGTAAATAAGCATATTTAGCGCATGAATCACTGATTGAAATTGAAAGAGCAAACTCTTTTGAAATCTATGTCTTTTCTTTTCCTTTGTATATAACTTGCATATGATCTGCACATTTAATGTCAGTATAGCAAATGGCAAATCTGCACATCATCTTAGACCTTTAGTGTGTTAGATTTTAGTGCTGGTATGATTATTCATACCAGCACTAATGCACTGGATCCCATCAGAACTCCGAAGGTAAGCGTGCTTGGGCGAGAGTAGTACTAGGATGGGTGACCTCCTGAGAAGTCCTCGTGTTGATTAACAAATCTGCACATCATCTCTCCCCCTTTTTGTCATTAGCAAAAAATCAATGATATAAAATGAATAATCAGTCTAATAAGAATTTTTAGAAATATTACGGACCAAAAAATGAAATAAGACTTGGAGAGAAATGTTTTAAAACAGGCTATTTTTTTTTTGAAGGAGTACGAATCAGTTGAAAATTTTCCAATATTGAGATAGCCTCCTCAATCTTCAAACTACATTGACCCATAGCCTTATCCATGTTGGATGAGCATAGAGTAATGGCTTCCTCAAGTTCTGCTTTGTCTGCTGCTGCTTGGAGTCGTTGAGTGTTGTAGTTTTCCTCAACAATTTTCTATAGATTCTTCATATTTTGTTCTAGCGCAGCTTGCTTGTCTTTAATCTCGAGCAGAATAGAGAGGATGTTCTGATTTTCTGATGGCTGTTCTTGGACATTAGCTGGCTCAGACTGATCGAACCCCATGGTTGCTTCTTCTAGAATCTCCCCCTGAACATGTGCTTGATCTTCAGAAACATGTTATGTAGGAATTGGTTATGAAACCTTTGGAGTTGGTTCAGAAACATGTTCTGGAGCATCAGCATGGCCTGTATCAAGATGCTCTGCTTCTGCTTCATCACTTTCATCATGCAGAAGAATTTTTCTTTTCTTACTATACACCTTTAATGGGATTGGAGATTCTGTCCGCTTGCTTGCTGATCTTGCCCCTTATCTCTGCCCTGTCTTTTTGACACTTGATTTTTCAACAGATTTTGCTTCAGACTGTTGAGCCTCTTTTCCTTTTATTCTTTCCCTTATATCATCAAACTGCTTCATTTTGGAGAGCATTCTTTCTCCAACAAACATACAAAGAACAAAGTTCTGGCGCATGTCATCAGGAATCGATATTTTTAAGAACATGAAAATGCGAGAGATTAAAGCACCATATAGCAGTTGTCCCTTGTCCTTCTGTAATACTCTGTACATATGGAAGATGATGATATGAGGAAGAGAAAAAGGTTGACCTTTCAAGATAGCCCAGATGAGCTTGATTTCTGATTTGGATAGGTCAGTTTTGGAGGCTGCCTTGGGCTTCAAGCAATTGATAATGATCTTATGCAAGATCACAGACCGTCTAGATAAGTCAGAGTAGGAAAGATGCCGCTTTGATCCTTAAGTAAAGTTAGGATTTTCAGAAGCCACCTTGGAAGCATCTTCAAGATTTACTGCCAATGGAGTAAACTTGGAGTGTTTTGCTCCAATTATCCTTGCCAACACATTCGCTTTTAAATCGAATTTTTTGTCACCAACAGTGAATTGGATCCAGTTGGGTGACAAAATAAAGAGATTGGAATAGAAGTAGGCAGTTAATTCAGCATAAACATTGGCAGATTGGAGGCAAAATTCATAAATGCCTAGCTTCGCAAACAGGTGCTTTACTAAAATGTTAGCCTTCTCTAGGTAGTCGAAATCCACAGTTCTGTGGTTCATGATTCCTCGAGCAAGCAACAATTTATAACAGATATTATGCTCTGTGCTTCTGAATAATCCTCCTGTACCTGACACACTAGATGCTATTCCTATCTTTATTTCAAAATTCTAAAAAAATTGAGCATCGTCATCAGGAATAACAAACTTGGTTGCACTGGTAGTTTTAGGGCTGATTTGAGCATATTTTTTGTCAGAGGGTGTTGATGATTCTCCGACTTTTTCTTTGCCCTTTTTGGAAGAAGGCTCTTTTGGTGTAGTGTTGGACGGAACATTGGCAGTATCAACGCAAGCTTTAGAGAAGTTTTGCATAAGATGTTCTTCAGAGAAGAACCCATTGTCTCTCAGACAGTCACGCAAAGTAGATTCAGAGGCATTGTTTCGCTTCAACGTCTGATAAGCATTCCATACATGCTTGATGCTTTTAAAACGAAAATCTATTTTACCAGAAGCTTTGGGAGGCGATGATCGATGAGGTGGTGTCGCTTCAACAGGTTCTTTACGATGGTCCGATTTTGTATCTGAAATCTCCATATACTCCGCCGGTGCAGTAGATTTAGAGTCTTGGTTCAGAATGCGTGAAGATCTTCTTTTGCACGGCATTTTGATCACTTCTGGAACAAAAAGTTTCGATCTTTGGAGGAAGAAGAGGAGAGTCTCTGAATATCGGAAGGGTTTGAAGAGTAAAAGATTGTACTGATAGGGTTTTGAAAAGTGACGGACAGGTTTATAAACGAGAAGGACGGGTTTTAGAAAGAAAAGGTCATTTTTAGAAAGTAAAAAATAAGCCCAAACATGTAAGAAGGAAATAAACTTTCTGAAACATAAAAGATCACGACAATATCATGATAATATTTTAAGCACAATTAATCAGATAAATTAGGATACGTACCTAATTTGCTTCCAAAAATAACAAATGTGAAAATATCCTACTAAAAATATTCCCGCCAAACTTTAAACTACGTACGTACCGTTCTTTGAAAGTTTGAAAAATGTTCAGACTGAGAACATTTGAGTCTAAAAAATTCCTATCTGTCAAACACTTTAAGAAAATGGATAAGTAATGCATAATTTGTTTCTAATATAGTCAAATGAGGATTTGTCAAGAGGTTTTGTGAATATATCAGCTAATTGATTCTTAGAATCAATGAATTGAATATTCACATCGCCATTTTGAATATGATCTCGAATGAAATGATATTTGATATCAATATGCTTTGCACAAGAGTGAAGAATAGGGTTTTTGGACAGATTAATAGCACTTGTGTTGTCACACTTGATTGCAATACTTGATTCTTCAACAGCAAAGTCTCTTAACTGCTGCTTCATCCACAGAGTTTGTGCACAGCAACTTCCCAAGGCTACATATTCTGCTTCTGCCGTAGAAAGTGTGACTGTATTTTGCTTCTTTGAGTACCAGGATACCAACATATTTCCAAATAGTTGACATGTACCTGTAGTACTTTTCCTATCCACTTTACATCCAGCTAAATCAATATTTGAATAACTAGTAAAAGTAAAATCTGAATCTTTGGAGTACCAAAGACCTAACATTGGATAAATTTCAATGTATTTGATTATCCTTTTTACTGCAGAAAGATGCGATTCATTTGGGTTTGATTGAAATCTTGCGCACATACAGACACTAAAAAGTATGTCAGGTCTAGATGCAGTAAGATACAATAATGAACATATCATGCTTCTGTATACCTTTTGGTTCACCTTTTTACCATGTTTATCCTTGTCCAGTTTGGATGTATGGGATATTGAAGTGTCTGTTTTCTTACTGTTCTGCAATCCAAACTTCTTGATAATCTCCTTAGCATACTTCTCTTGGTAAATGAATGTCCCATTTTTGGTTTGTTTCACTTGTAAGCCAAGAAAAAATGTAAGCTCGCTCATCATACTCATCTCGAATTCATTCTGCATATTCTTTGAAAACTCTTTATAGAGCAGTTCGTTAGAGGAATAAAAAATGATATTATCAACATAAATCTGAACAAGCAGAAAGTCCTTACCCTCTCTCTTGATGAATAGAGATGTATCAACCTTACCTTTTGTGAAGTCATTTTGCAGAAGGAAGGTACTCAACCTCTCATACCAAGCATGGGGTGCTTGTTTCAGACCATAAAGAGCCTTTTTGAGTTTGTAGACATGATCCGTTTTCCTTGGTTCTTCAAAACCTAGTGGCTGTTCCACATATACTTCTTCTTTGATATATACATTTAGGAAGGCATTTTTCACGTCCATCTGAAACAGTTTAAAGTAATGGAAACAAGCATAAGCTAATAATAGCCTAATGGCTTTTAACCTTGTAACTTGTGCATATGTTTCATCATAATCTATGCCTTCTTCTTGAGAATAGCCTTTTGCAATCAGTCTTGCTTTGTTTCTTGTGACTTTTCCTTTGTCATCCAGTTTGTTTCTGAACACCCATTTTGTTCCAATTACTGGATGATTTTTGGGTCTTGGCACAAGCTCCCATACTTTATTAATTCTGAACTGCTGAAGTTCCTCCTGCATAGCTTCTATCCAGCTTTCATCTGATAAAGCTTCTCCAACTTCTTTTGGTTCTATTTCTGATATCAACGCCAAGTTATTGATGTTCACCTTTTGTTTAGATCTAGTCCTGATACCTTCTTCTATTTCTCCAATGATGAGGTTCTTAGGATGACTGGATTTATGTTTCCAGTTTTTGTCAAATCTTTCCTTCTGAATATCTGCAGACTTTGAATGTTCTGATTGAGTCTGGATTGTATCTTCTTTCCCTTCTTTTGAGGATTCTACGATCTTTGGAGATTCTTCTGATATCTCTTGAATGTTGGAAGGTAGTTCAGATTTATCTTTGTGAGTTTGAATATTTTCTTCAAACTTCACATTCATTGTTTCTTCCACAGTCTGAGATGTTTTGTTGAAGACTCTGTATGCTTTACTTTTAGTAGAATATCTGAGGAAGAGTCCTTCATCTGCTTTCTCATCAAACTTACCAGTGCGGTCATTTGGATTTTTAAGAATAAAGCATTTACAATCAAACATACGAAAATATGAAATGTTGGGCTTTCTACCTTTGAAAAGCTCATAGGGGGTTTTCTCAAGAATGAGTCTGAGAAAAGCTCTGTTGATGATATAACATGTTGTAAAAACTACATCTGCCCAGAATTGAAAATGAATCTTGCTTTCAATCAACAGTATTCTTGCCATTTCTTACAAAGAATGATTTTTCCTTTCCACAACACCATTTTGTTCTGGTGTATATGGAGTACAAAAATTATGTTGAAAGCCATTTTTCTCACAAAAATCTAAAAAACTTTGATTTTCAAATTCTCCCTCATGATCTGTTTTAATGCAGGAAATAGTATAGCCCTTTTCATTCTGAACTCTTTTTGCGAAAAATATGAAAATGCTTCATTTTTATGAGCAAGAAAGAATACCCAAGTAAATCTTGTGAAGTCATCAACAATAACCAAACAATACTTCTTACCACCAATACTTTGTATTCTGGTTGGTCCAAACATATCCATATGAAGAAGCTGCAAAGCACGATCAGTGGAAACATGATGTATAGATTTAAAAGAACTTCTTACTTGTTTTCCTAGAGTGCAGGCATTACATAATTATGTTTTCCTGTATTTCAAATCTGGCAAACCTCGAACCAGTTTCTTGTTTGAGATTTTTGAGATTTGTTTCATATTGATATGCCCCAACCTTCTGTGCCACATATCTTCATCCTCTTTGATTGAAATCAAGCAATGAGTGGAGTTTGGATTAACATCTAGAAGATAAATATTGCCATGTCTTCTTCCTGTGAATGTTTGAAAAGAATCTTTACTTATTCTTGAGCATGTATCTTCTTGAAAGTTGATTCTGAAACCTGTATCACATAGTTGGCTTATGCTTATCAAGTTGTAGTTGAGTCCTTTTACCAATGAAACATCATTGATTGTAAGTCCTCCAATTTCAACCGTTTCTTTGCCAATGATTTTTCCTTTGGTATTTCCTCCAAAGGAAACTTTTCCACCATTCAGATTGTGTAGATTAACAAATATGCTTGGATCTCCTGTCATGTGTCTAGAGCATCCACTGTTTAGGTGCCACTTTCTTTTTCTCTTTGTGGTAACCTACAAAAATTAGAACATCTCAAGTTTTTTTTGGTACCCAAACTTGTTTGGGTTCTTGAGCATTAGTATAGGCTGTCTTAACAAAATCTCTTCGAACAGGTCTCCAGACCTTATGGATCTCCACAATTTGAGCACTTGAGAGCACTGCGGCCAACAGGTTTGATAAAATTTCTTTTAAAATGATTTTTATAAGCTTGTCGAGGAGGTCTTTGTCTTAATCTCTCCTTAACCTTTGGAAAATCAATCAAGCTGTCACTTTCCTTTACAAATCCGAGACCAGATTTGTTATAGTGAGGAATTTGGATGGAAATGATATGTTTTAAGGTTTCTGAACCTTTTGAAAACTTGGAAGTAATTTCCAAAACTTCCTTTTTCAAAACAGCATTTTCTTTGGAAAGAGAGTCTCGACTTTCCTTGACTTGATGAAATTCTTTTTAAAGGAAATCAATTTTTTCTTTTTGTAAAATATCCTGTTGCCTCAGAGATGAATTTTCCTTTTTCAAAGAAGAGATTCTTTTAAGAGCAGTCTTAAATTCAAAACATAATTCATCAATATAATTTGATACTTCAATAGTCATTTCAGAAGGTTTTACCTCGATTTTCACTTTAGGATTAGAATCAGAATCTGAGTCTGAATCTGACTTTGCCATTAGATAGAAATTTGAGATATCTTCGTCACTTTCTTTGCACTCTGTGTCACTCCAGGTTTCTGTCTTTAAAGCCTTCTTTGATTTCTCAAATTTGATCTTCTTTTTCAGAAGTGGACAGTTAGGCTTGATATATCCACGTTTCCTACAGTGAAAGCATATTACATCCTTTGATCTCTCTGTTTCATCGATAGACTTCTTATTCTCAAAAGGTTTCTTTCCTTTGAGGTTTCTTCCTTTGATCTTCATTCTCTTATACTTCTTTATGAAGAGAACTAGTTCTTCATCATCAACATCAACATCTTCATCTTCAGAATCTGCATCAGAATCAATGTTAGTTTTCAATGCAATTGACTTATTACCTCTGGACTCATTCTCCTCATTTCGTTTCTCAGTCTCGTATAATTGAAGAGTTCCAATTAACTTATTCACTGATAGAGGCTTGATCCTTTGTGTCTCTCGAAGAGATGTTTTGATGTTATCCCATTGATTTGTCAGTCCTCTAAGAAGTTTGTTGACTTTCATTGCATCTGGAACTGGTTGTCCTTGATAGATAAGACTGTTTACTATGTCAGTAAACCTGTTATACAAATCAACAATTAATTCTCCAGGCTTCATTTTGAAGGATTCGTATTGACAAAGCAAAAGATTGATTTGAGTTTCCTTAGCTCTATCTGTTCCTTCATAAGTAATATGGAGAGTATTCCAGATTTCCTTAGCAGATTCACAAGCAGCAATTTTTTATATTCAATAGGAGATAAAGCATAATAAAGAGAATAAATTGCTTTAGAATCTAAAGTTTCTCTTTTAGATATCTCAGTTTGAGATAATGGAGGATCTGCTGCTTTGCTTGCATCTACCTTTTCTTTTGAATCAGTAGATTTTGGATTGACTCCTTTGATAATGACATCCCATTGCATATGATCAATAGACTTTATGAATGCCTTCATCTTATTTTTCCAGACGCTGTATTCCTTGCCATCGAAATATGGTGGTCTGTTTATTGCTTTGACCTTCAATAAGCCCTAGAGCACCAAAGCTAGCCATGTAGATCGTTATCTCAGAAGTAAAACACTTCAATAAATGAGCAACTCGCTCTGATACCAATTGATGTAGCTAGTAAGGATCACCTAGAGGGGGTGAATAGATGATCTTAAACGGTTTTTAAATATTTATGCGGAAATAAAACAAATCACATAAGAGTCTGAATAAAATTCAGATTCAAGACATATTATATAGATGATGCTCTTGATGTGCAGAATGTAAAGTAAGAGTTAAGAGATAGAAAATTTGCACACAAGTTTATAGTGGTTCGGCTTATAGCAAGCCTACGTCCACTCTCCCATGCTTATAGCCTACCGGCTGGATTTTACTATGTAATCAAAAGGAATTTACAGATTTTGAGTGATAGCACTCTTGTGTATGATAGGACTCTCTATCTCACACAATCACTCTTACAAAGTAACCCTCAAGATCTAAATTTTTGGCTCAGTAAGACAAGAGAAATGATTGGAGTATACTCAGACTTTGGACTTGTTGATTCTTGAAACTATATCTTCCTTCTACTGCTCGTTGATCTTCTTAAATACTCCTCTTTATCCAAACTAGCCGTTGGATAGCATTCAGAGGATCATCTTCCAATCTTCACCTTGGACAGATTTGTATAATAAGGATTGAGTAGCCGTCGGATGATAGATTCTAAATTCCGCTGATTCTGATTGCCTATACAATCAGAATCTTAGTTTCCATAAGTAGAGTTTTATCCGTTGTAATCCATTCTGGTCATAATATTTGATTGTCAATCAATTTGATTAAGATTGAAACAATCAAAACTTTCCTTTTGTGAAATCCATGCCAGATTACTGGCTGTTATGTTTTGTTCTGAATTCTACGTATGAAAAAATTCTGCGTTTGAATAATTTTTGCGTTTGCATCTGCATCTGAATAACTTCTGCATTTGCATCTGCGTCTGAATAACTTCTGCGTCTGAATCTCAGAACTTAGATTATGTTGGTCTTCAAAGAACTTATTTTTCCAGCTTGTAAAGTCCGAAAAACTTCCTTTTGACTTTCCAGAACATATATATATATATATATATATATATATATATATATATATATTCCTAGAATAAAATGGTTTAGAATAAGTATCGGATTTATAATTATCATGGAAGGTTTTGTCAACTTCAAAATCAGTATGAGTTTTTCTCAACAAACTTGACTGCGATCTCCTTCCTCTGGTTCCGTCCGTGATCGTTCGTAACGTTCCGAGTTCCAAAATCGTGCGCGGAGGTTCAAGGTTCGACTCGTTACTTGAAACCGGCGAGTTCGCGCCATTTCCCTCGAACATTTTTTTGCTTTTGAGATTGGTTTTCGGCCGGCCATCGACGGAGGCTGAAGGAGCAAAGATGCCGCTGCCGCGCGCTGGCTCGCCCCTATTTGAAGGGCGACTAAACAAATTTCGGATAACCGGCGGGCGGTTCTATCCGGGTAGGTGATGGTCCCTCTCTTGAAACCGCTATGCGTGCGTCGATGGAATTGATGGATACCTTCCACTTGACTTCGGCACAACTCCTGCTCGCTAAGCAATCCTTTTTCTATGTAATTTGTTATTCAAATCTTGTCATCACACGTCCGTCTTGCCATGTGGGTCGCAGCTTCCCCAATTCCGATTTTGTTTATGCATTTAGGGGGGTTGGAACTCGGATCGCGTCAACTGGGTTTCTGATGATGGGCCGTATGCTGTGCAGCTCTCATCCGGTGACGCTGTATCTGTCAGTGGACCCACAAAAGTGGGCATTCTTGAAGAGGATTTCCCTCGGCTCCTGCTTGTGCTCGAGGCTTCTTGCGGATTGAAATCGGTGTTTTGCAAGGTCAGCTCCTTCTTCGACTTTCTCTCGCTCTCGCTCGATCTCGCTCGCTGTCTGTGTCGTGCGCTGTTCGGCTCTTCGTTCCTGGTTTGGTTCGGGATGAAAATGGGTTTCCGGAAATGGTCTTCTTGCATGGTGTGGTGACGGTTCTTGAAGATGGAGTGACGGGGCAAAAGATCAATTTAAGCTCTTCTTGACAAACCCTTTTTGGGTTTTCTGACCTTTGTATGCGATGCGCTAAGGATTTTGCTTGTGCTGTGCTTTTTTTGTCGGACGAGGAAAGGGTAGTTTCAGAAGCAGACAAATGGTTTAGGCATTGTCGTCACCCTTACTCTTTGGCTCTAATTTCATATTCACCAACTTTATGTCATCTAGTGTATTGAGAGATGGACAAGGGGGTTTTAAGATTCTTTTGGACTTTACTTTCTGGAGTGAAGTTTTGTCTCGCCACAGCTTTTCTCATCTGCTCGCAGCTTTTCTCTATTTTGAATTTTTGAGCTAAACAGCAATGTCCACCGATCTATAGCTAAATTTGAGGAGTGAATTTTATTTTTCAGCGCCAAAAGCTTTTGAGCACTGGGTAAATGGTACCGTTCTAGGGAAAACATTGTCTGTATGGTTAATTATCTGTATGCTTCGTGGCTGTCAAGATTAGGGGTGAGCGGTTCCCGGTCCGATCCGGTCCAATCCCAGAACCGGAAACTGGACCGGTTCCCAGTTTTTAGGACTGGGGACCGGACCGGCTAATCTTGGGATCATGGACCAGACCGGACCATCTATCCAGTTCAGTTTCAATGGGATCAATCATTTATTGGTAAAGACGAGAGAATTGGGAAAATTATATTAGGCTTTCTATTTTTCTCAAAAATTTTAAAAAAGTAAATAAATATATATGAAAAAATTAGAAATATATATTTATTGGTCTGGTCCGATCCGGGTTCCACCCTAGAACCGGGAACCAGATCGCCCAAAAACCGGTTCCACTCTTAAGAATCGAGAACCGGACAAATATTCCCGAGAACCGGAGCACACCGGTCGGTCTGGTCCGGTCCCGGTTTGGGCAGACCATCTTGCTCACCCCTAGTCAAGATCACTTTTTAAGTATCTAGGTGTTTTTCAAGTCTCATGCTTCGTGTGTGAATTCTTAGTTTTCATGAGTTTTTCACGCCATTTAGATTTCCTTTCTGCTTCCAAAGTAATCAATTCTGTTATGCAGGCACACAAAAATGTTGGACATTCAGTGGGAACCTCACACTATCAAATCCCATGGATATAAGGTGTTAGCGACGCATAAGCATGACTGGCTCATTCTTTTGCTTCTTGTGGTGATAGAAGCGGTCTTACTTATCATAGAACCATTTCACCGTTTTGTTGGAGAAGACATGATGACAGACATGAAATATCCTCTGAAGGCCAATACTGTGCCCTTTTGGGCTGTCCCAGTAAGTGTTCTCGCCAGCTTTTGAAATATTCACTCCATAGGTGCCGCCATACTGCAACATAATCTTTATCCCAATGGCCAAGTTCTCTCGAGAAAGAAGACTAATCCTGACCTTTTTTTGTCTTGGGCAGATTCTCGCCATAGTGCTTCCATCTGTTGTCTTTCTTGTTATCTACTTCGTCCGCAAAGACGTTTATGATTTCCATCACGCAATTTTGGGTGCTTCTTCTATCCTTTCCCTTGATTTAGAATCCTGTTCGTCCTGAGATATTGTTCGAGAGAATCTTTAGCTGATGTGGAGAATATGCAAGTTGCAGGCCTTCTATTTTCGGTAATGTTGACTGCGGTGATTACTGATTCTATAAAAGATGCTGTTGGACGACCAAGACCAGACTTCTTCTGGCGGTGTTTCCCTGATGGAAAAGGGGTGAGTTCCAATCCTCAATGTTTAGTTGGTTTTCGCTTGACATCCCCCTCCCTTCCCTGTCCCGTGACATGACAAGACACAAACAGAACAAGATCAAATTTCTTCAAATAAACCACTACTCTTACAGGCATAAGCAAAAGAACTTTCTTGCATCATTTAATTCCTTAACTTGCAATGGTCATCTGCATGCCAGGTTTTCGATCCCATAACAAAGGATGTCATCTGTCATGGAGATAAGGCTGTGATAAAGGAAGGCTACAAAAGCTTCCCCAGTGGGCATTCCTCTTGTAAGTATATGTGAAATGATTGGTTTTTTATCATGCTCGTGTGAAAAGATGAAAGGGGTCAATTCAATTCTCATAACGTGGCTTTCTTCAATTAATAATGTCTACCTTACTCTGGAGTTCTCCTCGAAAGGCCTTTATAACTGGAAACACTTGGATAGGAAAAACAGCCAACATTTTTTAGTGTCACACTCGATTACGCCTCTTCACTGGGTCACCAGTTCTCTCAATTGTACTCGATGCCAGACTTCGAAGCTATTCTTGCCCAAATGGTAGAGATTGTGATACTGGGATTAGAAAAACGGAGCAATCTTGATATATCTGCAGGGTTTTCTTGCTGGATTGCCAGATTTGTTTACAAATTTGACTTGGGAATTGAAACAGCTTAGTATGGTTCGTAACCTTTCAGAAAGAAGTGAAAAATGACGGTCAATAAGATGCAGCGGATGTTGAGAATATCTAAACTGCGATGAAAATCTCTCTACAATTCTCAAAAAAAATGGCGAAATTAGATAGTAACCTAAGAGCAATCAGCTTTTGTAGTCCATTTTTTTTTGTTTATATGGGCTGATGATCTGATCGTGCAGAAGGCTCATTGATTGTCCGCATCCAGGGTCCTTTGCAGGTCTCAGTTACCTTTCATGGTATCTAGCAGGGAAAATTAAAGCATTTGACCGTCGGGGCCACATTGCAAAACTCTGCATCATACTTTTCCCTTTGCTTGTTGCGGCCCTTGTCGCTATTTCTCGTGTTGATGACTATTGGCACCACTGGCAGGATGTATTCTCCGGCGCTCTTATAGGTAGTATTAGAAGCGGCATGAATGGTCAAAAAGAAAAAAGTCATGCGAACTAGTCTTTGCAGATGAAAAACATAACTTCTATTCACTAACCTTTTAATATTTTCTAATGCAGGATCAATCATTGCTGCATTTTGTTACTTGCAGTTCTTCCCTTGTCCAAATGATATCAATGGTATGTCTATTCGCTTTGCAGCTAGCTCATACAATAAAGCTCTGAAAAAGCAACTTCTTCTTTTAAGTAATGTGCTTCATGGGTTGTATCCTACTTCAGCTGTATGTTCATATCATTGTTCATTATCAGTATTTAAAATGATGGGAGGGCACAGCAGAGCCCAGTTCACATGCTTCAGTTCATTGTCCAGTATGCCATTCATTGATGCCCGTGAAATGGTCACGCAGGTTGGGCGCCTCACAAATTTTTTCAGATGATGGAAGAGAGAAATAGGGCTCAATCTTCAGCTCAAAGGGTTAACTCTTTTCATCCGCAACAACCAGAAGTCGAAGCTTCATTTATGGGAAGAACTAATGGCACGGAAAGTACGGAATCAAGCTCACGTGAGCATGATACTACCCCTGTTTTGGATGCCATGGAAGCTGGGAGGAAATACTGATGTAAGATAATTTGTCGAAATAATGTATCTTCACATTTTTATAAGTGTATGTCCTAGTGAATTCTTTAACCTCTGTTGTAAATATCCTTCTTGAAACATTCTGAGGTTTAGGCTTTTTATCATAACCATGATGTCACATTTCACCTTGAACATATATGCACGTTTATCTAATGTCTAGATCGTAGATTCCTTAATACCTTTTGCGGCCTTTTGGCTAAGATCAAGTGTTGATGTTAAACTCGTTCATCTAATTGGGAGAGTGTTTGGCTTAAGCTTCGTCTTTGATAGTTTTTCATTTCAACTCGAATTTTAGGAACAATTCATGAAGAGAACCAAAGGTTATTGAATCAACGAATACGCTATTGTCCCTGTGACGGCTTGCATGATGTACCTGTCAAAAACTTTGTAGTCCCTATCTGGAAGTGTTCGTATGCATACCATCAATAAATCAAAATCAAGAACCAATACATATGATACTGCTATGTGGTGCCTGATATATATTTGCTTATGTACCTTTTGGTTCATAATTCATATATGCAAACATGTAAGCTTGGTTGGCAATAGGGGTGAGTGGTTCCTGATCCGGTCCAGTCCCGCCCAAGAACTGGGAACCGGACTGGGAGGACCGGTTCTCAGTTTCTAGGACCGAGAACAGGACCGAACCCAACCGATGGTCCGGTCCGGTTCCAATGGAATTAATCACTTATTCATTTATTAACTAAGGATATGAAATAATAACCTATTGCAATATGACAAAAGCGTTAGTTATGGTGCTGCAGCAAAATCGAAGCTTGTTTCTTAATAGAATGTCTTAGGCAGAGCCTCAGAGGTGAGGGCGAGAGTAAATTGGGGAGAGCCTCAATGATTAGGGTTTCTATTTTTTAATTTCAGAGCATTGGATTGTCTTTTCTTTATGGAAACAACAGGGACATTTGCCGCAGAGGTAAACTGGTAAAATGCTTTCTATTTTTTTCGTAAATTTTAAAAAAGTAAATAAATATATATTTTCTGAGCAAAATAAATAAATAAATAAATATATTTATCAGTCCATTCCGGTCCGGTCCAATTCCTACCCTAGAACTGGGAACCGGACCACCTGGAAACCAGTTCTACTTTTAAGAATCGGGAACCAGACCGATACTCCTGAGAGCCGGATCAAACCGGTCAGTCCGATCCCGATTCGGACAATTCATCATGCTCACCCCTAGTTGGCAAGACCAGTAGGAGTCTTCTGGTGCGTCTTGCAGGCTTGCTTTTGAATTGTAGCGGAGCCAGTTACGAGGAATTGGGTAATTTTTGTTGTGATATCAAGTTAAGCAACGTGGATTCTTACTTAGCCTTCCTTTTCCTTGCATTCTGCAATTGCCCAATGCCTTGATTATTTTCATACCTTGATTCATATACACAAACATGTATTTTTCCCCTTTTTTGATTTTTAATTCCACCGGTCAATTAATTGAACTGTAATTTCATAGTAATCCTTCAATTAAATTTATTGATACTTTTAGAGTGAAATTATATTGCCGACTGGAAATAATATTATAATTGAAATTGTAAGAATTTTATTTTCATCAATGTATTATGTTAGTTTTTCATTCTTAAATTCTACTTTAATTTGAAATAAGCTGGATTGTTGTTTTTTTTCTTAGCCATTTTTAATTTCAAACTTGCACTTCAAATGGTAATTTTATTAATCGAGTGTATTATTTGGACATTTTATGTTTTGATTTAATTTTGATTTAACTTGAGTTATTGATATTAAATTTTTTGGAAATATATGTAGTTTAATTTAATTTTGAATTAAATAGATTTATCTGAGTAACTTTAATAATTATAGTCACTATATGAAATATCACTCTAAAATGTATTCCAAAATATTTTTATTTAAATTTAAAATTAAAAAAAAACGATTGAATATGGGGAGTTAAATCAACAAATCAAAACTTAGCAGTTAGATGGGTGCCCTCTTCTGAGGATTTGATTGTTTATGAGAGCTTAGTTCCATAAGAACAAAGTTATGCAAGAATGTTAAAGATTATATTAATAATTTAAGGAGCGAATAAAGGTAAATAACATGAGGAGAGTGGCGAAAAGGCAATACACATGATCATGATTCATGAGGATTCTAATTGGGGAAATAATTTCGGAAGAAAAATAATTAATTTTTTCTAGCAAAAAAGGGAAAAACTAACTTTTTGTGTCATACAAGCCACAATTATCTTTGCTCTAGAAAGAGGGTTGTTGGACTACTAGAATAGGGGTGAGTTTGGTTCCAGAATAAAACTTGAAACTGGAGAACTAGACTCCTAGGAACTTATTTGGTTCCAGGTTCCAAGATATGCAGAGTATGTTTCGGGTTCCAAAAACTGGGAAACCTGCTTCGATAGATAGGTTCTAGATTCTAAGTAAGTAGAACCTGTGATAAGTTTTTATGTTTTTCTTGATCTATATCATAGAGTGATTATACAATATTCTGTGGCGTCTGATGATGAGTGTATAATATGAAATTACTAGTATGAGTTTCCATTTTATGATTGAGATTTTTACTTTCTTTGTGTGTTTAAATATAACTTGCGGTCAGTGAATTATAACAGAAAGTAGTGGTCATTAAAAGTGATGATTCACTGCAATTATACAATTAATAATATGGGTGAAATTAAATAGACCCTTGAACCAACCCTTCAAAAAAATGAGAAACTTGTTCGAATGGATAGGTTATACGTTCCGAGTGGAACCTGAAATCGGCTGAACGATGATCATGTGCCTTGTCTCTCCTCCTACGCTTCTCCTCCTCCCAAACGTTGTCATTTTGCTTCCGTCTTGACGGCATCGACGCTTTCCCGGGGAAAAGAATGGAGATTGAATTGAATTACTCTAAAAATCAAAATTGAGGAAAAAAATTAAAAATTGAGGTGAGTTGAAATGAACGAGGGTCAGATTTTTACCTCGGAGAGGATCTCAGACTTGAGGAAATTGGCCAGGGTCTCATCTTCGTTGTCCGAAGTCGACATGGAGGAGGTCATACAAGGAATTGCAATAACCATCATCATCTAAGGCACCTATAAATATCAAGTGAAGTCGAATGTCTGAAATATATCTCACATTTTTTAGAAGCAAATTACACCCAACATCGTTTTCTAACTAGAGTTTTGGCATGTAAGGTTCACACGGGCATCATCACAAATAAACATAATATCGCTATCGGATGCAATTGTCGTTGTAACTCGTTTCTCTTCTTTCTTTAGATCTCCATTTCTTTCATGTGATTTATGTCTCTTTGGCAACCCGCACTCTTTTAAATAATGTCCCATCCTGTCACAATTATAACACTTCATGATCCTCCTTGGTCTGGATTTTGCCCTCCTTTTGGCTTGCCTATGTTGTCATTACTTAAAAACTTTCTTGGTTAAGTTCTCGTGCTGTTTCCTATAATAAGAGCCACCGATTTAAAAATATAATTCAAGCCTTTTCTCCCTTCTTTCTTTTTCTTTTTGACTTTTTAAACTTTCTTTTTTCTCTTATTAAAGTTAGCTGGGCCCACATAGGCGTACCCGGCCAACAGTTGCAACTTTTCACTATTTTGACTTTTTGAGCTAAACAACAACGTCTTCCAATCTATAACGAAATTTGGGCAATTCATTTATATATATTTATAATTATTTTTATTTCTATATAAAAATTTTATGTATATTTCTTCCTCTTATTTTTCTTATTAAATAAAATAGTAATAGAAAATATTTATTGAAGGTAGGTAATATATAAATTAATGGGCCAAGCAGGAATTTTAGGATAAAGATCTTTTAAATCTCTTTCCCTTTTTTTACAATTCCCTAAGTAGAAATTTCATAATCTTTTTTCCTATACCTGTAGATCTTATGCACCTTATTTGTCTATTTTTATCTTGCCACACATTTTTTTCAGCACTAAAAGCTTTTGACCAATGGGCAAATGGTACAGTTCTAGGGGAAAGAACATTGTCCTGTAACATAACGTGCTTTGTTTAACTATCTGTCTGGTTCGTGGCTTTCACGATCACTTGTTAAGTATCTGGGTGTTTTTCAAGTCCCATGCTTCGTGTGTGCAATCTTTTAGTTATCTGAGTTTTGATGAGTTTTCATGGCTTTCTAGTTTTCCTTTTTGCTTCCAAAGTAATCAGTTCTGTTGTGCACAGGCACACAGAAATGCCAGACATTGAGTTGGGATCTCACACTATTAAATCCCATGGATTCAAGGTGGCAACAACGCATAAGCATGACTGGCTCATTCTTTTGCTGCTTATGGTGATAGAAGCCGTCTTGCTTTCGATAGAACCATTTCACCGTTTTGTTGGAGAAGACATGATGACAGACATGAAATATCCTCTGAAGGCCAATACTGTGCCCTTTTGGGCTGTCCCAGTAAGTGTTCTCCCCAGCTTTCGAAATATTCACTCCATAGGTGCTGCCATACTGCAACATAATCTTTATCCCAATGGCCAAGTTCTCTCGAGAAAGAAGACTAATCCTGACCTTTTGTCTTGGGCAGATTCTCGCCATAGTGCTTCCATTGGTTGTCTTTCTTGTTATCTACTTCACCCGCAAAGACGTTTATGATTTCCATCATGCGATTTTGGGTGCTTCTTCTATCCTTTCCATTGATTTAATATTCTGTTCGTCCTGAAATATTGTTTGAGAGAAATTTTAGCTGATGTGGAGAATATGCAAGTTGCAGGCCTTCTATTTTCGATACTCTTGACAGCGGTGATTACCGATGCTATAAAAGATGCTGTTGGACGACCAAGACCAGACTTCTTCTGGCGGTGTTTCCCTGATGGAAAAGGGGTGAGTTCGATCCTCATAATTCAGTTGGTTTTCGCTTAACATCCCCCTCCCTTCCCCATTCCGTGACATGACAGGACACAGAGATGTCAAATTTCTTCAAATAAACCAATACCCTCTTACAGGCATAAGCAAAAGAATTTTCTAGCATTCTTCAATCCTTAACTTCCAATGGTCATTTGCATGCCAGGTTTTTGATCCTATAACGAAAAATGTCATCTGTCATGGAGATAAGGCCGTGATAAAGGAAGGCTACAAAAGCTTCCCCAGTGGGCATTCCTCTTGTGAGTATATGTGAATGACTGGTTTTTCATCATGCTTGTGTGAAAAGATAAAAAGGGTCAATTCGATTCTCATAACGTGGCTTTGTTCAATCAATAAATGTCAACCTCACTATGGAGTTCTCCTTGAAAGGCCTTTTTAACTGGAACACCTGGATAGGAGAAATAGCCAACATTAAATAATGTCACTCTCCACCACGCCCTCTTCACTAGGACACTAGTTCTCTTAATTGTACTCGATGCCAGACTTCTACACTATTCTCGCCCAAATGGTAAAGACTGTGATACTGGAATTAGAAAAAACAGAGCAATCTTGATATATCTGCAGAGTTTTTTGCTGGAATGCCAGATTGGTCCACAAACTGCAATGAAAATCTCTCAACAATTCTCAAATTAATGGTGAAATTAGACAGTAGCCTGAGAGCAATCAGCTTTTGTAGTTGATTTTCTTGTTTAAATGGGATGACCGTGCAGAAGGCTCATTGATTGTCCACATCCAGGGTCCTTTGCAGGTCTCAGTTACCTTTCATGGTATCTAGCAGGGAAAATTAGAGCATTTGACCGTCGGGGCCACATTGCAAAACTCTGCATCATACTTTTCCCTTTGCTTCTTGCGGCCTTTGTCGCTATTTCTCGTGTTGATGACTATTGGCACCATTGGCAGGATGTATTTACCGGTGCTCTTATAGGTTAGTATTAGAAGTGGCATGAATGATTAAAAAGAAAAGGTCATGCAAATTAGTCTTTGCAGATGAAATACATAACTTTCATCCACAACCTTTCTAATTTTTTTATAGTGCAGGATCAGTCATTGCTGCATTTTGTTACTTGCAGTTCTTCCCTTATCCAAATGATATCAATGGTATGTCTATTCGCTTTGCAGCTAGCTCATACAATAAAGCTCTGACAATAGCAACTTCTTTCTTTTAAGTTATGTTCTTCATGGGTTATATATCCTACTTCAGCTGTATGTTCATATCACTGTTCATTATCAGTATGTCATAAGAAACTTCTCGGGATTTAAAATGATTGGAGGGCACAGCAGAGTCTAGTTCACATGTTTCAGTTCATTATCCAGTAAGCCATTCAGTGATGCCTGTAAAATGGTCACGCAGGTTGGGCGCCTCACACATTTTTGCAGATGATGGAAGAGAGAAATAGGGCTCATTCTTCAGCTCAAGGGGTTAACTCTTTCCATCCGCAACAACCAGAAGTCGAAGCTTCATTTATGGGAAGAACTAATGGCATGGAAAGTACGGAATTAAGCTCGCATAAGCATGATAATTCCCCTGTTTTGGTTACCATGGAAGTTGGGAGAAAATACTGATGTAAGATAAAATTTGTCGAAACAATGTATCTTCACATTTTTGTAAGTGGATGTCCGAGTGAATTCTTTACCCTCTGTCGTAGATATCCTTCTTGAAATTATCTGAGGGTGAGGCTTTTTTTCATACCCTGGGATAACATGGAATGTTGTCGCATTTCACCTTCAACATATGTGCACGTTTATTCTAATTTCTAGATTGTAGATTTGTTAATCCCTTTCGCAGCCTTTTGGCTAAGATCGAGCCTAGATCTTAGACTTGTTGCACATGCAAATTGAGAGTGTTTGGCTTAAGCTTCTCCTTTGATAGTTTATAATTTCAACACCAATTTTATGAAGTAAATATAATAGAAAAAGGGCGACAAATTCATGAAGAGAACCAAAGGATATTGAATCAACAATTACGCAATTGTCTCCGTGACTGCTTGCGGTGATGTACCTGTCAAAAACTTACCTATATGACAAGCCTAATGTCAAGACTTGACTTACACCGAGTGATTGGTCAGACGATGATGCATCGGTTAAGAGATCATCTGTGACAGAGGCTGGTGTTTATACTAGACTTAAACCGAGTGATCAAGCTGCAGCGACAGGGCTTCTACAACTACTTGTAGAGAAAGCCCTATTGCAGGTTTCGGCACGAAATCATTTTCTTGATAGCTGGGCGTGCTTTGGTTAAATATTTGTTGGAGGCAGCAATAAACCACACCTTTGAATCTTCTACATGATGTGTGTTGAGCTTGGCCCTTCCACTTAAGGCATGCCCCTATCTGTCAGTCATCATTATGGTTTCATAACGGTGTCCTCTTGTTCCCTTTATTAAATACTGATTAATGTAGTGCATTCCAAAAACTTTGCTCCTGAAGAGAAATTGTCAAAGTACATTGTCAACATAGCCAATCAATGTAGAAAATATTTGGTGGTTCTTGTCAATTTCTGCAAGTGTCGGTGTTTAAGTCCTCATTATTCTACATTGAGGCCTCTTTCCCTGAAGCTTCAGTTCACTTTGAATTAGCTTTATAATGCCCTGACTAGTTACCACTTAGCATTCATATTACTACTTCTCTCTCTCTCTCTCTCTTTGCATGATGGTGGCATTTAGCAGTGCTCTTAGTGGGAATGAAATGAAGAAGAGAAGGAAGTACCAGAGGCTGGAAAAAGAGAAGATTTCTCTGCCGGATGGGAAAAGTTCCAAGGTTTCAAAGATCAAGAGGATTCTGAAATGGCAACAGAAGATCGCGATGTCGAACAAGCTGTTAAAGAGGATCCGGGATGCTTATGTCAGAAAGATGGTGCGATTTGCTGGGTGTTGTCCCAATGAACAGCGATGGCAATCCGTTCCGGAAATATTCCGAAGGCTCCCCATTCAAACTGGGCCAGAAACCTATGGAGATCCCCATCTGGAAGTGTTCATATGCATGCCATCAATAAGACAAAATCAAGAACCAATACATATGATACTGCTATGTGGTGCCTGCTGTAGAGTTTCTCATGTACCTTTTGGTTGATAATTCATATATGCAAACCAATAGGAGTCCTCTGGTGCGTCTTGCAGGCTTGCTTC
The DNA here is from genome assembly GCA_031216235.1 of Syzygium jambos. NCBI lineage: Eukaryota > Viridiplantae > Streptophyta > Magnoliopsida > Myrtales > Myrtaceae > Syzygium > Syzygium jambos. The sequence continues at coordinate 6,144,328 of CM062221.1, forward strand.
TGAATTGTAGCTGAGCCAGTTATGTTCAATTGGGTAATTTTTGTTGTGATATCAAGTTATAAAAAGTGGATTCTTACTTAGCCTTCCTTTTTCTTGCATTCTGCAATTTCATATTGCCTTAATTATTTGCATACCTTATTTCATATGTACAAACATGTATTTCCCCCTTTTTGATTTTCAATTCCGTCGTTCAATTAAGTGTACTGTAAAATCCTTCGATGAAATGAATTGATATTTTTAGAGTAAAAATATATTGCTGAATGGAAATTATATTATAATTGTAATTGTAAGAATTTTATCTTATCTATGTATTATTTTAGTTTTTCCATTTTAAAATTCTACTTTAATTTGAAATAACTGGATTCGTTGCAATTTAATTTCAATTTATTTTTGGTCAAAGCCATTTACGAATTCAAACTTACACTTCAAATGGTAATTCTATTAATCAAGTATATTATTTTGAAATTTTATGTTTTGATTTAAGGGATAAGTGCACTGGAAGTTTTAAAAACTTGTAACAAAAGTGCAATTGAATCCTAAAACTTACAAAAAGTGCAATTAAGTCTTAAAACTTATTAAATTGATGCAATCAAGTTATTCCATTAACTCTGATCAATTTGGCTAATGAAAAATGCTGACGTGGCTAAAATGACGTCGTTTTGATCAAAATTTGATTTATAATAAGTATTTTACTAAAATTAAATGAAAAAATAAGCTAAATTAAAAAGAAAAGGGAAGAAGAAAGGAAATCGACGAGGCCCTCGCTGCCGCTCCACCATTGCCATCCTCGCAGGCTAATGGCTGGGGCTTGGCGACCTTGGCGCTAATGGCTAGGGCTTGGCGACCTTCGCCAACCGCTAGCAAATTATGCCCAACCATAGCCGGTTCTTTCTGGCGATGGTGGGGTGGCGGCAACAAGGGCTAGCGGCCCTTGCCGATTTTCCTCTTCCCTTTTCTGAATTTAAAATTTATCTTATTTTTTCATTTAATTTAAATGAAATACTTGTTAAAAATTAGATTTTAGCCAAAACGACGTCGTTTTAGCCTTAAATTTCATGTTTTAGCCACGTCAACGCCAAGTAGGAGAGAGAAAATATAAAAAAAAACCACGTCAGTATTTTTCATTACCTAAGTTAAACGGAATTAATGGAATGACTTAATTTTATCAATTTGAGAAGTTTTAAAATTTGATTACCTTTTTATAAGTTTTATTACTCAATTGTACTTTTATAAAGAGTTTTAGGACTTTCAGTGCATTTGATTTAATTTTGAGGTAACTAAAGTTAGTAATATTTATAGTTTTTGGAAATATATATAGTTTAATTTAATTTTGAATTAAATATATTTATTTAAGTAACTTCAATAATCATATTCACTATAGGAGATATCACTCTAAAATGTATTGCAAAATATTTTTATTTAAAATTTAGATTTAAAAAAATGGTTGAATTTGGGGAGTAGAAATCAATAAATCAAAACTTAGTTGTTGGAAGGGTGCATTCTTCATTGGATTACATTGTTCCATCATTCTTGCTTTCTTTCCACAGGAGTCAAGTTTCGCTGTGGACAAGATTTTGATCATCATGTCGGATCTATTGTCGTTGGTGTGGACTTTTTCAAGTAATATGATAGCTTAGTTCCATCGGAATAAGTATTGTGCAAAATATAAAGACTATATTAATAATTAACGGAGAAAATAAAAGTAAATAAGATGAGGGGAGTGGTGACAAGGCAATAGACATGATGTGATCATGATTCATGAGGGTTCTAATTGAGGAAATAATTTCGAAAGAAAAGGAATTAATTTTTTCTAGCAAAAAGGGAAAAAATAATTCTTTTATGCCACAAAGGCCACAATTATCATTATTCTAGAAAGAAGGTTTTTGGGCCACCAGAATAAAGAGATAATTTAAAGAGCATTTTATCAATTTTTTTGTAATTTTTTTTTCGATTGTGCAAGAGGTCTCTGAGTCCCGACCTTCTTTCTCCGGTGTAGCGGTAGACGAGCCGCGCTTTTTTCAAAAAGAAATGACATGGCATGGCTTTTCTTGTTCGATTCGGTTTGGGCTAAGCCCGTAACAACCTTTAAAAACGAACAAAAAAAATTTGCATAATAACCTATTGAACGGTAACACCACTCTAACGTGTATTGCACAATATTTTTATCCATATTTTAAATAAAAAATGATTGGGTTTGGAGAACAGGAATCAATAAATCAAAATAGTTGTCAGATTGGCGCTTTCTTTTTTGGATTTGATTGTTTATGAGAACTTAGTTCCATAAGAATAATTTAATGAGAGAGATTGAAGTAACCAGGATGAGGAGAGCATTTTCCAATTAGGGAAATGATTTTCGGGGAAAAAGAATTAATTTTCTAGTAAGAATAATTTTTTGGGTCACACGTGCCACAATTATCATTTTTCTAAGAAAGAGATTTTTGGGCCACTAGAATAACGAGGAATTCTAAAGAGCATTTCATCGGCTTTTTTGCGTTTATCTCATTTTTCTTTTTTGATTGTGCAATAGGTTTTCGACCCCCTAACCTTTTTCGGCATAGCAATGCAAATGGGCCGGGCTTTTTATAGAAAAAAATGGTACGGCATGATTTTTTCGAGCCAATTCAGTTTGGGCTAAGCCTAAAAAAACCTTTAAAGAAAAACATTTACATAATAACCAAATACTGAATGGTTCGATCGAAAAAGAAAATACTGAATGGTAACACCACCAACTTAAGAGTCCTTAATCAATTGACTATTTCCTTCCTTTGTCATATTAATCTTAAAAATACTAAGGATATTCATTGTAGTTTTAGAATAAATGCTTCACAATTTCGTATTTAAAGCTACTTTTCATGCTAGAGCATTTTGATTCCATTAAGGATAAGTTACATTTCTTTATTTTTTTTTGGTTAATAGAGACTTATTGTGACATCCCCGAATTTGGACCTCGGTGGCCAGAGGTAATGAGGGATAAATGGGGCAAGTAATCCGAGCCGAAGGTCGGTAATGGAACGGATAATATGGTCGAAACAAGTGTACTGAGAGTTAGTTATGGTTTAATCGAAAGATTGTCCATAAATTGGATTAGAGATAGACAGTGGAATGACTCCCTGAGCATGCAAGACGATTACAGTAATATGACTGTGAAGTGACCATTTGACCTTAAGGGCCGTTAGTGGAACAGTCCAGAATAGCTATGGATCAGTCCGATGTCGGCAAGTATCGGTCGCGTGTAATTCCGCACGACCATGCATCGGTCGCGAATGATTATAAGTTAATTCCGGGATACTGGATTCTATGAGGCTACATGACAACCGAGGGTCGATCATGGATTATTGATACTCGAACGTCGATCAACCACGGATCGTCGCGTTGCGTCGGGTAAGCCATGGACGAGCCATGTGCCAAGCCATGAGCCCAATGGCTTGGCCGCGAACTAGGCTATGTGCTAGTTGTGCCAGCCAGACCTTGTGTCCGGACATGACCGGCCATTGTGCCTGTCAACTAGGCTACGGACCTACTACGTGCCCAGCCGTGTGCCGGTCACTGTGCCCGACCCTTGTGCCAGGCAATGTGCCCGTCAGATTCGGTTCCGATCTAGTTCTGTGCCCAATAAACTTGGTCGTGAGCCATGTATTGTGCCCATGCATAAACCAATGCATGTGTTGAACCCATGAATCAGCCCCTTGCCTGTGTGGATCGGCGTCGTGCTTGGTGCGTCGAGCCTAGCACCACGTCCGGCCATGTGCCCGGTACCGTGCCCATGCAGCTCGGCAGCGTTCCCGGCCCTGTGCCGGGCCAAGCTCGACTACACAGACCACGCGCCTAGGCAACCCCACCGGCCCAAACTTGCAAAGTTAGCCTTGGACTTTTGCATGGTTATCCTTGGGCATATTTGGAGGGTTTCTTACACCAAATCTCAGATCGAACGGGTTTAATAAGCGTGCCTTGTTGCGAAAACCCTCAGAAAATACATTGAGTAATTATAATGCGGGGTTATAAGTTAGATATCGATTAGTCAGTATCATGTAAGCTGAATGGTCCGAGCTATTTGTGAGCAAAACCAGCACTTATAGAAGACGAGAAGAAGGCCTTATGCTTCAGAAATAGAGGGAATTAAGAGATAAAAGTTGACCAAGTCAAATTTTCATTAAAAGCCACCATTATTGGATTTAGCTTAGGTGTTCCTCCTTCATTATTGGGACCAGCTGAGTTGTCCATCCCTATAATGGAGGCATGGTGACTGATGGTCACCAATAATTAGCATGGGACAAGGGAGAGAATCGGCCAAGAAAGGGAGGAGCCGAGAGAGAGAGAGAGAGAGAGAGAGAGAGAGAGAGAGAGAGAGAGAGGATAAGGCCACATTAAAACCCTTTAATGGTCATCATGCTCTTTTGGCCATTGTGCATAAATGCCATTAATGCTCACTTGACTTTAGGGGCATACAATTATGGCTTTACTTCATCTTCAAGTATTGTACTATTATAAATAGGAAGCCCCCATGTGAAGGGAGCCCCTTCACGCCTACACACACGCCCACATACACACACCCACCGATAATCCTCTTCCTCCTTATTATTCGGCCATTAGGAAACTCGCGTCCGAGACCCCGCCTTTCACGTGCTTAAGCCACATGTCACTTGCTTTCTTTATTTATCGTGTTCTAGTGCGTTGTGTAAGTGGATTCCCAAATATCGGGAAAGGAAGTTGAGATGCGTCGTGACGTGGTTGCTTGGACTGTCTCTCGGTCACTTGATTGTTTCTTTATATTCGTGTTTGATGCTCACTGTTTGTTTATGTTTTGTGTTTCATGTTCACATCTCGATATAGAAAACGGAGCTTGGCTATGATGTTTACGTAAGGTAGCCATGCTCGATGTTCTTTTGTTAGTTCTTAGCATGACCTTTGTTATTGATTTGCCATCGATACCGATGCAGTAAGTGCTTACTCATGTTAACGGCGATCAATTCATCCTCGCTTGAGATTAGTGAATTCACTTATTGAGTTCCCCGACTCTTTCCCCATTATTTTCTCTTTTTAGGACCGTAGGATGGTGTCTCCCCCAACTCGGTTTAGCAACCCCATAGAGATGCGAGCAGAGTTGCTCACCATGATTGATGCCCATGACAGTCGCGCCTATCGTCGGATTACAACATACGTGATGGTGGATAAGGGCCGCGAGGAATTGGTCCTCCATACATACGTGGCATGGTATGGCCCGGCTAACAGAGATTGGGTTGGACCCCTGCGCGGGTTTAACGGCCCTTTCGACGGTATCAGGAGGGCGGCTCCGGGGCAAGCTGCAGGTGCGGTGTGAGACGGCAAGACAAACGGGTCATGGGGAGGAGTAGCATGAGCAGACGGAAGCGCGAGGAGACGGAGTAGTGGAGTTGGATTACCCCAAGCCGAAATTTTGTTGTTCACAATCGGCCTTGTTCGGAAATGCCTTTGGAATAGGCATGTAAAATATGAGTGTAGCTTGCAAGGGCCTATGAAATAACCTTGTTAAAAAAAGCATGAATAATGTAAATATAACGTGTGATATTTACTTATGATGTTTTGTGAGGTCTCGTTTAATATTGCTTCTGCTTGCGTATTCAAAATGAATGGGACGTACTAATTTATTTTTGCGAGTCACGGGCTCGAACAGGTCGTGATCGATTAACAAGCATCGATGGTGATTCCAAGTCGGGGCGTGACAGTAGTGTCGTCTTTGGTATTAGAGCAGGTTATACCTCCGGTAGGTGCAGTTCGAGACAACTTGCAATTGGACAATCCGACGAAGGCGGGGAGTGGCGCCAAGGCCATACGACCTGAACATTGAGCTGGCTTCTAAATAGAAGTGGCGCTGGGGTCATAAATGCCTAATCATTGTGCGGCTTCTAAAATGAAGTGGCGCCAAGGTAATAATACCTGATCATTGTGTGGCTTCTGACAAGGTGGCGTTGAGGCAAAAGGCCTGATCATTAAGCGACCATTGGGCAGAAGTGACGCCGGGGTATAACCACCTGAACATTGAGCGGCTTCTAAATAGAAGTGGCGCTAGGGTTAGAAATGCCTGATCATTGTGCGGCTTCTAAAATGAAGTGGCGCCAGGGTAATAATACCTGATCATTATGTGGCTTCTGACAGAGGTGGTGCCGGGGTAGAAGGCTTGATCATTAAGCGGTCTCTAAGCAGAAGTGGTGCCAGGATATAACCACATGAACATTGAGCGGCTTCTAAATAAAAGTGGCGTCGGGGTGAATGGCTTGAATGTTGAGTAGCTCCTGGCAGGCTTCTAGGATGGTTAAAGAACGAGAAGAACAAAACAATTCGGAAAACCAAGCAAAAATAAAGACCTGGAGTGATAAGGTCCGCTGAAGTTGGGGTAGTTAGCTAGGAAACACCCGGCGCATGTGATTGTTTGACTGATTATTGATGGAATAGGTTTTGGTTGATAATAGTTTGATCACTGACTTGTTCTTGTGTTGTAGAAAGCCCTAGTAGAATACCAACGACAATATGAGTATTTAGGACCTAGCCACGACATCGAAAGGGAAGTCAAAGCAAAAACCCTAAATAGACGGAATTCTGCAGGCTCTTGTTATCATTGAAGATCTGTTGGGACAACAAGTTCAGAAACGGCTACCAAATGTTGAGAATACAGCGACAAATGGAAATGAGAATGGTGGCCGTATGATGCACGGGTTAGTCGAGCAATTCCTGAAATTGCTGCCCCCAAAATTTGTTGGAACAGTATATCCCGAAGAAGCAGAATACTGGATAGACGAACTGCAAAAGATATTTGAACTACTAAAATGTTCCGAAGAAGATAAGGTGACCTTGGCAACATACCAGTTACAGGGTAACGCCAATCATTGGTGGAAGGCGACAAACAAAATTGTGTTTCCAAAAAATACTCCTATAACTTGGAATGCCTTCGTCGAGGCCTTTAACGGAGAGTATTTTTTCGAGTGTGCTCAAGATAGAAAGGTGAAAGAATTTCTGCAACCCCGATAGGACAATATGACGATGGATCAATACGAGGCGAAATTTGCCCAACTATCGAGGTACGTCCCTAAACTTATTGAAGGCCCGGTGGATAAGGCAAAACGATTCCATGATGGTTTAAAACTTGATATTCGGAGTCAGCTGGTACCTTTAAACTTGAAGGACTATAATGAGTTATATGAACGAGCCCAACTGATCGAGGAGGATTTGCTGGAGAGGGCGATTTTGGCAAAATCCCACTATTTTGCTCCCTGGGCAAATCAATGATTGGACAAAAGACCTTTGGCAAAAGAAAAGCGTCCTTTCATTCCTAATAAGAAACAAAATTTCCCAAAAATAACTACTAATGCCTATTCTGTTTGTGGAAGACGACATGATGATGGTCCGTGTCCAATTCGCACGGGAGCATGCTTCGAGTGTGGCCAACAGGGTCTCATGGTAAGAGACTATCTACAAAGGCGACAGGGAATGCCTTCACAATAAAAGGCAAGCGACGATATCAAATGGAGTTTAGTCTCGTGATAACAATGGTGATCATTCCCCAGCACAAGGACGAATATATGCACTTACTCAAGAATTTGCTGAGAGCTCCGAAGCAGTGATTACAAGTACGCTTTTTTTCAACAACCTTACTGCATATGTGTTATTTGATACCGGAGCTACACATTCGTTTATATCTAAGCAATTTGTATGCTTGGAAAAATTTGAGATAACCTTTAGAAAATGCACTTAATGTTTTTACTTCCATGAAAGATGAAGTGCAGACTACTCTAGGATGCCAAGGGTGTAAGATTATTATAGGTGGGATGGAGGATATTATAAATCTAGCGGTACTGGCCATGTATGATTTTGATGTTCATAGGCATGGACTGGCTTAGTAAACAACGGGCTAATATAGACTGCTATAGCAAGGTAATCCAGTTTAATCCACCTGATCGTCCCTGCTATACATTTGTGGGAAATAGAGGAGGACCTTCTACTCCTCTGATTTCTGCGTTAGAAGCAACCCAACTTTTGAAAAAGGGGTGTCAAGGGTACTTAGCAACAATAGAAAATAAGTCAAAGGAAGAAGAGCCAAAGTTGGAAGATATATTGGTGGTACGAGAATTTTCGGATGTTTTTTTGAAGAAATTACTCGGACTACCTCCGGAACGAGAAGTAGAATTTGCTATTGAAGTAGCCCCCAGAACGGAGCCTATTTCCAAAGCTCCTTACAGAATAGCTTTGACCGAGTTGAAGGAACTAAAAGTACAGCTGCAAGAGTTACTTGATAAGGGATTTATCTGTCCAAGTGCATCTTCCTGGGGTGCACCAATATTGTTCGTGAAAAAGAAAGATAGATCACTACGACTCTGTATCGACCATCGGCAATTAAATAGGGTTACTATAAAAAATAAGTACCCACTATCGAGAATCGACAATTTATTTGATCAACTTCAAGGAGCATCTGTGTTTTCCAAAATCGACTTGAGGTCAGGATATCATCAACTAAGGATCAAGAAAGAAGATATTCCGAAGACGACGTTCAAAATCCGATATGGCCATTATAAATTCACCGTTATGCCATTCGGTTTGACAAATGCACCAGCTGTTTTTTTGGATATAATGAATCGAGTATTCAAGCCATACTTGGATCGTTTCATCATAGTCTTTATTGACGACATCCTAGTATACTCGAAGAATTCGGCTGAACATAAATAACATTTGAGATTAGTGCTTCATACGCTCAGGGAACACACACTTAATGCAAAATTCAGCAAGTGCGAGTTCTGGCTATCTTGCGTAGTGTTTCTAGGCCATGTGATTTCGGGAGAAGGCATATCAATGGATCCATCTAAAACAGAAGCAATAATTAACTGGCCGAGATCAACGACCGTAACAAAAGTTCAAAGTTTCTTAGGCTTGGCGGGATACTACAAAAGGGTTGTGGAACGCTTATCTAGCATCGCTATTCTTCTAACGCAATTGCTAAAGCAAGAAATGAAATTCGAATCGACCGACAAATGTGAGCGGAGTTTCCAATAATTGAAACAAAGGCTGACTACTACACCTGTCCTAACTATACCTAAAGAACCAGGAGGATTTGAAATATACAATGACGCCTCTCATAAAGGGCTGGGCTATGTATTGATGCAGTATGGTAAGATGGTGGCTTATGCCTCGAGACAATTAAGACCATACAAATTGAATTATCCAACGCTTGATTTGGAGCTGGCTGCGATCGTGCTTACCTTGAAAATTTGGCGGCGCTACTTATATAGGGAGCAATTTGTCATCTATATGGATCATTGGAGTTTGAAATATCTATTCTCTCAGAAAGAACTGAATATGAGGTAAAGACACTGGATGGAACTGCTTGAGGACTATGACTGCGAAATATTGTACCATCCTGGCAAAGCAAATAAGGTTGCCGACGCTCTCAGTCGAAAATCGGCTATTACTCAATTAATGGTCAAGGAACGGGCCTTGCTTGAAAAAACTCAGGACTTGGATTTCAAACTTGAAGTTGGATGATCGCAAAGTTTATTAGCTGCTCTCAGAATTGAACCAGAAATCATATTAAAAGTTAAGGCACTGCAACAAACAGACCCGGAGAGTTAGAAAATTCAGAAGTAGTTATTAGAAAAGAAGAAAATCAACTTCCATATAACCGAAGATGGATTATTAAAGTTCAATGGACATCTATGTACGCCCAACGATGAAAAACTTAAGGAAGAAATCCTGACGGAAGCCCACAAGAGTTATTACAGTATTCACCTGGGCAACACCAAAATGTACTAGAATTTGCGACAACATTTCTGGTGGCATGGCATGAAGACGGACATAGCCAAACACGTTGTTAAATGCTTAACGTGTTAGCAAATTAAGGCTCAACATTGCAAACTTGGAGGAATATTGCAACAGTTGGAAATTCCTGACTGGAAGTGAGAACATATCACAGTGGACTTCGTAATAGGATTGCCAAGAAGTCAGAGAGGAAATGATTCAATATGGGTGATTATTGATAGACTGACAAAATCAGCTCATTTTCTTTCGATAAGAAAGAACTTTTTGGTGGAAGATTATGTCGAGCTATATGTTTGCCAAATTGTGCAACTACACAGAGTCGCAGTAACGATTACATCTGATCGAGGTCCTAAGTTTGCAACTACTTTCTGGTGGAGCCTTCAAACGGCTATAAGAACCAAGTTGCGATACAGCACAGCCTATCATCCACAAACGGATGGTCAAATAGAAAGGATTATCCAAACTCTCGAAGACATGCTGAGAGTGTCGCGACCTAAAATTTCCTCTCAGGCTAATGGATTGTTAAGACTAAGCCTAACTCGGGCCCTCCCAAGCCCTACCAATTCGCAACTTAAGATTTAAGTTTTTAACGTGCAAAAGTTTTCATGCTTGGAGTCGCCACTAATCTATTTGTGGTAGGTCGATTAGAAACCTAAATAAAACATAGGGAGATATGTTTTATTCCTACGAACCAGAGATTCTAAGTTCGGGGACTTGATTACACTAGATCTAGTCTAGCGCCCTTTCGGTACCTTTTCTTTTCAAAAAAATGTTTATGCATGCAGTCGGGATCCATTTTATTACCCAATCTCTAACATGTGAAATATTCATGCGGGTGCGCAAACCACCAATTTAACACCCAATAATCAAAACATTAAATAAATTGCAAAATTGGGAGAATTACTTACCTCGAAGCAACGTAAGCATCTGCATAGTTAGCTAGAAAATCATATCAATAATCCTAATACGATTTCTAATTAACAAGCAGTTCACTCAATATTTTTTTATTTTCACTTATTTAAATGAAAGCTAAGCTATATGTAATGACGTGTAAAAATTAACATGCGATTAATGCAGCCTAACATGCAAACTATATGTCATGCGACGACGTGACCTAATTCTAATAACGGACAAAATGATTTGTTTTTGGTATTTTCCAATGAAATTCGGAATTAAAAAAAATGCCTAAATTAACATGCAATCTATTCTAGAAAAAATGATTGATCTATCCTAAAGTAATTCTTTTTTGGGATTTTTATTAAAATTCGAAATTATTAAATATCCTAAATAATCCACTAAGATTAAAACAATCTCTAATTTAAACTAGGAAATATGTTACCCTAAATCCTAATTTAAATCAAATAATTATCTTATTCTTTTGGATATATTTAAGATTCCCTAAGCATGCAAAATTTTTAATTTAAATCTAACTAACAAATTTTTGGATTTTATTTATTTAAAAGGAAAGCAATCAAATAAAGATAACAATCACATTCAAACGATCCACGCAATCCGCAAGATTTTTTAAACTCAGATAAGGCAAAGAAATCAAACTAACAGTCATATCTATAGGGTTATAGATATCGACGAAAAGTTGATTGTTTGAATTTGGAAAGCGAATAAAATCTATTATCGTATCCAAGTGATTATGGACAAGATAACGATTTTCCGTATCGCCGCGTATCGTACCTTAGGGATAAGGTCGGATAGTCGTCCAGATACGTTGCTAAATTAGAAAAATTTCCCAATTTTGGGTATTTTTTGAATATTGCGGATATCACAAAATTACCTTAAGATATTTAGCTATCCACCAAAATATTCACGAAATATTCAAACATCCGAAAACTAGGAAATTAAATATTTGAAAGAAATATTCGGATAATCTTACCTAATTGGCGAATAATTCCAAATTTGAACTCGGATCGAACTCGGGCTTGCGGATCGGGACGGTGATCAAGGTGGGAGTTCTCGCGGTAGTGTTCTGGTCAACCGGGGGTGCAGTGGAGGGTGCAAATTCTTGACACGATTGTGAATTGTTTAAAACTTGCTGGACACACGCTGGTGATGGCTGAGTTGCATGGAATAGGTGTCTTGAAGATGTAAGAGTTGGATCACCATCCGTCAAGGTTGATGGAAAGAGACAGTTGTGGCCTCGTACTCCAGAAAAACACCAAAAACCTGCAGAAAATTGTTGTAATTGCTGACAGGAGCGTTATCAAATCTGGACAGCAGCGTCGGAAGCGACGAAAGGCAGCCAGACACGTCGGAGAACTCGTCGGGATTGCAAGAAGGTGCAGCAACGGCAGCGAAACCGGGCTGGACGTGAAGGAGGTTCTCCGGAAATCTGCTCGTGATGGACAGCAATTGCTAGAGCAGAAATTTGATGGGATGCTGATGAGGAGCCGGGCACGTCGGGCAAGGGCAAGACAGGGACCGGTAGTGGCTGCTTGGAAAAAGACCAGCGGCAGCACAAGTTTGTGGTCAAACTCTTCGTTGAAGCCAAGGAAGCCAAACACCCAAAGAAGAAAACCCTTTTTTCTCTTTTAGCGCCTCTGTTGTCTTCGTGTGTGTGTGTGTCAGAAGGTCCCCTCCTCTTTGACTTTTCTTTCTTCTCAAGTGTCTCACCGCCCCCCTTCCACTATTTCTTCTCCTTTTTGTTCTTGTCCAGAACGTGGAGAGCTCCTCTTGAACGAAACCCCCCCTTTTGGATGTAAAGCCTCCGACTTCTCCGAATTTCTGAACCGAAAATCTTCCTCCCAACTCTAAAGACATAAGCCTATATTTATAGTGTAAACGTAGGTCAATTAGCCGGGCTTTCTAGTCCTACTGGGCTTAGGTTTATGCTTTAATTTAATTCTAAGTGGGCTGAATTAATTTGGGCTTTTCTTTAATTAAGCATAATGGGCTAATTTAAGCTCAAATTAAGACAACCAAGTCCCTTTTGCGTGTGATTTTCGGCCCATGCTTTCCGAGTGAGTCGAGTCTCGTTCGATGCCTGAGCTCGATTTACATGATGAATTTTAAGCTCGCTTACCACCGCCGATCCGATGCGGAATGCAATTAATCTATATAAACCTAAACTATATGCTATGCAATTTTAATATTTTTGTTCAGGGGTTAAAAATTTAATCCCTAATTTTCTATGCAATTAACACTAAATGATGCGCCAAAATTTAGGTGTCAACAGAGAGCATGTGTCATTGATTTCAAAGGGAGTTGGGATGAACATTTACATCTCATAGAATTCGCATATAACAACAATTACAAGCAAAGCATTAAAATGGCACCATTCAATGCACTATACAATTAAGCTTGCAAAACTCTAGTCCGTTGGGACGAGATCGGGGAAAAGAATGTCACGGGCCCAGAGCTAATCCAACTTACAGTAAAAGTGGTGCAAGTGATTAAGGATAAACTTAGAACAGCTCAAAGCCGATAGAAGAGTTATGTTGACAAACGTAAGAAGCCTCTAGGATTTCAAGTAGGCGACCACGTGTTTCTTAAAGTGTTACCCATGAAGGGTATGTCGCGTTTTGGGAAGAAAGGTAAACTCAGTCCCAGGTACGTAGGACCTATCAAAATTCTAGAAAGAATAGGGAATTTGGCTTATCGATTGACATTGCCACCAAAGCTTGCTCAGGTGCATGATGTGTTTTATGTATCTATGTTGAGAAAGTATGAGGCCGATCCAGCATACGTGCGGAGTTTCGATGAGGTCGAATTGGACAGCAGAGTGTCTTATGTTGAGGAACCGGTGCGGATTGTGAATCGTAAAGAACAAGTGTTGAGAAATAAGATCGTTCCCGTAGTAAAGGTCCTACGGTGTCATCATGGCATAGAAGAAACCGCATGGGAAGGTGAGAAAATTATGAAGCGTCCGTACCTGCATTTACTTGAGGAACCAGGTACGCGTTTAAATTTCGAGGACGAAATTTTATTAGAGGGGGAGAATTGTGACATCCCCGAATTTGGACCTCGTTGGCCAAAGGTAACGAGGGATAAATGGGGCTAGTAGTCTAAGCCGATGATCGGTAATGGAATGGACAATATGGTCTAAACGAGTGTACTAAGGATTGGTCATAATTCGATCGAAAGATTGTCCATGAATTGACTTAGGAATTGACAATAAAATGACTTCCTGAGCACGCAAGACGATTAGAGTAATACGACTATGAAGTGACCCTTAGTGAAACGGTCCGGAATAGCTATGGATCAGTCCGATGTCAGCATGTGTCGACCGCGGATGATTCTGCACAGTAATGCATCGGTTGCGGAGGATCATGAGTTAATTTCGGGATACTGGATTCCACGAGGCTACATGACAACTGAGGGTCGACCATGGATCGTTGATACTCGAACGTGGATCGATCGCAAATCGATCACGGATTGTCGCGTCAAGTCATGTAGGCCATAGATGAGCCATGCGCCAAGCCACGGGCTTAATGCCTTAGCTGTGGACTAGGCTATGTGCTAGTCGTGCTGGCCAGGTCTTGTGCCCGGGCATGATCGATCATTATATCCGTCAGTTAGGTCACGGACCGGCTACGTGCCCGACCGTGTGCCGGTCATTGTGCCTGACCTTTGTGCCAGGCAATGTGCCCGTCAGATCCAATTTCGATCTAGTTCCGTGCCTAATGAACTTGGCTATGAGCCATGCAGTGTGCTCATGCATGAGCCAATGCATGTGTTGAACCCATGAATTGGCCCATTGCTCGTGTTGATCGACGTCGTGCTCGGCACGCCGCTCGTGCAGCCCAGCACTGTGCTCGTGCACTCGGCCATGTGCCCAGCCATGTGCCCGGAACCGTGCCCATGCAGCTCGGTAGCGTGCCCGGCCCTATGCCCGGCCATGCCCAATTGCACAGGCCACGCGCCTAGGCAACCTAGTCGGCCCAAACTTGCAAAATTAGCCTTGGACTTTTGCATGGTTATCCTTAAGCATATTTGGAGGGTTTCTCACACCAAACCTTAGATCGAATGGGTTTAATAAGTGTGTCTTGTTGCGAAAACCCTCATAAAATATATGGAGTAATTATGATGCGGGGTTATAAGTTAGACATCGATTAGTCGGTATTGTGTAAACCGATTGGTCTAAGCTATTTGTGAACAAAACCAACACTTATGGAGGACGAGAAGAAGACCTTATGCTTCAGAAATAGAGGGAACTAAGAGACAAAAGTTGACCAAATCAAATTTTAATTAAAAGCCACCATTATTAGACTTAGCTTAGGTGTCCCCTCTTCATTATTGGGACTAGCTGAGTTGTCCATCCCCATAATTGAGGCATGGTGACTCATGGTCATCAATAATTAACATGGGACAGGGGAGAGAATCGGCCAAGGAAGGGAGGAGCCGAGAGAGAGAGAGAGAGAGAGAGAGAGAGAGAGAGAGAGAGAGAGAGAGAGAGAGAGAGAGAGAGAGAGAGAGGATAAGATCACATTAAAACCCCTTAATGGCTCATCATGCTCTTTTGGCCATTGTGTATAAATGCCATTAATGCTCACTTGACTTTAGGGGCATACAATTATGGCTTTGCTTCCTCTTCAAGTATTGGACCATTATAAATAGGAAGCCCCTATGTGAAGGGAGCCCCCTCATGCCCTCATGCCTACACACACACCCACCGATCGTCCTCTTCCTCCTTGTTGTTCAACCATTAGAAAACTCGCGTGTGAGACCCCTGCCTTTTACGTGCTCAAGTCACATGTCACTTGCTTTCTTTATTCTCATTTGTTATAGTGCGTTGTGTAAGTGGATTCTCTAATATTAGGAAAGAAAGTTGAGATGCGTTGTGACGTGATTACTTGCGCTGTCTCTCGGTCACTTGGTTGTTTCCTTATATTTGTGTTTGATGTTCACGGTTTGCTTATGTTTTGTGTTTCATGTTCATATCTCGATATAGAAAACGGAGCTTGGCTATGATGTTCACGTAAGGTAGCCATGCTTGATGTTCTTTTGTTAGTTCTTACCATGATCTTTGCTATTGATTTGCCATCGATACCAATGCGGTAAGTGCCAACTCATGTTAACGACGATCGATTCATCCTCGTTTGACATTAGTGAATTCACTTGAGTTCCTCGACTCATTCCCCGTTGTTTTCTCTTTTCAGGATCGTAGGATGGCGTCTCGCCCAACCCGGTTTGGCAACCCCATAGAGATGCGAGCGGAGTTGCTCATCGTGGAAGCCACGTCTATCGTCGGATTACAACGTACGTGATGGTGGATAAGGGCCGCGAGGAATTGGTCCCCCATATGTATGTGGCATGGTACGACCTAGTTAATGGAGATTGGGTTGGACCTCTGCGCTGGTTCAACGGCCCTTTCAATGATATGGGTGGGCCGGATCTAGGGAAAGCCACGGGTGGGGTGTGAGATGGTCAGATGGATGGGTCGTGGAGAGGAGTAGCACGAGTAGATGGAAGTGCGAGGAGACAGAGTAGTGTAGTAGGATTACCCCATGTCGAAATTTTGTTGTTCACAATTGGCCTTGTTCAGAAATGCCTTTGGAATAGGCATGTAAAATATGAGCGTAGCTTGCAAGGGCTTGTAAAATAGCCTTGTTAAAATAAGCACGAATCATGTAAATATAACGTGCGATGTTTGCTTATGATGTTTTGTGAGGTCTCATTTAATATTGCTTCCGCTTGTGTATTCAAAATAAACGGGACGCACTAATTTATTTTCGCGAGTCACGGGCTTGAATGGATCATGATCGATCAACAAGCATCAATCGTGATTCTGAGTCGGGGTGTGACACTTATCTTAATTATTATTTTCTTATTCCTTTATCTCATCCATAATAAACTAGCATGTATACTTGCGCATTCCTTGAAAATATCTTGAACTTAAAAGTACTCTTAACTTGTTTAACATTTTTTCCTAATTTCGTGAAATTCTTTTTACAAACAAGTCAAAACGCGTGACAAACAAGCCAATTATAATATTGTCACATGTATAATTTTTTTTAATTCAAGTTTCTCTAAGTAAATTTTATATTTTTCACGACTTGTCAGAAAGAGTCACAATTCATTTCGTTTCATTTAGCAGCTCATTATTTTAATAACTTGTTATGTGTCGCAAGTTATTGTAGGAGAATAAGTTTACTTACATGAAGTTCATTTTTTCCATATTTTATTACTTCATCAGTTCACTAATTCAATGGAAAAATTTTAAAAAAATAGTCTTAAACTTATTGCAATTGTATCAATTCAATCCGAAATTTGCTTTTTTGGCCAATTAAGTCCTAAACCTTTTATATTTGTGTCAATTGAGTTCATTCAATCAATTTTGGCCGACTGGTACTGACATGGATGCCGCCCATCCTACGTGGCATGGTTGGAACTGACATGAAATTTTTTTAATAGTATTTTAATAAAGTTTCGAATTATATATTTATTTATTCTTTTCTTTTTCCTTTTTTTTCTTTTCTTTCTCTTTCTTTTTTTTTTCCTCCCTTCATCTTCAACCTCTAGCCAATCGTCGGAACCTCTGATCCGCTAGAGGCGAGGGTCGGCGAGGCCAGTCCTCATGAAGGGAGGGAAAAAAAGGGGAGAGAAAACTAAAAAAGGGAAAAAGAAAAGAAAAGAAAAAAATATAATTAATTCAAAAAATTATTAAAAATTGTTCATGTCAGCGTCAGCCATGCCACATAGGACGAACGATGTCCATGTCAACACCGGCCGATCAAAATTGACTAGATAGACTTAATTGGTACAAATATAAAAGGTTTAGATTCAATTGGCACAAAAAAATATTTAAGACTGAATTGGCACAATCGCAATATGTTTAGAAATGTTTTGGTAACTCTCCCCTAATTCAATTGAACTAAGAATTCGAGGTTCATTTTTTCTTTGACATTGCACTTTTTTTATCTAATTTCAATGTTGAACTCTAGTTGCTTTTGATTGGGTCATTTATTATTTTTCTTGCACAAAGATGAATCTTTCCGCGTAACTTTTTTAGCATTTCGTCAGCTCACTTATTCTGACAAGAATTGTTTTCTCTGAGAGTAATTCCAATGTTGAATGCAATGTTTGAGTCTCTAGTTGATTCTGATTGAGATCATTTATAATTTTACTCTCATAAGATTATTTTTTTTAACCTCACTTTTTTCACTATTTCATTAGTTCTCTAATTCATTTGAATACTGAGTCCAATTGATGGATTTGAGATTCGTTATGCATTTTTTAATTCCAATGTTGAATGCAATCTCTGATAAATCTCTAGTTGATATTAATTAGGGCTATTTACTTTTTTTGTTTTGATTTGTAAAGACTATTTTTTTCACATAATTTTTCTTTCTTATTTGGTTAGTTCACAAATTTAATTGAACAGTAAGATTCCTTTAAAGAATTTGAGATTCTTTTCTTTAAGTGTGTTCTTTTGGCCTTATTCCAATGTTAAATGCATTATGGGTTATTCACTATTTTCCTTATGTAAAGTTTATTTTTCTTCCACATCCAAGATTTGTTTTCCATGAAGAATTAAAGGTTCCCTTTTCTTTTAAGAATATTTTAATTAACTTAATTAAAATATTTATAATAAGAAATTTGGTTCGGGTCGGGCCAGGCCATTCTAAACTAGGGCTCGTGTAGCCCAAACCGGCCTGGCTTGACTCGAAAAACGTGTAGGTCCTTTTGGACTCATTGATTGTGGGATGCCGTGGGTTTTAAGATTTTTTTTTTTTTACACCACTGCGTTGGTGTAAGCCCCAACCTCTTCCTTTCGAAAGGGACACTAGATACTCATCGATCGGCCAAGTGGTTAACTTTTTCATGTTCATGTAACATTCCTATTACTAGCGACCCCAAAGGATAATGTCGTGTGCATGTACCACACTGGATGTACAAAATTAGAGCAGCTTTTTTTTTTGTCAAAAATAATTAGTTCGACTTACTAGGCTCAAAAGATACCTTAATAGATTGACTCTCTTACATATTATGTCGACGATTTCAAAGCCAATGAGGCATTCGGCCCAGTGACATGGAGGTTAGGGTGGGGACCTCAAAGTTTAGCCCTAAACCAGCGATTTCAAATATCGAAACCCATTATTCATACTGGAGAGGTTAGTGTTGTTACGAGAAGCATTCCTTTGATGTAAAAATCCTAATGACTAAAAATAAGCATCCAAGGCTTCACTTTTTTGAAGAAATGATGCCTTGCAGGGAACTTTGGAAGAAACTGCATCCACATTATCCCTTAGAATGTTGGCTTGGTGCCCCAGTCAAAAGTTAAGTCATGTCTATCGAAGTATCCTTACGCTACATTTATTTATGGAGTTTGTTTTGACGTCATACTACAGTAACCTGCGCATTCTGGAAGATAACTACAAAAATTAGGGGAAATTTACTGAAAAGGTCTTAAACCTATTGTAATTATACAAATTTAGTTATAAATCTTTTTTTAACCAATTAAGTCCTAAACTTTTTGCATTTATGCCGATTCAATCCATATGGCCAACTCTGGCCGGCTAGCACTAATGTGAATGCCAGCTATTATACATGGCACCGCTGGCACTGACATAGAATTTTTTTAACAAAATTTTAGTATTTTTTCGAATTATTTATTTATTTAACTTTATTATTTTTTCTCTTTTTTTCTTTTCTTTTTTTCTTCCCTTCTTCTTCTTCCTCTAGCTAGTTGCCAAGGTCCAGCAACCGGCCAGAGGTGAGGGCCGACAAGACCTCAGCGGCCTTGGGTGAGCCTCACTAGCCATGGGCCTCTCGCCAACCCAGCGGTAGCTTGAGCAAGACTCCTGAGGCCGACAAAGTCAACCTCGCCGGCCATCGCTTCTGGTTGATCGTTGGACCTTCGTGACCGGCTAGAGGAAGAAGAAGAAGTAAGAACAAAAAATGAAAGAAAAGCAAAAAAAAGGAAAAAGAAAATAAATAAAAAAATCGAAAAATATTGAAATATCATTAAAAATTGTCTACGTCAGTGTCAGCTATGCTACGAAGGATGGTTAGCGTCCACGTCAACGTCGGTTGGTCAAAGTTAATTGGATGGACTGAATTGGCATAAAAGCAAAAGATTTAGGATTCAATTGGAAAAAAAAAAGTTTAGGACTGAAAAGGCATAATTGCAATTGGTTTAGGATTTTTGGAAATTTTTCCCAAGAATAAGACAATTATAGTAATATTGGAGAGTATTTTATTTCAATACTATATAATATTTATCAACCGCGGATGGATATTTAGATGTGCTATTGAATATAATTGTGCAAGGAATACAAGAAGCCAAGTTGGTGCAGACTTTTTAATGCATATTGTTATATTAGGTTAAAAAGAACTTAGGAAATGAATTGGGATTTTGTAATAAATCAATACATAACTTTAGACAAAGTGAAAAAAAAAACGCCACTCAATAGAACAGCATATTAACTTCTAGTCACTTTCTTAAAGCAGACACTCAATAGCATTTAGTCCATACGTACTATAACTCATTATGGATAGAAATAATTGATAGATGATAGGAGCTACATAATTAATTCTTCAATTTCGTTGTAAATACTAGGCGGGAAAACTTCTTGAATTGCTATGTAGAGTCCATGGGTGTCAAATTTGTAGGCCAAACCCTTAGAGCTACAATTTGTAATGATACATCATGTAGATAGAAGCATTTTTCTATTCCCAATTGCTTAAACCGTTAGGTTAATATAACCGTGAAGGCGATCCCACTTTCCTCGCTTATTCTCTCAACCTTACGTGTAATAATTTAGGTTTTGACATCGGAGACTTCTTACAAAGACATTGACAAGGAACAGAAGAAGAAAGCAGGTGAAACATCAAATCAAATTCTCAAAGAACTTTGATATTGCAACACTCTAGTAGAGTTCTTTCCTTTTCCTGACAAAATGCATCCCTTCTTGGCACTTTGTTCTTGTCCACAAGCCTACGTGCAAAATATCAACTAACCAGATGACATGTGTGGTGATTGAACAAGAGAGAGAGGAATGGACACTTGTTCCAGTTGATGTTCCTCACCCACTTTTCTACTGGTGAACAGCCAGAACCTCCTTTTAGAATATCACAGGAATTGATTATTACTGTGCATGTGAACACAGCGTATATCAAACGCCACCTTGGCTTGCGGGCGGTTTGATTCAATTCAACATTCCAAAATCAGTCAGAGAGAGAGAGAGAGAGAGAGATTGATGGATGGATGCTTTTTTGCTTGTGTCTGTGTGTAGAGACACTGTTCTAGAGAACCCCAATTTGCCCAACCAAACTTCACTGTTGATCACCCCATCCAAAGCCAAAAGGGGAAAGCCACAGACTCCAAAACCATCCCTTTCTCCAAGAATGGCCATCCCTGGGGTCCCCCAAAACCCCACCCCTCATTTGTTTCTCCCTTCATCTTTTGAGCAGCAACAGAATGGAGACTGGGTTCCCCATTGTAGTCATGCGTGTCATGTCAAGCTGCTTTTGTGATGATTATCTTCTAGGTCTCTCTCCTTTGCACTTTTTTCCATGGTTGTGCTGTAATGGCAATTGTGAATTTCAATGATACGATGCCCGATACCATTCGATTACTATATCTATTGTTGGACAAGATGTATAATATAGGACCGTGGTTTTAAGTCAAGGACATGATAGAATTTTTCTCAAGGAGTATAACAAGTCATGAGCCCACTTCTTTTGGTTATGAAAGTAGAATGATGAAGTGCAATTTTTGTGACCAATCCTAGTCCATCATCACTTGTATAGCTACTCATACCAAATCTAACAAGAGAATATTACACGATAGCCATCAAGTTTCACATAGTTACTCCTTGTATTCCTCTACTTTAAATGCCTATTATATACGACTGATTTACCCACGCACTTGCATCTTGAGGTTTAAAAAGATACTTAGAATGTACGACTCAAGAACTTAAATTAGTAGGTAGAGAAAACATAAGGCATATTCTAAGCTCGTATATAAGCAATGCCAGATACATTTGGCACCCCTTTTTATGTTCGTAAGCAAAAAATAAAGATAGTGACACAATTATATCTTCCATGTAAATGGCAAATTGGAATATTTTAAGATGATGTTGTCCTGTACATGGAATAGAAGGACGAGAGGTGAAAAAGCAAGAATTCACTCGCGAAATGATTGACTAATAGGGCTCGAAAGATGATCCAGTTGTCGGCACCACGGCGAAAAATTTCAATCCAAAAACATTAAAATAAGTTTGTCTCACTTTAAAGTCCCTCCCAATTTTGCCCTCATATAGTATTTTTTTTTTACCCACATGGATAATAGCGAAAAAGTGAAGTCTCATTTCGCGTAGCCATTTCTCTCTAACTGTCTCACCTCATACTTCCAGCAACAGCATAGAATCCCCATCGTCAACTCCACATACTATCTCCGTGTCTTATTATCGTCCTCTTTTTATTTCTTTTTATTACTTTCGAACAGTAGAACTGAATAGATAATTATGAATCAAACTTATATAAGTTACAAAGTAAGCATAACGATAACCGAGCGCGCGCATAGAGTTTGATTCCGCTCTACGCGTTATTCTTTGAAATCTCAAAAGTGTAAAAAGTGTAGATCTTGGAAAAAAATTACATGAAACAAGAAAAAGAAAAGGTTTGATAAGGTCATGAAAGTATCTTGGGGTATCAAATTCTTGAATGAATGGGGCTAGCTGTGGAAAAAGGGAATTCCCTATGAGGGTTGCCCATCAGAGTCACGTCGGTCACTGTCATTGGGCCACATGGAGGCCAAAAATGGAATGGGGTCTCAAGACGTAAGCCAACAAGCGAAGGCATAATTTCAATATTCTGTCGCCCCTCGCCGCCCCATTAGGGCAAAAACACTAAAAAAAAACACAGCTGATGACAGAACATGGAATTTATCTTCTTCCTTCTTTCTTTTTTTTTCTCTTGAGAAAAGAGAGAAAATTTTATGGATAAGAGATGTGTGTTGAGGGTTGCTTCTGGGAGCTTCCCCTTTTGCTTTTCCCTATCCTCTCCTCTCCATGCTTCTTGGCAAGTTGCAGCTCTTTGAAAAAGTAGTCTTGTGACGCACAACGCAAGTAACCCCACAAACTCACACACACACTCACACACACACGCTCTCTGATGGATAATTCCCGGACTTGCGAAAATATCCTACTAATGTCCGTTGACGCGCAAGCTAAAATTTGAGCGGATGTGGCCTGACCAATCAAACCCTAGATTGATATGGGATTCTATGAAGAGCCTTGTAGAATTATTTGCGCTTGGTGGAGTCAGGAATGGAATCGTGTGCGATGCACCCTTTCGAACCACTAAGTCAATCCATTCCGGGCTCTCTCTCTCTCTCTCTCTCTCTCTCTCTCTCCCTCTAAACATGCACACCCACTTCTGGCTTGTAAACTGGGCTTTTAAGTCCTTGTTGAGAGATGTATTTGCATTAATTTAGCTGCAGAAGTTGAGGATCCTCGATTTCTCGGCATTAATCTTCCTTTCCAAAAATCACAAGAGACTTTGGAGATGGTTTGATAGATCAAATACATTATGCTTCTGTGGGAAAAGTATAAATTGGTGTGGGGGACTCAGGGATGTCTGGGACATCTCTTATTCAGCAAAATCTTGACCCAGTTGACAGAATTTCCAGGCATGTACAAATCCAACTCTTTCAATAACTTATTTTGGGTTATGACTATACATCGCATTGAATGTTGACCGGTTATAAATCGATCATGGGGAGATCTCCTTCACTATTTGGAGGAACTCGCAAGCATTTGAAAAAAAAAAAATTTCCCAACTCTGAGAGCTGTGCATGTGCCTTACATTATTCAGACAGAGATGAATGGTGGTCCTAGCTGGGAACTCTAGATTACCGTGCACTTTTTGCTACCCATGATCTCTTGTTACCTTTCGTTGGTTACATTTATATCAAGAATCATTATTCAGCAACAACTAGCGGCCGTATCACTGGAAGCACTGAGAATGGTCAAAATTGCCAGATTCCTCATCTGTCGTTTGTCTGTGAAATTCGATACTGGAAGTTCTTCCGGTATAGGGCACTCTATCATACAATGACAATGCGATAGGTGTTCGCTAATCTGAAAATATGCATATACTCTCTCAAATGAAAACCAACGTAGAGAATCAGTTTTCTTTTCTTTTTTTTTGGTTAGATCACTTGTCAATTTGTTTCCATTTGTTCCTTTTTTTTCATAAAACGAAGTGGAAACTGTAGCATACAATGATATGAAAGATGACCTTAAGCGCATTTTGCATACCCAAAAACATGTTGAATGGGCTCCATATAGAAGTTGACTTGTCACCTGAAACTTCTTTATCCAAAGGGGTCTTTTGAAATGGCATCGAACGCCACACACCATACCCACCATCTGGGTGTGAAATTTTTGAGAACAGCATGCTGTCTTCGACCCCAAAATAGAATAGGGTTTTAGAGCTTTTTATCAGCATTGGTATTTTAGTTTCCCATTAGGTAACAAACATACATAGAACGGCTTTTTGACGAAGCCGAAAGTGAGAAAGTGGCATACCGATATTTAAATTTGGCAGAATGTTTAGCTTATACATACATAATCACTTCTTTTACCAAAAAATTGTAATTTTACAGAAGATATTTTCCTTTATTATTTCCGTTGTTGTAACCTAGAAGATATCAATTGCCTTTTCTTGGCAATTGGAGTCTGACTGCCCAACCAAATTGTCCATGAAGCATCTCCAACAATCCCCACAAGTTTTAATGGTAGGTTTCTTTTTCCCCCCAAATATGGCAATAATAATAATGGCTGTGAACTTTCCCTTTCACAAAGAGATAAAATCTGAAGCATGTCAGTCTATAGCTCTCCTTCCACACTCTGCAAAGTCTAATTTGTCAATACATGTAGTCCTTTCTCTTTCATATTTTTCTTCCTTTTAAGAGAAAACAGTTTCAACCCCACTCCAGAGCTTCACTCATTATCTATTGGCCCATGCTTGGTCTACTGAGTCTTATCGTGCGCTTTGGTGGGTCAAGCGCACACACACACCCACACTATTCTCTCTCACACAAACACACTACATTATATTGCATGATTGAAAATAAGTCAACACAGAACGTGAACTTGCAACAAACTTTTGATTGAACAACTAAGTGTCGTATCATGCATCTCTCAATGAAAGGGGTCATGTAGAATTGCTGGTTTTATAATTGAATTCAGAAGATTGGAGAAATCGCAGGGGCACATGGTGGATCATGTAAAAAGCTGCTGCCGCAGTACTAAGAAAGATGGATTTTGTTACTGTACCAAGATGGAAAAACTCCTCAAGATTCAATTCAACCCTCAAAGAAAAGAATTTAGAATATTTAAATTCTCACTGAAAATGTTGTCAACAAATCCGGTCAACTGTTTCTTGAATCTTGGCGCACTCAATAGTCAACACCCACTCTAGATATGGCTCAAAAACTTACCATTTGTGGGAAAAGTGGAACACTTGATAATGGCAGCATGAAATTTCTGACAGAAATGGGTGGAATTATCAATGGGAATATATCTGGAGTACAATTTTTTTTTCTGTAGGGTTGTTAGGTACTGATAGTGTCCTTTCACTAGAAATTTTCATCTCGTGAGAGGCGGTTACAAAAATGGGGAGAGTACAATTATGAGACAAATCAGTGAGTGGTACAATTGGAAATTTAAAAAGAGAAAAACAAAGCTAGAGCAGTATCTACAACTTACCCATTCTTTATATTCTTTAATTATCTTTTTCCTTGAGTAGCTTATAACTTTTCCTATTATAAATAGAGGGTACTGGCAGTGCTGTGCATTATAGGTCATCCACAAAAGACCAACCCCACAACACAGCACAAATACTTCTCTCTCTCTCTCTCTCTCTCTCTCTCGCTCTCTCTGTGTTTACTTATGACAGAGAAAAAATGTTTCAATATTGACACTGTGTTCTGATCCAAAACACAGCCTAGCTAGGGTAGTGTTAGAGAGGAGGAAGCAACGTTCTGGTGAATGTTGGTTGTTGACAGAAGATAGAGAGCACAGATGTGGATGTGCAGCTGAAATTTGCATCTCTCTCCTTTGTGCTCTCTATGCTTCTGTCATCACCTCAATTCAGTCTCTCTCTCTCTCTCTCTCTCTCTCTCTCTCTCGCCCCCCTTAATTTTCTTTTTTCTAACCCCTTTAGTGCCTAGTTTAAGATCTTTGTTGGCTTTCTTGAATTTCTCTATCTTCCTCATGAGAAGGAACTGAACAGCTATTGATCTTTTATGTGTAAATTTGATTTCCCTTTTTTGCCTTTCCAAACAGCTTTTTTATTGTCTCGTTTTTCTTCTTTGTGCAGCTAGTATTGGAACGAATGGAAGGAGAATTTAGATAATTTTTAAGTGTTTTTTGAAAGAGCACTCGGGATCTCTTGCTTCAGGTTTGTGTCTATTTCTTTGCATATCTTTAATCTGAATTATGGCTTATACTGGTTCTTTACTTGTTATCGTGTGCTTAAATTTCATTAATCTGGTTGAGAAGTTTAATTTAGACGTAATTACGCACTCGTTGGCAGTATATGGAGGTGCCAAATGCATTTTGATTTGGTTGTATGTGCCTATTCTTAGTTTGGAAATGTAAAAATTTAATCCATATTATTGTCATATAATTTTTGTATCTTTCAGAAAAAGTTTTTAACCATGGAAAAACCGTGTGATGGTTCATCTGATTGTTAATTTAGATTAATACAGTGTAAACCCTTGAACTTTGCGTGTCCAACGACATTGTTGAAGTTGACATGACTATGCTTATGTTGAGTGATTTTGCTTCGTGTGAGAGTTGCTCTACATAGAGGGTCTCTTATATTTGGATGTGTGGTGTTGAGGATAGAGGACACAAAATGTGATGAAATCTGAATCAATTAGGGAGCTGAGATAATTTGAAATGATGTGCTTCAAAGATCTAATCTATTGTTATCGGTTATTTTTATAGTGTAATTGTTGTTTAGTTTGTTAATAAGTCATTTAGCAGGTGGAGTTTATGATACAAAACTTTCAAAAGCTGGGATCAATTCATGAGATTGACTATAGGACGAGCTCTTCTTGCATAATTATCTCTTAAAACATTTATTTTTTGGATGTATACTCCGACTAAAATACTGAAGAACCAGAGGAAAATTAGCTGTATTTTCAGACAATTTATTCAAAAAAAATGTCTACGCATTTAATAAATCTAAAACTTACGCAGGCATGCCATATACCATTCTTCAAGAACAATTTGCTCGTCCATGCTGCGTTGTTTGGATGAGAATTGTATAGCATTGCAGTTTCAATCGAACACCTTTTGGTCGACGCACGAGGGACACTAATCTTTGCTTATTCATTTGGAGATTCTTACTGTTAAAAATTTGTAGGTTGAGCGGAAGCATGGTGTTTGATATTGATGATAGTTTGTGTTTTGTGATGTGTCCAAGTGTATGTGTGTATGGCATAGTTGGATGTAGGAATGGACAAGGGGCAAGATACATGAGACAAGCACAATTTCAATAGTTGATAGAAATGGTTTTACAATAGTTGCAGGAGGTGTTGTGATGGAGAAGCCACATGATATGGTCTTTTATTTCATGCTCCCCCCCACCTTGCATGAATGATACTAAGCTCTATTTATAGAGCAACTCCACCAACTCTCTCCCACAATTGTTGACCTTTTTTACAAGATTTTTCTAGCCTATGTTGCTCACATCTTCAAGCTTCCTCTCCACGCATAAACTCCTAGAGACTTCAACACTTTGCTTGTGCTTTCTACACTCTTCTGCACAAATTCATTGCCGCCTAAGACTAGGATTTTTTGTAGGATTCAATGCCCATCCTAGAAGTCTCTAGAAATTGGATCACAAATTCCAACACTGACACCTTACTTCATTATGATGTGTTAAGACAACCATAAGCTAAGTACTAATTTTGTCATAACCAGGTTGGCTCTGCATTCATGATGGTTAAATTTCGTCTACTTGCCAAAAAAAGGATTCAGGATTGTCTTTGTAATTCATCGAATGCCAGATATTTCTTCCGTCAAATTGTCTGATGAGTTATCAGCAAAAGCTTATGACATTTTCTGGCAAAACTGTTTTCTTGTTGATGATTACTACAAGCTAGGTGGACATGGCAAAAGTTGTTAGAGAAAAGGCTGAAGCATGCATACACAGCAACTTGTGTAATTGTCATTCTCATCTTATGTATCTCCATTTCAATGTGTATAATACTGATATGCTTATTTCATTGCATTTGGATGAAAAAAGACTCAGCTTTTTTATTTGCTCTTTTATTACTACTTGCAAATTCACAGCTGATGTACTTGTGTGATGCCGCTACTTCTAGGCCTGGTTATTTGATACAAGGTTCGTTGCGCCGGTAATGAAGATCTGAAACTACTGCATCAACTGAAGCACAAAACGGACACCAACTTAATCTGAACTTGATCAAAGTCACGCCTAAAACAAGAAAGCTTCAGATTTCTTTCCTTTTCTTTCTTGATTTGCAAGAAGTGTATCATAGTGCAAGGTGATTTTGCTTCTGTAATTTCTTGTCTCAAGTCTGAAAGCATCGTCTATAAAGGCACAAATATTTACATTTCTCTAAAATATGAGTTTTACAGACTATAAAAGTTGATTAGCATAATCCTATTCTTCTGAGCTAAAAACATGAATCATCCCGTGCCGGCATAGCTCAATAAGTTTCCATAAGTGTCGAAGAACTATTGGTAAACTAAATGACCAGTGATTTTTTTTTTCATATAACTTGTTGATAGCTTACTAACAATTTTATGTGATAATCAACTTTTTTATAGTTTGCAAATTAATTATGAAATTTTGCACTAACTTACCAACTGCCGACCTGAAGTAAAGTGACTTACCAATATTTGCCTGACTATCTTGCCAACTAGTTTCGGATTACCAACTCTTATCTGAGTTACATACCACTATTTGATTATTTTTTGTTAATTACCAACTAGTCTATTAAGTTACCATTTATTTGCCTTGGATACAAACCCTGGCGTGACTCACCAACTTTTCTCCCATTAAATCAACACCTAGCATTTGTGTTTGCCAACTCTCATTTGAGGTACTCTAAAAGTTTATTGTTCTTTTAATGACCGACTTTGTTCTTACCTTTCTTAGTTTCGCCTTAATTTGCCAACTCTTTTGTGAAATTATTCATGTAATAGTTGGTGAATTTAAGGCGTCCGTAAGTTAGGTAAATAAAATTAGTTAAAAAATGTTGATAACTAAGGCAAATAAAAGTGATAAAAAAAGTTGGTAAATTTAAAAATTAACAACAAACATGCATTGGTAAACAACTCAAATAAGTGTTAGTATCCCGAAATTAGCAGGTAACTTAATTGAAGAAAAGTTGATATAGGTTGGTCATGTCATATAATAGTTAATGAATTCAATGCGTTGGTATAAAAAGTAATAATAGTTTGTAAAGGAAAAGATTAGTTAATTTAAGAATGGCATATAATAGTTGAAACCAGATAAAAGTTAGTAACTAACTCAAATAAAAACTGGTAACGTGCAACTAATTGTAACTTAATCGGTAAAAGTTGGTAGTCACTTTAATTAATGTTCATATTTTTTATTAAAAGGCCGGTAAGTCTGAAGAGTGGGTAACAATTGCAAATAAAAGTGGTAAATAGAAAAGTTGGTAAACTTAAAAAAGAAATAAACGTTAGCAAGCAACTTGAATGAGAATTTGTAATGAAAAACTAATTGGTAACTTAGTTAGAGATAAATTAGTAAGTGACACAAAGAAGGTTGGTATTTTAAAAATAAAATTTAATATATTTAAACCGTTGGTAAAAAAGGTAGATAAAAAGTTAGTAAAACAAAAGAGAAGTTCTTTTGTCAGAGATAAGCAAATTTTGTATTTAAAAAACCAATTAAAAATTAATGATTAATTCAAATAAGAGTTGCCAATGCAAAACTAGTTGATGACATAATTAGATGAAAATTGGTGGTCACTCTAATTGAGGTTGGAAATTTCTAAAAATAATTGATAAATTAAAAAACAAAGTTAGCAAGGCAAATAAAAGCACAACTCAATTAAAAGCTGGTAAGCTAAAATATACAAATAAACATTGGTAAGCCGATCAAATAAGAATTGGCAACACAAAACAAATTGGTAACTTCGAAGAAAAGTTAGTAATTCCAAATAAAATTAGTTAGTGTGAAAACGAAACAGGTAAAGTCATCTAGTACAATACTGTTGCTAATGCAACTAAAATGTCTATTTGATAGTAAGCCATCAAATAAAATTCTTTCTAATTTCTCTCACAAAGTCAAATTTAGCCATGAATCCAAAATCATGAGTGATGCAAATAATATCATAGTGTTAAGCTCCAAGGAGCATGTCAACCTTGCTTTCTTTTTTGTTTTTCTCCTCACAAGTGTTTCGTTCGGCAATTATTTTCCTCTTAGAGATGCCAAAGATATGCATGAAACATGTTCACTTTTTTCCCCTTATCACGATTTAGATTATACTAGTATTTTTTGCAAAGTGCAAAAACATTTAGTATTTTCAATAATGGTGTAGAAATATTATGTCATTAATTATGTTTTGAAATAGAAACTTGCATTTTCAAAAATGAAAAAGAAGATATTTTATTTGGAAATAACATGTTGAAGATGACTAACATGATTTGACTTCTTAAAATCAAACTTACGAAACTCTATTTTTTTTCATAGTGTAAGTGTGGCTTTAAGCATATCCAATTACTATTTGAAATTATTGAAATTAAGATTTACTCAAAATTAATTGGGGCCACCTCCTAGTCACTGCTAACCATGTGATGCACACGAATGCATGAAGGGGTAACACGCACTCTTACCTAACCATGTGATCTCATCTGCACATGTGAAAGCATGTGTACAATGTTGTCCTTCCATTGTCAGTTGCCTAAAATGTGGGGTAAAATGTCGAAAAAGCTCAACACATTTGCATTCCGTGTTTTGCACAGTCCATAAAATTAGCAAGGTATTTCAATGGGGAGAGCATGTGAATTCTCAGTCTACATGCGTCTTTTCGTTACCATAACGCATGTTTCATGCTGGTTAGGAGAGAATGGACACATAAGATATGGTAGGGGAAACTGCAATAAAAATCTTGAATCTATGTATGTAACGCGACCAAGTGCTACCCTTTCAATGGGGGCGATCAAGTCCTCAACGTTTCCTGAAAAATGTAATGAGTCCTGAATCTCCTGGTTAGAACAACCGAATCCTCAAGTTTTGTCAAAAGATTGAATTAAGTTCGAAACATATATCAGGAAATCTAATTCGACACTTTCACACAGACAACTTTGGGGAGCATCTACGCAATTTCCCATTTTGTTCTCTGAGAGGACATGATCGCCGCAATAATCAGAAGATTTTATAATTAGATTACGCGCTTCGTTGTCCCTTCGAAAATGGTGGTTCCCCTTCACCATCAACTGGAATGGACTATGGAAATATCCGGCTTACGTGTGCAATTTGAACAGAAATGATTGAGCTAATCAAGAAAGGGCAGCAGAAAAAGGATCTTATCACCCAAATGGAAAAGGGGCCGGTGGCTACTAGTGGGTGACACGAATTGATTCATCTCCGGTCACGCTCGACAGTGTCCAGTGAGGGAGACTGTTGTTCTTGGTGGCTCTAGAGACGTGGAATCTGATGACGAAGCTCGCTCTATTCGATTCACGCTTTATTGGACGAGAAATACCCCAATTGTAGTATTCCAAAGTGAAATTGACTGCGAGTTTGAGAATGTCTGGGAACTGAAAAGGGAGTCGACTCTCTGTTGTTGTTTGATTAGTGGAGGTAGTCTTTCGCTTGGTCGAATGATGCCATGATTTGATACTTAATGGGAGTAAGTAACCTTGTCCATGCGTTGAACTCGTTGGATCCTTTTTTTCTCATCATGTAAAAAGGGGTTCCAGCTTTTCGTACAAATAATTTAAATCGGATTTCATATTCGTCGTGCATGAACAGAATAAAATCAAAATTCTCGGTCCATATCCTATATAAATCTAATGCTCCGACAGTTTAGCAGATTTTTCAAAATGTTTAGACATAAATTATTGTCAATAATGACAGAATTTTCATTCACTAATTATTTCAAACAATACAAGCGATTATTTTTAAGAAAATATTTTCAAATTATCTATCTTCCGCTAAACTAACGGAGCCATACATTTACATAAGATATGTACTGTGAATTTTGATTTTATATTTTTCATGTATGGCGAGTGCGAAATCTGAATTGAATTATCTGTACAAAAAGCTGGAATCCTTTTTTACTTTATGGGAAAAAATCAAATGAGTTCAATGCACGGAAAGGTTACTCCCATTAAGTATCAAATTATCATGACATATGACCAAGCGAAAAAGGAAAAATAGTCCAAAAAGTCTTAAACTTATTGCACTTTTGTCAATTTAACTATAAATCTTTTAATTATGTCAATTAAATCCTAAATATTTTTATTTTTTTTATCAATTGAGTACATCCGGCCAATTTTGGAAAGAAATCACTAATGTGGATGCCGGTCATCCTACGTTGCATGACCGACGTTGATGAGGATACTTTTTAATAGTATTTTATTATTTTTAAATTTTTTTTACTTTTCTTTTCTTCACTTTTCCTTCTTTCCTTTTTTTCCGTTTTCTCTTCTTTTTTTTCTTTTTTCTTTTCCTTTTTCTTTTTCCCTTTGCTTGCCTCAGGGGAGGGCTGCCCTTGCCAGCCTCCAATGGAGGCGATGAGGGCTAGCGAGGGGAAAAAGGGAAAAATAAAAAAATAAAAAAAGGAAAAAATGAAGAGAAGAGAAAAGGAAAAGAAATAAAAAAATAAAGAAGGAAAAGAAAAGAAAAAAATGGAAAAATAAAAATATTAATAAATAATTCGAAAAAATATTAAAATTATCCAAGTCAGCTCTGGTTGTGCCATGTAGAACGATCAGCGTCCACATCAGCGATTTCCAACTAAAATTGGCTAGATGAATTCAATTGGCAAAATATGAAAATGTTTACGACTCAATTAACACAATTAAAAAGTTTAGGACTGAACTGATAAAAGCGCAATATGTTTAGGATATTTTGGATAATTTTCTTCTTTCGCTTGGTCAAATGATGCCATCATGATTTGATATTTAATGGGAGTAACATGTCCGTGCATTGAACTGGTTTGATTTTTTTTCCCATTAAGTAAAAAGAGGTTCCAGCTTTTCATATAAATAATTCAAATGATATTTCGTATTTGTCACACATGAACAAAATAAAATCAAAATGCTCAGTCCATATCTTATGTAAATCTATGGCTCCGTCAGTTTAGAAGAAGATAGATAATTTGAAAACATTTCCTTACAAATAATTGATTGTGTTGCTTGAAATAATTCGTTAATGAAAATTGTGTCATTATTGACAACAATTTAAGTCTAAATATTTTCGTGGATGATGAATTTTTTTTTTGTTCGTTCATTTTTGTTAGCGATTATTTTTAAAAAAATATTTTTTTAAAATATTCATTTTCCACAAAATAAACATATCCTAAACTCACTAGATTTAGTATCGCAGAAATATTACAAGATAAGTGCCAAAACACGACTTGAGGTTTTAGCCGTTGCTCAATCGAGGATTCAAAGATTTTATTTTGATCTATTAAGAATTTATAGAAATCGCAATTAGATCTTGAGCTCGCCATTGGTAGAATACAAGCTTAAAAAGCAATATGTGGCAAATGACCCAATATTCCATGTACAAGTCAAGTTGGCTCTTTGATACCTAAATTAAATTGGTAGAGAGCTTGAGACTTGATTGTGACTTTTAATCCTTAAATCCTCCGTTAACTGAAATAAAATTTTGAATTCTCGATTGACCAACGGCCAAAATTAAGTCATGTTTTCTTAATTTGTTTTTTTTTAAATTGAGAATAAGAGTACTATAGTTATTTGAAGGTTGGACCCAAATTTAAAAGTTGATTTTATTATAGTATAAATACTATTATAAGATAGGCATAATCCAAATTTTAAAAAGGTCACGATGTCCATTGTTCCCCCAATTTTAGATTCAAATCTCTATCATCCCATATCCGTTTAGATTTATTATTAAAAATGAATCCAATATAATGTATTATCTTTTTACACTTTTGCAACTTCCTTTTACCTTTTTTCTTTTTTTTATAGAAAACACGTGTCTACTTATTGATGAGGTTAACAGATTCTGTTGATTGAAATCAAAGAAAGCGTGATGTTTAATGATATTCCTTCAAATGGTTTACCTAATGTTCTAAAAAGAAATGTTGTTGTTAAAATCACAATTCAGATCGTAGTATCATACAATTTTAAGATGCAAAATTCACTAAACAATATCGCTCACACCCAAAATCGCAAGTCGGTAGTATTGTTATAGAATTGTTTTGTAAAATCAATACAATGTTTCAAGGTTCCATCTTCATCAGAATTAAATAGGTCTTTTTGCCCAATCCTTTTCAATTACCATATATATATATATATATATAAAGAATTCGGGTCAATCCACTATACTTAAGCTTGAGGTCCACTTGCAACTGAAGTTCAACAATGAAACTAATTATGTTGATAGCCAATGACAATCACAACAATGGATCCCATGAAGAACTTGATAAGGATGACGATGATGATGGAAAATGAAAATGATTTTACCTGCGTTTAATTATTGGGTTTGTGGGATTTTGTTGTTAATGGATAGTGAAGTGTGAGATATGGAATTTCCTACATTTGTTATTTATATTTAGGATATAAAGATAATAAATGTTAAGTTTGAAGGCTCAGTTGGATGATTAACTTTGTTGTTCCTGGAAAATCCAATATGTAATTTTTTTTTACGTTCGTGGTTTTGGGAATGCAAATCTGTTAGGATTTAATTGACAAGTATTTGTACATAGATTGATTATATAGAGTAATGATGAAATACGTATTACATAATTTTTCAAGTTAGAAATCTATTGAGTTAAGATTCTCCTAGCGTCCGATAGCTTTTGCTGAATTGGTAGGTTCAAAATATTTTTTAGTATTATTGATGTGTAGAACGGACGTTGATTTCCTTATTTATATATTGATATGCAAGGTATATTATTAACCTATCGAAATATTCACTTTGGAACCATATAATTAAGCCATTTGTCACTTTTTTAAATTGGAAACCTCTCTTTTTATTCTCCACCAAGTGTTTTTAACCCTAATGTCATAATTACTTTTAACCTTGGTTAATAGTTCTTATCCTCTTGTAACTCCTATATAGTCTTCCAAGTACATTCCCCTTGGCCATATAGTCCTATACCAAAATACTTCAAGCCTTCAATTTCTTTTTCGATCTCACTTTGCAATCTCTTTGAGTAAAAGCAAAAATTTCATATTTTTGTTGTTGAAGTTTCTAATTTCACCTTTCAAGAGTTCACCATGTGAATTTGTGGGCTTCATTCTCTTTTATTAAACTAGTTATGATAGAAGGTTGAGAGTTGTTAATATTTGTTCTTGTTTATTTTACCTTGAAGGAGGTTAAGGCTTTGAGTTGTTTAAGTCTTTATTTAAGATAAGTGAAAACTACTTAATACTATTGACTTGGTTAGTTGATATTTGTTAATTCAGTTGAATTTTGACGTTAAGTGTGATAAGTTTCAATAATGGCATGTTAGTTCTTCGTGTTTGCTTGACTTGAATCGTTAAGTTTGTACATGTCTAGGATATATTTGATTGATTTCCATAAGGTTTAGTGACATTTTAGGTGTGGAAAAGGTGAAAATGGTGAACTAGACTTAGAAGTGAAATTTTTGTAAATTTGACCAAGTTACTTAGCTAGTGTTGTTTGACTCGTCAAGTTATCGATTAAAGTTCCCAATCCATTGAGTCATCAATTGTCAATTTCTAAATTACTGATTATCTGAACCGTCCATTTCAAAGTTGTCATTTTTCTAACTTATCAATTCTCTATTTCTAAGCTGCTAATTATTTGAGTTGTCGATTTTGAAATTGCTTATTCTTTGACTTCTTGATTTCTTTTACGAGATTACTGATGTATGAGTATGTTATCAATGCTCATATGGAAAATGCAAAGAGGTAGGTATGTTATTACTACTTGTCTAAGTGATTATTGAAAAATGTATGGCAACTGTATTTCCGTAATGAATTGCATAAAATGAAGATATGTACCATATGTTGATTTTTAGAATGGCCATGCAAGAGATAATAAATGGGTGTTGATACAAGGAAGATCACAAGATTAAAGTATTATTATGTACATTGCCATTATATGATTGTCTATAGAAATTATAATGTTATATTTCTGTCTCCCATATATTAGTGGTGACACTGCCCACAAGTCGCAAAGCCTTGGGAATCAAGATGACTCGTGAGTCGGGATGCTCCATTTGTAATATTCTCAATTTCAATCCCTGAGAAATGCCTATGGTTTAAGTTTGGTAGTTTTTCAATTAGAACCAATTTTTACTCTTGTTCTGGAAAACCCAATTTCGGATCCTTTGTACCTTTCGTTTTGTTATTTTTGTAGAGACTTTTGTGATCCGAATTTCTAAAGACTTCCTTCTTGAAAGTTTCTCCAAATATCTTGAAGTTTTACATATTTTAATTTCAGAATTTTCGGACTTGATATGAGTAGTACAATAGCCTCATTTCCGGACCATGTAAAACTGCCCAGAATGAGTATTTCGGTGATGTTCTCCCTTTCTTTATTTTCTACAAGCTTTTCTGGAACGATTTTGGAAAAATTTCCTTCACAAAAGTTGTTAAGAACTTCTTTTTCTATAACGTATATAAATTTGGAAATTTTTCGAGATGATTTGGATTCTGGACAGAGCTTGCTTTGAGAAATAAGAATTATGTTCCAGTAAATTGTTTTTAGTCTATATTTGAGCTACTAAAAATGGTATTTACAAAAAGATTCCGATTTTGTGTTATTCATGAGAAATGTTTGTTAAGGCCTTTTTTATGACATATTCAAATTTGAGAATTTTTAGAGTGCATTTACTATGTTTTCAAGTCCGATTTCGTGAACAGTGCAAAGCTGTCCGGTTTTGTCAAATTTCAAAGATTCATCAATTTCTATATGAGAACATTGGAATCTCGACTTGATATCTTTTGGCGATATTTGAGGACATTCCCGCACCGAACCTCGGGTTGAACGAGATTATTATGCATGTTTTGTCGTGAAAAACCCTCGGAAATCATGAAATTGATTATGATGCGGGTTTGCAACTTAAATGTCAATTAGTTGTTATTGTGCAACTCGATGGTGCTGAGTTATTGTGAGCTGGACTGACATTTCTAGAAGGCCAAAATAGGCTCCACGTTTGTTTAATTAGGAAGAAACTAGAAGACAAGCTTTGACCTAGTCAAATCTTCCTCAAGAAGCCTCCATTATTGGCCATAAGACTTTAGGGACCCCTTTCATCATGACATGCATTAATGATCCTAGACTTTGGAGGCCCTATCATGATGACATGTCATTAACAAAGATAAGCTGAGTTGTCTCTTGCATTTAATGCTTCGGACACCAATTATTGCTAGAACCAAGAGGAGAGTCGGGCAAGGAAAATGGTAGCCGAGAGAGAGAGCCCGCTCAAGAGATTAACCGAGAGAGAGAGAGAGAGAGAGAGAGAGAGAGAGAGAAAACGAGCGAGCGAGCGAGAGAGAGAGAGAGAGAGAGAGAGAGAGAGAGAGAGAGAGAGAGAGAGAGCGAGCGAGCGAGCGAGCGAGAGACAGAGAGAGAGAGGCCAATTGTGGTTAGATTTTTCTAGATCACTTTCATCATGACAAGCCTTAATGGAAATTGGACTTTGAGGCCCCGATCATCATGAATATCATTAATTAGCTTGGATTTTGAGGCACCGTCATTATTAATAGTCTTGAGTGAGGAGCAAGTTTGGAGTCTTATAAATAGGAGAAGGCCCCCTCTTTTTCATACACACGGCCATCTCTCTCTCTCTCTCTCTCTCTCTTCATTCTCACACCAACACCATCCACCATCTTCCTTTTCCTTTTATTTCTTGATTTTCTCACGTTTTGGCCCGAGAAGCCTCACGCCCTAGAAATCCCGAACCGGCTCGTGTTTCTCCTCGTTTTCACCCAAGAGCCCACTGTTTGGCCTTTGTGTGCCTCGTATTAGTCGGCCAAGCAAGGAGAAAGCCTGAAGATCACCCGAGCTCGCCCATCTCTAACTCGTTCTCTAGTTTTGTTAGTCATTGTGTAAGTGAATTCCCTAATACCGGGAAAAGATGTTGAGATGCGTTGTGACGTGGTTTGCTTGGACCGTTTCTCGGTCGTTTGGTTGGTTGTAGTTGGTTCATTTTCTTGGTTTGATCATGTTTCCTATTTGATGTTGTTTTGAGATAGAATCAAGTCTTGGTTGGTAAAGTGTACATGATGTAGCCATGCGTGATGCTCTCTTATGAACTTTGCTGTTGATCTGCCATTGATGCGGGTGCGGTAAAGGCCGACTTATGTTAACGGCGATCGATATATCCTCACTTGATATTAGTGTTTTCACTTGCTGAGTCTCCCCGACGCATCTCCCATTGTCTCCCTTTTTCAGGTTTGTAGGATGGCATCTCACCCAGCCCACGTTGGCAATCCCGTGGAGATGAGAGCCGAAGTGCTCACCATGATAGATGTCGGAGAAGACCGTTCCTACTGCCGAATCACGACGCTTGTAATTTTCGATGAGGGCCTAATGGACTTGATGCCTCATCTGTACGTGGCGTGGTATCACTACGCGAACAGAGAGTGGGTTGATCCCTATGCGGGTTCAATGGTGCTTTGGCGATGTGGGCGGGCCGGCCAGCTCCGGGACAAGGCCACAGGTGGGATGTGAGATGGCCAGGCAGACGGAACCGGGGTAGAGATGAAGAAGCGAGGAGCGAGAAGCCAGAGTGGGTATAGGATAACCCAAGTCAAGTTTTGCTATCCTTAGTTGGCCTGTATTTAATTTGTTCTCATGCATTGTAAATATAAAATTTGCTCATGATGCTCTTTGTCTTATTTCCGTTGTGTGTATTGATTGTGATTGTCCCGACATATGCTTTCACTTGTGTGTAACGAAAGATAATAATGAACAAGACGTCACGTTTATGACCCCAAGGTGGGGGCGTTACACCGTTAGTCTAGATGCCTCATTCAAGATTAATTGCTAGCGATAAATATGATATGTGTATATATGCATATATAGATATATGTTAGATGTGTATATTGACAATTACTTTTTGGTAGCCGTGAATTAAAATATGTTATTTTATTTGCTTGCATGACTGAATAATCTTCTGCAATATTGTTAAGTGATTTTCATTGGCATATCATGATAGAAAAGAAAATGCATTTACTCATTCAATTATCTTACACAGTTATTTTGTACTTGTCTTGTATTCACGTTGTTCTGTTGGTACCAAGTTGAGTAATAAGATGATCTATTACCTTGGACTTAAAGATTTCATTTACTAGGTTTTGGCTCACTCATTTATTTATGTTTCAAATATAAAGGATGGACCCTGTTTTGCTGCTAGGTTTTGGAGTTCCTTTGTATATATTATGGGACTATCAATATGTACTTGTATCGGGATTCAAGATAGTGTACATTAAGGGTGGTTATACTATCTAGGTGGATGCAAGATATCCTAAGTTTCACCCCCTCATTTTATCGCTTGATATGGCGATATAAATGGCGAGATAGTTGGACATTTAAGAGGGTTCAATTGTCCTATGGGCATGACGATGGAGGGGACGTGATGCCAGAATTCATCAACTCTTGAGTTGGACGGTGGTTTGGATGATGTATAGGCTCACTTTTGATAGTATGAGAGTAATGACGATAGTTGACTCGACCTTCTTCCCAAATTAATGTGTTGTTGTCTATTTCATTTTGGGTTCTTCTATTAATACTTGGACATTAAAGGAAGGATGCATATGTAACTTATTGCATATTGATTTGATTATATTATTATGCTTTTGGGTGCTTCAAAGAGTAATAAATAAAAGAACAGAAAGATCTTGTTCATGCTTGATGTTCTATGGCATCACACAAAAACTCTATTTGTTACACGGAAAACAACTTTCATGAAAAAGTTTTCCGGATTTTCCGACATCTGTTTCATAGAAAATAAACTAATCAAATAAAACATTTTCCATCATTGGAAAAACGACCTTCAAAAGTGGAAAAAATAATTTCCTCTTTTTCTCTCCTCATTCTTTCACCCAGACCAAGCACATTCTCCTTTGTGCACTCCTTAATTATTTTCTATTTTTCTTTTCTTTTTTAAAAATCAAATTTTTAATCAAAATTTATTTTTTATTTTTCCATCTTCTTCGGCCAGTGGCTGGCCAAGGCGACTAGTCAAAGAAGAAGGAAAAAGAAAAAGAAAGAAAAATAATTAAAATTTTGAATTTTTAAAAACGAAAAGAAAAAGAAAGAATTATTAAATGAGTGCACGAAGGAAAATTAAATCAAATTTCCATACCAAAAGGTGGAAAATATTTTCTAATTCATTTTTCAGATTTAAGCCAAACAACGAAAAATATTGTCATTTTCCTAGAAAATGACTATTTAGAAAACATTTCCAGAAATGTCACATTTTCCGCGAAATAAATGAGGCCTAAGTGGAATTGGATTGAAAATGACTTATTGGAAAATATTTTCCAGAAATGTCACATTTTCCGCGAAACAAACAGAGTCTACAGTGCAATTAAAATTGCAATCTTGTCTTCGTCTTTTTTTTTCTTATTTCATGCTTGAACAGTAATTGGAAGTGTAGACTGGTGGATTTGTATGTTTATAATTGTTTATTCTTGTTTTATAATATTATGAGTGATAGGGAAAACATGCTCCTATGTTATTTCAATAGTTGTTAAAATCTTACAATTTTACGATCTGATTGTAAGAATCCCTAATGATTTTACTTAAAATCCCGAGTTTGACAACCTTGATGGGAGAGTTGACATTTTATGAGCCGTGAGCCCCCTTTTTTTCCCCAAAATTGTAAGTGACAAAGGTGTCAAAAAGGAAACCAAGATTTTGCATTACATAAAATTTGGACAACACAATACTTCTATGAATTAATTTTCGATGTCAGTTTTCCCAATAAATTGCCATTGTAATGCAAATTTCAAAAAGGAAAGAAATGAAAGGGAAAATTAAAACCAAACAATATAGATACATATCTTAGCTAACCTATATAAACAAGGGAAAAAGTCACAAAAAACCTCAAATTATGCTCATTGTGACATATTTATCCTTAAATTTTTTTTGTGACATCAAAAAGTTCAAAATATATCCACTCTAACGCATTTACCCTAATTTTTTTCTTTCGACATAAAAATCTCAAACTTGTATCTATGTAACACATTTACCCTCTTTCAAGGTTCTGTTAAATGATTTTTCAGTCAAAACTACGTCGTTTTTATTTTACTTAAGTCACGTGAGCACCATGTCAACACTATTTACTTTCTAGCATTCATGTAGGCATATTTTTAACTATTCTCATTGACAGAATTTTGCCGAAAAGTAAACATGCCATGCATGTACAAGTTTGGGATTTTTTGTGTCACAAAAAAATTTAGAGTAAGTGTGTCATAGTAAGCATAGTTTGTGATTTATTATTGCTTTTTCCCTATAAACAAAACCAATATCGAAAAGAAGAAGAGTCAAAGTTTCATCTCCGTAAGTAATAGCTCGTTGTAGATGTATATACGATTGTCATGAGGCTTTCATTGATCAATTCATCGTTTTTTCTGCTAATGCATTAATGCTTGATCAAATAAACAATCTAAAACCATAACTAAAAACGACATCGATAGATCACAACTTTGGTAAGTAAAAGAGATAAAGGATCACAATTGAAATTTAAAACATCTAATATTGTCTATTCTTGTAAAAATATATAAGTTTACCTAAAATCTGAATATAAAAGTCAAAACTTTAATTTACATGAATCATAACCTGATTTGCATAATCATATTGTTTCATATCCATAAACGGCTCTCTCAACCATCCATATGCTGGTCTACAAATTTTCATAGAACTTATTCACTGTCAGAAGAATATAAATCCATCGTTTATTTGGCATGTATTATATTATTGGAAAATGATAGGAAATAATAAAATTTTCTAAGGAAATACTTGGTAGGAGTTATGGGAAATGTTATAAATTTTCATATTTGTTAATTTGTAATATTAAAGCCCATTTTTGTTGAACAAAGCTTACAATATTGGATGTGCCTTGAATGAGGCAATTATAAAATCCTAATTGGATACAAAAAGAGTGCAGAAAGCAAGAAAATTGCTTCTTGCAAAGAGAATGATCGACCTCTTCTTATCTAGAGTCGTATGTGTCAATAGTAGAGGTAGTTGACATGAGCTCATATCAAAATATGTAAAGTAGCCATATTCACTAATTTCCGAAAGAATGTCTCATCGAGACTCATTAACAATTTTTTCGCTCAAAAATGACCAGCTAAGATGACTTCCTTTCGTTCAATCCATTCGCTCTGGCAATGTCAACTATTCATACATGTACCATATTAGCCATGGCCTATAGTTGCAAAGTAAGAAGAGACTTCCATTATGATTAAAGAAAAAGAGAGATTACATAGATTTGGTTGTCTTCCATGTGGTGATTGTTGGGTTGGTTTATAATTTAGTAATCATTACTCTATGAATTAGGTTAAGGATCATAGTGATCATTACTCCTCTGTAAGAAGGGAAGATTTTTCCTAAAATCACGGGGTTGACATAAGGGGGAGCTCAATATGGTGAGACAAGGTCCCACAAATTGGGCATGACATGAATTAGTCAACAAGAACATTATCTTGGGCAAAGTGAGTAAGTGTGCTCCCATTTTCCAACCATCCAAGTTCAGAGTGCCCATGAGTTTCCATTCATTATCAGTCATTTCACTTGTCAGGTCACCATCTGTCCACTCACCCTGGTGTTGCAAATCTCTTTATTTTCTCTTCATCGAAAACCGCAAAGACTTATCGGAATATGCAATGCCATCAAATCCTCGACCTGTCTAAAAAGTGTAACTGAGTCATTTCGTTAATTTCACCTATTTTGAATGTCATTAAGAAAAATGACTTGCCTTTCTTTGAAGGTTTTTGTAGAATAACCTTTGTATAAGAGGAGGACCTATTCTTGAACATGGTGAACTTCGCTCCGGTCCTCTCTTTCAAGTTTGATTTATCTCTATGGGAAACCCATTCATTTATGAATCGGCAGCTGTTTTGTTTTCAATGTTGGTATATAGGAAATAAAAGTTTTATGAGGCCTAAAAAGGGGGAAGAAAACGTCTGCCTCTCAAGTTCATTCATATAGATAAAAAGCCAATCGTGTTGAGATTAAGAAACCAGCAATGAATCACTTAATCGTGATGAAAAGTCGTATCGAATAGAATCGAACCCAAGGCATTTTGCCTTTTGAAGATGCAAAACCCTCGATCGAGTTGATCGACTTGAGAAACCTCGATCATTTCCCACAAAAGATGCACATACCCACTTAACATGACGGTACAGCGTTTTCGCAAAACGATCTATTAGACAATCGATATCGTTTGATTCGCCACCTCGTTCAATAGTACCTCTAGAGCCCACTTCTTCCCCCATTCCACTCCACGAGATATATAGAAAATGGGAAAGACTACAACTAAATCAGCCCAAGCAAGGGTTGATGGCCCAATTGAAATGGGCCCCAAATCACCGAAGCCCAAAAAGGAAGAGAGCCCAATCGAAAATGGGCCCAAAATCATCGAAGCCCAAAAAGGGAAGAGCCCATCGTATCTTCTTCCCACCATGCGGCCTTCTTCCGTCCACAAACCTAAAGTCGCGGAGCTCGCTCGAGTTTGGGAAAGCCTCGTCGGAGCTGGGGCAACGATGGCTTACTCGGCCATCCTCCACGGTTGCCTGAGGGCGGCGATGTCCGCGAGGCCGTCCGGCGTCCACCTCCGCAGGGCTCGCGGGGCCGCCGCCCCGGCGGCGGCGGCGTCGCTGCTCCGGTCGGTGCGCCTGCCGGCTCTCCTGGAGCGGCGGATGGTCGCGTCCCTGGCCGTGGAGGTGGGCCGGAGGCGGCGGGGGAGCGCCGCCGTCGCGCCGCCGTTTCGGCACCGGCAGAGCTCGAGCTACGGCCGGTTCGCTTATCAGGACGTGTCCAGCGACGAGTCGGACCTTGAAGTCGGTTCGTCTCAGCAGCAGCAGCAGCAGCAGAAGGTGAGTTTGGAGCTTCCAT
Organism: Syzygium jambos; assembly: GCA_031216235.1. Taxonomy (NCBI): domain Eukaryota; kingdom Viridiplantae; phylum Streptophyta; class Magnoliopsida; order Myrtales; family Myrtaceae; genus Syzygium; species Syzygium jambos. Next base: position 6,188,320 of record CM062221.1, read on the forward strand.
GATTTTGGTGGAGCGAATGAGTGTCGGTCGTGGTTCTTGGTTGAGCTTAGTATGATAAAATTAGGTGCAAACGTTGGAATACGGGCAAGTTTCTGATGGTGTCGCTGGGAATGATTTGGGTGGTAACTATGTGTTAAAAGCAAGCCTGCAGTGAAGAATTTTCCGCCATTTGGCTTAAGTTTCTCGCTAGTATGCTTCCCAGTACTTAGTTTTTGAATTGTGCTTACAGTGGAACCCAATGCCCTTTGTAGGACTGTATGTACAATTTGTTCCTCGATTGAGTATGGCAAAACATGTGGATGCGGAAACCGCAGTGCATGTGCTGTAAACTAAAAGAGTCCGAAAGTTTGAAGTATTGAAATCCCGTCTACGCCTCAGCTTCTTCAAGGTGTGGGATGGACTCGGAAATAAGATACATTCTGGATGCGTACAGCATGAGCACTAGAAGAATTGCCTTTCCCTGGATAGTTATTTGTAGACATGAGCAACAATAAGAAACACGATTAATAGGAGGGCAATGGATATTGTGAATAAGGATGTTCTATTTGGCATAGTGGTGCCATTTATGCCCAGATCAGTTACATTTTAAAGATTTTATATGCCTCGATCAGTCACGTTTTGAAGAGTTTATATGATAAAACAATATATAATATGACGAAAGCTGCAAGGAATATGCAGGTAGTTTTAAGTATTTGTCTGTTTAAATGTAAAAGGGTTTTGTTATCGAGTATCTCTAGGGCACTTATTAAGTACACTTAACTAGGAAATGTTTTGATTTTCAATGCATTGCTACCCATAACACGAGATATACAATGCCTTGGAAGTTGGAATGTTTCCTTAGATAGGTGTTTAACAAGTGTCCTAGGAGCACTTATTAACAAAGTCCTATGTAAAATTCAGATGGTTTTCTCAGATATGCATGGTATGTTTGTGCCAGTCCCTTATTTAGCTGTGACATTAGATGTTCTTGTATACATTTGTTGCTGTCTCTATGAGGTTTGGTTAGGCTAGATGTTGTTCTTTTAATTCTGTATCAAACAATTTAATCAAAGGAGTCCAATATGCAAATGATTTACGTTGATGTTATATTAAGAAATCAGTATTAGAAGTCTAGAATTTGGCGATAACATATTACTTGTGAACTTTCACTGTTGTATCAATTCGGCTAATTTGCTGATGGATGTAAATTTTCTGGTATGTTCAATCAACAGTCCTAATTCCGATGTCACCCTGCTTCTTAACTCTTTTAGCTTATTATGTTGATAGATTAGTTCAGCAATTCTAGGGAATTTATTCGGTCTCTCGTAGTAGTAGCCTACTGGTCTTTCTGTAGCCAGTAAAAAAAGAAGGTTGTGGATCCTTTGTGCCAAGCAAGATGGCCCTTGTCCCAAGCGTCGAACATTGATTGCGCTTCATAACTAACAAAATTTGAAGCATCTCGTTGAAATATTTTGTGGCACATAACCCCATCCATGTATACACCTGGATAGCAGATAGTTCTTGCTGGCTTTCACACCTTCTCTTTTTAGGACTTTTCCTATTTTTGCTTAGTTTTTAGAGTAGATTTAATTTATATTTTTTTGGTGTTCTGTTGTGTTCTAGCACGCATCTACCCTTGACAATGTGGAAGAGTGGAAGTGGAAGTTGACCATGCTTCTTCGTAATAAAGAGGAGCAGGAGATGGTATCTAGGGAGAGGAAAGACAGACGTGACTTTGAACAACTTTCAGCCCTGGCAACCAGGATGGGTTTGTATAGGTACTTAAGCTTTGCAGATTACATCTTTTGTGTTTAGGCCAGTCCTCCTCCCCTGTTTCATCATTGCCGCTATTTCCAATATGCAATTTCCTTTTGCAGCCATCAATATTCAAAGGTAGTTGTCTTTAGCAAAGTCCCTCTGCCAAATTACAGATCTGATCTTGACGACAGGCGCCCACAGAGAGAGGTACATTCCTGATATATTTATTTTGTCCCTCTCTTTATAACTCTAGTTCCACATGCTTATAGGAAGAGAGATGTATGGATGAAGTGCCTGGCTAAAGTTGTATTAATAATGTAGTCATGGTTTTGAAACTTGGAGCTTCCACATGTTGAATTTTCTTGTGCAGTGAAAATGTAGACTAATGCTTTTGTGTGCGTTCAGGTGGTATTACCTTATAGATTGCAAATGGAAGTGGATACACACCTACAAGCATACCTTTCCCGAAAGCCCAAAAGTAGGGATAAGTTAATGTATTCTCCAATGTCAGAGCGTGGCATTGATGGAAGTATTGCTGTTGATGATCTTTATGGCGAGCAGGAGCGTATTACACCGAACAGCGTAGTTGTAGAGAAAATTCAACGCCGGAGAAGTTTGCAATTGCGTAATAAACAGCAAGATTGGCAGGTGAATTTAGCAATGAATTTTGTGGGATATTTTATAGATCGCCGCATCTGTATGCCTAGTAAGTCGGGTCTTGATAATTTGCAACTATTTCTTATAACTGACAAGTACTATTAATGTCCTAGGAATGTCCCGAAGGCCAAAAGATGCTCGAATTTCGTCGAAGTCTCCCTGCATACAAAGAGAGGGATGTTTTGCTAAAAGCCATTTCAGAAAATCAGGTTGGTAGGATCTATAAGCTGGTTTCTGGTTTTGCTAAATTTTCATCTGTTAACCTGAAGTGGAAGTCATATTCTTTGCTGGGGCCACCTACTAAAATTTCATTTGTAGCACAAAGAGATAATTGATTGGTTATGTCTAGTAAGTCTACATTGGCTCTCTAAAATGTTTGAGGTTAATGGGCCTTTCTTTCGACTATATGCCTCGGAGGAAGACAATGACAGTAACCATAATATACAAATAAAATTTTCATCAAACGGGTTGAAGCTATGGTTATTTACCATGCTAGCATTCCATGGTACTTGCTCCCCTAAGATGCTTCTTCTAGTTCCTCTTCTAATAATTTCTGAGTGTGAACTAAGCCAAAGGTAACAACTAAACGTGTCATAATTTACAGCTTCAAATGAAAACTAGTTACGAAAGGAAGGCTTGAAGGATCTCCAACTGTTGCAGAGTCTTTGTAAAGTTTTAGAGGAAAATGTAATTACCTGCTTTATATGACAAAAAATTAGAATTCCTCTTTAGCATTTTGGTTGCCTGTTGTTTTGATCTCCCTTCATGCAACATTGGGCCCTTTTCGAAACCTCGCTTATCTAGTCAATGAAGTGGCCATGAGCTTGAAGAACGTGCCTACTTTTGCATCGTATTTTGACAAATTTATTTGGTATACCTTTGTTGCTAAGGTGTGTATTGCAAACAACAATTGGGCAGGACACCAAAACAATGAGCAGAAAGACCAGCTTTGGCATCATACCTCTCCTTTTATCTTTTCATTGAAAACTTTTGAGCTTCTTGGTGGTGTAATGGTCTCCCATGTCCCTGGAAAAATCTAATTTATATTTCTAAAAGATCGTATATTGATGAGTTCAACTGGTATAGAGGCTTGCTTGAGTAGTAACTAGAAATTTACATCCATACAGTGGTTAGAATTTGTTAGGTATGACTATATTCTTTTTGACACTATTTTCATGAATAATTGTTGATGCAAAAATGTATGTATATCTTATAGGTGGTTGTTGTATCTGGTGAAACTGGATGTGGTAAAACAACTCAACTTCCTCAATACATACTTGAATCTGAGATTGAAGCTGCTCGAGGGGGTGTGTGTAGTATAATTTGCACTCAGCCGAGAAGAATATCTGCTATGGCTGTTTCTGAAAGGGTTGCTTCAGAGCGAGGAGAGCAACTGGGAGAATCTGTTAGTTTTTTCATCTGGCAATGTGAATCTTGTTTTTAAGTAGTTATGCAAGATAGAGTATTGGCTGTCCTATTGCTGAAGTATTTGCTGTTTTTTTCCTAACATAAGGTTGGGTATAAGGTTCGGTTGGAGGGGATGAAAGGGAGGGATACTCGCTTACTTTTTTGCACTACGGGCATATTGTTGAGGAGATTACTTGTTGACAGAAATTTGACTGGTGTAACTCATGTTATTGTTGATGAGATTCATGAACGTGGTATGAATGAAGGTAAGTATAAAGCTTTATTTTTTGGGGGCTATTTGGATATTCCTATATTGCCGTCCTCAGCTGAATTCTGCATGTTTCAGATTTCCTTCTCATTGTCCTCAAAGATCTTCTCAGTCGCCGACCTGAATTGAGGCTGATTTTGATGAGTGCAACCCTCAATGCTGAGCTTTTTTCCAATTACTTTGGTGGTGCACCAATGATCCACATACCTGTGAGTTTGAGAAATGAGATATCAAATACTGTACCCCTTTTTCCCATTGGATGCAGTTTTTGCTATGTCTTAATGTGAACTAGATGTGTTTGGGCACCTATATTAGCCTGTAGGCTACTTTTCAAGGATTAGTCCTATGTATTATGACATGATAAAGGTGCCCCTTTTTGTCATAGGGGAGTTTATAACTTGATACTGCCTGAAAATTGAACTGCTTTATTATTTTATTAAACAGCTAGCATAAATTTTTCTGTGTCAGAATGCAACTTGAGAACAACTTACAGTAATTCAGTGGGCTTTCTAAAAAAATCTTGAAATTTGGTGGTTCCTTCTTTATGATGTTGGGCATTTTGAAAAAGAGTCTTACTCATTGTTTTTGTGGGTAGCCATGAATTTTGTGGTCACAATTATTTTTGTGACATTGACTTAATACTTTCGTTGTCTCCCTTACTTTTTCTGGCTGATCTGCTCAATTATAATTGTGCTTTGTTTGTTATGTGTGCTAATGGAATTTACTTCAGGGTTTCACCTATCCAGTCCGGTCTCATTTTTTGGAGAATATTTTGGAGATGACTGGATATAGATTGACTCCACATAATCAGATTGATGATTATGGTCAAGACAAAAGTTGGAAAATGCAGAGACAAGCTGTTAAGAAGAGGAAGAGCCAAATTGCTACTGCTGTTGAGGTATGTAAATTAGTTGAGCTTGTTTAGTTCTTTCATCACTGTTAAATTCTCAAACAATCCAATCTTTTTGCTTTTGCAAAGGATGCACTTGAATCTGCAGACTTAAGAGGGTACAGTCGGTGGACGCGCGAATCAATGTCCTGTTGGAACCCCGATTCCATAGGCTTTAATCTCATTGAGCATGTGCTTCGCCACATAGTTCAAAAGGAAAGGCCTGGAGCTGTATTGGTTTTTATGACTGGTTGGGATGACATAAACTCCTTGAAGGATCAGCTGCAAGCCCATCCTCTCTTGGGTGATCCGAGCAGAGTTCTGTTGCTTGCCTGTCATGGATCCATGGCCAGCTCCGAGCAGGTGATGATCCATCTTCCGTGCATCTTTTAGTCTGTTTGTAACAATGGTCTATCATATTTTCATTTTTTTTTTCACTCTGTCCAGCTATTTTTATGTCCTTCAAATAATTAAATTGGTGATTACTCTTCTCCTATATCTTCACAGAGGTTGATATTTGATAAGCCTCCAGATGGAGTTAGGAAAATAGTCCTAGCTACCAATATGGCTGAGACTAGTATCACCATCAATGATGTAGTCTTTGTGGTCGACTGTGGAAAGGCAAAAGAGACTTCCTACGATGCGCTCAATAACACTCCTTGTCTGCTTCCATCTTGGATCTCAAAGGCTGCTGCTCGACAAGTAAAATGATTCCTATTTATCTACTTTTAGGCTTTTGTATAAGTGGTTCTTTATGCTTTATGTATTTCTGATACCTTATAGGCATGAATCTCTTGCTTATAATTGCAAGTTCTGATTTGGGCCCTTGATCTCATTTTGCATCTGCAACATAAAGTATTTGGGGATGTTTTCACCATGATCATTTATCTTGTCAGCCTGCCATGTGTCCTCTCCTTCCGCCCATGGTCTTCCTTACTAATCTTGCATATGATAGAGAGATTACATATTGCTTGCATTTTATCAAAGAGATTGACTGAAATATACATCTTTTGGCAGTCTATCCTTATTACTAGGACATAGTGTGGGTTAGTGTATGGATATTTCATCCCTAATCTCTACTTCAAACTGGCTAACTTTCACTTCTTGTTATTGTAGTACTACTCTTGCCACTCAACCATCAAAATAAAATTTGTGAAAAAGGATAAAAATTTGAAAGTTCTGTTAGTGAACATCCTAGAAATTATTGCAATTCTCCCATATGTGCATTCTGATGGTGAACCTTATTATTTGAACATGGATAATTTTTCTATCTCCATCTTATGGGCATCACCCACATGTAAACTTATTTACATTGAATGTGGGTGATATCCATGTTCATAATCAACCAATCAGAGGCATGGTTCCTCCTACCAGGGATGGAGGAAAACATAACCCATTCTATATTCTTAAGTTTCGAAGACTTCTAGTGTTCAATTACGATAAATACACATGCAAAGTCATAGACATGTCAGATTCCAGGACACATGTTCTTACCTGACGTTCTGTTCCTGAGTTCCAGTACATATGTGCAATTGGTCCAAGTCATTTGTTTCTGGCCTCAACCTATGGATTCTGCAGTTGCCATCGCTTTGAGAGTCAGACACCAGGAGACACGTTCATACCTGACATTCAATTCCTGCGTCTGAGTATAGTCTCTGCAATTGGTCTGTGCAATTGGTCTGAGCCATTTGTTTCTAGCCTGGACCTATGTATTCTGCAGTTGCCATGGCTTTGAGCTTAGCTAACTTGTCTATACTACAAAGTGACTGTTGCTGGCACAATTCTGATGTTTCTCCATGGAGAATTTGATGAAAAGGCATTTGACATTCTAAGGGTTTGAACAGCGAAGTGTAATCAGTCTGGCGCTTCCTTTAATGTAGTGGTCATATGATTGAGTTAGTCCTCCAATTCTTTTGTAGAATGTGGCCTTCTTTAAAAAAAATTTGTTGAGAATTTTCACATTCATTTCAAGTTTGATTTTGTTTGTAGAGAAGAGGAAGAGCTGGTCGTGTTCAATCAGGAGAGTGTTACCACCTATATCCTAGATGCGTTTATGATGCTTTTGCTGACTACCAGTTGCCAGAACTTCTGAGGACACCATTGCAGTCCTTATGTCTGCAAATAAAAAGTCTGCAACTTGGAAGTATCACAGAATTCCTGTCTAGGGCATTGCAACCACCGGAATCACTTTCGGTATCAGTTTGACTTCCCTGTTCATATTTGTTTGTTTCTACAATTTCTTGTGCTTGCTAACATTGTTCAATCCATGTGTGATGCGTATTACTTGTCTTCTAGTAGATTTATTATTGATACATTTCCGTGTTGCTTTTAAATTCTCTCTCTTGTAGGTCCAAAATGCTGTAGAATATCTGAAGGTGATTGGAGCTTTAGATGAAAATGAGAACTTGACAGTGCTAGGTACTGAAATTATATATTTCCTCCTTATGTTAGTGTTTACTGTCTATGCTACTCTTCCCTGTTTGCAACTGAACTTTTGAAGAACCTGATCATTTTTGTTTCTTAATAGGACGCCAGCTTTCAATGCTTCCAGTTGAGCCCAAACTGGGGAAGATGCTTATACTGGGTGCCATTTTCAATTGTCTAGACCCAGTAATGTCAATTGTTGCTGGTCTCAGTGTTAGAGATCCATTCTTGATGCCATTTGACAAGAAGGATGTAAGTTTGTTCTTTTTCTAGCCATATTATTATCGGATGCTTCTTCTGGCCATATTGCTTTAACATTTTGTTCCCCATCACTTAATTATGTCGACTGTTTTGGGAATATGCTTGACATCCTCACTTGATTTCAGTGATTTTTGATCCAAACCAAACCAACTGGTTCAAATGGTGAATGTGCTTGATCAGATCTTTAATCTTCCTAAATTTTGAACTTGCTCTATAGATGGTTTGAACCCATAAGTCTATAGATGGTTTGAACCCATAAGACATGATGTCCGGCAAGAGATATTGCATTTTGCCACTTGACTTCTAGTATGCTTTTAGTGTTAGATGACAAAACAATTCACTTATTCTTCAAAGAGATGCTTGAGCTTAAGTAAAAGAAGGAGGAGATGAGGGTACTCGATTGCCTGACCTCTTTCATGGGTGCTCGGCACCTGATCCAAGTGGGCACTCTCTTTGTGCTGTGAGTACCTTAACATACGATTGGAATATTTTAATGGTTAAGTGTGCAACCAGGTCAACTGACAGACCCAGCAGGACTTGGTTGTTTATCAATGTGGGTTGAAAACACCGCCCATTGTCAATTAAGTGGGAAGACAAGTCTGCCTTAAAAACCCTGTTTTCATGGGATAATTGCGCTGGGAAAGCACAATGTAAAGCTTTTCAGCCATTTTCTGGCTGTTTTTGGAAGGCAAGGATCAGTAACTAGAAGCTTACTCAGAGTCATAGGCAGTTCATCATAAGGAAACGTGTTGATTCCTGTGCTGTAATGAGTGGCTTGAGGTTGTGTTGAGCAAAAGTGTGGTGGCCTGTGGTAGCTTATAGTTTATGCAACCCTAGGTGATATGATTGGCTGAGAAAATTTCAACCTTCCGTATTCTAACTTTGTTTGGGTTAAATTCTGCTTTTGACTGTGCTATAGAATAGTTGATGATATTCTCATGGTAGTTTCAACTTAATGTAGCTTGCAGAGTCTGCAAAAGCCCAATTTTCTGGCCATGACTACAGTGACCATCTTGCACTTGCTCGAGCCTATGATGGTTGGAGAGATGCTGAAAGACAACAGGCTGGCTATGAATACTGTTGGCGGAATTTTTTATCTGCACAAACTATGAAAGCAATAGGCGCTCTTAAGAGGCAATTCTTTTCTTTGCTCAAGGATATCGGTATTGTTGATCAAAATACGGAGCTTTCTAATTCGTGGGGCCATGATGAGCATCTTATTCGGGCAATCATTTGTGCCGGTTTGTTCCCAGGAATATGTTCTGTTGTGGTGGGTGAGATTGTTTTACTGTTGTTTCTAAATCCACTTTGAAATGATTTGTTCCGCTTTACCCCCGCCCCAGCACTCTTCGTAAGTTTTCTTTAGTAATTTATTATTTGAATCTGGGGTTATTAAATTGACCAAAGTTTGACACAGGGATAGATGACACCACTTTATTTAAAGCAACTGCACCTTTTCATGCGGGGCATGTAAAATTATGACTTTTTGATTGATGAGATGAATATTATCTATATGTCCACTTTGTGTAAGTTGAGTCTCTAATTTGATGAGAAACCAATGCAAACCAATGCAACTCATGATCCTCTTTCAGTTAGCAAGAGATGTCACTAATAAATAAAAATGTGCAGGTAAATTGCGCCTCTTATAGGTCTATTAAACTTCTCAATTTATTTACTTGCAGAACAAAGACAAGTCGATTTCCTTGAAGACAATGGAGGATGGTCAGGTGCTCCTATACTCTGTAAGTCTCTAGTCATTTTAGAGCAGCGTTTCTTTCTGTGTAGAACATATTTTATGGAATTGATATGTTGAAATTTTTCTTTTAGTTTCTAACGTGGATTTTCTTTGTTAACACTTGGAATAGAATTCTGTGAATGCCAGTGTCCCAAAGATTCCATACCCATGGTTGGTTTTCAATGAGAAGGTCAAGGTTAATTCAGTTTTCCTTCGGGATTCGACGGGTATTTCTGACTCTGTGCTTCTCTTATTTGGAGGAAACATTTCAAGGGGTGGACTTGTGAGTTCTCTCACCTCAGTTTTTTCATTCGTTGGGTATTATGCTTTATTTATTGTAATTTTAGTTTTTGGCTAATTTCATTGGATTCTTAGATGAAAATTTCCCCCTATATCTTGTCATCAGACAATGAGTTGTCTAAAGTACCGCTTGCATTTGATAGGATGGTCACCTAAAGATGTTGGGAGGATATTTGGAGTTCTTCATGGAATCTTCGTTGGCTGAGACATATTTAAGCCTAAAAAGAGAGCTTGGGGAACTCATCCAGAAAAAGGTGAGGGTTTAACATGTCATCGCGAAGTTGAGTGCATTCCAGCAAGCTTTTTTATTTTCCAGGTTACCACTCTTTTTTGTCTTTCCCTTATTCCTAATTTTAAGGTGCATGTTTGATTGCAGCTTCTGAATCCCAAATTAGATATACAATCCTCCCGTGATCTTCTAATGGCAGTAAGGTTGCTGGTTACAGAAGACCAATGTGAAGGTAGATTTGTCTTTGGTCGTCAGTTGCCTAAGAAAGTCCCAAAAGTAACATTACAGGCCACATCATCGAAAGGCACAAAGGGAGCCAATGTTGATAATTCAAAGAACGAATTGCAGACTTTACTTGTTAGGGCAGGACACGAAGCACCAATCTACAAGACAAAGCAAGTGAAAAACAATCAATTCCGTTCTACTGCGATCTTCAGTAAATTGGATTTCACAGGACGGCCCTGCAGCAATAAGAAGCTCGCGGAGAAGGATGCTGCTGCCCAGGCATTGCTCTGGTTAAGGGGTGAGACTCGTCTATCCTTTTCCGATGTGGACGCTGTGTCTACGCTTGTAAAGAAGAAGAAGGTTAAGAGTCAGAGGACAGTACGCAGTAGTAGGTGGAGTTAAGTTGGCCTCAGTAGCAGTGATATCTGTACGCATTAACACTGTCAGCCAAAAAGAGCAGAGCTCCTAATGCTATCAAAGGTTTGAGAGAACAAATTCTGGGCTCTGAAAGCTTTATCTCTTCAGTTGACGAAGTCACATCAGAGAGTATATCTTTAGCACTCCATGACAGATGCTGAACTTCATTCGCTGGAAAATGGTTTTACAGGTCAAAATTCTTTTGGCGCCAGAGGCTGGAGGATCAATTCTCTTCAGATATCGCAAAGCTCATCGATTGGTCCTAACTACTGTAAGCAGTACCTCTGCGCCTCCTGTTGGAGGCAAAGAACTGCTGAGCAAAGTCTGCCAGCGACATCACATCCGAGACTCCGACAGCACAGCATACCTAAACCCCTCATGGATTCCTGACATGGAGGGAATGTTCTTCTCCTGATTTTTTTTTCCTGCAATTGATTATCTTGTATATGAGTAATAGCACAGTTGAAAGTTCGGTGGATGGAAGAATTGCACCCTCACATCAAACCATTTGTCGACTTTAGATCGACAATGCCGTGCATATGGAAATGATGGATTGAGTGGCAACTCGCCTTCCAAAAATTCGATTCCCTGGACAGTTGTGTATATTACTTTTTATTTCCAAGTATTCTTGGCCAGATAGGCAAAATATAGATTCAAGGTAAAACTTAAGTTAGTACAAGGCAGATGCGATTGCAGAAGGGACTTGAGAGAATTCCGTCCCTTGAATTGTGAAATCATCATCTAATCTCCATTTCAATATAAATCTGTTGCCCGTTTTGCTCAATTTTTGTCCTTCCGTGATGCTTGATCTGTGCCGAAAGCTAGTCACTAGATGATTTTGGAGGGGGCTGGGCTCCAGCGTGTTTCTATTCCTGGAAGGCATTTTACAATAACTTGTGACATGGTTGATTTTGGTGATGCCAGGAAGGAAAGATCTTATGAACAACAAAGGTGCAAAACATGATTTCAATCCCCTAGACAGAGTTAGGGCCTAGTGGACCATCACTCTGTAATCAGCCTGAAAATTGAAAAAAAAAATCATGAAAAATTATGGACGAAACAAGAAAAATAAAAGGAAACCACTTCCCGTGTATGGACAAAAAACTATGTTTGGTCAACGTAAAAGCTCCAAGGCTTTCTCCAATGTCTGTCTGAACCTATTCACATCAAGCTTTACGTTCTGCTTGTCCAAGTACATTGACTTGAACAAATACCAATTATTCTTATGGAACGCAATTGGGTCCTTGAAAACCACATGGTCAAGTGGGAACTCTTGTATGAGGCTGCTCTCCTTCTCCCGTATGCTGTAATCCAAGTACTCGATGTTCATACGCTTCGCGGGATCGCCAAAGCAAACCTTGGCATGCCACTCGAATTTCCCGATAGGAAGTACCTGAATGAGGACCGCATTTTCCGGGAGGAAAACCATGTTCGTCAGGCCGGCTCCGTGAACTCCCATCATCACGTCGCAGGAGTTCACGATCTCCGGGGTCCTCGACATGTTGGAGTCCAGCTCGGAGGCGACCACTTCGTACCCCAAGTTCTCAGCCATGGTCGTGATTTCTGCAAGGTTGGTGAAGGAGCGCGACCACTTTCTTGACACGATCAGGAGGCGAGGCCGTCTTTTGAGTTCACCTCCCTGTAATTTGATGGCGTTCTCCTTCTTTAGTGAGTAGGCGCTCCTAAGGAAGGCCCTGAAGTCGGCCATAGAGTAGGGAGATCTCGAAGGATCAATTGTCATCTCCTTGTGATGCTTTAGCCCAACTATCACTCTTGGGAAGCAATGGATGTTCTCTCCTGCATAGTCAATGTCGATAATTTCATACTTTGACAGATTTTCTAGTATGGCGCGGAACTTCTGAACCCACCGAGGATTTCTATCTGTTACCAAGAATTTGACTTCTCCTCCAAAATGCCGAGTAGTCAAGAAGAGTGGAATGATGATGTCGGTGAATGCGTGAAAATTGTTTCCTGCGTATCCTCCTGTTGAGAAAATTACTCCCGGAACGCTGTGGTGTTCGGTGCAAATGGGGATAGGCTGACGGGCCACGGCTGACGGTAAGATGGACCATTTCTTAATTGGACTCATTGCCATTTCATCGCCTTTGCGTGCGTAAGGCCTTATAGTCCACGAGTCATTGCTGGTGAGCATTTCAGAGGGCGCGACGAAAACAGTGGAGGAGCTTCCTTGAACTCTAACATCACCAGTGATCGAACAATAATCTGACTTTGGATCCATGACATTGCAAAAAGGCTCCATCCACCTTGTGAAATTTTTCTGAACTGTAGAGTTAATGGTGGAATCAATATGATCAGATATAACAAGACGGTGTCATCCAATAAAATTTCATCCAAATCACCAAGATGATGACATTGATTTGATTGTCATCACAGCTTACCCGTAATAACTTCTTGTTCTGGAGGTGCACTTTTCTCGTCAATCAAAAGCATCTTGTGACCATCGCCAGTTTTCAACCTCAAAGTCACTGCAAACACGACAAACACAGAGAATGTTCAGAGAATATGCAGAACATAGAGGACTCAAATGCCTGATCATCGATCACTGATTCACGGTCTAAAGCACAAACAAACGTGTGAATTATCTGACCGACTTACGAGCTGGTAGAGTTCCCAGGTGAGGCTTGAGAGCAGCGAAAATGCTGAACACAATGATTAAGCAACAGATGATTGCTCCATAACCCAACTTTTTCTGGTCACTTCTGCTAAAGCTCCTGGAGAGTATCGTGTCATACATCATCTTTCACTCTGTGCCCGCCTGAGCACCCTCAAAGTAGAGTGCCAAGACAAAGAATGAATGATGTGTTTTGTTTGAGGCAAGTGCCTTTTCTATTTGCAGATCAGAGAAAGATCTGCAGACCTCAGAGGAATCTCTGATATTGAATGGTTTTTGTAGTTGAAAGAAGAGCCATCAAGGGTCGTTTAGTCTTTGCATTATTGCTCCCCGAGGTACTATCTTCAGTGAAAATTTTTGTTTAGGCTTTAGCCGGTTTGTCCGAAATTTATCAAATGGGGTTTGAAAAGGACTCGGAAGTTGACTGCTGAGAAAAGGAACAGCTCCATCAATGATTGGTTGGTTGGACATGTCTGCATGAATCAATAATCCATGAAATCTTGCTTCCTCGTGTGTTTTACCACCACAAAGTTGGCGAAAAACTTTCAACGCTCTTGTTTCGTGACAAGCATCTTCTTTTGGGTGTCTAATTTAACGTTGGAGGATTAAGAATTTCCAGAACACAAAGTAAAATAAGTTGGTTTAGAGGTTTCGGTACATGACCCATGCCCCTTCTTCAACGGCTTAAGTTTTTTGGACAGGTGGTTTCCCCACCTACTTTCGGTGTTCGAAGTCTCAGCTGCGACACAATATCGATACTACGTCAAAATAAACACCGAGATCGTCATCTTGGAAGCTTCAGTTAAAACTGCTTCAGTTAAAACTATTCACTTACTGAACTATTCAAAGGATTCGTCACAGTTTACGCAAGTAGCTCAAAGGACGCACACGTTCACACTGACCGAGTCGCGCTGAGAAGTGATTTGTCGAGTCCACTGTGCAGAGAAAAAAACTGGAATGAGTCACAAGGCGCACAAAGCTTGATTTGGTGGTTGAATTGATTTGGACGTTTGGCAGTTTTTTCTTTAGGGTGCTGATTCACAGTGATCATTGCGTTAGGCAACCATTATAATATAATCACCTGTTTGCAGGATTCTTTCAAGGCAAAACGTGTGTGCTTAGATAAAATAATGATCATTGGTCCTTTTTGGCTTCATTCGCCTATAAAAATGGTGGAGGTTGAAGGGGCGTTTTCACACGATAATGCATGTCCCAAGTGATCTCTTCCCCACACGCTGAACATACATTTATCTGGGTTAGGGGAATCTCCTCCTCCTCACTCGACATAAAATATGACTTTGACCCTCATAAACACTCGATCAAAGAACCTACCAATGCTGATCTCATATGCTAATGAAGCTGTAATTCGGGGACCATGTCTAAACTAATCACGCCGACAGCACCAGAAGTGGAAACTACGTGGTGCATTAAAACTAATCTCCAGTTGTCAACATGTTCTTAGTTCATGGATGTTCTTGATTCGTGGCGATGTGTGGCCTGCCTCGGTCAGTATAGCTGCTTTATATTTGTAATTGTATGGTTCTGATTACGTCAAATTCATCATCATTTGACAGCTTAATTATTTTCAGCATTTGTACATAGAACAGACCCAAATAAAAAGTTGAATTAAAAAAAGCTAAGGAGAGGGAAAGGACTGACTGCCAATCCCGTTTTTTAGAATGTTCTAAAGTTAGACTTACAATTCATATTACTTCTTGATTTGTTGTACTAACTACCTTGACTTTGAAGAGAGACAGACGCAGCCCACAACTTTTAATCAGTCTTAGTACTGTGTTGTTCAAATTAGCCCACAAAAAATTGTGGAGAGAGAGAGGAATTGGTAAAAATGTTTTGTTACCAAGACCAAAGCATATGATAGGTTTATAAAACATAAAAAACAGTATATAAAATGATATATGCTCAGTTGATTGCGTTAACGATAGCTATGTGGATACATACGTGCTGGTTGATGGGAATTTTCCGCATTATGCGAGGCGTGTATCATTCATTGTGAGCCAATTGACTTTCTTTTCTTAAGGGATGCTACACCCTCAAATCATGCAAGACTAATTGATGGAAGAGAGCATTTTTTATTTCCAAGGATCACATGAACTCATCTCATCATTTTCATTCGTTAGTGTAGCACTACTCTTATTTTATTTTCCCTTTGGTTTTGTAATGCATCTATCTCTGATCAATGAATCTATTTGACAGTTTCTCTAACAATGCATACATAGGTTGGTAAAAGGTTGAGGTAGTCTTTGAACATTAAATTATAGCACTCTTGACTTTAGGAGATCCCACATATTCCACTTCCAATTGTTAGGGCTTTCATCATGGAAAGAACTAGGTAAAAGGTTGAGGTAGTCTTTGAACATTAAAAAAATTATAGTACTCTCTGAGTTTATGAGATCCCACATATTCCACTTCCATTGGCAAAATTACCCTAAATGTCTTAAACCTATTGCAATTGTATCAATTCAGTTTAAAACATTTTTTTTACCAATTGACTCTTAAACTTTTTACATTTATACCAATTTAGTCTATCCGCCAACTTTGGCTGAAAATCACTAAAGTGATGCTACCGACGCTAACGTAGACAATTTTTATGATTTTTTTATAGTTTTTATTATTTTTATAATCATTTTATTTTTTTCTATTTTTTCCTCTCTGTTTTTCTATTTTTTCATTGTGGTCAGCAAGGCTGAACCTCATCATCGGGCTAGGTCATGCCTTGCCTAGCCACTGGCGAGGGCAACCCTTGCTAGAGGCTGCGAGGTCAAAGACCACAGGGGCTAGCCTCGCAGCCTCTGGCGAGAGTCGAGCCTCACCCAGCCCCTAGCAACCCTTGCTAGAGGCCGCAAGGTTTGATCGGCGAGGGTTGGACCTCGTCGTCGCTGGGCGAGGTCCACGTCAGCACCGATGGCGCCATGTCAGTAATTTCCGGCCAAAGTTGGTCGGATGGACTAAATTAGCTTAAATGCAAAAGGTTTATGACTCAATTGGTTAAAAAAAATTTTAGAACTGAATTAACACAGTTGCAACTAGTAAAAAATTTTTAGTAAGTTTTCCCACTTCCAATTGTTAAGTCATTACCGTGGAAAGAGCTAAGTAGCAGCCCAAATCAAATGGGACTTAGAAAACCTTCAATGATTCCATCAAGTTAGGGCTTTTTTCTGAGCCTTAAATCCATATGAGTCCACCAATTTGCAATGCATGAACTTGAAAGCTACAAAAGGGCCAACCCATCCATTTTACTGATATTTTTCCTTGTACACATTGAGAGAGACATTACTAGTGCTCCACTAAAATTTAGTGGACACTTGGATTAAACCAACCACAGTGTAATCAATTAGGTCTGGTGTGGTTTTAATATGTAATTGACATGATAAAATGGGTCATCAAAGGCTCAAGAATATTGTTAATGGTTAGCGTATTGGGCATGATGTATATCCCTCTCACTCCCTTTTCTTTCCACAATTCTCCACCGTGCATATAACAATTGTGGCTAATTCCATTCCTCAAGTCCACATCAAATACATCTAAGATCTCCCAGCACTAAAATGCACATATGAACAACACATAAGGCAACAAAACCTTGGTGCAACATTCAATGGCCAATTCAACTTCACCTTTTCTCTCGAAATCCGACTCATCGGAGCTGGAAATTCCAGACGGCGATGCAACCCAACCCAATTCACTAGATGAACTGGTCGAATGGTGCATCGGAGGGCTCAATTCAAGGCAGATCCTCCAAGCCATGCTTGTTTCGCTGGCTTGGTTCTTCAATGGACAACAGGCCTACATCAGCGACTTCACAGATGCCGAGCCGACGTGGCACTGCACCGGCAGGGCTAATACGACATGCGACTCAAGCTCCGATGTCTGCGACCTCTCAGACGGTTCGTGGGCTTGGGATGGGCCTGCTTACAAGTCAATCATATCGGAGTGGGCCCTCGAGTGTGCAAACTACTTCATCACGGGCCTGCCCACTTCATGTTTCTACTTGGGCTGCCTGATGGGCGGTTTTGCATTCGCCACCCTCGCCGACTCCTCCCTCGGCCGTAAGAATTTGCTCGTCCTCTCGTATTTGATAATGTCATTAGCCGCTCTAGCGACCTCATTTTCCCCCGACTTTTGGGTGTACTCGGCCCTACGGTTCGTGAGTGGGTTCGGACGTGCGTCGATTGGCACATGCGCTGCCGTTTTGTCCACCGAGATGGTAGGGAAAAATTCAAGAGGGCTAATCGGGATGGTGGGCTTGTTCATCAACACGTTGGGACTACTATCGTTGCCGGCTATAGCATACCTCCTTAGAGATGCTTCATGGAGATATCTCTACGTCGCGACCTCCATACCCGCGCTCATCTACACTTCGGTGACTTTCTTCCTCGTAAGGGAGTCCCCGAAATGGCTCTTCATGCAAGGCCGCGACAAGGAAACCCTGGCAACACTGACCAGATTCGCGCCGCCAACAAAGCACAGTAGACTGAAACAGTACCTATCGAGGTTGCTCCACGAGCAAGAAACTACGAAATCGGGCCTCTACTCTTCATTAAAGTACATTCTTGACCAGCGATGGGCTTCAGCACGGCTGTTGAAGGTGATGGCACTCGGGTTCGGCACAGGGATGATGGACTACGGCATATTGTTGGGGGTCGGGAACCTCGGTTTCGACCTTTACCTAAGTGTCACCTTCAATGCCTTGGTAATTCTACCTTCGTATGTGGCTTCCTACTTCTTTATAGACAGATGGAAGAGGAGAGATTCAGTTTTCAGCTTCACCATGCTCAGCGGGTCACTCAGCATAATCTGTGCAATTGTGGGAAGTGGGAGCTTATTAGAGATAGGGTTCGAGCTGGGCTCGTTCTTCTGCACGTGCGTGGCGTACAACGTGCTCCTGATCTACACCATCGAGCTGTTCCCCACGCGTGTGAGGAACTTGGCAACGTCCATGATGAGGCAAGCTGTGGTGCTTGGGGTGCTGTTGGATCCAACGTTGATTTCAGCTGGGAGAGACATGAGGTGTTTGACGTTCTTGGTGTTTGTAGTGACCATCATTTGCTGTGGTTGTGTGGCTGTGTTCTTGCCAGAGACTCGGGGAGTGACTACTCTCTGTGATGCCTTGGATGAACAAGAGCAGAGAATCACAACAACTTCATGAGATTGACTTCAGTTTATCCTTTCCCTTTAGTTTCTGAATGTAAAGAGTTTATATTCACTTAAGTATGATGCCATGGAATTAACTTGGGGTTGTTTGAAGCTTCGTCTTTTTATTTTTATTTTTGTCTCTTCTGGACACAATATTGTGATAATTTGAGAAAAAATCATCTCATAAAAATTGAGATAATCATCCCAAAAGTCCTAAAATGATTGTATAATGGTCAATTCAGTTATAAACATTTCAATTTAACAAATTTAATCCTAAACCCTTTGACGATTTGCCTTTGTAGTCCTTCTAATTAATTTTGGCTAGAAAATATTAACGTGGATGCCAGCCGTCCTACGTAACATGACTGGCATTGATGCGAACAATTTTTGCAATTCTTTTGAAAATTTTCTGAATTTTTTCTCTTTCCTTTTTTTTGCCTTTTCTTTTCTTTCCTTTTACATTTTTTCTTACATCCTTCTACCAATTGAGGGCCATAGGCAAGGATCGTCCTCACTAGCCACAACCCTCACCAGATCTAGGCGACCTTCGTTGACCATTGCTAAGGCCTAGCGACTGATAGAGGGAACTAGGGAAAAAAATAAAAAAAAAATTTCAAAAATCGTCCAAATTAGTGCTAGTCGTGCCACGTAAGATGGCTAGCGCTGACATAAATGATTTTTGCAAAATTTTCTTTTCTTTTCCTTTAGATGAGCTATTTGAAGGAATCTTTAGTTATATGGCCTCTAAAGCTTCTACAAATATATTTTCCTTTAAGTTTTAACAAGAGGAACCACAAACAGCTCTTTCCTTTCTATTCAAAGAAAGTGATGGGGAGAACCATCACTTAGAGCACCCAAAAGCTCGGAAAATGCCTTTTCTGAGTCACCTACCTATCTGTGGCCGTGCCACGTAAGACGGTTGGCACTGCACTGATAAAACCGCCACATCAGCTATTTCCGGCCAATTACAAACAAGAGAAAGGCTTGAATGCACCCCTCTCCCATATCTGTATAAATAGAATAAACCATTTATACATAATGATATAGGGATCCCCCAATGACCATAGGAAATGACTAGAAAAATGAAGAAAATTTTTAATAATTACCAACTTGATCTTGTTGCCCCCAGCAATAAATGTGCATGAACCATTTCCCAAAGTACGTGTCCGAAAAGCCCAAAGTCTCGATAGTTAGGTCTCGGTCAGCAAACTGTCAAAACCTTCATGACTAAATTGGCCAAATTAAAAAGCTTAGGACTGAATTGGTCGTCATACAATAATTTTGGAAAATTTTAGATAATTTTCCTCATAAAAATCTAATCCAATTGACAAGGACTGGGCATGAATATGTGGAGCAGCTGGACTAAGAAATGTGTTTGGCCTTTGTGCATGCTCCACCGCACACTTTGGTCATAGACAGAGGCTGCGTTTGGTTCAGCATTGGGAAGGGGCTTTCGGCCCCGAAAGCCCCTTCCCAAAAATGCTGAACCAAACACCTAGCATTGAGCATTGAAAATGCTCAAAACTAGCATTTTCAATGCTGAAAGCCCAATGCTAGTCAAGACTAGCTTTGGGCTTTCAGCCTTGAACCAAATGCCAAAATCATTTTTATACTTCCCAAACTACCCTCACTCAAATTTCAATATTCCGACTTTGCCCTCTCGTTACTATTCATCTTCTTCACCAAAGGGACTCCGGCGAGGGCGAAGGGCCGGCGACGGCGAAGGTCCGGCGAGGTCGCCCGACCCAGGCGACGGCCGCCCGGGGTCGGGCGACCGCCCAGGCGTGGCCGCCTGGGTCGCGCGACCTCAGGCGACGGCCGCCTGGGTCGCGCGACCGTCGGCCTGGGTCGCGCGACCCAGGCGGCCGTCGCCTGAGGTCGCGGGACCTCAGGCGGCCGTCGGCCTGGGTCGCGCGACCCCAGGCCGACGGCCGCCTGGGTCGCGCGACCCCAGGCCGACGGCCGCCTGGGTCGCGCGACCCCAGGCCGACGGCCGCCTGGGTCGCGCGACCCCAGGCCGACGGCCGCCCGAGGTCGCGCCACCTCAGGCGACGGCCGCCCGAGGTCGCGCCACCTCAGGCGACGGCCGCCCGAGGTCGCGCGACCTCAGGCCTCGGTCGCCCGAGGTCGCGCGACCTCAGGCGACGGCCGCCTGAGGTCGCGCGACCTCAGGCCTGGGTCGCCCGAGGTCGGCGTCCCTCGCCGGGGGTCGCTCGGCGACGGGCGATGGCCGCCGGCGCAGATCTGGCTCGCCGGCGGCCGTAGCCCTTCACCGGAGCCGTAGCCCTTCGCCGGAGCCGGCGAAGGGTATTTTTGCCTTTTTTTTTAAAAAACCCCCCCAAAGCCCATTTGTGAAAAAAATTAACCAAACGCCATTTGGGTCAAAGTAGCTTTGCAAATGAGTTTTTACCAAACGCCATTTGCATTTCCCACAAAGGGCTTTCACCTAAAGGCATTTGCATTCCCAAAGTAGCATTCCAAATGCTGAACCAAACGCACCCAGAGTGATGCTGTGCCTTTACATATATTGTAAGTTGATCTTTATATCTGGAACATTAGTCTTTTGCTTTATTTGCGAGTGAATATTCAATCAGAGAAGGAAAGAAGTCAGTTGAGCTTATTAGAGAGACTGGTTATTGTCTAACCTAAGTTACACAAAAGGAAAAAAGAAATTTGAGAAACGCTAAGCATATGAAGATCGATTTACAGAATCATCAAAAGAAAAGAGAATTATTGAGACTCAAACATTGCTGAATAGAAATTAACTTAACAATTCCCACGCATCAGGAAAACCCCACCTCAAGCGAGACTCACCGTCCTTGGCGTTTCTCACCTACGGCACCCCACCACCACTCTGGCTACTGTCCACCATGATGGTCCCTCACTCCGGCGTCCTCAAGTATCCTCGCCAGTGCCTTTGCTCGCGACTCACTTGGAAGGCTAGGGCTCACCATCTCATCCGTGGCTCCCTCTCTTTTTAAGTTGGTTTTCCAGCTTTTCTACCATCATCGAATCATCTTTTTTGGTTCCTCCCTCCACTTCACTTTTGATTACTCATTCTTTGCCTCCATTGTTCCACGATCTCTCTCTTGGTTGACTCTTAACTATGCGTTCATCAAATGTTTGATGAAACACCCGAGAGAGATCCTTCTCGCCTTCGTTTTGGAATTTTGCTTAATATAAGAGGTGATGTCTGTTAAAAGTCATCAAGCTCCTGAGGCCGATTTCCTAGAGACTACTTGTTGACGACAGTGGTTGAGAGGGTCTGAGTTGTTGCATACACGAGGAGTCTGTTAGAGATTAGATATTAAAAGCTTTTCAAAGATTTTCAACAAAAAAGATTATAAAAGATTTTCAATTCCATCTTAGGTTGCAGATTTTCAAATATTTCAAATCCTATCTTAGGTTGTACCAAACATTTGATGGGATATTTTTACAATCCGGTTGATATTTGAAGGAATTTGAATCCCCCTCCCAATCCAAATCTGAACAATCAAACGTAGCCTCATAGTATGTGAAAACACATCTTATGCTGATTTGATAAACTAATGTTTGTTACCTAGCATTAGCTCAAAAAATTTGAAGGACACATTTTTACTTCAGCTATTTCACTTTGATTTGGCCATCGGTCTCACTCAAACATTGCTCAACAGATAACCTGAAATGTAATCTTTCTCATGTGGCAAAAAGAAATTATCCTTATCAACTATTTCTTGAAATGCTGTCTTGATTTGAAGTGGTTTAAATGGACTTGGAAGGTGATTCTGGGTACAAAATGAGAAGCTGAGAGCAACGGGACATGGGAAATTAGGGCTTTTATGATGGGATTTGTTGCGAAAGCAAGTGAACAAACAATAAAATAGATAGAACAAGAAAATAAATCGGATGTTAGATTTACGTGGTTCGGTCGGGCGACCTACGTTCATGAGGAGAACATCAAAGAATTTCATTATGGATTAAGCCTTACAATAGAGATTACAATCACACTCGAGTCACTCAAACACTCTCAATGTTTTCCAGTTCTCAATTACACCCAATAACTCACACAGTGTTTAGTCCCATAATTCCTCACGAAATATCTCTCAATCTCATGAAGGAATTACAAATCTTACCACAAAATTTAATCGACTTCAACATTAAAAGCTCTTGGTGTAATTGCACAAACGAAACCCACGGAGAAAAAAAAAACTTTGCCAAGCAATCAACGAAAACGGCGCTTCAACTTCTCCGTGTATTCATCAACAACGGTTCTTCAACCTAAAGACGTCATGGTTACTTGACATATATGCAAACAAGCCACACGAATTGGAGAAAGAAACTAAATCTCACTGAGATTCGATCAACCAAGTACAAGATTTGGATTTTCCTATTTCGTCTTTTTCTTTGGCTGACTCCACCAATAGGGCGATATAATTTGTATGCCCCTTCACATTTTATTTCACGACCAAGAACCTTATATTCCCTTTTACATGACCATTTACCACTTCACTTCGGCCTGGGTTTTATTTGACGAGCTCAAATTCCAAACATATTTTAACAATCTCCATCTTTGCTCAACATTTGAGCCAATTCGCAATCGCTTCACTAAAAAAATTTGAACTCCACTACTACTCTCCCACAACCCCTCACGAGCTCAACTGCCACAGACGCCTTCCAAGTCCAAGGTTCACTTAAACTTCGCCATAACCGTGAACCTTATGAGAACACCAACTTCACTTGCATCTTTAACTACTTCACAAGGATTTTCCAACACAACATCCTTTACCACAAATAAAACAAAACCACCATTGCATACATATATGTCAAGAGATCAAATACGCACATTGTCAAACTCATCAATTACAGCAATTGTTTGCTCTACAGGCTCCATATCGCTACAAGCACCATCTGTGTAGATTACTTCACTAACACCCGCTACCTCAGGAGTTTTTGGTTGTATCTCTACCTCAAGCTGAACATCATCAAGATCCGTATAAACACTACTATAATCACTCCTAACGAGAAGTACTGGAAACTCGTCAAATGTAACTTCTCTATTGACAACATGTGAATTTAATTTTGGGCACCACAACTAATAACCCCACTCACCTTGTGCATAGTCTAGGAACATGCATTTTCTTGCCCTCCCATCGAGCTTACCATCACTCGCTCGAACATAATACGGGCAACTAAATATTCTAAAAATAAAATAATCAGCAACGTTACCTGACCACACTTCTTTGAGAGGCCGATATCCAACCACAATCAATGGGGATCTATTCACCAGGCAGCTCGTCGTACTAAGCGCATATGCTAGGAATCTTCTAACCATGCCAGCACTAGAGAGCATTCTTATGGGTCGTCTCTAGTAATATTCAACTGATCAACTCTACAACCTATTGTGGTTCACTAACACTAATATGATGTCTCACTAGTTTTCCTTCATACAGAATTCATTTAACAGCTTCGAGTAAGACTCCAAGCTACTGTTAGTTCGCACCTGCTTGATCGTTTTATCAGTTTCCTTTTTAATTAAAGCTCTTATTACTTGATCCTAATAACGGCATCAAACTTGTGCATTAGTACAAACACCATTTCCCCGAGTAGTCGTCCACAACTATTAGCATAAATTTGACACTATTCCTTGAAGGAAATCACGATAACTTGCGAATATCCAAGTAAATAACTTTGTAATCTCAATGATTTCTCTAATAGCAATACTGAACTGCATTTTCTGTCGTTAATCTAAGTCACAGCACTTGCACACATTTAGTTTGTCAGTTACATAACCACATAGCAAATCCCTTTAACTTAGAACCTTTAGGCTTTTCTTGCTAATGTGTCCCAAATGCATATACCACAAATCAGACTCACGAACAAATGCATCCGATGTCTCCACGACGAATTTTGTCACTGTCTCACCTTAAAGCTCACATAGGCCACTATGTTGGATTCCTTTTATTATCACCATGCCACCTCGAACAACCTTAAGAATTCCACATTCTGAGTTATATCGACACCCAACTAAATCCAAGGCACTCAAAGAAATAAGGTTTTTCTTCAACTTTGGAACATGCCTCTCTTTAGTCAATGTCCTCACAATACCATAATGCATTCTAATTCTAACATCATTGACAACTACAACACCACACTCAGCGTTGTTCCCCAATTATACTTTACAACTATCCACACATTGATAAATAGTAAACTAGCTCCTATTTGGTGTAGCATGAAACAAACCTTCCAGAACTCATAATCCATTCGTCAAACGACAAATCCTTAGTGACGGACAAGATATAATCAGCACCATACGAATTACTATAAGATACAGCTGCAACATTATCTACAGACTCAACTCTAATTCCCTTACCCTTATTGTTCTTCAGCTTAAGGCAATCCATTATATGATGCCCCCTCTTGTCACAGCTCCAATAAACACCACCAATATTAGACTGACTATGTCTATTTAGGTTTATACTATTTATGCTAACACAAGTATTAGTTCTTCCTCTATTTTTACCTACTAAAGCAGTAGATATAGATACACCGGATTCTATTCTACGGATATCCTCACTCAAAATCAAATCACGAATCCCATCAAACATCAAACTTATTGATCCGAAGGAATTACTAACGGTAGTAATAGTAGTATTTCAACTATCAGGCAATGATAATAATAGAATCAAAGCACGTATCTTATTTTCAAAGTCAATCTCAACTAAACTTGATTGACTAACAATCACATTGAATTCATTGATATGATCTATAACTGACACACATTCGATCATCTTCAAGTTAAAAAGATGTCCATAAAATAGACCTTGTTGATCACGGAGAGCTTCTTGCATTAAATAGACCTTCGCCAGTTGACTTGATCCGTCATTCCTAAGCGATAGCATATATTCATGTATTAGGTGGGGATTAAAATTGATGTAAACTATTAAAAAAAATTAATTTCGAAGGCTAGCCACCCTTCCCACTATTGATTGAGGGTCTACCCCCTAATACTAAACGTGCTTGGACCCCTCAATACTAAATGTCAACCGTCTATATAGTGACAGAAGGGACTTGATCGCAAGAACGAGATAGCTTGCAAATAGGAAATTGGGGAAAAGTATTAAAAAAGTCCTAAACTTATTTCATTGATACCAATTCAGTTTTAAATATTTTAATTGAACCAATTTAGTCCTAAACATTTTCACATTGGTACCAATTGAGTTCATCCAGCCAATTTAGATTTGAAATTGCTGATGTGAACTCCGGTTGTCCTACTTGGCACAGTTGGCACTAATGTGGACATATTTTATAATTTTTTTGAATTTTTTTTTCTTTTTCTATTTTTTTCTTTTTTTTTCCTTCTCTTCTTCTGCGGCAATGGCTAGCGAGGTTTGCCCTTGCTGGACCTCGCCTGGGCAAGGGCAAGCGTCGGGAATTTGTATCAATGCAATAGGTTTAGGACTTTTTGGTACTTTTCCTGCAAATAAAGCACTGTTGGTTGGCATGTTAATTAATTGTCAAAGAGATAGATGACAATTGGGCTAAGTGGGGCGTAAAGTCGTCTAGTCAGGACCCAAGGCTGTTTTGAATAGTTAGGGACACAATTTGGCTTTAAATTCATGTGGTTACCTGACAAAGTTGGTTGTGGGCAACTGCTTTTCTTAGGTAAATCAATTAATATCCTTCCTGTATACAAGACCTTCCACCCCTCAAGAATACAAGCACACATCATTAACATAGAGCCAGGATTGAGATTAAGCAATGGCGAATTCAACGCCCCTCCTCTCCGAAACCGAGTCGCCCGAGTTGGGAGTTCTGAACGACGACGAAGTCGAACTCCAAACACTGGACGAGATGATCGAGTGGTGCGTCGAGGGGTTCCGCTGGCGGCAGTTTCTCCAAGCCCTGCTCGTCTCGTTGGCCTGGCTCTTCGATGGACAACAGTCGTGCATCAGCGACTTCAGCGACTCCAGCGACGCAGAAATCACATGCGACTCAGCCCGGAATGGGACTGTCTACAATTCCATCGTAACGGAGTGGGGCCTCGAGTGCGCGAGCTCCTTCATCACGGGCCTCCCGACCTCCTGCTTCTACTTGGGCTGCCTGATTGGTGGCTTCGCATTTGCCACCCTCGCCGACTCCTCTCTTGGCCGAAAGAACCTTCTCGTCCTCTCGTGTTCGATAATGTCGTTGGCCGCCTTGGCCACTTCATTCTCCCCCAACGTCTGGGTCTACTCGGCACTGCGGCTTGTCAGTGGGTTCGGACGAGCATCCATTGGCACGAGCGCGCTGGTCCTGTCGACTGAGATAGTCGGGAAAAAGTCGAGAGGGCTCATTGGGATGATAGGCTTGTTCATCGGAACATTAGGGCTATTGGCGTTGTCTGCCACAGCATACCTCCTCAGAGATGCTTCGTGGAGATACCTCTATGTCTCGACCTCCGCGCCCGCCATCTTATATTGCCTCCTGATTTTCTTCTACGTCCGCGAGTCTCCAAAATGGCTTTTCATGCAGGGCCGTGAGGACGAGGCCATGGCCATACTGGGGAAGATCGCGTCGCCGACAAAGCACAGTAGGCTGAAGTCATACCTGTCGAGTTTTCCCCACAAGCAAGAAACCACAAAATTCGACCTCTACTCCTCGATCAAAGACCTATTCCGGAGGCGGTGGGCTTTGACCCGGTTGGCAAAGGTCGTGGCGCTCGGGTTTGGCATCGGGATGATGTACTATGGGATGCTGCTGGGGGTCGGAAACCTAGGGTTCAACATCTACCTAAGCGTCACCTTCAATGCCTTGCTAATCATACCATCCTACTTTATGTCCTATTTCTTGCTAAACGGATGGAATAGGAAGAGCACATTGCTTGGCTTCACAATGGTGAGCGGAGTGCTAAGTGTGGCATGTGCTTTTGTGGGGAGTGAGAGCGTGCAGATAGGGTTGGAGCTTGCCTCTTTCTTTTGCACTTGCATGGCATACAATGTGCTCGTGATCTACACCATCGAATTGTTTCCAACAAGCGTGAGAAATTCGGCGACATCGATGATGAGACAAGCCATCACACTCGGTGTTCTATTTGATCCAACATTGATCTCGGCCGGCAGGGAAATACCACATTTAACTTACTCGGTGTTTGGAATTGCGATCATTTTTTGCGGGTTCGTGGTGCTTTTCTTGCCCGAGACAAGAGGGACGACGCTCTCCGATACCATGGATGAGCAAGAGCAGAGAGATTTTGCTGTGAATAATCCATGATTTCTGCAGTCCTTTTTCGGTGTGTTTGATTGTTGCCAAGGTGATTGTTTTGTTGAAACATGGGTTGGTGTTTTATGTGTTTTGACTGGTTGTGAAGTGATTAATTAATGTGCTTAATGTAATGAGATCATCGTGCGTTCTTGGTCAAACATCAACAGACATTTCACTTTGTCTTTTTTTTAATAACATCACCTGTCGAATAAATTCCTCTGCCATGGATCTGCAACGTAAAAGTATTCTTTCCATTACGAATCAAATAAGAGAATGAGTTATGATGAACTTTGAACTTGAAAGAGAATGAGTGATGTGAATGCAGTTGCCGATGACTTTCTGAAGCGTTCAGAATTCAGATGAGCAAAGATTCCAGTGCTTCGGGCCCAAAGGGCGAGCACGGAGCAAGAACACTAACAAGCCATAATTTTGATCCTAGATGAGCTACGATGCTCGTAATACCAATTCGGAATGCTTGTTCAGAGTTGAATATGGTGCTTAGCATGGGGTACCCGTTTCAGATCGTTTTAGGCCTCAAATTCCTTCACTTCAAAGGTTCCCAGACAACTAACTTTCTATTTTTAGGCCCATTTTCTGTGCTGCTTCCAACCCGTTTGCTTTTTACTGTAATTTTCAGATTTTCACTTCTGCTTAGGGTTAATCTCCTAGTTCTAGGGTTCTACACTATTTATTTGTTATGTTTAAAGAAACAGATGGCTTTTGTGTATGTGTGAGTGTTTCCACTAGTTGCGATAAGCGCATTTAATGTTTCCATTGTGCCGATGAGAAGAAACATTTCAGAATAATGAGGATATTCACCTCAGGTTATAAGAAAGCTGATCCTATACAAGATTGCTATCATTCATATCGAAAATTAGGAGGACCAAATTAGTAGCCAATTGTACGCCTAATCCATACATGCAAGCATTATAAATTTGATTCAGTAACCTTAAAACTGAATATATAGTTCAATGAGGAAAAAACCAATGCAAAAGTGTGCTAAGAACACGAGACGAGAAGAGTTGATTCGATTGAAAAACCTCAACGAAGGAAGAAGCTATCGTGGTTATGTACCTAATCATGTACAAAGGCATCGGTGTCCTATTTGAATTTGCCATCAAGTTTTTGCGCAATCACGCGATTAGCTGACCCGACCTCATATGCTCTTGAGTGGATACGAAGAGCAAAGAGATGATCAATAATGGTTAGAAACATCTGGGGCCGCAGACGTTATGTTATGGTCGTTTTGAAGCTTCTTTTTACCTTGTGGACTCATTCTGAGGATTTGAGAGGCTCCAAAATGAGAAGGATGATTAGTCAAAGACTCGGCGTGGACTGTGGAGAAGGAGGAAGGGATGGTGGGGACCGATGGACAGCTATCTGTTATGTGTATGGGACCTCTATCGCTCTCTCTCTCTCTCTCTCGTCTCATCGACCCTTTGTCCTTTTGCTTTTAATTTTTTCTGACCGATTTGTCCATGAAATCATTGGTGCCGTTACTCCAACACTTAAATTTTGTTTTCCGAAGATATTCCATTCTAGTCGATTGGCCATGTGATTCACGAGCTTCCTATCCCTTGGTTTCGGGACATTTTGTGAGAGCCTCCTTTTCATTTCGCCGCTAACTATTTACAAAGATTAAATTGTCAAATAAAAGTGTAATTATCAATAGGTATGCGATCCTTCTGGTAAATGGATTGGAGGGGTGGGGACGCTAGTATCACAATTGCGAGATTTAACTCCCGCACTTTGCAAAAAATAAAGCAAAAGTCAAAGAGTAAGAGGAGAGTTAAAGATAAGGCAAACAAAAAAAAATCAAAGTGTGATTCAATATATAAATATTCTAACACCTCCGACGCTCAAGCTAGGCTTTGGCCTAGTATTAAACGTGGAAATACATAATGTGACAGAAAATAAGGAGCCTAAAAAGATTCGAATTTAAGATCTCGTATTCTGATATGATATAAAATTTAATAGGATCACTGTCAACTGTTCACAGAGCTTAACTAGTAAGTAGAGGGAGACTAACAGTTGCACATTGAATTTGACATACAGGAGTGGAAGCACACCAAAAATGGGCAAAACTTGACTTTAATATCATGTGAGATTTTGTGAGACTATTGTCAACGGTTCTAAAAACTTAAACTATTAGATGAATTCGTGGTCTAATATGTAAAATATTTTGACAGATTCCCTACCCAGTGTAGTGATTCACAAGTACATCCAAGAAGCATTGATCATAGTAAAAATGGATCCATCTAACTCATCATTCATGAACATAATTGTGACATCTTGAAATTCTCCATTTCCTAATGTTATTTTGGATATTAAGATAATAAATGGTTTAACTGAATTATTTGATAACTTCGACAAATTATAACTTTGTCATTGAATTTGTTAAGTTAGGAAAATTTCTGGATAATTAATTTTCAAATCCATGATATTTAAGTACGTGACTTTCTAGGGGCCTATTAAATCTTTTAAAGGGTCAAGAAGGTCAGCACAGAGTTAGAATTGATGCAAATGCTTTGAAGGTTCATGAACATACAAACTTTATAAGAACGTAGAATTTATTGGTCTTGGCAATTTTTTTTTTTTTTTGGTAAAGATTTATTGGTCTTGGCAATTAATATCTGAACACGTCATAATTGAGTCTACTAACTTCAATATGCACAAATGAATAGAAGTTAGCACATCAGATGTTATCTAAGATTAACGGTGCAAAATGGGTTGACATAGCATGTATTGGACGAGACGATATACCCTGAAAAGCATACATGGTAATTATCAAAGTGAAATCTTTGTATTAAGATTACTCGGGCATTCTACAAGCCTTTCTATTAATTTAAGTGCTTTCAAAATGTTTTTCTGTCTTATTGGCATTTAGAGCGGACACCGAGTTCTTTCATTATTTACTGAAAGCTTAAATATCTTCTGAAAAACAACAATGTTGCCCTTAAACCTACGTGACCAACAATTGTCACTAATATAGTATGTCACATCCCTTAGCTTTTCACCTAGTTTCTTACTATCAAATTACATTATGTCTGATATGAAGTTTCTAACTCTAACCCATTCATGCTCTAGATAAGCTTGCATATCAAGTTGGCCAATCAAGCTCTCTCCCCTCTTATAACCACAAGCTTTGCCAACCAAAGATAGCTAGCCACTTATCACTCATTTAACTTGCCACATCTCCTGAATTCTCGACCATATCTTTTAGTCAAGAGATGGCAACATCCATGATATCACTTTAACCTTGGTCAGTTAATGATTTTGTTTTTGGTCGGAAGGTTAGTTAAAGATTGAATGTACGAAACGTGAGACTTATTTCTCATTTCCTTTCCAACCATCATCTTTCTCACCTGACTCATTCATGTTCTTCTCTATCAAAACTAGAAGGCTTATCACTGAAATCTATCCAAATACCTTAAATTTTAGAAATTTGCAAGCTATGATCAAGAACTTCAACTTAGCGTGCTCCATTTAATCAATGTTCTTAGAGATAAGATTTTCTCCCTCAAAAGTATCGTTAGAGTAGGTGTTTGATTTGCTTAACTAGTGTTAATTCAAGATTGCATCACTTGATTTTACGGTGGATCAAGCTCTATGTTCACTCAAATCTTCTATCCAAGGTAAGTGAATCTCTAGGGACTAAAGTGGGTCGATCCATTTAGTACCCTTGATCCTTGTTGAGTTTAGCGTGAAGTATGTATAGTATCAATGATTACATGAAGAGCTAAGAGGCAAGGCTATAATTATGAGATAACAAGTAGTTGGTTTAAGAGTAAAATAATGCTTGTCGATACTCACTAGTACTCTTGTCATGAGTTACATGAAATGTCCACCATGTTCATGATGCCATTAGAAGATGCTACGAGTCATCCTGCAGATCATGGCTATATTTCTCGAATAAGAACATGGTTGAGTGATTTCAAGAGGATTTTGAATGACTTTGATGAGTAAATGTATTGGAAAGGATGAAACTATGCATGTGAAGGGGTCAAGTAGTGATTTTGTGTAATGCAAAGGCAAAGAGAATACGTGATAGATCAAACGGAATCGAGTAAAAAATATGATTGAATGACTTACACAAAACAAACGGAGTCCAAGATATAAATCATTAATTTATTGCCTCCGAAATCATTTGAGAAGAAGAAGAATATGGCTGTTGGCGTCCGGGCACGATTTCTGTGGATGGAGATGAAAACTGTACGAACTCAAACTACTGTCCATTTCTTTTTCAAAGCGAAGGGACAGTGCACGTCTCGTTACAGTCCATAAGTTCATGACCCGACCAACGACATCGCCCTTCGCTTTCGTCCTTGCGCACGCGCATGATTTCTTTTTTGGTCGTCGAGTGAAGATGATTCATTGCTTTGGAGGAGGAGAATCTTATGCTAATTTCGCAATCACCTTCTAACTTCGTTTTGCTTAAACTTTGCCTCGCTTGTGTAGCGATTTAGGAAAATGTTTTCCCCTAGACCGGCTCGAATGGACAGGTCGAGCCGAGCTTATAGTCGGGCCTAACTTTAGTTCCCGCCAATAAAAAAAATAAAAGGGTGCATGGTAATTTTTAGGTTTTGTCGGCACATTGCGCCGCTTGAGCCATAACTTTTTTGGGGGAAATTGTTCAATTGATCCTAAACATACTATACGGACGTAAAAATATAGTCCTAAACAAAGGGTGCACAGTAAGATTTTATTTTATCCTATAAATTTGAACCCTTTTAAAAGAAGTAAATCACTTTTTCGTTTTTAAATAGAAAAATCCCACCAAAAATCCCAACTTTTTCCTGTGGAACACTAATATCCTGAACATTTTTTCGCCTCATCGATTTTCTCAAACTTGTGCCGGTGACCCAACAATATATTCCGTCACAGTGCCGTATATGATGGCCGTTCAAAAACTTACGTGGCGTCTCCCACAAGGAAACGTTAGGGTTTTTTATGGGGTTAATCCTTTTTAAATTGAACTTACTCTGTTTAAGACTCAAAATACAGTAACACGGATGAAGGTGCAATTGTAACTCGATTACTACATTATGCTCATTATCTTTCACAAGAGTAATTTGATTTATAGTCTAATAAGAGAAATTAAATGATTGACCAAACATTCTGCAAAATTACATTTTGGTGCTTCCACGCATTTTATAATTTTCTTTATTTTTTGGCAATTATCTTCTTGGGCAAATATTAACATGTAGAATGAAAATTAATTTAACCCTTGGAAAATAACCAAAATGACTCAAGTTTAAAGTGAAATAAATAACTAGGAGGTATAATCAGTATCTCAAGCAGTCTCTCCCTTGCTTAGCCTTATTACGTGTGCAATGAATCTTACGGTGATATAAGATTGCATTTTCCAATGCTTTGCCTAATTATCTCCTCCGAGAGAAATTTAAATTTGTTCATATGTTAGATAGCATACCTGAGTCCAATAGCATTGAAGCTAACACTTTCGTTGGCGAGGCAACGTCAGATCAATCGCTGATTGCAGTTAAAGTCGTTACGGTAATGTCAATGGCAAAAACGCGCACCGAGTGCATCTAATAATCCTGTCCAAACAGGATACGACCAGACTTAGAACTCCATCTGCATTCAAGGCCAAACGTGTGTCGAACAATTTAGCGTTACCGTCAACAATACAATGATCTAAGGTTTGAAAACAGAAAGAAAACCAAAAGATGTATGATACAGAACTTTGAATCCAGATCGGCCGGCCGAGCAGCCTTTTCATGGCCATTTTCCGAACCGGCATCTGACTTTAAAAGCCGTACAGCACTGCCGTGACCGTGATCGGGTCTAATGCTTCAAGTCAAGCTCCTTGAAGTCCCCAGTCATTCAAACGCTGCCATTGAGTAGCTCATAAAACAGGACTAAAAATTGTCAAATCGTGAAGTTTTCACAGTAAAGCAATTGTTCAGCATCATATGCGAACGAATACCTTCATGAAATGATACGGGAGGTGATGGCCAACAAAAGGAAACAAGAAAGAAAGACGGAGAAAGAAAACGATATAGAAGGTAGCGAACCCAATACTTTCTCGTGTACGTATTGCTCGCCCCTCAGCAAGTGATTTCGAGGAAAAGAAATATTAAGCAGATTTCAATGGCATTAGAATCAGGAATGCACGCGCGAGTCTTGAATAAGTCTAACTTGTTCAAACGATTCTGTGAACAATATTGCTAGGAGAAGTTCGCAGAAGCAGCAATACAAAGAACCAAGTTATAATGCTAAATTTTCTTCAATGAACCCAAACATATTTCTTCCTTTCCCAGACCATGCCAATTTGGCATAAGCAGTCTTTATCATGCGAAGACTTGGAGAAAGAAAGAAACGCGACACCTTCTAATAGTAAGAATTCACACTTCAACAAATCCTGGGGGAGAAACACTTCACTAAACAGAGTAACAGGAACCTTAACCTCACACCCTGGATTATGTACAAATGTGTTCATTCCTTATATTTTCTCTATGTCGCGTATAACTGAGTGTAGATAGATCTGGTTGCAAGATACAAGAATACCTATCAAGTCGATGGAATAGCAATCACTAGACTACCAAAAATTAGTCACGCGGCGACATCGGCACCAGAAAGCAGTTCCACCGCTTTTCCCTCGAGCGACTGCTATTTCCTCATCAATGTAAAACCAGATAAAGAAAGGATCCTTGGTGCTTGGCTCTCTGTCCCCCTGTTGGCCAAGGCCGATTTCTAATGGATTGAAAGGGCCGATTTTAATCCTTACGTGCTCGAAAATAAAGGCGAGTATCTGCTTCTTCCACGACAGTCTACCCTCAAATGTCAAGTATCCAAGCCCACCAAGGTACACCCCATTCTCGATCCTCTTCCCCTGGCAATCCAAGCAAGGATCTATCAAAGTCGAGGAAGTTAAGAGAAAATAGACACACCAAGATCTATGTGGGACTTGTGGGATAGTAATGTAGGTGATTTGATTTCTAACATTGAAATGTGAAGCTCTATAATACACGAGGGGAAAAAGAAAAGAATGCATGACAAGCAAAGCCTAAATGAGGAAGAAATCTAGCAGTATGTATACCACCATCACCATTTCACCATTATTTATATGTTCTAGCTAAATATAACAAAAAGATAAGATGAATTAGCAATGTGGTTATGCTTCAAAAGAATCGAGTACAGAATGACCTAAAAAATTTGGATGAACAATAACATCATTGACAGAATTAGCTTCATGCAGAAAATAGTCAACGAAGATGAATAGCATAACATCATGATTAACTATGAACGCTGCCTACATACATAAAATAGATCCGTAATCAATTCAAGCAATAACATCCACCATTATCCGTAACACTAATATTACTGCTAGGTTCGGCCCAAAATGAAGGAAGACGACAGTGCTATTAATGCATACAGAACTACTTCAAGGAAAGCAAGATTGACTTCTGTACTTGCTCTCCTCCGCATCACTGAATTACACATGACAACTTTCTACAGAAGAATTATGTAGACATCATTATTCGATTGTCTTGATGAAGTGTGAAGCATATCCACTAGTCATTAGCATCGTAGAAACCGTAAAGTACCTTTTACTCTGCTTTATTTCCTCTAAATTTTGGCAACCTCTTTGACAGTGTCTTCGTTTCAGTAGCATCAATTGGGGGAAAGAAATAGCCTTGAAAATAGAAAAGACAAAACTTACAGCTGCATCAAACCTCTGAACTGCCGTCAATGGGAAATACCGTCCTTTCTTCAATTTATTCTGCCAATTCAAATTATGAAAGGAGGGCGAATAATCAAAAAGTAACACTAACTCTAATTGATGGTTAATGAATCAAATTCATGATGCAGACGAGAGGCGGATCACCTACCTCAGCCGTGAAAATGAGCATCCATGTTCTCCCTGGTGATTCTGAGCCCCCCAACGTACTAAGAAACCCGGATGGATCAAGCTTTGATTTCTCAATCACAGAGAGAGCAGAAAGAACCTCCTCTGCCGGAACCTTTCTAGTCTTTGCAGCATCCTTCAGAACTCTTGTACTCTCTGCAATTTCCTTAAACCAAGAAAAGCTCTCATGATTAAACACCTATTCTGAAATTGAGTGCTTTTCATCTGCAATCTTCTTGACACAGTCCAAATTTTTTTCCTTCTAGAAATTGCATAATGCAATAAGCTCTAACCTCTGATACACCAGACAATGTACGGCAATAACTTCAAAGTTTTAAACTTGACAGCATCTTTCCAAGGACCCAGTTTGGCATACAATTAGATATGCAATCTCATGATTAAACACCTATTCTGAAATTGAGTGCTTTTCATCTGCAATGGTCTTGACACAGTCCCAATTTTTTTCCTTACAGAAGCTGTATGATACAATAAGGTCTAACCTCTGATACACCAGACAATGTACAGCAACAACTTCAAAGTTTCGATGTTTACAGCATCTTTTAAGGACCCAGATTGGCATACAATTAGATACGTAAACTCGATGAAAGATAGCACTGGACGCTTACTCTATTGGGCTGCTCTTCTTGAACAAGAAGTGGGGTGGTCGCGATCTGGTCCTTTTTATCCAGAGTTGCTCTGATTCCTGGTCTGGGACATTTCAGGAGAGGAGGGTTTATACCTCTGAAGGAAGGAAAACCAGTGAATCTGATACTAGGGAAGCGTTGGCGGGATGAATTCGAGTGCTTGATTAAGGATGCATGGGAGGAACTTCTTAAGAGCAAACAAGTAGAAACAGAGGCCTGTGAACTCATTTTTCTATTGATGGATCCTGATAATTCTTCTGGGGTGAGGTTCCATTTTTGACATTTCTCCTATAGCTCTTCCATTGCAATTGAGTGGACAGGATTTCCCGACGCTATTTTCCCATTACATTTTCTTCCGGGAAAGCTTTGTGGCACTGAAAATATACCGGACACTCGTTGACGTTGTTTAGCTCGGTCGTGAAACACACAACGCGATTCTAACACCTCTCTCTCTCTCTCTCTCTCTCTCTCTCTCTCTCTCTCTCTCTCTATATATATATATATATATATATATATATATATATATATATGAAGCAATGTTATGTTTTATTGGTAAAAGGATGGAAAGGGCTACCACCAGCGACCCAAAGGTTCAAGATTAAGGAACCCGCTACTATAATCCTATTAAGATGCTAGTAATCAAGAAGTTTCTCCTCTCGAGCTACATCATAGCTAGCAATGGCCATTAAGATTAAGGGACCGTGCCGAGAGGCCCATTTGGAGAAGAAGGGGCATGACCCCTTCTTGCCTAAGTTGGTATCCAAGCTCTAGCTCAATTTAAAAAAAGAAATAGTGACCCAACCATTTAATTGAACAATTGTTTGTTTTAATTAATTTTCAATGAAGTCATCGAGTCCAATAATATAAAATTAAAAAGAAGCCAAAAAATAACGTGCTCCGGCCTAGCACATGGACCGAGCCATGCTTGGCTCAGCACAGGTATGGTCCGTGGCCATTGCTAATCGTCCCTAGGCAACGCAGCACAAGAAATTCAGAGGTTTGCTCAGGATATAAATCGAACGTGTTCTCGTGAAAGGAAGGCGACTCCTTTACCGCTAGACCAATTACGTTTACAACGTGTGAACCGATATTTGCTTAAAATTTATCATGCAAATATAGTGGCAACCTCCTAGGCTCCTCGTTCTTAGTAGAAAGTGGCTAATGATAAGGGGTTAAAATTGGGCAAGTCAACGTTGAGAAGTCATTATTGTAGCTTGATCTCACTAATCTTGTTATGTTGATGGTGTCCTAGCCTCATTGTCATCACACAACGATTTATCTGTCGTTTCACCTTTGTTTAGTTCTTGAGAATCTCATCGACAAACTCAACTCTTTAATATCATTCAGTTTCGCTCGAACATCAATGGCATTTCCCTTTTCAGAGAAAGGATCGCGAGGGCTACTATCCATCATCAGAGAAAATATCAAGTGTTTCCGTAGCCCAATTTTAGATTTGACACGTGGATATTATTGGAATGATAAAAATAAAAATTTGATTTTTCTCTCTTCCTCCTCCATCCACATAGCACCCACCTTCCCGGCCATCTAGGCTTGCGTCTATTGTCGGCCCGACCAGCGGTATCACCAGCTACTTAGCCAAGCTAGGCCGCGTTCAGGCCCCCCATCTCAAAGAGCAACGACGAGTCTTCCAAGAGTTGAAATTTAATGTAGATGGTACGTGGAATAAAAAACGGAAAGGCCATAGGTATTGTTGCACTATCGTATAAAGGCTCGGTTGTCCAAGCGAGGACAAGACAAGGAAGCTGGAACTCGCCAGTTGAAGTGGAAGCTGCAGCTCTTCTTCTCGCATGCAAAGCTACTCAATACCTCAATATCCACAAAAGCGATTTTTGAAGTGATTGTAAGGTCGCTTTTGTAGTGATTGTAAGGTGTTAATTGATACTATTCAACAAAATGGCCTTTGCCCTTAGTGTATTCTTCCTTTCGTCTAGGACTCTCGCTTACTATGTTATTGCTCATGAGCTTGCAAAATGAGCTTTTTATCGATTAGGAACTACATCATCTTTCCTTTTTAATGATTCCCCATCTAGAGCTAAAAATTTGTATTGGCGGAGTCTTCTTTAATTTATCATCTTGATGTAAGCTCTATTTTCTCTGTATAATATTTGAACTTCTTTGATGCAATAGAAGGTTTGTCTTAGCAAGAAAAAACGAGAGTCTTCCAATAGCTTTGGAGATTGAGATGGGCAAGACCGTATCTGGAGTCCTCCAAATTCAGATCTGAATAAGCAACGACTAACGGAAGGGTGGCTTGGAAGGGGAGGAGATTGTTCGATGGTGGCGTCCGTGTCGAAGGGCCGGTGATCTCAAGGGTCAATGATCCATCGCCATGAAAGAGGCGCCGTTGGGCTCCGTCTTCCCAACGAAGGTAGAGGGAAAGAACTCAATGCTGGTCAAGATTTGCAACCATAGCGAAGGCAATTCATCCGAGGTCAGGGAAGACAAAGCCAACCAGATCTGGCCAAATAAATGCCGATGCTCGTCCTGCTCATCGACGGCAGCCTAGGACGAGCATCAGCATTGATCGAGAGCTTGGTTCTTTCATGGTTGGCTGATGACGCTACTGTCCATGGCTAGTTGGTGACGCTGCTGTCTATGGCCTGCTCGTCCACGGTCGTGAGCCACAGCGACAACCCTGGGCAAGTGTCCACATCACTCGCTAGCCTGGCTCGTCCATGGCCAGCCCGTGGCCAGTGACACTGCTGTCCATGGCCGCTCGTCCATGGCCTCAAAAGGCCAAAAGAAAAACAAAGGCAAGCAACTTGTTCTAAGTCAAATGGCCGGTGAAGAAGAAATTCTTTATCATGTTAATGCCGCATCAGCAGACGTGTCAATTTATGAGTAGATGCGAGTAAAAAATGCCCGCAACATCAACTGCCGACGCGGCGCTCTCCCATCAAGAAAAAAAGTGGAAAATGTGCACCAGGAAAAAAGGGTAACTTGATTGCCAACATAAAGATAAATAAAAGAAAAAAGAACATAATGAAAGAGATAGTGACATTCCAATGCTCAAAAACACTTCGCAACTCCGTCATTGCGTATGGACTAAAAGGTAAGTCAAACAAAGTGCGCATTGGACTATTGTCACATTACAATAGAGAAATCCTTCAATAACTTTTTCAAGTGTATGCAAACATCTCCAACTCTCAGAAAATTCAAAGAGACCAATGTAAACTCAAAGGATGATGAGAGTGAAGAGGACAATAAACCTATAAATTCCTAAGGGAAAATCAAGTAGCTCATGTCATTCTGTTTCTATGAGATCACATCACAAGAACCATCCAACTCATCTGGACAAAATCATACCAAAACTCTTTTGACTGTATAAAAATGTAGCTGATGACTTTATAATTACCCCTTCCAAACACACAGGGCACGATGATGTAAGAACACACTTAAGTGTGCACTGAACCACCATTGACCCTGCTCTCCATTACGTCCCAGGCTCCAGTACGGACTATTAAGGACTAACATATATGACCAAGTAAAAGGTGCGGCCGCAACAATTCAAGAACACAGCTGTAGCCCTTCCAATGTGGTAGACTTTGAGCTTTATGGCATCTCTGCCTCCTGTAAGAGCACAACCCTTCAGCATCTGGCATAAAAACTCTTTTTACAGACTATTGTTGAGTTATATGAAGCTGTGGGTGATAGCTCAGCTAAATCTGTCTACCATGATGAAAGGCATTTTCAAAAATGTTGCGCCATTTAATGCAAGATAAACAGTGGTGTCAGGATATCACAATTCACAAGCTCCTTGAACTTTAGCAAACCAAACCTCCTTAAACTTTGGCAAGTGAAAAATGACAGCCATTAGAAAAACCTACCTAATACCAAAACTGTTTAAGCTCGAGCATTTGATGGCAAATCAGTCACCTTCCCCACAGCAACTGTCTTTCCTGTAAAAGAGATCTACCAAGTGAGTCCATACTTCAAAGTGTAAAGCCAAAATCATTGATTTAACATGTAGACAGGAAATATGATTTTTATTCACCTTCAGTGCGAAGGGTAAATCTTCCAAGCTGTGCAAAATCAGAGAATTTCTCAATGCATATTAGGTTATTCACCTGAAATACATATTCACAAGAAGATGAAGTCAACATTAGGAATAGGCAAGAGACAGATAATGCTAAATGCTATATGTTCATCCAGTATAGATCAACCTGAATCCGGCATACAACAACAGCACCATTCTTCACAAACAGAACTTTCTTTTTCATCGGTTTCTTCGTCTTGGGATCAATTTGTTGTAGCAACTCAATAATCTCACATTCCTCCACCACCGAATGAATATGTAGCACTGCCTTATAACCAGCCGTGAAGATTGCCTATGATGGTGATGCAGGTCAAGGTATCAAATACATGAATGACAGAAGGCACGATGCTCATTCAAAATGACAAAAGCTAAAACACAAAGTTCCAAATACATACATTGTCCAGCAACTCGAGGATTACCAGTTGAGCAACAAACTCAGTAACTGCAGCTATTGGTTTGGCTGCACAAGGACAAAAGAAGTTAAGAGGGTCATATTTAAGATGTACATTGATACTGTATATTGCCGAACTCACATGCAAGAAAGGAGATTAGGAGGGACAGAGGATGGGAGACGCACCAATGCTCGACAAGACAAATCCTGACAATATGTCCTCTTCCTCAATCCCAGATAATCTAATCCGGAGATTTTCACCAGGTCCTGCACGTTTAACCTTGTTGTCATCAATTAATATTGCGACCACTTTCACTGATGTCTGCAAAAGAAAGGTAAAGGGAAGAAGTGTCAAAATCAAGCCCGATGTATATCTACCTTCAATAGTATCAAAATAAAGCCAGGTAATTTGACCTTATTTGGCATGACAATCAAGGATTCGCCCTCACATATACTGCCAGATTCTACTTTACCCATAACAACCGTTCCCATGTCCTTGAATTTGTCAATGATAGGCATCCTGAAAGTTGATTCAAATGATCAACTGCACAAGCAAAATCTAAGCATCCTTCCAACCAATAAGAGCAAGTCCATACACAATATATGAACACAGGCTGAAAGGGTGTGTGGACATGCCTGTGTTCGAGTGCGCATGAGAGAGAGAGACAGAGAGAGAGAGTTCAACTTTTCACTAATTAAAAAATTTCCATCAACCCAGAGCCACATCATTTCTCACAGAATACACATAAAATAATCTTCTTTAATTTTTCTTGCTCTTCTTAAGAAATCAGTAATAAAATTATCAAAAGAAGAAATCATGGCCCACAATAATTTAAAGACATGATATGCACCACACCAACAAATTCATATGAGAAAGACTTCAAATTCAAACGAGTGGAGACATCAATGCCGGAACATAGTCCTTGAAGAGAAACAAGGAGTATCTCAGTCCCAGCTCCCCATTCAACTGCAGAGATAATAGCTCAATAGGCAATTATGGATAATTATCAGCAGAAAACTGGACAGAATATCCTCACAACACATCTGTCAAACAGAATGTCAGTCATAATATTGTAGCAGCAATCACAAATTTCAAGCATTAAGAGAGCTCTGTTTCATTTGATTATCAACTGTTAAAGCAAAATCGTGTAATGGTAAGGAAGAGGTCATAGAGGCTTTTGACAATTCATTGTACCTAAAGGGGCCTTTGGGATCACGCGGAGGACCCTCAATAGCATCTAGAGCTTCGAAGAGGCAGGGACCATTCCACCACGGACAAATATTTCTCTCCACTCTGGTTTTCATATTCATTCCAATCAGGCCAGAAATAGGTAAGAACTGTACATCTGCAATGAAATCAGTATTAGTACTTACCCTCAACACAAAACAGGGTCCAAATTTCACATTGAAACTTATGCAAACGATAAAGTTGTCAAAAGAGGAATTTCAAACTTGAGCATTGCATATCAGAACCACATAACAATGAAAAGGAATTTGCAATTTGTAACAAAATCTGATGAACCAGTCATAATGTCTGACCATCTTTGATCAGGTAGACAATGCTGAAAACCTGATGTAC
The DNA here is from genome assembly GCA_031216235.1 of Syzygium jambos. Lineage (NCBI taxonomy): Eukaryota > Viridiplantae > Streptophyta > Magnoliopsida > Myrtales > Myrtaceae > Syzygium > Syzygium jambos. The sequence continues at coordinate 6,230,412 of CM062221.1, forward strand.
ATAGAGAAAGTTCCTGCCTCCTATCTAAATACGACTTCCCATAAGAAGGAAGATATTAAAGTGAAAGAAAATATACTCACAGAAATAAGATTGTCCTAGTATAAACCAGGCAAAACGGGTGCATGGGGGCATATGCACGCAAGCATGAGTGTGGAAAGAGAAAAGCAGGGAGGGAGAGGAAATGCATGTATAGGTGGCTTGCAGTATTGTTACCAAGAGCAACATATTATTAATTATACTTAAAATCCATACATTCAATTGGATTAACTACCTGACAACTTAAATCTCTTGAACGCTAATCAAACCAATTGCCAACTCTACTTGTTCACAACATTCCACCTCAGCATGATGAAGAGAAAAAAAAATACAAAAACAAAAACTGTCCAGCATTCCGTATTCTCCTTTTGCTCCTCAATACTTTCTTGTAAATGTTGAAGTAAGTAGAGAGGAGCTTTGTTAAAAACTAACGACATGCATAGAAGAAACAACCACAGAGTCAACTCAGGGATGTTATCCTGAATTTAAGCCAAACACCTTCACAGGAGATGGAAGAAATCTGTCGAGCTAATTTCTTAATTAAACACCAAACCTTCTAGCACATAAGCATTTAAAGTGAACAAGAAGCAGGAGAAAGATTATTGCTTACCTTTCTTAACATTGTAACCTGAAGATTTCAAGAAAGGTGTCATCTTGGATTCAATTTCATCGTACCTGGAGAATAGACCAATGGGAGAACTCAATATTGTTAAAATACAGGATCAGCAAGCATGCGCCTGCATCACCATAGCAGCCTTTCTTTTTTTTTTAGTGGGGAAAATTGTGTCATAAATCACCTTTCTTTGGACCAATTGACAGTGGGATCATCCATTTTATTTACGACTACTAGTAGCTTAGAAACGCCCAAGGTTTTTGCAAGCTGAACATGCTCACGGGTCTGACCACCTTTCTCATACCCAGTTTCAAACTCACCCTTCCGAGCAGAAATTACCTGTGAACAAGACAGAGAGAGAGAGATTAATAAATAATCAACAAAACAAATGACAATGTGAAAGTGATAACACGATCTTACCAGCACGCCTATATCAGCCTGGGATGCCCCACTGATCATGTTGGGGACATAACTTTTATGGCCCTAAAGAACAGAGAAGTTTGAAAAAACACTATGAGAGAGAGAAATAAAGGGAAAATGATTATTTGCAAGTAAATGCCTATGAGAATGTGAAACATTCTCTGCATGCATAGCACAAGCCTAACACAATAATGCAATTGGTCCTTCTCTGCATATCCTTCACAAGAACAGGAAATTTGGCACAGGCATTTTATTAACTCCTTAATGTGTAATTAGCAGACAAACTGCAGATAATAAAGTCATAACAAGAAAGAACCATCGCACGGGAAACAAAGGACTTACTGGTGCATCAAGAATAGTAAATCTAGTGGTCTCTGTTTCAAAATGTGCCCTTCCAACCTCAACAGTTTTACCCTGCAGGAGCAATATATTTACAAAATTCAAAAACCAATCTGTTGAACCTTAGTCCTAAGCACATCTATAACTCTCAAGAAAATAAGAGGAACTTCATGAAACTCAGACCGCTATCATGTTACCTTAGCTCTTTCCTCCTCATTGGTATCCATAATATATGCCATGTACCTGATTCAGACCAAATGATCAATAAAGAATGGTTAAGAGCACCAATGTGCAATGTACAAGAAAGCCTTGCTATAGAAAACAGCTCCCACAAGAAACTGTCATTCACTATATCACAGCTAAGGAAAGTCAGCCATCTACTCATGTAAAATGTACCACTAGCTATTGAAAGAGCCAAGTGCGATACAATCACAATATCTATTATATTCATTGTGTAAAAGCAATAAAGAAACCGCATTAATGATGATTATCAGATTCAAAAATCCAACAAGTCTCACCAACTTTCCCTGCTTTTATCCTTGGCCTCTTTCTCATACTTTTGTATAGTTCGATCATCAACCTGACCACTGAGAAACAGTATCTGTCCTCCAGTTGTTGATTTCCCAGCATCTGCAGCCAACAAGATTTTCAACCATTGATGAGTCAACAGAATCGGTGAAAGACTCATAAAAACAGAACCAATTAGAAGCAGTAGACATGTAAATTTTTGCATCATTACAACTAGCGAATGAAAACAACATTTAAATGTCAAATTCAAATGAGGTAGAAACTTAATCAAAGAGAAAGATAAGCAATCAAAATCAACCTACCAACATGGCCAATGAAAACAACATTCAAATGTCGTTTCGAGTACTCTTCCATCTCATCCATTATATCAACTTCTTCTGGAACAGCTATTTCCTTACCTAATCCAAACAGCAAGATCAACAAATAAATTATTTAAACATATGATAATGTGGAATTAAGAAATGGGCAGTCACGTTATGGATGCATCACATAGGCCACAAAGAGTTTGAATGCATCACACCCATAAGACAAAAGAACCTCATAATAGCACCTTTCGGCTCAACATGGACTGGATGAGAGTTTGTAGCTATCTCCTCCTTCCAACCTGTAAAAGTCCATCCTGACTTACCATGAGACTATGGAAAGCAGTAAATAGGCAGGCATATTGCTTATTCCATATGAAAATAAGTTAATAGTTTCTTGCTTCTTGTTCCATTAGGTGATTTTTTTGTTCTCCTTTTGAGTGAGAAGGGTGGGTGTGACATGAAGAAACATATTGACAACAAAGCAAAGCAAGAAACAGCTTTAGAGATAGCTAAGAACAACGTTGAGACGTATCGAGAAACTTGCGGCCATAGCTAGAACCTACCAAACATCTGAATCTACTGAGCAATTTATTCAAATAGCAATCCTAATTGACAGTCACCTAGAAGGCACACAGGGCATCCTAGCTTTCGCTGAAAAAACTCAAAATAACAACCAAAACAACAAAATATAACAACTAATATTTGCAGAACTAGATGTCCCTAAAATGTACAAGTAGTACATCACAGGCATGCATAGTAGGTGCGTAAATATGTTGAAGTGAGCATTTCATGTGTGTCAATGGACTACTCTGCCAATCAAAATCACAAATCCCTTTCGTAGACCCAAAACGCGAATTACCTGCTGCAGTTTACGGGAACTTTTAACACATCACCAAACTCACTCAACACAAATGGGAAGAGCAACCAACACGAAAGTTCTCGCACTCGAGCAACTTATGCATGTCAAATCCTTGGTAGATTCACACAAAAGAAACATATTCTGCCAATTTATCACCAACCTTCATCAGTTTCATCCATCTTCTCCAACTCTTCTGGCTTTTCTTCTGGCTTTGCATCTTCAGGATTGATAGCCCCGTTATAATCTTCTGCTAAATTGAAACCAAGTTCTCAAAAGACATTCAAAACTGATGTTCAACCCATTATCCGCCACGGGAAAGATTGGTAAAAGAAAATGATGCTGACAACATATGTAGTCAAGTCTCAAAACGGTACCTGCTGATTCGAGCTGCAACGACCGAATGTCTTCCTCGAGATCTATCATATTGAAAGGAAAAACAAGAATGTTATGCTCAGGAACTCACGGAATTCAGAAGACGACTAACAGTCACATAGTCACATGAACATTCACTCGGTAACTTATCCCCAAGCATCACCAACGCACCACAAGAGCACAGCAAGCCAAAGTAGAACATAGATTATATAAGACCCAAGGCCACATCATTGCTTTTTTCCCCGCATGCAACAGAAGTAGCTGCCACCCATTGCTCATGAAGAACCCCCCTTAAACTACGGCCTTACCGTAAAAGCTTTCGTACCCCGACTTGGTAATTACAACCCAAATAAACCCAGACGGCCAATTCCACTCCGGGGGGCCCCGTAACACCACGACCGAGCAAGTTAAACCCTCAAGAAAGCCCCTACCCAGCAAGGCAAACGCGCCGGATCGACCAAGAACCGAATACCCACCAATCCACGACCCGAGTTCCGATCAAACAAAGGAACAGACGAGAAAAAGTTTGCGCGATTCGACGCGGCGCAAATCAACCGGACAACCAGCGGAGGAGATCCGGAGAGACCCGCGAATTGGTCGGAATGCGTCGAGGGAAGGGACGAGGGAGGCGCTGCGAGAACTTACCCATGTCGACAAGAGATTCAACTGAAGCTGGCTAGAGAGAGAGAGAGAGAGAGAGGGACGGGTGGGGTGTTAGGGTAGAGAGGAGGGGGAGGGTGGGAGGAGGAGAGGAGTGTGTAAGAACAGAGATTCCTTGTTTGGTTCGTATTTATACGTGAGTCCCGTTCTGGGGTCGGTCTTCCGTTCTGCTCCCGGTTTCGCTTGTTTCTTTGACCCCAAGTAACTTGAGCTGTCCTAGACCATTTAAGAAAAAAGGAAAATTGAGCTGTAAGAAAATATATTTCCTTCTTTTTTTTTTTGAGAAATTCGCTATTCCAAATACCGATGTTGGGGAAATAGTGAGTATTAAAGTCGTGCCACGTCATACGTAAGATTAATAATTCAGTGAGCGACACGCGTCAATGTTGGGTTCACCTGTCAGAAATATTAATAGTCCTTCTCAACTCACGACCGAAAGCCCTAGCTTTGCTCTCTCTCATCTGACGAATCACGCCTCCGCCTCGTTTGTTGCCTCCGCCGTCCCTAGATTTGGTTCATCTAGAAGCCGTTGAAGTTCGTTCGCTTCCGGCTCAGCGGCCATAAAAGGGCCGGGAAAGCTCGATCGCTTTGAGCTCGACGGCCATGAAGGTGGACTCTCGAAGCCTAGCAACAATGGTGGTGGAAGACTGGAAGTTGCAACTTTGCACATTCAACTATGAAAACCAAAGGAAGGTGAGAAAGAAAAAAGAGAATTCAAAAGTTTTGACAGGTGGACCCGATATTAACACGCGTCGCCCCTGAATGGTTCATCTTAAATATGACGTTGCCAATTGTTATGCCCAATATCTTCTCCCGATGTTGCTGCAATGGTTTCACCTTCGACACGTGGTTTTTTTTTTTTTTAGTATTCAAATAGCGCTTCTAAATTAATGTTATGACTCGTTTTTATTCCGAAGACATCTTTCGAGCTCGAGTCCCATTGAAGAATCTTTGGATTGTCTAATACTTTCAACTCACGAAGGTCGCACACCAATATTTATGTATCGCCTATAATAATATGATAGCATCGAAATGTAATATCACGTCTTGGGAAAAAACATTAGGATTGTATCAATGCTCGAAAGGGAAAAGGAATCTAGGAATTGTGAGTGCTCCCTTAATTTGCGCTTTTTAAGTGGACGACTCCGTTGGGCACATGGACCGAGTGAATGCAAAATGTGGGCATTGGTTTGGACAGGGCTTCACTTGCTTGACCATCTACTTGCAACAGAACCACCCGAAACGGCCTATCACGATCGGTCAGTCCGTCGCATCCGACCGGCAAGAAGTCGAGTAATCTTCGAATAGCTTATCCTTCTACAGTCGTCGCCCCTCAAAAAATACTGTACTCTACTTTGTCAATATCATGATACCGGAGATAATATTGTGTACAATTCAAAGCGCAACACTTGTCGCTCCCGGCCCACCTGTCAAAAAATTTAAGATTTCCTCTCTCTCTCATTACTTTGAACTCCCGTCCATGGCCGCTGGATGGAGATCTCGAGCTTACCACCATGGCCGCCTGCGCTTTGACATCTTGCCGACATGGTGTCACTTGATGAGGAAAAAAAAGTGCATTCTGTGCAGGAATTTCCGCATTCCGCGGTTCAGAACCTATTTCCGCGCTTAAGAACATTAAGATCACCATTAAAGTAAATCATTCTGTCCAACCTTCTCTGTAACTTTTAAAGCAAAGAACTTGAGATGTATTCAAAATTCAATCGTCCAGACAAACGGAGGAAAAACTGGTACAAGAGATGATTAGAATACAGGCTAATTGTCTGATTTTATACGATCCAGACAGATTAACCTATTTCCTCGATCCGTCAATGGCATTTGGCAATACATCAGCAAGGAGAATCAGCTGCAGCATCAAGAGAGTTACTTGCGACTTTTCAAGATATACCGTCAAGTCAATACAAGTACAGGCTAACCCTACAAGAAAGGGTCAGGATTGTCAGTAGAGTATATCGGTGCGACCCAGTGGCATAGTAAATGAAAATAGCCGAAGAGGGGAAGAAAAAGGAATCCCGAAACACATGAAGATATTAACAGTAGCTTCACAATGGTCAGAATAGTCAGCAGGCTATACTTTCAGTGTCCTGGTCTCTAGGAAACAATGAAGGGATTGGAAAAGCTCATAGGTTCCCACTTGAATAATGAAACTGTCATATTATAACCACATAAACTGAGGGAGATTGTAAGTGAGCAGGCATACCTTTGTGATGTTAATGCAGAGAAGGACCATTCTCCATAGTGGTTTCCAACTTCCAACCGCTAAAGAGGTAACCAATAGTTAATTCCAAAGTATCCCAGAACCCATACCGGAAAATATGTGAAAAAGGCCATTACCTCTCTGCAGCTTCTCTATTTAGCTCTTCTAGCTCATTTTCGATATTAACACAAGCAGCCTGAATTTCTATATTTTTCTGACAGAGCTCCCTCCATTGTGTAGACAGAGCATTAAGCTCATATGCAGTATTTTGCTGTTAATAAAAGAATTTTCAGATCATTCACATGCAAAATTATGTGAATGAAAACATCAAGATACATGTGGAAACTGCAAAAGACAACATACCTGATGATATTTTCTTTCACGATTCACAGTCTCTATCTGTTCATTTTGTTCACCAGCTAACTTTTGCAGCCTGAAAAAGGAAGAAGTTCAACATAATAACCAGCTCATGACTTAGTAGTAGGAATCAAATATGATGGCAGCAATGATTGCAACTTATCAAATTGAAGAAAGAAAAAAATCATCTATGATGAGCCAGTCAGTCAATTATGTGAAAAAAAATCATCAGAAAAAGAATTGGTTGTCCCAATATATAAAAGCTATAAGGTTTACACCAAATTAGGATAAGATGACACTCCATCAAAGAAGAAAAGTGTGATAGCATTGTTTGCTACGTAGTACATACCATGTAAACAGGACATTTGATAAAGCAAGCTTGACGAACTATCATGATACCAAATATAACCATTGGATTTCAAATGAATTCAATGACTTCAAAATAGTACCTCAGACCTACCTGGCCAAGAATCCCTCCAACTGCCGGTTATGCTTAATCCAGACATCAGCACCATGTTTAGACATCAAATCAAGATTTTCCAGCCTGCAAACCAAGCAGTAAATTCAACCAGCGAAAAGGGACAAGTCAAACAGACAATGTCAAAAGCCGCAAATGCATAGAGCGCTACATCTCCCATTGGCTATTCTCCAGTAAAGAACATAGCGAATCATGTGATACCTGACAACCTCGTACTGTAGCAAGCGCTGATTTTTTTGCAGTGTCTGCTTCCAAAGATTTTGATCGTCCCTTCTATGTGGAGGTACCATATCGATACTGTACCGAGAGGAATCAAAAGGCACAGGGGGCCTTCCTGCCACCACACGCTCATACTCTCTAGCAAGCATAGGATTATTCTGCATGCAAGTTCTTTGATAAGTAGGTGCACAATCAATACAACCAAACAACTCTGCATTCCAAAATGAAAATTTTTTTTTAAAGATGTCTTGATGTTCTTTTTTGTTTCAAATCTTAAAGCACCACCCTTTCCTGCTTTGTTTGAAAAGTAAGGAATCATTGCTTGTGCTGGAAACATGCCACATGGGAATTCACTGCAAGCTTGTAGCTCAACTCAGTAAATTTTTACTTCTTTGAGATTCAGTCTGATTCTTTCAAGTATGAGAAGACCAGAACTAATGAGCTAATAAGTCACTGGCGTTCATGAACCTCACACATTGACCGACACTAGAGGCAACGGAAGAAAAGGGGAGCACGAAAGGGGCAAAGTGCGGGCATCTATGACTTTGGCAATTCAATTAATGCAGCAACAAGCATGTCTCGGTCACAGGATCACGGCTGCAGCAAGTGACCGCGAGGGGTTCGGAAAACGGATATCTGCTCCTAATTTTTCTCTCTTTACCAATCAAATTCAATACGAAAAGAGTAATGGACGATCCCGCCAAGGTTGACCCTAGAGAGTTTCGCACGTGGTATTGAGAATTTGTATCATCTTCTGTCACAGCTTCGCATCACAGCTACTCTCTGGAACTCGGCTCCTGTGCTCCACCGGATCTTGTAATGGGTCCTATGCCTAAAAGGTTCTTGAATTGCAGGATATCGACGGTCGCTAAGCTCGGTAAGCATTAGCAAAAGCTCTTCCGAATGCGGCTCTACGCCCATAAGAGAAATCGATCGATTTCGCGCCCCTTAAACTCAACAAAGGGAAATGAACTAGCGAGATCTTTGTTCCCGATGGTGTTTCCGCCGAAGACAACCACTTATCTCGTACATACAGAAGCCATAAACTTCTTCTACTCGAGAACAACACGGCACTGAAACTGAACTCCTTCGAGAAACCCTAACAAGCGAGGAGTGGGGATTTCACCTGGAACTTGAGCTTGGGGACAGGAGGCAGCTCCTTGAGGAAATCCGAGGGCTTCTTGGAGCTCCGCCGCATCTCCTCCTCGACCAGCCGGTCCACCTCGTCCTTGACGGCACGGTGGCCGTAGTCCTCGTCGATGTAGGGCAGGGCGTCGATCGTCTCCGCGTTGGACGGGGTCGTCCACGGACGAGCGAGAGCGTCCGGCGGAGCTTCGAGCATGAGGATGTCGCCGTTGGCGGCGGCGGCGGCGGTGGCGGCGGCGGCGGTGGCGTCGCCGCTCCGACCCATTTGCACGGCGGCCGTTGTAGAGGGGAAGAAACAGGGCAAGCCCCTCTCTATTACGAATTGCGCGGCTGTTGGTTTTGACGCGCCCGTCTTTTTCTCCTTAAGACGAAAAACCCGATTTTTATTTTTTTATTTTTATTTGTATTTATCACCTTCCCTTCTTTTTCTTTTGCAATTAAGCCCAAAAGAAAAACCATACAAGTGCAATATGAAAAGAAAGGAAATAAAATTCCCCCTCTTTCTCTCTCTTTCTCTTGCTTTTGTTCCTCGCATGATCAAATCTTTAAGAAGATAATTGTATTGGAAGTCCTAAAATCTATCGTAAAAGTACAATTGAGTCTTAAAACTTTAAGGATTAATATCACGAAAAACCCCAAACTGATACATCTGTGATAAATTTACCCCAAATTAATTTTTTGACCATCAAAAACCTTAAATTGGTATATTTATGATAAATTTACCTTCTGTGAAATTGGATTGATATCATGAAAAATCATAAATTGATAAATCTATGACAAACAGAGGGGTAAAATCCCAAACTGGTATAACCGGCAACTGTCACGTATAATCTAATTCAACAATTTATCAGTAAAATGTAACGTAAACTAACGGGGGTAAATTTATCACAGATGTAGTAGTTTTGGATTTTTTATGGTGAAAAAATTAATTTAGGATAAATTTATCATAGTTGTACCAGTTTGGGATTTTTCATGGTATTAATCTAAACTTAAAAAAATACAATTAAATCTTAAAACTTATCAAATTGGTTCAATCAAGTTCTCATGTTAACTCCATCCAACTAGGCTAATGAAAAAATGATGATGTGTCTTATTTTATTACTTGACAATGTGGCACTCATCAAGCGCCATGCCAGAAAAATATTCAAAAATTAAAAAATAAATACAAACAAAATTAAATTTTTAAAAAATTATGAAGATAAAAGTTGAAAAAAAACTACAAAAACTACAAAAAAAAAAAACTAACTAAATTAGAGCCCTTACCAGTGGCTACCATTGTCGCCGCCCATTGCTGGAAAGGGCCGACGATGGTCATCTAGGCCTGGCCGAAGCCACCACAAGCTTGTTCCTCCCTTTTTTTTTGTAATTGGTTTTTTTGAACAAAATTTATCCTTTTTATTTATTTAATCTAATTTAAGTTCAAATTTGAAAAGAAAATAATAAAAATTTTCACGTAGGAGAAAGAAAATAATTTAAAAATACCACGTCAGCATTTTCCGTTTGTTAAGTTGAATACAGTTAATGAAAAGACTTGATTACACCAATTTAACAAACTTTACAACGTGATTACACTTTTTGAAAGTTTTAGATTCAATTGCACTTTCGTAACAAGTTTTAATACTTCCAATGTACTTATATTAATTTTTATGTATATTTTCACCAAAAAAATTTGAAAATGTAAATTTTGAAGAACCACCCTTCATCGAATCAGTATATAAGCTATCCCATTGTTTTAGAGTATTGGTGATTACCTATTATATAGGAGGATAAGGTTGAAGATAGCTTGATTTAGGTATGGTTCAAATAAGGAAATAAAACCCTAACAAAAGAATTTATTTTGGCATTTTTCCATGACCAGGATGAATCGTTTTGTAAGATGAAACTGGGCCACACTGGAAAGAGAGCGAATTATGTCACACAAATCACAATTTAGCACCCCATTTGCAAAAGAATTCACTCCACAAAAAGAGCCTCCAGAATTTAAATGTCATTACATATAGATGATGCTCATGCTTAAGATATAATTGAACAAAAAGACACAAGAAATCTTGATCCCTTAGAACATAATTATTTCCATAAGAAAAATGAAAAGAGTCAAGAAGCCTCAAGGTTTTCTGAAACCATTTCTGGACAATTGGGCATACATAAGAATGACAGAATTGGTAACTTTGATCAAAGTTTACCTCCACCACCAAACTTCATCTACAGCACTGCAAGATCAGTACAACTGATTGCACAATCTACCAGTTCAATATGCTGGACAACATAAGTACTTAGAGAAAAGGAATCACATGAATGATGCACCCAACCAACACTCATCTTTCCTCATTATTCCTCTTGAAAGTGTCCGAAACCTAACCAAAAAAATTACCAAACCTAGCTCCTTTTGAGTTTTTCTTTTCTTTTTACATAACAAGTGTCTGTTTCATGGATGAATTTAAACTACAGACTATGCCCGCTTGCATTTCTATGAATTCGGCATATTCGTGTATAGAAGAGTGAAGAAGAGTTCGACATCCGGAGAGTCCCTAATTATCTGGATGAAACGGTTCTTGCTTGGTTCTTCGAGAAGGAGAGGCCCCATCTGCGCCACTCGAGGTAAGAGTTTAGCTAGTGGTATCCCTGACGTCGCACTGCTTCCTGCGGCTTGAAGTCCAAATTCCTCAACCAGTGCATGCGCAACCATTTTCAATGATACATCGACTACACGGCCGAATTCGGTACTGCAGGATAATTCAAGAAATCAATCCAAAAATGATGAGGTCGTAGTATACTTTGCTCAACAGAAGTCCAAGTCCAAAGATAGTAAACCAACTGCTCAATGAATTTGAACACTGAGTTACACTACGGAATAGTTTTAATGCACCCTTTCATCAAGATATTAAACATAATAGCATCATCTATACCTAAAGAGGTCTACAATGAACCATCATTGAACTTGCCAAGCTTGAACTGCTCTAAATGCAAGGCCATTTAGCATCAAACTAATGAAAGAGAACATTGTCAAGGAGAGCATTTTCTAAGTGAAATCACTTCTGAAACCGCAATGCAATAAGTTGTGAATGGTCACCGCTCATATTCTAAGTATGGACAGACAAACCTTGATATCACAGTTCGAGCCTCCACCATTAGCTGGTCAAACTTGGTAAAGTCAGGGACTATTGTATCCTCGTTGCCGGAAGTGTTACTGATGTTATAGAATCTAGCGTCCTCAGGCATCAAATAGCCCACCCACTGATGGGGGCTTCCCATGATCATGAAGGTGTCGAGTATTTGTATAATTGTTTCATGCAGTGCCGCGTTGTCAAAGAAATCTCTCAATTGCTTCCTGCAAGTGACTTCCAAATACTGCATTAAGAAAGCAAGATCGAGCAAATCTCCAAAGAAACATGCTGGAGTTACATTTTCGTGAAATTTCTAAGCATACCCTATAAGCACAAAGTTAGCCTCAGAGAGAAATCATGTCAAAATAGCACATCAAAGGGCCCAGTGGCTGTATCCCACAAAACACCACCAGAACCTCCACAGCCTCCAGTCGTCCACACAAAACCCACATTGGCCAGGCACCAAAAAAATGCCATAAGCGCTCTGAGGCGAGACCCAATGACCAAAAACGAAATTAAAAGGAGGCTCACACACTCTCTCATAGAGATGGACATGTTGATGCAGGTGACAAAGATCCCTACCCTTTGAGAACTTCAGTGGCTGCTGCCTGCAAATTATATATCAAGGCGGGCATGCCATGATTAGAGAGAAAATCAGCGCTTGCAAGGAACCTCTGCTGGTCCTCCATGTCAATGAGATCAGCATTGTCCTGTCGTGAACAATGTTAACAAACAGGATTGACATGAACTGAGGACCGGTGCCGTATACATGTGAATAGTCAGGCAAGGGATAGAAGTACACTATGTGAAAAGCAGTAACTTCGGATTGAACACAGTAACTTTAGAAGTATCTGCTACAAACAACTACAACAACAACAGGCAGCATCCCACCAAGTGTGGTCAGATGAATGAAACCTCTTATGTATAGTGCTCTGTTTTGTGTAAAATTGTCACTAAGCTAAAAATACGACATCACTAAAATCAGAAATGAATGCTCTATCTTCATTTAACTGTTCAGGTTCTGCTTTCAGATAAATACTAAGCCGGCTCTCTAAGAGAGTGTAGAAGTCCAGAGATTGTCAACGCACCTCACACTTTACATCAAGATAGAGATATGGAAGAGCATTTGAACTTTGAATAGCTGTAGTTCCATATATCATCAATATACAGACACTAGTAACATGGTACTAAAAGGCAAATAAAAAGTTAATAATGGACCCTTCTGGTTATGGCATCTAGCAATTAAGAACATTGCATGGACCTTACTGATAGCATACTGCATGTGCCATAGTTACGTCTAACATCTCAGCATGCTTATGTTTAACTCGAATATCTACTTAAAGTAAGAGGACGAGGGGCAGGAGAAATCCAAAGCATACATGATCCAAAGGAAATTAGACCTGTGTCAGGATATAGACTGATCTCCCGGCTAAGATCATAAAGGGTAAACAAGTACAACGAAATTGCAAATTTTTAATTGTCTAACTAGCCAGAGCATTCTTGCTATGAGGAGAGGTTTACAGAAGGTGATGATGAAGCCTACATCTATGCAGGGAGAAAGGCCTACACATCAAATGCAAAAGCTCGTGTTACAACATAATTCAACAGTTTAAGGTAAGAAGATTCAGAAGGAGTAATTTTGATGCTTTAGTTTTAAAGTAACAAGATCATAAAATGATTGTAATGCGTGAAACGCAACAATATGGGTAAAAGTTGCTTTAATGATCCTGATATGACAACATATGCCAAATTATCTCCAAGCATCTCTTTAGTCCCTACCTAGCTTCTGCTTGGTTTGCAATTCCTAAATCTTCAAACTATATACTAGATCATCTTGTCTAACATCTGTCTATAAATGTGGTCTATAGCACAATAACGTTCCATTTTCATGTTCTACATGATAGGATCCATAATTGCTTAGAGTAATACAAGTGGAGACAACCAAAACAGAATAAAAATAGATCAACAGGATTGTTCATTAGGTACTGAGAGCCAGTGATTTGAAAATGTGCGTTCGCTTGGTACTCATAAGGCCAAGAAAAGTATTAACTGCATATCCATGAGGACGAGGTAATGCAACAGAAGATAAGTTGATATCTGAAAAAAACACCAATCCACTGAAATCTTGAAAACATGCTTGAAACTCCGTCAGAGCACCTTAAAGCAAGTGTTAGACAACTATGACAAGAAAAGTACTTGAATTTTTACCCAACCCGATTACTCAACAGAAAGATGCATCAGAAGATATGCTTAAAAGAAATTAATATGGAAGAGGCTCTTACGAGTAATTGAGAGCTTCCAAGGCCCCGAGCAGTGTCAAGATACAAATGTCTCCCCAGGATATTGACTTGAACTCTGATGTACAAGCTGAGTATTGTCATTGCCCAAAGTGAGACCAACATTCTTGTAAAACCTGGAGGAAACAATTAACAAGGAGAAGTGAAATACTGCTATGAAGTAGACTGGTACGTCAAAGGATTACAGTATCACCTAAGATAGCACACTCATGAGATGTTATAGCCCAATGGCACATAGGGAAAGCAATAAAAAGAGCACAAACTCATACTCAGAATTTTCAGTTGATGCCACAATTCAAGTTTCTCTGCAGACGTCATCGCGTTGGGTTGGCCCTTTCCTCTCATTAACCTTTCTGTAAAGTGCGTCAAGTCCAACTCTTCCGCTATCCGGCTACTTAAATAGTGCATTGAATGGGGCATGGTAGTTGTATTGGCTATTCTTTGGATATTCTGGAAATGGGTTTGCATACTGTCATCAAATTTCAGAAACCATAGCATGAGACCATATCATTAGCCGCAGTAACAGTCCAAAGCAGTTGCATTGAGAAAAACAACAGATGGGAAGCTAAATCCTCTTAACTGAGCCTTGACAAGTTCCTCATTTTCGCGCTCACCGGCCAACACCTTTTCAAGATCCAAAAGCTGCTTCTTACGAGCATCATAAAGCCTATACAGAAAGTATCCACCACCTAAAATGCCAGCACCAAACAAAATCTTTCTCCGATGCCTCCGCCAAAAATCCCTGTGTTCACACAAGCTTGAAGATAAATCAACCAGCCTTCGAACTTTTCTTGTTCTTATCAACAGAAACAGAAAGTGCTACACAATCTCACCATGATGTGGACAAAACCCAGAAACTCAGTCGAGAAAAAATATCAAACAGAAGTAACAGTTCGGCTAGATATCAACCAAACATGAACAAATGCAAGTGACCATATGGCAAAGACCCGTTTTTCAGGCAAGAAAGCAGCATAATGACACCGCAGCCTCACAAATACAGTGTACACGCCGACTGACCTCAAAGAAATCATCTTCTCTGGTGCTTATGGAGCCCAGAAATCCATGCCAGCCCTCGTTGGAGATTCCGGAAGCGCCACACGAACGATGGCTCTAAGATTCAAGAAAAGGGGCTTCTGGGCACTGGGCGTTTGAGGAAGAGCTCCTGCAGAATCTTTGATTGGCGGGGAGTGTAGATTGCCAAAGGGGGTTTGTACCGTTTCGAGGTCTCCCTCTGCGAGTCCAAGATTCCCACTCCGGAGAGCACACGGATTCGCAAGAGTCAAGATTGGGTAGAATGTGAAGATGAAGATGGAACCGTCCGCCAGGCAAAATCGAAGCAGAAACCTAAAGATGGGGTTCTAACAAGAACATGAAAAGTTGTGCCTTCCAACGTCGATTCCAAGAATCTGACCAAACAAATAATTGTCGATTCGAAGAAGAGAATAATTTCTAGACACAAGAAAACCTAGGTAAAAAAATTATTTCGGCTTACATATGTTATTTTCTTATCGCTCTCTTGATATGTTCTCGGGAAAATTTCCAAACAATAGCCTGAATTATCTTGTTTTTTAAAATAAAATGTCTGAAATGGATCTTATTTAAAAAATGACCTGAAGTAGCCATGGCAATTTTAAATAAGAGCTTGAAGTGACCATGACAGTATCAAATAAGAATCTGACCTCGCCAAAGACATTTTCTGTTTAAAGACAATTTTAACTTAAGTTTTAATTAAATTAGATTAAAAATTAAGAAAACTAAATTTTCTTTCAAAAGGAAAAAGAAACACGAGTAGGAGGGCTGCTTGGGGCCGCCAACCCATTGCCAGTAGGGCGTCGAGCATAGCTGGTAGGGTCACCGGCAACTCCCGTTAGAATCGGGAGAGGGCCTAGATTTAAGCGAGGGTCGCCATCCCTCACCTCTAGTCGACGAGGGTCATCGGCCCTCGCTGAGGCAACGACGCCCCACTGGCAATGAGGCAGCAGAGAGCCTTGGTTTTTTCTTTCCTTGTATTTTTTTTAAAGTTTTAACCTTTTTTATTTTTTGAGTTTGCCTTTTTTATAGAAAAATTTTGGATTTTTAACCTAATTTAATCAAGATTTTGTGTAAAAATTAGGATTCGGATCAAAACGACGTCGTTTTAGTGCTTTAGTTAACCTTAACGTCACATAAGATGCCATGTGAGAAAAATAAAACATTAAAAAAAATCACGTCAATATTTTCCTTTAGTTAAATTGGACAGAATTAGTAGAAAGACCCAATTTTTACACAAAAATCGAGTCTTTAGCTTGGGCTTACAAGCCCTCGTTGGCTTTGCTCGAAGTCGGCGAGGGTCGCCCAGGCGAAGCTAGTCCTCGCCTGTGGCTTTCAAATGCGACCTCGCCCCACCCTCTTCGGGTATCACTGATGGTTGGCCATCGCTTAAGGCCAGCCATTGCTTAAGACCGGCCATCGGCAAAAAGGAAAAAAAAAGGGAAAAAGAGAAAAAATCTAAAAATATAGGATGAAAGTGCCTTTAACCAGCAGATGAGATTAGGCCCTTCTTTAAAAATATTATGGCCACTTCAAGTCCTTATTTGAAACAAAATCAACTTGAGGCTCTTATTTAAGGAAATGAGGGCATTTCATACATTTATTTGAAAATAAGGTCCACTCTAGGCTCTCATATGAGAAAATGAGAGTATTTTCGGTCTTTATTTGGAATTTTTCCTATGATATTTACAAAGAAAAAAAGATTTTGTAAAATCTAGTGATATTTGGTGAAGTTACCTAGGTCATTCATCAGATTTAATGAAAAAATGTTTGATTTTTAAGATGATAATTATGCATGTCACAAAGTTAATGCATTGGAAAATACATTATTTAATATATTAAAAAGTGTGGTGCATTAGATAACATTTCTGTTAACTGCACAAGAACAGAAATGCTTTTAATATGATTCTAAAAAATTTTATTCCTAATTTTTTTCATTTAATTATAAAAATGTCAGTGGAGACTTTATAATTTATGTTTGGATAAAATGGGACTTATTTAATGACTTAACTGATCAAGATATTCTAAGATGGCCTCGGAAAATCCAACGTAATAGTTTGTTAAAGATGAATGGTTGAAAATGGTAGCAATGAGTTTCACTGGTTTATAATTCATGGTATGAGAAGGCTGACGGTAAATCTTTGAGCGTTACACTAAGGGCCTGTTTGGTTCAACTTTGAAAATGCTACTTGGGGAAATGCAAATACCTTTGGGTGAAAGCCCATTGGGGAAAAGCAAATGATGTTTGGTAAAAATATTTTGTAAAGCTACTTTGGGTAAAATATAGTGTTTGGTGAATTTTTTTTGCAAATGGACTTTTAAAATTACCTTATTTATTAAAAAAAAACAAAACATATCCATCGCCGGAGCTGGCCGCCGGAGGCCGAGGTCAGGCGACCCCGGCGAGCCAAATCCGCCGCCGCCGGCGGTCGCCCAAGGCCAGGCGACGGCCGCCTGGGGTCGCGCGACCCAGGCGGCCGTCGCCTGGGTAGCCGCCGGGCTCGCGCGACCCCAGGCGGCCGCCGCCTGGGTCGCGCGACCCCAGGCGGCCGTCGCCTGGGTAGCCGCCTGGGGTCGCGCGACCCCAGGCGGCCGCCGCCTGGGTCGCGCGACCCCAGGCGGCCGTCGCCTGGGTCGCGCGACCCCAGGCGGCCGCCGCCTGGGTCGCGCGACCCCAGGCGGCCGTCGCCTGGGGTCGCGCGACCCCAGGCGGCCGTCGCCTGAGGTCGCGCGACCCCCGCCGAGGGTCGCCTGGCCTCGGGCGACCGCCGGCGGCGGCAGATCTGGCTCGCCGGGGGTCGCCCGACGCCGGCCCTTCTCGTGAAGAAGATGAACAGTGTCAAACCGAAAAAAAAAAAAAAAATTGAACAGTAGCATTCCACGAAGGCTGAAAGCCCAAGGCAGGTCCGGACCAGCCTTGGGCTTTCAGCATTTGGAATGCTAGCATTTAGCCAATGCTAGTCCCAAAGCTGAACCAAACACCTCAGCATTTTGGGAAAGGGCTTTCGAGGCCCAAAGCCCCTTCCCAAAGCTGAACCAAACACCCCCTAAATAGGTGCATACACCATTTGAGCCTTTTTAACTGCAAGAAGAAGAGCAAACGTTGCCTAGTGGAATGGGTAAGGACCAAAGAACCGAGGATGGAGGCAATCCTAAAGTTGGTGCGCTTATTTGCACGAACTCATCGAACTTTCAAGTAAATGACATCGGAAATCCATGGAGCACAAGCTTATTCGACTGCTATGAACACGAGACAAATGGTAATAGCATTAACCGATTACAATTAGTAAAGTCCATAAACATGTCATAAACTGTAGCATATGTCTTCAATAACTCGATTTATCTGTTGAAAGTTTTTGAAGAAGATAACTTCTCTAATAATTTTTAAGCACCGCAACATTTACGTCCCAATTATAATTGATTATATAAAGTTCTTGGAAGAGGAAGGTGGAATTAGAATCCTAAATTCGTGCTTTTTAAATTTAAAAATATATACCGTCATTGGCTCATTATGAGAGAGTGGCATGGCTTAAGAATAGAATTATAATATATTATGATATAGAATTGAATAACCTTAATACGATTAATAGAAATGTTGCTAAGTATTTAAAAACAACATTACAAAAGTCACGTAGGAATTACACTCAATACTACATTAAAATGAATAGGAAAATATTTTCCCGTCGTTTCATATGGAAAATATAATTTGATCATCCGAGAGAAAATTATCAAAAAATTAGAATTTTTTTAGTATTTGGCTAAAATCTGAAAATGAATAGGAAAATATTTTTCTATCGTTTGGTATGAAAAATATGATTTGGTTATCCCGGAGAAAATTATCAAAAGATTAGAAATTTTAATTATTTTTTATGTTTATATTTTTTTTTTTTGGCTTTTTCTTACTTCCTTCTTGCTCGGTTGGTCACCAACTACGGCAATGGCTGGCGACCAGCCATAAGCAAGGGACTAGCTTTGCCTAAGGCCGGCCAGACTCGACCTGTCACACCCCAAAAACAACTAGAAAAAGGGGGTGACACGGCTGTCCTTCCACACGAAGGACAAAGCCTCAACAATAACCAACAACCTGTTATCAACATATATATATTTCAAACCACATATATATCAGATAAATCAACGGGTTGGTTACAACATCAGAGTTTCTATAATCCACCAAAAGAACATGTACATCAAGAACTCAGCCAACCTGACGAACTATCAACAACCTTACAAGCAACTCCAAAATCATACCCAAAAATCTATCTCCCAAACATCCCCGCGATAGCGCTCTCGTACTAATGGCCGCTAGCCGAGGAACCTGAAAAGATTGGGAAAAATAAAAGAATGAGCAACCACAGCTCAGTGAATAGTACATCTCTTCTAAGTAGATCGAGCAATCACTATGCATGTGTACAAAACATTACCAAAACTTCAGAAGTCAAACTCAAGACATAACATACATATCGAGTCATATAAGAGGTATTTCATTTCCTCAAAGCTTTATATAATTCAGAAAAATACTCATTTTTAAATCATCATAAATATCAATGGTCAAGTCCATTGATCAATCTCATCAAAAGCACATGCCGATGGTCCATTCCATTGGCCAATCTATTGCTTAATATCAAACCATGGTCACGACACAAAGCCTTGTGACAAGGCTACCAAGATTCCCCCCTTGGCAAGGTCTCCACCTACAAAGCCGGTGGCTCGGCCCAGAAGGATATCCTAAACCCGGTATGCATACCCCAAAGCCCCTCATTGGGCTCACAGCCATATTGAGCATCAAACAATCATCATTCAATATCAGAAATCCAATCCAGAATACATTTCACAAACCAAACAAATAACTTTCTCACAATACGGCTCATCCGCTAGAAATACATTTCATAGAGCATTTCTCAAATCATTTCCAAACTCATTTCATAAACTAGTTCGTAATGCAATACACATATGTATCCTTTCACAATATATTTCCAAAACAATTTCCAAATCATTCTCAACTATTAAAAAGTAGTAAATGCCCGATCCATACTTTTTATGCAATAAATATGTTCTTTCACAACTCGTACGATTACTCAAATCCTTATTACTTTCAAAATATGAGTTTATAAACTCAAGAAGAGATAGCACCACTCACCTGAAATCCCGAAATATCAAACAACCTCCCTAACTCGAACCGATGATATCGCAATCCTAACAATTAAACGAGAATCGACATCAAAACCAAGTAAAAACTACGAAATGACTAAATGACGCTCAAAAGCTAACAAGGCAACTCAAAGGTGCCCACAAATCGCTTTTCCAATGCGATTATCCAAACCGTTCGCAACGTGGAGTTTGAATGTGAAACTTGATTGTACCATAAATTCCTCCACCGAACTCTGTTTCAAGCGAGCTTATAGTCATTAGAAAGCTTATTCAGAGCACTACAGGAACCCTAACTTGGCAGCCCCAAACCGAGCCGAAAACCGACGAAAATTAGCCTAAAAACCACTGTTCGCGCACTGTTCACTGCGCACACTCAACTTCAAAAATTCATATCCGGCAAACCGTAAGTCCAAATCAGGTTCCGTAAAATCCCACGGCTCCGCAAAACCGCAAACTACCAATTCTATAAAAATTCGTAGCTCAACGACTCAAAAATCGGACTTCGCCGCTCAAATCACACATAATTCCGAAATTGAGCCCTAACTCGGAAAAATATTCCGATTGAACCAACGAGGGGCACGAATACTTACCAGACGTTGCGATATGAAGTCGATCCGAGCTGGCGAGGCTCCGGTGACGTGAGCCCTTCCTCTTTCTTCTTTTTCCTTTTCTTTCCCTCTCTCTCTTTTTCTTTCTTCTCTTCTCCGTTTCTGTTTTCTCCTCGTTGAAGCTCTCTGTCCTCTTTTATTTCAGCTGAGTCCACTGTAGCTTCTTTTCTATTTTTTTTGACTTGTTGACTTTTTTTTTTTTTTTGCAATTACCTGAATATTACATCCATCCCTCCTTAAAAGAAATTTCGTCCTCGAAATTTGTACTTACCTCAACTTTCAAACAAGTGAGGGTACTTGCGTTTTACCTCCTCCTCAAGTTCCCAAGTAGCTTCTCTCTCAGTGTGGTTCAGCCATTGTATCTTTACATAAGGAATGGTCCGCCGTCGCAACACCTGATCCTTTCTATTGACGATACGAATAGGCTGCTCTTCATACATCAAGTTCTCCCTTAACCTCAATGGTGTAAAGTCTAGTACATGCTCAGGATTTGGCACATATTTATGCAACAAAGAGACGTGGAACATATTATGAACACCTGACAGTGCCGGTGGCAAAGCAAGTTTGTAAGCGACTTCACCAATCTTCTCTAAGATCAAGAATGGTCCCACGTATCTTGGACTCAACTTCCCACGCGTGTCAAATCTCATAACACCCTTCGTAGGAGAAACTTTTAGGAATACATGATCCCCCACACTAAACTCTACCTTGCGCCTTTTAAGATTTGCATAACTTTTCTGACGACTTTGAGCCGTTTTGAGACGTTCCCGAACCAACCTAACTTTCTCTTCTGACTGCTGAATGAACTCGGGACCAGTTAGTCTTTTCTCACCAACATCATCCCAACAAATGGGGCTTCTGCATTTTCGGCCATACAAAGCTTCAAAAGGTGCTATCTTAATGCTGGAATGATAGCTGTTGTTATAAGAAAATTCTGCCAAGTGTAGATGTTCATCCCAAGAACCTCCAAAGTCAATGATGCAGGACCTCAACATATCCTCTAATGTCTGGATCGTTCTCTCTTACTGCCCATCTATTTGCGGATGAAAAGCTGTACTCAAGTTGAGTTTAGTACCCAATGCTCCTTGTACACTTCTCCAAAAGTTAGATACAAATCTGGGATCCCTGTCAGAAACAATGCTTACTGGAACTCCATGCAGCTTTACTATCTCATTAACATATCGTTTTGCCATGTCTTCCATTGAAAGGCCGAATCGGTATGACAAAAAGTGTGCTGACTTAGTCAATCGGTCAACAATCACCCATATAACATTCTTACCACTTGGCGTTCTCGGTAGACCAACTATAAAGTCCATGGTGATATGCTCCCACTTCCATTTAGGTATCTCTAGAGGGTGTAACTGTCCACCTGGCTTCTGGTGCTCAATTTTCACTTGCTGGCAAACTAGGCATTCGTCGACAAATTTTACAACATCCTTCTTCATATTGACCCACCAGAATTTCTCTCTCAAGTCCCTATACATTTTAGTGCTTCCAGGATGAATTGAGAATCTAGTGCTGTGAGCTTCCTGCAATATCTCCTTTTTCAATTCTGAATCATCAGGAACACATAGACGATCACGAAACTTCAATGACCCATCTACGTATATACTGAAGTCTACTTGTCCTCCAGCTTCCACGACTTCTCTGAATTTTTGCAACTGAGGATCTCCATTCTGTTTGGTCTTAATTCTATCGATCAATGTTGGTTGCACTCGAAGATTAGCTAAACGAGCACCAAGCTGATGTACTAATACCTCTAAGTCCAACTTTCTCATGTCTTCAAGAATAGGCTTTTGAGAAGTAAGTAAAGTTGCCATATTTCCAAAGGACTTACGACTCAAGGCATCCGCTACCACGTTAGCCTTTCCTGGATGATAATTAATAGACAAGTCATAATCCTTTAAAAGTTCCAGCCATCTTCTCTGCCTCATGTTTAGCTCTTTCTGGGTAAAAATATACTTCAGACTTTTGTGATCAGTAAAAACTTCACATCTTTCACCATACAAATAATGCCGCCATATTTTTAAGGCAAACACAACCGCTGCTAATTCAAGATCATGAGTGGGGTAGTTCTTCTCATGTGGTTTCAATTGTCTAGAAGCATAGGCAACAACTTTATCATCTTGCATAAGAACACAATCCAAACCTTCTTTAGACGCATCACAGTAAATTACAAAGCCAGTAGTTCCTGAAGGTAAAGTCAATATAGGGGCTGACACTAGCCGCCTCTTTAACTCTTGAAAACTGCTCTCACATTGATCCGACCATACAAATTTAACTCTCTTCTGAGTTAGGCGAGTAAGTGGACCAGCGATCTTTGAGAATCCCTCTACAAATCGCCTGTAATAGCCAGCTAGCCCAAGAAAACTTCTCACTTCTGTAACATTAGTAGGGCGATTCCATTGAACAACTGCTTCAACTTTCTTTGGATCTACTAATATGCCATCTTTCGAGATTACATGACCCAAGAATTCTATATGATCAAGCCAGAAGTCGCACTTACTAAATTTAGCATACAACTTCT
This sequence comes from Syzygium jambos, assembly GCA_031216235.1. Classification (NCBI taxonomy): domain Eukaryota; kingdom Viridiplantae; phylum Streptophyta; class Magnoliopsida; order Myrtales; family Myrtaceae; genus Syzygium; species Syzygium jambos. Next base: position 6,253,672 of record CM062221.1, read on the forward strand.
TCTCATGCAAAGTCTGTAGGACAAACCTCAAGTGTTGTTCATGATCTTCCAAACTCTTCGAAAACACTAGAATGTCATCGATGAACACCACAATAAATTTATCTAGATACTCTTTGAACACCCTGTTCATCAAGTCCATGAAAGCAGCAGGCGCATTTGTTAAACCAAAAGGCATGACGAGGAATTCATAATGGCCATACCTTGTTCTGAAAGCAGTTTTAGGCACATCATCTGCTTTTATCTTCAACTGATGATACCCAGAACGAAGGTCGATCTTAGAAAAGACTTGAGCTCCCTGAAGTTGATCAAATAAATCATCAATCCGGGGTAAAGGATATTTGTTTTTGATCGTCACCTTATTAAGCTCTCGGTAGTCTATACAAAGCCTCATACTACCATCCTTCTTTTTCACAAATAAAACTGGAGCTCCCCAAGGTGAGACACTAGGTCTGATGAAACCTTTATCCAAAAGCTCTTGCAATTGCGTTTTTAATTCTTTCAACTCGGTAGGTGCCATTCGATATGGTGCCTTAGAGATAGGTGCCGTACCAGGTATCAATTCGATACAGAACTCAATTTCTCTATCAAGAGGCAAACCTGGTAAATCCTCGGGAAAAACATTGGGAAATTCCCTGACAACTGGAACATCTTCCAACTTCGCTACAACCTTGCTTGTGTCTTTTACACAGGCCAAATAACCACTACAACCCTTTCTCAAAAGTTTCTTTGCTTGCAAAGCCGATATCAACCTTGGAAAAGTGTCTTTACAACTTCCCGAAAAAGAGAATTCGGGTTGACACGGAAGTCTAAAGATCACTTTCTTTGAAAAACAATCAACAGTAGCACGGTATGTGGATAACCAATCCATCCCTATAATAATATCGAAATCTCGAACATTTAACTCCACTAAATCCACAGGCATTTCAACATTATTAATTTGGAGCGCACATCCCTTGAACACATGATCAGCAACCAAGAAATCACCAGTAGGAGTATCGACACGCAATTCATATTCAAGAGGCTCGGGCAACACATCAAGCTTCTTTGCAAATTCAGTAGAAACAAAGGAATGCGTAGCACCGGAATCAAACAATGCATAAGCACATTGTGAGGCAATAGAAATATTACCCGCAACAACTGCATTAGATGCCGCCGCATCCTCTTTTGTCATTGCAAAAACTTTCCCACTTGTCCTCTGTCTTTGCGGGTTCTCTTGGGGCTTATCAACCGAAGGAGCATTCCTTCGCATGAAACAACGATGTGCCAGGTGTCCTCGTTGTCCACATAGATGACATGTTCTATTATCAGCTATAGAATTCCTCTGTGTAGGACAATCATGCCGTATGTGTCCCGCTTTCCCACATAAGAAGCACACTCCTGTTTTCCAGCGACACTCACCGCCATGATACCCTCCACATGTAGTACACGGGCTGCGAGTATTCTGGGCTCTAAACTTCCCTGGTAGGTTATTATTTCTTCGATTAATGCTGCCACTTACACGACTTCCTTGAAACTCAGTAAACTTGGGTCTCTTTTGTTGATGAACATCCTGTGTGTCACGCTCTAATTTGTACCGTTCCACCTTGATCGCTCGTTCCAAGACATCCTTGTATGTGGTCAGTTCAAGTGGTGCAAGCTTAGAACGTATATTAAGCCGAAGGCCTCTTTGGAAATGTTCAGCTTTAAGTTCTTCATCATCCACATAATGTTTCGCAAACCTACTTAACTGGTTGAAGCGGCCTGCATAGTCCATCACTGTAGAGTCACCCTGAGATATGTGTATGAAGTCGTCCCTCATCTTCGCTTGGAATGACCTCGGGAAGAATTGAGTGTTGAAGACTTTTGCAAAATCTTCCCAAGAAATTGTCGTATCTTCGCCTCCCAGGGCAAGTCTAGTCCCTTCCCACCAATACTCTGCTTCGCCCTCCAAACATTGGGTGGCAAAGTCAACCTTCCGATCATTGGGAACTCTATCGGTTCTAAAGATTCCCTCCATTCTTCTAATCCAACGTTCGGCCAATAAAGGATCCGATTTCCCATCATAAGTAGGTGGTTTGGCCTTTTTGAACTGGGCAATTGTATATTCTCTCTCACCTTCAGTCATAGCGGTTCCACTCCCACCTATATCTTTCAATTGACGATGAAAGTTAAGCACTACTTGACAAGCCTCAGATAAATTGCCTTGGATGGTAGGCTCAGGAAGTTCATCACTTGCATATTGTGAGTCGGGGCTTCTTTCAAATCGATCCTCTATTCTCCTTTTTGAAGCCGGGCCTCGAGAACCTTGAGGCATATCTCTGGTATCGGGGGTAGCGACTCGCTTGCCTTTATTGTTCTTACGAAGTGAGGCAAGTGTCTCTGAGTCGGAACGCATGATAACCTGAATCCAAAGCGTGACAAAACCTTAGCACCTAGAAAAATAACACGCTAAAACTATCACACAATCTCACAACGTCCCATAAAAATCTATACCCAAACATATCACAACTTAAGCTCTGATACCAAAAATGTCACACCCCAAAAACAACTAGAAAAATGGGGTGACACGGCTGTCCTTCCACACGAAGGACAAAGTCTCAACAATAACCAACAACCTGTTATCAACATATATATATTTCAAACCACATATATATCAGATAAATCAACGGGTTGGTTACAACATCAGAGTTTCTATAATCCACCAAAAGAACATGTACATCAAGAACTCAGCCAACCTGACGAACTATCAACAACCTTACAAGCAACTCCAAAATCATACCCAAAAATCTATCTCCCAAACATCCCCGCGATAGCGCTCTCGTACTAATGGCCGCTAGCCGAGGAACCTGAAAAGATTGGGAAAAATAAAAGAATGAGCAACCACAGCTCAGTGAATAGTACATCTCTTCTAAGTAGATCGAGCAATCACTATGCATGTGTACAAAACATTACCAAAACTTCAGAAGTCAAACTCAAGACATAACATACATATCGAGTCATATAAGAGGTATTTCATTTCCTCAAAGCTTTATATAATTCAGAAAAATACTCATTTTTAAATCATCATAAATATCAATGGTCAAGTCCATTGATCAATCTCATCAAAAGCACATGCCGATGGTCCATTCCATTGGCCAATCTATTGCTCAATATCAAACCATGGTCACGACACAAAGCCTTGTGACAAGGCTACCAAGATTCCCCCCTTGGCAAGGTCTCCACCTACAAAGCCGGTGGCTCGGCCCAGAAGGATATCCTAAACCCGGTATGCATACCCCAAAGCCCCTCATTGGGCTCACAGCCATATTGAGCATCAAACAATCATCATTCAATATCAGAAATCCAATCCAGAATACATTTCACAAACCAAACAAATAACTTTCTCACAATACGGCTCATCCGCTAGAAATACATTTCATAGAGCATTTCTCAAATCATTTCCAAACTCATTTCATAAACTAGTTCGTAATGCAATACACATATGTATCCTTTCACAATATATTTCCAAAACAATTTCCAAATCATTCTCAACTATTAAAAAGTAGTAAATGCCCGATCCATACTTTTTATGCAATAAATATGTTCTTTCACAACTCGTACGATTACTCAAATCCTTATTACTTTCAAAATATGAGTTTATAAACTCAAGAAGAGATAGCACCACTCACCTGAAATCCCGAAATATCAAACAACCTCCCTAACTCGAACCGATGATATCGCAATCCTAACAATTAAACGAGAATCGACATCAAAACCAAGTAAAAACTACGAAATGACTAAATGACGCTCAAACGCTAACAAGGCAACTCAAAGGTGCCCACAAATCGCTTTTCCAATGCGATTATCCAAACCGTTCGCAACGTGGAGTTTGAATGCGAAACTTGATTGTACCATAAATTCCTCCACCGAACTCCGTTTCAAGCGAGCTTATAGTCATTAGAAAGCTTATTCAGAGCACTACAGGAACCGTAACTTGGTAGCCCCAAACCGAGCCGAAAACCGACGAAAATTGGCCTAAAAACCACTGTTCGCGCACTGTTCACTGCGCACACTCAACTTCAAAAATTCATATCCGGCAAACCGTAAGTCCAAATCAGGTTCCGTAAAATCCCACGGCTCCGCAAAACCGCAAACTACCAATTCTATAAAAATTCGTAGCTCAACGACTCAAAAATCGGACTTCGCCGCTCAAATCACACATAATTCCGAAATTGAGCCCTAACTCGGAAAAATATTCCGATTGAACCAACGAGGGGCACGAATACTTACCAGACGTTGCGATATGAAGTCGATCCGAGCTGGCGAGGCTCCGGTGACGTGAGCCCTTCCTCTTTCTTCTTTTTCCTTTTCTTTCCCTCTCTCTCTTTTTCTTTCTTCTCTTCTCCGTTTCTGTTTTCTCCTCGTCAAAGCTCTCTGTCCTCTTTTATTTCAGCTGAGTCCACTGTAGCTTCTTTTCTGTTTTTTTTGACTTGTTGACTTTTTTTTTTTTTTTGCAATTACCTGAATATTACACGACCTCGGGCAGATCTGGCGTGGAAATCGTTGCTCACAAGACTCTTCCCTCTCCTAAACCCTAACTCACTGCCGCCCTCCCTCGGCAATCTAGAACGCGTCATCCTCGAACACCAGCATCTCCTCCTCCTCGCTCCCCCCCCAACATGTCCTCCAATCTTTCCGCTCCCGCTGCCATCCTAATCCTCTCCGGAGTCGTCTTCCTCCGCCCTCCCTCATAGATGGAGCTCTTGAGCGTCTCGAGCTCATGGCGGCGAGTGAAGCCATTGCCGAAGAAGGCCTTGTAGGAGTGAGGCCGGACCTAGGGTTTTGGGATCAAGGGAGGTAGGAGGGGAGGATTGGCAATCTCTTCAGAGAATCGAAGTTGCTGCCTTTCTATTGACTAAAAATGTTTTCCTTCGCTAGTTTATTTTCTGTGAATCAAACTTCGAAAAATTCGAAAAACTTTTTCTTGAAAGTTATATTCCACAAAATAAACGGGACCTAAGATTTAAGTTTGAATCGATCATAATAGGTCTAGCGACACCCGAGCTTATTTAGGCCTGTCCACGCTAAGACAAATTTTGAGCGAATCTATATAAGGGCATTTAGCTATAAAAGCACCGACTAACTCGAGCCAAGCTTTTCGCGGTGCGAACAAATGGCGTGCACTCTTTGCCAACAAAGAGAGCCTACGTAACACCTAATTCAAGGGCACGATCCCCGGCTTTGGACGCACCCGTTAATCATCTCTAGTTTAAAAGGCGGGCGAATGCGCATCGCAACAGCTTACATCCACGCGTCGGCAGTCCGCAGCTCTCTCTCTCGGCACGGAACATAGCCCGGTGCCCAGAAAGCACGACCCGACACCTCCCCCGCGCGGCATGGCTCGACCTTATCCCAGGGTCAATTTTACTCGAATCCCGATCCCCCTAAGAACCAAACCCCACATAAAAACCATTAATCATGCGAGCCTCACGTGAGCATCTCGAACGGTCAAAACGGGATCCGGCGGCGACACCGGGCCTGCGGACCGGGCTCAGGCAAGAGTTCTCCTATTCCAATCAGCACATCCACCACCACCACACCACCACCACCACCACCACCACCTCCATCATCCGCCTAAACTCCATCCCCCCCAAAACCCTAACCGGGCGAGGGGTATATAAGCTCAATCTTAAAGCACTCATCCTCGCGCCTCCCACACACACACACTCTGGCCTCCTCCTTCCTTCCTTCTCCGAAGAAAGTAGAGCTTGACCGGCGGTCGAAAGCGCAGGAGAAACCCTAGGGAGATGGCGGAGGGGCTGCACCTGAAGGGGACGATGAGGGCCCACACCGACATGGTGACGGCCATCGCCGTCCCGACCGACAACTCCGAGATGATCGTCACCTCCTCCCGCGACAAGTCCATCATCCTGTGGCACCTCACCAAGGAGGACAAGGTCTACGGCGTCCCCCGCCGTCGCCTCACCGGCCACTCCCACTTCGTCCAGGACGTCGTCCTCTCCTCCGACGGCCAGTTCGCCCTCTCCGGCTCCTGGGACGGCGAGCTCCGCCTCTGGGACCTCGCCTCCGGCGTCTCCGCCCGCAGGTGATCGTTTTCTCTTCCTTGCCCTTCGCTTTTGGAAGTCTCGCAGCATTCTGTCTATGACGTTTCACGTGTGCGCGGTGGGTTTTGGTTTGTTCTATTGGTAGATCTGTGCTCGACCCATGGAGGGTCTGAGTAATCTGTCCTCTGGTTCGGGCGTGTCTGGTTGCTTCACTTTCGGAAATGGTGAAAGTTACGTGATTTGCCAATGTTGAAATAACGAGGGCGTAGCATTTGTTCTGGAACTGTTGAGCGCTAGTCTGTTTTGGCTTGAGTAGTCTTATTGCCATAACGAAGAAATTGTTGTCATGGTATTCTAGTGCCAACTGATTCTCTTCAAGTTCAATACTTTTTCTCTTTTCAGTTTGATGGGTTTATTCTTTTTAGGTAGGGATTGTACTTCGCAGATCTTCACTGATGGTGCAGAGAGTACAGATTCAGATTCATACGACCGAGTTCTGTTTGGCTAAGTAGCTTTGCTCACACTAATTTTGGGAATTCTTGGACTCTGTGAAATTGACTTAGTTTTTTGATCCCTGAGTTGTAAGTGCTGTCCTGAATCCTGATTGAATGACTAAGAGCATAACTGGGTTCTATTTGATTCTGCTGCAGGTTCGTGGGCCACACTAAGGACGTGCTCTCGGTGGCCTTCTCTATCGACAACCGGCAGATTGTATCAGCATCTCGTGACCGCACGATCAAGCTCTGGAACACTCTGGGAGAGTGCAAGTACACCATTCAGGAAGGTGAAGCTCATAACGATTGGGTGAGTTGCGTCAGGTTCAGTCCCAACATCCATCAGCCGACCATCGTGTCTGCATCATGGGACCGCACTGTGAAAGTGTGGAATTTGACCAACTGCAAGCTGAGGAACACCCTGCATGGGCATTCTGGCTACGTGAATACTGTGGCTGTGTCTCCCGATGGGTCACTTTGCGCTAGCGGTGGCAAGGATGGAGTGATATTGCTCTGGGACTTGGCAGAAGGGAAGAAGCTGTACTCGCTGGAGGCTGGTGCCATTATTCATTCTCTTTGCTTCAGTCCGAATAGGTATTGGCTCTGTGCAGCCACAGAGAACAGCATTAAGATCTGGGATCTAGAGAGCAAGAGCATTGTGGAGGACTTGAGGGTTGATTTGAAGAACGAAGCTGATCTAAGTGATGGAACTACGGGGGCTATGAGCTCAACTAAGAAGGTAGATTTTTCTACAGGCTATGCTTTGATATTTGTTATCTCCATCCTCCGGCAATATTATTGCTTGATACAGTGTACATCCATGTTTCCTATTTACCTTATATTGGGGACTGGTTCTTCTGTTTCTTTACTCTGGTGATACTTTGTGCGGAAATATGTGGTGGAAGCACATTCAAAAGATGTGAATACAGAGGTAGTTGGTCTGTAACATTGATGCGCTGTATGCTCTATGCTGCTTAATCATATTTTTGCAAGGTTTATGCACTGTGTGCTAGGCATGGCCAACTGCATCTCAATAGCACTCAATAGCACACATCTTTCCTACAACACCAAATTAGAAATCAGTTCATTGGTCACTCTTCTTGAATTTGTACGCCAGAATAGGTTAGATGAACTCCTGTAAATCTGTTGTTTTTGTGTAGCTCAGATGCCTTATGGTCGTACATTCTTGGTTGAGAATACTTTGCTGCATAATTGGCATTCCTGCATAAGGGAATTCTTTGATGTTACTTCCTCTGCTTACTTGAATACCTGCCTAAGTTGATCATTTATTGGAAAAAAGCAAAAGCAAAAGACTGGTTGAATGGCCAGTACCCATATCGTGAGTGACCAATGCATGTGATACAGCTTAATTGGATGATGGTCTTGCATGCTGACTATAATAAGCACCGCACCATTATCAAACTGTATAACTGTGCTTGCCTGCTATTATTTCTTCATAGGAGGCATGAATTTTTTGGTATTAATAGGAACGCTAATCATTGGATAATATTGCAGGTCATCTACTGCACGAGCTTGAACTGGAGCTTTGATGGAAGTACCTTGTTCAGTGGTTACAACGATGGCGTGATCAGAGTCTGGGGAATCGGGCGTTACTAGGAAATTTTTGATGATCACTACTGCTGAACTGTTTTTCAAAGATTTCGTTTGTCGTCTGTTTTTTTAGTGGTTTAAAAGAACCTTTTAGGATCTTGTTTAAGATATGATGCTTGAAGCAATATGCCTGCCTCAAACCTTATGTTCAGTTGGAGAAGATTTAGCCTCTGGGCAGTCTTAGTTTTTGAGAACAGAGATATAATACCTGGTTTTACGGCAAATTTAGTTCATGTCGGCTTCTAAAGGATTTATGTTAGGGTGCCGGCGTCGTAGGCTGATTGAGCTCTCCTCTCTACCACCAATCTCATGGTAGATCCGATATTTCGTATAACTGTTACATCTTGTGATAGTGACACGCAGTCTAACATGTCCAAATTTAGCCCGGCATAAGATGACAAGCATATAACATGAGTAGAGTGATTGGTTGGTTGCATCGTGTCGGCCGTGTGAGTGATAAATTAAGTACTTTTCCCTCGCGAAGAGGAAGTAATTTCTTGGACTTTTTTTTTTTCGGTCAGATTTTTCCCGGACTTTAGGAGCATATATGATAGCACGTTGTTGATATATTTTCATGAATTGGAATGGCTCTTTTGCTGATACGAGGGATGTGGCCATAAGGCATTTGAGGGTGGCCATAAGGCATTTGAGTGATATTAAGAAGCCATCTCATGAAGGCATTGGGTAGGTAGGCGATGCATACTTTAGACTACGTTTCTTTTGCAAAAAATAAATAATTTAAAAAGTATATTTTTAAAAATAATTATTTATATTGTTTTAAAAAATAAATGATTTAAAAAATAGTTTTCTAAAAATAATTATTCATATTGTTTTAAAAAATGAATGAATATTAGGATATAGATTGTTATCTATAACGAGAATATTTTTGTACTTATCAAATATTTTGAGCGATATAAATGATTTTTTTAAAAAGATATTTTTCGAAATTTTTACGAAACAAACAGACTCAATTAAGATTTTCTGGTCTAACGCTTGTTGATACCCCGTTTTGTCACAGCTGATGATTCTGACCGTCTTAATTTTAGATCCAAGGTTGACATGAGCTCACAAAGAGAGAGAGATAGACGGACATGGCACCCGTCGTGTGGGAGCCAAGTTGCTGCTAGTGCCTGGCGGCAACGGGAGAGCGAGAGCGAGGCGGCAGAGAGGAGCTGAAGAGGGAAGAGGAGATGCTTAGAGCTTAGCCCAGAAATATGTCAAGGGTACATATATGACTTTCTGCTTTAAAGATGAAGCTAATGAGTTGGTCAAATTTCCTTTTGGAATTCCCAAATGTCCTCCGCCCAAAATATCACCACAGTCCACAGGTTTACATCACCAAAGTGCATTAGACGTTTCAGTTCGGCAATTGTTCTCTGCATCGTCTTTGGACCGCTTAGAAAAATAAGAATTAAAACCTACGTGAAGCGAAAAAAATAGAAAAGCTAATAGCGCGGCTTTAATCATAAACATGAATTCGAGACCAAGCTAGATGCGAGCCGACTAATTAACCCTAGACCTGTCAAATGGGTGGGTCGAGTCGGGTATGAGTCGGGTCATAAATGGTCCGACCCAAATTGACCCATTAACCCGTTTGACCCATTTATGCGCAATACAATTTTCTTGACCCATACCTGACCCGACCCATACCCAACCCATACCCGATCAGATCCATATTGCTAAAATACTTCCATATTTAGTTAAATATAGGAAAATTCATACCCAAGTTAAAATGAGAGTGTAGAGTGAGTGAGTGCAAGATTGAATGAAGGCAAGAGAGATGTGTTGAGTTTAAATCAGTTGTAAACTCATTTATGACCCATTTACAACCTATTTACGACCCATTTAATATCAATATAAGACTTCTACCCATTTATGACCCATTTACTAAATATAACTAACCCATTTATGACCCATTTACTAATTAACCCACACTGTTCACGAAACAAAAAGTGCCGCCTATATATATCTCTCGAGACACATATTATATGTATGTACATTTCGCACGGGTTGCCCCGACAAACCGAGAGGCTATTGCACAAAATTGCCGATTCTCTTGCATATGGAGGAGATTCATTAAGATCCCAATGCCTGGAATGGTTTCAGCAATAACCTCATGCTCTCAAACACATCACTCGATCACTGCACTTTCACTATTACAAAAAATACGAGACTCAGACAAATTTAAGATCTGTCGAGAATCTCATAGGCACATACCTGCACTCAGGGACGCGCACACCCGAAGTTAGCGGATCTGACCCTTTCGCCTGGAATCCAGGGCCTTGATGGTTTTGATATCCTTATGATACAGCATACTGGAGACTTTGCATGTCTGCTCATAATTCTGAATCGATGACGAGTGCGGACTCCTGCCTCAGCTTGTAAACTCAAGATCTATTCTTCATAGACTTGTCACGTAAAAAGCATGCCAAAGTGATGTCATCATCCTCACAGTCGAAGGCCAGATCATTCCTCGCCTTTTCTCTGGTGGGTCCCCCTGATAAGGCATTCCTGTCGTTGAGATCTAGCGGATTAGGTTCCTCGCCCATACATACAACATTAGGGGGCATTCGATCTACATCAGATGGCATGCCATGTCCTTCGCTCGATGTAAGAACGTCTTTCGTCTTCTGTTTCTTGATAAGCAAGCTAGCAAGTGTGATGTCGCCATCATCTGTATCTGGAGCTTGCTGGGAAATGGATTCATTCCCAGTCATTAGCTGTTCAGGCCCATCTTTCTCACAAGAAATTAATGCTGATCGTGACCTGTCGAGTTTCTCTTCCAAAGCAGGAACACATTCAGAATTAGAGTGGCATCTTTCAGGAGGACCAACATTTCTCTTTCGTCTTTTATACGTCTTATAATTTCCATTTTCCTCTGAAGCAATCAATTCCACAGAGACATCTTCCACCACTTCATGGTTCACGTGAGAATGGCCATCTTTTCTTGTCTTCTTGGGTCTCAAATTCTTCTGAGCACTACAAGGAGCAATATTTACCAAATCCACAAATTAGACTAAGATGCGTAGTGAGAGGAGTTACCAAAGACATATGTAGAGAGAGCCAGTCCCTACTTAAGTGGAACTAAGTCGAGAAGATTTACCGAGAAAGGATATTCTTCTCCTTTTCTGTCATATTAGACGTTTTGTGTGCTTCAATGTTTTTGCCCTTTATTGTCAATGATGATGATGAATCTGGCCGAGATGATCGCTGATCATTTGAGTGTTCATTATGGTCGTCCTTTCTTAGATGTGCATCCGATAACTTTCTCTTCTCGCGAACAGTATTATCTCTAGTCAGTCTCTCATTCTCATTGCAACTAATTATTTCCACAGCTTGCTCCAAATCAAGTTGACCGTCAACTCTTGGTCTCTTCTTCCCTACTTCCTGGTCACTACATAAAGAAAGGACGAGTCAATCCACAGTTACAGTGAGAAAAACTATAGATACTGACAAAGAAAAAAAGGTGCTCCAGAAATTTTGGCAATGTCTATTTTGTATGATCATTTTTCTCTATGAACCGCACTTTGAATGAACAAAAGATCCATAATTACCAGGTAACAATTTTCTGTTTTCGTCTAAAATCAGACATCCCTTGCACTTGACGATTTTCACCATTGGCCATCACTAGCGACGTTAGATCCAGCTGACATGATGAATAATCGGTTGCATGTCCATTTGGTCTACCCCCATTTAAATGCAGTTTTGTGACCTTGTTCCTTAAAAGTGAACCGTGTTTTGCCACTGTCTCATCATTGTTGCAACTGGCCTTTTCCACAACTAGACCAGAGTTAAATTGGGGTTTCTTGGGATCCACCTTCTTCTGAACACTGCAGAGAGAGGATACATAAAACCAAAAGTAAGATAAAGAAGAACAACTGTGATGTTCAGTGGACACATGTGCAATAGGGTGCACACATGTATTGCTCACATAGATATATGGTTGTCAAGTTAAATATCCGTTTTGAGGAAATGAAAAACAAAAAATTTACCGAGAGCTTTTCCCTTGTTCTGCTATGCCAGAAAGACCATTCACTTCCCTGATTTCACCATTCGATACCACTGATGTTGTTGAAACGGGCTGTGACGTATGATCTCTAAGTTGCTTTCGACGCCTACTCTTTCCTGAGCATGGTTTTGTCACTCGTGTCTTCTTTGAGGAGCCATTCTCAGCCAATTCATCATAATCAACCTCATTGCAACTACTTCTTGACACTTGCACAGCATTTGATTGATTTGCTTTTCTTTTCCTCCTGGACCCCACCTCCTCTAAAACACTGCAGGGAGGAGAAAATAACAGACTAAAACTAAGAATACTGACTTTGACAAGGGAAGTTCAGTTTTTGTCTTCAAGAGAATGAGGTTGACAAAAACTTTTCAAAAAATAAAAAGATTTTGTCATGCAGTTGTCTCTGGGATGCAACGAAGGCCAACTTAGAAAATGGTCATGCAATTACCTCAATCCTGTCTTCTGTTTCATTGAGGGATTTAGAGAATCTGGGTCAGATACACAACTCGTCATTGGTAATGGGAGGAAATCACCAGGACCAAGCGCAGGGCGCTCCGACTCTCGATCGACAAAGTTTCTTACCAGAGCTGCCTTTTGTACTTTTCTAGCTTCCCGCAGTAAAGGTACTTCATGTGGAAACAGAACTTTCCATCTCCTACTCATTGAAAGGAGCATCAAAGGCAAAAGGGAAGTCAACTTTAGCTGATATATGCATAAATTGCACAAAAACCACATAATTATGCATAGAACTACAAGTATAAAAACCTTCTGCACTGATTATCAGTTCGAGGAGCCAAACATGCTGCGATTTTAGACCAGCAATATCCATGTTCTGCTATTGCCGCCTCCAACATGGAATCCTCTTCTGGTGTCCACCGGTTCCAATTCAGAGACGGATCCAAACAATTGACCCATCTGCAGTCAGAAAACAGGTTTTTTAAATGCTGTCATATCAAAGGTATCTAAAGTAACCACCCGCTTGGGTGGCGCTGTTGGAACGCGCACTCTTCCTCTCGCAAAAGGTTGAGTGTTCGAATCCCGGGCGCCGCAGGATGACTTAACCGGTGGCACGTGTGTGGTGGCTAGCACGTGTCGCCCCCAGGGTTTACTCCCCGGCTGTCGGCCGTGCGGGGGTTCCCTGGGTTATCAAAAAAAAAAAAAAAAAGTATCTAAAGTAACATTAGGTCAAATCTGTACAAACCTTTCTCTACACTGTACTTGGGTTCGACCTGGAACAAAATCAGCTATCTTCATCCAATTTTTGGGGCCAAAGAGCTTCACAGCTACTCTCAAACGTTTGTCTTCATCTGCAGTCCACCTACCAACCCTTTGCCTAGCAGGATGGAGAGTTTTCTTCCATCTGCAAGTTTCATGTTCACATATAAACAACCAATATAATACACTTCCAAATGCTGTAAGCATGCTAATCCATTCAAATAGGTTCAAGGGGCTTGATAATTAAAATTTGCATCATCTCCTTGACATGGTTGATCCTTTTCCAGTCAATTTTCTAGTCTGAAAATCGGGATGGACATAGAGTGGCATGACTGCTGGCACTGACATTTAACACTAATGAAACGTGCCAGGTGAAGATAAAACAGACGTCGGTTCTTTGGATCAGTTGATTGCCGGAATGAAGTGCAATATTTCAGACTACATAAAGAAGCACATGTAAAATGAGAGATATTCACAAAAATTACATTGGGCCCCAATATCAAAAGGGCATAACAGTCCAAAAATGTTGAGAAGGTGCACCAATGTATCGGCCAGACAAAGTTGGTACAGCAATATTTATAGACTTGCAAGCGACAATATACCAGCAACAGCAATTCCACATGAGTTTGAGGTCTCATCTGTAATGTTCTGGACTAGCGCCAGTTCTAATTATCCAACAGCCTCTATTGCTCTCAAATGAGAGGAATGTATGCGAGAAGCTTTAAGGTTATAAGTAGGGAAAATTCATGCAATGTGGTGATGCTGCAAACAACCGGTAAACAAACCTAAAACTCTCAACAATAACACAGTTTCTGAATGGGAAGACTTTTTTGGATAAACACCCTCCATGTTCATAACCACGAGCAAGGACACCTTTTTTCCATCATTTCAGCTGAATCGTCAGATTTTCGTTTTGAAATAATCCTTTTTTATCACTTAAGTTTCTCTGCAGCTTTGCCATATTATCCTCTCTTCATTTGAGAACTCGCTATAGAATAAAAGTGACATGGGTCAACCCAAATGGATAAGACGGTAAGGAAAATTTGACAATTATTTTGAGAGTAATTAATCTCCTCGATATGCAAGCCATTTTTTTATGGCACAGAAAATACTTTACCAAATATTAATTCAGAAATCAAAAGGATGATAAACTAACCGATTGGAGCATTGAGTTCCAGTTCGTCCTTCCAAAGCAGAAGCTACAGCTTGCCAATCGCTCTCACCAAAAATCTCCACTGCAGCACGAAGCTGAGCATCTTCATCAGGAGTCCACTCACTTTTCAGTATGCAAGGATTTAAGCTCCTTTGATAGCGGGCCAAGCATTGAAATGGCGTTCTTTTTGTCCCTAAAGATACTGCTACCTCAAACCAATTATTTATCCCTTTTTCTTGGATGAAAAACAAAAGATGCTTATCTTCTTCAACTGTCCATTTGCCATGATTGATCAAGGAGTCTTCCCAATTCAACCATCTGCAGTTCATATGAGCAAATAAGCATAAGAAACAATCCAATTGTCAACAGTCATCATGGCTCAAGGGAAAGAACATTGTAATGTCCCACATAAAGTCACTGATCACCAGTCATGCACACTGCATAGTGGACCCCCTGAAAGATTCTCAAATTGCTTCACACGTCTCTAAAAGGTTCCGATATGCCAGTTACAAGTGCTAAATGGCAAACAGTTTGTGAAGTTATATACAGTTTTCTCTAAAAGGTGTTACATACTGAGTTAATTATTGTGTATCTACATGGCTAGCTTTATGGTGCAGCACAGGTGCTCAGCAGACAATTAGCAAAGAAATTCAAATGGAATCAGATAAATCAAACTCCACATCATTTTACAGACCTAGTACAGAAAAGGACCAACCCAATATACTTAATTCTATAGAGGGGCTCCTTCTTTTTCCCATATAACAGGAGTTATTCAGATTGATTTTTCCTAGGTGAAATATTTTCAACCTGTACCTGTCATCAGCTGTATCACCATTAGAGATAGCACAGAGTCATCAAGACAAAACAAGTTTAAAGTACATTGACCAAGTTTGGTAAAGATGGATTTCTGCAATAATTCATGACTCAAGTCAAATCCTAACAGCATCGGCGCAACATATCTGCTTAAAGTTTTGTAAGGCCAAGACTTATGCTCCTGCAAAGATTGGTGTGTGTCCTCATCTATTAGTATCAGTTGTCTATTGCAATTTTAATAAATTCCTTTTCTAAATAGAGAAGTTATCCACATTTTCCATTTCGACTTGTGTAGAATTTCAGAATGGTCTATATAGAGGTAATTCTTCCTTAATGATAAATAAATTAATTTAAATAAAAATTGTCTGAAGCAATCGTGTTCCTAAAAGTGGTGACTATGAAATCCAGGTGTGAGTTGGCCAAATAAAAAACTAAAGAACTTCAGCTTTGATGTTTAAAGGTTTTTAACTTGACGCTTTAGTGCAATTTCTTCCTAACTTCATTACCATGCCTATGGACTCTTTTTTCAAATCCCAATCTCAATCAGGCTCAGATCCAACTTTTTTCAAATGCAGAATTAGCAAAACCTGCCGACTATCTTTTACTGAATTCAGAGTATAACTAACAAACAGACAAATAAAACCACCTATGCTAGAAATCCAAATAAAACTGCATGACAAAAGTTTTGATTGTATGAATTGCTTACCTTGCCTCACATTCAGCACCAGATCTACCCGGAATGTACAGGGAGGCCAACTGATCCCAATTAACCTTTGGCAAAAATTCTCTAATACTTTCAGGAGTGATATCAAGATCTCTAATTGATAAAAGTATATCTTCGAAGCCATATTGGTCTCCATCTGAAGCACTGTCAGCAAATGGAATCAGAAAAAATAATATCAACTATAAACTTAAAAAAGACAGTGAAAAAACAGAAGTTATAACTGTGGAGATTAAATGCTTATATCTAAAATGAAGGAAAGAAAATACTCTTTTTGACAGGTGAGAAAATGTATTTCCATATACACCTAAAATTGATCTCCTCAGTTCAAGGGTAGCTTTATTTCTAATATCTAATTATGGAAGCCATTTAAAATTTCATCCACCGTCAAAAAGATTTTCCTTTTTGGCATGTCGTCTTTTGGCATTGTCGACACTGCCTGAGGCATGATTTTCCTTTTGGGCTTTTGCTTCCATGATCCAAAAAATTTGGGTGAAATAGATCAGTTTGAACCATCAGTTGCCTTTTACCTATCATAACGTCAACATTCTTTTTCTGAATGATATTCTATCAGACAAACAGTGTTATTGCTAGATGTAACAGAGAGAAGAAAAAACCCAAAAACTCCTTCATGGGACTTCCAGATAGTACTCAATCCTATCTACAGTTAGAGAACAACTCTACAAGTCAGTGCTACAACATAAGAACTTAATAACATTATTGACCACCAAGATGCAGCCTATGTTATTCTAACATTATTCCCATAGTTCAAAAGAAAGATACTTCCATAATTTTTTTGTTGTTGGGGAAATCAGAATGTTTCCATTGATAGCAGAATTGTTGGAGGCAATATATATCAACTCTACCAACAAATATTCTATGCATTAGGTACAGATGTATATAAAGACCTATCCAAAAATGGAACCAAGTGTAGGGGTATTTCCATAAACAGAATAGTTCAGCTGATGCCAAAATGAACTCATCTATAACATGAATGAAAACAAATGATTGTGAAACAATTGACAAAAGAAGTGCAGACATATAACAAAAGGCATAAACATAGGAAATTTTACCTGAATCGGTCCAAGCTAATTTGAAGCAATGTTTCTTGAAATTGTTGTTTTATTCCTTTTCCAAGATTTTCCTTCTCTACCTCTGACCATTTGCTTCGCTGAAGCGAAAGGGGAAATCTCGTCAATGCCATTCTATAACTAGAGACATGGGAATGCTCAGCTGGCCCGTAATACATAGCAGAAAACTTTTTATCGTTGACCTGCAGAATCAGAGTGTAGCCAAATGAGCAGAAAGCTACAATTATCAAAACAATCAAGAACATCAATGCCACCAATCTCACCAGCTCCCTAGGACTGAAAGTACTACATCTGCATTAGTTAAGGTTGAAAAATGCTAAAGATCATTAATTAGAAACATCCTATCCACTCACAAGTTCACAACACTTCAGCAGTCAAAAAGCAAGATTACGAAACTCAGTACCTTTGAATCCTTAATAGTCTTCCGTGCTGATATAAGCTGAACACGGGGGTCCTTCTTCTGGGATAATGCCTTCCCAGTTCTTTGTCTGCAAGAAACCTGAAAATCTTTAAGGATTTTGACACGTTCCTTCAACTTTTTGATCTCCTCGATTCTTGCTTCAATCTGAATTAACTTACTTCGAATAAGCTTCTGACATGACCTGTTCTTCTTAAGGGCTTCAATGAATATCTGGCCAGATTTTGGGAAGGAAGAATATTTGGCCAGCCCTTGCTGCTTTCGAGCTGGCGGGTGCCACTCTATGAAAGCAGAAGGCTGGCGCTCATCTTTATTCAACGTCTGACTGCTGTCATGAGTATCCTCATTATCTGGAAAAACTTTACAACCACCAAAGATATTTACAGGCATAGCATTGGACATGCTACCAGCGCTAGATAAGCCATTCTTGCTGTTCTCCGTGTTACCTGCATGTCAGATGGATATAAGAAACAAAACACAGAAAAAACATGTGAAACGGAAGTTTCTGATCTGATCAGAGATTCTAAGAGGGTTCAATGATGAATAAAATCAACAATGTATAAATGCGCATGTGCACAAACAGATATACCAACAATTTGTAGATATCTCCATTTCCTAGCAACTCTTCCACTTTCTAAGGGATTCAAGCCCACATTCTCCTGGCAAAGGGTGATCAGGAGTCTTTGTATCAAAAAGAGAGCTTATTATCTCCACAATGTTGATTATAAAGCAGAGGGCAAATAAACATGCCTGACGTACTTTTATTTCCCTGTGCCAACAATTATAAGTTGTGCGATCGGAACCTTTTTCTAATTGTAGTGGCCTACTCAACAAAGAACTCGTTGAGCTCATTACCTAACTACAGCAAGCAGATTAATAGACCCTCTAAAAGTATGAGATTATGCGAACCATTGTACTTCAAGTTCAATTTTATAATATTTTAACTGTAAGGAAAGGAGCACAAGCATACAGATATCTTCTTAAAGCATGATTAGAGAAATAAAAAAAATCTTAGGTCCACACTATCTAAATTAAATTATAGACCTTCTGACTTTATTAGAGATTTGCAACTCAGCTAGAGGAATCAGGTCAGTACCCTGTCTGCAATGGCCACAGAACCTTGTTGTTCAGATATTCAGGATGTTCCGCAATCTAATGAGGACAAGTCCATTCCATGTACTTACTTGCATCTTAACATAACTGGAAAAATCAGCGTAACAGCAGAGAACAGCAGATTAGTTTCAAATTCTCTTCACTTTACAAACACTGAACCCAACAAAACGAATCAAAGAGTTCTGCTCTCGTGTTACCCATACAGCCGAGTGCTTTCTTCCCAACAATCCAGATCGATCAGAACATTCACTGTCAGCGATCTAGAAGGTAATATATAGGTAATGGAAGAACGTTCTCGAGATGCTACTGGCTCAATGCAAACAAGAATACACTACAGATTCAAATCACTCATCAAAAAACGAACTTCAGAATCTTCCAAACCCGCAAAATAGGAATTATGCTCCTCTTAACGCAAGACAGAATGCAAGAACAACAAACTTGAAGGTTTCATTGGGCATATTAATGCGGATATGCGTCATCTAATCACGTTGAAGACTCAAAGCTGCTTTGATCTACGTACTTCATCTAAAATTGCTGATTTGCGTAGTGGGCAAACCAAAGTGCGACATGCATTGTGATGAGAGCTTTTTGTGCACTGATAAGTTCTCAGACTCGCCAAACACAATGGTTTCACGGGAGAAAATCTCAACACTTCGTATCAATTCGTCATCTCGAAAGGACGTCGTTCATCCAAACAGCAAAGCACTACCCACATTCTCATCGCATGACGGGACACTTACTGTGATCATATGCGCAGAACCGCTTCTGAATCGCGCGGAGCGTCTCGAAGTCGTCCTCGTCCTCGTCGGACGTCGCCGCGGCGGCCGGGCGGAGAGACGCCAGGGGCTTCAGCGTCAGGGGATTCGCCAAGTCCGCCGAGAACCGCTCCTGCAACCTCCTCACCAGCCCGAGATCGTCGTCGTCGCCGTCGGAATCCGGCGCCGCCGAGCCTAGGCCGCCGGCGTCCGCGCCGGCGAGGACGCAGGCGCGCCTCAGGGCCTCCATGTCCTCGTCGAACAAAGCGTCGCCGCCCTCGCTGCCGCTGGACACCTCCTCCTCGTCCTCGTCGTCCTCGTCGTCGTCGTCGTCGCCGCGGCGGCGGCGGCCGAGACAGTGCGACATTCCCGGAGGTCCTAGGGCGGAAGCGGCGGAGCTCGGCGGGAGGATGCGGAGCCTCGCCGCCGCCGCCGTGCGGAGGCGCCGATCGATGCGGGGAGAGTTTGTGAGCGGGCGAGGGTTTTGGAAATTTGGGAGGAGGGGGGGGGGGTTTAAGAAAGCTTCTTCGCGCTTGAACGTTAACGGAGATCGGTGTGAGAACAGTGGCGGTGGTCGCTGAAGAAGAGGGGGAGGAGGAGGAGGAGGAGGAGGGTTTCGGAGCCGACTTAAGAGAAATGGGCCGAAAGATGGGCCCAACTGTTCTTGGTTTGGGCCTCGATCACATTCGGCCCAACATTGTGTGATGGCCGGCCAGTCCCAATTAATATAGGGGTAAGCAGCCGGACCGGTTCACAGGGGGATCGGTCCGGTTCCCGGTTCAGTTCCAGGTCCTATACCTTGAACTAATCGATTTCACCGGGAACTCGGAACTTGGAAACTAGGCTGGTTTTTCTTAGAGTCGAATTGGTTTCGAACCGATTTATTTCTAATCTTAAATAATCTCTTTTACTTTCTTTTTAAAATAGAAAATATTTATTGAAATTGAATATGTTTGTCATGTTATCGTCAGATTAAAAAAAGATTTATTTCATGTTTTGCACATGTATAATATATATGATAAAATTAAAAAAAAAAGCCCTCGCCGATGTTCGAGTTGACTCCAGAACCGGTCAAATGGTTTGGTTTCAGGCCGATTCCATGGCCAATAGGGTCGGTTCCCCGATTCCTAAGACTCGGAACCGATCCCGACAAGATAAGTTCCAAATTTCAGGTCTAAAATTAAACTTTCTCGAAACCGATTACCTCGATGGCCCTAAAAACTTGATGGTGTAATTGTTTATAGATGAAAAACTTGCCCATCCCAATAACGGCTTAAAAAAAAAAAGCTCTAAAAATAGTGGCGGAGAGAGGAGGCGCGAATCCCAGCTCAAAAAAATTTAAACGCATGTCGCGGTAAAACGGCGTCGGGTTTTCGCACCCGAAAAATCTGTCTTCTCCTGTCCACTCAGCTCTCCTTTAAGTCACGGACCAATAAGCGCTTCTGTTGTCACCTGGAAGCTCGGCCCGGAAACACGTGGCGCTTCGTCATTTGTCGGTTCGAACGAAGATCGTGACAGCCGCGGTTCTTCAACCCGAGATCATTTCTTTTTTGACAACATTCGTTGTCCTTCCCGCCATTTTCTCTTCTGCCGCCCCCGGCGAAAACGAAACCTGGGAAAATCCAAAAAAAAAAAAAAAGAAAGAAAAAAAGAAGCAAGTGTCAAAGGACGAAAACCAGCTGGTAATAAGGAGGAAAAACAAGAACTCCGAGATCAAGAAACCCGAACGAAACCTGGAGGAGGAGGAGCAATGGGGATCAAGGGTCTCCTCAGATTCATGAAGCGCTACACCGAGCCGATCCACATCAAGAAATTCGCCGGCGAGCGCGTAAATACCCGAAAAACCCGATTCGGAGTTCACCCCTCGATCTTTCGCAATTTCTAGCGTTCTTGACGATGCGTTTCGCATGTTCCGTTGCCGATGTTGTTCCTTTTCCTCAGTTCTTTGTTCTTCGATTTTGCAGGTGGGCATTGATGCCTATTCATGGCTCCACAAGGGAGGTGCGGTGTGATTTTGCCAATGCCCATTTGGTTTTACTTTCTTGAATTTTGTGTATTTCTTGAGCCATGTTCATGGCAATTGGATGATCGGGGCGGCCGAAAGATCGAATCTTTTTCTTTTTCCAGCTTATTCGTGCAGCATGGAGCTCTGTCTCAACACGGATGGGGCAAAGAAGTTGCAGTACTTGAACTATTTCATGCACCGGATCAATTTGCTTCGCCACTATGAAGTGACTCCCGTGGTTGTGTTTGATGGGGGGAGCATCCCGTGTAAAGCTGCCACTGAGGAGGAGAGACAGAGGTCGGGTCTTTGGTTTACTCGAATGCTTGGTTATGAATTTTTCGCTTTGACGGTGATGATTGATATAATGTGCTCACGCCGCCGTTAGATTGTGAAATGTGTTGATGGGTTGACTGTTGTGCTTCAGGAGAAGGAAAGCTAATCGCAATCTGGCCCTGCAGAAGCTTAAAGAGGGAGATGTCCAAGCTGCCTCAGAGCTCTTCCAGGTACCGACCATCCATTCATTGATGATCTGGTGCAAGGTTTGATTAGGGTGGTTCTATCAGGAGTTGCCCCAACTTTTTGCTTAGCTGTCCTGTAACTAGTTTTATCTACAATGCATTTGGTGATGATGAATAGTCAAGTGCAATTAGTGCAGTTCATCGTGAGTCGGCCCTCTCCTTTCTTTCCCAACACAATTATTCGTTGTATACGCTATAGCTTGAAATAAGCAGGTCATTTGGGTATTTCAGCTATTTGATTGGCCAACAGAAGTACAATTGAACTTGTCATGCTTCCGTCAATCATCAATATACAATTCTCAAGGGCAAGACACTCAGTATGCATTTAAAGTAGCAGGCAATCTGAATGAAATTTTGTTACATAAGAAACTGCTATAACTTTGGGATTGTACATTTTGGCAAAGTGAGTGGCACAGAAGGGCCAATGCAAACCACCGTATGTGAATGTGATGCTGTGAAATGCAATTGTTAGTCTAAGAAGATGCAAATTCTTTGTGTTAAAGTATTATGTATTGAACAGTAACTCCATCTACTAGTTTAAACTTTCATATAGATTGGAATGGGCTTCTGAAAAGATTTTATGCTTTATCCACCTAAGAGGCAAGAACGTAGTCTGTCGCCTGCACAGTCAAGTTTTAACCTCTTGTCATTTGGATGGTGCTTGGTCTCATAAAAAAAACTATCTTTTGCAGAGAGGAGTGAGTATTACCCCATCCATGGCACATCAATTGATCCAGGTACGTGATTACTGCACTATAGGTGCATCTTAATCATCTGTCATAAGCTCTCATTGCTTTTTAAGTTCAGAATCTGGGAAGGACCTAATAGAAATAAATGATCTGAATCCTCTATTACTAATCTTGCAAGTCTCCCCATTGGTGGCTTTCTAGATATTGAAGTCAGAAAACATTGAATTCATAGTAGCTCCTTACGAGGCCGATGCACAATTAGCATATCTCTCAAGTCTTGAAGCAGAGAAAGGTGGAGTTGCAGCTGTTATCACAGAAGACAGCGATCTAGTAGCATATGGTTGTCAAGCTGTAAGAAACTCTACAGAAAAGTCATACAATGCGACTAAAGACCCATCATTCTTGCTATGGCTTCATCTTTTGATAATGGGTCTTGTTTTCCTTTCATCTACACCACCTGCAAACAGATTGTATTTAAAATGGATAGGTACGGCAACGGTGAGGAGATGTTGCTGCAGAAGGTTTTCGATTCCACAATTA
Source organism: Syzygium jambos (assembly GCA_031216235.1). NCBI lineage: Eukaryota > Viridiplantae > Streptophyta > Magnoliopsida > Myrtales > Myrtaceae > Syzygium > Syzygium jambos. The sequence continues at coordinate 6,276,840 of CM062221.1, forward strand.
GCACACCTTCCTTTCGAAATTTCGACATGGCATTATTTACCGGTGAGTTACTACCATTTACAGGCAAGTTTGGATTTAAGATTGTATCAATATCGTTAAAGGCAAGATAAAAATTTGAAGTTGAAGTTTAGCACTACAAAGACATGATTGCGTTTCCATTTTTTGTTGGGCATTTTTGTGCCTGGTACAATCTCTGAAAACCAATAAAGTCCTTAATTTCCAGAAATGTAAGTGAGCAAGAGTTTTAATTCTCAACGCTTCTATGTGGATGAGACTTAGTCCCGATAAAGAGGATCAATTTGAAAAAGGAAATGCTTCATGTCCCTTTGCAGGTATGTGTGTCTTAGCTGGCTGCGATTTCCTTCCATCTGTTCCTGGTATAGGGATAAAGAAAGCTCACTCTCTGGTTTCCAAGTATCGAAACATGGACCGTGTAAGTTCTCTCTTTGCTTCTCAAATGGCAATATAGCTCACTTATACTCATAATTCCAAATGCCCATATAGTCGAAAATACATGTAGAGAAGAAGTTCTAATAGGCAAAACATGTCCTTTACATGATTGTAAGCTTAAGAGTGCAACGTCATCAAGTTTGAAGCATGTATTTGTAACAAATAGCCCTGACAAAACATTTAAGCTTCCAGAAAAGTTATGGTTAAACTCCACAGGGGCGGTTCTTTTACAGGCGTTATCAGTTCTGAAGCTTGAAAAGGGAAATCAGATGCCTGAATATTACTGCAAATATTTCCACGAGGCAGCAGCAGTATTCCGGCATGCTCGAATGTAGGCGAAGCTCCCAACTAAGCTTCATTTATCTGTATTTTATTGCAGTCCTTTTCATGTACGTTAGTAAACTTAGTTTGCTCTCAATACAGATATGACACCGTCACGAAGAAACTCAGACACTTGAGACCTCTTTCGGAAAAGCTCCTGCAGGCTCTAGATGGAGAGCTAGATTTCCTTGGACCGTATCCTCTTTTTGCATATGATTTTAGAATCATTCCAGTTTCATAAAAAGATAAGAACAGCCTACTTAAAAACCTTTTGGAAGTTCAGTGAGACCTATGAGCCTTGTTAGAGTGTGCCAATAAATGTAATTTTCTTACTAATCAAACAAAAGGAAAAACTGTAATCTCCTTAACCATCGGTCATAAAATAGAGACATCCCTCCATCAATAGCTATTGCAATTGCGGAGGGAAGAGTGGACCCGTCAAACATGGAAGCATTTGACAATTGTCAAACTTCTGGATGTCATGTGCCTATCGACATCATACCAGCTTCACGTCAACATTGGCAAGATGAGACTGCTGCTTTATCTGCAGAGAAAGACTGCTTCTTCGTCAACATCTCAAATGAATATATGAAAGCAGACTTCACAGGTGGACTTGCATAATGTGTATCTGTCTATATATTCTTGAAATGGTTTTTCATGTGCTTACCTGCTTCAAGCAATTATCTACCATATAGGATTGAGCATCTTTAGCCTTTTAAATTATGCGTGAAACGCATGTTTGTCTCTCATACTTGTCTTGTTGGTTCACAATTGTGATGGAACTTTCACCTATGATGACTGTATACTTGGTTTGTGGCATGTGCAGAGATGAAGGAGGAGCTCAATTTACAGGAAAGGAAGTTTAGCAATGAAGCGGTGGTGCTTTCGAGACTAATGCTACTGCCAGAAACCTCCAGAGCTGCGGGGAGTGTGGCGGTTTCTGAAAGCATGTCTTTAAAGATGCCTGACAACAATCCTTTCAAAATAAGAAAAGTCGGTAAAATTCACTCAAGTCCAGTGAAAAGCGAAGGCGAAGTTTCCCTTCTGATAGACGTCGAAGAATTGGATTTGCTAGTTCCAAGTTCCAATGAAGTTTCGTTAGACATGTCCGAAAACAGCCATTACATGAAAAGAAAGCGGGATCAAATTCGCTTTGATCTCAAGGACAGTGATACTGAACCGTGTTCTGTATTGACTGAGGTGGGAAATTCAGGCATCTTGTGCAATGCATTAGCATCTCAGGAGAGCGTAACTTCTACACCTAACTGCAACACTAGTGAAAACAGGCAAGCTAGACAGATAAAGAAATTGAAAAGAAGTAACTGCAAGGGTTCCGAAAACAGGACTAGTATTTTGAATTATTTTTCTCGTGTATGATACATTAAAATCTTTTTCCCCAATTGAGCTATTTTGATACGAGGCTTTTCAGTAAATGTTAGCTTCACTTATTTACTCATGAATCCTCTAGCAGAATAGATTAGAGCAGAGCCATTACCAACAGCGCAATGTTAATGTAGAAGCCAGAATTGTATGGATAAAGGAGTGAAATTGCCAATGAATTTCAGTTAGTTCATAAGTTTTTTCTCATGTAAAGGTTACTTTTCTCGATTCCTTTTCTACGGTAAGTATGTCTGAGGGGACCTTCATTCATGAGCTTAAAACTATCCTACAAGTCGTCTGCCCAGTGGCATTGCTCCGTGGGTGTTAACTTTGCGATTGACTGATTAGTAGATGCCAATCATTTGCATATCCTGATTAATTGGTAACCAGTGCGTTTAAAAGTTAGACTCAACTCTTGAACTGGTGCACCTGCACATCAAGAGTTGATTGTTCATCTCTTTCCTTCTGATATAATTATCAGGTATTTATTGCCATTTTGAGCATCTAGAGAAGGCAGATGATGTTCTGTGAGCACACCATTCGAAGATTCCAAGGCATCTTGCAATCAGCTCTCACTAGATGGCATGAATGAAAATTGAACATGCCATTTGTCATGTGTGCAACAAATTTGAGCTATTTACAATAGCCACGCAGAAGATTTGCCTTTGCATTTCCTTGAGCAAAAGCTTAACATCCAATGAAATCAACCGTTCTTGTGCAGTGCAATGCCGGTATCCATTAACCAAACTTCATATTTTGTCCTTCCTGTGTTAGAAATTCTGTAGGACAATCATAATGTTGCTACTTGTCCAAACTTATGTTTTATCAGCGGAGTAGCTAGAGTGACTCACCAAGCGATTCTCGATTCAAAAACTTGCAAATTATCAGCATTGTCATGAGACATTTATTACACTGACCCACCTTAAGGTCAAATTGGTTGGCAACCTATTTCTACTAAAAGAAAGCAAAACATAGAACCCAAGTACGAAGAAACCAGCAGAACCTTAGAATTCATGATGACAAGCACTTCATGATTGACATCATTTATCCTCTTCTAAATTCTAAACTAGGGATAAAAACTCATCTTTGAGTCACCTCAGTTCTTTTTTCTGGTGAGCAGCTGCTTAAACCAATAGGCCGACATTTTCGGGTATCTCTTGAGGTTGGTATAGTCGACATAGACAATCCCGAACCGTGATGTGTAGCCCAACCTCCATTCGAAGTTGTCGAGCAAAGACCATGCGAAGTAGCCCACTACATTGGCTCCCTCATCAGCAGCCTTCTTCAGTTGGGTTAAGTAGCCCTTGTAGAAGTTGATCCTCGTGGTGTCGTGCAGTCCTTGAGAAAGCGTGACATTGCCCGGGTCATCCATGCCTAAAATTGTAACATAAGCAGCGGAATATTTAAAGTACTACAATTACATGCCAGAGGATGATTAAAAACTTATTGCACAGAGATATACCATTTTCAGACAGAATCACAGTGGGGTTCCCGTAATGCTCCTTGATGTACATCAGAGCTTTGTACAAACCCCAGGGTACATTGTAAAGCCAGTAAGAATGTGCCTGCAACGATTTCAATGCGACATTGGTCACATGTAAATTGCATAGATCAATGGATAAAACAAAGAGCATGACCATAATTCAAACAGAGTGAATGTAGTTCTTACTCTTGGACCAATAGGCACTCCATGTCTATTGTCTGCAAAAAATTCAAGAAGATATTCTCTCAATACACAATCACTCCCAATGAGGTATAATGTACATGCTATTCAACTAAAATGAAAGAATGAAGTATCTTACAGGCAAATCCGGCGTTCCAGTCCTGCTGATACCCTGGGACTTTAGCTTTCGGTTGGTGGGGGTCGTACATGTAGTAAGCTGTGTATTGGTTAATACCGACAAAATCCATTGATCCCTTCACCGTCTTAACATCTTCTTTCGTGAACTTTGGCAGCCTGTCCCCGACAATTTCTTGCATCGTCCTCGGGTACTCCCCATACACAATAGGATGAATAAACCTACATAAAGAAGATGCGACATTAAATTTTAGCAATCTATGACTTATACAGGTTGCCTCAATGGGGAATGCTATCAAACCATGTAGAACTCAAGTTCTGAATGCACATTAAATGTGCTGAGAGTTCTTGATCAGAATCAACCAAACCAAAATGATTCCAAAGGGTAAATCCAGTTTAAGCAACATTGATTGGCATTACTTTGGCAAGATCTTCTAAGATGCAAGTGGCATTATTACCATCCAACATGAAAGTCTCTAGCTCTTTGAGCTGCATAATTGTCGGCCTTCGATCTGGTAAGAGGCTCGTACCAAACAAAATCCAAAAGAATACCAATCCTCCCCTTTTGCTTCTCCTGAAATGTGCACACATTCACCATTCAGACAAAGTCCAGCTCAAATAGATACAGATAAACGCTACTCCTTGGCCAATAATAGCTTAATAGCGAAAAGAACATAGATGAAATCGTATCCATACTTGGTAATTTTCTCTATATCTCTGAACTGCTGCGGCATGAGACAGGATCAAATGATGGGCCGCGATGTATGGCTCTGTTCCTGAGTTTCCAGCTGTGCAGTTCCCATAGGCTTTTGAGCACCTCCCGGGAGCGAAGAACCCGTTATCGTATCCGAGAGCAGCCACCACTCTTGGCTCATTGAAAGTCATCCAGTTCTTCACTCTATCGCCAAATGTCTTGAAACAAAAATCGGCGTAATCAGCAAAATCTTTCCTGCATGGTCAATGTAGCCCTAATCAAATCCTAATGTAGCTAAACATCCTTTGTTCATCAGGTTGGATATGGTGCCCCTGATAATACTTACACTACATTAGGACTCAACAGTCCCATATACTTCTTCTCTAAAGCCTCTGGAAGATCATAGTGATACAGATTTGCATATGGTGTGATGCCTGCAAAGAGATAGTCCTTTGGCTCATACATGTGCTCATTTCACAGCTTAGCATAACATACCACAATTGTCTTAGTAATCGATATTGTGAAATTGAGACAGATTTTTGAACTCTTTTTCGGATTCATTTATCAATCTACCTTTCTTAAGCATGTAGTTGATCAACCTGTTGTAGTAAGCAACTCCCTTCCAATTCACCTTCCCGGTTCCATCTGCATTATCTCGAACATCACGTGTTACACCAACTACTTGTTTGGCTGGGTCAGCTCCAAAGCAATAGGAACAAAAAATTTGCTATTACCAGGGAAAATCCTCGACCATGAAATCGAGAAGCGGTAGGCGTCGAAGTTCAGCTTTGCCATGAGATTTATATCTCCCTGTGACAGCACGACAGGATAGATTCATGCCGAAAACATATTGGATACATCCATATAAGTGGTAAAAAATTAATGTAGCAATTTCATCTTTCTTTATGTACAATACCGAACGGGTAGAACAACGCTAGGAGAGAGCTTGGATTGTTAAGATATCACGTTTGACATACTGTTTTTCTGATGAAATTGTCAAGAAGCAGGTCCATAAAGCAAATATATGAATGGACCATACATAAGAACTATAACAAACAGCAGATACAATGTAAACCAAACAAAGCTTAGAAACATTAGGACACCATATATATGTCTGAACCGAAATCTTTTGTTTTAGCCCTCAAGAGACACAATATAAATCATAGATTCCTTCTGTCTTACATTCACACACCATACTATCTTTGAAAAGGGATCTTTTTGTCCCATCTATGTATGCACTAGCTCCTTCAGTCACGGTCTGATAGGAACCTTACAAACAGATAGCGACAAGGAAAGAAACAATCACCTTGTACCGGTGATACTGGTCCACTGAAACCTCCCCAGTTGCATTATTGGCCACAATTCCTGTACACATCACATGACCAGCACATTTCAACACCATAATCAACGTGACAACGACAAGCATCAACAGCAAAATGAGAAACCCAGGAAACTGTGATGTGTATCATGTTCTCTGCTACTGTGAGCAGGTTCGAACTCGTGACCTCGCAGTTGAAGATAAACATTAGGCCGCTACCGAGTGGTGTGTAGAATCTCATTGATTACATCAAGGTTCGATGGCATTTGGAGTGAAACTACATTACTTCAACTGTCATCACCGCTTGATAAAAGAAGATTTGAAATTTGAGAAGCATCAATAGATGGAAATGATGGAAGAAGTACCTGGAATTTTGACGAAGACGTCCCAGATGCTAGGCCCGCGGCCTTCTTTGTCGGCCATGCCTTCGACTTGATAAGCCGAGGTCGCAGTCCCCCAGACGAAGCTCTTCGGGAAGGCCGACCGGCTCAGCCCGCCGGTGTCGAAACGCATCGTTTCGGGGATCACCGTCTCTTCCGCCATCGTCGACCTCGCCACGAGGCCCAACAGCGTCCACAACAAGAACAACATCAGTGGCACTTGGATACCCATCTTCACACTTCCAACACTCTCAAGAGAGATAGAGGTAAAGAGTTTAGCTTTGCCTTGTGAAGGAGAGCGAGTGTTTATTTATACAGCAAGGACGGTGAAAGAAATCTTGAACGTTAGCGTTTCTACATCATCTGATCATCCTCGTCATTGCCCAAGACAAAAAGAAATCTAAACTACGATTTTTTCCTTTCAGTGAGAAATCCAAAACAACAAATGTGGGTCCCCCATTGACAAGAATTCAGGATGGTGGGTCCTTATGAATTCAATGATCGGACGGTGACGAGAATACCTTCGGTGTTATTTACCTTACGATGATAAGGTTCGTTTCGGGATGGCAAACGTCGGACACAAGAAGCGATGCAGAGTTTGATCAAAGACGGAGAACGTTTAGGTTTCTGAGGTTAAGTTGCACGTGAACTGAGGAACATGCATGGGAATAAGCAAAGTGAGAACACCTAGTTCGTGACTTCGAGTGCGTTGCTTGTGTTTTACTCGATTTGTACCATTACTAAAGTATTTCATGGACCGGGAATTTATGTATTTAATGTTGCTATGTAAAGACAAATTTTAAGAAAGGACGATTATGAGCATGCGAATCATAACCATCAAGGCTGAGCTGTTGATTAGGTTTTTGGGGGAATGCGGGAAAATATAACTTAAAAATTGGATGTTGCTCGTTCAGAATCTCACCAAGCGCCTGCTTGCAAATTGCTCTAGTTCAGGATCAGTTGCATAGGTCAAAGGTATGGAATAATTGACTCATTGGACTTGCAGATAGTTTCATAGGTCTCCATGTAGCCGGTAGTGACTTTTAAGAATGATTAATGAATTCCAACTTAAGAATTAGATGTTGCCCGCTCAAAATTTCACTATTTGCCCGTAGATTGCTCTAGGTCAGGACCAGCTACATAGGCCAAAGGTTTGGAATAATCGACTCATTGGATCTGCAGGTAGGTCCATAGGTCTCCATGTAGCTAGTAGTGACTTTTAAGAACAATTAATGATCTAAATTCTCAAGATATCTAATGAATTTTGAGAGAATTTAATATGATTTTTTGGTTATTTTTCCATTTTCTACTGGTCAAAAAATGCCTCCTTGAGAAAAGAGCAACCAGCCGATTGCAACTTGCATAAGCAAAAGAAGAAAAGATGAAAGATCAAAGGAACTAACATTGATTTACAACATTATTAAATGAATCCAACACTATATTATAAGTGAATGATTAGGAAGCGGGGCCATATTCAACGGCAAAGGACAACACAATATCTTCTCATGATCGCACATCGTCCTCTTCTCAAAGGCAAAGGACCTGTTTCTAGTCAGTCTTTCAGTCAACGATGGAGTGCTCCTCCCGTGGGCTCAAAAAGCTTCAACTGGATGGTGAAAGAGGCCAAATGGTCCAACTGAGGGCAGACATGCCCTTGAAATTGAGCCCCCCTCCAAGCCCTAGAATGATTGCAGAAAGATAAATATCTTGCTCAGCTCCTTTGTCTCTTTGCTCATGTCCCACGTGAAATTCAACTGAAAAAGTATGCATGGGCCTCATCAGAAGAGCACGAGATTCCATTTAAATGACCAATTTCGAGTTCTGTCCACTCCACTCCAACACGTGTGTGGACCGTCTGGCGTAGATGTATGATTGGCTCGTTTCTTGATAATTAGAATTTTTAGAAAAGAAACCGTTTGTATAACATGATACCGGTGCATAACAGGTCAAGAGTTCAAATGCCGACACACCGGTCATTTTGTTTCACCAGTCGTTTTGTTAATATGATTCCGTTCGTATCATGTTTTGCAAGTGTGACGATGGAGAATGTTAAGTAATCCACCACAGATACCTTGTTGGCCTGTATTTTAATAGCTTAAATTTTTAGGAGGAAAAAATGGCCCATTTAACGATGTGATCGGGTGGCCGAAAAGCGTGACAAAAAGGGGACCTAAATTTATGTGGTGATTTAGTGGATAATGTTGGTCTTTAAACGTGACAATTTGTGGAGATAGGAACAAAGAATATGACCAAATTGGGGGAGTGGGAGGGATTTGGGGAATGGATATGCGGCTTTTTGGATATGGGTTTCATCTTATCCATAAGTATTTATAATTATGATATTTCGTTTATTTTTCGTATATCGTTCATGATTATGCATCTAAAACATCCTTTATCTTTACTTTTTGCAAAAGGTTGATTGATCTAGTCGATCATTTCGTTATTATTATTTTTATAAACATGTGGTATCCCTCTATCTATTAATTTAAACTTTTACGTTATATTTTCTTGCAGGATATCATAGCCCCTACATTTCTTTGTTTGTCAAATTGCATGGGTCACTCATAAACCGGCTTGCATGTAAGGGAGGGTGATGAAGTGTCCTACATGACATGAATATGAGGTTTATGTGCTCTTTTAAGTTCACGTAATCTCCCTTCACCTATAAGCTTGGACTTTTTAACAATCTCCATGCATTCAGATTGAATTTAATTAAACAAAAATAATATAGTTTTTTTGCAAGTTATTATTTTCTTGGCTAGGTGATAAGGGCAAAATTGGCACTTTGTAATTTCTGCTTTTGGTAGAAAATCCTAGAAATGTGTGGACAAATAATCAATGAGACATAAGAATATTCCAAGGGTATGAAGTGACAAAGAATAATATCCCATATCAACTTGTTGACCAATATAAGAAAAAAAGAATAGATAGAAACTGGAGATTGAGCCGTCAATAAATGATGTAAATTACATATCACAGCTAGGGTTGTCAAATTGGTGGATCTGGCTTGGGCAAGTTTGGGTAGGTCGAAAATGGTCCGATCAAAATTGATTCATTTGTATGCAATAAAAATTTAGTGACCTATGCCCGACCCAACCCATTTACTAAATTACTTTTAGATTTAATTCAACCTATGAAATCCGTTTTCACTTATTTAACCCACTTTAAGCTCATCATGTATATATTATTTTGAAAAAATTGCTATTTCGACTATGAGATGTTAAAGAATTAGCTTTCAACATTGCATAAAATTTTAAATTTTTATATTGATTCATAATGAAGAACAAGAAAATTAGTACTTGGTAGTGAATTAGTAAAATTATAGCAACAAATAACATGGAGGAATTGAAATTTTAATTACATGGAATGCAAGATATTGAAAAGGATGATTTATGCTGCATGGATTGCAACAACAAGAATTAAGATTAGAATATTACATAAAATAACAATGCCAAATGCAACCAAAGAAAGATATACTCCAATAACTAATAGATGAAACTTACAAAATTAATAAAAAAATGGATAAAAAAAGAAGATGATGCCGAAATACAATAGAAAATTTGACTGAACAAGAAAGTTCGAAAGAAGAACAATTCGTCCTCCAAATATGATTATCAAATCAAAATATCCAAAAATCTCTCAAAGAAAACCCTAAAACAAACTTATATAGACCAAAATCTAACCCTATTAGGAAACGTAATCATCAAAACGTAAAATTACAAAACTGCCCTTTATTAAATTAACCCATAAAAATATTAAAAAAATAGAAAAATCCATCTAAACAATCTTGAATCGCGAAAATCCATCGTTAGTCACAGCCAAAGGCGTAAATATTGATCAGCACGCCATTTCGCTTCGGCCCATCAAATTTGAGCTCAATCCGACATCATTTGATTTCAAGCCCGCAGGTTCGTCTAGTCGCATAACGGGTCCCTTAGGTGCATCATCCTCTCCTACTAGAGAAAGATTCGTCCTCGAATCTGCTTCGCCTTCATTGTTGTCATCAATCTCCTCAGGACTTTCTTCCTCTTCAGGGTAGTAAGGTGACAAATCCGCTACATTAAAAGTTCCGGATATATTATACTTACCCGGCAATTCGATCTTGTAAGCATTGTCACTAATTCGCTCCAAAACTCTGAAGGGTCCATCAGCTCTAGGTTGAAGCTTGCCAAACCCACCCATTGGAAATCATTCTTTCCTGAGGTGAATCCAAACTAGATCACCTTCCTTGAAGACGACTCTTTTCTTGCGTATATCCACGCGCTGCTTATACTTCATGTTCTGCCTGTTGATCTGATTATGGACCTGAGAATGTAGCTCTTTGATATGTTTTGCATGTTCTTCAGCTTCCGAACTAAATTGCTTGAGAACTGGTATCGGTGTGAGATCTAATGGAGTAATTGGATTACGCCCATAAACCACCTCAAAAGGAGTCTTGCATGTAGTTCGGTTCTATGATCTGTTATATGCAAATTCTGCCTGAGGCAATACCAAGTCCCATTATCGCGGATTATCTCCAATCAAACTCCGCAGCAAATTCCCTAAGCTTCGATTGACAATTTCGGTTTGACCATCAGTCTGAGGATGATGAGATGAACTAAACTTCAAACTCGTACCCATATACCTCCAAAGAGTGCGCCAGAAGTGACTCACAAATTTCACATCACGATCTGAAGTAATGGACTTAGGAATTCCATGCAGCTTAACAATCTCCTGCAGAAATAATCGAGCAACCTGTGAAGCATCATAGGACTTGCTACACGGGATAAAATGGGCCATCTTCGAGAATCTATCGACAACCACCATTATTGAATCCTTACTTCGCTGCGTTCTTGGCAAACCCAAGACAAAGTCAAGACTGACATCCTCCCACGGTGCAACTGGAACAGGTAGAGGCATATACAATCTTGCATTAGTATTCTTGGTCTTTGCCACATGACATACCCTGCACCTCTCTATAAAACGTGTCACGTCACGCTTCATCCGAGGCCAATAAAAATGTTCACTCAATAAGGCCTTCGTCTTATCCACGCCAAAGTGCCCAGCTAAACCACCTACATGTCCCTCAATAATAATAGATTCTCTCAAAGAATATTGAGGAATGCACAATCTGTTACCTTTAAATAGGTAACCTTTCACAATCTGAAATTGCTGAAAAGGTTCCGTTTTGCTCTTCCTCCAGATATCCTCAAAATAAGGATCATCAACATATAATTCTTTAAAAGTATCAGAGCCTAGAACCTTTACCTGTATCGTAGACAGCAAAGAGTGTTTTCTGCTCAATGCATCTGCCACACTATTTAGCACTTCTGCCTTATGCTTGATGGAAAACTGAAAACTCGAAGGAACTCTACCCACTTTGCATGCCTTGCATTCAATTTGTGCTGCCCATTGATGTATTTCAAGGCCTCATGATCAGAAAATAAGATAAATTCTTTCGAGATAATATAATGCCTTCAATGCTCCAAACTCCTCACGATAGCATAAAATTCTTTATCATAAGTTGAATATTTCCTTTTCGCCTCGTTCAACTTCTCACTAAAGAATGCCACAGGTTTACATCTTTGACTTAGGACACCCCAATACCAACACTTGAGGCATCACAATGCACCTCAAAAATCTCATTAAAATCAGGAAGCACGAGAACATGTGCTTCAGTCACCTTCTTCTTTAATAATTGAAAGGCAGCTTCTGCCTCCTTAGTCCACAAAAACTTACTTCCTTTCAGACAATCCGTCAGAGGTGCAATAATAGTACTGAAATCCCGAATAAATCTCCGATAAAAAGATGCAAGCCCATGAAAGCTACGTACCTCGTGAATATTTTTCGGAATCTCCCAATTTGTAATAGCCTCAACCTTAGCTGGGTCCATATGAATGCCCTCCTTAGTTATTATATATCCCAAAAAGGTCACACGATCAGTTAAGAAGTGACACTTCTTAGTATTAGCATATAATTTCTGCTCTCTCAATGTCTCGAACACCCTTCTCAAATGCTGCAAGTGTTGATCAATCGATGCACTATAAACCAATATATCATTGAAATATACGACGACAAACTGGCCAATAAAAGGACGAAACACCTGATTCATCAATCTCATAAAGGTGCTCGGTGCGTTAGATAATCCGAAAGGCATCACCATCCACTCATACAAACCATCTCGAGTTTTAAAAGCGGTCTTCCATTCATCTCCAGGACGCACCCTAATATGATGATATCCACTCCTCAAGTCTATCTTCGAAAAGATAGTCGCTCAATGCAGTTGATCAATTAAATCATCAAATCTCGGAATAGGAAAGCGATACCTGATCGTGATCTTGTTAACAGCTCTGCTATCCACGCACATTCTCCACGACCCGTCTTTCTTAGGAACCAGTAAAGCTGGCACTATACAAGGGCTCATGCTCTCTCGAATTGCACCTTTTTTTAACAGTTTCTGTACTTGCCTCTGCATCTCCTCATGCTCCTTAGGATTCATTCTATAAGCTGCCTCATTAGGAATAGCAGCTCTTGGAACGAGATCTATACAATGATGTATGTCCCTCATGGGTGGCAATCCAAGTGGCAATTCCTCTGGCATGACATCAGCAAATTCCTCAAGTATAGGTAGAACTTGAGTTGAAATTTCTAGAATATCAAGATTCTGCTCCACGACTACGACAGCAAAAAGCTCTGGGGCATTCACCGCCTCCTCCTGGAACTCTGATTTGGAAAGTAGATTGCTTTTCCCTTCTTTTCTCAAATCTGAAGGACCCAGAGTAATGGTCCGGCCATCCTTCTTGAAGGTGTATGTATTTTTGAAACCGTCATGCTGTGTTTTCCTGTCAAACTGCCAAGGTCTTCCTAACAGGATATGACAAGCGTCCATTGGAACTACGTCACCCCACACTTCATTAACATATTTCTTCCCAATCGAGAACTGCACTAAGCATCTCTTGCTCACTTTTACCTCATTCCCCTTCCTAAGCCATGACAGCTTATATGGTTGAGGATGTTCGACAGTTTTCAACCCCAACTTTTCTACCATAGTGGTAGATATTACATTCTCGCAACTTCCCCCGTCAATTATCATACTACACACATTTCCCCCACTAGTGCATTTAGTGTGAAATATATTATGCCTCAGCCACGATTCATCATCTACCTCAGCAATATTTAAAACCCGACGCACAACTAAAGACTCACCAGAATCGGCATAAATAATATCTTCCGGATCTGGATCCGCATCTGCTTGCTCACCATCAGATTCATCATAAGTTGGGTCTTCATCAAAAGTGGGATTATCTACAAGTGTCACAAACTGTCGGTTCGGACAATCAGCAGCAAAATGTCCGAATCCTTGACACTTAAAACATCGCTTGCCTGCAGCTCCTCCCCTGCTAGATTCTGCACTACCCTGCTATCCTTTTATTGCAGATTTTGAACCAGCGCCCTTAACTGCTGCCGGGGCCGAAGAACTCCCTGCTTTCCCCCGGGACTCTTTATCTGATCACTTGAAACTGTTGTCTGCCCACTTAGAACCGCTGCTAGACCACTTGGATTTACTGCTCTTTCTTTTAAACTGCCCCTCCACCTTTAGGGCTAGTCTGTATACATCCTCATACGTCCAATACTGCTGTAATTGGACAACATCAGAGATCTCATACCGCAGCCCTGCCAGATATCGTGTAATTATCTGCTCGTCTTCCTCTGCCACATCACAACGCATCCGCAAACGATCAAATTCTTCAGTAAACTCTTCAACTGTTTTATCACATTGCTTGACGTTATGATACTCAATAAACGCCTCTTGCCTATAATGGGTAGGCAAAAATTTTTTCTGCAATAACTTTTTCATCTTCTCCTAGCGATCTACCTTCGACTTCCCCTCTCTAGCGCGTTACTTTTTCACGTGTTCCCACCAAATCGAAGCATGTTTTCGCAGCCTAATAGCCACTAACTTCACTTTTTGCCCCTCAGTTAGATCTTTAAGATCAAAATCCGTTCCACCGTATGCAACCAATCAATAAACTCATCAGGATGAGCCTTACCATTAAACTCCGGAATCTCGATCTTCATTTCAAAATTTTGAGAAGAACGCTGATTTCCAGGTCGTACTCCTCGATTCCGCCCCTGGTTCAGAACCCCGAAAGGGTTTACATCTTCTTCTTCATCATCGGATGAATCCTCAGATTCCTCTCCTTCTTCGGATTGAACGCCCAACCTCGCCTCCGCAAGTTGTCGCTCCAAATCCTGGATTCGTCTTCTCTGTTCTTCAATTTCTACGTCTCGTAGATCTCTTAGACGCGGTTGGTCGTCTACTTCAGGAACGCCTCCACGCCCCCAGCCACCACGAGCCCGCCGTCCACGATCACGATTCTGTTCAGCCATTGATTCAAGCAACCTGTGCTCTGATACCAATTGATGCCGAAACGCGATAGAAAATTTGACTAAACAAGAAAGTTCGAAAGAAGAACAATTCGTCCTCCAAATATGATTATCAAATCAAAATATCCAAAAATCTCTCAAAGAAAACCCTAAAACAAACTTATATAGACCCAAATCTAACCCTATTAGGAAATGTAATCATCAAAACGTAAAATTACAAAACTGCCCTTTATTAAATTAACCCATAAAAAATACTAAAAAAATAAAAAAATCCATCTAAACAATCTCGAATCGCGAAAATCCATCGTTAGTTACGGCCAAAGGCGTAAGTATTGATCAGCTCGCCGTTTCGCTTCAGCCCACCAAATTTGAGCTCAATCCGACATCATTTGACTTCAAGCCCGCAGGTTCGTCTAGTCGCATAACGGGTCCCTTAGGTGCATCAGAAGACGTCTAGATACTTTTAATAAATCTTTCAGGCCCACCAAGACTTTTTTGAACTTGGAACAGTCCGAGGAGTCCATTTCTTTCTTATTGAAGGTGAAGAGAAAATCACAAAGGTGGGTTAAGTTTGGATAAATAGTGAACCCAATAAATATCAATTTTTTTTGGGTTTTGCCATTCTAAACCCATTTATCGATCATATCTAATATATATAATGACTCAACCCATCAAATATGGATTAAAAAATGGATCTATGATCCATTTTGATAGGTCCAATCACAGCTTAACAACTTTGATTCACTGCTCTTGTATTCTCCCTTCAAAGGGGTTACTCCTTATGGGGTAGCAATTGAAGTAAAAACATTTATTTGGTGACGCTTCTTAAATTATCAAATTGACATCTACCCACAAAAGAAAGAACAAGAAATTTATGTAACATATGAATTCATTTTGAGGGAGTAATAATAACAGTAGAAATGATTAGGAGATTCTTCTTATCTCCCTTGATTTGATGCACAATCAAGCGAGATATGGAGAGTCAAGAGAAATATTGAGTATCTTGATTGATGTAAAGCAGGTGGAGTCATGTGAGGGCGCGTGTGGTAGCAGAATTTGGCGGGATTTCAGGATTTGAGTCGTGTGAAGGCAATGACTTTGACTGTTGTATTAGTTCTTCGAAAGAAATTATGTAAAATGACATATCAACACTTAGACAATGCTATGACCATTGTAGAGAGTTAGACATGAATAGCTTTGATACCAAGATAATAATATATGTAAGATAATTGTATAATTTCAGTGTATTGCATTACATGAAGTAACTGCAAGTTTTCCGAGAATGACTATTTGTAAGATATTATAATATTGATTACAATCAAATATAATCAATAAAATTTGCACAATTGAAGCAAATACATGCATATTTAAAAGAGATATAGAGAATCGAGGGAAACATGGAGAATCTCCTAATTATTTCTAGCAATAGCAATCCTAAAATCATATCATCTTTGATTGAGTCTTGTCCATCCAATAACTAGCTTCTTCAAGCTCCTAGCTTCAACAGACGGATCATAGGGTTATCTTCGTGATCAAGAATCTGCATTACCATTTTGAACACAATGCATTTAGTTTTTCTCTACGTCAACATATACTTCCGATACCACCCGCCTGGGTGGCGCTGCTGGAGCGCGCACTCTTCCTCTCGCAAAAGGTTGAGTGTTCGAATCCCGGGCGCCGCAGGGTGACTTAACCGGTGGCACGTGTCTGGTGGCTAGCACGTATCGCCCCCAGGGTTTACTCCTCGGCTATCGGCCGTGCGGGGGTTCCCTGGGTTACCAAAAAAAAAAAACATATACTTCCGATTATGTATTATTAAAATAAGGCAAGTAATGAGAAAAAGTTTTGTCCAAGTCTTACATGACAGTGATACACGTAGTTAGGTTCTGTGGTGGTGTCGAACGGATAGGGCGCATTGTTCTCAATCAAGTTGAACTTGACAACGATTGTCGTTTGGTACCTGGGCTTGATCTTCATCGTGTACTTCCTTGTCTTTTGGTACAAAGGTATCTTGAGTGACTTTCCCTTTGTGTGGCCCGTCACGTCGTATGCGATTGCGTCGTTCTTCTTAGTCATGCACGACTTGAAACTATCCAAATCCAACATCTCTCGTACTTTGATTGCTCGAAACGATGCGAGACGAAATGCGAGATGGATCTGTAGCGGTTGGTTGTCCTCCGTCAAGTTGATCACCTCCCTTATCTCGGTGCTGCCGCTTTTAGAAGTCTCGATCATCGGATTTGTCAGTCTCTTCCCGTTAATGTACAAATGGGTGGGATCTCCGGTTGCACTAAGATATTCATAAAAGCTCTATGTACCTATGAGAAGGACTATTTCATCAATTGATCCAAAAATTGAGGAAATGACGATTAATCTTTACGTGTGTTAAGAATCACATGCATCCGATCCATGCATCAACATTCAATACATTTTAAGTGAATACCTCTTAATGGTTGCTTTTTGGGTTATTGAGTAGGCCTTCAAAGTTGGTGGCACCCGGGATGTGTCTGGTGGGTTAGGGTTTCCTAACGGTACTACGAACTTCATTATCTCTTTGTTCAGCTTGTCAACAAACTGCCACCGGGATAAGGGCATGGAGCACCGTTCCCGAGCATTACTTCTTTCACCTCTGTCGTGAAGAAGTCAATGATGACGTTGGCGGTTTCTGACGGAGCTAAGAGAATCGATTTGGTGATCATCGGCGACGGCAAATAGGATGAATCAGTGGCGACCATGATGAATGACAAGCCATCGGTCAATGAGAATTTGTATTAGCACGCATTAGAGGAATTGATTATACGGAATCTGTATTTCTTACGTTGGACCTGGAGATAGGGCCAAGCTTTGCCGTTGACTATGATGGCACTGCGGAAGTACTTCGATTGCCACTGCAGGTGTATGTTAGGGTTGTCTTCGGTGGAGTTCATGTACAAGATCTGTCCTCGGTGAAACTCTGGTCAAACACCATTAGATAGTGGTCAAAATCGAGCCCCAACGGGAGATCAAGCTTCGTGTCCAATGTTGGATTACGTATTACATAGGCACCAATCATACCAGCTAGGAGGTTGACACATGTTAGGCCGAGCGCGTGATCATGGTACCAAAGGTTTTCCACATGTTGCACGTTGGGGTATGTGTAGGTCTTGCGAGTCCACTTTGGACCGGTCTTGTGAAAATGCGAGGTGAACCATACAAGGGCACTGTTGTTCGAGTTTGGCAGGTGGACCACATCGTGGAGGTGGACGACTGTGGGGATGCCGTTGTGCTCGGGGATGGCCATGGGGATGGTTGGGTCCCACAGGAGGATGTGAGATCTAGGGAGGAAATTGAGCCACGTCACCAAAGTGGGGACGCTTTGAAGTAATTCAATGGTTAGACCGGGCATGGTCGCAATTGCAGCGAATGTACCGTAGGCAAAGACAATGGTGGCCGGTAAATCTTGATGGAATTTTTGTATAGACATAAAAATCATAAAATACACAAGTTACTGTATTGCTTGTTTGGTATCTATTTGTAAATTTTATTAACAATAATCATGAAACCAAGATTTACTGTATTACTTATTAATATCTATTTAAAATATAAGTTATGGTCATCACCAAGCTTGGGTTCAATGATTAATGTTCATAAACGCATATAGCATATAGCTAAAGAAGAAATGAAAGCTTACCCATTTTTTCTCTTACATGCCGATGGTGAGATTTTCGGGAAGAAGCAAACCATCATGACTGGAGTAACCATAAAGCCTCGACATTTGAGGGAGTTCATCCATGACCATGTCCAAAGAAGGCGCTATCTTATGAAGGGTCGCCTCCATGACCGGTGACAGCGGGGCTTTGTACTTCGATGTATCTCAACTTACTAAGCTTGCAACAGACACCACCAGGAGCAATTAACTCCCCACCAATCTTCATCTTCACTGAAAAAGAGATTAAGGTAGGAAGATTAAAGCGTACACATTGTGATGATACATGTTTGTTCTCGATTTTCAGTCTTTTCCCAACCCCAATCCGTCTATGGATATGCATCACATTTTCGATCAATCTCTACCAATCTATCATTAACTAATTAAGTTGCCGATTGATAGACACATGTTTTTTTTTTGACCGCCCTTTTGATTGGTGGGTTTTATAGTCATGGACATTATTGTCATTAAGTTTAGTTAATTTTGCATACATGTGGATGGTGTCCACAACTGGTAACTTGCAAATCAGATGGCTGTTGGAGGAAATTATAGTCGATCCCGATATTCGCTATAAGTAGACACCTAGTAAGGATACTATGTTTAGATGGTGATGAACTTAAACCCTAAACCAAAACTTAGTCATACTTTATATATGTAGTTGAACCGAACCGACCCAGCCCTACTGTTGACACCTAAATTTTACTTATTCATTTAGGATTTAATTGCATGAAAAATTAGGGATCGATTTTCAACCCCGAAACAAAAATATTTTCATTAAATTGTGTGGCATGTAGACATTAGGTGCATTTGCGTTAATAGATTTAGTGAAACATATTTTCGCTTTATTTTACATTCTTTTTTATTTTTATTTATTTAAAATTATTATTAAAAAAAAAGAAAAAAGAGAAGACAAAGGGGAGCTCTTCCCCGTGACACTCCCTCTGACACTTGCGAAAAAGAAGAAAAGGGGGGAAATGACACAAAAGAAAGGAGTCTGACAATTGACAAAAAGAGGACTCTGCCCTCTTCTCTTGTTGAGAGGAAGGCACGTCCAGGGGGGAAGATCAGAAAGGGAGAGAGAGCATCGGGGGGTCTGAGAGAGAGGGTCTGAGAGAGAGAGAGAGAAAGCAAGAGAGCAAGAGAGATACGAGGGAGAGGGTGAGGCCAAGAGCGTTCGCAAGAGAGATCCGAGGCCGAGCGGACTCCCGTCGACGACCGTCACGCTTCAACCGCGGCCGGCGAAGCTCCGACGATTTCCGTGGTAGGTCCCGGCCCCGGGCTTCGTCGGGTTTTCTTGTTTCGTTTGATCCGGGGTCGATTCCCCGAGGATCTCGGCTCGGGAGCGTGCGAGGTAGGCGGACATACTCCGATCTACCAAGCTTGCCCACATTCGCCGCCGCCGGGCCGGGTAGGGAGCATTGCAAAGGCCACCCCCTTTCTCTGTTTGTTTTCGTTGTTCCCCTGTTGTCGGAGATCATTGGCCAGAGCTCGCGTGGCCATCCGGTCCGCGCAAGTTCCGACTTGTGAAGCCTCCCGCTTGGTGCCACCCTTTCGTGTGTTGTATGATGTAATTCTGGTCCGTTCCAAGCCCCGATCAAACTGAGAATTCCCTGTTTTTTTTTTTTGCGGTGCACCCCCACTGTTTGATGTTATGCTTGAGTGAGATCTCTGTGGTGTTTCTCCATGCGCGCGATGCCTTCCTGAGTCGGGCTTTGTTCTGTGGCGTTCCGAAAATGCTGAGCGGTGTCGGTGTACTGCCGGTTGCCACGACGGCGACGCGGGCAGGGGAGTCCCGAGGCTAACGCGCCGGTCTGGACGCAGCCTGAAAAGGAAGCGTAGTGGGTCCCTGGCCGGGGTCTACTTGGTTCGCGACTCACCAGCCCTTCGTCGTGGTTTGGATAGCCTCGTCGGTCGCCGGTCACCACGGCGGTGACTCGGGCGAAAGACTCTCGTCGCCCCTCGTCAGGGCGGTGATGCGGACCAGGGCGGTACAAGGACGGCGTCGGAACGTGGTCCAGACGTGGCGTCGGGTGTCGGCCGCGGGAGGCGAGCCCCCAGGTGCCGGCCACCGGCGCTCGGGCCGGCCGGTGGAGGCGAAGAGGCATTAGGCAGCGTGAGGTGGTGAGTCGGGTCGGCTGTCGGTAACCGGGTCGGGCGAGTAGGTCTAAGCGGGTAGGGTTTATTTGGTGCTTGGGTTTAGTTTTATGGTTTATTAAGTTTTGGGCCTTTTTCCCCTTTTTTTTAGTTTAAAATCAGAACAGCCCTTTTTAAGTCTTGGGCCTTTTGCGCGTGGCCCGAGTTGGGAGTTGGGCTAAATTGTTTCTTTTGTCTTTTATTAGTGGGCTTTGGGCCTTATTTGTTTTGTTTAAAAGAAAAAAAATTAAACCGGGCTCAACAAATGAGCCCGGTCCGTCTGCGAACCCGGGCCGGCGTGCCCGGGTCAGTCCCGGTCCGGGTCGGATGTGGAGATCCGACCCGGATCCGATTTATTTTATTTTAATATTGTATTATTTTAATTAAAAAAACTTTAATATATATAAATTTTATTTTATTTTATTTTTAAAAAAAGAGGCTCGAATTTTATTTTTTATTTTTTATTCAAAAAAGAAATGTCAAAAAAATTGAAAAAAAAAGATTTTCAAAAAATTTCAAAAAATTCCGAAAAAAAAATTTCAAAAAAAAATTTTCAAAAAAAAATAAAAATAAAAAAAATTTTAAAATTTTTTTTTTAAAAAATAAATCAGAAGTTTTAGTTGGGTTTTGAAATGGGGGTTTTCTTGCCCTATTATATGATCGGTGTCATGTTTGATCGCACGTCGCTCGGTTCACACACTTTGAATCGCACATTTAATTTAACCTCGCATGTAGTTGATTATGCATGTCTAGGTTTAGATGTTAATTGTTGCTTCCCTTAGTTCAATTAGGAATGGAATTTTGAGACCCCCGATTAATGTGAGCACGTTAGGTGGTGATTTGAACAAGATTAGGTACCGAAAAGGCACTAATTAGTCGATTAGTATAATCAAGTCCCCGTACCTGTTGAATCTCTGGTTCGTAGAAGTAAAGCCTCTCTCCCGTGCTTTCCTTAGATGTCTAATCGACCTATCGAAAACTGATTAGTGGCGACTCCTAGATGAAATCGATTTACATGTTAACAACTTAAACTTAAGTCGCGAATTGGTATGGGCTTGGGAGAGCTCGAGCTAGGTTTAACTTAGCAATCCATTAGCCAAACCCTGTAGGCGGCGGGGCCGTTTCGGGGAGGTCGCGACACCCACCCAAATGACAACCCTAGATATAGCTGTACTTGGAGAATAGAGCAAGATCGGTATTAACCTAAGTTGGTGAGTCGAATTTATGAGTTTGTACTCGAAAATAACTGGCCCTATATAATTGAGAAAGAGAACCCTCTTGAGAATCAATGCACCCGAATGACAATCCTATATATAGCTGCACTTGGAGAATAGAATGAGATCGATATTAACATAAGTTGGTGAGTCCAATTTATGAGCTTGTATTCGAAAATAACTCACCCTATATAACCGAGAAAGAGAACCTCTTGAGAATCAATGCAAATATAAATGCAAATGCTATGGATCAATATTAACCTAAGTTGGTGAGTCCAATTTATGAGCTTGTACTCGAAAATAACTCACCCTATATAACCGAGAAAGAGAACCCTATTGAGGATCAATGCAAATACAAATGCAAATGCTATGGAGAGAGGGAGGGAGGGAGGGAGGGAGGGAGGGAGGGAGGGAGGGAGAGAGAGAGAGAGAGAGAGAGAGAGAGAGAGAGAGAGAGAGAGAGAGGTGGACTCCAACTCACGTATGGATTTATACACTTGGAAAGCCACTGGTTTTTGTAATCCTTGGTTCGACATGACCAATCAATTTGACCCTGCCAACCAAAATGCGCGAGCTACTTATATTTGATCCCGATTGGGTATTTTTCCTTGTGATTGGTCGATACATACTTAGATAGGTTCTATCGTTTCAATTATGCACATTATAAAAGCTAGGATTTCGCACATTGTGATTGACAAGCAACTCGACTATGATAAGATTGAGTTTTGCACGTATTTGGCACTTGCTATATTGAGCCTGCGATGATGTTCAAAGATAAACTGAAGCACAAGAAGATATCTATGAAAAGTTCAAAGTAGATTAGCGATTAATTAATTATTTTGATGGGTTCCTTTTTTATATTTATGAGCAAGCTCACATGATGTTTAAATTCAAATTCCAATTGATTAAGAGTCTGAAAATTTGTTGGTTTTTAAACATCTTAGTCTTAGGGGTTAGTGATCTTCCAACCTCGGTACGGTGTTTTCACTCTTTCAATACATGTATCATCGAACTGCTTAAAACCATTGAATCCAACGTTATAACAATCACGTAATTTTGGTTAGCATTCTTAATTATTTCAGAATACATCTTATAAACAGTTGATTGGGTTTAGTGTTTTTGCATCATCAAACTGCTTGGAATGATAGAGTTCAACGTTGTACCAGTTACGCTAAGTGGACGGTAGGAATTGGGGGAAAGAAGATATGCTATGTCAGTAAAATTAGCATGTGCTTAATGGTGGTTAGTGTTTTTAATTAATCTTTTTCATCGTATTATGAATGCTATTAGTAATACAATTGATGGGATTTAGTTGATTGTCTTGATGAGTAATCAGGTGGCTGATAGCCGACTACATTTCGAATCTTTATATGTACGAATGGACAAAAAGTCCTAAAGGCCAGTTTAGCGGTAAACCTTTTAATTTTGCCAAATTACTTCTAAACCTTTTCACTTTTTGCTAATTGAGTTCATCTAGTCAATTTTGGTATGAAATTGCTAACATGGATGCTAGCCGTCTTATATGATATGGCCGGCGCTATGTGGACAATTTTTAATGATAATTTAATATTTTTCAATTTTTATTTTTTTTGAATTTTTTTTCCTTTTTTCTTTGGTTTTTATTTTTGTGTCGACGAGGTCACTGTTGACCCTCGCCGTCCACGATGGCCTCGTCCGTGGTTGGCCGGGCCACGAAGGCCCTTGGCCAGATCTGGCGAGGGCCTTCGCGTCCTTGCCCGTGACCGGCGATGTGACATCCCAATTTTCGTCAAATCGATTAGTGAGTCACGGATGATCATATTGATGCCAACAAATGAATCATATTAGTTAATGTATTCCAAATGACCATTTAAGATAATTTAGGGACAATAGCCATTAATGTATGCCTTATGTGGTTACTATGTGCACCTAATATACATAACGTTGGACACGATTGGAACCTTAATGTCCCTTATGCATGGCCGACCACCACCACTATCTCTCATTCCCTATTCTTTCTTCCATTTTTTCTCTTTAGCTCGAGTGAAATGTGTCACTTGGCCATAAAACAAGTGTCAAGAGCTAATGACACTTGTTTTTAGCCATGCAAGAAGATAAAACCAAAAAAGGGAAGCCAAAATTTCAAAGCATTTGAGGGGTGCTTGTTGAGTGTAACTTGATCAGCAAATTACTGGTGCAATCCAGCCTAACTTGTGGCTATTAGTGGTGAGAGTGGACATAGGCTTGGAATCAAAACCGAACCACTATATATTCTTATGTACAGTGACTTATTCTTCTGTTTGTCATCTCTAGCATACAAGTGATACATTGCCTCTCATACAGTTGGCGTATTGTGATATCGTTTTGTTACACACTATTTTCCACAAAAATTTTAAAATTTTCAAAAGCAATCTATTCAAATCCCTTCTCCCCCATTTAGGTTACATAGTTAGTCCTAACAGATGGTACTTTTTGGCCTCCAGGGCGTTACTTACAAACCACCTATACATCAAACTACACATAGGAGGCCAAAAAGTGCCATCCGCTCCTATCTCTATTGTAGTCAATCAAAAGTCTCCCTCTCTACTCCATCGTCCCCTTTTCATGCAACTCAAAAGATACTCATTTCACAACTCATACCTTCTCCAAATGCTTTGAATTTCTTTTATGTTGTAGAAATGAATGTCTCCAACAACCTTTGTGAGGAAAGCATATCCATAATCGAATTGGAAAATATTACAAAAAAATTGATAAGGCTCAAAGGTCGTTGATTTTATTATACAGGACGGGTTCAGCACGGTGAAAAATAGGGTCTTCATGCCATCCATTTTAGTTTAAAAAAATGAATTTAAAGTATGTTATATTTCAAGATTTTGTGGTCAACTTTGATGAATAAAATTTCTCAAAATTTGGTCCACAAAATTCTCCATAAAAATGGAAAACGGAAGAGGTCCGATAGCTATTGTTCTGGAATTCAAAACCAAAGTCCAAGAAAACCACTCTAAATGGAACCCACGAAATTTTGTTCACTAAAACTCAATTAGAGGAGTCTAAACCTACATACAACCTATATTTCCACCTTGATTCTGAAATCTAGACCCATCATCTTCACATGCTACTCATTGTCTAAGTCTGGAATTTCATATTCAAGCACATACAAGACCAAAAATCACACATGTAATCAAGGAACATTCATCCACAACACATCACAACTAATGTGATATCCACGATTTTGATTATACAGAATGGCTATAGAACTGGCGTGCAAATTGTGGGAGAAATCGGCCATGGACCAATCCAAGGATAGGTCATGGATTGATCAACCCAATCGAAAGGGCAACGAGGGGATCAGCCATGGTCTGATCAAAAGATCGACCCTGGAATATCAAAGGAATCGGCAGTGAATCAATTTAAGTACCATACAAGTTACTCAAGCTATTTGGCTATGAATCGACTTCTCGGGTTGGTCGTGGGATGGTCTTGAACCACCACGGATTGGTGGACGATCATGGATAGATTCCACACGGTCTTATTTTGATCGCAAGTGGTTCCACACAGTTATATACCAATCGTGGATGACCATGGATTGATCCGTGCAACCGTGTGAGGGTCACGGAACGATCAGTCCCACGTAACTACATGACAACCGAGGATCGTCTACGGACCAAGTATGCTTAGCCATGGACCGGTCATAGACGGGCCATGGGACACTTGTACAGGTCATGGACCGATCGTGGATTGGTCGCGAATTGGTTCAATGACCTTGCCAAATGGGTCATGTGCTTAAGCCATGTGCCAGGCCACGAGCCAGCTATGTGCTAGGCCATGAGCCAGCTATGTGCCTAACTTGGACCCTCCTGTAAGGTCGAAGGCCAGCCTAAGTGCCGGCCATGTGCCGTCCAGCTTGTGGGTGCTGCGGATGGGCTGCATGCCAAATCGTGCATGGGCCGCGCACCAAGTCGCGTACGGGCCATACGCCAGGTCTGCATGGGCCATGCGCTCGGTCTGCATGAGCCATGTGCCCGGTTTGACATGCTATGCGCCCAGTTAGTGCCGGCCATTGTGCCTTTGACATGGGCCACCGACCTAGTCATCCAAAATAATTTTGGCCACGACTCGCCATTTTCGATGGTGACTAGACTATGAACCTCGGTTTAGTAGACATGGTCAATCGTGGATGAAACAAGGGGAACTCCTACCCGACTATGTTAGCACTTCCTTTGGCCTAGTTTTCATATTAGCCTTATTCTTTGAAAAATGGACAAAATAGAAGATTCTAGACAGAAGGGCTTGTTTTGAAGAGTAAGTTAGAGGTAAGATCAAATCCTAAACTCATGATTACACCAAATCTAAGCATTAATAAGGGAGGGTGAGTCACCTAGCTTAGGTGTCTCCTACATTATTACACTTCATTAATATTAGAATGATTCACACCCTAAGTGGCCCAATGAGAAGAGAGCAAGTGTGCATTTAATTCTTAGGCTTGCCACACCATCTATTTAGGCTTGCACCTCTTCTTGCTAGGCTAGCCAACTCATCAAAATAGGCTTGTTACTTCAAGGAATTTCATTGGTCCAAATTGAAGAGTAATGATGAGATTGAGGTCTATAAATAGAGAAGCCTCTTCTTACACCATTGGCTCACCATCCCACCATCACCACTCTCTCTCTCTTTCTCTCTCTCTCCCTTATGTCCTCACTCTCTCTTGGCCACCCTCTCGATCTCGACTGTCCCTGTGTCTTGTTGTATCCTTGCCACGCCCCTTGTCGCTCAGCTCACCCCTAGGCCACACATGGCCACAACCTTGGAGGGTAGTGAGTAGACTTACTAAACCTTGGCTAGGGTGTTGTGTTGCATTGTTGGGCAAATCAGGTATTTGTGGTGCTTGCATGAATTATGTGGTTTGTGAACACTTGATATAGCTTGCCATGCTTCCATTTACATTTATAAGGTTTACTCATGTGTTTGGCATCATGCTTGAGAGCACGCTTGGATCATGAACGAGTCTCACTTGGTTTGGATCGGCGTCGAGGCATATCGAAACGAGTCTTGCTTGGAGGGTTGGTATTGAGGCGAACCATTCTAAGCCTTACTTGGTGTAAGTCAGCGCCATAACTGATCGGTTCGGTCCACGAGCTTGGTTTCGTGCCCGGCCTGACTTAAGACTTTAGAGGTAATATGGCATGATAAACACTTCGGCGTGAAGTACTCAAGTTGGTATGATGCTTATTAGCATGGTTGCACGAGGGAAAAGAATAGCCTGCGCCCTTGATCAGGGACGTTGCCCGATGGATTTCGGATGAATAGCCATTGCCTTTGATCAAGGGATGTTGCCTAGTTCGGATGAAAAGCCGTCACCCTTGGATTAGGGGATGTTGCCCGTAGAATTTTGGGAAGAATCGTACCAACATTTGAGATAATTAATTCATCGTGTACATGCTTTTGGTTGAGATGTTCTTACTTGAATAGAAAGACAAGTTGAGATCATCTTATGTGCAAAAACGAGTGTGTTTGAAGCATATTTGCTATTGATTTGCTATCAATTGATGTGATTATGACATGTGCTTTGTTCGATGGCGAGACGTCTTCCTATCCAAATTTTAATGAGTTTTACTTACTGAGTCCTCGACTCACTCCGTTATTTTTCAGATTTGTAGGCATTGAAGTCTTACATCAGTTTTGGGAGCTGTGGTCACGCTAGAGGAGATAGGAATTTCCCCCAGCCTATGCGGATACATTTAGTGTGTTGAAAAGAGAAAAAAACCAATAGAAAGGGGCTTGTAGAATACACTTATGTAACAAATATGTTATTCTGTAAATATAAGATTTGCTCATGGTGTTTGTCTTAACCTTATTATTTGTTTGATTGTCCTGAGTTTATGCTTCCGCTTGTTCGTAAGGATAAGAAAAAATTGAACAGGACGTCATGTGACATCCCAAAATTCCATTCGTTAACGAACGTATGTAATGAAACGTTACATGGGAATTTAAATAATCGACGACGAGCTACGGAAGTGTCAATTTTGGAAGACGCAGACGTTATTACAAAACCACCGTACCATCACCTTGTCAACCACCACAAGACCATTCTATGATCACCTATCACTTCGCCCTTTTTTGTCTTCTTATGAACTAACCATTTTAACTTCGCAATATCCTTTGTTCACATTATAAATTTAGTCACATATTCCACCATGTAAAAATTCATGCACGTCAATCCCATTTGTGCCGAATTCATGATGCTAATACCTTCTTTCCACCATTTGACCCCACCATTATATTTCCACTGTCTTCCACTTTCCCTTCCATCCTTTTGCCGCGCCACTAATTCCGCCAACATCACACCTGTGGCCACCTCTCTTCTTTCTGTTGCATGCCAAGCCTTAGTCATCACCACCGCCAGCTGTCAATTTCTTTCTTTAGTCAACAACTTCAGGTTCTTCTTCAAGCCACCAAGGAGACATGTGGCGCCTCAACCGTGCTAGAGCAAACAAAAAGGGAAAAAGAGAGAAAAAAATATGGAGTCTTCTCCAAGCCTATGATTTTTCTTGCCTCAGTAGACTTCTTCTTCTTCCTCTCCACGTCTGCTCTGTTGTCCGATCATCTACTATAGTCGACCCCTCTCCGTTTTTCTTTGCCGTTTGGTTAGTCTTGACAAACTAGAGTTGCTCATCGACTTCCCCTGATCGATCAAGCTGCCGCGAGACAGTTTTGAAAGTCCCTCATGCTGACAAATCTTGCAAGCTGTGAACCAAGAATAGCGACCAGAAAGCCGAAAAGGTCGATAACGCTACCATCATCCCCGAAACTGTTTATCACAAGCCATTGTTAAGGCAAGTGAAATTCTGCCTCCTTATAATAGATCGGAATGGGTTGCATGTTGGCGTGGCTTTAGGATATTGATGGAAAGGGATGGTGGTGATGAAAATTAGTTGCTAGTTTGAGTGTTTTTGAACACCAAATTCGTGTAGATCAGGTCATGGGTTATTCTTGAACTTGAGTTGTGATTTCCAGATTCGGTTTCTACTAGACCTTTACAGCTTTCCAATTTTGTAGAGATTTTTGTGGTTAGAATTTTGCAAGACTTCCTTCATGAAAATTGTTCAAAACATTTGGAAGTATAACATATTTTAATTTCAGAATTTTTAGTGTTGTTTTGGGTAGCACGAATACCAAATCTCTAACCCGTGCTTGACTGCCCTGGCGCTCTGTTTCAATGACCTTTCCACATTCTTGAATTTTTATAAAATTTTCTAGAATGATTCTGAACAAACTTCCTCCACAAAAGTTCTTGAGGACATCTTTATCTACAACATATTTAAATTTTAGAATTTCTGGAGATGAAATGTATAAACTCTGATCTTTCCAATGAGTCATGCTAGACCTTGATGTGGTTAGCCACATGTCGTGGGATGTGTTGTTGACGATTAGTCAAAGCGGTGCTCTAGTGAACGAGACCGCGAATGCGACTTACGATATGTCCTACTATAGTGGTAACTGTGAATTATGTGATATTGAGAAAGGATGATTGTTATTGACGAACTGTGTACTGCACGAAATGATTAGTTTGTGTGGGCTTGCTAGGTTATTAGATGCCGTCAGTTAGTGAACTGATAATGCCCCGAGGAGTTGTAGGGAATGCGGGATGCCGTGGTCCGTGGACTGTGATGCCTAGAATGAGAATGCCCTAGATGCCCCGGGAGTTTGATCGGAATGCCGTGGTCAGTGGATCACGAAGCCTGTGTGGGTCGTTAAAAATTCCGGCGTACACCGCAATGGATTGGAGTACGCACCGAATCCCGCTAGACGGGAGTTTTCCTCCTTGCGTGTCCGGTAAGCGCACTGGGCATGTGACTTGGAGTGAGATAATGATACCCAAGCAAGAGTGAAGTTGTGTGTGTATGTTTGAATTGTGCTATTGATTGTGATTGCTGAGTTAAAGTATCACACTTGAGATGATTACTAGCATGAGCACAACAAAATATGATTTTTATGATTAGTAAGTTTAGCTAGAAGATTGTGATACCTATGTCTGTATGTATTCTATTCTTGTTTGGTATAGGTTGACAGACATTTAATTGTTGAGCTTAGCTCACTATTGTTGTGACAAACTTTTATGGATCTTTAGCTATGCCTATCCTACCTGCCTCCTCCTCAGTTAGCTATGGGGCCCCGATCGACTTTTCGGGACACCTGTCAGAGTTTGAGATTCCTGGTGTCCCTGGGATAGTGTTCGTGCGATGTATCTCAGTATTGACTATAGATGTTGGGCCCCCTGTTAGATCTATATTGTTAGGTTTTTTGGCGGTGTATGCTCGTGTTGGTGGGCGACTGATAGGGCCCCTACCGTACGTGTCTGATGACGGGGATGACGATGCTTCCAGTGGGGTGGAGTGAGCTATAGTTAGAGGACGGGGAGGATCATTTTTGGGACATGTGACCGACACTTTTTGGGATAGGGTCATGTGATAAGTGATACACTTTTGATAGATGAAATGGTGAGTCTCATGTTGATAGAATAGTGATGGGAGTAGCATTATACATAGCCTCCCTAGTATGAACTCACCCTTGTATCATCCATGTTTATAAATAAAGAAATGTTGAAGTTTAGTGCCAGTGTCATCTTTATATTTTTATTAGTTATAAATTCAAGTTTTAAATGCTATTTGAAAAAAAAGAAACGTTTCCGCATGCGAATTCTTATGATTGCATGAGGTTAGAATGACATATAGGAAGGGGCGTGCTTGGGATGCCACACGTCATGCTCTTAACGAGAAGATAAAAGAAACGGGACGGCGACGCGCCTGTAACGTCGCATTAATAACCCCGAGGTGAGGAAGTGATATCCAGTTTTGGTATCAGAGTAGGTTTCCCTTGTAATAAGTACAGTTCGGGATGGCCTGTGACTACTTGGTCCGACGAGGGTGAGGAATGGCGGGGGGCCATAAGACCTGATCAAGGAGCAGTTTTAACAAAAGTGGTGACGGGGCAATAAATGCCTGATTATTGAGCGGCTTTTGATAGAGGTGGAGTCGGGACAAGAAACCTAATCATTGAGCGGCCTTTGGGAAAAAGTGGCGCAGGGGTATACACCTGATTATTGAGCGGCTTTTAAATAGAAGTGGCGTCGGGGTTATAAATGCCTGATCATTGAGCGGCTTCTAAATAGAAGTGGCGTTGGGGCCAAGGCCTGATCATTGAGCAGCTCCTGGCAGGCTTCTAGGACGGTGTAGGGGATAGGAGTGGACCGAACTTTGCACTGAATGAGGGAAAACGGTTCTAAAATTAAAATGCAGGGTTTATTACGGGAGTCGTAAGATGCGCTAAGAGTCATGGGATAGTTAGCTGAGAAGAACATTCCATGCATGTAATTGCTTGTTAGATAGATTTCTCCAACTATAGTTCATGACGACTGACCCTTTATTGTGGTTGTAGATAAAGCTTTCCTGGCATCCTTATAGTTGTCCTATTAGTCGACAAACATGAGTACTCAGGATCAAGTAACTACGAGAGGAAAGTCGACTTAGGGCCAATCAAGTTCGAAAGGAAAGTCCAAAGAGGACCGCCGATTGGACGAAATTCTGTAAACTCTTACGACCTTTGGAGAATTAATGGGCTAGCACGTCCAGTAGCAAGTAAACTATGCTGCTAGAAATACCACAACAAATGGAAATAGAAATGGAAATGGTGACCATACGATGCATGGGCTGGTTGAATAATTTCTGAAGTTACGACCCCCAAGATTTGTCAGGACAGGAGATCCTGAAGAAGCTGAGTTATGAATCGATGAACTACAAAAGATATTTGCGCTTCTAAGGTGCTTTAAAGAAGAACATATGACTTTGGTGGTGTACAAGTTATAGGGTAACGCTAGTCACTGGTGAAAGGTCACGAAGGAAATCATATTTCCAGAAAATGTTGTTTTAACTGGGAATGCTTTTGTCGAAGGATTCAATGGAAAATACTTTTTCGAGCGTGCTTGTGATCGGAAAATGGCGGAGTTTCTGCAACTCCAGCAATGGAATATGACCGTTGATCAATATGAAGCCAAATTCACAGAGTTATCAAGGTATGCCCCTAAACTGATTGAAGATCCAGTGGAAAGGGCAAAAAGGTTTCGAGATGGCTTGAGATTGGACATCCGAAGTCAACTAGTGCCGTTGAATCTCAAGGATTACAACGAACTATACGAACGAGCCCGGCTAATAGAGAAAGATTCCTTGGAACAAGCTACCATCGCAACTAACTAAGGAAAGCCTTATCATCTAGCCTCTCAATCCAACCAGAGTTATGACAAGAGGCCGATACTGGGAGGAAAACGTTTCTTCACTCCCAACAAGAAGATAAAAAATCAGAAGCCGATCTTTGCTGCAGAGGATACCTGCCATAATTGCAGAAGGAGTCATGGAAATGCTCTATGCCCTATATGAACGAGAGCATGTTTTGGCTATGGTCAACAAGGCCACAGCATAAAGGAATGCCCGCAACAACGGCAAGTGATGCAGCAGTAGTAGCCACAAACGATTCAACAAGACGGAGTTTCATTGCATGATAATCATCCTCCAGCTCAAGGAAGAATTTATGCAATTACTCAAGAGGAAGCAGAAAACTCCGAGATCGTTATTACGGAGACTCGATAAATCGGGTGATTGGAACTGTACTTGTACCATCTTGTTATAGTATTTATGGATGACATTTTGATGTACTTGAAAGGTTGAAGTGAGCATAAGCAATATTTAAGGATGGTGCTGCAAACACTCCGAGCACGTGCACTATATGCTAAATTCAATAAGTGTGAATTTTGGCTTAATTGCATAGTATTTCTAGGCCACGTAATGATCAACAATGAATAATAATTAGAGTGGCGTAGCGAAAGTGCGGTGGATCTAGCCAAAGGGGAAGCAGTGATAAATTGATCAAGGCCAACGATAGTGACTGATGATTAGACAAAAAGAACCATCCAGAAATTGGAAGACATGTTACAAGCCTGTGTCATTGATTTCAAAGATAATTGGGACGAGCATCTACATCTCGTCGAGTTTTCATGTAATAATAGTTACCAGCAAAGCATTAACATGGCTCCGTTCGAAGTATTATATGGTCAAGCTTGCAGAACTCCAGTATATTGAAATGAGGTTGAGGACAAGAAGATCGATGGTCCAGAGTTGGTAAAACTTACAGTTGATGCAGTGCAGGTGATTAGGAACAAACTTAAGAATGCCCCATGTAGGCAGAAAAGTTATGCGGATAGACAAAGAAAGCCTTTAGAGTTTCAAGTCGGCGACCATGTTTTTCTCAAGGTGTTGCCAATGAAAGTTGTGTCTCGTTTTGAGGAAAATGTAAGTTAAGCCTAATATAAGTAGGACCCTTTTTAAATCTTAGAAAGGATTGTGAATGTAGCCTATTGATTAGCATTGCTACCAAAAACTTGCTCAAATACATAATGTTTTCCATGTATTAATGTTAAGTATGAGTCAATTTGGCACACGTGATAAACTTCAAAGAGATCGAAGTAGACGACAGAGGGTCTTATATTGAGGAGCTGGTGCGGATCATTGACAGAAGAGAGTAAGTAATAAGAAGTAAAACCATTCCCCTAGTTAAGGTCTTATGTCAATACCACGGAATAGAAAAGGCAATATGGGAAAGTGAAGAGGCCATGAAGCGTAAATACCCATATCTATTCCAAGGATCAGGTACGTTTTGAAATTTCAGGGATGAAAATTTTTCGGGGGGAAGAGTTATGACATCCACGATTTTGGCTATACGGAATGGCTATAGAATTGGCGTGCAGATTGTGGGAGAAATCGGCCATGGACCAATCCAAGGATAGGTCATGGACTGATCAACCCAATCGGAAGGGTAACTAGGGGATCAGCCATGGTTTGATCAAAAGATCGACCTTGGAATGATCAAAGGAATCGGTAGTGAATCAATCTAAGGACCATACAAGTTGCTCAAGCTATTCAGCCATGGATCGACTTCTTGACCATAAGGGTTGGTCATGGGATGGTCCTAAATCACCATGGATTAGTGGACGATCATGGATAGATTTTGCGCGGTCTTATTCCGATCGCGGGTGGTTCAGCACAGTTATGTACCTATCACAGATGACTATGGATCGATCAGTGCGACCGTGTATGGGTCACGGAATGATCGATTCCATACAATTACATGACAATTGAGGATTCTCCATGGACCAAATATGCTTAGCCATGGATCGGTCATAGACTGGCCATGGGACACTTAGACGGATCACGGATCGGTTGTGGATCGGTCGCGGATTGATTCGATGACGTTGCTAAATGGGTCATGTGCCGGGCCACGAGCCGGCTATGTGCCGGGCCACGAGCCGGCCATGTGCCTAATTTGGACCATCCTGTAAGGCTAAAGGCCAGCCTAAGCGCCGGCCATGTGCTGTCCGGCTTGTGGACGTTGCGTACGGGTCGTGCGCCAGATCGCGTACGGGCCGTGCGCCCGATCTGCACGAGCCGTGTGCTCGGTTTGCCAGGCCACACACCCTGTCAGTGCTGGCCATTGTGCCTTTGATATGGGCCATCGACTTAGTCATCCAAAACAACTTTGGCCACGTCCCGTCACTTCCGATGGTGACTCGGCTACGAACCTCGATTTATAGGCATGGTCAATTGTGGATGAACATGAGAAACTCATACCCGATCAAGTTAGCACTTCCCTTGGCCTAGTTCTCATGTTAGCCTTATTCATTGAAAAATGGACAAAGTAAAATATTCTAGAGAGAAGGGCTTGTCTTGGAGAGCAAGTCAGAGATAACATCAAATTCTAAGCTCATGATTACACCAAATTTAACATTAATGAGGGAAGGTGAGTTACTTAGCTTAGATGTCTCCTACATTATTACACTTCATTAATGTTAGGATGATTCACACCCTAAGTGGCCAAATAAGAAAAAAGCAAGTGTGCACCTAATACTTAGGCTTGCCACACCATCTATTTTGCCTTGCCACCTCTTCTTGCTAGGCTAGCCAACTTATCAAAATAGGCTTGCCACTTCAAGGAATTTTATTAGTTCAAATAGAAGAGTAATGATGAGGTTGAGGTCTATAAATAGAGGAGTCCCCTCTTGCACCATTGGTTCACCATTCCACCATCACGACTATCTCTCTCTCTCTCTCTCTCTCTCTCTCTCTCTCTCTCTCTCTCTCTCTCTCTCTCCCCTTCATGCTCGCACTCTCTCTTGGCCGCCCTCTCTAACTCGGTCGTGCCCTTGCCACACCCGTGCCTGTGTCTTGCTGTATCCTTGCCGCGTCCCTTGCCGCTCGACTCACCCCTAGGCCACACACGGCCACGACTTTGGAGGCTAGTAAGTAGACTTACTAAATCTTGGCTAAGGTGTCGTGTCGTGTTGTTGGGCGAATCATGTGTTTGTGGTGCTTGCATGAATTATGTGGTTTGTGAACACTTGATATAGCTTGCCATGCTTGAGAGCACGCCCGGATCATGAACGAGTCTCATTTGGTTCGGATCAATGTCGAGTAGTGTTGGAATGAGCCTTGCTTGGAGGGTCGGTATTGAGGAGTACCGATTCAAGTCTCGCTTGGTATAGGTTGGCACCATGACTAGTCGGTTCGGGCCATGAGCTTGATTTTGTGTCCGGCATGACTTAAGACTTTAGAGGTAACATGGCATGATACACACTTCGTGTGAAGTACTCAAGTTGGTATGATACTTATTGGCATGGTCGCACGAGGGAAAAGAATAGCCGTCGCCTTTGATTGGGGACGTTGCCCAATGGATTCAGATGAATGGCCGTTGCCTTTGATTATGGAATGTTGTTCAATTAAGTTTGGATGAAAAGTTGTCACCCTTGGATTAGGGGACGTTGCCTAGAGAATTTCCGAAAGAACCGTACCAATGGTTGAGATAATTAATCCCTCGTGAACATGCTTTTGGTCGAGATATTGTTGCTTGAATAGAAAGGCAAGTTGAGATCATCTTATACACAAAAACGAGTGTGTTTGAAGCATCTTTGCTATTAGTCTGCTATCAATTGATGTGGCTATGACATGTGCTTTTTTCAATGGTGAGGCATACTCCTATCTGGAGTTTAGTGAGTTTTACTTACGGAATTCTTGATTCACTCCGTTGTTTTTCAAATTTGTAGGTATGGAAGTCTCATATCAGTTTTGGGAGCTGAGGTCACCCTAGAGGAGATAGGAATTTCCTCTAACCTACGTGGATAAATGTAGTGTATTGAAAAGGGAAAAAAACCAGTAGAAAGGGACTTTTAGAATATACTCATGTAATAAATATGCCATCCTGTAAATATAAGATTTGCTCATGGTATTTATCTTAATCTCGTTATTTATTTAATTGTCCCGAGTTTATGCTATCGCTTGTTCGTAACGATAAGATAAAATTGAACGGAACGTCATGCTCTTAATGAGAAGATAAAAGAAATGGGATGGCGACGAGCCTGTAACGTCGCATTTATAACCCCGAGGTGAGGATGTGACAACTAAAACCAAGCATGAAGAGGGATCAATAGGCTTAGAATCAAGCTATTTCCCTTGCCTTAGTCTGCTCGTGGGTTCTACGTGCGTCCTTGGTAAGCTGGCCGTGACCTTCTAGGACCGAAAAATAGAAGAAAGTGGCGTTGAATATGAAGATGGAGCTGGAATTGGAGATGGCGGTGGAAGGGAATGAGGGTGGGGAGTTGGCCGAACCAAAGGGAGGAGGAAAGAAAATGAAATATTGGCTTCCCTTTTTTGGTTTTATCTTCTTGCATGGCTAAAAACAAGTGTCATTAGCTCTTGACACTTGTTTAATGGCCAAGTGATACATTTCACTCAAGCCAAAGGGCAAAAATGGAAGAAAGAATAGGGAATGAGGGATAGTGGTAGTGGTCGGCCATGCGTAAGGGACATTAGGGTTCCAATCATGTCATATGTTATGTATATTAGGTGTATATAATAACCACACAAGGCATACATTAATGGCGATTGTCCCTAAATTATCTTAAATGGTCATTTGGAGGTCGCGATGGTCTCGCCTAGGGCCTTTGCGGCCCCGCTGGTTGCAAGTGAGGTTCATCGGCACATGAAAAAAAAAAGACAAAACAAAGGAAAAAAGGAAAATAAAATATTTCAACAAAAATTAAAAAAATATTTCTTGTTGGCTATGCCACGTAGAACGGCCATCATTCACATCAGCAATATTAGGCCAAAATTCGATAGATGGACTCAATTGGCAAAAAATGAAAAAGTTTAAGACTTAATTAACAAAATTAAAAGGTGTAGGACTGAATTGGCAAAATTGCAATAGGTTTAGGACTTTTTGGATAATTTCCTCCCTATTTTTGACTTGCCATTCATATTTGTTTTCTTATTTTTGCCATAAATATGTGTTCTTGATTAATTGATGGAGCGTGATTGAATTTTCTTAATGAACCATAAGGTTCTGCAAATAACAAATTTTCTTAATGGCTCTTAACTTTTTAATTTAAAACATTCATTTTGATACCAAAGCTAGTCCAAATCTTGTGTATAAAAATTAAAAGCAGAAGCAAAATAAAGACACCTACTTCTTCACAATTTCTAGCTTACAATTTTTTTTTATATTTATTAGGATGTAAAATAGGATGCACGGACCTGAAATGCTATGTGCGGGTGGGATGAGGAGTGGAAATCGCCGTCACCCGATTTAGATTAGTCGAGTTTTAAAAAAAGTCTTGAACATTTCATTATTAGACAAAAAAAAAAGGCGACGGTGTCTTTAACCAATATTTTTCTAGCAAATACTTGAGTATGTGTGGTCAAGAGGGTACTGTCACTTTTCAAAAATTGACGGTACCGTCCTCCAAGCTTTTTTCTATGTAATACTTGACCAAAAAAAAATATATGTAATACCAAGTCAACACTAGCTTTCACCACCAGTATACAACGTTGATACTTAAGGTTTGATTTATTTATTTGTGGAGTTATTTATTTATTTATTTACATTTCCTCGCGAGCAAGATGGTACATAGAAAAATAAGGACCTTAGTCCAGGAAAATGGGGGCAAATAAGCCATGCCAGATGTTATGACCTTTTCTTAGCTATTCTACAATGATTGGGTTTGAGTCACTTGGTAATTAAAAAAAAGGTATATCATGAAAAATTCCAAATTGGTACATTTATGAAAAACTTATCTCAAATTAATTTTTTGACAATAAAAAACCCTAAACCGGTACACTCATGAAAAATTTACCCCAAACTAATTTTTTGACCACCAAAAATCCTAAACTGATATACTTGTGATAATTTTACGCTCCATTAAATTGAATTAATACTAGAAAAAATCATAAATTAGTAAATCTGTTATAAACATAGGGGTAAAACCCTAAATTGGTACATCTGTTAATTGTCGTATGTCATCCAACTCAGCAATTTAATGGTAAAATTTAACGGAAACTAATGAAGGAGAAATTTATCATAGGTGTACAAGTTTGAGATTTTTTGTGGTCAAAAAATTAGTTTAAAGTGAATTTGTCACATGTGTACGAATCTAGGATTTTTTGTGGTATCAACCCTTAAAATTAAAAAACCCTTAATAACTACCCTTGCGCCTAAATTACTTATATATAAGAAATTTTCGTTCGGTATATCTCTAAACTATATTATTACGTAAAACAAAGACGACCTCCTATTTTTAAGGGATCACAATCTTTTTTTTTCCCAAAAATGTCATCAATTAATTATCTGATAACGATTGTGTCAATGGACGGGTTCGTAAATTATTAATGCTGTTTGATCTCTCTGGACTCGTGTACTTCAATTTTGAAATTTGAACATTTTCTCTTTATACACACGTGTGTACGATTTCTTCGTATCATGTCGATAATATTGTTTCTGTTATTTAAGTATACATATATAGAATATTGCAACATTGTTTGAATATCAACTTTATTTCAAATTCGGAACGCTATGTCTAGTTTTACTGTTACTTAAAATATTTATTTCGACCATGTTGAGAGACGTGACGAAAGTCTTGTACAATTCACCCCGCCGCCGCCAACGTCCTTCGACACTGCCCGCGGAGCCACTCGCTAGGCTTTATATCGTGTCTATCACCGCCCTCCCACTCCCCAGCAACGGCCGCCGTTGAGATGTCGACGGGCTCTAAGTGTTCCCCAAGGTCTTGACCACCATCAAGGTGGCGGCGAGCCTCCGAGTCTAGAGATGTGTCTCCATATCTAGAGGCTCAGCCCCTCCCGCTCCAGATCTGAACGAATCGAGATCTGGACTCATCTCTCCCGAGGAGCGGCTTGGCAACGGCGACGAGGGAAAGGCTCGACGCGCTACACCAAGGTCGAAGCAGGTGACGAGCTCCGAGTCGTTGAGCTCGGCATGCGATGGAGGGAGATGAAGGGTGACGTGAGAGCAGGGAGAGGACAAACACAAGACCAGAGAGCGAAGAGCGAGGTATGGGCGCTGTCGTCATCAGCGCTGGCTTGGTGGCGGTGCTCACCATGGCTGTCGTCGGTGTGGGAGCCGAGGACGATGAGGGACGCAGCTGCCTATGGGGCTATGATGAGAGAGGGTAGGGGTGAGTTAGATTTTAGTAAAAAAAAAAACAAACGTGTGCTGACAAAGTAAGGATTAAAATAAGTTGGTCCACGTGGCACGATATCGTGATTTGGACAGATGATGGGAACAACCTACATCCGACACAAGTAGTCCTTCTATGCCTCTGGTTCATTGCCTCGTGCAGTAAGTCATCTCCGTAAGCTTCTCGCCTTCAGCCATCAAACCTCGAAGCAAGAATATTGACTATTGGGATAATGAATGCATGAAAATGTTTGATACTCGCAATAAAGTCCGATGCTGCTTCCACATTGGTAATCTTAGTGTTTCTTGTACGTTCGTGCAAAAGAAAAAAAGTCCAATCTTGTGGACCAGATCCAATGCCTTCGTCCAGTATTATTGCAGTTAAGACCTCCCAAGAGAAGTCCCCGACACAGTTGGTGCATACATATATAAAGGGGCGAGAAAGAAATTTGCTGCTTGAGCCATACGGGCTTTGCATATTTATTTTGCATCACAGTCAACCTTACAACCTGAAAATCAAAGCTACATCTTGCAAGAGAAGATCCCCTTCTTCAGTGAACGAGCTTCATGGGACGGATCATCGCATTGTCTTCGTGATCAAGAATCTGCACAGGTGTAGATCATCAATCATATCACAAGCCTTCAAACAAAATAATACAAAACCCTACTCTGAAAACAAACGGAAAAGAACAATGGAGTAAAGGGGTTTCGAAGTCAAAAAACGATCATGCGTGATTGAATTTAAGCGGAGCTTACGTGGCAGTGATAAACGTAACCAGGCTCCGCAGTCGCGTCGAACGGGTACATTGTGTACTCGTCGTCGACCACAAAGAACTGCACGACGAGCGTCGTCTTGTACCCGGGCGCCATCTTCACCACGTTCTTCCATGTCCTCTCTGTGAGCGGCACGTCCACCAGCGGGCCCGTCGCATGGCCCGTGATGTTGCACGAGATGGCATTGTTCAGCTGGGTCATGCACGAGGTGAACCCGGCCAGGTCCACCAGCTGCTGGATCTTCACGGCCTGGAATGCAGCCAAATGCATATGAAACGGGTGGTTATCCCCCGTCAAGTTGATCACCTCCCAGATCTCCGTGGACCCAACTCTCGGAGTCTCCGTAACCGGGTCCTTGAATCTCAAACCGTTTATATACAGATGGGTTGACGTGCCGGCCGGAGTTAGGTACTCATAGAGTGTAATGTACCGGGTGGTGTGGGCCATGCCGATGGCATTTGAGGCTACCGGGTAAGTTTGTAGCTTCGGAGGGACATGGGAATGGTCAGTTTGGCTCGGAGGCCCGGGTTGGATGATGAATTTCATGACCTTACTGTTTAGCTTATCCACTGGATTGCCGGACGGGTATGCGTACGGCGCATCGTTGGTTAGGATGATCTCATTCGCTGCTGTCTTGGAGAAGTCGACCACCACGTCGGCACCCTCGGATGGGCCCAACAGGATCGTCTGGGTGTCCACCGGGTTCGGGAGGTAAGACCCATCTGACCCGATCTGGGTGAAGGTCAAATTGTTGGTCAAGGAGAGGTGGTAGTACCTGGCGTTGGACGTGTTGATTATGCGGAACCTGTACCTTCTGCGCTGAACTTGGAGGTACGGCCAGGCCTTGCCGTTGACTATGACAGCATCGCCGAAGTACTCCGGCTGCCACTGGGGATGGATGGTGGGGTTATCTCCGGTGGAGTTCATGTATAGTGAACCGTCCTTGTTGAAGCTTCGGTCAAAGATCATGAGGACCCGGTCAAACATAGGACCGAGAGGGAGGTTCAACCTGGCGTCCAGGGAGATGTTCCTTATAATGTACGGCGCGATCAGGCCGGCCAAGAGGTTGACACGCGTTAGTCCCAAGGCGTGGTCGTGGTACCAGAGGTTGCCGGCGTGCTGCGTGTTCGGATAGGTGTAGGTTTTCTGGGTCCACGTGGGCCCTGTCTCGGCGAAATTGGCGGTGAACCAGGCCAACGTGTGGCCGTCCGACTGCGGCGAGCTGATCCCGCCGTGTAGATGCACCACGGTTGGGACGCCCCCGTTCTTGGGGATGGCCGTTGGGATGGTCGGATCCTACGGGAGGATGTGGGATCGAGGCAGGAAGTTCCGCCATGTCACGTACGTAGGCACATTTTGGATGGCCTCAATGGTGGGGCCGGGTACAGTGGCTTTCGCTGCCGATGTACCGTATGCAAATACAGTAGTGGCGGGTAAATCACGGTGGAATTTCTGCTAACCAAATAAATTCAATGAGCAAATGATGGTTTTAATATTGATTTAGACATTTGAACATGATCAGGCATAAAAGTTGTCAGTAGGGACACATAATTTTAAGTTGAGAGGGACAAGTTTTAAAATCAGATCCCCCTTTTTCTTTTTCTTTTTTTTTTCGGGAGAATGTATTTTATATAATCGTTACATCATATAGCAATGACATGTAACGTAAAAAAAAATAGAAAATCGGAAATTCATTACACACATGGCGCCAAATAGAATAAAAATATATTCATTGCGCCGCAAGTGGTGATTGATTGGTGCCACCACCTCAAAATTAGGATATTGTATAACCATAGTAGAAAATACTTTCTCGACAGCGAGAGACGTACCCATGTTGTCTCGTACATGCCAATGGTGAGATTGGCAGGTCGAGGCACTCCGTTGACCATGGTGTAACCGAAGAGCTTGGGGATCTGTGGGAGTTCATCGACATACATCTGGAGCGAAGAGGCCACTTGGAGCAAGGTTGCGGCCGTCACCGAACGCGGCGGAGGTGTTTGGGCCTCCGTCGTGGCCCAACCCACGAGAATCATCGAGAGGACCCAAACAGATAACATCCCAGTGTTCATTTGTTCAATGGTCTCAGGTCGCCCCTCAAATGTGCCCTGATCCGATGCATTCCATGTGAAAATTAGAGTCCGTTTTCCATCTAGAGTAACCCTAGATGTCATGCCTTACTATGCGGATGCAATTCTACCCGACGCACATAAACGGGACAATCTGAGTTAGATC
This sequence comes from Syzygium jambos, assembly GCA_031216235.1. Lineage (NCBI taxonomy): Eukaryota > Viridiplantae > Streptophyta > Magnoliopsida > Myrtales > Myrtaceae > Syzygium > Syzygium jambos. The sequence goes on from CM062221.1 coordinate 6,319,133, forward strand.
CGTGAAATTAATTGAACCGGAATGTTCGGATACGTCGAATTATTCAAAAGAGGCAACATTAGGGCGATTAGAAGGGGTCTGGTACTTCCAATCACGTGCACGAGAGTCCATAACGAGAGAAGTAAGAATTAAAAACAACGTGCCTAATCATACATACCTAAACAGTGGGATAGAACGGGCTCACCTAATTGATCATCCACGAACAATACCAATGCATTCTAAATGTCGGAAATGGGAGTGGTGATGGGCATGGTTCAAGTCAAAGAAAACGGCACTGCTTACCTTGTCTGTATCTCTATCAACCAAGCGAGGACGAACCCAAAAGGAAGAAGAAAAAGAGAGAGAGAGAGTTAGTTCGTGTGGCGGGCACGAGATGGGACGGTGAGATACTGGAATGGACGATCCTCTCAGTCTCCTTTTATATAACCGAACGAAAGAATCCCAATCATCCGGCGCGTCGAACGTTGTCCGAACGTGGGTGAATGTATGCATGTGGCCTCCGCAACGTCCGTTGCAGTTTCTCATGCCCATCACTTGTCAGAACCTTCAATCTTTTCTTATTAAAGATCGCCCGTACTTACAAGTTAGCAACCACAATTGTCAACGAGAGCCCATTTTACATTCAATTTCTGAAATGAAAAGCTTCTCAATTATACAATGATTATAGCTAATTTTTTTTGGGAAAATGGCGTAAATTGGTTCCTAAAGTTTGTTTTAATATGTAATGCGGTTAATGAATTTTTAACTTGTTTAATATGATTCATGAACTTTTAATATATATTCAATTTAATATATGGACTAAATAATCCAAGGACTAGATTAAACATATACTAAAAGGTCATGGGCCATATTGAATAAATAAAAACTTCGGAGACGATATTGCATAAAAATCATATTGAACAAATTAAAAGTTTAGGAACTACATTGTACATTGTGCCAAAGTTCATGGACCATTTGTGTAATTATCCATATTTTTCTTTCCTTTCAAAAGAAAATTTCACATGTCGTTGTTGAATATATTGCTTAGGTGTCCGAGTTAGATCAAATAGAGCGACTCTTCCTGATCAACCCTTAACGAGAGTCGTACCCTTACAGAGTCTCTAATTCATGTCGTAACTACTGCTTGGGAATCTCGATTTCACAAGTCTCTCCTAAAAAAATTAATATTTTGAATGCTTTTTTCGCATGAATTTTGACTTGCAAGAGTATCTGACTTGCAAGCTCTTAAAAAGGCCATTGGGTGTCATTCTTGCTGGTGTGTCACGCTTGCCAGAAACATGGACAGACCTCCTCCATCATGTCCAAGTTTTCTTAATGTAGAGTGTCCACAATGATGGGATAGCGTTTGAGATGACCCAAGGAAAGTATAAGCTCATTTTAATATTTACGTAGGGGCAAATTCCAGCCAGCATGATATTTTAGAGGAGACATTTCCATATAGTATATGATATTCGACATTTGACATGTGATGTGATTTGGTACGAAGAACGGGTCTATCTCATGGAGAATCAAGCTGGAACATACTCATAGCCACCAATCGGCCGAACATCTTTCTTGAACGTGCAAAAGTCGTAGCTACCATCAGTGGACAACCCCGTGGTTGAATTAATTTACGAGTCACATTGTAGTATAATCATGTGTTCGGAATAACTTTTACTTTTTCAGCTTTTTACTTGTTTTTTCACTTTTGATACTTGAGATTTTCTTTTTGTGGAATTCTAAGCATCTAAATCCTTAGCACATAGATACATGTGGATATTTAACATCATTTGAAATCGCGTGAAATTTCCTCGCAATTTCCAAATCGATACGAGAACGAAAGCCCAAAAACTCTATTATAACCTCTTGAGATTATGGTACCGACACGCTTATGACGGCATTTTAACATTCAAAATGTTATCTGAAAATTAAAATTTCACTTATTAATATTCTCCAATAACCTTAGTTAAGCCTGTTAAAATATCTCATATTACCTGTCTATGGGTTTGTATGCTTTTTATATACATATGATCACATATAATCTTAAAGTTTAGGACTTTTTTGGTACTAACTCCAGAGATTTCCACTGCACCCTTTTGAAATCAAAAGCTCAAGAACGTCAAGTTGCCATATTTTCAATTGACATAAAATAAAGCAAACCATATGGTCTCAAGATTATTCCAGATCCGTTTGATCTGTGCTGAAGGATAATTTATTATTTTCCATTGGTCCTCACACTATTGTTGATACCTAAATTTTGACGATCCAATCAGTCGTTCGTTGCATAAAAAATTAGGGATCGATCCCAGTCCCTAAACTAAAAAATTAGTTAAATTGCACATAAATTAGGAACATTTGAATTAGTATTTAGGGTCATATAGTTGCATTTGCATTGGAGCACGGCGGATGGACTTGAGTGAATGATTCTGAACTTACCCGGACTAAGCCTACGGTGGCCGAAATCATGTGTATCAAGTTAGGAAAATTTGATGAAAATTTGAAGCGATAAAGCTTGATATTATCAAGATTTTGGTCACATAGCAAATAAGAAAAAAGCAATCGGCATAATCCCGTGATATTTGTGAGATCAACTATTTGAGGGAATAAATAGTTGAGAGCAAGATTTAGTCAACAAAAGGAATATTTGATTGAAAAGAAAGAGGAAAGAAAATATGCATGCGTCCAAAGATTTGTTGGTGAAAAAAAGTATATAAAAGGAGGGGGGGTCTCATAATTTAGGGGACCAGAGTTTTTAGAAGGAGCACGAGAGACACGTGAGCAAGAGCGAGAGTAAGAGAGAGAGTCGCTCGCGCACGTGGCCGCCCCACCGTCGCGCCATCTCGCGACCGCACCACTTTCACCACTACGCTGCTCGCTCGTGTTGCTCCCACCGTCGCCCCATCGACGTTGCTGATCTGATTTGCAACGATCCGCTCTCCATCTCGTGAAAGTTCCGTCCAACGACAACACTGTTGCGTTCCTATTCATGCTGCGTTCCTGTTCGTGCTGCCACCTGCTATTCGCTTTGGACGCCGCCTGCTGAACTGGTGTTTGCATCAGCCCGCGACAAGTTATCCTCGACCCCAAAACTTGCACTTTGCCAATATCCTTGTGGATGCCCATGCTATTGTCAACGTAAAAGCTCTCTCACCATCGAGCACTTACAAACGCAAGTCCTGCCGAGAGCTATCATCACGTGAAGCATCGTGATCCACTAGTCCACCACCGCAAGGAGCCCCGTCAGCCATCCATCTTCGGGTATTGCCGCTCGGGATTTTGTTTTGCAGGTGACAGGCCAAAATTCCTGACAATCCGCGAGCGTCGTCATCGTCGTCACCGTCCACCACTGACATCCTCCGAAGTTGCTGCCATCCCCGACGCTCGCTGCCCTCCCGTGGTGAGCTGCTGCTGTTCTGCGACTTTCGCAGACCGCTCGTTGCTGCTGTCGTCAACCCGCGCAAGCTCGGTCAGTACCGCCGTTGCTGTCTCGCGGGGAGTCGCTGCCCACTGTCGATCCGTCGGCCACCGTTCGCCGCTCGTCGTGATCTGCAATCCCGATCCGCAAGTTCGAATTTGGAAACCATCCGCAAATTAGGTAACGATCTCATCTGACATCGTTTTGAATATTTCATTACATGATATGGGTGATATTGTTATCTATTATGAATTTTTGTTAATCTTTGGGTGCGTATGTGATATCTGCAAATATTTAAAAATCACCCAAAGTTAGGAAACTTTCCTAACTTGATAACGTGACGGGACGACCATCCGATCTCAACCATGAGATACGATACTCGGTGGCGCGGAAAATCTCTATCCTATCCATAACTATTTGGATACGATAATAGATTTTATTTTGTTCCCAAATTCAAACGAATTGCCTTCCATCAATATCCATAACCACATGGATATGATCGCCGGTTTATATCGTTTCCCTAATTCAAAGATAATAAAACAAATATTGCGGATCGCCTGGACTGGTTTTGATCGTGATTGTTATCTGTCTGTTTGATTTATTTCCTTTAAAAAGAAAATTCCAAAAAGATTACTTAGGATTTGATGCATGTTTAGGATAGGTTTAGAATAACTTTCTTTGAATGAGTTGATAGGATAACATTTTAATTTAAATTAGGAATTAGAGTAATTTATTTCCTAGTTTAATTTAGATATTATCCTAATCTCGATGGTTCATTTTAGGATAATTCTTAATTTCGAATTTTCATAAAAATACCAAAAAGAAGTCACTTTAGGATAAATTAAATTATCTTTTTTAGAATAGATTGCATGTTAATTTAGGCATTTTTTTAATTCCGAATTTCATTTGAAAATACCAAAAATAAATCATTTGCCCGTCATTAGAAATAGATCATATTGTCGCATGCCATATAGTTTGCATGTTAGGCTGCATTAATCGCATGTTAATTTTTGCATGTCATTACATATAGGTTAGCTTTCATTTAAATAAGTGAAAATCCAAAAAAAACATTGAGTGAACTGCTTGTTAATTAGAAATCGTATTAGGATTGTTGATATGATTTTCTAGCTAACCATGCAGATGCTTACGTTGCTTCGAGGTAAGTAATTCTCCCAATTTTGCAATTTATTTAATGTTTTGATTATTGAGTGTTACTTTGGTGGTTTGCGCATCCGCATGAACACCTCACATGTTAGTGATTAGGCTATAAAATGGATCCAGACTGTATGCAAAACATTTTTTGAAAAGAAAAGGTACCGAAAGGGCGCTAGACTAGATCTAGCGTAATCAAGTCCCCGAACTTAGAATCTCTGGTTCGTAGGAATAAAACATATCTCCCTCATGTTTTATTTAGGTTTCTAATCGACCTACCACAAATAGATTAGTGGCGACTCCAAGCATGAAAACATTTGCACGTTAAGAACTTAAATCCTAAGTTGCGAATTGGTAGGGCTTGGGAGGGCTCGGGTTAAGCTTAGTCTTAATAATCCATTAGCCTGAGAGAAATTTTAGGTCGCGACAGCTTGGCGACTACGCTGGGGATTAAGTTAAAACTCTTAGTGGGCTTAGGCCAGTTTTTCTTTTCAAAAAATATTTTTGTTTGGCAACGAGGATCCCAGGTACGTCCCTAATATTTTAGGTGTTAAATGTTTTTGCAGAATGGGAGGTATAAGGGGAGGCGTGATTGTTAACCATTTGTTTTGCAGGGTGGTGTTTGGATGAATGGTTTATTTTTTGCATGAAGCGCTGTATGATATAACCTATTGTGCATGCCTTGCATTTACATTACACTGCACACACTACCCGCTGCCGGACTTGGGCGGCACAGGTTTAGGATGGTACTGAGACAGCGGACACCCCGACCACACCCGCGTGGTATGGGTCGCCCTTCTTGGTCCCGAAAGTTGTTTCACAATGTCATTGAGTTCCCACCACGGTTGCACTCTTTGCAACCCGGGTCGGCTCCTTGACTAAGCCGGAGTCAAGGGAACCCCGGCCTAACCACCACCATGACTGGTTTAGCTCTCGGTAATCCTCGCGTCTCCACTTTGCAAGCCAGAGTCTAGATAGAAATCGAACCTCACGTTTCATGTGCATGTCTATGTGATTGCCATGGTCCTACCGGGTAAAGTAAGTCTTTTGAACTCTCCTTTTTGCAATTTATTTAGTTATTGCATTTTTCGGGTCGGTCCATGATAGATCTAGGTGGGTTTTAAATTTGAAAGTAATAATCGTTGAGTCTTTTTTTTTAACCAAAAAAAAAGAAAGAAAGCTCTTTTGGAGAATTATTTTCAATCTATGTCTTTATTTTCCTGGATGTGCCATAGGTCATTATTTCCTAAGAAATTTATCATTTTCACAAGTACATGGAGTAATGAAAAAAGTAACGAAAAATGGGAATAAAAAGGAACAATTAGATTGAGTCATAGACTGATCGTTTTGAGGACGTATACTTACCATGCTCTATTTTTTAATTAGGTTATTACGGACCGTCAACGTTCCCCAATCCGTACTCGCTCAAGAGCAAGAATGACTGACCAAAATGAGCAGGCTCGTGTTGCTGTCCTTGAAACCGAGATGAAGCAAGTCCTAAATGTGCTCGAGAATCTCACCAAACAAGTTGCTTCCCTACAAACAAGCATTTCCACACTGTCTGCACCCGCTCAACCGAGTGTAGAGATTGTACTGCCCGATGACTCTCCCCTTGTTGAGTCAAACGATAAGGGAAAAATTGTTGCCATTGGCACTTCCTCGACCGAGAATGGTGCAACTTTAACTGACAAAGCTCGTCCGATTATCACAAATAGGGGCGATGCATCTTCTAAGCCACCAAAGAGTGATGAGGTTGAGCGTATTGATAAGCTTGAAGAAAAATTCCGTCAAATGCAAGGCTTTGATGATCAATTCTCACGAGGTCTTGCTCACATTGTCAAGGTTCAAGTCCCTAAGAAGTTCAAAGCGCCTGAGTTTAACAAGTTCGATGGCCTTTCTTGTCCTAAGATCCATTTACAGTACTACACGACGAGAATGGCGCCGTATGCTGATAATGTGCCACTCATGATCCACACTTTCCAAGATAGCTTAACCGGACCCCCCTTACAATGATTCGTTTTGAAGAAGATTCACTCGCTCAAGACATGGGAGGATTTGTCTGATGCTTTCATCCGTCAATACAAATTAAATATTGACGTGGCCTCGTCACGTGAAGATTTGATTCGCACTGAGAAGAAAAAGACTGAGACCTTCAAGGCCTATGCTACTAGGTGGAGAGCTCTAGCTGTGCAAATTACCCCCGAGTTGACTAAGAAGGAGATGCTTGATACTTTCATGAAGACTTTACCGTTCGAGTTTCGTAATCGAATGTTGGGTTCTAATTTCAATTCTCTAGCTGAGTTGATACCTGCGGGAGAACGCATTGAGATCGCTCTGCGCGATGGTTGGGCCACTGAGCAAGCTACCTCTGCTAAGAAGTTCACCCTCAAGAAAGATAAGGAACCGGCACCTGAAGTAAATATAGCTTACTTTCAACAAAGCCGTGACACCGCCCCAACAATGCAGTCTGCTGGCAAACAACAAGGTGGACGCCAATTCACTAGTCGACAATAAGGTACTAAAAGGAACTTCACGCCTCTACCTGGGCCGTTATCCAAAGTTTTGCCTATTTTTCAAAAGAAAAATTTGCTTTCAAGTGAGCCGAAACGCTCGAACCCCGAGCAGTTCTCTAGTTATGACTCCTCTAAGAAGTGTGAGTATCATATGGGGGAGGTCGGTCATTCTACTGATGATTGTTACGTACTGAAGCATAGAATTCAAGACCTCTTGGACACAAAAGCATTCTCTTTCCGCAATGATCAACCAAATGTCCAGCGGAACCCTCTACCCAACCATCTGGAAGCACGGACGCTGTTATTGAGTAGAGAAATTTCTGTCTTTATACTCCTCTGCGAAGGAGTGTTTCATGCTTTCTAGGATTTCAAGTGGTTTCTAGGATTTCCTGCTTTCTAGGATTTCAATTCATGTTTATGTTTTGATTCGTAGGGCTTTGATTATTTGCATTTCCCTTCCAATAATGTAATTCATTCGACTCTATTAAATGAAATTACAAGTTTATTTGCATTTTGAGGACATGTTGAAGTATACCAAACTAGCTCAGTGATGATATCCAACCAAAAAAAGAAAAAATATCATCCAATGAGAAATTCTGAGGGCTGGGCTTCCTCGTGCTTCCTCCTAAAAAACCTTTAAATTTTTTTTAAAAAAAAAAAAATCCAAAGCATGCATCAGATTTACCCTGTTTGTTTTTCTGATTCACTTACTTTATGTCTCAGAGCATAAATTCTGTAAGTCTTGATGACAAGGGGGCATTTGAAAATGACACATCAAATCAACACCTACTTGGGCATGATGCTATCTTCGAAGAACGAAAATGAGCGCTCAACAATAAGGGATGATGAACTGAGGGGCATGTTGAACTTTGATGATGATAATGGACTGACAAATCCGACAGAGATAATGTCATGGTTCTAATTGGAATCGTCTGAGTCTCAATTCACATTTGCTTAGTATCCAATTCATGCACGTTTTCTTGTGCAGGGGCAAAAGCAAAAATGGAGTGTTCACGTGTCCATCCTTTCCAAATAAAGGCAATCAAAGGGCTCTCATTCCTAAGGACATTCTTCTTGTTTGATATTGTTAAGCAATGACATGTTCTTGAAATGGATGTTATGCTTCTCATGCATTTAATGAAAATTTTCAATTATGAACCTTTGCATGTCTAAAGCCGATAGGTATTTAAAATACTAATATCTTTTGAAAGAGGGTTTTGCATGATAATTTACCTGTTTAACTCACCAAGTTCATTGAGGACGATCCAAATGGACAATTTAATGAATGATGTGGCATTATTTGAGTATGCTAAATGAGATGTGTCAGGATGATGAAAGGCAAGCCATATCCTATACACCGTCCTCTATTCATACACTTGTGAGATGAGTGAAATATTCCATGTCCACAAGGTAAAGGGTTATCTCGCGAAAGGTACGACTACCGAAATGACGAGAGGTAATTCACTCATTTATCCTAAACAATACAGATTATCTATTGTTTCGCTACTTTGAGCCTAAACACTTGGAGAAGTTTTTTCAAATTACCCCTGTCAAGAATCACCCCACATTGGGGTAAATTGGAGGTAAGTCGACATCGCGAGGTGAGAAAAATGGATAGAGATTTTCTTGCTCTCACTCGCATCAATCTTCGAGTGTTGCTTTTTCAGAAAAATTCACACGAAGTTCAAGTGCCTTAGGATGACGAAGAGCATTTCTTTCTCTATCCTATACACACTTTATCCTTTGCTAAGCCCAATTGAGCATGCAAATTCGTTTCTTAAACCCAGTTGGTGATCATCCCCCACACTGGGGTAAGGTAACAGCCATCACTGTCCACGCAGCATATTTGGAGCACCAACTGAAGACGAACACCCTTAAGAGTCTAAATGTCGAGTTGAAGTGTAATTGGCCAATGTATGCATTGTAGACAGTGTGTGTCAAAAGCAAAAAAAAAAATTAAGGGGCATAAAAAAGCAGTGTGCCTGGTAAAAGCAAGGCCAATGCCAGTGAAAAAAAGAAGAAAAACAAAAAGAGTCGAAAAAAAAGGGAGAACTTTAGAGAAAAAATGTCAAGATATGACATGTCAAAGTCACGAATCCTAGTGGAGCAGTAGTCCTACAAGTCTCGAAGGAATCAAGTGACGAACTCTCGAGGCCAATGAAGCATCTACCAAGAAGACAATCCCTGGCGAAAAAAAAGGACCGATGATAATGCCTAGATGATCACCAACTCTCACCCTATTTATACACATCTTTGAGCCCAATGTGTCCTTTCATTTCTTAACCAATGAACCCAGCCTACGTTACGTGCTTTACAAAGTCTCTTCGGATTAGGGCACTTGAATTAACGTAGAATTCATATGTTTATAAGCTTAGCTCGAAGAAGTGCGAGCAAGTCTATTTCTATCTCATTTTGCAGGGTTCTTGACTTGTAAACCCAGAAACGATTGTGGAGTATTTTCTTTCAATAGCCTCGACTCGAAGAGTCCCCTTTGTTAAACCATTGACCAAACCGACACTATGATCCTGACAAAGACCTCTCATATTGGTAACGTTGTATCGCTTGCGAGAATACTCGGACCCTTATCGACATGATGATGGTGAGATGGAGTGATTCTCATAAAATAGCCGTTCTGAATGAGAGTAAATGAAAGCCCTTTCTAACTAAAAGTCTATCATTTAGCATTCTTAAGAAATTCACGTTATGAGTGAAAATTGTCTTAATGATAATTCTCCCCAGTGGAAATTTGGTTATGTAAATATGGTAAAACCATCATGCATAAACCTCAATTGAATTGATGAATTCTGAAATGTGTGTTCTAGAATAGCCGTGATTGCTAATCTCTTTAATGAATGCATATGTGTTTTGCTCTGGTCATGTCTGACAAGTAATGTTTCCTCAAAGACCGAAGAGTTCCTAATGCTACAGTTGCTTTTTGAAGCTTCATATTCGTCAAAATATTTTTGAATATATTCAATTACCTGATTGTAGTTTCAGGAATCATTTCCGAAAATCCGAAGGGAATTTTTGATCCTATCTTATTACAATTTCAAATATTTTCTCGAAGATCCGAAGGGAATCATCGAGCCCATTCGAATACCTGATTGAAGTTTTAGGTATCATTTCCGAAAATCCATAGGGAATTTCAATTATATTAATCATATTTGATTGCAGTTTCAGATATCTTCTTGAAGATCCAAAGGGAATCGTCAAGCCCATTCAAATATCTGATTGTAGTTTCAGATATCTTTTTCGAAGATCCGAAGGGAATTTTCGAGCATATTCATATTTGATTGCAGTTTCAGTTTCAAGTATCTTTTTCAAAGATCCGAAGGGAATTTTTGAGGCCATTCAAATACCTGATTGTAGTTTCAGGAAACTTTCTTGAAAGTTGGAAGGGAATTATTCAATACCTTCTATCGAAAATCCGAAGGGAATTTTCGGCCCATCTCATCTCAAGCATCTTCTTTGAAAATCCGAAGGGAATTTTCATGTTTATTTCAAGTCTTATTTCGAAAATCCGAAGGGAATTTTCGAGCTTTCAAATACTATTGGGAATTCCAGATACTTGGCAGGTTTTCAAAAGTTTTTCCATACTCCAAGTTTGCTTTCCCAAATTTTCAGGTAAGTAAGTACAGGTATGTTTTCTATCTTTACATTAGCATTAGCATGCACATATCACATTAGAAAATGGGTGTGGGCTCATTGAGATCCCATTTACTCGACAAAAAGATTAATTTTTCTCATTGCATTTGCATAGTCAAAATTTAGGTATCATTTTATCTTTCAATGAAACCTCTTCGAGCTCCCCTTCAAAGAGGGGCAGCTGTTGACACCTAAATTTTGACGATCCAGTCAGTCGTTCGTTGCATAAAAAATTAGGGATCGATCCCAATCCCTAGATTAAAAAATTAGTTAAATTGCACATAAATTAGGAACATTTGAATTAGTATTTAGGATCATATAGTTGCATTTGCATTGGAGCACGGCGGATGGACTTGAGTGAATGATTCTGAACTTACCTGGACTAAGCCTACGGTGGTCGAAATCATGTGTATCAAGTTAGGAAAATTTGATGAAAATTTGAAGCGATAAAGCTTGATATTATTAAGATTTTGGTCACATAGCAAATAAGAAAAAAGCAATCGGCATAATCCCGTGATATTTGTGAGATCAACTATTTGAGGGAATAAATAGTTGAGAGCAAGATTTAGTCAACAAAAGGAATATTTGATTGAAAAGAAAGAGGAAAGAAAATATGCATGCGTCCAAAGATTTGTTGGTGAAAAAAAGTATATAAAAGGAGGGGGGGTCTCATAATTTAGGGGACCAGAGTTTTTAGAAGGAGCACGAGAGACACGTGAGCAAGAGCGAGAGTAAGAGAGAGAGTCGCTCGCGCACGTGGCTGCCCCACCGTCGCGCCATCTCGCGACCGCACCACTTTCACCACTACGCTGCTCGCTCGTGTTGCTCCCACCGTCGCCCCATCGACGTTGCTGATCTGATTTGCAACGATCCGCTCTCCATCTCGTGAAAGTTTCGTCCAACGACAACACTGTTGCGTTCCTATTCATGCTGCGTTCCTGTTCGTGCTGCCACCTGCTATTCGCCCTGGACGTCGCCTGCTGAACTGGTGTTTGCATCAGCCCGCGACAAGTTATCCTCGACCCCAAAACTTCCACTTTGCCAATATCCTTATGGATGCCGATGCTATTGTCAACGTAAAAGCTCTCTCACCATCGAGCACTTACAAACGCAAGTCCTGCCGAGAGCTATCATCAAGTGAAGTATCGTGATCCACTAGTCCACCACCGCAAGGAGCCCCGTCAGCCATCTATCTTCGGGTATTGCCGCTCGGGATTTTGTTTTGCAGGTGACAGGCCAAAATTCCTGACAATCCGTGAGCGTCGTCATCGTCGTCACCGTCCACCACTGACATCCTCCGAAGTTGCTGCCATCCCCGATGCTCGCTGCCCTCCCGTGGTGAGCTGCTGCTGTTCCGCGACTTTCGCAGACCGCTCGTTGCTGCTGTCGTCAACCCGCGCAAGCTCGGTCAGTACCGCCGTTGCTGTCTCGCGGGGAGTCGCTGCCCACCGTCGATCCATCGGCCACCGTTCGCCGCTCGTCGTGATCTGCAATCCCGATCCGCAAGTTCGAATTTGGAAACCATTCGCAAATTAGGTAACGATCTCATCTGAAATCGTTTTGAATATTTCATTACATGATATGGGTGATATTGTTATCTATTATGAATTTTTGTTAATCTTTGGGTGCGCATGTGATATCCGCAAATATTTAAAAATCACCCAAAGTTAGGAAACTTTCCTAACTTGATAACGTGTCGGGACGACCATCCGATCTCAACCATGAGATACGATACTCGGTGACGCGGAAAATCTCTATCCTATCCATAACTATTTGGATACGATAATAGATTTTATTTTGTTCCCAAATTCAAACGAATTGCCTTCCATCAATATCCATAACCACATGGATATGATCGCCGGTTTATATCGTTTCCCTAATTCAAAGATAATAAAACAAATATTGCGGATCGCCTGGACTGGTTTTGATCGTGATTGTTATCTGTCTGTTTGATTTATTTCCTTTAAAAAGAAAATTCCAAAAAGATTACTTGGGATTTGATGCATGTTTAGGATAGGTTTAGAATAACTTTCTTTGAATGAGTTGATAGGATAACATTTTAATTTAAATTAGGAATTAGAGTAATTTATTTCCTAGTTTAATTTAGATATTATCCTAATCTCGATGGTTCATTTTAGGATAATTCTTAATTTCGAATTTTCATAAAAATACCAAAAAGAAGTCACTTTAGGATAAATTAAATTATCTTTTTTAGAATAGATTGCATGTTAATTTAGGCATTTTTTTAATTCCGAATTTCATTTGAAAATACCAAAAATAAATCATTTGCCCGTCATTAGAAATAGATCATATTGTCGCATGCCATATAGTTTGCATGTTAGGCTGCATTAATCGCATGTTAATTTTTGCATGTCATTACATATAGGTTAGCTTTCATTTAAATAAGTGAAAATCCAAAAAAAACATTGAGTGAACTGCTTGTTAATTAGAAATCGTATTAGGATTGTTGATATGATTTTCTAGCTAACCATGCAGATGCTTACGTTGCTTCGAGGTAAGTAATTCTCCCAATTTTGCAATTTATTTAATGTTTTGATTATTGAGTGTTACTTTGGTGGTTTGCGGATCCGCATGAACACCTCACATGTTAGTGATTAGGCTATAAAATGGATCCAGACTGTATGCAAAATATTTTTTGAAAAGAAAAGGTACCGAAAGGGCACTAGACTAGATCTAGCGTAATCAAGTCCCCGAACTTAGAATCTCTGGTTCGTAGAAATAAAACATATCTCCCCCATGTTTTATTTAGGTTTCTAATCGACCTATCACAAATAGATTAGTGGCGACTCCAAGCATGAAAACATTTGCACGTTAAGAACTTAAATCCTAAGTTGCGAATTGGTAGGGCTTGGGAGGGCCCGGGTTAAGCTTAGTCTTAATAATCCATTAGCCTGAGAGAAATTTTAGGTCGCGACAACTATTGAGAAATTATTTAGCTTCCAAGTGCAATTAGCAAGGACGTGCTCTTTACTCTCTTTTTTTTCCAAGAAATAAGTTATGTCAATGAGTGCCTGGAGGCACTTTTTGAGCATGCTTAAGGCGCGAATGATAAACATTCTGTTTTAAGAAATAATTTTTGGCCCTTGGACGAGTTTTTTCAGCAGAATGTAGCGTTTCATAACGACACAAAATTTTTGTTGTCGGAACAAAAATTTGTTTGATAAGCCTTCTTAAATTTTTGTTCTCGGCAGCGCCAGGCGATGATAGTAGGTGGTGGGCGACAAGGGAGAGTGAAGAAAAGAGTTGTTATTTCTGTTTCTATTCCAAACTAGAAAAGTATAAAATTTCTACTTCTTATTTCTGTTCCAAACATATTTCTAGGCTAAAAATTTGTCCTGGAAATAGAAAGATGAAGTTGCGTTAGGAAACGGATTTCTTTTTCAAACTTGCTCATGGAATAGAAAAATAAAAAACATCATTCGCGCACTTGGTGGCGTGATTTCTCAAGTATATATTATTCATATCGCGAAAAGAGTTGACATGATGTGCTACAATTTTCAATCTCTCATCGAATACAATTTTGTAACAAAATCCTTCAAGGAATTTGCAAAGTCATTGATTCTTTTGTTCAAATATTTAGATATTAAATCATACCTTCATATATCGATTTAAATATTTAAAATGATCGACAGTGATTCCACAAAACTGACATCCTATTAGAGTAAGAGGTCCTAAGTTCCAATTTTTATAGATCCGTTATCTGCCTCCGTCCACGAGTGAGGAGCAGTAATAGAATATTTATATACTAAACCATGCATTAATTTAGTAGTCCCACAAAATTTTATAATTTCTTCTTATCAGGAATATCAATACTTACAAGTGGTTTTTTCCCAGCTATAAAATCCACATGCGAGAAGGAAAAGTCGTTTTTCTCAATTTAAACTTGCCATTTTTGGTCTATGGAAATTGTTTTCTATCGATTGACTAACTTTCTATCATCCAAATACTAAAAAACCTGAAAGCAATTCTCCATATATGATTTCTCGTCAAACAAACTAATCCTTTGTTTAAGTACACTTCTATAACAGAATCCTTGAAGAAATTTTCTAAATCATGGACACTTCGGGCGCGTTTGGTAACGCTTCTGTTTCTCTATTTTTCTGTTCTTCTGTTCCCTGGAACAAAAAAAGAACAGAAATTCGTTTGGTAACGCATTTTATTTTTCTATTTCCTGAAATAGAAAAGTGGCCAAGAAATAGATTTAGAGCAGAAATAAGAAGTAGAAAAAATCTACTTCTTTGTTCCCAGAAATAGAAATAGAAATAGAAAGGTCTGATCGTCAAGTCGCGACCTCAGCTCCTCCTCCATCTTCCTTGTCTGCAAACCGTCTTAAAGCACCAGTCCAGTCCATTCTCGGCGGAAATAATTAAAAAATTTAAAAAAATTAATTAAATTATAAAAAATTAAAAAATTCCAAAAATTCATAAAAATCAGAAAAATTCTCAGAAAATCCATAAAAATCAAAAAACTTAGAAAACCCATAAAAATTTGCAAAATTCCGAAATTGGAAAAATAAAAAAAAAATTCATAAAAAGCTTTCTGGAAAATAAAAAGAGACAGATTTCGGGAAAGTAAAAAGTTTTAATAAAATTTTCCCCAAAAAAAATGAAAAAATAAAAATTCACATAATGGCTTAGAATAAATTAAAAAATTTCGAAAATTCATAAAAATTAGAAAAATTTCAGAAAAATCCCATAAAAATTAGAAAATTAAAAAATTCCCAAAATTCATATAAATCAGAAAAATTCTCAGAAAATCCATAAAAATCAGAAAAACTCAGAAAACTCTTAAATATTTGCAAAATTCCAAAATTTAAAAAATTTAAAAAATTTCATAAAAAATTTTCTGAAAAATAAAAAGAAATAGATGTAGGGAAAGTAAAAAATTTTAATAAATTTTACCCCAAAAAATATAAAAAAATTCACATAATGGCTTAGAATATCTGTGGCCACCCACTTTGAGTGAAATTTAAATTTTTGAGGTGCTCAAGTAGTATTTTTGAAGATTCCTTAGTTTAGGGATTAAAAGGGGTTTTAAACCCCTAAAAAGGATTAGACAAACCAATAAACCATGCTTATTGGTTTTTTCCACTTATAACTTGTACTTACAGTTAAATAAAAGATATAGATTTGAATGGAAAAAATTGGGAATAGAAATTTTGTGCAGTTACCAAACGCATTTATGTTCTTTTTCTATTCTAAGAATAGAAATTTTGTGCAGTTACCAAATGCATTATTTTGCTCAGAAACTCTTCCAGAAAATAGAAATAGAAAAAACTATTTCTGAAAAGAAATTGTTCCCAGAAATAGAAACGTTACCAAACGCGCCTTTCTTCTCCACGTAGGATAGAGAAAATAATAATAAAAGATTTACATCAATATTTTACGTTAACCAAATTGGATGGAGTTAACGGAAGGACTTGACTGTATAAATTTGATAAGTTTTATGACTTGATTGCACTTTTTGTGAATTTTAGGACTCCATTATACTTTCGCGATAAGTTTCAGGACTGTCAGTATACTTATCCCTAAAAATTAAACGCAGAAGCAAAATAAAGACACCTACTTCTTCACAACTTCTAGCTTACAATTTATTTTTATAATTACTAGGATGTAAAATAGGATGCACGGACCTGAATTGCTTCGTATGGACAGGATGAGGATCGCCGTCACCTGATTTAGATTTGTGGAGTTTTAAAAAAAGTCTCGAACATTTCATTATTAGACAAAAAAAAGGCGACGATGTCTTTAAACCTATAAACAAGTCGATTATATTTTTCTAGCAAATGCTTTCGGAGGAACTAGATGATGTAAAGATCTCTCCTCTAAATATATGCAATACCAAGTCGACGCTAGCTTTCACTACCAGTATACCACGTTGACACTTGAGGTTTTATTTATTTATTTTTGGAGTTTTTTTTATTTAAATTTCCCTCGCAAGCAAGAGGGACCTTAGACCAGGAAAATGGGATCAAAATTCCTTTTTTTCCCCGAAAGATATCATCAATTGATTATCTGATAATGATTGCGTCAGTGGACGGGTTCATAAATTAATAATGCTATTTGATCTCTCGGGACTCGTGTACTTCAATTTTGAAATTTGAATGTTTTCTCTTTACGCATGTGTATGTAAAATTTCTTCATATGGCGTCGATAATATTTTTCTGTTATTTAACTATTCATGTATGGTATATTGCAACATTTTTTTGAATATCAACTATATTTCTAATTCGGAATGCGTGTCAGTGTTACTAGTACATAAAATGTTAGTTCGACCATGTTGAGAGATGTGACGAAAGTGCATACATAATCTTAGGGGTGAGCATGGTTACAGGGTAGAACCTGGAACTTGTAACCGGACACTTGGAATTGGGGAAGTAGACCGGTGGGAACCTGTCCGGTTCCACATTTCAAGGGATGTAGGGTAAGTTTCAGATTGAACCTATTTCGACATGTAGATTCTAGGTTCTAAATAGATGAAATCTAAAATAAGTTTTTGTTTTTCTTGGTCTGTGTCTTTGCACAATTCTGCGGTATTTAATGGCGTCTGATAATGAGTGTACAATCTGGAGCCACTAATTTGAGCTTCCATTTTATGACTAAGACTTTTACTTTGTTAATATTTCATATTTTTTATGATTCTAAATACAAATTATGGTCAGTGGATTGTAACAGCAAGTGGTAGTTATTAAATGTCATGATTCACTATAATCGTTCAATTAACAATATAGATGGACCCTGAGTAAATTCTGGAACCAACTTTAGAATATGTGAAAGGGTAAGTTCTAGGGTATGCAAGATAGGTTCCATGATCCAAAAAATGATAAACCCGTTCTAACGGATAGGTTGCATAACCTCTCTCTCTCTCTCTCTCTCTCTCTCTCTCTCTCTCTCTCTCTCTCTCTCTCTCTCTCTCTCTCTCGTACACCTTAGCTTGCCGTCGATGAGCTCTAAGTGTTCCCTAAGGCCTCAACGTCCATCGAGGTAGCGGCGAGCCTCAGAGTCTAGAGATGTGTCTCCATATCTGGAGGCTCAGCCCCTCCTACTCCAAATCTTGACGAATTGAGCTCTGGATTCATCTCTCTCGAGGAGCGGCTCGTTGACGGCGAAGAGGGAAAGGCTTGACGTGCTACGCCAAGCTCCACGCAGGCGACGAGCTTCACGTGTTGAGCTCGGCCTATGATGGAGGGAGATGAGGGGTGACGCGAGAGTGGAGAGAGGACAAACACACGACCAAAGAGTGAAGAGGAAGCGATCATTGCATAATTATAAAACATATAGGCAGATTTCTTGAATTAATCCCATGTCTCCATTCTTAGTTTAAACAAGATCGCGTAAAACAAACTGAACCAAATATTGTAGCTTTCTTGTTATGAATTAAGTATTGTTTTAACTTTCTTTACGTTAATATAGACTTAAGCCGGATTCCGTTTTTAGTAATATATACTTAACGTATGTTGACCTTCAGTCCATCCCTTTAGGATACTGTCAAGTGTCAGTGGTCGTCTCATTTTATGCCGACACAATTGGTCTTTCTTTGCCTCTGGTTCATTACCTGATGCAGTAAGTCATCTCGTAAGCTATTCTCGCCTTCAACCGTCAAACGTGGAAGTAAGAAGATTGACTATTGGGATAATGAACGTATGAAAACGTTTGATACTAGTGACAGAGTACGATGTTGATACTCTTAAAACTAATGTGTTTCTTGCACGTTCGTGCAATAGAAAGAGTCCATTCTTGTGAACCAGATCCAATGCCTTCGTCCAGTATTATTGCAATTAAAGCCTCCCAAGAAAAGTCCTCGATACAGCTGGTGCTTACATATTTAAATGGGCGAGAAAGAATTTTGCTGCTTGAGCCATACAGGCTTTGCATATTCATTTTGCATCACAGTCAACCTTACAATCTGAAAATCAAAGCTACATCTTGCAAGTGAAGATACCCTTCTTCAGCGAACTAGCTTCATAGGACGGATCATTGAATTGCCTTCGTGATCAAGAATCTGCACAGGTGTAGATCGTCGATCATACCACAACCCTTCAAACAAAATAATACAAAACCCTACTCTGAAAACAACGAAAAAGATCTATGAAGTAAAGGGTTTTTGAAGTCGAAAAACGACCATGCGTGATTTAATTTAAGCGGAGCTTACGTGGCAGTGATAAACGTAAGCAGGCTCCGCAGTCGCATTGAACGGGTACGGTGAGTAGGCGTCGTCGACCACGAAGAACTGCACCATGAGCGTCGTCTTGTACCCGGGTGCTATCTTTACCCCGTTCTTCCACGTCCTCTCTGTAAGCGGCACGTCCACCAGCAGGCCGGTCGCATGGCCTGTGATGTTGCACGAGATGGCATTGTTCAGCCGGGTCACGCACGAGGTGAACCCAGCCAGGTCCACCAGCTGCTGGAACTTCACGGCCTGGAATGCAGCCAAGTGCATGCGAAACGGGTGGTTATCCCCTGTCAAGTTGATCACCTCCCAGATCTCCATGGTCCCGACTCTCGGAGTCTCCGTGACCAGGTCCTCAAATCTCAACCCGTTTATATACAGATGGGTTGAAGTGTCGGCTGAAGTTAGGTACTCATAGAGTGTAATGTATCGGGTGGTGTTGGCCATGCCGATGGCATTTGAGGAGGGACATGGGAATGGTCAGTTTGGCTCGGAGGCCCGGGTTGGATAATGAATTTCATGACCTTACCGTTTAGCTGATCCACTGGATTGCTGGACAGGTACGGGTACGGCGCATCATCGGTTAGGACGGTCTCATTTGCTGCCGTCATGGAGAAGTCGACTACCACGTAGGCACCCTCGGCAGGGCTTAGGAGGATTGTCCGGGTGCCCACTGGGTTCGGGAGGGAAGACCCATCCGACCCGATTTGGGTGAAAGTCAAATTGTTGGTCAAGGAGAGGTGGCAGTACTTGGCATTGGACGTGTTGATTATGTGGAACCTATACCTTCTGCGTTGGACTTGGAGGTACGGCCAGGCCTTGTCGTTGACTATGACAGTGTCGCCGAAGTACTCCGGCTGCCACTGGGGATGGATGGTGGGCTTATCTCCGATGGCGTTGATGTATAATGAGCTGTCCGTGTTGAAGCTTTGGTCAAAGATCATGAGGACCCAGTCAAACACAGGATCGAGAGGTAGGTTCAACCTGGCGTCCAGGGAGACGTTCCTTATGATGTAAGGTGCGATCAGGCCGGCCAAGAGGTTGACACACGTCAGTCCCACGGCGTGGTTGTGGTACCAGAGGTTGCCGGCGTGCTGCGTGTTTGGATAGGTGTAGGTTTGCTGGGTCCATGCGGGCCTCATCTTGGCGAAATTGGCAGTGAACCAAGCCAACGCATGGCCGTCCGACTGCGAGGGGCTGATCCCACCATGTAGATGCACCACGGTTGGGACGCCCTCATTCTTGGGGATCGCCATTGGGACAGTCAGATCCCATGGGAGGATGTGGGATTGCATGTACCAAATGTTTTATTTTCTTTTTCAAATGTACCAATTTGGCAGATTTTAGACAATTCTTAGTTTCAAAATTTTGGAACTTGATAATAACCGGTCCAATTCTAGATTCCTAAGGAGGAACCAGACTCACTGGACATAACCGGCCCAAACTATTTTTTTTTATTTTTTATTCCGTGAGGGCAAAAGATATAGATTATTTGTGGGAGTAGTCTCTCTTTTTATTAGTAACTTCCCTGTTGTTAGAAATTTCATTTTATATTTAAACTTTTGAGAAAGAAAACACTTAAAAAATAATAATAACACCACCCAATTCATCATCCACGAATGATAGATAGAATCTGCCCACCTAATTCATCATCCACCAATAATAGATACCAAATCCGTTCTAAAGGTGGGAAATGGGAGCGATCTTGGGCATGAGTCAAGTCAAACAAAACGGCACGGCTTACCTTGTCTGTATCTCTATCAACGGCGGCAGAGTGAGGACGAACCCAAAACTATAAGAAGATGAAGAAGAAGAAGAGAGTGGGGCCGTGTGGCGGGCACGAGGTGGGATGGTGAAATGGACGTCCACCTCGGCCTCCTTCTTTTATATAACCTAAACGAAAAGAATCTCAATCGTCCGACGCGTCGGACGTTGTCCGAACGTGGGCGCATTCATGCATGTGGCCTCCGCACCGTCCGTCGTGGTTCCCCGTCCCCATCACTCGGTTCAGAATCTTGGACCTTTTCCTCATTAATAGATCGACCGTACTTACAGCCACGATTGTCAACGAGAGCCCATTTCACATTCTATTTTTTTCTTTTCGGAAAATGACGTGTTTGGTTCATGAACTTTTGCCTCAACGTGTAATGTAGTTCATAAATTTTTTATATATATTTAATTTAATATATGATTAAATAATCCAATGGCTACATTGAACATTTATCGAAAGGCCATGAAACTTCAAGGATAACATTGGGCATTTAGCTAAAGTTTAGAGACTACGTCGAACATATTAAAAGTTCAGGGACGACATTGCACATTGGGCCGAAAATTAGAGACCATTCACGCAACTGTCTCTATTTTTTCTTTTCTTTCAGAAGAAAATTTCACATGCTGTTGTTGAATGTACTACTTAGAAGTCTAAGGTAGATAAGATGGAGTGACTCGTTTTGATCAACCCTACCTAGATCCGTACCTTTATGGAGTCTCTAATTTATGTCGTGACTACTGCTTGGGGGAACCTTGATTTCATAAGACTCGAGAGAAACATAATTAATATCTTGAATGCTCTTTCGCATGAATTTCGACTCGCAAGAGTATCGAACTTACAAGCTCGTAAAAAGGATCGAGGCTCTATCATGTCTGAGTTGGTCATAGTGTAGAGTGTTCACTACGATGGTGATAGCGTTTGGGATGAAGCAAGGAAAGGATAAGCTCATTTTAATACTTATGTGGGGGCAAATTCCAGCTAGCATGATATTCTAGAAGAGACATTTCCATAGTATATGATATTCGACATTCGAAATGTGATGTGATTGGCACGAAGAACGGGTCTATCCCAAGGAGAATCAAGCTGGAGCATGGCCACCAATCGGCTAAACATCTTTCTTGAACATGCAAAAGTCATAGCTACTTTCAGCGGTCAACTCCGTGTTTGAATTAATTAACGAGTAGCATTCTAGTGTACTCATGCGCGTGTTTGGAATGAGTTTTACTTTTTCAGCTTCTTACTTGTTTTTTTTTCACTTTCGATACTTGAGATTTTATTTTTTGTGAA
Organism: Syzygium jambos; assembly: GCA_031216235.1. Classification (NCBI taxonomy): domain Eukaryota; kingdom Viridiplantae; phylum Streptophyta; class Magnoliopsida; order Myrtales; family Myrtaceae; genus Syzygium; species Syzygium jambos. The sequence goes on from CM062221.1 coordinate 6,341,085, forward strand.
ATTCCATGCATCAAAACCATTAGCACATACCTTACCAAAAAAAAAAAAAAACAAACCCTTAGCACATAGAGACATGTGGAGTTGCCACGTCCGACGTTTATGTCAGCGATTTCCAGCCTAAATTAATTGGATAAACTGAATTTGTACCAATATGAAAATATTTAGGACTGAATTGATCCAATTGAAAAGTTTAATATTGAATTGGAACCGATGCAATAGGATCATGAATCTTTTGGTACTTTTCCCCAAAGGTTTTCGTTGCACCCTTTTGAAATCAAAAGCTAAAGAACATCAAGTTGCCATATTTCAAGGTCATTCCAGATCCGTTTGATCTGTGGTGAAGGAGAATTTATTATTTTACATTGGTCCTCACACTATTGAGAAATTATTTAGCTTCCAAGTGCAATTGGCAAGGACGTACTTTTTACTTTATTTCCAAGAAATAAGTTACACACGTCCACGTCAGCGATTGCTGAATATGCTTAGTAACGTGATTTCTTAAGCATATATTATTCATATCGCGAAAAGAGTTGATATAATGTGATATAATTTACAATCTCTCGTCTAAAGACAATTCTGTAACAAAATCCTTCAAGGAATTTGCAAAGTCATGGACAACTCTGTTCAAATTTTTAGATATTAAACTATACCTTCATATATCGATTTAAACTTTTGAAATGGTTGGCAATGATTCCAAAACATTTACATTCTATCAGAGTAGGAGATCCTGAATTTCAATTTTTCCAGATCCGTTATCTGCCTCCGTCCACGAATGGGGATCACACATTAATCTAGTAGTCCCACAAATTTTACAATTCATTCTCATTAGGAATATCAAAATTTACAAGTGGTTTTTTCATGTTATAGCATTTCCTTGTTAAAAGGAGAAGTCATTTTTCTTAATTCAAACTTGTTCCTTTCGGTTCATGGAAATCGTTTTCTATCGGTCGACTAACTTTCCGTCGTCCAAACGCTAAAAAGCCCAAAAGCAATTCTCCGGATACGATTTTCCGTCGAACAAACCAATCCTTCGTTTTAAGCACAATTTTATGACAAAATCCTTGCATAAATTTTCAAAACCATGGGCACTTCTTCCCATCCGGGATCTCAAAATTTCCTCCGACTTTACGGATTGTACTCTCCGTGCTGTAACGCACTTGTTGATCATTAATTACTTTCATTTGAAGTCCACTTCGAGGGTTTGAATCTCCCGCATTCTAAGCGTACCATCTTCAACGCATACGACAAAGCTCGATAGATCAGGATGCAAAGAAGGCGAAGAAAAAGATTAGCCAAGTGGAAATGCTTGGTAGTTTTCTATTGCAGAAACACACAAGTGGAAATGTTTAGTAGTTTCCAAATTATATTATGATGAATTATGTCGATTAATTTATTCTTTTTAATCTCTCTTTTGGACAAGAGAGATATTCGAGAGAGAGAGAGAGCGCGCAAATACATTGCTTCTTGATATAAAACGTATTATACAGTCCTGAAAAAGATAGTACACACACTGTTCACTTTCTTATTTTGAGCAATCACATCATTAATGTATACAAATCATTGACTCGCTAGTAGATCTACAATATCAAATCTCAATTATTGCACGAACACACGCTACCTAGACATGTATTGCTCTTAAATCGTCGGTCAATGCATTCTTCAGGCGACCAACTTCATCGGTCGTATCATGGCATTGTCCTCATGATCAAGAATCTGCATAAGATTAGTCAGTCAGAATCGGAACATCGACATACGGAAGATAACCAAAGAGCATGTATCATTAAATAAAAAGATGGTTTCGTAGTGCAGGCTCACGTGACAGTGGTACACATAACCCGGTTCTACGGTAGCATCGAATGGATACGGTGCATAACTGTCATCGATCACATAATACTGAACCACGAGCGTGGTCTTATACCCCGGCGAGATCTTCACTACGTTCTTCCACGTCCTCTCCGTCACAGGCACGTCTGCCAATGGCCCCGTCGCGTGGCTCGTGATGTTGCACGCGACAGCGTCGTTTGACCGGGTCATGCATGAAGTGAACCCAGCCAGATCCACCAGTTGTTGGATCTTCACAGCCTGGACTTGAGCCAAGTGCATGTGAAATGGGTGGTTGTCGCCTGTCAGGTTGATCACTTCCCAGATCTCCTCGGTCCCGACTTTTGGGGTCTCGGTCACCGGGTCCTCGAACCTCAACCCGTTAATGTACAAATGCGTCGGAGTCCCGGCCGCACTTTGGTACTCATATAGTGTTATGTACCTGGTTCTTGTGGCCTCAGCGGTTGTGGCCGTAGGGTAGGGTTTCAGCTTCGGCGGGACCTCCGAGTCATCGGGCGGGTTTGGAGCCCCGAGTTGGATGATGAATTTCATGATCTTACTGTTCAGCTGATCCACGGGGCTGCCAGTCGGATACGGGTACGGAGCGTCGTTGGTCAAAATGGACTCATTGGCTCGCGCCATGGAAAAGTCAATGACCACGTCGGCACCTTCGGCGGGAGCCAAGAGAATGGATTGCATGGTCACCGGATTGGGAAGGTACGACGCGTCCGACCCGATTTGGTTGAAGGTCAAGTTGTTGGTTAATGAGAAGCGGAGGTATCTCGCGTTAGAAGTGTTGATTATACGGAATCTGTACTTTCTACGTTGGACCTGGAGGTAAGGCCAGGCCTTGCCGTTGACTATGATGGCGTCGCCGAAGTACTCCGGCTGCCACTGAGGATGGATGGTGGGGTTGTTTCCGGTGGAGTTCATGTACAGCGAGCCGTCAGTGTTGAAGCTCCGATCGAAGATCATTAGGACCCGATCATACTGCATGCCCAGCGGAAGCTTCAGCTTTGCGTCGAGGGCGGTGTTCTGGATGATGTATGGGCCAATCAGGCCGGCCAGGAGGTTGACACGGGTGAGACCCACGGCATGGTCATGGTACCAGAGGTTGCCGGCGTGCTGTGCATTTGGGTAAGTATACGTTGACTGGGACCAGGTGGGCCCGGTCTCGGTGAAATCCGCGGTGAACCAAGCGTTGGCGTGGCCGTCCGACTGCGGAGGGTTGAGGCCGCCGTGGAGGTGGACGACGGTCGGGACACCCCCTTTCTTCGGTATGGCGGTTGGGATGGTCGGGTCCCAAGGGAGTATGTGGGACTGGGGGAGGTGATTTTGCCATGTCACGAGCGTGGGCACGCCTTGGAGTGCCTCGATCTGGGGTCCGGGGACAGTGGCTGTCGCGGCCGATGTACCGTACGCAAACACGGTTGTGGCCGGCAAGTCACGGTGGAATTTCTGTTACACAGGAAAAAATAGAATTAATCAATTTGTAACTAATGTGTAGATCATGTGTATAGAACCTCAATAGAGCTGTAGTTGTCTCATAGAATATCATATCAACATATATATGCTTGGACCACCCAATAGACGTACCCATGAGGTTTGGTACATGCCAATGGTCAAAGTGGCTGACTTGGGGACGCCGTTGACGGTGGCGTATCCATATAGCTTGGGCAATTGGGGGAGTTCGTCTACGTACATCTGGAGAGAAGCGGCCACTTGCAAGAGAGTCGCATCGGTCACGGTCGGACTTTGCGCATCGCTTGTAGCAACGATGCAACTTAGGACAATTAGGATTGCCCCGTACATAAGTTTAGCGTTCATCATGCAGCTGATCGCCCCCGAAAGTTATCCTACGACAATGCCAAATTTTGCCATCATTGAAACCATTGTAATAAGCATTGAACAAATTAAACTGTTCCGTGATTAGGGTTCAATCAACAGTAATTGATGCAAGGACATGCGCTGCTATAATATATCGAATACTAAGTATGTATAGACATTTTTTCCATGTAGGATACGTAAATGAACATATGAAGCGATGGGTATTCATGGCGTAGGTGTTAGCCTACACACATGACCAAAGCGCTGCACTTTCGTGCAATACGAGGACAATATAGACGAGTAATCACCGGAAGAATATACGTTCCTAGGCTTGTGATATTAAGGCCAAAAACTTGAGTCCTTAATGAGAGAGAGAGAGAGAGAGAGAGAGAGAGAGAGAGAGAGAGAGAGAGAGAGAGAGAGAGAGAGAGAGATGAGGAGGAGAAGGAGAAGCTAGGCGTGTGCTCGGCACAAGCTTTGTGATGAAATTGAACCAAGATCTCACACCCTTTATATACTACAAAGAAAATAGGATCTTTTTGTCCATTATTATCATGTTTGGACATTGTTGGATGTTTTGTGAGCTGTACCCAACCACCATCCCCTTGCTCTTGTCTCTGTCTTATCTCATCATGGTCAATCTTGTGGAAATAATTGTGAACTCCCAAATTTTTTTTTAAGTTCATCTTCGACTTCGACTTCGACTTTCTTTTCGACAATGAAACGTCTCTCTGGCTCTACGCTCTTAGCTTTTCGGGCACATGTGTGCATATAAAAAGAAATTAAAGCGGTATCGGCCATCGGTTTTTTGGTCTCTACACAGATTTTCTGGGTTGATTATGAGCAAGCTCACATGAATTGTATCGACTTGGTTCTTGTGGGGTTACGATCTGATCTTGTAGACGCGTTGAAGATGAGCTGTACAAGGAGGGAGAGGACAAAAGTGGGCTCCGAGATGAAGACTTTGGAAGCTACTTTTATGTTTCCACCAACAAATGTGCCTCGTCTTAGAAGATTTGATAGGCCACATTTTCTATTGCATCGACGGAAATGTAATTGACTGCTAGAAAGTTCAAAACAAAAGTTTGAGTTATCGTGCGGAGGGAGTGCATAAATCCTATACAAATTCTACAGACGAGCGATACTAGACACTTTACAGGCACAAACTGATAAACCCATCATCCTTAATTTTACTTCAAAGGGGAAGTGATGTTAGGACTAATTGCAACGTGGAATTCCCAAATATAAGGTTTTTCTTTTATTTTCAAGAAGTAAATTAATTACCCTTTATTCAACACCTAATCAAATGTGGGAGGACAATTTCCAAAGATGATTAACTCTTAATCTTTTACCTTATACCACATGTGGTCGAATAGTATATGGGCATGATGGGGATTAAAAAGATAAAACGGTATGTGAGCATAATTCATCTTTCTTTCGAGTGTGAAATGAGATTATTCTCCTTTTTTCAAGTGGATCCCATGGTTGGAGACTTTTAGGTCAGTAATTCAAATTAAATCTCTACAAGGGTCGTATGCCCTCTTTTGCAATTTTTAGGGGGACATGGGTGTCGTTTCACGAGTTAGGTCTTGGAGCACATGATAAGCTCAAAGGAAATGAAAGAGAAAGATGGCACGATTTCTCGATCTCTCATGATCGTCTAGCAACTTTCATACGACATTCGTTTTCTCATTTTCTTATGCAACTCACGTTGTATCTAGACATGATATCATCATTAGACGGCCTAGCTAAGCCTTGGCATGGGGAAATTGTCCAATCGGTCCTAAACTTATTATTTAGATGTCAATTCAGTTATAAATTTTTCAATCATAAACCTTTGCGTGATATTCCAATTTAGTCCTTCTAGCCAATTTTTTGCCGAAAATCGCTAACGCTGCGGTGTGCTACATAAGATGATCAGTGATGATTGGACCGCCACATCAGCGATTTTTAAGAAAAATTGGTTAGAATGACTAAATTGAAATTTTGCGTCAAGATTTATGATTAAATTGGCAAAATTGAAAATTTTATGACTGATTTGATATTTTTACAATAGGTTTAGGACTGATTAGGTAAATTTCTTACATTGGCGCTAACTAATACAACTAAGCAAGCGTGTTCATTTGAATTTGGACCCAACTTATAACATTTCGGCTGCGCACATAGAATTTTAAAATTTCATGTTAGGTCGCCTAAAGTCTTTCTCCACGAAACTACACACCCAAAGATTAGATTGACATGTGTCGTCCCTTATTCATCTTCACATTCAGTTAGATTTTTAAGGTCTAGTCTTTGGGAGAGATCGTGGCCTATATACATAAATGAAAAAGTTACATTTGTGGGTCACCTGACTGACAAGATATCAGTTGACCAATCATATCGCCTACATAATATTCATCACAACTGATTTTTATGTTTGAACATAAGAACTCTCCTTTCTTAGTAGTCGGTTTTTTCATGTGTCATTGTCACATAGTGTGACCGTCGCATGAAATACTTTCCCATGTGCATGGAGGAGTATAGAGCATTTAAATCTGTAGAGGACTTAAACATTAGACCTCGCGTTCATCTAACATGTTAATGAGTGTGGTAAATAACAAAATATACTAACTGAGCCCGGGATGAGTGTGGTTCTTTACCATTGGTTCGCACAATATACAAAACAATAATGAAGTAATTAAGCATGATAAGCTTATATCCTAATCAAAAGTAATTTGGATGCTAATCTTTTCAATGTCCAACTCTCTTGATCATCGTCAACTCTCACATCCGGACATCTTCCAGTTTCTTTACCAAACCCAGCTTCATTATCAATTCTAAATGTGCATACCAGCAATTTGGATGGCTTTGTCTTAAACGTGTAGGTATTGCCTTGTTGGATCGGCAGGAAGTGAAAGTCCTCTAATTCGGGTGGACAAAATTCGAGATTTTTATTAGGTCCGCCGACGATATAACATCTAAGTTAGGATAATCCCATAAGTGAAATGTATGAATTTTCGTGTCTCATTTTTAATAAGGGAAAAGCCACTAAAAATCCCAAATTTTGTCACCTGTGACATATTTATCCTGAACTTTTTTTTTGTGATACCAAAAACTCCAAACTTTGCTCTTTGTGACACATTTACCCCAATGCATTTAGTCCATGGGCATTTTCGTCTTTTTTTAATTTTTATTTTTTTTCCTTTTTTTTCCTTTCCGGCGAGGGGGGCCCTAGCCGGCGTCGGTCGAGGGCGGCCCTCGCCTGGGCGAGCGAGGGCGGCCCTCGCCCGACTCAGGTGAGGTTGACCCTCGCCGGCGTCGGGCGAGGGCGACCCTCGCCTGGGAGAGCTAGGGCCGCCCTCGCCGACGCTGGGCGAGGGCGACCCTCGTCGGCGTAGGGCGAGGGTTGCCCTTGACAGATCTGGCGAGGGCCGCCCTCGTCAGATCTGGCGAGGGCCGCCCTCATTGGATCTGGCGAGGGGGGCCCTTGCCGACGTTAGCCAGGGCGGCCCTCGCCCGATCTGGCGAGGATGGCCCTCGCCGCGTCGATCTATGCAGCCCTCGACCGGTGTTCAGCGAGGGCGGCCCTCGCTTGATCTACCGCCCTCGCCCGGTGTTGAGCGAGGGCGGCCCTCACTCACCCAGGCGAGGGCGACCCTCGCTGGACGCCGACGAGGGCCGCCCTCGCTTGACGCCGGCGAGGGCCCCCCTCGCCAGATCCGGTGAGGGCGGTCCTCGTTGGCGTCGGGTGAGGGTCACCCTTGCCTGGGCGAGCGAGGGCTGCCCTTGCCGGAAAGGAAAAAAAAGAGAAAAAAAAAGCAAAAAAGACGAAAATGCTCATGGACTAAATACATTGGGGTAAATGTATCACAAATAGTAAAGTTTAGGGTTTTTGGTATCACAAAAAAAAGTTCGGGGTAAATGTATCATACGTGATAAAGTTTGGGGTTTTTGGTAGCTTTTTTTCTTTAAATTATAACGCGTTTAAGAGAGAAATTCAACGCAATTTTTATTTTGACTTTGATCTTCGTCGCTTGACTTGGGGTGGGGTGGTTGTCTTGTCGTTGGATTCCACGGAGGCCAAAAAACAGAAGAAGAAAGAAAAACCGGGGAATCAGCCCGCAGCAAAGGAGGATGAAGCGATCCTATTTCTTCATGTTATCTCCTCGCACCTACATCCATTTATTTAGTTTGTGTTGGCATCTAATCGAACGTTCTGACCAATCTAGAAGTTTTCAAGATTAGGTTGCTTAACATTGTTGACAATCACGTATTCCCCTTAGGGAACTCGAATAAAATAATTTTCATGCGATTTTAAATGTCTTGCCATGAATGGCTTTGTATGTAGAGGTCCAAGTCCAATCAAACAGCATACAGGCACAAGGTACGTAAAGTCTGTGATCGATAAACTCCATTATTCAACCTTTTATAAAGAAGCCATTGTATAATTAGACAGCTCAGAGCGTCTGAAGCGGGAAAATGTTCGTCGAAGCATTAATAATTGTTAGATTTTATTTGAGACTACCACCAACTGTTTTATAATTTAAAAATTCAATATGTAAATGTATATTTTAATATTTAAACATTCGAACAGAATTCCAGCTCGTATACACGAAACCCATCAAAGCATACCAACTACGGGTTTTGTTGCGGAAGCCAATCGATCGAACAATAAAATTGACAGAATAAGAAAATAAATCGAACACCAGATTTACGTGGTTCGGTCGTAGTGACCTACGTCCACGAGGAGAGCAGCACGGAATTCCACTATAGATCAAGCGATACAACGGAGATTACAACCACACTCGAGTCACTTAAACACTCTAAGTATTTCCCAAGCCCCAATTACACCCAATAACTCACGCAGTGTTTAGCCTCACAATTCCTCACGAAATAATCTCTCAATCTCGCAAAAGAATTGTACACAAATCTTAACACAAGATTTACGCTTGAACACTAATTCTTCTTGGATATAATTCACGAACGAGAATTCACGGAAACACCCACCGCCAAGCACTCACGAACGTCTTCACGTCAACCGCGGCGCTTCAAGACTTCTTTATTAACAATAGCTCTCTCTTGTAAACCAACGTATAAGCTATATATATAATATACGTCCACCGCCTCGGAAGAAGTCCAGTTCGGTCAGCACATATTGGTCAAGAAGGAAATCAAAGTTGACTGAATATTATCCCCACGTTGGACTTTCCAATTTCAGTCCAAGAGACCAACATAATATAGGAAAGAATATTTTCTTCTTTCCTCTTCTTGCCGTGAATTCCACAAGAATTAGGAAAGAATAATATTCTTCTTTCTTCGCTGATTCCAATTTCGTATCAGGAAATATCCAATTTAAAATATTCAGACATCTACACAAATAATTTCGAGTCGGGTTTTATTTATCGGGCTCAAACTCGAGACATATTTTCAACAATCTCCACCTTGGCTCGATGTTTGAGCCAAATTACAATCGCTTTGATAGAATCCGAATTCCCCTACTACTCTCCCACAGCCCCAATAGGCTCAACCGCCACAGATGTCTTTTAAGTCCAAGCCGTGCTTGAACTTCGCCATAGCCGTGGACCTCATCAGAATACCAACTCCACATGCACCTTTAACTGCTCCACAAGGATTTTCTGACACAACCTTCTCAATCGCAGATAAAGCAAAACTATTGTTGCATCCATATCTATCGAAAGATTGAATACGCACCTTATCAATATCAGCAGTTACAGCAACTGTTGGCTCAATAGGCTCCACCTCCCTAGAAGTACCATCCGTGTTGATTTCTTCACCAACACCCGCTACCTCAGGAGTTTCTGGTTGCAACTCCACCTCAAGCTGAACACCGTCCAGATCCATATGAACACTGCTATTAACACTCCTAGCTAGAAGTATTGGAGACTCGTCAAATATAACTTCTCTGCTGATAATATGTGAATTTAATTCCGGGCACCACAATTTATAATCCCGCTCACCTTGTGCATAACCTAGGAACATGCACTTTCTTGTCCTTCCATCGAGCTTACCATCACTAACTCGAACATAACATGGACAACCAAATATTCTAATAACAGAATAATCAGCAACGTTACCTGACCACACTTCTTCGGGAGTCCGACATTCAATCGCAGTCGATGGGGATCTATTCTTCAGGTAGCTCGCCGTACTAAGAGCATCCGCTAGAAATCTTCTAGCCATACCAGCACTAGAGAGCATTTTATGGGCCGTCTCTAGTAATGTTTTGCTCATCAACTCTGCAACCTGTTGTGGTTCAATGGCACTAGTGCGGTGTTTCATTATGCCTTCATTCATGCAAAATTCGTTTAACAGCTTCGAGCAAAACTCCATGCTACTGTCAGTCTGCACCTGCTTGATCGTTTTACCAGTCTCCTTTTCGATCAAAGCTTTCAACTGCCTGATCCTGACAACAGCATCAAACTTGTGCCTTAGCACAAACACCCATGTCTTCCTCGAGTAGTCATCAACAACTGTTAGCATAAATCTGGCACTCTTCCTCGAAGGAAATCGCGACAACCTGCGAACATCCAAGTGAATTAATTCTGCAATATCCGTGGTTTCTCTGACAATCGTACTAAACTGTACTTTCCGCCGTTGATCTAAATCACAGCACCTGCATACATTCAATTCGTTAGCCACATAACCACATAGCAAATTTCTTTCACTTAGAACCTTCAGGCTTCTCTCGCTAAAGTGCCCCAAACGCATATGCCACAATTCAGACTCTCGAACCAATGTATCCGACGTTTTCGCAGCGAATTCCATCACTGTCTCACCTTGAAGCTCATACAGGCCACTATGCTTGATTCCTTTCATTATCACCATGGCACCTCGAAGAACTTTCAGAACTCCACATTCTGAAGAATATCGACACCCAGCTGAATCTAGGGTACTCAAGGAAATCAGATTTTTCTTCAACTCTGGAACATGCTTCACTCCAGTCAATGTCCACACGATACCATCATGCATTCTAATTCTAACATCACCAACACCAATAACATCGCATTCAGAATTGTTCACCAATTGCACTTTACTACTATCCGTGCACTGATAAGTAGTAAACCAGTTCCTGTTTGGTGTAGCGTGAAAAGAACAACCAGAATCCATAATCCATTCATCAAACGATGAATCATCAGTGACAGACAAGACATAATCAGCATTATCCGAATTACCATCAGCTATAGCTTCAATATCATCCGCAGGATCAACTCTAATTCCCTTACCTTTGTCGTTTTTCAGCTTAAGGCAATCCCTTCTAAGATGCCCCTTCTTGCCACAACTCCAACAGATAATACCACCAGTCCTAGACTGACTTCGTCTATTCGAGTTCATACTACTCCTGCTAACACGTGTACCAGTTCTTCTTCTATTTTCACCTACTAAAGCAGTAGATACATGTTCGCCAGATTCTCTTCTACGGATATCTTCACTCAAAATTAAATCTCGAACACCATCAAACGTCAAACTTGTCGACCCAGAGGAATTACTAACAGCAGTAACAGTAGTATTCCAACTATCAGGCAATGAGGATAATAGAATCAAAGCACGTACCTCATCTTCAAAGTCAATATCAACTGAACTCAATTGACTCACAATCACATTGAATTCATTAATATGATCAGCAATTAATGCACCTTCGCTCATCTTCAAATTAAACAGACGCCGCATCAAGTAGACCTTGTTGATCGCAAAGGGCTTCTCGTACATGTCCGACAGGGCTTTCATCAAACCCGCAGTGATCTTCTCATTCACGATGTTAAACGCAACGTTACGAGCCAACGTCAGCCGAATAACACCCAAAGCTCGTCTATCCAGCAATTCCCAATCAGCTTGCTTCATCGTCTCTGGCTTCTCCCCAGATAGTGGCACGTGCAGTTTCATCTGATATAGTTGATCCTCAATCTGCATCTTCCAGAAATCAAAGTCCTTCCCATCAAATCTGTCGATTCTCACTTTTCCTTCTTCTATCGCCATCGATTCGCTTCAACTTAGCCAAGCCAAGGTCTGATACCAATTGTTGCGGAAGCCAAGCGATCGAACAATAAAATTGACAGAATAAGAAAATAAATCGAACACCAGATTTACGTGGTTCGGTCGTAGTGACCTACGTCCACGGGGAGAGCAGCACGGAATTCCACTATAGATCAAGCGATACAACGGAGATTACAACCACACTCGAGTCACTCAAACACTCTAAGTGTTTCCCAAGCCCCAATTACACCCAATAACTCACGCAGTGTTTAGCCTCACAATTCCTCACGAAATAATCTCTCAATCTCGCAAAAGAATTGTACACAAATCTTAACACAAGATTTACGCTTGAACACTAATCCTTCTTGGATATAATTCACGAACGAGAATCCACGGAAACACCCACCGCCAAGCACTCACGAACGTCTTCACGTCAACCGCGGCGCTTCAAGACTTCTTTATCAACAATAGCTCTCTCTTGTAAACCAACGTATAAGCTATATATATAATATACGTCCACCGCCTCGGAAGAAGTCCAGTTCGATCAACACATATTGGTCAGGAAGGAAATCAAAGTTGACTGAATATTATCCCCACGTTGGACTTTCCAATTTCAGTCCAAGAGACCAACATAATATATGAAAGAATATTTTCTTCTTTCCTCTTCTCGCCGTGAATTCCACAAGAATTAGGAAAGAATAATATTCTTCTTTCTTCGCTGAGTCCAATTTCGTATCAGGAAATATCCAATTTAAAATATTCAGACATCTACACAAATAATTTCGAGTCGGGTTTTATTTATCGGGCTCAAACTCGAGACATATTTTCAACAGGTTTTATAATTCTAGATAACATTAAAAGTACTCCCATGTTGGTCTCAACTGTCGAATCACTTATTCACATGAACATTAGTTCACACTTGAACCGGAACAGAAAGAAAACAAACAAACACAAATCAAGGACGTGAGTATGTTACATCAACGTTAATTCACACTTGAAAACGCCATCTCAAACCTCACACAAAAGAGCTATATCTTCTCATTTTACCAGCTTCAAGGGCCGTATCATCTCATTATCTTCATGATCCAGTATCTGCACAGAGAATTCACTAAACAGTGTCATAACAAAGAGAAAAGATTAAGTAAAATTTAGTAATTGGGTCAAGTCGAGTAGTGGGGCGGCCTCGATGTAAAAGGGTTCGAATTTTCTTTAAAAGATGACCATGCTTAAGAAAGAACATGCTTGGCTAGCCCTCTGTAATCAGGGTTTAGCGAGTCGCCACGCCCCTGATCAAGTTTAGTTTAAGTTATTGACAGAAAGTTGGGAAACTTATGGCAGCTTACGTGGCAATGGTAAACATATCCTGGAGCTGAAGTGGCATCAAATGGGTACGGAGCATTGTTTTCTTCAACCAGATTGAAGCGCGCGACGACCGTCGTTTTGTAACCGGGCTCGATCTTGACGACGTTCTTCCACGCCCTCTCATGAGCCGGAATGTCGAGAGTGGGCCCAGTTGCATGGCCCGTTACGTTGCATGCCACTGCGTCGTTCTTTCTGGTCATGCAGTTCAAGAATCCTTGCTCATCTACCAACTGTTGCACTTTGATCGCCTGAAAAGTCGCTAGGTGACCATGAAGCGGGTGGTTGTCTCCGGTCAAGTTGATTACCTCCCACACCTCGGTGGATCCCGATTTTGGAGTCTCGGTGACCGGGTCGTGGAAGCTCTTACCGTTTATGTATAGATGGGTGGGCAAGTTGGCAGAGCTCAGGTACTCGTACAAAGTAATGTGTCGCGTGAGGGAGGCTCCGACAATCGTCGCTGCCTGGCTTGGAGCCAGACTTGCCGGGACACGGGAAGTATCGGGTGGGCTGGGGGCTCCGGGCTTGATGATGAACTTCATGACCTGGCCCATTAGTTGATCAGGCTGAGTCCCGGTCGGATACGGGTAAGGGGCGCTGTTGGTCAATATGGATTCAGTCGCAATGGCGGTGCAGAAGTCGACGACCACATCGAAGGTCTCGGCAGGCGATAGGAGAATCCGTTGGGTGGTGACGGGTGAGGCTAAGTACGATGAGTCTGATCCCACCACCGTGAACGATAGGCCGTTGGTCATGAATGCAAGACTGTAGTACCGAGCATTAGAGACGTTGATTATGCGGAATCGGTACTTTCTACGTTGGACTTGGAGATAAGGCCACACCTTGCCATTGACTAAGATGGCCTCTCCAGAGTACTCCGGTCGCCACCGAGGATGAATAGTTGGGTTGTTTCCAGTGTAGTTCAAGTACAAGGATCCGTCCTTGTAGAAGCTTCGATCAAAGATCATCCAGTGGCGATTGAACTCCGGGCCAACAGGTAGGTTCAACTTCACATCGAAGGCCGGGTCTCGAAGCATATAAGCGGCGACTAGGCCGGCCAAGAGGTTGACCCTTGTTAGACCGAGGGCGTGATCGTGGTACCATAAGTTCCCGGATTGTTGTACGTTTGGGTATGTGCATGTAGACCGTGACCACGCGGAACCGGTCTCCTTGAAATCGGAGGTGAACCATGCGAGAGCACTGCCGTCCGGCTCGGGGGGGTGGACCCCGCCGTGGAGATGCACGACCGTGGGGACACCTCCATGCTTGGGGGTTGCGGTGGGAATAGTAGGGTCCCATGGCAGTACGTGTGACCGGGGCAGGTGATTTTCCCATGTCACACAGGTCGATACGCCTCGGATCGCTTCGATGGTGGGGCCGGGCACTGTGGCGGTTTGAGCCGACGTTCCGTAGGCAAATACAGTTGTTGCAGGTAAATCGCGGTGGAATTTCTGTTCATGGATAGAACACCGCCAAAGTTAGGTGAACTTCAATAAAGAAAGCACGAGAATAACACATTGGAAGGCCTTAACTTTAGTCTGTTAGTTCGGAATGTCAATGAAGCTCATGGTAGTTACATGGGCGTGGTTTTATCACTTAAACATGAACCTAATTAGAAATAATCTCTCTATTCTTCTTTTTTACTCAGAGGAAATGTGTCTTTGTCCATGTGTCGCGTCACTTTTGAGATCAGATGACAATGAATTGCGCTAAATGGGGAACACTTTCTCCATGAAAGTCAAGAAAGTTGGCCCATCTTGCAAGTGGAAAATGTTAAAAGATTAAACAATTGATCGGATTGATACATGCTTAATTTGATGTTAAAAGGAAGAGACATTTAGTACATACCCATTTGGTCTTGTACATGCCGATAGTGAGATTACCGGGTTCAGGCGAACCAGTGTTGAGGGCGTACCCAAAGAGCTTGGGCATCTGAGGGAGCTCATCCACGTACATTTGGAGAGAAGCGGCCACTCGATGCAGAGTTGCCTCCGTCACTGGTGGTGGCTGTTGGCCCATCGGCGCGCCATGACCACCCATCATTATTGTTGCGGAAGCCAAGCGATCGAACAATAAATTTGACAAAATAAGAAAATAAATCGGACACCAGATTTACGTGGTTCGGTCGTAGTGACCTACGTCCACGGGAAGAGCAGCACGGAATTCCACTATAGATCAAGCGATACAACGGAGATTACAACCACACTCGAGTCACTCAAGCACTCTAAGTGTTTCCCAAGCTCCAATTACACCCAATAACTTACACAGTGTTTAGCCCCACAATTCCTTACGAAATAATCTCTCAATCTCGCAAAAGAATTGTACACAAATCTTATCACAAGATTTACGCTTGAACACTAATTCTTCTTAGATATAATTCACGAACGAGAATCCACGAAAACACCCACCGCCAAGCACTCACGAACGTCTTCACGTCAACCGCGGCGCTTCAAGACTTCTTTATCAACAATAGCTCTCCCTTGTAAACCAACGTATAAGCTATAAATATAATATACGTCCACCGCCTCGGAAGAAGTCCAGTTCGGTCAGCACATATTGGTCAGGAAGGAAATCAAAGTTGACTGAATATTGTCCCCACGTTGGACTTTCCAATTTCAGTCCAAGAGCCCAACATAATATAGGAAAGAATATTTTCTTCTTTCCTCTTCTCTTGACCGTAATTTCAAGAAACAAGAAAGTGAATCTTTTATATTTCCTTTTTTTTTTCTTTACTTGATTTCATATGTTCGCAAAATATTCATTCGGAATATTTAGATTTTCACTTCGGGCTTAAACTCGAGACATATATTCAACAATCTCCACCTTGGCTCGACGTTTGAGCTAAGTACAATCGCTTTGATAGAATCCGAATTCCGCTACTATTCTCCCACAGCCCCAATAGGCTCAACTGCCACATATGTCTTTCAAGTCCAAGCCTCGCTTGAATTTCGCCATAGCCATGGACCTCATCAAAATACCAACTCCACATGCACCTTTAACTGCTCCACAAAGATTTTCCGACACAACCTCCTTAATCGCAGATAAAGTAAAACCATTGTTGCATCCATATCTATCGGAAGATTGAATACGCACCTTATCGATATCAGCAGTTACAGCAACTGTTAGCTCAATAGGCTCCACCTCGCTAGAAGCACCATCCGTGTTGATTTCTTCGCTAGCACCCGCTACCTCAGGAGTTTCTGGTTGCAACTCCACCTCAAGCCGAACACCGTCCAGATCCATATGAACACTACTATTAACACTCCTAGCTAGAAGTACTGGAGACTCGTCAAATGTAACTTCTCTGCTGACAACAGGTGAATTTAATTCCAGGCACCACAACTTATAGCCCCGTTCACCTTGTGCATAACCTAGGAACATGCACTTTCTTGCCCTTCCATCGAGCTTGCCATCACTAACTCGAACATAACATGGACAACCAAATATTCTAAGAACAGAATAATCAGCAACGTTACCTGACCACACTTCTTCGGGAGTCCGACATTCAATCGTAGTCGATGGGGATCTATTCTTCAGGTAGCTCGCCGTACTAAGCGCATCCACTAGAAATCTTCTAGCCATACCAGCACTAGAGAGCATTTTATGGGCCGTCTCTAGTAATGTTCTGCTCATCAATTCTGCAACATGTTGTGGTTCAATGGCACTAGTGCGGTATTTCATTATGCCTTCCTTCATGCAAAATTCGTTTAACAGCTTCGAGCAAAACTCCATATTATTATCAGTCTGCACCTGCTTAATCGTTTTACCAGTCTCCTTTTCGATCAAAGCTTTTAACCGCTTGATCCTGACAACAGCATCAAACTTGTGCCTTAGCACAAACACCCACGTCTTCCTCGAGTAGTCATCAACAACTGTTAGCATAAATCTGGCACTCTTCCTCGAAAGAAACCGCGACAATCTGCGAACATCTAAGTGAATTAATTCTGCAATATCCGTGGTTTCTCTGGTAATCATACTAAATTGCACTTTCCGCCGTTGATCTAAATCACAGCACCTGCATACATTCAATTCGTTAGCCACATAACCACATAGCAAATTTCTTTCACTTAGAACCTTCAGGCTTCTCTCGCTAATGTGCCCCAAACACATATGCCACAATTCAGACTCTCGAACCGATGCATCCGACGTTTCCGCAGCGAATTCCATCACTGTCTCACCTTGAAGCTCATACAGGCCACTATGCTTGATTCCTTTCATTATCACCAAGACACCTCGAACAACTTTCAAAACTCCACATTCTGAAGAATACCGACACCCAGCTGAATCTAGGGCACTCAAGGAAATCAGATTTTTCTTCAACTCTGGAACATGCCTTACTCCAGTCAATGTCCACACAATATCATTATGCATTCTGATTTTGACATCACCAACACCAATAACATCGCATTCAGCATTGTTCCCCAACTGCACTTTACTATTATCTGTGCACTGATAAGTAGTAAAACAATTCCTGTTTGGTGTAACATGAAAAGAACAACCAGAATCCATAATCCATCCATCAAACGATAAATCATTAGTGATAGACAAGACATAATCAGCATCATCCAAATTACCATCAGCTATAGCTGCAACATCATCCGCAGATTCAACTCTAATTCCTTTACCCTTCTCGTTTTTCAGCTTAAAGCAATTCCTTCTAAGATGCCCCCTCTTGCCACAGCTCCAACAGATAATACCACCAGTCCTAGACTGACTTCGTCTATTCGAGTTCATACTACTTCTGTTAACACGTGTACCAGTTCTTCCTCTATTTTCACCTACTAAAGCAGCAGATACATGTTCGCCAAATTCTCTTCTACGGATGTCTTCGCTCAGAATTAAATCTCGAACACCATCAAACGTTAAACTTGTTGACCCAGAGGAATTACTAACAGCAGTAACAGTAGTATTCCAACTATCAGGCAAGGAGGATAATAGAATCAAAGCACGTACCTCATCTTCAAAGTCAATATCAACTGAACTCAATTGAGTAACGATCACATTGAATTCATTAATATGATCAGCAACTGATGCACCTTCGCTCATCTTCAAATTAAACAGACGTCGCATCAAATAGACTTTGTTGATCGCAGAGGGCTTCTCGTACATGTCCGACAGGGCTTTCATCAAACTCGCAGTGGTCTTCTCATTCACGATGTTAAACGCGACGTTACGAGCTAACGTCAGCCGAATAACACCCAAAGCTCGTCTATCAAGCAATTCCCAATCAGCTTGCTTTATCGTCTCTGGCTTCTCCCCAGATAGGGGCACGTGCAGTTTCATCTGATATAGATGATCCTCAATCTGCATCTTCCAGAAACCAAAATCCTTCCCATCAAATCTGTCGATTCTCACTTTTCCTTCTTCTATCGCCATCGATTCGCTTCAACTCAGCCAAGCCAAGCTCTGATACCAATTGTTGCGGAAGCCAAGCGATCGAACAATAAATTTGACAGAATAAGAAAATAAATCGGACACCAGATTTACGTGGTTCGGTCGTAGTGACCTACGTCCACGGGGAGAGCAGCACGGAATTCCACTATAGATCAAGCGATACAATGGAGATTACAACCACACTCGAGTCACTCAAGCACTCTAAGTGTTTCCCAAGCCCCAATTACACCCAATAACTCACACAGTGTTTAGCCCCACAATTCCTTACGAAATAATCTCTCAATCTCGCAAAAGAATTGTACACAAATCTTATCACAAGATTTACGCTTGAACACTAATTCTTCTTGGATATAATTCACGAACGAGAATCCACGGAAACACCCACCGCCAAGCACTCACGAACGTCTTCACGTCAACCGCGGCGCTTCAAGACTTCTTTATCAACAATAGCTCTCCCTTGTAAACCAACGTATAAGCTGTAAATATAATATACGTCCACCGCCTCGGAAGAAGTCCAGTTCGGTCAGCACATATTGGTCAGGAAGGAAATCAAAGTTGACTGAATATTGTCCCCACGTTAGACTTTCCAATTTCAGTCCAAGAGCCCAACATAATATAGGTAAGAATATTTTCTTCTTTCCTCTTCTCTTGACCGTAATTTCAAGAAACAAGAAAGTGAATCTTTTATATTTCCTTTTTTTTTTCTTTGCTTGATTTCATATGTTCGCAAAATATTCATTCGGAATATTTAGATTTTCACTTCGGGCTTAAACTCGAGACATATATTCAACAATTATCAACATGATTAGTTCCCATATCATCTTTGCCTTCCTTATCATGAAAACCTTCAAATCTCCGCCTTTCAAAATCATGAATCACAGTTAATAATCTTGATCAGGACATGAATTTTTTCGCATCGAATTCTACTGGTCTTACGAACACGATTGCAACCCCAAGATCATGTTAGGGAAAGTGGGTACCAAGGTAAGGAGCGGATAATAATCGTGTGTATTAACCTTACTAAGTACGAAGGAAGAGATGATTTCAATGGACAATATTAGGGCTTAGATAGGAGAAGAGCGTGTGCTGAGCACAAGGCTAATGATGGCGATGACTTGCGACGATGATGAGTTGGAGGACATCAAGCTCAATCTGTAAATACTAAAACTGGCAAGAGTAGTATTTATTTTAAGAATTTGTTCATCTACGTGTTTGGACATAGTAAACGATCTGACCCATTCCAAAACAGTATGGCTCATCTCGTACATTATGTTGTGTTTATTTTTGGTGGGAATCTCGAGGAAGTTATGTCCATCCAATAAATTTAGCACAATAAGAACGAATCATAGACAACCTCACTTAGTCGGGAAAAAGAACAAGACAAAGTTCATAAACAACTAAATGCATGGGAAAGATTGTTTTCTGCACATTGTGACCTGATGGTCCGCAAAATTCAGGTAACTTCCTCTACGAAAAAAATGAATCGAAATAAGCAGAATAAAAAAAAGAAGGATATACATAGTCTGTGATCCGAAACATGTTGTTAATCTTATAGTGGATTAAGGACTGTAGAGAAATAATTGAGTGATGGTTCTTAATTCATTGTGAGATTAACAGCCTTTTCTATCAGATCAAGTCAATGACATTTGAAAAACCTCGGAGGACTTCCACTGGATAGCTGTCATCTACATCAGTCATATGAACCAATACTATACGGACCATTGACCATGATGGTCTGACCATTATGGGGCTTGCCACATGAGCAATGGGCTAGAAGATTAGCATGGCCCACGAGGCCTAAAGACAATGCAATATTTTATTTTTCTCACGAAAACTAGTTATCATATGGTTTTCATGCTAATTGATTATGTTTATCACATCATCCATAGAATAAATCTTTACAAATTTCCTTGCTTAAAGCCAGAGCATGAAGAAATTGAGAAATAGTAAACGTGGTAGACCATTTTACTTTGTGACCGACCACTTGATCACAAAACTAATATACCTTAACTTTGAATTGATTGCTCCAACTATCCGAAGGCACAGTGGTTAAGCAGGTAACAGATCGATGGAGACCTGCTAATTAGAAGGCCGTCCAGAGATGAAACTTCTGTCCCTAGTGGACCCAAATTGGACCCAATTGAAGAAGAAAAAGTGACCCCATTCCATTCCTCCATTCACCAATGTCATTCGTGAAAGGTGGTGATTGGAAAGCTGGCCCAATTTAAAGGGTAATCATTTTAAAGTGTTGTGTTCTTTTTCTTCTTTCATTTTATATAAAATTAATGCTGTCAATGACAGCTTCGTTTTCTAGATAAATTAATCTGCGGTCCACTCTGGAACCACCCCAGTTGCACTATAGGCCACAATCCCTGCACACATCTCAAGACCAGGACACACTTTAATGCCATAATCAACGACAAGCATCAGCAGTAAATGGGAAACCCAAGAAACTGCGATGCCTATCACGTTCTCTGCTACCGTGAGCAGGTTCAAAC
Source organism: Syzygium jambos (assembly GCA_031216235.1). Taxonomy (NCBI): domain Eukaryota; kingdom Viridiplantae; phylum Streptophyta; class Magnoliopsida; order Myrtales; family Myrtaceae; genus Syzygium; species Syzygium jambos. The sequence continues at coordinate 6,361,955 of CM062221.1, forward strand.
AAGTGACCTCGCACTTGCAAAGAGCAGCAAGTATCGTTAAGCCGCCACCCAGTGGCGTGTAGGATCTCACTGATTACACAAAGGTTCAATGGAATTTGGAGCGAAACTACATCACTTCTATTGTCGCCATCGCCCTTGGCAAAAGAAGATTTGAATTTGAGAAGCGTTAATGGATGGAAATGATAGAAGAAGTACCTGGAATTTTGACGAAGACATCCCAGATGCTAGGCCCACGTCCGTCTTTGTTGACCATGCCTTCGACTTGATAAGCCGAGGTCGCAATCCCCCAAATGAAGCCCTTCAGGAAGGCCGGTCAGCTCAGCCCGCCGGTGTCAAAATGCATCGTTTTGGGGGTCACCATCTCTTCGGCCATTGTCGACCTCGTCACACATAGCTTGACAGCGACAACATCAATGGGACTTGGATTCTCATCTTCACACCTCAACACTCTGAGAGAGAGAGAGAGAGAGAGAGAGAGAGAGACAGAGAGAGAGAGAGAGAGAGAGAGAGAGAGAGTTTGGCTTTGCCTTGTGAAGGAGAGTGAGTCTTTATTTATAGTCCAACGATAGTGAAAGAAATCCTTAAAAGTTAGCATTTCTACATCATCTGATCATTCGTCATTTTGCCCAAAACAATATTTTTTTTCCTTTCGGTGAGAAATCCAAACAATAAATGTATGTCCCCTGTTGACGGCAATTCAGAATGGTAGGTTCCTGTTGTGGTACAAAAGTGGCAAGAGACTTTTTAAAGACAATGGTTAGACAGGGACGGGAGAGAGTGAGTTTGGCTTTGCCTTGTGAAGGAGAGTGAGTGTTTATTTATAGAGCAACGATAGTGAAAGAAATTCTTAAAAGTTAGCGTTTCTACATCATCTGATCATTCGTCATTTTGCCTAAAACAATATGGTTCTTTTTACTTTCGGTGACAAATCCAAACAACAAATGTATGTCCCCTGTTGACGGAAATTCAGAATGGTAGGTTCCTGTTGTGGTACAAAAGTGGTAAGAGACTTTTTAAATACAATGGTTAGACAGGGATGGGAATAAGTAGAGATGGGCGGTTTCAAGGTCGGTTTATGAAACCTTCCCTGTCGGAACTAATTTCCTAGTTTTTCGAACCTAGAACCTACCCTGTCAATCGATTTCCGGGTCAACTCCAGGATTTACCCGGGAACGGGCCAATTTCTTTTTTTTTTCTTTCATTTTTTCTTCCTTTTTTTCCTTTCATTTTTAAGCAAAATGAAAATGAACACAACAATAAAAATCTCCATTTGTCAATAGCAACAATCCATAAAAGATGAACACGTAAAATAAAATAAATAATAAAAAGTTTAAAACACGTACCCACGTTTCATCGGTTCCTGGTCTGGCTCTTTGGTTCTCGGTTCTTGGTTCAGTTCTTACCCAAGAACTAGAAATCGAATAGCATAATATCGGTTCCATATTTTTTTTTTTTTGGAATCGGGGATCGGACCGATAATCGCGGGAATCTAGAACTGGACTAGTTCTATGGCCAATTCGGTCCGGTTCCCGATTCTACCCTGGAGCCATGCTCACCCTTAATGATAAGGTTCGTTTTGGAATATCAAACATCGACACAAGCAGCGACATAGAGTTGATCAAAGACGAGAACGTTTATGTTACTGAGGTTTAAGTTGCACGTGAACAAGGAATAAGCAAAGTGAGAACACCAAATTCGTGACTTGAATGCTTTGCTCGTATATTACTCGATTCATACCGTTACTAAAGTATTTCATGGACCGGGAATTTATGTATCTACTGTTGTTATGCAAAGACAAATTTTAAGAAAGGACGATTCTAAGAGTGTCGGTTGTAACCATCAAGGTTTAGCAGTTTATTAGGGTTTTAGGGGGTATTCCAACATAGAAATTGGATGTCGCCCGTTCGGAATCTCACCAGCTGCATGCAAATTGCTTTGAGTAAGGGTCAGTTGCAGAGGCTAAAGGCCTAGACTAATTGATTACGAGACTTGTTGGTTGTTCCATAGGTCTCTAGGTAACCGATACTGGAAGTGAATGCCAGTAGTGGCTTTCATGAATGATTGTAAACTACATTCTTAGGGTTTGTTTGTTTCGCGGAAAGCATTTTTCGAGAAAACATATTCCTCATTTTTCGGCATTTGATTCACTTAGGAAAATGAGTTAATGGAAAAAATTTTGCTGCCAAAGCTTAAATTCAGGAAATAATTTCTTATTTGAAAGAACCGAAAAACATTGTCCAAAATATGACTAGGTATCAGTATTTGAATCCGAAACTCTACGCTTGGGTATGAAAACCCCAATGTTAGTTCTTGGGTCCCGGCATTCAGGACTAGGTTTTTAGCGGCTAGGCCCAATACCCTAGTGTCCCAGGCTTAGGCCCTCGATGCCCATGCCTGGGTCTATTAAGGTCGGGCCCAAACCCCTGGTCCAACACCCAAACTTGGGTCCATAAGGCCGTGCTCAGGTCCTCGACACTCGTGTTCTGATTGTGACCCTTAGGCCTGGGTCAACAAATACCGTGTGCAGGTCCTCGACTCTCGAGGCCTTTGTTAATGAAACATTTGTTCTTATAAAAACATTTTTTAAAAGAATTCTAATTTTTAATTATTTTTATTTTTTAAAAATATGGAATTTTATTAATTTTAATATTTACTTTTCTTTTTTCTTTTTCCTCTTCCTTGGCTTGTCGTCGGTGAGCTTGAGCCTCTCCAGATTGGGTGAGCTTGCGGCCTTTGGCGACGAGGCTCGACTTGCTTGAGGCCTACAAGCTTGTGTGTCACCATATTGGGCGAGCTCGCGACGATTGGTGGTGAGGCGCGACTCGCCCGAGGTCGGCTAGCTCGGGCCTCACCAAATCGGGTGAGCTCATGGCCTTTGGCAGTGAGGCTCGAGCTCGCACAAGGCTGGCTAGCTTGAGACTTTGGATGGCCTGGCTCAAGCCTCACTAGATCGGGCAAGCTCGCGGCCTTTGGTGGTGTGTGACGAGACCAAGCCTTGCTGGCCCTAGGCGAGGCTGGAGCTTGCCTATGGCCGGTCGTCGGCCTCGTTGCCGTGGTTGGCGTCTTACCATGGAAGAAGCAAAAGGAAAAAAAAAGAAAAGAAAAAAAAAATTAAAAACACGATTTTTTTTTTAAAAATTTTCCTTATCATATTTTTTTTTACCAAACGATGGAAAATGCTTTCCAGGTCTTTTTTAGGTTTTAGCTAAATACCGGAAAATGAAGTCATTTTCCTTCCTAGAAAATATTTTTCAAATTAATATATTTTCTGTGAAATAAACGCATCCTTAATATCTAATGTAATTCATGAGGATTCAACCTGGTATCTTCATTTTTCTCCATTTCTTTCGGGTTAAAGACGCCTCCTTGACAAAAGAACAACCTAGCTCACAGCAACTTGGCATAAGCAAAAGAAAAAAGACTAAAGATTAAATGAATTAACACTAATTTAAAAGATTGTTAAATGAATCCAACACTCCATTATGAGTGAATAATTAGGAAGCGGCCATATTCAATGGCAAGGACAACACAATACATTATCATGATAGCACATCTTCCTCTTCTCAAGGCAAAGACACGTTTCTTGTCGGTCTTTAATTGGGAAAATTGTCAAAAAAGTCCTCAATCTATTACACTTTTGCCAATTTAATTTTAAACTTTTTTATTTTGCTAATTGAGTTTTAAACTTTTTCAAGTTTTGCCAATTGAGTCCATCCGGCCAATTTTGACCGAAAATTGCTAATGTGAATGCCGGCCGTCCTACATGGCACAAATGGCACGGCTGACGCTAGCGTGGACAATTTTTAATAATATTTTTCAAAAATTTTTATTAATTTTGTTATATTTTATTTTTCTTTTTCTTTTTTTAATTTTTCGGTTCAAAGGGTCGGTGGGGTTGCCGGCTACTGGCCGAGGGTTGACAAACCCCATTGGCCCTCACTTGTCGGGAGTGAGGGTCCGCGAGCTCTCGCTGTGGCTAGTGAAGGCATCCTTGCTAGCCACAATGAGGGTGGGTGAGGGCCGTGGCCGGCAAAGGGCTTTGTGGTCCTCACCTAGGGGGACGTGGGGGTCGTCAACCCTTGCCTAGTGGCTAGTAGAGGTTGCCAATGCTTTGAAGAAAAAAAAAAGAAAAGAAAGAAGAAAAGGAGAAAAATAAAAAATAAAAAAATTATTAAAATTTGTCCACATCAGCGCTAGCCGTTAGCTCCGGCCGTTCCAGGTATGATAGTCGACACTGATTGGACCGCTATGTTAGTGATTGGACTCAATTGGTAAAACATGAAAATGTTTATAATTCAATTTACAAATTTAAAATGTTTAAGACTAAATTGATAAAAGTGCAATAAATTTAGAATTTTTTGGACAATTTTTCCGTCTTTCAGTCAATGATGGAGAGTGCTCCTTCATGGGCCCAAAAGCTTCAAGTTGATGATGAAATGGTCCAACTGAGGACAGACATGCCCCTGAAAATTAGCCTTTCCAAGCCCTTGCGTGATTGCAGAAACAAAATGTGTGTGGACTGTCTGGTGTAGACGTATTATTGGCTCGTTTCTTAATAATTTTAATTTTTAGAAAAAACCTGTTCATAAAACAAGATATAAGAGTATGATGGGTCGTGAGTTCAAATGCCAACACACTGTACTCTGTCTGTTTTTTTTGTTCCACCGGCTGTTCCATTAATATGATTCCGCTCATATCATGATTTGCCCGTGTAGTAAGGAACGATTTACATGCAATGGACATTGTGTTAAGTAATTCGTCATAAATACTTTATTGGCCATGTGGACACCTAAATTTTGACAACTCATTTAATTATTCATTGCAAAAAAATTTGGGAATCAACCTTGATCCCTAAAAAATTAAAATTACATCAGGCATTATGGATTCTATTACATTGCATTTAGGTATGAATAACATTTAGGACTAGATTGTTTGCATCAAGCATGTTATAAGAGATAAGGTTCAACCGCAATTTGAGTGGGAGACAAATTTGATGGAGTTTTGAGAGATTTAGCTAGGGGTTATTTAAAAGAAAAAAGAAAAAAGAGAGAGTAACAAATCATCAGGGGAATTTAAAAGGAGAAAAATGGACTCATTACAAGTGAACACCTTTGAATGGATTCAGAACTTTCTCACGCCTCCCATCTCTTTTTCAATTCATCATTATCACGTCCCCATTTCGACGACACGCTCATGGATGATCATTATCGGTTAAGTTGATGGGGAACTTGAACTCAAGGTGACGCCGGAGTATTCCTTGAAGGCCATTCATTTAGATACTTTGGAATTAGTAAAACTTGGGAGTCCTGCTATCAATTATATTTATTTCTCATATTTTTAAGGTCTAGTATATGTCGTTTAAGTTTCAACAGTTCTTATTTAATTGTAGTTGCTTTCTAGTAAAATTAATTTTGTCTTTTTTATGAGTCTTTTTGTCTTTCCAATGAGTCTTGGTAATTACTCATGCTTGGAGGGTTATTCCCTGCTCAATTTATTAAGCATTGCTATGATGATTGAAAAGACAAGATTTGATTTATTCATAACTTATTTGAGCCTTTGGCTTAAGAACAATAAATATTCTTGTTTTGTTCTTATCCCTTAGGTTGATTACCCACGGGTGGTGACAAATTGGTATCGGTGTAAGGTTCAATGGCTCGTCATCATCGATGTGGACTAGATGTTGAGTTTTCTACAGCTTGAGAAAGCGACCTAGGAGACGTGGAGGTGGACGATTTAAGGAGACAAGTGTAGCAACTGCAAGAACGTTTGCTACACATCAAACTTCAAGAAGTGATGATTTGCGTCCTGATTCAAAATATGCTCTCTCTGATGAAGAGAATGTCAACCCATTTGCTAGTGCTTGAAGTCATGCTTCAAGTGAAGGACTTACTTGACGTTAGTATCAAAGGCTCCATGAAATTCGGCAAGATTCTTATGTGAAGGTTGATATTCATGAATTTGATGGGAAGATGCAACTGGAAGAATTTATGGATTGGATACACACTATCAAAAGAGTCTTTGATTACAAAGATATATCAAATGATCAAAGGTGAAACCGGTTGCCATCAAACTCAAAAAACATGCATCTATTTATTGGGAGCGCTTGAAGAAGCCAAGAGCTCGTGAAGGAAGAAGCCGTATCGTAACTTTGGAGAAGATGAAGAAACAATTGAAAAGGAAGTTCCTACAAAAGAACTATTGTTAAGAAACCTTCCTCAAGTTTCACAATTTCAAACAAAAGAAGTTATCCATGGAAGAATATACAACAGAATATGATCACCTCGGGATGCTTTGTGATGTTTCTGAATTAGAGGAGCAAACTGTTACCTTGGTGGACTTCGATTTGAAATTGGTAATTTTATCCAACTACAACATGAATGATGTGTGTCAACTTGCACTTAAGGTGGAATGACAACTTAAAAAAGCACGTGGTAGTAGCTTTCAGTCTTAGAGCAAAGAAGGTCATTCCAAAGGTGAGAGTGCCTTTACTCCTAAGACTAAGGCAGCCACTTCAAAGTCGCTTAGTTCCAATTGCCCTAACTCTATCAAGTGTTTCAAGTGTCAAGGGTTTGGACATATTGTAGAAGAAGAGCTTGAAGAAAAGAAACATGAAGAGTCAACTAGCACCACTGAAGGATCGGAGAAGGGAGATGAATTTATCTATGGAGATCAAGAAAAGTCTCTAATCCTTCTCCGGATCTTGATTCTATTTCTAGGCATATGGCTTTGCAACAACATTTTTCACACTAGATGCACTTCTCATGAAAAGGTATGTGATATTATCATTGATGGAGGAAGCTGAAAGAATGTAGTGGCTGCAACAATGGTGGGTAAATTGCACCTCAAGATGGAAAAACACCCACAATCTTAAAAGCTTTCTTGGCTTTGCAAAATGAATGATGTGAGGGTTGATAAAAGATGTATTGTTCAATTCTCCATAGGAAAAAATATAATGATAAAGTATAGTGTAATGCTCTTCCCATTGATGCTTGCCATTTGCTTCTTGGGAGGCTTTGGCAATTTCATAGAAAAACAAGCATGATGGGTTCAAGAATACTTACACTTTCAATAAAGATGGAGGCAAAATCACCTTGGATCCTTCCAAATTAGAGAGTACCTCTAAACCATCTAATGGGGAGGGAACTAATTTACTCTCTAAATCTGAAGTTGATTGTGATGCCTTTAATGTGAGAATTGGTGTGGTTCTTAGCCAAGAAGGAAAGCCCATTGTATTCTTTAGTGAGAGATTAAATAATTCCCACAAGAATTACTCTATTTATAATAAGGAAATTTATGCTATGGTTAGAGCTTTGGATCATTGCAACATTATCTATTGTTCAACTCTATTCGAATTGTGAAGCTTTAAGTATAAAAACACTCAACATAAGTTCAACAATCGGCATACCAATTAGGTAGAGTTTCTTTAAGCTTTCGCTTTTCTTATCAAATATAAAGCCGACACTCTTAATCGAGTGGTTAATGGATTAAGCTGTAGGCATTCCTTGCTGTCTACAATACAAGTGAAGGTCTTAGGCTTTGACATGATCCAAGAGCTTTATAAAGATGATCAATAGTTTGGGATGATTTGGAAGGATTGTTCGGAGGGTTCAAATCAATAATTCATGTCGCAAGATAAATTTCTATTGGAGGATTCATCTCTATATCGATGCTTAATTAGACGATTTATTTGATAGTAACTAGGCCAGACATTGCTCATAGCGTCAACACTCTCAGTCAATTTATGCATGCACCATGCCAACCATATTTGGATACAGCACACTGTCTCCCACGGTATTTGAAGGCTACTATAGGCCAAGAGGTCTTTTGCCCAACTGAAAATGAACTCCAACTCATGGCTTATATTGGGCTAGTTGCCCTATGACTCGTTGTTCAACAACTGGATATTTCATTTTATTGGGTGATAGCCCCATTTCTTGGAAAACCAAGAAATAAAGCAGAGTCTCACGTTCTTCTGCTAAAGCGAAATATCGTGTAATGACAGTAACTACATGCAAAATGACCTGGTTATCACACCTCTTATGAGACATTGGCATGCCTCTTTAAGCTCCAGTATTTTTACACTGCGATAACTAGGCTTTTCTTCACATTGCTGCCAACCCAATTTTTCACGAGCGAACAAAACACATTGCAATTGATTGCCATCGTGTTTATTAAAAAATACAAGCCGGCTTCAATGCTTCATTGAAGATTGGTAAAGAGTCACAACTAGCTAACGTGTTTACCAAACCATTAGGTCGAGATCAATACATGCAGCTACTTTCCAAGTTGGGCATTCGTAACCTACACGTGCCAATTTGAGAGGGAGTTGTAGCGTGATCATATCCTTAGCATGATCATATGCCACCATGACATTCTTATCCCATGAGTTGTTTTATTCAATTTCTCGGTTGTACTTACCATAACTATAGGAGTAAATTTAGAAAATATAATTGTAAATGGTGTATAAATATGTACGTTTAGAATACAAGAAATTGAATCGGTTCATATTGGGATCTTCCATTTTGTATGATTTCTCATAAAGTATAGGAGAATACTTTACTTATACGAACCATAAATTTGATGGATTCGTGGTGACTCCTCAATATACTTTACTTATATGAACTGGAGTTAGGTACTCATAGAATTTAATTTACCCAGTGGTTTTGGCCATGCCAATGGCATTTGAGGCTACTAGGTAAGTCTCTAGGTTCAGAGGGACATGGGAGTCGTCGATTTAGCTCAGAATTGCTAGCCAGAAATGGGTACGGCGTGTTGTTGGTTAAATCAGTCTCATTTGCTACCATCATAGAGAAGTTGATCACTGCATCGGCTCGATTTGGATGAATGTTAAATCGTTGGTTAAGGAGAGGCGGCAGTACCTGGCATTGGATGTGTTGATTTGCGGAACTTGTACTTTCTACGCTGGGCTTGGAGGTACGGCTAGGCCTTGCCATTAACTATGACAGCATTGTCGAAGCAATCCGACTACCACTGAGGATGAATGGTGGGATTTATTCCGGTGGAGTTGATGTACGGTGAACCATCCGTGCTGAAGCTTCAGTCAAGGATCATGAGGACTCAGTCAAACACAGGGTCAAGAGAGAGGTTCAACTTGTCGTCCAAGGCGATGTTCCTTATTATGTAAGGCCCGATTAGGCCGGCCAAGAGGTTGACACGGGTTAGTCCCACGGCGTGATCGTGGTAACAGAGGTTGCTAGCATGCTGCATATTTGGATAGGTGTAGGTTTGCTAGGTCCACATGGGCTCCGTATCGGCGAAATTGGCAGTGAACCAGACTAATGCGTGGCTGTTCAACTACGATGGGTTGATTCCGCCGTATAGATGCACCATAGTTAGGATGTCCCTATTCTTGGGATGCCCGTCGGGATAGTATGGTCCCATGAGAGGATGTGAGATTAGGGGAGGGAGTTCTTCCACATCATGTATGTAGGCATATTTTGGATGGCCACGATGGTGGGGCCAAGTAAGGTGGCATTTGCTGTTGATGCACCGGATGCAAATAGAGTAGTGGCGGGCAAAGCACGATGGAATTTATGCTAACCAAATAAATTCAATGAGTAAAGGATGGTTTTAATGTTGATTAGTCACTTGAAAGTAATCACGCTGACAAGTTATTAAATGGGACACATAGTTGTAAGTGAGAGGGACAAGTTTTAGAATTAGATCTTCTTTTTTGCAAGTTAAATTGATGATAGTGAGGAGAATGTGTTTAATATAATCATTACATCGTATAGTAATGACACAAGAGATAATAAACCAATAAAAAAGGGAGATCTGTAAGCACCAAATAGGATAAGATATAATCATTGAACTTTTGGGAAAACCTCTTAATGTATTTTGAAGTTGACAAAATTATCCATATATATTTTGTAAGTCTAATAAATACTTTGAAGTATTTTGATTTATGAAGTTATTCTTGGAAGAGAAGATGTGGCAATCATGTTCAGATTATGAAATTACTTCAAGATGTTCAGACTTTATACTTCAGACGAAGAGATTCAGACTTTATACTCAAAGAGGTTTAGAATTTATACTCAAAGAGGTTCAGACTTTATACCAGAGATGAACTTCGGACACAAGTTTAGAACGTAAGGTCTAGAACCTATGTCCATAACGTAAAGTCCAGAATGTCACACGTATTCAGAACATATATAATAGCTAGTAATCTGGCTTGGATTTCACGCTTAAAATAAATGGATTAACTCAATCTTGAAGATTGTTTTGCAACGGTTTACTATGCAAAACATCTTGATTAATTGGCAATTAATCTCGAGGCAAGTCACTTTCCAAGCAAATAAGCTTTACTTATGGAAACCAAGACTTTGGTTGTGTGAGCGACCAAATTCAGCGGAGACTTGGAGTTTATCCCTCAATGGCTACGTAATCTTCTTGATACAGATCTGTCCAATGGGTAGATTGGAAGACAATCATCTAGAGACTGTCCAACAACTAGTTTGGAAGTGGAGGAGTACAAAAGGAGACCAACACGCCGAGGAGTAGATGTCAGAGACAAGATCTAGAATCTACAATTCCAAAGTCTGAGCGTTCTTCAATCTTTATACTTGTTTTTCGCGAGCTTAAACGTGTAATCAATTAAGAGGTGTAGACAGTGTCATAAGTGTGTGCTTAGGTGTGAGATAGTATGATCTATTAGCTTGGTATAAGCAATACCAGCTTCGGGGAGAAGTGCTTGGGTTTAAGTGGCACAACTTGCTGTAACTTTTCATTGATTTGATTAGTGGAATCCAGTCAGTAAGCTGTCGGCATGGGAGAGTAGACATAGGCTTGATCTAAACCAAACCACTATAATTTCTTGTGTGTAGTTTTTTCTATCTCTAAACTCTTATTATATCTTTTATACTGCACACTAGTACGTTGTCTATAAAGTCTGCTCAGAATCTGAATGTCTTTTAGACTTTAATCTTGATAATTTGTTTCCGCTTTAAAAATTGATCAAAAGTTTTATATGACTTATTCACCTCCCTCTAGGTAATCCTTGTAAGAGACAGGATCCAGAATCTAGTATGAGTGCTCCAGGTCTCATTAAAGGATAGATCAATACCAGACTACCATATTTCGATGGCAAATAATATAGCGTCTGGAAAAACAAGATAACTGTATTCATCAAATCACATGCAATGGGATGTTGTTATCAGAGGAGCCAAAACCTTCTGCATCTGCTTCAAAAAAGAAGCTAGATGAAAGCAAATCAGCAAATCCTCCATTATCTCAAACTGAGATAACAAAAAGAGAAGCTTTAGATTCAAAAATAATTTATTCATTTTATTGTGCTTTAGCACCTATTGAATATAAGAAAATTGCTCATTTGTGAATCAACAATGGATATCTAGGACACTCTCTATGCTACATATGAAGGAGCGGATCGAGCAAAGGAAACTCAAATCAACCTACTGCTTGGGCAATATGAATCCTTCATAATGAAGACAAGAAAATCAGTTGCTTATATGTATGACAAATTTAATGATATAGTAAATGGTCTTGCATATCAAGGACAATCAGTTGCAAATGCAATGAAAGTAAACAAGCTTATGAGGGGACTATCAAAGAAGTGGGACAACATAAAAACCTCACTTCGAGAGACTCAAAGGATTATGCCATTATCAGTAAATGAACTGATTGGAACTCTTTAGTCATATGAAGTAGAATGTATACATGAAGAAAATCCCAAAGGTAAGAAGTTAATTGCCTTAAAATCTAACATTGATTATGATGAGACAAATTCTGAAGGAGATGAAGAAGACAACGATGAGGAGATGAAGTTTCTGATCAAAAGATTTTAACACCTTGTGAGAAAGAGAAGAAACTCCAAAAAGAAGAAGCCAACAAAGAAATCTGGAATAAGAAAATATTTTAAGAATAGAGACGACAATGAAGGTAAGAATATAATATGTTTTGAGTGTAGGAAAATGGGTTACATAAAACCCAATTGTCCTTTATTCAAGAAAAGGAAAGGGAAATTCGAAAAGAAAGATAAAGCTCTAAAGGCCGAAACGTAGAGCAACACGGAGTCTGAATCAAGCGATGATGAAATGTATGAGCAAGGAAATCTATGCTTAATGGCGGACATTGAATCTGAAGAAGATGAAGTGATTTGTTCAAATCTTATTCTCAATGATGATGATCTTTTTGAAGAGTTATGCACAGAACATGAGAATGCGTTGAAGAAGATCTCCGAGTTGAAAAAGGAAATCTCTAAATTGAGACAACAAAATATTACAAATGAGAAAAGGATCATTGAGCTTGAAAAGGAGAGTTCCTCTGTCAAGGAAGAGAAGGATAATTTGCAAAAGGAAGTTGATTCCTATAAGGAAGAAATTTCGAAGATTTGCAAAAAAATTTCTCTCGGCTCGAAGACATTAGAGCATGTTGTATCCATACAAGTCCCCTAATTACAACAAATCTGGCCTCGGATTCAAAAATGCAAGTGAGATCAAGAATGACGTTTCGAATGTCAAGGAGAGATTAAAGTGCAGGCCTTCAATCTAGCATTATAGAAATCATTTTGGTGAGCAATTTGTCAAGCCTATTGGATTTCAATATTATAATTGCTCGAACTCAAGTGATCCTAATCACTATAAACAGCAATGTCCAATTTATTGGAAGAAATCCAAGACAATCAATTGGAGATTTGGTGCTTTCTCCAACCAAAAAGGACCAAACAAATTTGGGTACCAAAGAAAAGATGAGATTACTTTTCTTGCTGGGAATAAAGGAAAGAGAATTTGATAAGTAAAGGTATATTTTTCAAGTTCTAAAAATGTTTTGGGAACATACTTTACATATCTACAAATTCCCATTGTATTCGATATTCTTTGGCATGTTCTATAATTGCGTTGGAAATATCTTTTTGAAATAAAAGTCAATTTTATTTTGAAGGATCTTGAGATGAAATTTTATAAAAGAGATTGATTAATATCTTATTTTGTTTTGGAAAGAAATAATTCAGATTTATACACTTGTTACGTGCTCTCCGATCTTGTCATGCCTTACAAATAAATAATTTTTTTTACGAGATATTGTTTTATTATGCATGATACATTTCTCTTAAATATTCTATTGAGATTGTTGGGAAAGTATCTTTGAGCTTTTACGAAAGTTTCTTATTTTGCACCTAACAAAAGGAAAGGATCCAAATACATGGATACCAGAAAGGAAGTGAGTTTATTACATAAAATCCTACAAAGGAAGAATGATTGCAAATCTACGCAAATCATGGTGCAATAAGAGGATTATGTCAAGCGAAAATTGAGAAGGATCATCTTTAAATCAATGGTATATTTCAAACATGTATATTGGGTAAGAGAATACAAAATTCATATTTATCATCTTGCCTTGCAAATTTCTACACGAATCATGATGATTGCTTATGACTTACATATGATTTATATTGCAAACATTTCTTGTCATAAGGCATGCCGTGCATTTATTACATGACTTGGCACGTGGTAGAAATATATACTATTCTTTTGCGAAATTCGTTAATGTCATATTATCTTTATGCATCTGAGATTCATGCTTAAGGAAAATTCCTACAATATTGAAAGATATTATTACATACTTGGATACACTTGCTACATTCTTGGAAGTATTATTATAATTAGCAAGTTTGATTTGCAAATCGGAGGAAGGTATGTACGTAATATATTTCTTATTTTTGCAACTATTATTGTCTCTTCTAAAAGAATCTGCAGATCATAAAGGAATCTTTTCATATGAAGTTTGAAAAGCTTGATCCCAAAATCGTGGAAATTCTGCAATATTTTCGAAGGATAAAAAATTTCTCCTTTGTGCAATGTTCTGACAACTTATGGGAGGCATGTCAAAATGCTTTGAGCAAATGCTTCATGCGTCGTACGAAAGGATAAGTTGCTTCAGAATGAAATATTTGATACTCTTATATATGCTATTCAATTTATTTATTCAAAAGAAAGGTCATCATATATTACGTGATATATTATATCTTTAACAGCAAAATTGTACAAAAAGTTTGTTGAGTTTATGCAGATTGAATTTGAGACGAGTTTGATTGAAGAAAATAAATTTCTTTCTCGACATTCGAAAAGCTATGTTGCGGATGTTGTTGCTACAAAGAAAATAAAGGAAATATTCTCTTCAACGCGCACAAGCTGCAATGAAAGCTATTTGCAAAAGCTGTCTTGACAATAGGGGGAGAAAAACAAAAAGGTATGAAGAGCAAAAAGTGAAAAATGGAAAAGAAATGGGAGAATCATCTCAAAATGGCATCCAATTGAGGGGAGCATAGATTGATTTAATTTCTACCGCTCGTGATCACTATGCAGGAAAAGGTAATGTATATTAGAACTTGCTAAGTTCTGCATAATCAAGGTTAATATTTCTTATATTTCCCTTATTTTTTGTCATATACAAATCTCTTACTTACATTATCCTTTTATTATGACAAAAAGATTGTGAAATTTATTATGTGCATCTGTGTTTGTTGGTATATATGATATTTGATTCTACAGAACATGAGCTATATTGAATATATGTTATGTTCGTGAAAGAAGATGAATATATGCCAAATATATTTTGAAGATAGTATGTGAATATGAGCTGATTGTATATTCTCTACATGATACCCTTTTCATTATTATCGCTTCTTGATTGTGACAAAAAGGGGGAGAGAAAGTAAATATGCATACGTGCTTATTGGTTAATTATATTTACTTGATGCATAATATTGAGTTGTGATTATATCTTTTCGTGATGCTGACAAAAAGGGGGAGAAATATATAGATATGATATGCTTTGACATGCTCAAATATGTAGATATGATATGTAAATATGCAAATTATTGGATGCAAAGGAAAAGAGACAGACTGTGATTCAGATTTTTATGGTTCAGATTTTGCTCTTCGCTTAAATGCAAATCATATTCTGTGCCTTATCTTATTTATGAATAGAGTTTAAAAATCTCATATGTGCTCATATAGAATATCTTGAATATATGCTACATTATATATTTGATCATATTTCTCAAAATTATCTCAAAATCTATATATCTACATGGAAAGTTTTGTCACTATAAAACAGAGGGAGATTATTGGGAAAACCTCCTAATATATTTTGAAGTTGACAAAACTATCCATGTGTGTTTTGTAAGTCTGGCAAATGATTTGAAGTAATTTGATTTAGAAAGTTATTCTTGGAAGAGAAGATGTGGCAATCATGTTTAGATTGTGAAATTACTTCAAGATGTTCGGACTTTATACTAAAGAGAAGAGGTTCAAACTTTATACTAAAAAAGGTTTAGACTTTACACCATAGATGAACTTCAGACACAAGTTCATAACATAAGATTTAGAACGTATGTCTAGAACGTAAAGTCCAGAACGTGACACATATTCAGAACATATATAACGGTTAGTAATTTGGCTTGTATTTCACACTTAAAATAAATTGATTGACTCAATCTTGAAGATTATTTTGCAATGGTTTAATATGCAAAACATCTCGATTGATTGGCAATTAATCTCAACACAAATCACTTTCCAAACGAAAAAGCTCTTCTAATGGAAACCAAAACTTTGGTTGTATTGGCGATTAAATTTAGCAGAGATTCGGATTTTATCCCTCAACGACTATGCAATCTTCTTGATATAATTTTGTCCAACGGATAGATTGAAAGACGATCCTCTAGAGACTGTCCAACGGCTAGTTTGGGAGTGGATGAGTATAAAAGGAGACAACATAGATGAGTAATCACTGGACCAATATACGTTCCTAAGCCTGTGATATTAAGGTTAAAAACTTGAGTCCTTGCCTTTGTGAGGGAGACGGTGACCAAGGAACAACATGCAAATGAGAGACAGAGAGGAGGAGAAGAAGAAGAAGCCAGGCGTGTGCTCGGCACAGGCTTTGTGATGGAGACGGTGTCCAAGGAAGAACATGCAAGTGAGAGAGAGAGAAGCAGCAGCAGCAGCAGCAAGGCGTGTGCTCGGCACAAGTTTTGTGATAAAAATGAACCAAGATCTCACAGCCTTTATAAACTACAAAGGAAAAATAAATCTCTTTGTCCATTATTATCATGTTTGGACATTGTTGGATGTTTTGTGAGCTGTACCCAACCACCATCCCTTTACTCGGGTCTCTCTCTCATCTCATCATGGTCAGAATCTTGTGGAAATAATTGTGAATTCCCACAATTTTTTATAGTTCATCTTCGACCACAGCATGTCTTTATGACAATGAACTCTCTTGGGATCTACTCTCTTAGCTTTTAGGGCATATGGGTGCATATATACAATGAAATTAAGTTGATATGGGCCATCGGTTTTTTGGCCTCTACCCAGATTTTCTTGGTTTATTATGAGCAAGCCGACATCAATTGTATTGACTTGGTTATTTTGGGGTTATGATTTAATCTTATAGACGAGTTGAAGATGAGCTGTACAAGGAGCTAGGGGACAAAAGTGGGCTCCGAGATGAAAACTTCGGAAGCTACTTTCATTTTTCCCCTAACAAATATATCGTCTTAGAAGATGTGATCGGCCATTTTTTTTTTTTACGACGGAGATATTACTAGCTGTTGAAAAGTTCGACGCAAAAGTTTAATTTATCATGCGGGAGGAAATTACATGTATATAAATTTAATAGAAATTGTATAGACAAGTGATAACCTAACACTTTAAAGACACAAAGGGTAAAATTATCATTCTTGATTCTTCTTTGAAGTGAGAGTGATTTTGAGATTAATTGCTCCGTGAAATCTCCAAATATAAGGTTCTTCTTTTATTTTCAATGAGTAAATTAATTACCCTTTATTACAATACTCAATCAAATGTGGGAGGGCAATTGCCAAAGATAATTAGTGAACTCTTGATCTTTTACTTTATACCCCCATGTAGCTGAGCAGTACATGGGCATGACAGGGGGATAAAGAACAATATATGTGCATTATTCATCTTTCTCTTTGAGTGTGAAATGAGATTATTCTTTTGACCAAAAAAATTCTCTTTTTCAAGTAGACCCCATGATTGGAGACTTTTGGATCAGTAATTCGATCGTTCACGATTTCAAGAGAGAAAGATCGACGGCACATTTTCTCCATCTCTCATGATTGCTCTCCCTTTGTCAACAACTTGATGTTGCAGTTGACTTTTCCATATGGTAATTTTGTACGACATTCCTATTCCCATTTTCTTATGCAATCCATACCTACACGAACTAGCTAAGCTTTGGCGCTACTCCAATGCAATTTTAGCAAGCATGCCTATACTTCAATGATCCTTTGAGAAGGTGACCTAATTAGTTTCCCAAAAAAGGAACTCTTTTTTTAATTTTTGCCTGCCATTGTGTGTACAAGTTGTGTTGTAGACCAAACTCATAGCATTTGGGATGTGCACATAGAATTGCATGTTAGGTTGCCTAAAGTCTTTCTCATGAAACTAGACACCCAACAATTAGATTGACATTCATTTTAAGTTTTTAGATGATCCGACGACACTTTCACAAAAATTTACATTGTACCAGGCTGGATAAGAGCCTCGATGTTCTAGACTTTTACCCTTATTTATCTTCCCATTTTCAATTGGATTTTCAAGGTTTAGTCTTTGGCACAAATCACGGCCTTTATATGCATGAAAAAATAACATGTGTTAGTCATATGACTGACGAGGGTTAATTGAGTCATATCGTGCTTCATGATATGCATCCCAATTTACTTTTATGTTTGAACTTAAAAAACTCTCTTTCCTCGTAAACCGGTTTTTCCATGTGTCATTTGTCATGTGGCGTGACGTGACTATCACATAAAATACTTTTTCGCATGCATCGGGAAGTTTAGAATATTTAAACATTTAGAGCACTTAAACTTTAGGTAAAGCATTAATCTAAGATGTTAATTAAGCTTCTTGATATTTAAGTTGGGGATGTTTTAGTATTTACCTTCATCATCCATGTAGTAGGGCCAACAGTAAATTATATTAATTGAGCCCCAAATTGAGTGAGGTTCCATTCCGTTGGTCCGCATAGCGCACAATAATGAAATAATTAAACATGATAAGGTTATAGCCTAATTAAAAGTAAATTGGATGTTGATTCTTTCAATTTCCAACTATGTTGATCATCTTCAACTCTCACGAGAAAAATACCAAAAAAAGTCTTACACCTATTGTGCGGAGGCTCAGTCCCAAACCTTTGAATTTGGCTAATTTAGTCATATACCTTTTAACAATTTGCAAATGAAATCCTTCCAACTGGTAATCACTAATGTGGATGACAACAATCTTAAGTTGCAC
Source organism: Syzygium jambos (assembly GCA_031216235.1). NCBI lineage: Eukaryota > Viridiplantae > Streptophyta > Magnoliopsida > Myrtales > Myrtaceae > Syzygium > Syzygium jambos. The sequence goes on from CM062221.1 coordinate 6,380,257, forward strand.
AATTGGCGTTGACTTTGACAATTTTTACAATTTCCTTAAGTTTTTTTGAATTTTTTTTGTTTTTTGTTTTCTTCTTTTCTTTATTTTATTTCCAAATCTGGGCCGGCGAGGGCAAGGCGTCATGACCCTTGCTAGACATGGGCGAGGACCTTCATGCCCTTGTTGGCCATAGGCAAGGGCATTGGCATTCACCAAAATCCAAGCATGGGCCGCAATGCCCTCTTCCAAACCAAGTGAGGGTGTTGCGGTCCTTGCTTAGATCGAGGTGAGGGCCATGAGTCACTCATTTGTGGCTTGTGAGAGTGTGGAGGCTCTCGTTTGTGGCAAGCAAGGGTGTCACTAGGGCCAGAAACCCAACAACGGAAAAAAGAAAAGAAAAAAGGGAAAAGGAAAAAAAAAGGAAAATTCAACTTTTTTAAATTGCAAAAATTATCCACACCACCTCCAAGCATGCCAAATGAGATGGTCGACTTCATCATCAGTGATATCCAGCCAAAATTAGCCAAAAAGAGTTCATTGACAAATAAATCAAAAGATTTATAACAAAATTGACAAAATTGAAATGTTTGAAACTGAATTATTAACCGTATAATAAGTTTAGAACTTTCTTGGTAATCTCCCTAAGTCTTGCATTAGGACATCTTCCAATTTCTTTACCAAACCCAGTTTCATTATCAAGCTTCATTGCCAAGTCTAATGTGCATCACGACCAGAAGTTTGAATGGCTTTGTCTTTGAACATATAGATTACGCGTTTGTTGGATTGCTATGAAGTCAAAGTCCTCTAATTGAGGTGGATACAATTCGAGATTTTTATTAGATCCACGGCTGGCGTAATACATAAACTATACATTTGTCGTTGAATGATTGACATGTGGAATAATTCGATTACGATGGAAGAACTAAGGATAATCCGATAATTCAAAAGTGTGAATCTTTAGGTATCTCATTTTCAATTTTAACGCATTTTAGAAAGAAATTCCAGCAATTTTTTGTACTTTGATTCTCGGCGCATGACTTGGGCTTGTTGTCTCGTCGTTGGCCAACACTAAGGCAGAGGAAACTAGGAAATCAGCCCTCGGCAAAGGAGGCTAATATTTCTTCATGTTATCCCCTTGTACCTGTTGACACCTAAATTTTGGCGACCCGATTAGTTGCTTGTTGCATAAAAATTAGGGATCGATCCCGATCCCTAGAAAAAAATATTAGTTAAATTGCATATAGATTAGGAACAGTTACATTAGTAATTAGGCTCATATAGTTGCATTTGCATTATACCGGCGAGGTATGGACTTAAGTGAATGGTTTTGAGTTTAATTGATTGGACTCTGCCCAAAAGATTAAATGTTTGTCCAAGTCCATTGAATATATTTATGGCCGAAATTTGCATTATAGAGCAAATTGGAATAATTGAATTATCGAATTATTAAATAATATACTTGGAAGATAATTCATATTATTTTGTGAATATTTAGCTAGAGGAAATAATAAGAAAATTGCCTAAGTTGAGTATCGGAATTAAGAAATAATATATCTTGACTCTTGTAAGATAACCCTGACTAACTCTTATAAATATATGTGTTAGGGTTCGCAATAGGAGGAGGCCACACAATTGAGAACACATGGCCACAAGGGTGAGAAGAGAAAAGCGTGAGAGAGAGAGAGGTTCACGGTTGAAAAAGAAGAGAAGTTCTCTCCTCCCACGATGCTTCCTCCGGTGCTTGGCAACCATCCATCATCGCCGCGTCAACACTTCCATCATTCGAGAGATTTGGCCATTGAAGACCCACTGCCAAAGCAATAAAATCTAGTCAATACTAGACATGGTCAAGTAGTAGCTTTTGTCCTTGTGGTCTCTATGCAAAAGATAGAAGAGAGGAAAGGAGAAGAAGACAAAGGAGCGAGGCTTTTTCTTCATGGTCTCGGCCCCCGCTCGCTACAACATTGGATCCAATTTTCACGTGCTCAACAAATCAAAGATTCTATCTCTGGCTGGTCACCCTCGTATTCTCGCCGATTGTTTCGGGACCAATTCCTTGACTTTCGGTCCGAGAAAACGAGGCCACCGTGACGCCACCGTCCCGATCCCGTCGAGTTCGAAATTGGAAACACTATCCAAGTGATATTGCGAATTAGGTAAGAATCTTCATTAATTCGATTTTCGTATATTTTGTTGCCTAATTTGTGAAATTGAAGTATTGTTTGAATCTTCAAATATTATTCATATCCATGAAATCCTCAAGTAGCATTTAAATTAGGAATTATTTCCTAATTTCACAACGTACATATGATCGATAGTCCGATTTCATGCTCGAAATATGACTCGCGATTGTACGAAAAATTGTCAATCCGATCTCCCGCCCGAGATATGATTCACGATTGTGCGAAAGATTGGCCAATCCGATCCTCATGCTCGAGATATGATTCATCAATCTATTGTTTCTAAATTTAAATGGATATACATAATATTTCTTGTGATTAGGTGTCGTGTTCATTCCATTGCTATTTCTTTTCGTCTTTTGTTTGAATTGAATTGATTGTCTTTCTATATAAAAATACAAAATGATTAGGAAATTGCATGTTTAGGATAAATTTTGATTATGTTTTTAGAATAGATTAGATTCTTTTCTTAGATATTATTGTTACATGTTTAAATTAGGTTAATTATTTATTCCGAATTTAAATTAAAAAATATCACGTGCATGTCATATTAGTGTAGTTGCATATTAATTAATACTAGTCATTAGAAATCTCTAGTCTAGGTTCATTTGCATGCCACATTAGAGATAATGCATTTAATTGTTGTTAGAATTAGGACATTTAAATAAATCGTATGTTGCATGTCATACTAGACGTAGAATGTATTGCATATAGTTTAATTTTCAATAAATAAGAGAAAACCCTGAAAAAAAAATCAGTGATATTGCTTGTTAATTAGAAATCACATTAGGGTTGTTGATATGATTTTCTAACTAACATTGCAGATGATTTCGTTGCTTTGAGGTAAGTCCCTATTTTTTTATTGCTTTGCTTTATTGGGTGTTTCATTAATGATTGCACACCCGCATGATCACCTCACATGTTAGTGAATAGGTTTAAAATCAATTCAAGCTACCTGCAAATATTTTTTGAAATAAAAGAGAAAAGGTACCGAAATGGCATTAGAGTAATCTAGTGTAACCAAGTCCCCGAATCCATAATCTCTGATTCGTAAGAATAAAGTAATTCTCCCGATACTTTACTTGAGTTTCTAATCGACCCACAAAAAAATAGATTAGTGGCGACTCTTGATTGAAATGATTTGCATGTTAAGAACGTAAATCCTAAGTTGCGAATTGGTAGGACTTGAGAGGGCCCGAGTTAGGTTTAGATTTAATAATCCATTAGCCGAACCCTTAGGTGACTCACATCCACGGGAGGCTAGGTCGCAACAGTACCTAAATTAATTTATTTAGTGTATATTGGCACCTAATCAAATATTCTCATCAATCTAGAAGTTCTTAGGATTGGGTTACTAAACATTAATGTATTCACCTATGGGAACTCAAATAAAATAATTTTGATGCGATTCTATATGTCTTGCCATGAATGGCTTTGCATGCAGAGGTCCAAGTTAATCAACTTATGACCATCTTAAATTAACTCACTCGAGGTATGATCTACTTTAATCCATCCAAATGATAAACGTTGCCATTATGCCTAAAGGCACATCTTGTAAGTCAATTCTTCTTCATGTTTGGTGTGCAATTAAGTTTGTTCCTACCCACTTCCCATCATAGAAGCCTACCGGGAACCGCTCTTTTGTCAAGGCCCTCTTGTCCGCTATAATCTGCTTGGACCTGTCTCGTATGAAACCTTAAGGGTTTAAAATGGTGTACAAATAGACATTTTTCCAAGAGGTCATCCATCCTAATAGTGCTCTCACCTAAGTATGCTTAACATGGAAGCTACAATGTTAAATATTGTTGTTACATCAAAAGGCTCCTCTAGATAACATAAACTATTTATAGTAAGTGGCATGTTGAAGACACAAGTTAGACATATCCAATAAGACCCATCGAAGAGATTTCGTGTACAATTACCGTCACAACTATCGAATCACAACTACAGTTACATTTTGATTTACTTGAACTGGAATGTAAAGAAAATAGAAAATACAAATTAAGGACATATATGTTACTTGAACATTAATTCACACTTGAAAAAGCCATTCCCAAAAATCACCCGCAAGAACTTTATCTTAGTTATTTAACTAAGCTTCTAGGGTCGTATCATCTCATTTTCTTCATGATCCAATATCTGCATAGAGAATTCACATGACAGAATCATAACATAGAGAAGAATCGAGTAAGAATTAGTAACCGGGTCGAGTCGAGTACTAGGGCCTAAAAGGTTTTGTTCAGGCCCGGCCAAGATATAAAAGGGTTCGAATTTTCTATATTCAATGACCATGCTTAGGAAAGAGCATGCTCGGCCGGGTCAATGATCAAGTTTAATCTGCCTCTACTGACAAAAAAGTTGGGAGATTATGGTAGCTTTCGTGGCAATGGTAAACATATCCTGGAGCTGAGGTGGCATCAAAAGGGTACGGAGCATCATTTTGTTCAACTAGATTGAAGTGCACGACCACCGTCGTTTTGTAACCGGGCTCGATCTTGACGATTTTCTTCCACACCCTCTCATGAGCCGGAACGTCGAGAGTGGGCCCAGTTGCATGGCCGGTTACGTTGCATGCCACTGCGTCGTTCTTGCTGGTCATGCAGTTCAAGAATCCCTGCTCATCTACCAACTGTTGCACTTTGATCGCCTGAAACGTCGCTAGGTGAATATGCAGCGGGTGGTTGTCTCCGGTCAAGTTGATTACCTCCCACACCTCGGTGGATCCGGATTTTGGTTTCTCAGTGACCGGGTTGAGGAAACTGTTGCCGTTTATGTATAGATGGGTAGACAGGCTGGCCGACCTCAGGTACTCGTACAACGTGATGTATCGCGTGAGGGAGGCTCCAACAATCGTCGCTGCCTGGCTTGGCGCCAGACTTGCTGGGACACAAGAAGTGTCCGGTGGGCTCGGGACTCCGGGCTTGATGATGAACTTCATGACTTGGCCCATTAGTTGATCAGGCTGAGTTCCGTTTGGATACGGGTAAGGGGCGTCATTGGTCAATATGGATTCAGTCGCAGTGGCGGCGGAGAAGTCGACGACCACATTGAAGGTCTCGTCAGGCGATAGGAGAGTCCGCTGTGTGGTGACGGTTGAGGCTAAGTGCGACGAGTCTGATCCCACCACCGCGAACAATAGGCCGTTGGCTAACGCAAGAATGGAGTACCGCGCGTTAGAGACATTGATTATGCGGAATCGGTATTTTCTACGTTGGACTTGTAGATAAGGCCACGCCTTGTCATTGGCTATGATGGCCTCTCCGAAGCACTCCGGTTGCCACTGTGGATGGATAGTTGGGTTGTCTCCGGTGTAGTTCAAGTACAAGGATCCGTCCTTTTAGAAGCTTCGATCAAAGATCATCAAGTGGCGATCAAACTCCAGGCCGACAGGTAGGTTCATCTTCACATCGAAGGCCGGATCTCGAAGCACATAAGCGGCAATTAGGCCGGCCAAGAGGTTGGCCCTTGTTAGACCGAGGGTGTGATGGTGGTACCATAAGTTCCCGGAGTGTTGTATGTTAGGGTATGTGTACGTGGACCGGGACCATGCGGAACCAGTCTCCTTGAAATCGGAGTTTGTTGACACCTAAATTTTGACGATCCAGTCAGTCGTTCGTTGCATAAAAAATTAGAGATCGATCCTGGTCTCTAGAAAAAAAATATTAATTAAAATGAATATAGATATTAGAAGCATTTGCATAGGCTCATATAGTTACATTTACATTGGATCGGCGGTGGTTGGACTCGAGTGAACGGCTCTGAACTTAATGAAATTGGACTAAGCCCTCGTTCAAGAAAATTCTTGGCCTAGCCCATAAGTATTATAAGAGCCGAAATTCTCCCATTGGAAAATTGAACAATTAATCTTTTGGAAGATAATTGTTCGATTTGGTTTGATATTATTAAGATTCTAAGAGATAATAAAATTTTCATATCAGTAAAGTATATCTTTTAGAATTTAAAATTGAGAGTTTTAATCTAAACCTAGCACTATATAAAGGAACACCCATTCACGTTCTGAAAGGGGGAGCCTTCATAATTTTCAGAAATCAGATATTTTCAGAGAGACATACAAGAGGCACACGTGAAGAGAGCGAGAAAGGGAAGAACATTGGAGACGCCACTGTCGCTGCCCCCGCCGCGCGCCGCTGTGCCGCTGCCCCCGCCGCGCGCCACTGCCGCTGCAAGCCGCCGCCGCCCCTGACGCCGCGCACCACCGCCGCTGCACGCCTGCCGCCGTGCCACCGCCTCTGCACGCCCGCCGCCGTGCCACCGCGCCACCACCTCTGCACGCCCGCCGTCGCCGTCGCGGCCACCGTCGATTCACCGATCCGCAATCCCGATCCGCTGCAAATTCAAATTAGGAAAGAAATTTGCAAATCAAGTAATTATCTTATCCCGATTTAATTTGAATATTTCGTTGCCTAATTTGTGCTTATTGATATCTAATTTTGCATATTCGAGTAATAAGCATATTTCAATTAGAATTTATTTCCTTTTTTGAAATCTTGGATATCTGATCTTATCAAATTTGGATAGAATTTAGAATTTTCAAAATCCTTCGAATATATCCAAGATATTTGATATATCTAAATTTTTTTCAAGATGTGATCTATTAGGAAAATTTCCTAATCCGCAACCGCACATGTGGAAATAAATCTATCTATCAGGCTTTAGATAGAATTATTTCCATAGCGGGTATTTCGAATTTTAGGATCGATCTATCAGGCTTCAGATCGAAACTTAATTCGAAAGATTTAGCGGATATTTTTTTTACTTGATTTTAATTTCGAATTTCGATTAAAAAAAATGCCAAAAAGATTACTCTAGAATAGGTTAATTTCTTTAGTTTAAAATTGCATGTTTAGATAATTGGCATTTTTAATTCCGAATTTCATTAAAAAAATACAAAAAAATAATATGCCCGTCATTAGTAATAGGTCACGTCGTTGCATGACATATAATTTGCATGTTAGGTTGCATTAATCGCATGTCAATTTTTGCACGTCATTACATATAGGTTAGCTTTCATTTAAATAAGTAAAAAAAAAAGAGAAAACTTCTGCACCTTTGAACTCTAAGTCAAGATTTATCAAAATTGTCAAATTAAGTATTTTTCCTGAAATTGGTACCGAAAGGGCGTTAGGGAATTTAGCGTAACCAAGTCCCCGAATTCATAATTTCTGATTCGCAGAAATAAAATAGTACTCCCGCTATTTTATTTAGATTTCTAATCAACCTACCCTAAATGATTAGTGGCGACTCCCATTGAAAATATTTACATGCTCACAATTGGACCAAAGTTGCGATTTGGTAGAGTTTGGGAGAACTCGAACTAGGTTGGTTAATTTAATTGATCTAGTAATCCATTAGCCTAAAATCGGACACCATCGATTTTTTTTAGGGTCACGACAGCTTGGTGACTCCGCTGGGGATCAACTTGAATTTTTTTAAAAAAAAATTTTAGGAGGACTTAGGCCAAAAATTTTTTTGATCAAATCACTTGATTTGACAAAATTTGATTGAATTCTCATTCTTAGGTGTTAAATGGTTTTGCAGGATAGGAGTTATAAGGGGAGTAGTGATTGGCTAACCCTTTGTTTTGCAGGCTTGGTGGAGTGGAATTGTGATTTAATTTTTGTACTATTGAAGTGGTGTTTGCATATAATTGTTGTGCATGATTTACGGTATTTGCACTACACCACACACAACCTGTGATCGGACCTGGGTCACACCCATAGTTTTAAGATGGTATTTGGATGGTTCTTTAATCTTGGCGATAAGACTTCGTTAAAGGTTATCCCATTTGGATCCCGAAAATTTTTTCAAAAAATGGATCAAGGGTCGTCTTCATGCACGTGAGGCTACAATGCATGGAGGTTACCCTTGTCGACCGAACCAAGCCGAAGTGATTGGACCCGACTAGTCATGACTATGGTATGCGAGGCCGTAACTAATCATGATGATTGTACGCGAGGCTACGACGTGTCGTTCCGTTCATCATTTCACTTTGTAAAAGCCATTAGGATAGATAGATTAAGACTTAAACTCACGTGTCATGTGCATGTCTATGTGATTACCATTATCCTACCAGGTGAAGTAAGTTTTCTAATCCTATGCTTTGCAATTTACTTACATTTTCGTATATTTGGTCGGTCCATGATAGGTCTAGGTCGATCGTCATTTTTGGAAGTAATAATCATTGAATTTTTTTGAAAGGAAAAGAAAAAGAAAAAATAAAGCTTTGAAAAGAAATTACTTTCAATTCTTATTATTATTTTCCTACGTCTTTCATAAGTCATTATTTGCTGAGAAATTTGCCATCATTTTCACAAGTACATGGAGTAATGAAAAATGTCATGAAAGATGGGAATAAAAAGGGACAATTAGACTAAGTCATGGACTGATCGTTTTGAGGATGCATACTTACCGTGCTCTATTTGCAAATCAGGTTATTATGGACCGTCAACGTTCCCCAATTCGTACTCGTTCAAGAGCAAGAATGACTGACCAAAATGAGCATGCTCGTGTTGCTGTCCTTGAAACCGAGATGAAGCAAGTCCTGAATGTGCTCGAGAATCTCACCAAACAAGTTGCTTCTCTACAGACAAGCATTTCCACACTGTCTACACCCGCTCAACCGAGTGTAGAGATTGTACTGCCCAATGACTCTCCTCCTATTGAGTCAAAAGATAAGGGAAAAACTGTTGCCATTGGCACTTCCTCGACTGAGAATGGTGCAACTTTAACTGACAAATCTCATCCGATCATCACAAATGAGGGCGATGCATCTTCTAAGCCACCAAAGAGTGATGAGGCTGAGCATATTGATAAGCTTGAAAAAAAATTCCGTCAAATGCAAGGCTTTGATGACCAATTCTCACGAGGTCTTGCTCACATTGTCAAGGTTCAAGTCCCTAAGAAGTTCAAAGCGCCTGAGTTTAATAAGTTCAATGGCCTTTCTTGTCCTAAGATCCATTTACAGTACTACACGACGAGGATGGCGCCGTATGCTGATAATGTGCCACTCATGATCCACACTTTCCAAGATAGCTTAACCGGACCCCCCTTACAATGGTTCGTTTTGAAGAAGATTCACTCGCTCAAGACATGGGAGGATTTGTCTGATGCTTTCATCCGTCAATACAAATTCAATATTGACGTGGCCCCGTCACGTGAGGATTTGATTCGCACTGAGAAGAAAAAGACTGAGACCTTCAAGGCCTATGCTACTAGGTGGAGAGCTCTAGCTGTGCAAATTACCCCCGAGTTGACTGAGAAGGAGATGCTTGATACCTTCATGAAGACTTTACCATTCGAGTTTCGTAATCGAATGTTGGGATCTAATTTCAATTCTTTAGCTGAGTTGATACCTGCAGGAGAACGCATTGAGATCGCTCTGCGCGATGGTTGGGCCACTGAGCAGGCTACCTCTGCTAAGAAGTTCACCCTCAAGAAAGATAAGGAACCGGCACCCGAAATAAATGTAGCTTACTCTCAACAAAGCCATGACACTGTCCCAACAATGCAGTCTACTGGCAAACAACAAGGTGGACGCCAATTCACTAGTCGGCAACAAGGTACTAAAAGGAACTTCACGCCTCTACCTGGGCCGTTATCCAAAATTCTGCCTGTTCTTCAAAAGAAAATTTTGCTTTTAAGTGAGCCGAAACGCCCGAACCCCGAGCAGTTCTCTAGTTATGACTCCTCTAAGAAGTGTGAGTATCATATAAGGGAGGTCGGTCATTCTACCGATGATTGTTACGTACTGAAGCATAGAATTCAAAACCTTTTGGACACAAAGGCATTCTCTTTCCGCAGTGATCAACCAAATGTCCAGCGTAACCCTCTACCCAACCATGCTGGAAGCACGGATGCTGTTATTGAGTAGAGAAATTTCTGTCTTTATACTCCTCTGCAAATGAGTCTCTCATGCTTTCTAGGATTTCAAGTGTTTTCTAGGATTTCCCGCTTTCTAGGATTTCAATTCATGTTTATGTTTTTATTCGTAGGGCTTTGATTATTTGTATTTCCCTTCCAATAATGTAATTCATTCGACTCTATTCAATGAAATTACAAGTTTATTTGCATTTTGAGGGCATGTTAAAGTACCAAACTAGCCCGGTGATGATATCCAACCATGAAAAGAAAATATCATCCGAGGAGAAATTCTGAGGGCTGGGCTTTCTCATGCTCCCTAAAAAAAAAGACTTTTCGAAAATAAAAAGCATTTCATTGCTTTGAAAAAAAAAAACTTTTTCCGAAGCATGCATCAAATAAACCTTATTTGTTTGTCTGACTCATTTACTTCATGTCTCTGAGCATAATTCTCCAGCTTATTGTGATAAGGAATTGACACATCGAGTTCTATTGATGATGAACCTATGGGGCAAAAGATCAACACGTACTTGGGCATGATGCTATCTTCGAAGAATGAAAATGAGTGCTCAATAGTAGGGAATGACGAACTAAGGGGCATGTCGAACTTTGATGATGATAATGGACTGACAACCGATTGAAATACTGTCATAGTTCTAATTGGAATCTTCTGAATCTCAATTCACATTTGCTTAGTATCCTATTCATGCACGTTTTTTTTGTGCAGGGGCAAAAGCAACGATGGAGCATTCATGTGTTCATTCCTTCTAAATAGAGACAATCAAAGGGCTCCCATTCCAAAAAATATCTCTGTGTTGATGTTCTCACACCTTTTGCAGGGACCATTTATTTTGAATGCTCAATGCCATATTTTTCATGCTTATGATGAGATTTTGAGTATGATAAATATGTTTGGAAGTTGCAAACCGTTTTGTGCTTGAAGTTGATAAGCTTGTGAAATGATCACATCTTTCAAGGAAAAGAAATTTTGCTTGGTAAGTTTACCTATTTGACCCATCAATTTCGTGTTAAAATTTGTCAAGATAGACAATTCAATGAATGATGTGGAATTGCTTGAGTATGCTAAATGAGATATGTTGGGATGATGAAAGGCAAGCCATATCCTATATACAGTTCCTTATTCATACACTTGGGAGATAAGTAAAAAATTCCATGTCTACAAGGTAAAGGGTTATCTCGCGAAAGGTACGGCTACCGAAATGATGAGAGGCAATTCACTCCTTTATCCTAAACAATACAGATTATTCATTGTTTCGCCACTTTGAGCCTAAACACTTAGAGAAGTTTTTTCAAATTACCCCTGTCAAGAATCACCCCAAATCGGGGTAAACTGGAGGTAAGTCGACATCGCGAGGTGAGAGAAATGGATGGAAATTTTCTTGCTCACACTTGCATCAATCTTCAAGTGTTGCTATTGCAAATGAACTCAAACATTAATTCAAGTGCCTTAAGATGATGAAGAGCAGTTCTTTCTCTTTCCTACACACTTTATCCATTGCTTAGCCCACTTGAGCCTATATTTTCGTTTCATATGAACCTAGTTGGTGATCATCCCCACACTGGGGCAAAGCAAAAACCATCATTATCCAAGCAGCATATTTAGAGCACCAACTGAAGACGAAGACCCTTGAGAGTCTAAATGTCGAGTTGAAGTGTAATTGGCCAATGTATGCATTGTAGACAGTGTATGTCAAAAAAAATGGAAACTAGGGGGCGTAAAAAGCAGTGTGCCTGGTAAAAGCAAGGTCATTCTCCTGAAAAAAAAAATCGAGAGAAAAAAAGAACTTTAAAGAAAAAATGTCAAGATATGACATGTCAAAGTCATGAATTCCAGTGGAGCAGTAGTCCTACAAGTCTCGAAGGAATCAAGTGACGAACTCTTGCGGCCAATAGAGCATCTACCAAGAAGACAATCCCTGGCAAAGAAGAAGATGGTGATTATGCCTAGATGATCACCAACTCTCACCCTTATACACATTTTCGAGCCTGATATATCCTTTCGTTTCTCAACCCGTGAACCTAGCCTACGTTACGTCCCTTGCAAAGTCTCTTCTGATTAGGGCACTTGAATTAACGTAGAGTTTCATATGTTTATAAGCTTAGCTCGAAGAAGTGCGAGCAAGTCTATTTCTATCTCATTTTGCAGGGTTCTTGACTTGTAAACCCGGAGACAATTGTGAAATATTTTCTTTCAATAGCCTTGACTCGAAGAGTCCTCTTTGTTAAGCCATTGACCAAACCGACACTACGGTCCTGACAAAGACCTCTCAGATTGGTAAGGTTGTACCGCTTGCAAGAATACTTGGACCCTTATCGACATGATGATGATAAGATGGAGTGATTCTCATAAAATAGTCCCTTCTGAATGAGAGTGAGCGAAAGCCCTTTCTAACTGAAAGTCTCTCATTTAGCATTCCTAAGAAATCCACATTATGAATGAAAATTGTCTTAATGATAATTCTCCCCGGTGGAAATTTGGTGATGCAAATATGGTAAAACCATCATGCATAAACCTCAATTGAATTGATGAATTTTGAAATGTGAGTTCTAGAATAGCTGAGATTGCTAATCTCCTTGATGAATGCATATGTGTTTTGCTCTAATCATGTCTGACAGGTAATGTTTCCTCAAAGACCGAAGAGTTCTAATGCTACAGTTGCTTTTTTGAAGCTTCATATTCGTCAAAATATTTTTGAATATATTCAATTACCTGATTGTAGTTTCAAGAATCATTTCCGAAAATCCGAAGGGAATTTTTGATCCTATCTGATTACAATTTCAAATATTTTCTCGAAGATCCAAAGGGAATCATCGAGCCCATTCGAATACCTAATTGAAGTTTTAGGTATCATTTCCGAAAATCCATAGGGAATTTCAATTATATTAATCATATTTGATTGCAGTTTCAGATATCTTCTTAAAGATCCGAAGGGAATCGTCAAGCCCATTCAAATATCTGATTGTAGTTTCAGATATCTTTTTCGAAGATTCGAAGGGAATTTTCGAGCATATTCATATTTGATTGCAGTTTCAGTTTCAAGTATCTTTCTCAAAGATCCGAAGGGAATTTTTGAGGCCATTCAAATACCTGATTGTAGTTTCAGGAAACTTTCTTGAAAGTTGGAAGGAAATTATTCAATACCTTCTATCGAAAATCCGAAGGGAATTTTCGGCCCATCTCATCTCAAGCATCTTCTTTGAAAATTCGAAGAGAATTTTCATGTTTATTTCAAGTCTTATTTCGAAAATCCGAAGGGAATTTTCGAGCTTTCAAATACTATTGGGAATTCCAGATACTTGGCAGGTTTTTAAAAGCTGTTCCATACTCCAAGTTTGCTTTCCCAAATTTTTAGGTAAGTAAGTACAGGTATGTTTTCTATCTTTACATTAGCATTTGCATTTTCATATCACATTAGAAAATGGGTGTGGGCTCATTGAGATCCCGTTTACTCGACAAAAAGATTAATTTTTCTCATGGTATTTGCATAGTCAAAATTTAGGTATCATTTTATCTTTGAATGAAATCTCTTCGAGCTTCCCTTCAAAGAGGGGCAGCTGTTGACACCTAAATTTTGACGATCCAGTCAGTCGTTCGTTGCATAAAAAATTAGAGATCGATCCTGGTCTCTAGAAAAAAAATATTAATTAAAATGAATATAGATATTAGAAGCATTTGCATAGGCTCATATAGTTACATTTACATTGGATCGGCGGTGGTTGGACTCGAGTGAACGGCTCTGAACTTAATAAAATTGGACTAAGCCCTCGTTCAAGAAAATTCTTGGCCTAGCCCATAAGTATTATAAGAGCCGAAATTCTCCCATTGGAAAATTGAACAATTAATCTTTTGGAAGATAATTGTTCGATTTGGTTTGATATTATCAAGATTCTAAGAAATAATAATATTTTCATATCAGTAAAGTATATCTTTTAGAATTTAAAATTGAGAGTTTTAATCTAAACCTAGCACTATATAAAGGAACACCCATTCACGTTCTGAAAGGGGGAGCCTTCATAATTTTCAGAAATCAGATATTTTCAGAGAGACATACAAGAGGCACACGTGAAGAGAGCGAGAAAGGGAAGAACATTGGAGACGCCACTGTCGCTGCCCCCGCCGCGCGCCGCTGTGCCGCTGCCCCCGCCGCGCGCCACTGCCGCTGCAAGCCGCCGCCGCCCCTGACGCCGCGCACCACCGCCGCTGCACGCCTGCCGCCGTGCCACCGCCTCTGCACGCCCGCCGCCGTGCCACCGCGCCACCGCCTCTGCACGCCCGCCGTCGCCGTCGCGGCCACCGTCGATTCACCGATCCGCAATCCCGATCCGCTGTAAATTCAAATTAGGAAAGAAATCTGCAAATCAGGTAATTATCTTATCCCGATTTGATTTGAATATTTCGTTGTCTAATTTGTGCTTATTGATATCTAATTTTGCATATTCGAGTAATAAGCATATTTCAATTAGAATTTATTTCCTTTTTTGAAATCTTGGATATCTGATCTTATCAAATTTGGATAGAATTTAGAATTTTCAAAATCCTTCGAATATATCCAAGATATTTGAGATATCTAAATTTTTTTCAAGATGTGATCGATTAGGAAAATTTCCTAATCCACAACCGCACATGTGGAAATAAATCTATCTATCAGGCTTTAGATAGAATTATTTCCACAGCGGGTATTTCGAATTTTAGGATCGATCTATCAGGCTTCAGATCGAAACTTAATTTGAAAGATTTAGCGGATATTTTTTTTACTTGATTTTAATTTCGAATTTCGATAAAAAAAAATGCCAAAAAGATTACTCTAGAATAGGTTAATTTCTTTAGTTTAAAATTGCATGTTTAGATAATTGGCATTTTTAATTCCGAATTTCATTAAAAAAATACAAAAAAATAATATGCCCGTCATTAGTAATAGGTCACGTCGTTGCATGACATATAATTTGCATGTTAGGTTGCATTAATCGCATGACAATTTTTGCACGTCATTACATATAGGTTAGCTTTCATTTAAATAAGTAAAAAAAAAAAAGAGAAAACTTCTGCACCTTTGAACTCTAAGTCAAGATTTATCAAAATTGTCAAATTAAGTATTTTTCCTGAAATTGGTACCGAAAGGGCGTTAGGGAATCTAGCGTAACCAAGTCCCCGAATTCATAATTTCTGGTTCGCAGAAATAAAATAGTACTCCCGCTATTTTATTTAGGTTTCTAATCAACCTACCCTAAATGATTAGTGGCGACTCCCATTGAAAATATTTGCATGCTCACAATTAGACCAAAGCTGCGATTTGGTAGAGTTTGGGAGAACTCGAACTAGGTTAGTTAATTTAATTGATCTAGTAATCCATTAGCCTAAAATCGGACACCACGATTTTTTAGGTCGCGACAGAGTTGAACCAAGCAAGAGCACTGCTGTCCGATTCGGGGGGTGAAGCCTGCTGTGGAGATGCACGACCGTGGGGACACCTCCGTGCTTGGGGGTTGCGGTGGGAATAGTGGGGTCCCATGGCCGTATGTGTGACTGGGGGAGGTGATTTTCCCATGTCACACCCATCGATACATCTCGGATCGCTTCGATGGTAGGGCCGGGCACTGTGGCGGTTTGAGCCGACTTTCCGTTGGCAAATACAGTTGTTGCAGGTAAATCGCGGTGAAATTTATGTTCATGGATAGAAAATCAAAGTTAGGTGAACTTCAATAAAGAAAGCACGAGAATAGTACATTGGAAGGCCTCAACTTTAGTCTGTTAATTTGGTTTTGTCAGTTAAACATGAACCTGATTAGAAATAATATCTCTGTTCTGCTTTTTTACTCGTAGGAAATGTGTCTTGTCCATGTGTGGCGTCCACATTTGAGACCAGATGAAATTAAATTGTGTTAAAGTGTGGAACACTTTCTCCGTGAAAGTCAAGAAAGTTGTCCCATTTTGCAAGTGGAAAAATGTCATGAGATTAAACAATTGATCGGATTGATACACGCTTATTCAGATGCTGAAAGGAATAGAAACTTAGTACGTACCCATCTGGTCTCGTACATGCCAATAGTGAGACCACCGGGTTCAGGCGAACCGGTGTCGAGGGTGTACCCTAAGAGCTTGGGCATATGAGGGAGCTTGTCCACGTACATTTGGAGAGAAGCGGCCACTTGATGCAGAATCGCCTCCGTCACCGGCGGCAGCTGTTGGGCCATCAACATGCCACAACCACCCTTTTGAAATCCCGAATTACAGTTATAATCTTGATCAGGATATGAATTTTTTGCATCGTGTGCTACTGATGTTCATGAAAGTAAATAAGAACAATATATACAGCGTGTTCACTGAACAAGGTGATCTTACGAACTCGATGACAGCCCAAGATCATGTTAGTGGGTACCAAGGTGAAAGAGCGGATAATAATCGTGTGTACTAACCTTAATATGTACGAAGAAGAGATAAATTCAATGGACGATATTAGGGTTTAGATAGGAGAAGAGAGTGTGCTGAGCACAAGGCTAATGGAGGTGATGACTTACGACGAGGATGAGTTGGAGGACATCGAGCTCAATCTATAAATACTAAAACTGGCAAGAATAGTTTATATTTTAAACATTTTTTCATCTACTGGTAAGGACATAGTAAACGATCTGACCCATTCCAAAACACGTATGGCCCATCTCATACATTAGTTTATATTTATTTTCCGTGGGAATCTCGTGGAAGTTATGTCCATCCATTAAATATTAGCACAATAAGAGCGAATCATAGATAACCTAACTTAATGGGGAAAAAGAGCAAGAAAAAACTCATCGGCAACTTAATGCATGGGAAAGATTGTTTTCTGCAAATTGTGACATGATGGTCCGCAAGATCCGGATAACTAACTAGAGTCCTCTACGAAAAAAAATGAATCTAAATAAGTTGAATAAAAAAGAGAAGGATATACATAATCTGTGATGATGAATGAACGAGGTGCGTTTGCGAGGAGTGTTTCCAAGGTTTTTTGGGCCTCTAAATGCCCGTCTGCCAAGGTTGAGGTGTTTGGTAATAAAATCCCAAAGGCGACAAAGTTGAGCATCTCCAAAGTTCTTTAAGTCAATGCAATTCCCGCTCAACATTGGCTTTCGGCATTTTCAAAATGCTACTTCAGGGTTAATAAATTCACAAAGGAGGTCAGGGACGTCAGTTGAGGGTCACAAGACGTCTGTCGAGGTCTCGCATGACGCCGACTAACGCCAGTTTTGGTCTGGTTTTTTGGGTCTCACTTGGCTCGCCTTCTCAAGGTCTCTGTTTTTTTTTCCCCAAATCTATGCCGCTGACCATTGTTCAACGCCGGCCGAGGGTTGCGCGCCGCTTGTGCTCAATTTCAATCCCTAGTCGACGGCGTTGAGTAAGCCCTAGTTTAGGCAGCCGAGTTCGAGATTCAAGGCTCGTCATCCTCGTTAATGGCGCCAGAGACACGTTGCAGAGCTAAGATCGAGACGGAGCAGAGTCGAAGAAAGATGACGGGCGCAGAGATAGAGAGATCGATCTATTGTCGGGTGGAGACATAGAGTCTGGGGAAGAGAGGGCGACACTGTACTAGGCCTACGGAGGGGGCGGCGGGGCTGTCCTCGACACGATATGTTGGAATGACACCATGTTTTCTTCTTCCAGCTTATAGGAAGGGGAAAAGGCAATGCAAGGAACCGAACATGAGTTTGCTTGAATCAGGGCTACTACACCCATATTTACGATACAAAACACCATTTCATTTTCCCAAAGCTTTCTCAAACTCAGACGGACCTGTCGACTTATGGGCAAGATGACATGCAACTTCTTTGACTTCTTGACAGCAAGGGGTTACCTCTCTTTGCGCCAATTGTGGAAAAATGGAAGCTAGTAATTGTCAGCTGTGGCTTTCATATTTGGAAAATCAGAGAAAGCTATTAGTATTTTTCAAGCACCCTAGTTGACCAAAAGAGTTTTCCAATGGGAGCTCCAATGGGAATAAAAAAAAAAGAAGGATTTGAAAAATTCTGAAAATTTAGTTTTCAATCACCCTTAAGTTGTTATGGGAATTATGGGCAGGAGTCCACGCCTAACGAGCAAGTACTGCATATATTAAATATATCAAATCAAGCCAATCACATTTGTGAAAAAAACCTTGTGGGACTTGCACCGGACAGCTGGCATCTATTTAAACATGTGGACCAGCACTATATGGACCGTTGACCATGATGGTCCCACCACTGCAGGGCTTGCCACATGAGCAATGGTCTAGATGATTAGCATGGTCCACACAACCTAAAGACAATGTAATATTTTATTTTTCTTACAAAAGCTAGTTCTTATATAATCTTCATGCTGATTGATTTTGTCAATCACGTCATTCATGGAACAAATCTACACAAATCTCCTCGCTTAAAGCAGGAGCGTGAAGAAATTGAGAAATAGTAAACGTGGTAAACCATTTTAATTTGCGACCGACCACTTAATCACAAACTAATATACCTTAAATTTGAATTAATTACTCCAATTATCCGAAGGCACAGTGACTGAGCGGGTAACAAATGGATAGATACCTGCTAGTTGTAAGGCCGTCCAGGGATGAAGCTTCTGTCTCTTGTGGACCAAATTGGATCGAAATGAAAGAGAAAGTGACTCGATTTGGTCCCTCCAACCATTCACCAATGTTATTCGTGAAAGGAGGTGATTGGAAAGCTAGCACAATTTACACGATAATCATTTTAAAGTATTGTGTTGTTTCTCTAAGTTAATATCACGAACAATCCCAAAGTAGTATATCTGTAACAAATTTATCATAAACTAATTTTTTGAATATCAAAACTCCAAATTGGTACATATGTAACAGCTTTACCCCGAGCTAATTTTTTGACTATCAAAAATCCTAAACTGATACATTTGTGACAAATTTACCCTCTATTATTTTTAATTTAATTGGATTAATACTACAAAAAATCACAAATCGATACATCTGTGACAAATGGAAGGTAAAATCCTAAAATGGTACATCCGTCAACTGTCACATGTCATCCAACTCAACAATTTGATGGAAACTAACAGAGGATAATTTTGTCACAAGTGTATCAGTATGGGGTTTTTGATGGTCAAAAATTTAGTTTATGGTAAATTTACAACATGTGTACCAATTTTGGGTTTTTCGTGGTATTAACGCTTTTCTTTTTATATAAAATCAATGCTATCAACGACAGATTAGTTTTCTAGATAAATTAATTTGCGGTCCGAAAATTTACATAGTAAACTATTTTTTGCTTTCTTGTTTATTTTTTAAATTGGATATTGATAGGATTTTCCTTCCGTTTGAGTACTCGTAACTTTGGTTCTGGCTTTGGTGAGGGGCACAAGCAACAGCTCTATTGCTGATTGATGAAGCAAGATCAAATGATGTCTGCAAAAGAATGGACAAGAATAGGTGGAGTGAGAAAGCAAATGCCATTATTAATAATGATGTCGTATGTGAAATTGCATGCCTTCTTCATGTTCTTCTTCTTGTCCTTGGCAACCAGCAACCTAGAACCAGAGAGGTTAGAGCATCGTAGAAATTGTCCATTGAGGTGCCCGGGTTTGAGTTCCTTGGTAATAATATCCCATGTGGAAAATATTTTTTTATTGATTTGTGATGAATATTTTAGGTGGACAATCCACGTGTAATGTATTGGAATCTATGTTAGTAGATTTCGTTAACTTGAATTTAAAAAATGACAATATTCAACATTTTCTTATAGTTTAGGAACTAGATTAAAAATAGTACAAGTACCACATTGAATAAATTAAAAGTCCAAAGATGATAATACAAATAGGACCCAAATTCATGGACCATTTATGTTATTTTTCCTATTCTAGATGTGTCATGGTAATCAATGTCTTAAGATGCTTCATTCAAAATAATTTAACCTTCAAAGTATTGATTGCTCCACAAATGTCGCACGAGAATTTGTTAAGCAACTGTTAAAAAGTTCCGCGAGTTTTAGTAATCAAATATCAAATCACGCTTTCATTTAACAGTTTAAACTTTTAAAACAGTTAGCGGTTGTACCAAAATTTTTTACATAATATTAGAGTATAAGGTCTTTCCAGGTCCCTTATTGGCCTTGCTATTATATATTCGATGTTTAGTCTTAAGCCAAAATCCAGCCTAAGCATAAGCGGGCCAAAGTCCAGCGTATTCATGAGGAGGTGTTGGAATATTTAAATATTATTTACTCTTCAACTTTTAGAATAGTTGACTATGGCCCCCCATAAAATTTTCCATTTAACACATTAATTTTTCTCATATAATGTTTATTTCATTTTTTCACTACGTCCCCACATGAGTCCACGCATCTCATCTATCTTTTCTTTTCTGTCGTGATTCATTAGTCTTATTAGCCTATGTCATTTTTTTTAATGAATTCATACCCTTTATCAACAGCTACATTTCGTTCCCATCTCGACATTGAGTAGGGAAAATTGTCAAAAAAGTCCTAAACCTATTGCACTTTTGCTAATTCAGTCCTAAACCTTTTAAGTTTGCCAATTTAGTCTTAAACCTTTGTATTTCTTGTTAATTCAATCATAAACTTTTTCACTTCTTGCCAATGGAATCCATTTGGCCAGCCGGCGCTGACGTGACGGTCGGCCGTCCGGCCAACGTTAACGTGGCAATTTATAAATATTTTTTTCGAATTTTTGATATTTTTTCTTGTTTTTTTTTTCTCTTTCCCTCTGGTTGATCCAACAACCAGCTAGAGGTAGCCTCGCCATGGCTGGGCGAGGCTCGACCTCGCCATGGCTGGTCGAGGCTCGACCTCGCCAATGACGGCGAGGCCGGCCTTGCCATGGCTGGGCGAGGCTCGCCCTCGCCAATGGTTGGCGGGGGCGAGCTTCGCCAGAGGCCAGCGAGGTAAACCTCGCCGGCCCGCACCTCTGTCCAGTTGCCGGACCGGCCAGAGAGAAAAGCCAGAAAAAAATATTTAAAAATTCGAAAAAAATAATATTTTAAAATTGTCACGTTAGTGCTGGCCGGTCAAATGGACTTCATTGGCAAGAAGTGAAAAGGTTTAGGACTGAATTGGCAAGAAGTGAAAAGGTTTAGGATTGAATTGACAAACTTAAAAGGTTTAAGACTGAATTGGCAAAAATACAATAGGTTTATAACTTTTTTGATAATTTTCCCCATTGAGTATATATGAGAATAAGGCTAGGGGGCTAAATGACAAGATCGAGCAATCACCAAACTCAACAAACGCCACCAGTCATATACTATCAAACCAAGGCTTCATTTGTCCTTTCTTGGGGTTTCCAAGTGCAAAAGTGTATAAAATCCCAAATTTTAAAAGCAAATATAAAATTTAGAGCGAAAATAACTCCTTACAAAAATTTAGTTTTACTGTTTTTATCAAAGCAATAATACATTAATCTCTTTTTTGCCCAAAGCAATACGTTGTTGACGCAGGAGAATGTATCAAGAAAATCAATGCCATAGCAGGTGTTATGGAAAAGTACTTTTACATTATGGCTTCGTTTTTTATCACGGAAAATTAACAGTTTGAAATTTTTTTCCTAACTTTGATCTTTTATATCTCTTTGAAAAAGAGGAAATGTAAGATAATCTCATTATCAACAAAAATGTTTAGGCACGAATCGATGTTAGTTATGAAAATATTTTTCATCGACTCATTTTTATAAACAATAATAGTGATTAAATTTGGAAAATATTTTTCAAATTTTTGATTTTTCACGAAATAAATGGAGCATATATTATTGATATCTTTTTTAATCCAAGGCAATCTGGGCCAATCTTCGAATTGTTAACAATTTATATAATGGGTATATGGATTATAGAATTATAATCGATTTATAAAGTGATGTAATAGACTGTTATTGGTGGTTTAATGTGACCTACTTTTTTAATTACATATTTACAATTTTACTGCATCATTACCTACGTCGATTCTATGAATTGAAATTGTTAATATAAATACATGGCACTGGCTCAGCGTAACAAATCAATCAGGCTTTGGTGGCTGTGAGTTCACATGAGGCTTCAAACCTATGCAAAGGTATTGTCGGCCCTATTTTTATTGTCCAAGTGGGCCCAAATCTCAGGCCCAAAAATTTCAGATGAAATAGCAAAATTAGACAATTTTGAGGGCCTATTGTGTAAGAAGACCCATCGATAAGAGGAAGACAGCACCAGTTCATGTACATATAAAATGATTATAGATTAGTATACTTCAAAAAGATAATGCATGTGATTGAGTTTAGTCAAAGTATGTTAGGGCATGCAAATTATGTTCGTGCTTTCCATCTGTTTTGAGGCAAAGTATTTTATTGAAATGGTCATTTTTTTCCTCTTCGATGATGAGAAAGCCCATCTAAAAAAGTGAATGCCAAGCCAGTGAAATCTATCACCGACTTGAATTACAACATAGTCTTCATAGTTCGTAGTGTTTTGAGGATGAAAAGAATTCCATTAATCGACGTAAAATGGGTCAAGATATATGTCTTTGAACATTTTCATTCTATGTACTTATTTTTGCATGTTCTTGTCTATCTCAACTTGTAAAATCATTGTTGGGATGTTGTTGATTTGGATTTATTTTCTTTTATAAACCAAGGGGCACAGGCGTGAAGAGTTAGTTAGGCTCACGGAATACCCTGCAAACCCTATGAATTGGTTAAAACTAGGCCTTTGGCCAGTGCAGGTAAAGCGGACCTGAAGTATAGTTTATATGGAGTTGATGTAATTGGAACGAGAGACCTTCAATTCTAGAACTAGAAATCCCAAACGCCCCAACTAACTGCGACAGCACGGGGGTGTTTTGAATTTTTATTGCAATTATATCAACCGTAACCTTGGTAATTATATTACAGTCTAGATTGTGTTGTTCAATCTAGTTAAGTTGAAGAAGAAACTAAGAATATTCCTTGTCCCCAGTTATGTAGGCAAGAGTGAGTTAGGTCCAGTCGAACGGTAGCCAATGTGAGTCAGAAATGGAACAAGTAGCTTTTGCATGTTCAATTTTCTTGTGATGCATGAATGTCATTGTGATTTATTACGACCCTACACTATGTTTGCGTGGAGCAACATGGGAAGAAAAGAGAATGGATTGAAAGAGTAACCTATGTAGAGAAGAGAACAAGAGAAATGTCAAGTATTTGCAGCATGCTTGTATCCATTTTCCTTCATTGATATAAGAATGTCGGGTATTTGCAAGTCTCTGAGAACCATCCTCTTTCGGGCATCTTTCTCCTTCCTGCTCGTGCATTTGCAAGATTGGACCTGAGGGCCGAGGAGGGTCTTTTGTGAATCTTTGCCTTGACTTTCTGTTGACTTTTCTTGATGCTTACTTTCCTACTTGCCCCTTGGAAATTCAGTTTGACCATCCATTCGGAGACACCTGGCACGACTGCATTGCTTAGCTGCACCCGAGACCGGACAAATCCCAATCTGTCGGCACATTAAACTACCTCTTTTTGTCTCGTATTTGAAGTCCCAATAGAAAATCAAACTGTAGTTGCTTCTTACACGTGGGCACCATCGGCTTATCTTCCTCTGTTTTCAGTTGTGAAGAACTTGCTTCCGATCTAACAGTCAACGTGAGAGAACATGTGATTCACTCCACCAACATCTGATGATTCTGCTTGGTAGGAATCGCAACTGGAAACCCAACCCTAGTATCTTCCCCCAAGTTCTGGTTACTTGGGGTTGATTCACCAAATATTTTAATCGCCCATTATTTTAGTAATTTGTTTGTATGCATGTTTTAATAATAGTCTAAAAATCTAAGTGGGAAATCTAGAATCTGCTTGGTGTGTGCAGAATAGAAGATTACATTTTCAGGCTACCCAACTGAAAGTCGCAAACAACCCAACGTAATTCCAATGCTGCAATAAGTTTAGTTAGGGTTTGTGAATTCTAACTTCCTTCGAGGTACCATTTTACAGGTAGAGTCCAATTTCATGATACGACCATGAGTTGAGCCGAGTCGAGTCGTTGTGGATGAAATCACAATTGGTGCCAAAAGTTCTAAAGACACTTTACCAAAACTATAAGGGTCTCTTCTTAAAAAATTTAATTATTAGGTTGCTCGGATGAGAATCATCTATCTCAATTGTTATTACAATCACTTGCCTCTCTTATGGGGCACTAGCATTTGTCTATTTCATGTGTCCTAATTAAAGACGCCTAATCAACTCTCAAACCCTAACGACTCATATCTCTCTCTATATATATCTTATGTTTAACTTAAGCCAAGAATGGGTTTTTGGAGTTAGGTTACCCTTGTGGGATCGTGACCCTTTCATTAAATACACCAATAATGTTTGAGGGTGATTTAGGGTTTGCAAAGCACTTCATGATGGATCATCATAATTCCATGATGCTAATTCGGTGAATGAAAGGTTGTTAGAAATCTCAACATATTTTGCCACTCGTCTTTATGTAAAATTGTTTTGGTTTATCCAATATTGATTGTGGAGGGGGCTAATGGTTAGTTTATAAGTGCGAGGGAAAGTGATGCCAAATCGCGATAAAAAATTGACTAAACAGGAATATTTGATAGAGGAACAATTCGTCTTCTCAAGTGTGATTATAAGTAATTCAAATATTCCAAAACTCTGCTTATAACGAAACCCTAAACATCCTTTTATATGGTGTTACACCTAATTACAATAGGAAACATGAAAATTACGCAAACGCCATTAAAATAACATTAAATTAACGAAAACTACCTAAAACCCAAAAGCCTAAAAACCCATCTAAACGACACCAAATTTCAGCCCATTCCAAGCTCGCCAATCTAAGTGCATCATCCTCCCTTGCTAGAAAAAAGATTCGCCCTCGAATCTGCTTCATCTTCATCTTCATTAATATCAATCTCCTCAAGTTCTTCCCCATCTACATAGTAAGGTAACAAATCCGCTACATTAAAAGTCTCGGATACATTATATTCACTCGGCAACTCGATCTTATAAGCACTGTCATTAATTCGCTCAAGAACTCTAAATGGTCCTTCAGCTCTAGGTTGCAATTTGCCAAACTTGCTAACTGGAAAACGCTCATTTCTAAGGTGAATCCACATTAGATCGCCCTCTTTGAAAATGACTCTTTTCCTATGCCTATCAACGTGCTGCTTATACTTCATGTTTTGCTTGTTGATCTGATTATGGACCTGTGAATGTAGCTCTTTGATTTGATTAGCATGCTCATTTGCATTTGAACTAAACTGCTTGTTTACTGGCAATGGTGTGAGATCCAGAGAAGCAATTGGATTACGCCCATAGACTATCTCAAAAGGACTCTTGCTTGGAGTTCAATTCTGTGACCTGTTGTAGACAAATTCAGCTTGAGGTAACACCAAGTTCCATTGCCGCGGACTATCTCCAACCAAACTTCACAGCAAGTTCCCTAAGCTTCGATTGACAACTTTAGTTTACCCATCAGTCTGGGGTTGGTGGGAGGAACTAAACTGCAATTCGGTTCCCATGTGCCTCCAAAGAGTGTGTCAAAAGTGACTCATAAACTTCACATCATGATATGAGGTTATGAACTTGAGAACTCCATGTAACTTAATAATCTCTTGCAAAAATAGTCGAGCAACATGTGAAGCATCAAAGGTCTTGTTACAGGGAATAAAGTGAGCCATCTTCGAAAATCTGTCGACAACCACCATTATGGAATCCTTATTCCGCTATGTTCTTGGCAAATCCCAAGATGAAATCAAGGCTGGCATCCTTCCAGGGATCATCGGGAACAGGTAGAGGCATATATAAACTAGCATTGGTACCTCTGGTTTTTGCCACATGACATACTCTACACCTCTCTACAAATCAAGTCACGTCACGCTCCATTCGAGGCCAATAAAAGTACTCACACAGCAAGGCCGTCGTCTTATCCACTCCAAAGTGCCTAGCTAAACCTCTTGTATGACTCTCAGTAATAATAGATTCCCTCAAAAAACACTGAGGGATATACAGCCTGCTGTCTTTGAAAAGAAAACCCTCCACAATCAGAAACGGTTGAAAGGACCCTGTTTTGCACTTCCTCCAAATATCTCCAAAAGAAGGAACATCAACATACAAATCCTTAAAAGAATCAAAGCTCAAAACTCTTACTTGCATCGTAGATAGTAGAGAATCTCTTTTGTTCAATGCATCTGCTACTTTATTCAGCGCTCCTGTCATATGTTTAATGGTAAAATTGAAAACCTAAAGAAATTCCACCCACTTTGCATGCCTAGCATTCAACTTATGCTGTCCATTAATGTACTTCAAGGCTTCATGATCAGAACACAAAATAAATTCTTTCGAGATAAGATAGTGCCTCTAATGCTCCAAGCTCCTCACTATGGCGTAAAACTTCTTGTCATAAGTCGAATATCTTCTCTTCGCTTCATTCAACTTCTTACTATAGAATGCCATAGGTTTATTTTTCTGGCTCAGGACGCCCCCAATAACAACGCCCAAGGCATCACAATGCACCTAAAAAACCTCACCAAAATCTGGGAGCACTAAAACTGAGGCTTCAGCTACTTTTTTCTTCAACAACTAAAAAGCAGCGTCTGCCTCTTTAGTCCACATAAATCTGCCTCCCTTCAGACAATTCGTAAGAAGCATAATAATAGTGCTAAAATCCCGAAAAAACGTCCTATAAAAGAACGCTAGCCCATGAAAGCTATGTACTTCATGAATATTCTTCAGAACCTCCCAATTTGTAATGGCTTTGACCTTAACTAGATACATATGAATGCCTTCCTTCAACACAATATAACCCAAAAAGGTCACAGGATCAGTTAAAAAGTGACACTTCTTGATGTTGGCATACAATTTCTGCTCCCTCAAGGTCTCAAATACTCTTCTCAAGTGCTGCAAGTGTTGCTCAATCGAAGTACTAAAAACCAAAATATCATCGAAATAAACGACAATAAATTAGCCAATAAAAGAATGAAAAACTTGATTCATCAGCCTCATAAAAGTGCTCGGCGCGTTAGACAACCCAAAGGGCATCACCATCCACTCATACAAACCATCTCTAGTCTTGAACGCCGTCTTCCACTCATCTCCAGGTCGCATCCTAATATGATGATAACCACTCCTCAAGTTTATCATCGAAAAGATAGTGACCCCATATAACTGATCAATCAAATCATCAAATCGTGCGATAGGAAATCGATACTTGATTGTGATTTTGTTGACAGCTCTGCTATCTATGCACATCCTCCATGACCCATTTTTCTTAGGAGCCAACAAGGCCAGCACTGCACAGGGACTCATGCTCTCTCAAATTGAGCCTTTCTCTAACAACTCCTGCACTTGTCTCTGCAGCTTCTTATGTTCCGTAGGACTCATTTTGTAAGCTGCCTTATGGGGAACAATAGCTCCCTGGACGAAATCAATATAATGCTAAACATCTCTCATGGGCGGCAACCCAGGTAACATCTGTTTCGGTACGACATCAGCAAACTCCTCAAATAAGGGCAGAACTTGGGTAGGAATTTCAGGACTGCTAGAATTCTGCTCCATCACCACAACGGCAAAAAGCTCAGACACGTTCACTGTCTCTTCTTGAAATTTCGATCTGGATAACAGATTATTGTTCACATCCTTTCTCAAATATGAAGGACCTAGGGTAATGGTCCGGCCATTCTTCTTGAAGGTGTAGGTATTTCTGAAGGCATCATGGTGTGTCTTTCTGTCAAACTACCACGGCCTCTCTAATAGAATATGACAAACATCCATTAGAACCACATCACACCACACCTCATCAATGTAATTTTTTCCAATTGAAAATTGCACAAGACACATCTTGCTCACCTTCACCTCATTCCCTTTCCTAAGCCACAACAGCATATATGGTTAAGGATGATCTTTTGTTTTCAGCCCCAACTTCTCACCCATAATAGTGGACACCACATTCTTGCAACTTCCCCCCATCTATTATCATGCTGCATACTTTTCCTCCACGAGTGCACTTGGTATGAAAAATATTATGTCTAAGCCATGATTCATCATCCGCCACACTAACATTTAAGATTCTTCTAACAGCTAAAGACTCACCAAAATCAACATAGATAATCCCTTCCTATTCCACATCTGGATCCTCTTGTTCACCTTTAGATTCATCATAGACTGGACCTTCATCAAAGACTGCATTATCAACAAGCATCACAATCTGTCGGTTAGGACAATTAGCAGCAAAATGCCCAAGTCCCTGATACTTGAAACATCGCTTGACTGTAACTCCTCCCTTGCTAGTTCCAACACTGCTCTCCCCCTCCTTGGATGCCAGTTTAGAACTCGCAACCTTAACTGCGGTTTGTGTCAAATTGGTTGCAGATGTTCCCGCTTTTCCTCAGGATTCTTTGTCTAACCATCGATTCTGAAATTTCGAACCTACGTCCTTCCTTTTACACTGACCTTCCACTTTCAAGGCCAACCTGCACACATCTTCATAGGTCTAATATTGTTGTAATTGGACAACATCAGAGATTCCATACCACAACCTCGCCAAATATCGAGCAATCGTTTGCTCGTCTTCCTCAGCCACATCACAATGCATCCGCAATCGATCAAACTCCTCGGTATACTGCTCGACCGTTAAATCTCGCTGCTTAACAATGTAATACTCAATAAACGCCTCCCGTCTATAATGAGTAGGTAAAAATTTCTTTTGCAATAATTTCTTCATCTTATCTCAACAATTCACTTTTGATTTCCCCTCTCTTGCACGCTGCCTTTTCACATGCTCCTACCATATCGAGGCACGTTTTCGTAGCCTAATAGCCATTAATTTAACTTTATGCTCTTCAATCAGATCCTTAATATCAAAGATCCTCTCTATTGTATGTAACCAGTCCATAAATTCATCAGGATAAGCCTTATCATGAAACTCAAAAATCTCGATCTTCATCCCGAAATTATGAGAAAAGGACTGATTTTCAGGTCATACTCCTCGATTCCGTTCTTGGTTCAAAACCTCAAAAGGGTTGACGTCCACTCCTTCATCATTGGATGGATTCTCAGATTCCGCTCCTTTGGATTGAATGTTCAACCTCGCCTCCGCAAGTTGTCGCCCCAAATCCTGGATTTGTCTTCTCTATTCTTCAATTCTTACATCTCGCAGATCTCTTAGACGCGATTGTTTGTTTGCTTCGAGAACGACTCTATGCCCCCGACCACCACGAGCCCGCCGTCCATGACCAACGCGATTCTATTCAGCCATTGATTCAAACAACCTGTGCTCTGATACTAAATGATGTTGAATCGCGATAGAAAATTGACTAAATAGGAATATTTGATAGAGGAACTATTCTTCCAAAGTGTGATTATAAATAGTTCAAATCTTCCAAAATTCTGCTTATAATGAAACCCTAAACATCCTTTTGTATGGTGTTAAACCTAATTACAATAGGAAACGCGAAAATTACGAAAACGCCATTAAAATAACATTAAATTAACGAAAACTATCTAAAATCCAAAAGCCTGAAAACCATCTAAACGACACTAAATTTCAGCCCATTCCAAGCTCACCAATCTAAGTGTATCAGAAAGGCTCACCTGTTGAGTTAGCTTTTGGGGCTAGAGAGGCTCGAGACCACCCAACATTGGTATTAAAGCCCAAATGACCAGCAAGTCAAGACCCAACAATCACGCGAGAGATATGGATTGTTGCAATTTCGATCTAGGCCTGATATATGAAGGGGAGATTGTTGGGATTTTTCCCATAATCGTTGCGGAAGGGGGTAGTGGTTTTTAGGATTTGGCGCACAATTACAAAGAAATATAGAGTAAAAGCGAGAAAAGAAAATCGAGAAACAAGGTTTTTGTCCTGGTTTACCCTTAAACTAGGGCTACATCCAGTAGTGTATTTCACTATAATTAGCACTCTGCACCTCTGTGTTACATCTCTCAATTACAAGAGAAAAGAAATATTTATAAAGGTAACAGTAGTTATTCATGGACTCAAGCCCAAACTACCAATAAAATACATGCTCAAAATATAAAAGCCCACTGACTTTGCGAGGGCGTTGCCCCCTACAACCCCTGCCGAGGCGGACCCCTACCCGCTTAACCGGGAAGCAGGATCCTCGTGCTTTTTTGTCAGAGGGGAATATAAACCACACACCAACAGTGGTTAGTTTATAAGTATGAGAGAATGCCTCATTCACCCCATTCCACAACAGTTGTGGGATAAACTCTACAATATCCCGTTCACATATCGAGCCTTGTGTAGGAGTGGCAACAACCCTTATCTCCCACATGACTGATGGGTCCAGACTTGTTGGTAACTTGGGTTCTAATACCATTATTTGGCGGTTTTGGACCTCTCTCACCCCAAAAGCTAACTCAAAAAGTAAGACTTTTTATCATACTTATAAACTGACTATTAGCCACTTCCAAAACCAATGTGGAATAAACCCTAATAATCTCCCCTCACACATCGAGCCATGGGCTGGAGCGGCAACAACCCGTATCTCTTGCGTGATTGTTGGGCCAGACTTGTTGGTAACCTGAACTCCGATATCATTGTTGGATGGTTTTAGGCCTTTTTCATCACAACCAACATGGGATGAAAATCTTGGAAATGAGATATAACTTTATCAATTCTGTTGATGTGAAAAACAAGTCTCAATGCAATATTTAGATCAGCGGTTAGGGCTTCTATGATGCCTCGAGGAACTAATTCACTATAGTCACTTAAAAATGGATCGATTTATCTGTTTGAAATGGCATCTGACAAAGCAAAAAATTCTGTATTATTTAGTAATTAAAAAGACGATTAAATTTCAACCTTAATATAAATTGTGAAAAAATCATTGGTATGGTACATCAAAAGTAGATAATAATAACTTCTATGTCTATGCACCACGAAGAGGAACTTTATATACAAGAAAAAGTTCCTACAACATAAATTGAATAGACTAAAAGTACCTAGGAAAAATTTGTGTTCTTTGGGTGGATTTGAAATATGGCTGTTCATTAGAAAGGTTGCCCGAGCATTTGCGAAAGAGTAGTTTTAAGGACAGGTTTCATCTCTGACCAAAAAAAGAAAAAAAAACGACAGGTTTCATCGACCATCCCTAAAAAAATCATCGCTTATTGTCACGTGGTCGTCATCGTTCTTACAAAATGTAGTATTCCACAATAACACTAAAAAGCAATAGTTGGGAACATAGTTAGCTATTAAATCCCATGATCCAAAGAAATGAGCTTTCAAGATATTTGTGTAAACCCTATAGGTTATTTAACGCACATATGATAATAATTCTATTTCTCTATTTTTCTGTTTTTCTATTCATAGGAATAAATTTGGAACAAAAATCCATTTGATAACGCAATTTCATTTTTTCTATTTCTAGAACGAATTTTGATTTCAAAAATAGGCATGGAATTGAAATGAGAAGTAAAAATTGTTCGCTTTTATATTTTCTGAAATAAAAATGAGAATTAAAAAACCTTCTCATTACTTGCCCTTGCTACTAGCCCCCCACCGCTTGCCGTTGTCCATCGCCGCCGCCTTCTGCTATCCTACTCTGCCACCTGACGCCATCCACCACCCATCACCGCCGCCCACTGTTCGCTACCCATTTCTTGGTCTTTGCCACTGGTCGCCATCTGCTGTCCTCCACTATCGCCCAATGTCGGCTGCCTCTCACCAATCACCTCCCGCCACCGTTCGTTGCCGCCCATCGTTCACCTCCTGCTGCTCGCCGCCCCGGTCTTGGGAGGGAAAATTTTTATGTCATTATCAAACGACTTTCTATTTTGGGAACATAGATTTGTTTTGTTATCAAACGCATATTTTGGCTCCGAAACTCATCCAAAAAATAAAAATAGAAAAATTTATTTTTGGAACAGAATAATTATCATTCCCGCACTTAGAGCGCGAATGACAACATTTCTCTTCCCCGACCCTATTTTTGGCTAGAAATAGAAAATTTTATTTCTCTTTCCCGGACAAGTTTCTAAGCAAAAAGTAGCGTTTGATAATAACACAAAATTTCTATTTTGTTTGATAAGTTAGTCTTAAATTTCTATTTTTGGCGAGCGACGAGCAAGTGGCGGTGGGTGGTGGCAGACGGCCGGCTAGTGGCGGCGGGTGGCAGCGGACGGCCGATGGGCGGCGGCAGGCAGCGGAGGATGGTCGGCGGGCGGTGGAGGATGGCGACAAACGGCTGGAGGTGGGCAGACGGCAGGCGGGCCATGGACAGCCGACGACGGCCGACAGGCAACGACCGACGAAAGGTCGGTGGGTAGCAGGGGGCGACAACGGACATCCGGCGGGCGAGTGGCGAGCAACGATGGGCTGCAAGAGTGAGCAATAAGAGAGAGTTATTATTTCTATTTCTATTCTAGAAATAGAAAAGTAGAAAATTTTAACTTCTCGTTTCTGTTCCAAATCTACTTCTTGGCCAAAATTTGTCCTACAAATAAAAAAATGAATTTACCAAACGGATTTATATTTCAAATCTGTTTTGGGGAACAAAAAATTAGAAAAATAAAAAGACGGAATGATTATCATTTGCGCCCTTAC
The DNA here is from genome assembly GCA_031216235.1 of Syzygium jambos. Lineage (NCBI taxonomy): Eukaryota > Viridiplantae > Streptophyta > Magnoliopsida > Myrtales > Myrtaceae > Syzygium > Syzygium jambos. The sequence goes on from CM062221.1 coordinate 6,412,835, forward strand.
TTATCAAGCCTTTGGTAAACTTGCTCTTTTGCAACAGCAGGCAAAATGGAAGCATACCCTCTTTTGGCTATGTTGTATAATATTCCACATCCTGCTTTCAGGCCTGTAGATAAACACTCGTCAGCCATTGTTGAGAGAGAGCATCTCTGCTGGCATCAAAATATAGGAAGAGAGACCTACGTGGCATGCTCTGGATATGCACTCACTTTGAGTGCATTAGTCTTTGGTCCGCTCACCAACTCTCTCTCTCTACTCTTCTACATGTTCTTCTAAAGTCTCCCTCTAACTTTTTGCTTCAACGGCCAGTCCAAGCATTTATGGCTTTACCAGCTTAATCTCTCTTATATTGCACACCAAGCGTTGCTCTCCCTCCTATCCAAATCTCTCTCTCTGTCTATCTCTCTCTCTCTCTCTCTCTCTCTCTCTCTGGCCTGTGAGAGGAAAATGAGGAAGCCTTGTTGCGAGAAGAAAGGGACGATGAACAAAGGAGCGTGGACAAAGCAAGAAGACCAAAAGCTCGTTGACTACATCCATAAACATGGCGAAGGTTGCTGGCGCTCTCTCCCTCAAGCTGCAGGTACTTTCACACGCATGCGTTTTTTGCTATTTCCACTCTGCGCCGCTTTGAACCGGTGGCGGGCTCAGAAACTTACGTTACGAGCGAAACATAGAAATTTAAGTGAAAATGTGATAGAAATTATTTATGTTCCTGTGAAAGAATTGCAGCAAGACAGCTGAAGCCCAAGCTACACATACAATGTTGCAATGCATGTGCACTTAGCTTATGCAAGTAATTCGTGAAGCTTTTGAAAATCATGTAATGTGCTGTTGAGGCTTTTCTTTTGGCTTTTCTTGTGGGGTTTTACATTTGGGTTGTGCCAGGTTTGCTTCGTTGTGGAAAGAGCTGTCGACTGAGATGGGTCAACTACTTGAGACCAGACCTTAAACGTGGCAACTTCGGCGAGGATGAAGAAGACCTCATCATCAAGCTGCATGCACTCCTCGGGAACAGGTGGGAACAAGAGAGAGATGACACTTTCTCTTCATACACAGCTTCGGTCTTCAAGCACTTCATGAGGTTTTCCGCATGCATGTTTAGTCATTTCACTGCTCATGATCATACATTTATATATGTAGAATGAGAGGGAAAAAGGAACTCTTTTTGTTTTTTTTTTGGTTCCCATTGGAAGTGCCCCAGAACAAAAGAAACATTGTGAGATATCTCAAGAGAGAAGAAATAAACGCTCATTCTACATTTGCTTTGGTATTCTTTGTTTGATAGGAAGCATAATTATTCGGTATCTGATTAGACAAAAGTGGCATTTACTGCTACAATTAGAAGGTCGTTTGAAAGTTAATAATCGATAGTTCGAATGGCAGAACAAAACAGAAGCTTTAGTAGTTTCGTCTCAGCAGACTAATAAGAAAGCAGACTGGCCTACATATGGTGCAACTATCAATATCATCTCGAGCATTGTGTCGTGTTCCTTTTCAAACAGAGAGCCAAAAGCTTTCAGCTCTTCATTCTGTTAGCTCACCGCTGTAGTTTTTAGGACACTCGCACAATTTATCGGGACCGCCTGTAGGATCGAGCTATAGCTTTTCTTTTTTTCCGGATTCTCGGTTTAACAATCATTCAACTGTTTACTAAATGTGTACTAAATGATGGGACAAGGATGGAGTCAATTGTACAATATCTAACTCTGACAAAAAATTTTGTCCGTTTGTGTTTTGGAAAATATGAAATTCTTGGAGTCCTGATCGTTGAACAATCTGGTCGTACAAAACGTACTAATCCCGGTGAAACGACCATGTTCTGTCGACTCAGGTGGTCCCTCATTGCCGGAAGATTACCGGGACGGACGGACAATGAAGTGAAGAATTACTGGAACACCCACTTGAGAAAGAAACTCATGCAGTTGGGAATTGATCCAAACAATCATCGACCCGGACCTGCTGTCTCTGGTCCAAACAAATCGCTCTGGTCGAACAATAGTTCGACATGCAAATCCAAGAACTCGCAGCAAGAAGAAGAAGAAGAAGACGTAGGTTCTGTTCTGCAATGCTCGAGCAAACCCGAGAGCAATACCAGCTTCCTGCCCGATCTGAATCTCGAACTCACGATAGGCCCCCTGCCGATCGAAGAGCAACAACAGTCATCGCACATCGAGTCTACTCAACTTAGTTTCTCAAATCTTTCGGCTATTGTAAGCTGATGGCTAAATTGTTTGGGCATATTTTGAGATCATCTGATGAGTCTTTTGTTAACAAAACAGTTCGCTCATAGCAAGCACGAGTGGAAACATGGTAGAAGTAGTTTTTAGCATAGCTCACTGTCACACGTTCCTGTTACGGTTGAAGATGAAGACCCTTAGTCAAATCGAAACGTGGACATATTGTCCCATGACGAGTGGCGTGTACAGTGACCAAAGTTTCATCAGTGCGTTGATTCGATTGATGGATTGGAAGATGACCGTTCATGGAGAATGTAGGAACCCCACGTTCTTCTTTTTCTTGGGTTTGTAGGGTAAGTCTCGAAGTTTTACTCGTGATGGTGGATCTATGATCCAGAGGAAGTAATTCAATCGAAAAGCATTACATGGGTAGGAGAGCATATTACTTAAGCCTAATAAATCTGAAAAATTCAACATCCACCTGTAAATGTGAATGGAAGATTAATTGGATATTCAGTATAATCCGATTATTTTCACCTCACTTTTGGAGAAGACGTGAAGGGCTCAAGAGATTTCTTTCACCTTCAGTTTTCTTCAATCTCATTTGCTATTTTAGATACGGAAAAAGTATTTTCCTCCCCTCTATATATTCTCGCTTCCCATACAGACAAAAGGGCAAAGTTAGAAAGAACAAAAACAAGCAACGTATTTCAAGCAATTGTATAAACACGACGGAAATTGTCGGACCAGCTTTTGCTTATCTTGTAAAAAAACCGAACCTAGGAAATTATCGAAAGTTGTTCCTCAAAAGTGGCACAATGACTACGAAACCTTTTTGAAGATAAGGGGCAGATCTGGAAGTTTGCTGGAAAAATTGTCAGAGAGAGAAAGAGAGAGAGAGAGAGAGAGAGAGACTGACAGAGGGAAAGAAATAATCACGTCACGGGTTTACGAGCCAAAAAGACTGCAACGAAAATCTAGGTCTGCATTCCCTTTAATGGACTAATAAACTAGCTAATATGAATTCGTGGCATATCAAATGTCGTCTGCTGAAATCATAAGTGAAATGATTTTAGCAGATTCTTGTTGGATGCTTGAGCCCACCGGCGCTTGATTACGTACTTATGAAGTGTTACATCACTTTGTAATTGATTCGGTAGAGCTACAAATCGCTTACTCAATAGAAATTATAATCGACACAGGCAGAAGTGATATACTAAAAAACGTAGACATTTCTATATGTAATAGCTAAAAAGATGCTCTATTGGAACTCTTTAACTAAATTCGCAGAGCGTTGCGAGGGTTTAACGTCAAAGATTAGAGGGGAAGAAAACGATTCTCGTGAAACCCTAAATGTTACATTAGGTCCAAGACACTTTGAAGGTTCTAGCGACAACCAAACGTTCAAAGCAACAGCTTCCTACTTCACATGAAGGTGTTAGGAACAGTTCGTGCGCAGCAGTAGTTTTCAATGTCACTTCAGGAACTCGTGAATGGACAGCCGGTAGAGACTCTACGCCCTTCCATTTGTTCGAAGAAACCTTCGACCAACCACGGTTCTCTCCGAAAAATGAAAAATTATTTTTATATGTAGGTTCGAAATATGGGAATTAAATGCCACCTCGCTTGGGAAATGGGAATGTTTATCTACCGTTCAAGGTTAAAAAGCGTCGAGCCTCACCAGATGTTCCTTTCCCTGCGATTGTCGCGTTTCTTGATTTTTTAGAATTTATCATTCAATGACACCCGCATGCACTTTCGTTGTTCTTGCCTTGACCCTTTTAGGGTTTTTTTAATTATGGAGGATGTAGCCCTAGCTAAGCCATAGTTTTGGAAAAGGTGATAAATGTCACGCAAGATTTTCCACAGACATTGGTCCACAAATCCGTTCTATATAATTAGGTTTTGGAATAACAAATGGCAGTTAGATTTAATTTTGGAGATAGCACATGGTCAAATCCATGCATCTTTCAAGACCCCTTCTTCTTTTTTTTCTTCCTTTATCTATTTAATTATTCGAATATATATTTTAGAGGATTTATATTGCAAACAGTATTTGTGAAATGTAATTGTGGGTCTTCACGATTTTTTGAATTATGTAGGAAGCTACGGAGAGAAATACACAGCATGCCATGCAACCCGAGTCCCATAAACTTTTCGTTTGAATTTTGTTTTTTCGATGATCGGTGTATATTTTTCTATTAAAATGGATCTTTTAAATTAGTTTTAGTCTTTCAACATTTGGGACACAAAGCTATAATTTTACATATGGATTCCCAAGTTGGGTTAATTAAGTCATAAGGATTCCGAAGGAGATCAATTGCTATGGATTCTCCTCTTTATCCTTAACGTTTTCCATGCACAAGATTCCACAAAAGACACAAACAAATCCACTATTAAAGTTCTCCATGCATAAGATTCAACAAAAGAGCAGTTGAAATTGACTAAGAACCCATCAGAAAAAAAGGCTATTAAAGTTTTCCCAACTATCCGACCAAAAAAACTAAAGTTGTCCCAACTAATTTTCTCCATGTGATGAATGAACTCATTTTCAAGTTATTTTGGCTTGACAATTTATCCTACCGATTCCGACCAAACAAAAAAAAATTATCCTAATTAGGGCTATGTTACACGCGGTTGGCCTGTAAAAAGATGAAGTCTTTAGGTACCATTAATCGAATTGTGAAGGTTAAATTCTTGTTTTCAGGATCAGTCAAATGCATTAAAGAATTTGGAGTGCCCCAAAATTTCTCTCGCATGATCATTGCATTTACGTGCAAAAACCTCACTAATTAACATATAATAAGTACTTACAGTAGTTAATATTATACAAATATAAACCATGAAAATTGGAATGTCTCTAAAAAATACTGTCAGTTTGGGGAAAAAGAACTTAATCAGTCCAAAAGCCCTGCTATTTTCTCGCATAATCGGACTTGATTAGGGCGGTGCATATAATTAATTGTACCATCGAGCGGGATCAAATTGTTCTCTCTCTCTCTCTCTCTCTCTCTCTCTCTCTCTCTCTCTCTCTCTCTCTCTCTCTCTCTCTCTCTCTCTCTCTATTTTTAAGGATTTTTCCACCATTCGTCTTTGATATATCTGCAAAATCTCCAAATCTACAATTGACAAAGCAACGTCATGTACTTCCTGGTGCCTCGTGTTCTGTGCTCCCTTTTCAACCCCACCTGTTATTCAGTTGAAAAACATATGCTTCCCTCTAACCTCTTGCTTTCTTTCTCTTTACCAGAACACACCCACCACTTCTCTCTCTCTCTCTCTCTCTCTCTCTCTCTCGAGCATGAGGAAACCTTGTTGTGACAAGCAGAAGACCAACAAAGGTGCTTGGTCCGAGCAAGAAGACCAGAAGCTCATCGACTACGTCCAAAAGCACGGTGAGGGTAACTGGAATTCCCTGCCAAAAGCAGCGGGTAAGCTTCTGTCTCCAATAGGATAGAAGAAGCCGAGAATAAGAAACAAAAGCGAAAAAACCGTCCGTGTTTGTACGATTTTGCGAGCGTATGGAGGTATCGACGGTGAGAAGCTCGATAAGTCGCTTTCTTTCTCACTAGCCCTAATCATACTTACGCTAATTATGCCAATCGTCAGTTGTGTTGACACACTTGGTTTGATTCGAATAGGTTTGCTTCGTTGTGGGAAAAGTTGTAGGCTAAGATGGCTGAACTATCTGAGGCCCGACCTTAAAAGAGGGAACTTCGGTGAGGATGAAGAGGACCTCATTATCAAGCTCCATGCTCTTCTAGGAAACAGGTTGGTTATGATTATAAACCCTAGAAAATCAAAAGCAAATTCGCTCTGATCATACTATAGTCGACACCGAAATAATCGGTTGATAGAAAATCTAACGCGATATCACTCCGCAAACTGTCTTTCTAGGTGGTCTCTCATAGCCGGAAGATTGCCCGGAAGGACAGATAATGAAGTGAAGAACTATTGGAACTCTCATCTGCGGCGAAAGCTACTAAATAAAGGCATCATTCACCGCCGACCATCAGCAGCAAAAATCAAATCCTCGACTGAGGATAAGACAATTCATCACTCAAGCGCAGCGATCTCCTTCAAAGAAAAAGGTGTATCACCAGAGGATGATAGTTTGGACCTCAAGCTCGGGGTGTCCGGCGGTCCGGCAAAGCACTTGAAGCATGGTCAAAACAAAGGGGTTAACGGGCAGAAACCGCATCCTACGCTGCTATTGTTTAAATGATGTTTTTACATAGACTTCATGACCTGAGATATGGGTTGAGGTTTTAGTGTGCTTCCCTTATCTACAAGTTTATCTAACTCTGATACTTAGGTGAAGAGAAAAAGAACCAACATGTGTGTAAGTTATTTGCATGCTCTCTCCTTCCACAAATATTGCTGAGGATGGAGCTAGGCATGTGGGATTTAGAGGCATTATTATGTACTAAATGTAATGGCGTGTGTTGCTAGGAATCTTGAATTTCAATTTGCAGGATAATCCTGTATCATGCACATGCATAGACCCATCAGTGCATAATACAAGATTTAGAGGCATTATTATGTAATAAATGGGATGGCGTGTGTTGCTGGGAATCTTGAAGTTCAATCTGCAGAAAATCTTGTACCGTGCACTGATGGGTCTATTCATGTGCATGATACAAATTCCTTTGCCAGGAGATGATATATAAATCGTTTAATTTTCTAGGATGGTGCACGTAGAGATAGTGAATGAGAAATGTGCATATTAAGCCCTCACGGATAATTCGTTTGATAGTGACTTTCAGAAGATTTCCAGCTCAAAAACTGAAAATCATTTGTCCAATTCCCACCTGCATGAAAACTGCTCTTGTAAGGACACTGCACAGGCCACAGGCTCGAACTTAACGATTTCATGCAGCTTCCAAGGTGCTCCATGGATCCTTAGGTAGCCGGACCTTTGCGCTTGTGCTTTGAATTATAAAAAAAATGTATATATAAATGTGCATTTTCATCCACTATCAGTTTGTTATTAAGATGTTCCTTTGTGAGCGAGAGTAGAGAAAATTTCTTTAAAGTCTTCTCATTCATGATTATAAACCCATTTGTGGATGCAAAGGAAGACGTCACACAATTATCTCCATTCAATGAGCCGAGCAAAAGCGAAATTGGCGATGGATGGCTTGAGGACAGGAAATCATTCTTTTTGACCGCTACAGTAGGTCGGGTCCTTTTCTCTTCACCAAAAACAAAGAAAAAAGGGCACTTGTTGTAAGGTTGCATTTACATCCGGTTTGATTTTTTTTGTTCTGTCATGTAATAGTTATTACCTCATAATAAAATAGAGCTGTAGTAATTATTAAGCTGTTGGGTTTAAGTGATGTAATACTTTTTTACACCATTTAGTTTCATGAATGACATGTGTAATAAGATAAAGAGTATGTTTGTTTGAGTGAAAGAATTTTTCGTGAATTAACTTTCCGAACTTTCACTCATTTGGTTTGTTCAAAATGATTTGTCAACGGAAAACTATTTACGGTTAAAGAAAATGTTCGTGCTTAAATTAGGAAACATGAATTTCTCAACTTGAAAAAGGGAAAACATTTTCCTTAAAAATGATATCCATGTAAAGCATTTTCTTTTATCATAAATTTTTTCTTGAAACAAACATATTGATGCATTTATTTCAATGAAAACTTTATGATAAAGAAAAAGATTTCCATGGAAATCATTTTCAAGGAAAATTGTTAGTTTTCATTTTTTTTTATGGTTTAGGATTTTTATTTTCTATTAAAAAAATTAAAGTGATTTCCTTTTTGCCAGAAAAAGAAGTTTCCTCAATCTAAGCTTCTTGTTTTCAATGTGTTTGTTTTGGAGAAAACTTCATGGTAAACGAGAATACTTTAAATGGATATAATTTCATAGAAAGTTGATGGTTTTTATTTATTTAGTGATTTAGGAAAAGTGATTTTCTTCTTGCTAGAAGAACAAGTGGTTTTTTCCCAATTTAAGCTTGTTGTTTTCAGTATATTGGAAAAAAATTGGTGTGTAATGATTAGTTTTCTGTTATATAAACATTAGAAATTCGAAAAATAATTTCTCAAAAATAATTTTTGTTCAAACAAACGGACTCAAAAAAAACAACGGATTTCCCAAATTACCCCTAAAAAAGACATTGGAGGGAATATGACGATTATTCATTTAATAGTCAATAATCATTATTCATGAGTTTAATACCACATATAAATCATCACATATGTAATTTCGTATATCAAATATTTACTTTATTTTAATAATATGTTTATGATTGTAAAAAAATGTAAGCATAAAACGTGCGAATACAATAAATATTATGTCATAGTAACTATCACTTTAATATTCGGTATGCGCGTGCGCGCACATACATATATAACTATACACATTGTAGACGCACAGCAACTACTATAAATCGTGATGTCTTTCTAGGGTACCACTAGTCTCTTTATCAGTTCTTATATATGTGTTCTACATATCCATGCGAGTCTTTTACTTGTCATACGATGATTAAGACAACATTTTTGAGATCAGTAGCAAACGTAGCCACTAAGATCATGACGAGCAAAATATATAAATTTACATGCCATTTTGTAGATTATATTATATACTTGCAAACAAAAAATTACACTAATTACCACAAGAGGTCGGCGATAGTGACCCTGCCTTGGTACCTCCATATTGCTTGTGCCTCCGAGAACAATTTGCTTTTGCTGAAACATGAAATTGTGGTCTAAGAACTAACAGACTACCTAGCAGCACTTACGCATGCATGATCATAAATATGAGGTCAAATAATCATTTTCTATATTGAGATAATGGCATAGTGACTCTCACAAGACACATTTTATCTTGAGGTCCGAGGTTAGAACAAGTTATGTTTGTATAGATTCATTGTATAATCTACCGAACTACTAAAACCCATTTGCAAAATTACATGCTAAGGTAGACAACAAATTACGATGGAGTGCTCGACATGACCATCATGGAAAATTTAGGCTTTATTAGCCATCAAGTTAGAATGATTATGGCCCTTAACCACGGGGATCTGCTTGAAATAATCTCTGTCTTCTCATCAAAAGTGCACTTTTTAATCAATCCTTATATCAAGGCTTCGTTTATCTTCGTTCCAGTGCTTCCGTTTGGTGGGTAGCTGCCATTTCATGGTGGTAGTCTCTTATCACACCTGCAGAAGTTGACGTTCGTTGGCCAATTTCGCACAGTACATCCATGGGTGTCAACTCAAAGTGGATTTGCAATGAGCTTTTTGCAGCTTTTCCGTGCAACGGAGACGGAAAGTCCGCTCGACCACGTTTGAAGAGCGTGAAGTTCCATCACCAACCTTTCTCGCTATAAATATGAGGAAGATCAAGCAAGAAAACAGTGTTTTCTGGCCACGAAATTAAGTACTGTCATCAACTGAAGTGCCATTTTTTTGTTTTTTTGCAAGGAATATTTTGTGGAGTGAGTTTTAAAATTAAAAACCTGATGAATTTGTAAGATATAATAGGTCAATACAAACTAAGTTATGCAGTTCCATCTCTATCTGAATATTAAATTGGCCCCTGAATCTTCTGGGAGCTCTCTATAGCCCTATCTTGTAAGTTCTTACCCTTTTATCTGACTTTATACCATTTTTCAAAGAAGGGGTCAATGATGTTTGATTATTTTTGTGCCCAAAATGTGGCCAGGCTATATATGACTATGACATTGTCTTTGCTTTCATGTTCTTTCTATTTTATTTTTCAATTCAAGAATTGGAGTTCTCTCGCGAAAATTGTCTGTAAATAAATAATTAGGGAAAGTCAACGATTTTCAATGCACTATCAAATGAAGCATCGGAGCTGTTTAAGCAAATGGGTCTTGTTGAACACTCAAGCGGAGTCCGTTCTATAGCTCAGATATATCAATTCTACATATAAGAGTTGATATACCTCGCACTATTCAATACATACTTCAAATTTTGCAGAGTAAGTTTTTCCTTCTTGGTCGGAATTTTGCAGATTAAGTTCAGATGCTAGAAAGTCCTTGGGAGCTCATCGAGAGAGAGAGCGCCACATATTCTCAGACTCCAAATAGGGTTTGTGCAGTGAAGATGCTTTGAACTAGAAGGACTGTGTGCCTTGGTCCACCAAACATTCCATCAAGTTGAAAGGGGATATGAGATGAAATTAGTAAGTTTTTCGCATTTATTCATTTTCTCTTGCAGTTTCGAGTCTTCAGTGGTAGTTGCATGTGATCTTTAGCCGCTCAACTAATGCGTGTACTGACAAGGTACGACCTTCTACATTTTATGCCAGAGAGAGAGAGAGACAGAGACAGAGAGAGAGCACTTTCACATCTACCATTCAATATAAACATGTCTGTGGGTGCATGTCTACTTGCAATTCCATCTGAAGGACCTATCCAAACTTAGATTATGGCTCTCACTTTAGAATAGTTTATATACTTATTACCAACTTGATAGGTTAATTAAGTCGAGGAATATTTAAAATTTGAGCTGCTAACACGTTGATTACGTTGAGGAAAATGAAGGGTGGCAGCTGTGGAAAACGATTTCTTGGTGTGATGTAAGCTTCCTCCAACATGAGTTTGATTTTGAGGAGGATTGTCAAAAGTAAAGAGCTAAATGCCTTTTTTGACGAATTCGTGCTTTTGCATTTGACTACCATTTGCGGTCCCTGAACTTGTTGTGTATTATCAGTTTGGTCCTCAGAGTGCTTTTTTGACTTGGATTGCCTGAACTTCCTTACATTTCAAAACTAGCTCAGAAAAATAATGGCACCTACAAAAGAGCTATTATTTGTGTATTGGCTTTCAAATTAACATATTGATTATGAGCAAGAAGTTTGTAAGTCAAACAATGGCTAGCCAAGGAGAGGGAGAGAGAGCTTTTGAGTGGTTCTTAAACCACTGTATATTGCCAATTGCATTCACTATTATAAAGTTATTATGTGATGAGCAATATATTCCTGCAACCCTGGTTGAAGGAAACTCCCTCCAACCATATCTTTGATTGGTGGGTAACAAGTTATGCACATGACTTATATAGAAAATTAATCATAATTAAATGTAGGTGATGTCCGTACTTATAACCCACTAATCAAACGTGTGGTTGGACAGTTGGAGAAAAGAAATGACTCTTCCATGACAAGAACTTGGAGTCTACCATGTTGATGTTCTAATCACCATGCACGAACTGCAGGGTTCAGCGTAGGGTTCCACAGTTGTTAAAACGCAGTAGAATATATTTGTAAACCTAAACCCTAGAACCCTAGACATGATCCATGTGTATATTGAAATCGAGACAGAAGTTCGATACGTACTTTTGGCAAATCAAACGTAAATTGACAATTGATTGTGTCTGGATTAGCGCCCCAAGTGTTGCACCTCTACCGGTATCTACACACGCGAACATAAATCTCCAACAATCCAAGTGCTAGCTAAAGATCTTGAAGTTCCTTTTCTTCAACGCCTTTTGATTTTCGATACTCTGTCGAAAACCCTAGACAGAGAACGATTCTCTATCTATTTATATAGCCTTATTATCCAGCGGAAATGAAAGAAGTGGGCCAGGCGATTTGGGCTCGCTAAACCATCCACCTTCAATCGTACATTTAATTGTTATCTCATAACGCACACGACCGCGTAGATAAGTTGAATAGGAGAATAAATTAAAATCTACTTCTTATTTTAAGTAGATCCCAGCGCACAGAATATTAACTCAGTTCGCTTTTGTGTGCGACCCTGTAGGTTCAGTAAACATTAGCAGTGTGCTCAAAACCCTTTTTAGTCCACAAGTCATAAGTGATCTCTAGCAAGACATTATGACTACCTAAGTATAGTGAAGGTCGATTTTCTGACACAACCTAATCCACAACTAATATTAAAATATCAACCTTGATTGATTTCTAGGGCAGACCACTAACACGAACATATTTGAAATTCTTTCTTTTTGTATTCGACACACCCTTTTTTTTTTTTTGTAACCCAGGAACCCCCTGCACGGCCGACAGCCGGAAGGGTAAACCTGGGGTGACGCTAGTGCAAGACCCACCACCACGACGCCACACTTAAGAATCCCTAACGACTACGCTGGGGTTCGAACTTCGATCCCTTCGTGGGAGGATGAGAGCGCAAGCCAACGCAGCCGCTACGGGCGGTGGTTCGACACACCCTTTTTATTTGTTAAACAAAGGGAAAAACCATGATGTGCTCTCGTAAACACTCCAACTCTCTCATAAGTATTGTGGCTCATAACACATATGAGAGAGGCATTTACTTGGAAACGATTTCATGAAAGGTCTTAAAAAAGAAGAATTATTATGAAGACAAGTACATTGAGTGCTCTCTTGTTGCTAACAATTTAAGTTTTGAATCCGATTGGTATATTTCCTTTTGACAAAAAAATACAATTGATGATGTAATAATTGCTTGACAAGTATGTTATTGTTAGCAAATCCATAACTTGCTCGTCAACTGAGATGTGTAAATTTGGAAAATGATCAACAAAAGAAAAATTAGTTTGGATTTGTTTTTGTCACGGGAGAATTATTGTTAGCAAATCCATAACTTGCTTGTCAACTGAGATGTGTAATTTTGGAAGATGATCAACACAAGAAAAATTAGTTTGGATTTGTTTTTGTTACGGGAGAAATGTAAGTTGAACTTTCATTGAGCCCAATATATTAAGCCCTCATCTAAATTTAAACCAACACCAAAGCCCGAACCGGTTTCATGATAAATGGATGACTCGGGCTAGACTTACACCACCACCTTCAAGCCCCCATCCATAAGCCGGCCCTTGAGCTCTCTCATTAAATCGATGAGCTAGTCCATGAAGCTGTCCATCAATCAAGGGCAACAATTTAAGGAGAAAAATTGCTAAAAATGGATTCTGAGTACAGTTATGGGTTGGGTCGGGTATGCATCGCTAAATTTCCATTACATATAAAAGGATCGATTTGGGTCGAATCATTTTCAACCGACCCAACTATTTGATGTGCCTAATTGTGGGTACTCGTGTAAGACCCACCATTAAGTGAGAGAACGAAGTATATAAATGAAGTACACAATATAATCGCGTTGCAATGATCACTATAACCCTCGAGATTGTATATCACCATAGATACTTCATGGAGACTATACAAAACCTAATTGGGCATTTCCAATTACGTCCAAAAATCAAAATTCGAACTGCACTCGAAGGTAAGGCATTTCCCTTTCTCTCTTAGCATTTACATTGGAACTTAGGCCAAATAATTCAGCACAACCAGAAAACAAGAAACCCACCGCTTCCTTCCTAAATGTTATGTGGGCTAATAAGCGCTAATTGATTCTAAGTTTGTCTTCTATGCTTGACTTACTTTGGCCCGATAAAGCGAATTTTTCCATACTTTCATATTTCATGAGCTCCTAAAGAAAGAAAGAAAACAAAAAAGAAAATTGGGCTGATTTGATACCAATTTGGGCCTCATCTTAATGCTGGTTGTTCACAGCAGACAGACACTTCCTTTGGTCTTGAAAACAGTTCGCTTCTCCGCTTCCAAAAGACGGGCTATCATGTTTTGAAAGCTTTTGAAAGCCTTGAAGGCCTGCTCTTGCAAAAGTAACTTTGAAAGAGAAAATCAAAGAACTTGTGAGATAGATGAGAGTATTTGGCTCTAGGTCTATCAAGACCTCCCTGAACCGGTCTCGCCACTTGAGAAATTTGGCTAATGGATTACTAAGTTAAACCTAGCTCGAGCTCTCTCAAGCTCATATCAATTCTCGACTTGGGTTTAAGTTGTTAACATGCAAATTAATTTCATCTAGTAATCGCCACTAATCCGTTTTTGGTGAGTTGATTAGAAAAATACTTTATTTCTACGAACTAGAAATTCAATGGGTACAGAACTTAATTACACTAATTGACTAACCAGTGCCCTTTTAGTATCTAATCTTTTTCAATCACCACCTAATGTGTTCACACCAATTGTGAGTCTCAAAGTTCCATCTCTAACCAAGCTAAGAGAAACAACCATCAATACATAAATTTAACATGCCTAATCAACCATATGCAATGTTAAATTAAACATGCAATTCAAAATGTGTGAATCAAACAACATGCAATTAAACATGGCACTAATCACACAAAATGGGCAAGAAAAGGCAATTCCAAAGCTCAAATACTATTTTTTATTTTCAAAATTTTTTAATTATTTTAATAATTAAAGAATGTAAAATGGACCTGGGTCAGACCTCCACATCTGACTCAGGTCAAAGCCGACCCAATTGCACCAGCCGGGTCCACCGCGAGGTGGGCTCCGTGAAGGCCCAACTTGGAAACACTCTAAAACCTAAATAAAACAATTAAATGGAAACACCTGAGCCCAGCCCACTAAGAATAAAAACTTAAATAACATTTTAGCGCAATTCGGCCCACCCATGAAATGGCCCAAAACCTAAAAGGCCTATTCTAATTCTAAACTAAAGAAGCCCAAAGCCTAATAAAAACTAATAACCCCAAATCCAGTCTAAACACCAAACAAAACCCCACCCAAACAAAACCCCACCCAATTGCGACCTGCACGCCCGACCCGGTTCGCAGCCGCCAACTCGACTTGCCTGGAACCTTAGCGCCTGCGACCCACATGCCCGATCCGAATGTTGGCCACTGCCCCGATTTTGTACGCATGTTCGTCTTTCGTGGCCGGGACACTTAGTCCCATGGCTGGGCCCATGCTCGGTCGCCGCTTGCCAGGCCTCGACCTTCGTGGCCAAGTTTTTTGGTCTAACAGCCGAGCTCGTGCTCGGCCGCCGCTCGACATGCTTTGACCTCTGGGGCCAAGGCTTCCAGTTCCGCGGCCGAGCCCTTGCTCGATCGTCGCTCGACGCTCGTCCACCCGACCTACATGGTCAGGTGTCGTCCCTCCGCGATTAGGCCCGTGCCTAGTCGCTACCCATCTCACCATTACCGGCCAAATGCGAGAGAGAGAAAAAAAAAAACATATCTCTTTGGGCATTTTAACAAACGATTGGAGTGCATTTAAGAATCGGGGGATTTTCCGCTTAATCAAGGCTCAAAACGAACCAAGGTTTTCGATGCAAAACACACAAAGAAGCGGGAGCAAGCATGAAGACATCATAGGCTGGAACTCGCGCGAGTCAGACGGCCACAAGCTCCGGCCAGTGAGCCCAAGAACAAGGGAACGTAAACCTGAACAGGGGAAGGAGAGGCAGCCATTTGCGGCACTCCCTATCCAGCTCAACGAGGGCAAACGAGGGCAAACGTGGTAGATCGAACTATGTCCGGTCACCTCACACTCCTCCGAGTCGGAATCCTTCGGAGATCAACCCCAAAATTGAACAAACCGAAATTCGGCGAAAAACTCGAAACCTAAACTTACCCAAGCTCGGCGTAAGGGAAGGAAGGACATGCATAGGTTCTCGGCCACAATACAAACACGGCGGACGCCAGAGGATCTGGTCGGACTCGCTCCCGCTCACCGAACTCTCTCGTCCTCTCTCTATCCGCATGGTCTCTTTCCCTTTCCCTGGGGAACTCTCTTTGTTCTCTCTCTACCGCTCTCTCTCTCGAGAACTCTCGCTCTCTCCTCCCTCACCCCTTTCTCTCTCCCATCTCTCCCCATTTTAAGGCCGGCCAGTAGGCGCATATGGCTCCCACCACCGCCAGCCTACCGCGGCCAGCCGATCTCCCGACCCTGAGATCGCGTTCCCCCCCCTGCCTCGTCTGCTCTGGCTTGTACGTTCGCTGCGGAGGCATTAAATGACGCTGGAGGGAGAAGACGAATGGTGCATGGGCTAGGCCAAGGGAAAAAGAAAACAGCCCACCCACATGGAGGCAAAAAAGGGGAGAAAAGAAAGGATGAAGGTTGGGCCGAACCCAAAGGGGGAACTAGGTCGGCTTGGTTCCGACCCGACCCGACCCGATCACGTCTCTTTGATTATTTTTTTAAAAATTAAAATAAATAATATAAAATAATACAAATTAATTATAATAGTGAATAGCCTATATGATGCAAATGTTACTGCTAATGACGCGAATGCTCTTGGTTACCTATATGTTTAAGCAATTTTAATGAAAATCTTTTTGTTAGGCTTGAAAATTACTCCCAAATTTTTTATGCAGTTAAGCCCTAAATAAATAGCCAAAATTTAGGTTTCAACAAGGTCTACACGCCATCTGTGGTTCATGAATGTACTCGATTCGACGACCGTCCTAGTTGCCAGTCGTAGGAAATTTCATATCAAACAATACCTTTGATCGATGGGCTACATTTTATGGACATCACCATCCATACGAACTTAATATATATAAATACGAACGATACCATGTTTGTAACCCACTAATCAGAAAACTAGTTAATCACTGGGGTTTACCTGAGTGGCCACCCTTCTTAATTGGGAAGGGGAAGGTAGGGAGTTCGAATCTCCACCTTCTTATGAGGGCTAGGGGTGGGAACGTATAATTTCATATGTATATTTCAACTCCCATGTCTTGCAAAAGGCATGGCAAAAGTCTAAAAGTGAGTTAATAGTTGGAGTAGAACAGACCAAAAAAAAAAAAATTAAAAAACTGGTTGAAAGAAATTTTCTTTAATCAAGGATGAATGAAAACACAGACCTTTAAAAAGTGAGTTATCCAAATCCGGGATTGTCACTTGGGAGAAATCCCATAATATTGTCATTAAACTTTGAGAGACGATAGGCTTTGACCATTAACTGCTAGTTCTACTTTACTGGCTACTTTTAACCATCTAACTGTTTTCAATTCAAGCACTTTGCAATCACAATCAGCCGAGAAATCGAGTTCCAAAAATTGGTTGCGATGTATCATGACGTGCATGTAAGTATCGAATCCAAGAGCATTAGAAATTTTCTTTAATCAAGGATGAATGGAAACACAACCCTTTAAAAAGTGAGTTATCCAAATCCGGGATTGTCACTTGGTAGAAATCCTATAATATTGTCATTAAACTTTGAGAGACTGTAGGCTTTGACCATTAACTGCCGGTTCTACTTTACTGGCTACTTTTAACCATCTAACTGTTTTCAATCCAAGCACTTTGCAATCACAATTGGCCGAGAAATCAAAGTTCCAAATTTTGGTTGCAATGTATCATGACGTGCATGTAAGTATCGAATCCAAGCTAATGCTCTATACGTCATCCGAAATATCGTGTGACCACGACGTAAAAGCATTTAGAAAAAGTTACTTCAAGTCATAGCTTCTTTTACGCATCTATAGGAAGACATATAAATCATTCATTTTTTTCTTTTTGAACGTGGAATATCGAATCTAATTGGAAGCTTTCCATCCGTTCGTCCCAAGCTACAAATGAAACCTTGTTTTGCTTTCTTTCTTGTTGCCAAAGCTACAACTGAGTCCACAATAGGCTGTCCTGTTATTCCTCTCGCATGTACTCGTGTTGGAAAAGTGGGTACGACCGAATAAAGAAAACTTTCCAAACTTGTGAAGCAAATAAGAAAAATTGACCTATAGGGACCATAGTAAATGCCAAGCAGATCCAACATGTGTGGGCGACAGATTGCTTCATGTGTGGTCCGACATAGATATTGGCAAGTGGGACTGGTCTCTCATTCAACTTCTGATCGAGACATCCAATTGGCAACTACGTTCACAGCTCATAAAGGATTTTATACAGGACATATTCTTGATGAACAGCTTTTTCATTTATGGGCAGTCTATTGACATCAGTGCTTATAAGATAGCCCAGATTGGACAGAGCCAAGTAGGTCTAGAAAGTAATTTGAACGCGGTTCTGGAAAACATCTTCTAGTTATAAAGCCCGGCTCAGTTGGCCCCAAGACAAGCCTGAATCTACCTAAAGAATATAACGTGTTTCTTCTGGCAATAGATAGGCTCGAGCAACAAATTAGGCTCGAGCTTAAGGCCTAACCTGAACTCAGCTACAGTGATTACTTTTGTTACAAATATAAAACTAGGTTAATACCATGAAAAATCTAAACTGGCGCACCTATGATAAATTTACCATCTGTTAATTTCCGTTAAATTTTACTGTCAAATTACTAAGTTAAATGACACGTGGTAGTTAACGGATGTACAAGTTTGAAGTTTTACTATCCGTTTATCACATGTATATGAGTTTGTGATTTTTTTTGTATTAATCCAATTTAACAGAACGTAAATTTGTCACAAATGTACCAGTTTAGATTTTTTTTTATAGTATTAACCCTATAAAATTAAAAGTCCTCTTTGATACACACAAGTACATTCACTTGCTATTCGTTGTACAAAAAGATACTCATGCCATCAATACCCGATTAAGTAATAAGTTACATTACTTACTATAACCATGTTTTTATCTCCTCCCCCTTCTCTCTTATAATTATCACTTTCCTTGCTTGTTGCTTTACTCCCAATCAATTAACAAGAGAAAATTTTTTTTCCTTCATCCAAATTTTAGGTCAAGATAGTTTCTTTACTGGGAAAATTACCAAAAAAGTTTAAACCTATTGCAGCTGTGCCAATTCAATCCTAATCCTTTCAATTGTGCCAATTGAGTCCTAGATGTTTTCATGTTTTGCTAACTGAGTTTATTCGGCTAATTTTGGCCAAAAATTGCTGACGTGAATTATTTTTGCAATTTCTTTTTAAAATTCAAAATTTTTAATAATTTTTTAGTCTTTTCTTTCTTTTTCTTTTAATGTCATTTATTGCTTAAATTAGTACTAATTACATGAGGGTGTTTTTCCACTTTACATAAATGAAAATATGATTCTATTCAAAATGAGGTGGAAGTAGCCACGCCCAAATTGAAAATATCTTGGTGATTTTTAGGTGTCAAAGGAAATTTGTCATTGACCAGCCGAAAATTTGCATAAATTGTACAAAATTCAAGTGAAATTTTTATCATATGTTATTGTTATATTACTTGTATTGCTATCACCTCGAATGTCTTCCGCTGAAACAGAGAGACCCTCTGCTCCGATTGACCGCATCTCGCTGACATGGACTGCTACCTAAAACTCTACCATCTGTTGGTCATAGGAGGGCTACCTAGGTGATTTCCATTGTTTGATTTTTTTGTTCTCTTTTTTCTATCCGTTTCCCATTTTATTTTTGTAGTAAAACGAGAATTTGTCTGAGAGATAATTACAAGACAAGTCTTAAAACTTACCACGGTAATGTGTTTGAGTTCTGAAACTTTCATTTCGTACGTTTAGGCTGTGTTTGTTTGCAGTAAAATGTTTTCCAAAAAAAAAACTTTTTCCAAAATTTTTGATATATTTTCCAAACAACGGAAAATACTCTTTTAAAATTGGGGAAAATGGTTTCCCTTTCTCAAAAAAGTAAATCATTTTCCCATTTTTCTCACACTAGGGCTTCTTCCTCTCTTCCCTCGTGCCCCGCTTGTGATCTCTCTTCGCTCACACTACGCTCAAGCTCTCTTCTCTTCCTCATTTCTTTAGCAATTCACTTGCTCCATTTCTTTCGTGGAAAATGTGACATTTCTAGATAATATTTTTCGAAAAGTTATTTTCCAGGAAAATGAATATAATTTCCGGTGTTTAGCTAAGACTTGAAAATAAAGTAGAAAATAATTTCAAAATCATTTTGTAAGGATACGATTTAGAAATATACATTGGGCGCTAAAGGCTTGCGCATGAATAGCCAAGGAACATGGTACGGGCACCCAAGTCTCAAGCTTGGATTCCTAACTCCTGAGCATGAGCACGAGCATTGGCCTTGGATCCACCAAAACCGAGCTTGAGAACTTGATGCTCGTGCTCAGGTCCCTAGCCCCCTAGCCTTGGTCTATAAAGACCGGGCCCACATCCCTGGTGCTCGAGCCTTGGTAGGACTTAGGCTCTGAACACCAGCGATCGAAACCAGGACCCTGGCTCTAGGGCCTGGATCAATCGAGGGCGAGCCCTGAACCCAGTGCCCGAAACGTGGTCCCTCATGCCTGGACTCGAGTCCATCGAGGTTCGGCTTGGGACCTTGGCGCCCATGCCCGAGTTCATTGAGGCCAAGCCCGGGTCCGCAAGGCTTGGGCCTAGGCTCAACATTAATGGACCGAGGCGCGAGCAAATGGGACCCGAGCACATGTATGAGAGTCCTAGGCTCAGCCTCAATGGACTCAGCCTTGAAAGTCGAGGGCCAAGCATGGGCGCTAGGGTCCGAGGCCTAGCCTTGATGGACTTGAGCATAAGCGCTGAGGACCCGAGCCTGACTTCGATATTACCAGGTGTAGTGCCTAGGCATGGACATCGGTGTCCCAGGCTTAACCTCAATGAACTCAAGCGCGGTCTTGTTGACATCTGATTTTTAGCCATTTTTTCCATATTCTTCAAAAATTTCAAAATTAGGACTAGGAATCTTGGCCAAGCCTAGAAACCTATTTCTAAACCAAAAAAATATTTTTTTATCATTTTTCTGCATTTTTCCTTAATTTCTTTTAGTCAAATAAGTGAGAAAATCAAGAAATATAGCAAATGGAATCAGAAAATTCCATAAAAATATTCATTAGTCTTATTTTAAGTCCAATTTCATGAATACATCATCAATTTTGAAAAATATCAATCACATATATGTTTTTCCCAAAATTGGGCAAAATTAAACCCGAATTGAACAAAAAATGCAATTAAATTTTTTCTAGTCATTTTTAAGTCATAGTGTCTTCACAACAAATGAATCTGGGACCTTGAATTTCATAATGGTCAGTCCAATTGCACAATTTGGCATAAAAATCAAAAATCCCCAAAATTCAATTGAAATTTAAGAATTTTGAACCCAAATTGGGAATCGTGCCCAATATGAAATTGTCAAACCATGAGGCTATCATTTCTAGGGTTAATCAGATGTGGGTAATCCAATTTTGGCATCAATTTTTCCTAATTAGGTCATTAGGGCATCAAATTGAATAAAATCCTATTAACTTGAATATAAAAATGTGAAAATCTTAGACACAATTGTAACAAAAATTGGGGAAAATCATATATTTGGGTTTAGAATATGATGGGGAATTCAATTTCGGGGTTTAATTTCGAAAATTGGGTCAAATTGAGTTTAATTTGCAAATTTATACCAACCTGGGTTTGCCGGGTAAATCGGGTCAACCCAACCCGACCTGAGTTGTTCATCTGCCCTACCCGGTTCGCCCAGAACGTGCAAAAACCCAAAAAAATCATTCAAGCCCGTGGCTTAGTCGATCATTTCCGATCAAATAAACATGTGTTTGACCCGAATGATAGCTGGAAAATCTCCGGCTGTCGTCGGAGAACAGTTATAACCGACTAGAAATCGATTCTAACGATCTTTGGGCAAGAATTTTTGATGAACACAAACAAAAAAAACTAGAACATTGACAGAAGGTGCTCGGTGAAATGCCACAGAGAGAGAAGAGAGAGAGATAAGCGAAAAACAAAGAAAGTCTAGAAAGAGAATAGGGAGTTGAGGTCCCTTGATTGAGTGTCCAGTGTCGGTGAACGGAATGATGCTAGCGAATCGATCATTCAAGGAGGACCTCCTCCTCTGTTGATCAGTGAAGAACTGGTCGGGAAGCTCTGAAAATCAAGCTTGACCAGTGCGCTCAAAGCTCTTTCAGCAAGGCCAAGACTACCAAGGTGAAGATCAAGTGTCAAGGAACAACTCTTGGGATGCGGATCAGTTCGGAAATTCCTCCTGATCATTGAATGAAGAAGGTAAAGTTGGTTCTTAATTATTTTTTTCAAAATTTCCAGAAAATGACTTTGAATCGAAACTTTGCTGATCATGTGATTTCTCTGCGAAACTGAATTTGTTAATGTTGGTAAAGAGTTCCTGATCATGTTTTGTGTTACATGATTGCATTTTGGGCATTAAACGAGCATGAATCATGTCGGCCATTGTCAAAACCATCTCGCCGGAGCTCGAGGACCCCCGCTGGAGCCTCACTTTGGTCTTAAAACATCCAAGTCAGTGATTACAGACCCTTGTTTAATGTTTTGTTGATCGTTAGAACCGAATTAGACGGCTAGGGCGAATAGGATAGTGAATTGAAATCTGGAAATGTTATTTTAGGTTAGTATTAGATTAGTTTTTTCTAACCGGTTTTTCACCGGCCAGCGAAGGTTCGACGACACTTCGGTCGGATAAAATTGGTAATAGGTAATGTGGACTTTGTAATGGATCAATCGAAATGGTGAAATAGTCACCGGAAGGTCATTGACGACGAGCCCGAACCGGTGACCTCGAAAATATTGAATACAGAATAGTGCCCACTAATTGTTTGAGGAAATGTCTAAATGAAAAAACATCAAAACGACGCCGTTTTTTGGCTCTAGTCCCGCCAGAGAAGACGATCGACAATCAGCGTTGGTGACGCTCGGTTCGGCTGCGTCGAACCGGACCGGTCCGGTTCATTTTCCTAATGGGAAATTTTAAAAAAAATTAAAATAAATAAATAAATAAAATATAAAAAAAACTCATAGAAATTCATAAAAATAATAATAATAAATTTCCACAGAAAAATAAAAAAATTCAAAAATTCAAAAAAATAAAAATAGAAAATTCATAAAAAAATTTCAGAAAATTCATAAAAATTTCAAAATTTTCAGAAAATTCATAAAAAAATTCATAAAATTCAAAAAATACAAATAAAAAATATAAAATTTTTGAAAAATCAATAAAAAATTGAAAAATTGGAAAATTCATAAAAAAATTTAGAGAACCGTAAAAAATCAATTCTCGGTTAATAAAATTTCTGAAAAAGTCAAAAATTTTAAAAATTCACGGAATGGTCCAAAAACACCGTGGCCAACCATAAAAAGTGAAATTTAAATTTTTGAAAGTGTCCAAATGGCATTTTTAGAAAACTCCAAATTCAGGGGTTATAACCCCTAAAAAACCCTAAAACCCTAAAAAATGTAAATCATGAAATGAATAAGTTTCTAGAGCTTAATTAGGGTTTGGATGTTTTGATTGATTTTCGTTTTAGAGACCAATTAGGATTGATTGACTTCGATTGTGCATTTAATACTTGTTTAGTCTTTCCTGCGATTAGAACAGATAGGATTAGTGGGTAAGTCTCGGAAATTCACATTACACGTTAGACATCATATCGTTCTTAGGTATCGAAAGGGCGTTAGAGAACTTGATTCGGGATCAATAACATAACTAAGTCCCCGTACTTAGAATCTCTAGTTCGTAGAATCGTGGTATTTCTCCTGTACCTCGATTAGGTGTCTAGTCTACCTACCAATAATGACTAGTGGCGACTCCAAAATTACAAACCTAGACTAAATAAGAAATTACCTTATACTGTCACGTGAGGTATGGTTTGGGAGAGACCCTTACACGGAAATACCTCTTTAGTGCGCAAATCCCTAAAGTCTCCCAAAAAAAAAAGGCGCGACACAACATGCCTCGATGGATTTGGGCCAAGGTGCCAGGGACTTGACCTCGCTACCAAGAGCCTGAGAATGAGTGTTGGGATTCTCGTGCCCAAATGCAAAGTTTTAAGTCCAAGCTTCAATACCTAGTCATATTTTGAAAAATGATTCCCAATTTTTTAAAGAAAAAATTAATTTTCCTGAATTTAAGCTATGGTAAAAAAATCTTTTCTGTTGACTACGAAAACAATTTTCGTTAACTCATTTTATTAAGAAATCCAAACTCCAGAAAATGATGAAAACGTTTTCTTGAAAAAGATTTTTTGCGAAACAAATGGAGAGTCATTTTTCACGAACCAAAAGCACCCTTAAGTTTTAAGAGCTTGCTACTTCGATGTACTTAAATTTTCTGTTAGCCCGTTTTTATGCGTTTTGGAAGTATCACTTGTCATTTTTAGTGTATATTTTTTTTTCAATCCTATGTGGCAGCCATGAAAAAATGTCTCATGAGTTTTCCATCTACTAAAACCTAATAAAGCTGGCCCAAGGACTAAGGTAGATGACAAATGACAGGTTTTGGGACTTAAATGCACAATATGAAAGTTTTAGTATTTAAATGCATATTGTGACAAGTTTTAAAGTTCTGTTTGTTTCACAAAAAAAATTGGAAAAACATTTTCCTCACTTTCTAACGTTTGAATTGCTTAGGAAAATGAGTCAATGAACCTAGTCAACAAAAAATCTATACTTAAATTCATGAAAAATGATTTTTTTAAAAAAAATCGAAAATTATTTTTCAAAATATGACTAGATATTAGTGCTTGGATCGAAAACTCTGCACTTGGGTCTAACGCTAATTCCTGAGACATTTGCAATGAATTGGGTCTAGAAGCCAAGGCTGGGTCCATAAGGTTCCATCGAGAAACAAGCCCAAGTCCATAGAGGTCAAGGCTCGGATCCATTGAGGCTGGGCCCAAGACATCAGCACTTGTGACCGAGTCCGGTCCATCAAGGCTAGAGCTAAGTCCCAAGTGTCCATACCCGGTTCCCTGAGGCTCGCGATCGAATCTATAGTGGTCAGGTCCGAGACACCGATGCCCATTCCTAAGTCCTTGATGCCCGAGCCCGGGTCTTGCTAGATCCATCAAAGGTGGGCACAAGATCTCCGTGCCCATGCTAGGGTTTTGAGGCACCCTAGCCCGTTTCCATCGAGGCCGTGCCCAAGTCTCCTACTCTATCGAGACCGAGGCTTGGTCCCTAATCTCACACCTGAGTCCACCGAAGCTGGGCCCAAGACCCTGGTGTCCATGCTCAGGTCCCTACTTCTAGGCTTGGGTCCCATGATCAGGCTTGACTGCTGGGACCCAAGCCCGACCTTGGTGGACCTAGGCTCGAGCATCGGGAACCGAGCGCAAGCACTAGGGATCCGGCCACGAGCATAGGGGTCCCGAGCCTAGCCTTTGAGGACCTAGGCACGAGAATCGGGGTCTCGGGAATAGGCACCAAGGTCCCTGGCCTTGGCCTTGATGGACTCAAGATTGGGTATGGAGAATCTAGGCACAAGCACGGTGGTTACGAGAAGGGACATTGGGGACCCTAGCATTAGGGGTCTCGGGCCCAACCTTTGTGGAATTAGACTTGGGCACTGAGAACCCGAGCTTAATCATTAGGGATTTGGGCATGGGTATTTGGGTCCCGAGCCCAGCCTTAATGGACCAGGGCTCGAGTGTAGGAGACTTGAGCTCGATCGCTGGGGACCCAAGCAAGGGCACCAAGAACCGAGCCTAGGCACTAGGTCCCACGCTTGGCCTCTATGGACCCAAGACCGGTGTCCATGCTCATACCCTAGACCTAGATGCCTATGCCCAAGTCCTTGATGCCCAAGTTGGGGTCCATCAAGGCCAGACTCAAGACCCCAGTGCTTGTGCTTGGTTTCTCGACTACCCGTGTACAAGTTAGTAGTGCCCGAATAGTGAATGTTTTGTTAGGAAAATCAATCAAACGACGGAAAATATTATGCGTTTTTTTCCCATATTTCAGCCACTCACTAGAAAATATTGTTATTTTCTTGGAAAATGATTTTTTAAAAAATATTTTTCATAAATATAACATTTTCCGCGAAACAAACGGAGTCTAAGACTATTGCTATTGTCCCATCTATAAACCACGGGGGTTCATCAATACTCTCCACCATCTCGACATTAAAATAGAGAGCTATATACAGAGTAAATCCGACGTTAAGCAAAATTGATAGCAAATGAATCAAAAAAGTAACAAATTGACAAGATAATTCGGTCACTAGTTACTCTGTCTCTATAAGTAAAGGAAGTGTAAAAATTCGATAGATCTAATCCAAGTACACAAAAGTGAAGAAAATATCAAAAGTAATAACCATTCTTAATCTTGTGTGCGCGTGCGCTTCTATATATATATATATAATGAAACCCGCTAGATGGATGATGTAAGCCCTTTGCATATGCCAAAGATCTAGGAAGCAATTCTCAATCAGGTCATCATAACATTTACCGAGCTAGCATTGAAAAATATTTCAACTTGAACTTTTTTTTATTTTTGCAAATTCGCCAAGGCGCTAGTCGCGAATCAGTTACATGTATTCACTTGTAATCAACATATTTACTTGGTAATCTAGCCAGTTAACTAAGAGGACTTATCCAACCACACGGATCGAGACTCAAAAGCTGAAGTGCAAATAACATATCTCCTAAAATATATGGCTGTGCTTTCGAACAATTCCTTTGTCGTAGGTTGCAGCAGGCAGTGTTTGGAGCATCACCTAACCACGTGATGCGAGAATCATGAATGTGAGCTACTTCTCCTCAATTGCCATTGGACCAAAACTACAACTCAACTGTTTCTTCATTTGGGTAGGACAACATAAAGGAAAGCGTACTTTTCAACAGTCACAGCCGCCCTATGTAGAAAGTGTTGGATATATTATTAATATAGTCCAAATAATATGTTCACATACAAGCCCAATAGATTTAAAACATGGTTATTTTGGGCCCATATGAGCTAGAGCCCAGTAACTTACATATAAACTTCAGGGTTTACCTACGCTGAAGATAACACTATTGAGCGTTCCAAACTTGACGTCTCTTGGTGTAATACTTTAAGCAAAACACTATCTACTCTTTCAAACCCATAACCTCCAACAATCTTAAAGTATTAGATTCGTGTGTTGGATTTGAGCAAGAAAGGTGTCTACTTGAAGATCTTGTCGAGACGAACTCGCAGGTATTATTTATTTTCGATTTCGACAGTGGGATTGGCTAGGATATGAGTTTGAAGATTTGGTGGCCGAAATCTTTGATTCAAGAACCCAGAAATTATAGCTGATTTTAGAGGGTGAAACCACTTGGGTCTTGTTCTACTCGTCGATACGAGCGTTTTGAGTGGTCACTCGCATTGAACGGAAGTCAGACGGCTGAGATACGACAATCGAAAGTCCGACGATTTTTCAGCTTCCAGCGAATTTCCGGCAACTTCTCGACTTCCAACAACAAGAGCAATCCATCTTAAGGTTTTTTGGTACTCTGGATTTGTTTTTGGGGTCTGTTTTGGCAAACTCCACCTCTACAGAGCAGTTTGACCAAGGTTATTGGCTTTATTCGATTTTGCGAACTCCGAGGACTTCAAGGTGCACTCTTTCTACGTCTTTACTATGATTAAAATGGCAAAACATAGTTCCTATGATATTATCTAGCTACAATCATTTGATGTCACTAAATTTCATGGTTGGAAATTGTATGTTCAATTTGGCATGAAAGAACTTGAAATATTCTATACTGTACTGAGTGATTTTGCATCTATCATTAAAGATGTTGATGAATATCAATGGAACAAAGATGAAGATTTTTGTAGAGATTACTTGTTGACCTCTTTAAACCCTCGTCTAGCTATGACTTATAGTGAGTTTAAAACAGCGAAAGAGATATGGGATCACTTGAACACTCAGTTCCAAAAACAAGAAGGGCTCTATAAAACTCTTCTCGCAGAGAAGTTCTTTGACTTTAAATTCAATATGAATTTGAGTATCACCTCTTAATTAATTGAACTTGAGAACATGAGGAACGGGTTGAAAGAGGATAACTCTTATATGTCTGATAATCTCTTTGTGGGTCTTGTGTTGAGTAAGCTACCTGCTGAATGGAGTTCTTTTAAGACTGAAATGGACAAACAGAAAGAATAGATGAGACTGGATGAATTAAAGTGGTTTATTCACATTGAAGATCAAAACATATCTAGGCAGAGTTTGGAACAAGGACAACAAAAGTTAGTTGCCAACTTAGTTTCACATTCCAATAAACCTCGGAAAAGGTTCTGTCGCGACCTAAAATTTCTCTCAGGCTAATGGATTATTAAGACTAAGCCTAACCCGGGCTCTCCCAAACCCTACCAATTCGCAACTTAGGATTTAAGTTCTTAACGTGTAAATATTTTCATGCTTAGAGTCGCCACTAATCTATTTGTGGTAGGTCGATTAGAAACCTAAATAAAACATAGGGAGATATGTTTTATTCCTACGAACCAGAGATTCTAAGTTCGGGGACTTGATTACGCTAGATCTAATCTAGCGCCCTTTCGGTACCTTTTCTTTTCAAAAAAATGTTTTGCATGCAGTCTGGATCCATTTTATAGCCTAATTACTAACATGTGAGGTGTTCATGCGAGTGCGCAAACCACCAAAGTAACACCCAATAATCAAAACATTAAATAAATTGCATGAATGGGGAGAATTACTTACCTCGAAGCAACGTAAGCATCTGCATTGTTAGCTAGAAAATCACATCAACAATCCTAATATGATTTCTAATTAACAAGCAGTTCACTCAATATTTTTTTAGGATTTTCACTTATTTAAATGAGAGCTAACCTATATGTAATGACGTGCAAAAATTAACATGCGATTAATGCAACCTATCATGCAAACTATATGTCATGCGACGACGTGACCTAATTCTAATGACGGACAAATGATTTATTTTTGGTATTTTCAAATGAAATTCGGAATTAAAAAAATGCCTAAATTAACATGCAATCTATTCTAAAAAAGATAATTTAATCTATCCTAAAGTGACTTCTTTTTGGTATTTTTATGAAAATTCGAAATTAAGAATTACCCTAAACATGCAAAATTTCTAATTTAAATCTAACTAACAAATTTTTGGATTTTCTTTATTTAAAAGGAAAACAATCAAATAAAGATAACAATCACATTCAAACAATCCACACAATCCGCAAGATTTTTAAACTCAGATAAGGCAAAGAAATCAAACTAACAGTCATATCTATAGGGTTATAGATATCGACGGAAAGTTGATTGTTCGAATTTGGAAAGCGAATAAAATCTATTATCGTATCCAAGTGATTATGGATAAAATAACGATTTTCCGTATCACCGCGTATCATACCTTAGGGATAAGGTCAGATAGTCGTCCAGATACGTTGCCAAATTAGGAATAATTCCTAATTTTAGGTGTTTTTGAATATTGCGGATATCGCAAATATTATCTTAAGGTATCTAATCAATCACGCAATAATCATGGAATATTCAAAATATTCAAAATAAGAATTTAAATATTTTGAAAATATACCGGATAGAGATTTTTACCTGATTTGCGGATTACTTTCCAAATTTGAATTCGTGGCAGATCGGGATTACGACCGGCGATGCGTCGGGAGTGTCGGCGCGGCGTTGGGGGCGGCGGCGACGCACGAGAGGCGGTGCGCGAGCGGTGACACGGCGGGGACAACAGCGCGGTGGTTAAGAGTGGCTCGGCTGGATCGCGGAACTATTGATTTTGCTATTGAGGTCGTCCAACACAACTGGATGTTCAGCCAGGTGCAGGGACGAATGAGACCGTAGGACAAGTACAAAACCACGCCAAAAGAAAACCTGCAAGAAAAATAAAAAACCAGAACTTTGTAGGATGGATCTCGGCTGTGTGGAACCAGACACGTTGCTGCAGCTTTAAGTGGCACGACCAAGGCTGGTCGTGGTGAGAAACTCGCTGGATAGACCAACAAAAGACACCTAGCGCACAGAGATATGATCTGAAATTTTCGGTGGCCCGTTGGTGTTGTTGGCAAGGTGACGGACGGCGGCTCCTCGCAGTGGTGTTCTTGCGGTCAAGAGACTTGCGGTCATAGCCGTCCCGCTTGAAAAGTCATTGGCAAAGTTGGTGTTGTCTGTTCTTCCACTAAAGAATCCGCATGTCGTCACACGCCCAAGCTCTTCACGATCTCTTTCTCAAAAAATAATCTTTGACTTGCACTTGCTTCGGGCACACTAATCTTCTTCAGCTATGTTCTTTCTTAACTTTATTACTTCCATGTATGTGTGAGACGCCAGTGAAGGAGGCTCCAGTGTTGAGAATCATGGGCGAAACAAAGTATCGCAAGAGCTTATGAGGAGCGTCGGGGGCATCGGCTTTGCTGGAGGCTTGACCGGGCGCGGTGCCAAGGTATTGGACTGTATGAACGATGACGATCCGTCTCTGGTCGTGGACAATGGTACTGAGAAACGGATCAGCAAGGGTCTTCGCGGTGACTACTTTATCGTCGTCGAGGAGTGGATGGCTTCGATGGGCAGCAGGCGACAATGGTAAGGCGGCCAAGGTCACGTCCGCAAGAGGGAGTCACGACCGTGAAGAGACTCTCGGTTGCGGAGCTTTCCTTCTCTCTCTCTCTCCCTCTCTCTCTCTTTCTCTAGCTGTGTGTTTCTTCTGCTCTCTCTAAAAATTCTGTTCTGAAAATTATGAGAGCCCCTTGATTATGAGATGAGAGCCCCTTGATTATGAGACATAAACATATATTTATAGTGTAAACCTAGATCAATTAGTTGGGTTTTCTAGTCCTAATGGGCTTAGGTTTAGCCTTTAATTTAATTCCAAGTGGGCTAAATTAATTTGGGCTTTTCTTTAATTAAGCATAATGGGCTAATTTAAGCTCAAATTAAGACAACCAAGCCCTTTTGCGTGTGATTTTCGGCCCATGTTTTCTGAGTGAGTCGAGTCTCGTTCGATGCCCAAGCTCAATTTACATGATGAATTTTAAGATCGCTTGCCACCGTCGATCCGATGCGGAATGCAATTAATCTATATGAACCTAAACTATATGCTATGCAATTTTAATATTTTTGTTCAGGGGTTAAAAATTTAATCCCTAATTTTCTATGCAATTAACACTAAATGATGCGCCAAAATTTAGGTGTCAACAGGTTCAAGTCATCAAAAGGTGAATCTTCTTCACAGTTAGAGGCCAAAAAGACTATCTTCAAAAGGAAAAAGAAGGGCAAGTGCCATAACTGTGGAAAGTGGGGTCACTAGGCAGCAAAATATAAGCTACAAAAGAAGCCAAAGAATGACACACCACAAACTGCGACTAATATGTTAATTAGTAAATCTGAGCCTCAAGCCTTCATTGGAATGATCAAGAATAGAAAGGCCAGCGTCTCCTCTAAGTGGTGGTTAGATAGTGGCGCTACTTGTCATACTACAAATGACAAGAGCTCACTCACTGAGGTCATAGAAGTAAAAGACACTGTAGAAAATTGTAATGGTGGTGAGGCAGAGGTGACTCATGCTGGAACTGCAAATTTGATGCTTTCTTCAAGTAAATTATTAACTCTGAAACATGTTAGAGTAGTACCTTTACTTAAAAGGAATTTGATATCTATGAGTTTACTTGATAAAGCTGGTATGTCCTTTTCAACCATGAATAGTAGAGTAACTTTATCTGTTAACTTATATTATTTCGATTGTGCATTCATGGTTAATGGTATGTATAAGTTGAGTTTAGATACTGATAGCATCAACCATATGAATTCTACTTTAATTGATCCAAAGTTGTTACACAATAGACTTGGACATGTGAATTACAGGAAAATACAACATCTAGCTAAAACTCACAACATTCCATTGGATACTTCTATTCGATCTGACAAATATGAAGTGTGTGCACAGGCTAAAATCACTAGAAAACCTTTTAAGTCGGTTTTTAAAAGCACACAATTTCTTGAGCTAATACATTTTGACCTTTGTGACTTCAGAAATTACATTACTAGAGGTGGTCGGAAGTATCTACTAACATTTATAGACGATTTTTCTTGATATTGTCATGTTTATTTGTTGAAATCGAAAGATGAGGTTTTTGAAAAGTTTAAGATTTTCAAGTATAAAGTAGAAAATCAACTCAACTTGAAAATTAAGAGGTTTAGAAGTGATAAAGGACGAGAATATACAATGACAGGGTTCAAGGACTTTTGTGCTTCAGAGGGCATAATACTTGAACCACTGCTCCTCACTCACCCCAATCAAATGGTGTTGCCGAGCGTAAGAATAGAACGTTAACTGAAATGTTAAATTCCATGTTATTTACAGCTGGCATGCCTTCCTCCTACTGGGGAGATGTAGTTCTAACTGCTAATCACATCCTAAACAGGTTGCCGCACTCTAAGTTGTCTATGACACCTTATGAGATATGGCATAAGTGTCCTTGTAGATATGATACTCTTAAGACTTGGGGCTATGTTGCTTACATAAGAATACAAGATCCTAAAAGACTTAAAGTGGGACCTAGAACCATTACTTGTGTATATCTAGGTTGTGCGGAAGATAGTGCTGCAAATAGATTTTTAGATCTATGTACTAATACAGTGATAAAATCTAGAGATACATAATTTTTTGAGAACAAGTTTCTCAGAGATCATGGCTTGAATGTTTCTGGATCTACATATATGATTTCAAAGTCTCCTATAGAATTTGAAGCAAGCTCTTCTAACACTAATTCCCCATATTTGACTGTTGAACAAGTTCCAGTTAGAGTATCTACAAGAGATAGAGTTCCCAAAAGTTTTGGCGAGGACTTTGTTACTTACCATCTAGAGGATGATCCATTCTCCTATTGGGAAGCAATGAGATCTAGGGAATCCCTACTGTGGGCAGAAACCATAGATGATGAAATGAGCTCTCTGCTATAGAACCACACTTGGCAGCTAGTCCATTTGCCAAAAGGGGCTAAGGCTATAGGCTGTAAGTGGGTATTGAAGAAGAAACCGAATAGTGATGGATCAGTAGCCATATACAAAGCATGTTTAGTAGCTAAAGGCTATAAATAGCTAAGTGGAATAGACTATTTTGATGTCTATTCACCTGTGTATCATCTATCAACTATAAGAATTCTTATTGCTTTGGCATCTATTGAACACTTTGTAGTGCATCAAATGGACGTAAAAACAGTTTTTCTAAATAGAGAGTTAAATGAGGAAATTTATAAGGAACAACCGAAAGGGTATGTCATGAAAGGTCATGAGGACAAAGTTTGTAAATTGAACAAATCTTTGTATGGTCTTAAACAAGCACATAAGATGTAGCATCTTAAATTTGACAAAGTGATAAAAAGTTATGGCTTTCAGTCTAGTTATTCAGATAAATGCCTTTACCATCGTTCTATGTCAAATAAGATAGCCATCATTTGTGTGTATGTTGATGACATGTTAATTCTTGGTTCCGATCACTCTGTAGTGAGTGACGTGAAAGCTACTTTAGCTAAAGAATTTAACATGAAAGATCTTGGTATTGCTAATGCCATTCTTGGTATGAAATTAAGCTTTGAAAGGCAAGTCATCTCCCTTAGCCAAACTTAGTATATGGAGCAACTACTTTCTACCTAGGGATACAGTGAGTGTAAATCGAGTGCGACACCATATGATTATAATAAAAGACTTAGTCCTAATGAAGGGACGAGTGTCGATTAGTTAAAGTACTCGAAACTGATTAGTAATCTCATATATGTTATGAGTTGCACTAGACCTGATATAGCCTTGACAGTTGGCATGCTAAGTCGTTTCACTAGTAATCCTAGTAAAGAGCATTGAGATGCCCTCAGTATGCTAATGAGATACCTTAAAGGTACTAAATATTATGCTCTATGTTATTCTAGTTATCCTCCAACTATGGATGGATATTCTGATGCCTCATGGTACTCAGAAATTGGAAATAGTAAGTCCACTAGTGGATATATATTCACTTTGGGTGGAGTTGCTATTACTTGGAAATCCAAAAGACAGACTTGTATTGCATTGCCGTCTATGGAATTAAAACTTTTTTCTTTAGCCTCAGCCAGCAAAGAGGCAGAGTGGATAAAGAATCTGATTATGGATATTCCTTTGACTCAACTAAAGATTAATTCTTTAAACTTGTTTTGTGATAATCAAGCCGCTGTCCAAGTTGTCAAGAATGCTCTCTTTAATTCCAAGAGAAGGCATGTGAGACTGAGACATGCGCTATTGAATTATCTGCTCAAACAAGGAGTTATCACCTTGATCGATGTGCGATCGACGGATAACATGGCCGATGCTCTTACGAAGGGTATGCCTACAGATCGATTATTCAAAACAGTGAGGGAAATAGGATTAAAGACTATGTAGATACGTCTTAATTACCATTTACTTACCTTCTAATGGTATGTTTTGCATTATCGAATCTTCCTTTGTTGGCCACAATGATAAGCACAGTTTATGTGTTTCATCGATATTCATGGTTGCTGATTAATTTGAAAAGGGTGAGTTGTCTCATTCCAAACTCAATGGAGATGACGTTAACCTAATTCAAAGGTTCTATCTGGGGAGCTTGTGTCATTCCAAACTTGATGATACAATCCAACTAGATTGGACTATCCTTTTGGTTAAATGATCTCATTCCAAACTTGATGCTAGATTATTTGACTTTAAGGAATTAGTAATTGTGACATTCCAAATTGAAATATAGAGATAGTTGTTTGCATAAGAAGCCTTTTGGTTATTGTAAGTGACACAACTATTGGTCCTGTTCTTTGAAACTAGACAATGGTTATTCACTTACAAATAAACCGAAGTTGATGGCTCTTTGTAATTCAAACTGTTTAGGCATTGTTCATAATTTATGAAACTGGCTTGATGCTTATGAACATGATTTTATGATGCTTTATGACATTAATATATGTTCTTCTCTACCTGATTGAATTCATAATAATATGAAATTCATATTTGACATTCTACAGGGGATGGCAGAGCTGGAGGAGAGCTTATTGGGTGGGATCCTGGCCAAGATGATCTACTAGATGAATGAATATATCATTTAGAATATGTAGGGACTTGACAAGTCACCTGCTATTGCCCATTTTGATGGAGTCCATTTACTTGAGACTTCCATTTTGCTATCTCTATTTTGTGAACATTATTGTGCTTGATTGTGAACAGATTCTAAGATTTATTTTGGATATTGGGATATGGATGAGTTTAGATTGAATATGAAACTCTTCATATTTAATTTTATGTGCTGATCTCAAAACAGATTCATTATAAGGATGATTCACTTATTTAGATTGCAAATTATGATTGAGTTTAATATTTAGTGCCAAAACTCTTTCATTGATCCAAGTTGATTGTCTTGGACCGAATGTAGATGATTCATATTTGTTTGAACATTACACTGACCACCATATTGGATTGTGCCGTATGGTGAACATAGGAGGAGATTTTTGGATATATTATTAATATAGTCCAAATAATATGTTCACATACAGGCCCAATAAGTTTAAAGCATGGTTATTTTGGGCCCATATGGGCTAGAGCTTGATAGCTTACATATAAACTCTAGGGTTTACCTACACTGGAGATAACACTATTGAGCGTTCCAAACTTGACGTCTTTTGGTGTAATACTTCAAGCAAAACACTATCTACTCCCTCAAACCCATAACATCTAACAAAAAGCTAGTCAGCCCCATTGGAGCTCTCATTCTACAGCCAAATATGTTTCCATCCAGGTCTGCTGTCTCTGTCACGCCTCGCACCCTACTGCGCGCCACATCCCTGCCGCGATCGATTCAAGTGCGACGTCCCAGGACGCGTCGCCGACCCAACACCCAACACAGAGAAGCAAGCACATGCGGAAGCATCATAACACCCGTACAAATAAAACACATTACTAAGGATAGAATAAATAACAGGATTATAAATATACACTTGCATTGACATCGAAAAACATATACAATATTCATATACAGCATGAACATCAAAATCAAAAGCGGGTCAACGGTCACTATTAACAAAAAGGGGTAAGTGGCTCGAGCGATCAGAACACTAAACCTAGGAAGGGCACCTATCAAAAAAGTGTCGGCCCTACCTAACTATAGTTAGGGGTAAACTCTAAGGCAACCAGTCCGGGTCGGACCCCGAGGACTCGGACAAGTCATCCGACAACTCAGACTCAGAATCCATCGAATCCAGCTCGGACTCGGCATCCCCTAACTCCGCCCCGGAGTCACCCTCCGGCTCTAGCTTCTGCTCTATGGGTTTCGGCTCCGGCTCGACATCGGACTCTCAGTCTATCGGCTCCTCTCTCTCGGACTCGGTATCCATCTCGATGATGACTGGCCGGGCACCAGAATCCTCCTCGGACGTGGCAGCGGGGCTCACAACCTCTTCATCAGCGGCCTACGGATCTGGTTGGCCATATATGTCGAACGGGATGTCGAAGGACCAAAGGGGTCCATGCGTGTCGAACTAGTCCCGAAAACACCAAGCTAGGTAAGAATGGGCTCGGAAGTGTGGCCCGCCCTCATCGACCCATACTATACTGAGTGTCTAACATACGACTCCCCGTTCCCTACAGGGTGTATCATCATCAATCGCTCTATGCGATACGGGATCCCAAAACGAAGTGGCGCATCCACCATCTCAAGGTCGGGGGTCTAAAAAGTGGGGTTTAAACAACAATGAGAATAAATCTCAGTGAGTAGGCCCCCTAAACCTAAACTAAGCTAACATGTACCTCCTGACGAGCACCAAACAACACACTATTTAACATATTACTGACTTAGGCCCTCGGGCCCAAATCCAATACTTAATTGACCTCGCAGATTAGGCACTTTATAAATATAATGGCAATAATGGCACAGAACTCAACCACGGCACATAGACGCGTATCACTTAGCCACGACGCATGTCATGCATATGCTCGTGCTCACACTCATGATCATGTCTCATCGATACACCTTCGCACACTTGCACTCTTGCACACTTGCAATTTACCAAATTCACCGACCCGCGTAAAACCCATCAGGTCCGACCCGCGTAAAATGCATTGGGTCTATCACTTCGAGATCGATCTCTGACCCGCGTAAAACGCATCAAGCTCATGGCACAAAACCCGCGTAAAACGCATCAGGGCGATTAGGTGATCACATGCTCATGCCTTTTGTGCACACACACAGAATGCACATATTATGTCAATTCTTGAGATGCACACTCATGGCCATAACGTTCACACTTGGGCATTCATGAAATTCACAATGAGCATTCGATTGCACAACACCACTTGTTCAATTCACAACGCAATATGCTCAAATCAAAATATCACAAGCCCAACTAATCAAATCATTCAATCCAGCCATGGCACAACTTGGCGCACAAAATCACGAAATTAGATCATTACAATTCATAAGTCCATGACCCCCAAGGCTCCCTCAAGTCATAGCCACATAAGTACTCAACATGGTATCAAAATACTAACATCAATTCGCGTTCAATTCAACCTCCTTATGGTCCGTTCACAAAACACTTGACGATTTCCACTAAGGCCATGATTAATCAAATATGGCCCAGATCCAATCCACACTAAATCAGCTATGAACAGCCCACCTTAGGCCACTAATTCACTTCCAAATCACCACATTAGATCACAAGAATCACCATAAAAACAGCCACCACTCGCTCCACAAATTACACCCGCCTAATCCACATTTTTGCCCGAATCAAGGCCCCCATGATCAGCCACCATACATCACACTATAGGCCTCTAAACCTCA
The DNA here is from genome assembly GCA_031216235.1 of Syzygium jambos. Classification (NCBI taxonomy): domain Eukaryota; kingdom Viridiplantae; phylum Streptophyta; class Magnoliopsida; order Myrtales; family Myrtaceae; genus Syzygium; species Syzygium jambos. Next base: position 6,450,231 of record CM062221.1, read on the forward strand.
ATTAAATTATCACACTAAGCCACTAAAATAGCCACAAGATCAGCCCCTAACATCTACCACTAGTTAACCCCTAAAATACCCTAAATAACCCCTAAAACTCATCTAGAAATGTACATTAGCCTAACTAGGGTTTAGGGTTGTACTCACCTAAATTCCTAAGCTCCAAACAAGGCTGAACAAGTGGGAGAATGAGCGGTCCGAGCGGGTTCACGGCGGCCCAAGCGGTGATGACGGGGCGGCGCAAGCAGCAGCGGCTTGCGGCCGGTGGTCCACGGTGGGGGCTGCTCACGTGGCCGAGAGGAGGGAGAGAGAGAGAATGGGACGGCTGGATGGTGGTGCAAGGTGAGGCAAGGAGCGGACGACGAGCGGCGCCGGCTCGCGGTGGCGCTCGGGCGAACGGTGGCGGCGGTTCTTGGCCAAGCAAGGAGGAGAAGGAGAGAGGCGTGGGAGGAGGGGGCCTGCCGGCTTGGGGGAGAAGAAAAATGAGGGAGAGAGAGATTGAGTGGGAGAGTTATACACTTGGCTTAGAGGGTTAGGTGACCAACCTTCCATAAAGACCATCATGCCCTCACAATCAAGGGTTGGGATTAAATCTATCTAAAATATCTAGGAGTAACTTTGGCCAATATTTCCAGCATTATTGGGCTGAGATAAACCCATTTAAAACTCTAAAATTCGGAATCCAAGCTTAGGGGTTCAGAGGCAAAACAGTAATTTTCCGATCCCGGGTCAAATTTCCAATTTTTGACTTTACCGATCCCAAATATAAGTGGCTACACTTGTACGACATCGTCCTTGCAAAATAGTCGCGTACGCCCACAAAATTCGACACCGAAGTTCAAACTCAATTCCACGATCGATTTCGCTCAATTTGCGATTTTAGCGTCTCTCACTAACGGACGGCTGTTTAGGGGTTACGCGTATCGACCTAGAGTTACTCGAATCGTAACGGTCTCAATTCTTGAGAGAACACGAGGATTTATCACTAGTTCCGAGGTCGCGATTGTTCGGAATAAGTTCGGGATTGTTTGCCACGTGTACTCTCGGTTGCGCGGAACCACCCGCGATCCGATCGTACGTCGTTGGGCAAACCAAATCCGTCACCCTCCCTGGATCGGCCCACGTTGGCACAAAATATTCTCTCATCGTTTCTCGGAATCGGAGTCAATTCGCGATCGAGTTCTTGGGTTCACGTATCGTTTTTCCTAGTTAACCTTTCCCTATTGGTCAGTATCCCGAGAATGATCAGTTCCGGGCGAGACTCACTAAAATGAAATGAGGAATAACTATCTATTTTATTAATCCCGGAAGTGGGTCGAATTCAGGACATTACAGTCTCCTTGGTGGACCGCGAAACATGTCCATCCTTTTTACGCTTCGTCGCACCCTATCGCTAACCAAAACCCAAGCACTGATCTTCTTTTATCCTCCTTCTGTCGGCCTGCTCTGAGCTTGCCAACCACGTCACCACCATCACTGATGACAACCTTTGCAGCTCCACGATCTGCTTAAAAGGCTTGATCTCAGCTGGATATAGGGTTTCCTAAGGGTGACAAGATAGGTAGCTAAATTAGTCGGAACAATCGATCTACATTGTCTACTAAACGAGCCTTTGCCGTCCATGGTCAATTCCTTTTCTCATATTTATGAGAAACTCTCTTTGAAATTTAGTTAATTAAAACTCTATACCCATGGCCCTGAGGGTTTAAATTATTCGGCCAGTTAACGAAAGCCATTTGTTTGCTCGGAAGTAGTCCGACCTTTCAAAGTGGAAACTACTAATGGATTTTCCTTAGCTTGATTGAACAAAATTTCTTTCAAATATATACCCTTATTTACTTATTTATTTTTATCAATAGCACATATGGAGATGTGCATATTTGTTATTCGCCAAATAGAGATCTAGTTGGAGGAATTCCATGATAAAAGATTAGAGAAAGACAAATCTTTAATTGAGGCTCCGTTTGTTTCGTGGAAAATAAATGATTTAGAAAACATTTTTCTAAAAATGATTGTTTGTATAGCTTGAAATATTTAGTCAATAAAAAATATTTTCATTATCAACAACAATTTATGTCTAAATATTTCGTGGACAATGAAAATATCTTTCTTCAATTCATTTTTTAGAACGATACAATAGATCATTTTTAGAAAAATATTTTTTTAAATAATTTATTTTTCGCAAGATAAATGCACCTTTTAGTACAAAAATTCATCATGAAATCATAAGGAGGAGAAAGAAAAAGATGGTGTTAGATATTATTGCGCCTAAAGCGTGGAATCACTGTACCACCATTACTGGTCGACGCACCTAGACCATTTAAGCTGTAAATGCAAGTTTCAATTATAGGATGACCATGCTTTCCTCCATCTCTAATTAGAGAACCTTATATTGGTGTATTAATAAGTATGGACATCGTTCACATGCAAACTTAACTTAACATAAATGTGAATGTTGTCAATGCTTGTAGCTCACAAATCAAAATACTGGTTCGGGTAAGTTTCCACCAACCATGAATAGCGAAAAACACGGCCCTCATTTGTATGTAAGGATTTTGCTAATGAGTGTCCCAAGGATACTTGTTAAGTAAGTAATTAATTGAACTTTATAGTTTTCATTGCACTATTGCCATTTTGTTATGCACAATTAGTGTCTTGAAAATAAAATTAAACTATTTCATATAAAGTATGTTTAACCCATCCTTCGAGGGCAATTGTTCACAACACCTTATGTTTAATACTAAGACACCCTCCAACGACTAACATTGGCTGAAGAGGATTGATTTGATTCTCACATAGATGCCAATTGTCATTAATCACTCTTTATTGTGTCGTTTGAAACGTGAAGAGAGCCATGTACTCATTTTCAAATAAAGTATATTTATCCAGTGTCCCAATGGCACTCGTTAACATCACCTCAAATTTTTCGACTAAAAAAAAAACAGCACCTCACATTGAACGCTAAAACACCCTTTAATTGCTTACATTGGTTGAAGAGGATCGATTTGATTCTCGCAACGGTGCGGAAATATTTCACTGTCAAGGTAAATAGGGGCCTGAACTCAGGATCCTGCTTTGATATTATTTGATATTTTGGAGGATCACTGTCAACTGTTCTAAAAGCTTAAACTATAAAAATATGATTTAATATTTAAATATCCTAACATATATCTCTTACATTCATGTCAAAGATTACTTACCAATATAGTTTATTACAAGTTACTTACTAATTAATGACATTGTCTTACGCAGGGATCCTATTTGTTTGAATATTCATCTACTATCTCATCATCAATCAGATGATAGTGGACATTCTTAAATATCCAGCATTGCTGTTTCATTTGTATATGATGCTGACACGATTTTGTGAAGAAGTACAGAACTCCCGATTCTTTCGGGTGTGTTGCAAAACTCAACCTGATGAAATCACGCACATCAATTCGAAAAGTAGAAGGATAAGACGAAAGTATGTATGGACAGTTTCACACCTCAAATCCTCTTTTAAACCATGTGAAATGATCTTCAGCATAACTTTCGTAGTAATTTATCTGCCTAAATTAAGAGAAAGCTGATATTTTCTGTAACAACAGTAACGCTTTTGAAACAAACAACCGTATAAAAATGTCTGTCTTTGATCTTCAAGCTTCTTGAACTATGCATGATACATTGTTCGATTGCTTACAACTTCAAGTTCGGACGAACTCATCTTTGGACCCTTACTGAAATTTCACTCCCCTCTTACCGATTCATTCACATTTATATACAAGTAGATTTCCCTGATCATAGAATAAATTGTCTTCACCGGTCAAAATGATTGTTGGAAAAGAGGGTATAACTCCCAACCTAATTTAGTACTTGTTGCAGGTAAATTAGGTCATTGCACGAGTGGCTTCCACCAAGTTCAAGTCTTGTATTTTTTTTCCTTTTTGAATTGCAAAAATGCAAAGTGGCTGTTTCCAATTTTGAAAAGTTGGAGGCAACCATACCATTTAGTGATTGTCCCGGATTTGTCCATGTCCATACATACTTACAATAAAGGATCAAATTTATAAATTTTAATAGAAGTTTGCCATTGGTTGAGATCCAAAAGGTTAGGTGGAAAATGGGCACCCAGCAAACTTCTTGCACATGAGGCTTAATACTGTGGCATTCCTCACGAGTACTCTTCAACGAGAGCCCTAAAAGATCTCTCTCTCTCTCTCTCTCTCTCTCTCTCTCTCTCTCTCTCTCTCGAGCACAGCTACCCTTGAAATTCTTGGTTCCAACTCAACCCTCCATTCTCTCTCTCTCCCTCTCTCTCTCTCTCCCTCTCTTCCCAACCGCCCACCCCCTATCTGAAAGTCAAATGCTCCTCTCTAATGGACGGTCAAACCCTCTGTGTTTCTATAAGATACGGCGAAGTTCTCACTAGGAGCAAATGAGCTCCTGTTCAAACTCTTTTTCATTGCTATTGACATGTTCTCACTCAAATTCCATTGTGTTCGATTTCGTTTGGAGAGTTTCTATTGGTTTGATGGAAGACTTAGCTTGAAAGTCTTTCCCCAAATAGGAACAAATGTCAACTTTCATCTGCTTTTAATTCGTTGGTGAGAGTGGTTTCCATGCTGTCCCTTGGCGAGTGAACAGTCGGCTTGTGGGTGATCCTTTATTTCGTTGTCTGTTCGAACTTGAACTATTCTTGAGCATCATCCGGCGCATGCTATTTTTCTTGCTTCTGAGGTAATGTACTATGATGCATTAGATTTGCATCTCCCTAACGAAACCGTTTCTTCGTATAGATGAATCTTTTCATGAATGCATCTCAGATTTAAAAAAAGGATTTGTTTGACACTTCTTTTGGATGAGCTCCTCTTTCTTTTCTCTAAGCATGTATTTGCGCGCTTGATATTTAGAATAATGGGATATTGGATCGCTTTGGAATGTACTATGATGATATTAGCTTTCTGCCAACTCTGGTATCTACATATTGTAATTAGCTAGAATAACACCGAGCTTCTCTACCTGGTCTAAAATTTTACCTCTTCTTAAGCTAGTGGATTTGATTTAAAACTAGCGATGAATACTAGGATTGACCTGTCACTTAGGGTTCAATGTAGGAAAGGTGAATGACTTGCATGTCCTGTCGACCGCTTAAAGAAGGCAGTAGATAAACATTTTGCGACTATTATTAGGGAAGTTTCTTTGACGATCCCAATGTTCATTCTTTTATCAGTTGGTGTTATATGGACACAAAATCTACCAAAATTAGAAAGATTATAGAACTTACCATCTCATGCATCACATGACATTTACTATAAGTACGCCATCTGACATTCTGAGTACGTCAAGTCAATGCATAGACATTTATTGGAGTATTATCTGACCGCAGAAGATGTTGAAATTTGGGTAGCTTCATTTTTTTGCATTAAATAACTTTTATTTCTAATTCAAATTAATTTCTTCTGTTATATGTATTAAACCTGTGTGTCCGATCTAGAGAGAATAAATGGGTATCAGCTTGAAATTAACTTCAACCAGTGTCGATCCTGTACTGAGCTAAGCGAAATGTAAGGCAAAAGTATCTGCTCAACCATATAGTTTTCAGGAAGACAGAAGAAACAAATAATTATCATCGAATTGAGTTGAGTCGATTCAAATGGATAACCAATGCAAGGTTTAATGTGAGAGCGAGTTGTTAGAGTGAAGATCAAGTTCGGACAGACAGCGAAATTGAGGTACAAGCAAGAACTGTTTGCTCGACAAGGGTTTTGCATAGACACCAAAACACTCCTCCTCTTTTCAAGCGCTCGGTCTATCATCTTCAGGTATCTCTGGGGTCTCTGGGCTGTTTAGCTCGCACAAATCAAATGCAATTCTAGCTCGGAGGAATCATCATGACGTCGTGTTGATGAGGAGCTTAATCCTTGTAAGTTCTCGGGTCCCGACATCGATGACAATAAGTTTCACTGAACAAATCGGATGTGCTGTGCATGGATTCGATCTGTCAAGTCAAGCTAAACCAGGATGTCAACTTATGGGACTGCAATGCCTGAAGAAAATGACAACTTGATTGATGGTTCCGCAAGGAACCAGTTTGTGATATGATTGCGATTCATGTATAGCTAATGAATTTATGTACTACAATTCTTGAGAAATGCCTAATCGATCGCCATGGATTTTCATTGTTTTGGTGGATTTTCCATCTTTTTTTTCCCAGTGTAATTATTATTTTGGTGAGCATTTGATCTGCGAGAAATTTAGGGCATCTATCCGAGATGAAGTAAAGTGTGCATGAGAAATTTCACCAACCTTTCTAGCTATCTTAAGCCAAGTACTTCATGTCGCCGTATAAAATCCAGAGATTGTATCCAATCCACGAAATATCTTTTTTCTCCACTACTAGAGTGTAGTATACTTAAAGAAAAAGTAAAAACGATCTCTGGCAACAACTCCAATTGCAGCTTCGCTATTGTCTCCAACAAAAGCCCCATCACAATCACTTTTAACTCATTCACCATTAGGCTTCTGCCAACTTTTAACTCCTGGAGAAGTTGGGACTGTCTTTCCATTCTTTGCTCTGGGTCTTACAGAAAGTTCAATGAATTCAGAGTAGGCTCAATTCACATTTGCAATGACTTTCAAAGGGTCAGGCAATACTCTATTAGAAAGCCCTTCATTCCTCCCCTTCCAGACATGCCAACTGATGAAAACGCACCTTCTGAGGATACCTAATGTTCCTTTACCTATACCCAAGATGGTGTATTGCAGCCATTGGCCAATAGAAGTTTTTCTTTCCTGCAGTTTATATGCCAAAAAACTAACGAAGAGTAAGTTGCTCGCCAGATTTAGATTTTTCACAGAATGCACATTTAGGGATGAGCTGATCTTTCTTCGGTATACGTTTCCTGAGGTAGCAATTGCTCCAGAACAGAGATGTCAAGAGGAAATGGTTCATTTTTGGAGGACAATCAATCTACCACAAGTTACTATCAATCTGCACAGAGGTGGAAGCTGCAAAATGAGACTTCAGGGAAGCTGATTTCCTAAGAAACGATGGGCGGATCTGACTGAGAGGATGCCACTCTTCTCCCGAGGCCACAAAGGTTTGTCTGGACCCCTCACTCTGCTTTCGCGCAGCTCAAGGAATTGCTTGTTGGGTCACTTCATCATTCTCTTTAGTTCACTTCACTAGCTCAGTTCTCCTATCGTTACGTTAGGTTCACTTCGCTTGCCTTCGTTTCCATAACCAAAATGAAAGAAAGTCAATCTATTCCTGCTTGTTCACCTACCTGCGCGAGAATTCACTGACTTTCCTAAAAATGGTTCTCTTCTCTTTCACATTTAAGAGATGTTGCCTATTAGTCAAGTTCCAGCAGCCTGTGTCCACATGTACAATTTCTGCAACTTTTTTCTCAACTAAATCCGATTCAGCAAAGGGGTGAAGCATAAAATCTCTGCCATTAGGAATCCAACCATCCATCCAGACTTGGACAGTTTTTCCATCCCCAATTTGCCAAATAGCCCCCTCCTTCAAGTGTCAGACCTTCACTTATGCTACTCCATCTCTAGGAAGCTGTTCCCCCTTCTCTGGCATTCAGAATTTCACGCTTAGGAAAATAAAGCCCCTTCAGGATCGTGAACCAGAGTTCTTCAGGATTACTGTACACTCTCCAAGATAGTTTCGCAAGGAAAGCCAGGTTGAGATGCATTAAGTCTCGAATACCAAATCCCACTTCTGCCCTGGCCAAGGTTAAAGCCGCGCAAATATTCCAATGAACCTTTCTTTCATTTTCGTAACGTCCCCACCAAAACCAAGCCACAATGGCATCCACCCCTTGACAAAATTATTTAGGACATTTGAAGCGAACCCGTGATAGCCTCATGAAGAACTTTAGAGGCCATTTTAACTTCATTAAAAGCAAGCATATACATGTTCTCCTTCAAATGAAAGATGGAAACACCCACCATAGGTGCCCAGGCACTACACAGCACAACTAACAGAAGCAAAGATATAACTGCTCAGTAATCGACTATCTTTCAGGTTCCTATATGACCCAAGTTCACAAACTCAGTTACCGCCACACTACCTAAACTGCATCTTCCAAAACATAGCCCAATGTCTATTGACACCAATAAAATCAAAAAGAACCACCACACAGAATCACAATGTGTACCTACATTTTCCTAACTACATGTAATTGATCAAGCCCGATACTATCCATGGTATAACTCAGACAGCTAACACTACTAATATGTGAAGCATGGGACAAGTGCTCCACATAGTGACAGACTAGAAATTTAATAATACATAGCAAGCAGGTACTTATAGAATTTCTTAACTACATGTTGAACCAACATGTTGTGACGATTCCTTTTGCTCACCCATAGTTTTGTCAATTGAGTTTATTTGGCTAATTTTGACTAAAATTGTTGACATGGATGCCAGCTAATCTATATGGCATAGTCAACGCTGTAGTGGACAAATTTTAATTTTGTAAAAAAAATTTCATTTTTTATTTTAATTTTATAAAAAAAATTTCATTTTTTTCATTTCTTCTCTTTTCCTTCTTTTCTTTTTTTTTACTGTGGTTGGCGGGGGTCGCCAAGCCCTCCTCGACCGTGATGCCCACGCCCAGATCTGAACGAGGCCATCGTAGCCCTGGGCAAGGCCATCCTCGCCATGGCCTTACCCTGATCTAGGCAAGGCGACCTCGTCCATGGCTGACGAGGGCCCGACAACCCTTGCCAAGTGGCCGACGAGGACTCAAAGATCCTCCCTAGGCACAATAAAAAAAAAAGTAAAGAAGGAAAAGAAAAGAAAAAAATAAATAAACAATTCAAAAAAATATTATTAAAATTTTTTCGCGTCAGCAATTTCCGATCAATTGAAAAAAGTGAAAAGCTTTAAGATTCATTAGCACAATTGAAAGATTTAGGACTATATTGGTACAAGTGCAATAAATTCATAACTTTTTTGATAACTTTTGTCACGCCCCGAATCGAGACCATGGTATTTGGTCCTAGCCCGGTCGTGAATTCCTTTGTTCCAAGGATTTGCGTCGCGACGTCCCGTTATGATTTTCTTTGGTTACGTGCAAGCGGAAGCTATTATACTTAACATGCAACAACAAGAACAAGACCAACAATAACAACATGAGCTAGGAATCATGTTCTTCAAGCACGCATTAATTTACATGATAGCTGCCTATTTTACAAGCCCTCTTTTCCTACGGGCCTTCTTGCTTATTCATTTACAATCCAAATTACATCCAGTCTTCCACATACTATCCACATGGTCGAGGTGATCCTAGCTTCTCTACCACGAGTCCCTTCACAAAAAGCAAACGTTAGCTTTTCCCCAAGCTCGGTCGACTAACTACAATCCTCCCGTGTTCCCGTTGGGCTCATTATCATTGGGGGTCCCATGTGGTCCGCTAAATCCGGGAAGGGGTCCGAGCAAATCTCCATCGAACCAAACAAACCACACTTCATAGTAATGGAGAACCAGCTCGTTGGCATCTTCTTGTACTTAGACGATGGTGACACGCTTATGGTACATGACTTCCATTTCTACGTCGACTATGTCAATTATTGAAACATGCATTTCTATTGGGAGACCGTGGCGAACCGGGGTGGCAAAGCCATACCTACAAAGCTAAAAATAATAAAGAGTAAGTCATAACTCAGTAAGTTAAATTCACTATGCTTCGGCTAAAAGATAAACTCATCATTGAACAAGAGAACAACCATTACTGTCTCACTTGTTAATGTTAGATCAATAGCAAAATGTTTCTTACCTTGCTTATGTGTTACACATGTCATGCTCACCAAACAAGAGAATATCAAGCATGGTATTCAAGCGTTAAATACAAAGATTGATACATGGAATTCATTATTTCATAATCGAAATCCATCGATTCCTCCGGTAATTACCAGGCATCTGAACTTCATCGGGCATCACCTTGAAATCCATTGATGGCGGCATCATCTCAAAATCCATCGAAGACGGCATCGCCTCGAAATCCATCGGTGGCGGCAACGCCCCAAAATCCATCGATGGCGACAACGTCCCGAAATCCATTGGTGATGGCTTTAGTCCCTCGTGTGATCATGCAACAAGTATCAAACAATCTAGTTTATTATCTCGATAAAATTAGCCCATGTATTCCAACCCGAAGGCGTGCGGTGCTCGTGTAGTCCATGCTCTATAGGGAGAAATACCTAATATGCGGGGCGCAGTCCAGGGTACGTGGCTCGGTCCACCATGTCGAGCGCCGGCCTAGAGCCAAACTTGGCCTAGATTTATGCGCCTCAACATAAACCCGCACCAAGCCGAACTCAATCCGTCACGCCACAACATGAGTATAAGACCATACGATGCCCCGTTTCGTGACCCATTCATGCCTTGATTCATGGCCATGATGCAAATCAACCAATCTCATGTGCAAGCACAAAACACTACAAATATGGCCATCACTTGAGCTCAACCACGCAAGACCACATCCTAATCAAAGTATAGGGAATCCACTTACAACAAATGTTATTGGTAGCCTAACAAAGGTGTTCGGTGATGGTGAGGACGAGTGAGAGGCCAAGAGAGTGTGGTCGGGAGAGTGAGAGGCCGAGAGAGAGATGGGGAGAGAATGGGCATGCAAGGTTGATGAAAGAATGGAATGGAATGGTGGCTCATCTATTTATAGGCCAATCTCTAATGACGTTCTTGCCAAATGGACCAATCATTCTCGTGGGAGTGGCGCCTAATAATACAGGGGAAACCTTATCCAATCTTAGACCTAATTAGTATTGATCCAATTGGCTAACATGTGTTCTATTAGGGTCATTATGCCCTATGTTTAGGGTATATGAATCATCCTATTCATTTATGACAGAGAGGGCACCTAAGCCTCTAATGATGGTTTATCCAATAATTGCTTTGACTTGATCTCTATTCTTCTTGTTTTCCAAGTTTCTTGGGCGTGTGGCTCTCTAGAACACTCAAGAACTCTCAATTATTAGAGATCTTATAAGATAAGATCCTCTCTAATGATTAGCTCTCAATTATTGACTTAAGTTTGACTTGGTCTTCTTGACTTTTTGTTCCCTAAGCTTGGGCGTGAGACCCTTGTTCAAGCCTTTCAAGAACACTCAATCATTTACTAAGGACAATCATCTCATGGTTCACCTTCTTCATTAAATATAACCTCCAAAATTCATTATGACACTAGCAAGGATGAACTAAGTAAATGAGAATTTATGGATCTAAATCGATCGAACAACCCATTCGAACTGAGGTTTGGTATAGGGATATGTCCAAGTATGACGAAACATGACCAAGCCAAAATCCGAGTTAAATGGTGCAAGGTCGAACCAGTCGGACTGACCAAGCACATGGCCTATTCGGTCGGGCCTAACCGAGCGCAAGGCCTAGCACACAACCGGGCCACACAGGCACACAGTCGGGCCATATAGGCGACATGCCTACTGTACGGGCACATAGCCGAGTGCATGGGCGCGGTGCTAGGCCGCACAAGCGGTGCGCCGAGCACAAGGCTAAGCCACACAAGCGAGAGATCGGTTCATGGATCGAATACGAGCATTGGCTCACAAATGGACGCAATGCATTACTTGTGACCAAGTCTGTTAGGCATGGAACTAGGTCAAAGCCGAATTTAATGGGCACAAAGCCTAGCACAAGGATCAAGCATAATAGCCAGACACACGGCCGGGCACAGGACCGGTTTGTGGCCTAGCTGACGAGCACAAGGGCCGGTCCATGACCGGGCACAAGGCTTAGCTGGCGCGGCCAGCACAAAGCCTAGTTCTCAATCAAGCCACAAGGCTCTTGGCCTGGCACATAGTTCATCCATGGCATACCCAATTCAATGCGTCAATCCATGGCCGATTCGTGACCGGTCCATGTTCGAGTATTAACGGCCCATGGTCGATCTTCGGTTGTTATGTAACCGCATGGAATTAAGTACTAAAATCAATCCATGATCATCCACGATCGATGCATGGCTGAGTGAAATCACCCGCAATCGACACATGCCCGCATGATACTGGTCCATGGTCATTATGGACTATCCCACTAAGGACCCTTATGGTCGAAAGGTCGATCCATGGTTAAATCTCTCTAATCAACTTACATGATTGGGAAGTCATTCCATTGTTGATCCCTTAGCCAATCCATGGACAATCTTTCGATTGAACCATAACCAATCCTTAGTACACTCATTACGACCATACTGTCAATTCCATTATCGACCTTCGAATTGGACCGTTCATCAATTCCATTACCATTTACCTTTGGTCATCTGGGTCCAAATTGGAGATGTCACGACTTTGCCATTATTTACTAGAAGAACTGATCTATTGAGATTTTCTTTTATAACAAGGAAGCCCATTTTGATTGAAATGACTTCCTTAGAAAAGTGCACCTGTATCCCTCTCGAGTCTCATTTAATTGCATTTGAGAAAAATGTGATTAATATAATTATTCTTTCTATGTTACGCGGAGAAGGTCAATTAATGTAGAAAAAGACAAACATGCAGCAAAGTTTATCTTACAACCGTTTAAAGTTTTAAAACTTCCAATGCACTTATCCCTAAGTTGCCATATGTTTATTTTGCGAAAATTCAATAAAGTTGGAATACATTTCCTAAATACGAGTGGTACAATCAAATTCTTCCGTTAACTTCGTTTAATTAGGCTAATTGAATATGCTGACATAACTTTTTTTATCATTTTCTTTCTCCTACGTGGTGTTGACGTTACTAAAACATGAAATGAAGGACTAAAACAACATCGTTTTCGTTTTAAACGAAATCCCAGTTGAATTAGATTAAAAAACAAAATGACTAATTATTTTATTTTACAAAGAACACAAAAAAGAAAAAAACTAAAGGTGGCAATCCCCCGCTGACATCGTTACACCATCATTGAAAAAGGGCCGGTTGGGGTCACAGGGCAATTGCTTGTGGTTGCAAAGGAACACCGGCCATCGTTGAGACCTCGGCAACCCCCGCTGGCCCTTTCCAGCAATGGTGGGGCAACGGCGGCGATGAGGGCCCACCATCTTTGATTGTTTTTGTGTCCTTTTTTTCTAAAGAAAAAATTAGCCTTAGTTTTTTTAATCTAATTGAATTAATATTTTGATTAAAATATTAGGATTTTGACCAAAATGACGTTTTTTGAGTCTTATGTTTCATGTTTTAGTAAGGTATATGTCTTGTAGAAGAAAGAAAATAATACAAAAAAGCAACGTCGATATTTTCTATTAGTTAAGTTAGATAAAATTAACGGAAGAACTTGATCACATCAATTTGACGAGTTTAAAGACTTGATTGTACTTTGTATAGGTTTGAGGACTCAATCTCACTATCGTAACAAGTTTTAGGACTTGTAGTGCACTTATCCTGTCAAATCATCGATTAAAACTTGTTGCATATGAAAAAAGCTACAATAACATTGGCTGATAGTTTGTGGAGAATATGTCTCGAGTTTGAGTATATTTCATAGTTTAAGTGGATTTTCTAAAAGGGGTTTCCCTCATTGGGTAAGAATATTATATATAATACAATGTAATATATATAAGAAAAAGTTTGACTCTGATATGAGATATACCAGAGCAAACTAGAGAATTATCATACTTTTTCTCTAAGAGATTGTGAGATAATGCTTGTGGGTTTGCTTTTGGTGTAATCTAAGGTTAGGAAACACTTGAGCAATTGCAAACTATGTAATCTCTAGATTTATCGTGGATTTCCTGCAGGCTCTTCCCGTGAAATAAGTATCAACACTCGACCAAACCACGTAATCTCTAGTGTTCTTTATTGTTCCTCATTGATTTATCTGGTAAATTTTTCCTTCTCAGGTTAAGCATAAATTGCAAGATCCATTAGCTTTTGCGTTATTTTACAACAATTGGTATATGAGCTAAAGGTAGGGTTTTTAGAGTTGATGTGGGGCTTTTGCTTGTCTGATCACTGTCTGGAAATTATGTTTCTACAACTATGTCTAGAGCAAAAGTAGAGATTGAGAAGTTCAATGGGAAGAACAACTTTAGGTTGTAGAGCATTAAAATGCCTGCTCTATCAATAACCTTAGGATTGACAAAGGCGTTGGATGGTAAGGATAAATTGCTAGAAACGATAAAAGAGGTTGTTAAAGTAGAGTTGATGGAGAAGGCGAAAAGTAAAATCTTGTTGAATATGTCAAATGAAATCTTGATTGAAGTGGCCAAAGAGAAGTATACCACAGTGTTATAGGCAAACCTTTAGGTAGTTTATCTAATAAAAGGTTTGAACAATTAGTTGTTATGCTAAAGATGATGTTTCAATTTCGAATGGTTGAAGGTACATTCATTAGAACTTATTTAGACGAGTGTAAGAAACTCATGAGGGACTTGAAGGATGTCAACGAAGCCTTGCCTGATGAAAAACAAGGTATAATGTTGTTGGCATCTCCACAAGATTCCTTTAAGCACTTTAATGATTCACTATTATGGAGGCAACCTATGATTACCTTAAAAATGGTAAAGTATGCCTTGTGTCTTAAGGAGTGGCATAATAAGTTACAAGATCACAACTTAGCATGGGATGTAGCGCAAGGTTTGATTATCCGGAAGAGAGACAAACACAAAAGGTTTGGAAATAGTAGATAGCAGAGCCGTTCTAAATTGAGGTTCAATTTTTTAAGCCTTCGATGTTATTAATGTGATGAGCGAGGACACTACAGGAGAGATTGTCCGTAGTACAAAGGTAAAGGAGTTAAGGTAGAATCTACAGATGATGGTAACATTGTTACCATAATAGATAATAGTTATAGTAATGTCAATGTTGTGTTAGCAATCACCACGAGTTCATTAGGTGATGATTAGGTGCTTGACTCTAGATGTTCTCGTCACGTGACTTCTCATAAGCACTTATTTACTACATATAAATGCACGAAGAGTGGTGTCGTGACCTACCTCTCGAGGGCCGAACTAGATGAAACAGGTCTAGAAGTAAGTGTTCACGAAACGATCCATATGACACATCATAAAAAATAGCTTCACCAAAGTATCGACCTTTTAGTCATCCATACGGCCCGCATGGCACATCATAAAAGACGGTTTACCAAAGCGTCAATCTTTTAGTCACCATATGGTCCGTTTGGTACATCATAAAAGACGGCTTACCTGAGTATCGATCTTTTGGTCATCCATACGGTCCATTAGTCATGAACGTGGATTTTCCCTAAATTTATACCTCGCATGATAACAGATCGATTTTATCTTTTTTAGAAGTCGCCACTAGCCTAAGTCGGGAGTCGGCTAGAATACCCAACCGAAATGCGGGAGTTTCGTTTAGGTTTCTATGAAAACTAGAGATCATGAGTTCAAGAACTAGCTTTTCCATTAATGACATTTCGGTACCACTAAACTTATCATGGTTGTTATCTAAGTTGTCATGCATTTGTTTTTTTTACCATTTTCATGTCAAAATCTTAGTCCACTAGGTGATCATGCATCTTATTTTTGTGTTTTCATTTAAAATTCTAAACTAATCCTATCTTAGTCTAGAAAAGAAACAAACAAACAATTGTATTGAAAAAGCATTACGTAAAGTAAACAACCAAGGTATTAAAAGAACTAGCTAATTCTAAGTGCAAAAAAGAAAAACTCGCAACTCGTCGGGTGTTTATACAACGCGTATAAGAAACCTGAGACATACGTCGGGTAATGAATGAACTTTTACAAGAAAATAGATCGGAATGGACATCGACCATCAACGTACACAAAGAGTAGAGTCGAAATGGACATCGACCTTCACCATATTCAAGACCGTCATCTTTTGGGACCTATTCTAACCCTAATCTAAATTGGAACTAAAGAAAGAACTACAACAAATAATATTCAATCACAAAGTACACAGCATCACAAGTCAATCAAAGATAGCAAACAAGGCATAAAGAATTTCAAAGGTGGCCTCAGAGTCGGCCTTTGTTCAAACATGCATTGATACCTTTTATTATCTACCCATGTTCGTTTTAGACACAATTCATGGTTATTAACTACCATTGGTGTTCACCAATAGTAATTAATGTCATGAATTCCTAAATCAGTTTTTATGTGTAATCCCAAATTGGACCCACGATCATGCATTGTCCCTAGGCATACATCTAAAAATCACATGCATAGCGATGAATTAAGCATCCAAACAGGTCGAAAGACCTTGATTCTCATCCAATCACTCAAATTAGTGAACCAACATGGGTCACTTCATTCAATTTATCATGCAACAATCACAAGCACATGCACTAGAAAATCGATAAATTGTGAGAATTAAAACTCGTGAAGACATTAAAAACCAGTTCAGCATGCATTATTTTCTAAAAATCCTAAAACAAAAGACAATTCATAAAGGAAAAACAAAGAACAGCAGAACAGGGGATACAAGATGCATTCAATTGGAAAAAGACCCATTGTTAAAATGTTATGAAAAATTTATAGTACATCAAGCACACAACAAAAAACATTTTCTGTGAAGAAAACTCCTTAAGATAAGCTACACGTGAATTTACAAAAATCACTAAACATGAAGAAGTGTATCAGAACAGAATATAGGAGCAGATTTTCAAAGCAACCTCATGGAAATTTGGGCATGTTAATGATGTCCAAAAATTATCAAATTTTGTCATGACCTAGGTCTGGGAATGACAATCAAAGTCCATGAAGAACTCATCATCAAAATCTTTACCGAAAAATTCACACAAAATCAGCAAATCGCAAATACAGAATTGGCACATTAAGCATTCCAAATTCACAATTTTCCAGATTTCAGGGGAACCTCATAAAAATAGTAAAGGGGACTATGGACATGCAAATAAGACAATATTGGCATCATTAGAAAGCTTAAGACGTTCTCTAAGACTTTCTAGAAGGCATCGAGTTTGATTAACATCAATTTCATGATCAATTGAAAACGTGTCTACAATGATGCATATTAGTAATGAATTGCAGCAGATGAGCTCACAAGATACATGTTGTTTACTATCCTCATGACATGGCAAAATCATGTGAATAGTATACAACATGATGAACATGATGAACGTTTTTTTATGAGAAATCCAAACCTAATTGTGATTCTAAAAAAAAACATGTAAAAACAAATCAGGTTCCTTGAAATCAACAATTATAGAACAGGGATTCAAGATTGAGCATGCAATTGACCATGCACATGATGAACAAAATGACATGATTTATACCTTTTTGAAAAGGTAATGAACTACACTATGACTTTCATGAAGACATCAGGGTCAAGAAATCACAATTGCACATTCAATTTGAGCAAATCCAATCCGAGTTCCAATAGAGGCAAACAAGATATAAGGTCAGTTCACAAAGGTTTTCACCTATCTACTTATCTCCAAAAAATTTGAAAAATTTATATGTTGTAATCAAGACATATGGGAACATTTTTCATGAAGAGACCTAAGTTTAGATCTTAGCAGGAAAATCAGAAAAAAAAATCGACAACAGTGCAGGTCGGGCAAAATTAGCATGTACAAAGGTCAAATTTCATGAGTTTTCCACACTTAGGAATGTTCCAAAAATTTCGAAGAAAATCTATGTTATAACCAACCTGATTTAGATCATTTTTCATGAGGACAACTCCTATTAAATCTCAATACACAAGATAGCAAAAAATCATCAAACTGAACAGCCTGATTCAGAGTAATCAATGCAGAAAGCCATTTCAGACCCTAGGTCGATTAATAGAGAATTTCATTCATCTAGACTCATCAGAAAAATCTAGAAAAGACATATGTGATAATCAAGATGATTCTCAGCAACTTTCATGAAGACCAAAACATCCAGATCCGAACAGAAAAATCAGTAAAAATTTAGCAAAACTACTCCGGTCGTGTAAAAACGTGAAGAAACAGAACAACGAAATTTCTGATTCTGATGCAAACTTTAGAATAGGTTTTCAGGTAGCAAACTATACCAAATCGAGCACCGTAAGATATCAAATCGAAGCTCTCGAAGAATATTACGAGAGTCTAGAAGGTATCGAAGTCTAGAAATGAAGTTTAACATGTCAAAATTGACAAAACAGAAAGCAGGTCCAGAAACTCGAAATTGCAGAACAGCTTCCAACTCAAGAACATCATCATCAAATCATCAAACATGTAATCAGCAGCCACAAACCATCAATATGGAGTCCATAGGAAGTCCTAAGATGAATCCTAGCCCCGGCTACCTATTGTAGTCTCGCTTCATCAGATTCGAGATCGAGAGATTACCTTTTGTTATCACGCAAAAACACGATCAATCGATTTGTGTCAATCGATGCATGAGGCACTCCGAGGGATCTCAGCTCACCAAGGATAGACATCAACCACCAGAGGACACCAGGCGCCGGAACAGTGCCGGCGAAGGAGATGGATCAGATCAGTCTGGTTGGACTGATCTCACTCGCTAGGGAAAAATAAGCCACCGGAGCTTCTTCGGTGGCTTTCCAATGAAGCTCTAACCACTAGGGGTGTGCAAAAAACCCAGGACCGCCCAGGACCGCCCGGGACCGGACCGGAACCGGTGGTTCCCAAGGGGACCGGTCCGGTTCCCGGTTCCAATTTTTTGGAACCGGTGGGTATCGGTCCGGTTCCCGGTTCCCGGTGTGGAACCGCCCACCCGCCCACCCGGACCGGACCGGTAATATAATAATAATATATTTATTTTTTAAAATTTTAATTAAAAAATCTGACCCAAAAAAAATTTAAAAAAAAAAGGAAAAACGTAACTAGACACTCATAACTCTCTGCTCTCTTATCTCTGGACACTTATTTGATGGGTACTCACTTGATTTATGGATGATGTGGTTAATAGAACCAATTATAGTATAGGAATTGTATGGAAAGTTATGTTCTTTTTTTTTTTTGTTCTGTTGATCCAATGTTGGTCCACATATTTTTTTTATTTGTCTAGGAAAATTTGGTGGGACCGGTTCCATGGACTCGCCCGAGAACCGGACCGGACCGGCGGTCCGGTTCCCGGGCGGGTCAATGGAATCGACGGGCGGTCCTCGGTCCCAAAATTAAGGACCAACACTGTGCGGGTTGGTCCTAGGGTTAGGGGGTGGACCGGCCCAACCCGGACCATGCTCATCCCTACTGACCACAGTAAGGTTGGGAACACGCTTGAGGAGGGATCGGCGATGGTAAAACTGCCTGGACCGGCCGCTGAACAGAACCGATCTGATTTGGACCAACTCAAAATGCCGTAGGAAGAGAAGGAGAAACGGAGCAATCAGAGGCAGCTCCGGTGAAGCTTCAACCAGCAGGACGTTGAAGGAACGGAGACGGATGTCAGAGGGGGTGGTGGTGCTGGTGGTGTCGCCGGCAAGGACCCGCCGGTGGGAGGTAAACCGACGATTCTTTGAGAAAACCGCGTGAGCGGTCTTTAGAGGAGAGAAAAGAGAGAGAACGTGAAGGAGAGTGGGAAAAAGAGAGAGAAGAGAGAAATTGCTGGATTCAAAAATTTGCAAAATGAGGCCCCACCTCTCAAATTTTGGAGGGAAAATGAGTTATATACTCCCCTCAAGACTCAATCTCGGCCGTCAGTTTGATCCGACAATCGAGATTTGTGCTTATCCTTTACTTAGGAGTTAAGCAAATACTTCATTTAACATGTGCTAATTTGAATGGTCATGATTTAATCTCATCAACGGTCTTGATTAATTTTACAATTAAAGACCTAATTATGGGCATTTTTGTAATTTCACAAAATTTGAGAACTTTTTTGCAAAATCTAAAAATTGAAGGGCATGGGGGAATTACTCAAAGGACGAGTAACTGACGACCAAGAACTGGCCAGAGGAGGGCCGAACCGACCTCCTCCGCCGGTGACCGGTCGGACCAGTTTTGACCGTTTCAACCGGTTCGATCTTCTCCTTGGGCAGTTGAGTCTCAATTTTTTCAAATTTATGCAATTTAGTCTTTGAATTCGTTAATTTTGAGAAAAAAAAAGTCTAATTTGAAGAGAAACAATCCGATTTTGATCGAATTAGGCCAATTAAACC
The DNA here is from genome assembly GCA_031216235.1 of Syzygium jambos. Lineage (NCBI taxonomy): Eukaryota > Viridiplantae > Streptophyta > Magnoliopsida > Myrtales > Myrtaceae > Syzygium > Syzygium jambos. The sequence continues at coordinate 6,470,274 of CM062221.1, forward strand.
AAATTACAACTATTATGGATTAAATTATCTAATTGGTCATGAAAAATATGGACCCATGCCATAGGTGCGCCAAATTGGATTCTTCCTAACCTAAATTGGACAATTTTCGTGCAATTTCTCGCCAAAATTTGCAAATTAATCGGAATTGAATTCGATTAAACTTGCGAAATGCTTATTGAACCAATTGTCCATGCTTATAGTGACCTATTGCATTCAAATCAACATTGAAATGGATGCGTGACCTTCATGTCAAAATTAAATTGAAGGCCAATGTTGAAATTGAACCTCAATTCATCAAATTAAACCTTATTCTTGAATGGGTCAACTTGAATTTTATCAATTGGACGTCAACAACCCCTAATCCCCAAATTCAGATGAGCTAAATGCGTAAAATTGGAGAGTTCTCAAGTGAATTTCGCAAAATTGACCCCGAAATCGTGTTTATCTCACAAAAACGAGTCAAAAGAAGCCAACCATTCGCGAATTGTGAATGATTGATTCAAACCCCTAATTAGGCTAAAATTGGGGGTTTTCATTTCAAAATACCGATTCACAAAATTGGTCACATTAGTGATTTTATGATGACCTCTGGATCAAATGTCATGAAAGGAACTAAGCTAAAATATGGACAAAATGAAAGTAATTTTGTTTTTAGCCAATTCCGAACCTATTTCCTCAAATTAGGAAAAAATAGGTTCTTAATCAATTTTTGCAAAATTTCAAATGCCAAAGTGAAATTGAATGTAAAATAGGATGATTTTGGGTTTTTTGTATTTTCTGATTTTTTAGTTAAAGGTTTGACCAAAAGTCAAATCCTAGTTGACATTTCACTAAGAGTTTGATTTTATGATTAAATTTTTGAATTTTTTTTTGGAATTTCCACTTCTAAAGTGAAATTAAACTTGAAAAGAATCTTTTTATTCAAAAAACTCCAATTTGACCAGGGGTTGACTTTTGGTCAAATGGTTGACAAAAAAGTCAACCCAAAAGTCAACCCTTTGACTTTTCAAATTTTTTGCATGAAATGAAGGGTAAATCATCTACAGAAACTAAGCCAACAAATGGAATTAAAAAACAACACTTTTTTGTTCAAGAAACGAGTTCTGTTGCGATCGGAAATCCTAATCTCGAGTTTTTTTTTAATAATGCGTCGGCTAAAAATTAGGTATCAACAAGTGGTAAAATGCTTATTGGAAATAGTGCCACTTGTGAAGTAGGAGGGGTCGGAACAGTTCATATCAAGATGCAAAATGGAGTAGTGCGAAGGTTAACTGGCATAAGGCATGTATCCGAGCTAAGAAAGAACCTTATCTCGCTGAGTACTCTTAATGGGTTTGAATATCGGATCTCTGCTAAAGGTGGATTTTGAAGGTCTCTCGAGGTGTATTTACTATGATGCAGGCAAAGATAGACTGCGGATTATAACTCCTCCAATGAGCGATAGCGATCGGAAGCTTTGAATCAGGACATGACATAGTTGTGGTGCATAAGACTTGGACACATGAGTGAGACTATGTTCGAGGTTCAACTTTTAGTCTCAAAGGTTCGAGCCCTAGCATGTATTTATAAACGCAACAAGAAAAATAAAATATTACATATAACCTAAGATCTTATTATCTAATATCATGCAATCAAAACTATATATTAAAATTAAATAACCACAGAAAATAAAACAAACTCTAACCTCACCTCGATTAGGGTTTGACCTAGCAATTCAAGCGAAGCAAAGATGAGAAGGGGTGTGGTCGTCAAAAGGTCTGTGGCTAATAAGATGAAAGCGATGGTAAGGCCAAAGACAACAACGATGGGACCACTTGGGCATCGAAAAAAGCTGCAAAGAAGGAGTCAAGCAAGGTAGGGAAAGAGTCTACAATGGTTCAAACGCTAAGGAGGCGTGGCAAGGTTGCTCCAAAGACTAGAGGCACATGACGGACTGGACTGAGGCTGTTGTCATGAATGCCAGAACAGTGAACATAAAAAACCTGTAGGACAGAAATAAGGGCGATGGCAAGAGCTTCGGGATGAGCTGGGAAGGGGGCTACCGTTATCGACACATAAATTTGGCTACATATTAACACTTGATTTCGTCGGCCAGGTAAGTCGTCAAAAAGATAGAAACAACAAAAATTGGTAGTTGGGTAGACTAGCTAATAATGGTACAATTTATTAAAAAAAGAAAATCAAAAAAAATAATTTGAAAAAGAAAAATAAAAGCGAGCGGGGCCAAGCCAACCAGGCCCCTTCTTCCTTTTTCCCTAGGCCCGGCCTACTTTTCTTTCTTCCTTTCTTTTTTCTCTTTTTCCCTCCAGCCTGGCCCCTTTCCTCTTTCTTCCTTCCTCTCACGCTCTCTGCCATTCAACGATGTACAAAGGCAACAGGGGCACAGCAAACGCCACGGTGCGATTGGGCCCAGGTCGGTAAGGCAGCTAGCGGTAGCAAAAGCCATATGAGCCTGCCGGTGGCCATCAAAAGGCGGGGGGGAGAGAGAGAGAGTTGAGAGGGAGGGGAGAGAGAGACTGAGAGTGTGAGAGAAAACAGAGAGGGAGAGGAGAGTCCGAGAGTGAGAGGTTGAGCGAAGAGCGAGCGGTTGTCCTCCGGTAATAGTTATGTTTGAGCCTCGGCCGACAATCCCTGCCAACGTTTCCTTTTCTCTGCACCAAACCTACAATAGGTTCCCAATTTTCCCTTTTGTTTTGGTTTTTCTTGGGTCGGGGCGGGTCAATTTCCCGAGGATCTCAGCTTGGAGGCATGTGAGGCGACCAAACATAGTCCAATTTATCGAGCTCACCCCCCATTCACCGTCATCAAACCGAGTAGGGACATCCATTGACTAACCCCCCCGGTTTTGCCCTCTTTTTGCTTGCTTTATTTCGCCCCTGTTTCGGGCACGCCAGGCCAGAGTTTGTCGCCATCTGACTCACGCGAGTTTCAGTCCTGTGTCTTGTCTTAATCGGCTTTGGCTTGTCATTTGTCAAGATTCCCAACTTGAGTGTGAGTCCCGGTTGAGCCGAAAACCTCCCGTTCGATGAAATACCTTAGTCAAATCTAGTTTCATACTCCTTGTGTTCGACCAAAAATGAGCATCCTTGTGTTGATTTGTTTTGTTAAGGCGCCTCTATGGTGTTTGGTGTTCCTGAGCGCCGGCCATTTGGTTGTTTCGCCACATTCTTACTGACTCTATCGCTACTCTTGTGTTCGACCGAGAGAGGGTGTCGGGGCTGGCTAGGGAATGGCAGTTTAAGCGGAAGTGTTGTGGTTAGGGTGGCCTCTAGGTGGCCAGTCCATGGCTACCATTGTGGTCGTCCAATGGAGATCTCTAATTTTCATGGATTGGGTGTCTCGCGAGTGCCCCACCGTGGTCGCCATTGGGGCATCGTTGGCCAGGCGAGGGCCGAGCGCTTAGCTCGAATCAATTGAGGCAATGCTGGGGTACGCCCTTAGCTGGACGGAGACGACGGCATTGCTTGCCTCGACCATCTCCATTACAGCTAAACTGACGCGGACAAAAGGGAACTACAAGCCGGGTTGGCCAGGCTTTGGGCTAGATCGGGCTCGGCTTGCAAGCCTAGATGACTTAAGTCGGCCACATCTAGGCCTGGACAAAGCCATTGGGTCGGTCCATTCTTGTTTTTGGCTAGGTTTATTTTAATTTTTGGGCCGGGCTTAGATATTTAGGTTTTCTTTTTTGGGTTGGCCTATTTTGAGCGAGATTGGGCCAGCACGTTAGGCCCAATCCATTTGAGGGCCTTGTGACTCAGATCGATCGAGACCCGAGCCGAATTCGACGATCCTCCTCAGGTCACTATTTTCAAATGAAATATTATTTCCTATTTTGTATCCAACTCTCGTCTATATAAGAAGTGTTTTCTTCGTGAAGAGTATCCAAGAGCTTGTACTCGTGAGTTGCATCCCAAGTGTTTGAACTCGTGAAGATCTTGTATTAAGATTTTGTGTAATTCCTTTGTGAAATTAAGAGGTTATTTCTTGAAGAATTATAGAGTTGACACAATGTGAGTTATTGGATATAATTGAGGGTTATAAAACATTGAGAGTGTTTGAGTGACTCAAGTGTGACTGTAATCTCCGTTATATCACTTGATATATATATATATATATATATATATATATATATATTGTGTGTGTGTTGTGATTTTGTGCTGCTCTCCTGTGGATGTAAGTTTCCCTTACCAAATCATGTACATTTGATGACCGATTTATTTCATTGTATTGTTTACTTTATTATTCGATCGCTTGTTTTCTGCTTCTGTAACTATAGCTTTTTGTTTTGGATTTGTCGAAAATGCAAGGCTATTTTAGCAACTAATAGAGCTCCTACCAATCTTTACAAAGTAAAGCACATCTCAAATAGTTTCACAAGGCCCTAATTACTCCACCAAATTACTCTAGAGATACAATCAATTACCAATCTACAATAATGTGGTATCGAATACTGATCTCCTACTGAGTTCTTAAATCTGGTTTGCCCGCCTGAATGCCTCAACGCAATGTAGCACACCGCTCAATGAACTAGCTCTGCGGACGGATTTTAGAACTCATATAGATTACTCTTATCTAGTTAATATCATCTAGCAAATATCTCTAATTGAATAATCTATCTTGGAGCTCATTGTAACAGGACATCTAAATAGCATGCGCACTTATAATTTAATAAGATTTATATGGAAATCCATGACTCCTTTCTTCTTTTTTGCTCAATTGCCTACACTTGTAGAGCGCAAGAAGACTTCACTCCTCAATACACGCTTCAAATATCATAATTCGATCTCTCCCTGTCCCCTCTCTCCCTCCTTCACTTCCTCATAGTAATTATAAGGACGCCTAGACATAGATATAGCAACAATACGCAACCAAACACGGCATACATTAAAAGGTTCAACGCTTAATTAAGACTCCATAACCATAACCGCCCACGCCTTTAGCCTTTTCCCACGCCGGCTTTTCCCTCGCCGGCCGGCCCTCGCGGCTCCTCTCTCGGATGTCAGCGGCGGCGGTTGGCAGGCTCCTTCTGGGAGTTGAAGTAGACGGTGGCCACGGGGAGGTTGAGGTCGAGGTGGGCGGCGAAGAGGCGGGTGTTGAAGTTGGCGCGGGAGTTGGGTTTGTCGATGTGGCCGATGGGAGTCTTCTGCTGGAACAGCACCAGGATGTAGCGGTGGATCCCCACTGGAGGGCGCGGCCCCACATAGGTTAATATCTCTTTTCCTGCCCAAACGGAAGAAATGAAAAAAAGATTGATGTCCATATTTTTTTATATTCGTTTCTTTAGGGTTTCACATCATCCTTTCCAAATTATTATTTGTTTCTTTTGTGCCCAAGCTTGGTCAGTCTCGTTACATGTGTATAATTAGGCTTATTCGAGCTATGTGATGACAAAATCTTTCCTTTGAAAAAGAACGATAGACCTATCAATCTCTAATTTAGAAAGGAAAACAAGATTCGAAATAGTAGTGATTTTCTAGGAAAAGGCTCTCCGTGAATTTGCTTGTATCACTAGACTTATGTTCTCCATCGTCCCTAATTGGAGAAAAATCTCTCAAAAAAACATATAATCGACGTTTGTTTTTACTTACTTTTACATAAGGTAATGATTATGTCAGAAAATTTCTTTATAATTAGGAAAAGAAATTACCCGTTTGATTGTACTAGAGGTACAAAGAGTTTCGGAAAGAAAAGCCTGTTTACTAAGAGATGAAGATCATTGAATCTAAACTGAGGTTAATTATGTACATCATATATATAATGTATAATAAACCTTTGAATGAGCTGCTCAAAATTTGATTTGATGAATATTTTATTGAGTCATTTTTCCAGTACAAAATAAATAATTGCAAATTTAAAGATGCACGACCCCTCTTTCAAATTAAATCTCATGCATTGTAAAGTTTTAGGAAAAATATGTCTGTATATAATAAAAATCAGTAGAAAAACATCTCAGTTGGAGATGCCATGCTGTGAAATAGATGACAAGTGGCACACACGTGCCAGGTTAGACAGGCCAGCTTGCATGATACGTGGTTCTTGATCACGTAACCAATTGTCTGTTCACGAATTGCAGAGACAACAAAGAAAAACCCCAGAAAAAACGTACGATATTTTGCAGAGACAAAGGAAGAAGCAAGACGAGAACATGAATCTGCATATACGACATGTGGTGCGTGCGCGAGTTACACGTGCGCTACGAAACAAGAGGGCAAAGGTAGAAGAACCTGCGTATCTGTATGTGGACGCAGAGACTATCTTTTAAACTTTTTCCATGCGCAAAACGGGGCATGAGGCGATGTGATGTAACACAACAGTCTGTGAATTTCCACGAACGAAATAGGTACCGTCGTGTGAAATGAAGTTCATTTTTCTTTTCAATAAAAAACTCACGCCATTTCTTCTTTTTCTTTTCTTGGCCAACTACGATACCTTCTTGCGAAGAAAGGGTTTTTTTGCAGCTGACAACCTTACCTTCCCCTGAAGGGTGGGTTTTGCAGCTAATGACAGAAGCAAATTCAGGGGTTTGATTCTGTCTAGTTATGTCCAATGAGATCTTTTATTGTCTAAAAGCAAGAATTATTGCAGCAAACAACCAAAGGGGTTTGATAAAGACTCCATTTATGACATCACTGTTAACAATGGTCAAAGTAGTCAAATATAAAACATACATTCTTCTAACAATCTAAACTTTGCAGCTAACCAAAAAAATTGATATTTCTGAACTATTCTCCAGTCATATCCAATGAGATCTTTTTCCCTCTAAAATTGATATTGTTCTCGTGAGACTACACTTGCACTTTTTTATTGCATTTTCTAATTGCATGTATAGTTAATTATTGTTCATGATACTTATATATTAAATCATATTTTAATCTAAAAAAATAAACTTTAAATTTTAGACTTTTAAGGACATGGCAATTTCGCAATTATTAATCCGGTTTCTACACCTTAATGGCTTTGCTCAACGAAAGGAGGTAGAAATCGTTCGTGCTCCATATTCGCGCTGAGATCATCGAAGGTTTGCATTTACTAGACTTAGTTTGTTTTACTTGTGATCAAATTAGAAACATAATTTTGACAAGATAAGAAATTGACATGATTGATGTAAAAAGTTTGTACCTACAGAACCTAAACTAGAAAGCGGAGAGTTAAAAAGTTGTCCAATCAATCTAATCTTGCCAGCCCACATAAAATCTTATCATCAACGTACGCAAGCACAGATAAGAATGCATGTCCAAGTTGGACTGACTTTGACCACAACAAAGAGTCTCCAGGAATCAAGTGTATCACGGAGGCGTGCAAATTCATGTAGATCTCTCATCATTTTTTATGTATGACGACCCATCAGGAGAGGGAAAAAAAAAAAGAAGATTGAGCTCAATGAAATCATCTTGTTTTTACCTCGTTTAGGATTTGTGCCTCCAGGGATATCGACCACGATCCTGATAACCAGAAAACAAAAGGTAGCACAGTCGCACAAAGTCAGTCGATGGGCAAGGAGAAACAGACAAGGGCAAGTACCAATGACATCATAATTATTAGCACTTGTGACTCGCGGTGGGATTTGGTCCTCCGACACACTTGTCGGAATTACGAGAGAGTTGAAGAAACACGTGTTCGTATTATTATTAACGTGAGCAAGTCGACACACCAGTGGATCCACTCTCGCATGCTTGGCTCACTGGGACTCGGTGCATCAGGATCCACCATCACCTGAGCGCAAAAAGTGAGAGAAACAAGATTAAAAAACGACCCTCAAACGGTTTACTTGCATTTAATCAGTTTCGAAGCTAGTGTTTTCCCCCGTGTCTGTTCCTCCCTCTCCAAACACACTCTCAAACCACGCCATGAATTCATGCGATCAACACCCCCCTCCAGGATGAGGAATCGTTATCACGTGCACCTGCTGCATGCATTCTTGCCGGAACCGCTCGACAAGGATGCATGCACCAGGTCCATGTAATAACCTACCCTCCGGAACGCACTACCGGCTACACAGGTAGGACGACGTACCAAGGTGTAGAGCTCGTCCGGGTGGCCAGAGATGCTGATTTTGGGGGCGTTGACCGAGATGGAGGGCTTGATGTCGCAACCGTTGGTGACGTGCTTCGAGCCGTAGCTCACGGACATGTTCACGCTCGGCACAAACATGTCGACCACGTCGCCGATCACGCGACCCACCACCAGTGGATCGACGGACGAAGCCATTTTGCTTACCCTACGGAAATGCAGTTCAAGATGATCAAACCACGCAGACAGGCAAGCACAGAATTTTGTGGTCAAAAGAACCTCCAAGAACACACACACACAGACTCATACACTTTGGGCTCTATGGATAAATTTGGCCACAAAGGGCTTGTGAATTTTATAAAAGAATAGTGAGGGACTCTTATCTGCAAGTGGGTTCATGGAATTGTGTAATCTATACGCCATGCATAGGGCATCAAAAGTCATGGAGGGCCAGAGGGCTCCGCGTGTGAGGCTCCCCAGAGAGAGAAGGATCACCATCCCTTTTCTTACCGTGCAACATGTGGTTCCCTTTCCGCCGTCCGTTAAAGATGATCCTGACCCCTCGCTTTTGGGGGAGAGGGAGAGGGATCGGATGGTCCGTTTCACGAAATTTTTGCAACCCTCGAGATTAGCATGAGCATGAGCCCACAAAAAGCGACTGTGATCGCCCAAATGGAATGCCATTCGAACTTGACTAGGGACAGAAATCTATTTCTAGCTCGATCAAACTAATCTTTTCAAGTTTGAGCTGGACCCGATTAAGTTCTAGCTGACCTAGAGTCTTTGATTCGATTCATTAGCTAAAGTCCGCAGACTAAGGTTTGTTTCTTTCACGGGAATTTAACTAGGGTTGAGCAAAAGGAACCACTTGGACCGGGAATCGCCCGGGCTGAACCAAAGCTGTTTCTAGGTAGTTTTTGATGGCACCGGTTCAGTTCCTAATTCCATGGGTGAAACTGCCCACCCAGATCAGACCAATTTTTTTTAATTTCTTATGATTTGTAAAAACTTAAAAACCCTAATCCTTCAAAACACAACTCGGTCACTCTCTCTGTCTCTCGCACGCACGAATCACTATCTCCCTCTTTCACAAAAAACCATAGTTTTTGCTCAAGAACCGATTTTCGCTCGATTCTCTCGCCTCACTCTGGCTCAATTGTGGGTTAACAAGAATGGATCTCGTGTCTCGAATCTCCCGTGCTCATCTATCTACTGGTTTTGCCTTCCACATTTTCATTTTCAATTGTCAGTTTCAGTTTCAGTTGTTGCCTGGTTCCACTTCTGATCACCCCGCGGAGAAAGAAAGAGCTGCGATTTCAGCAACAGGAGGTATACGGTTTTTACTCGCTTCTGTTAATTTCTTTGTTACTTCTTGGCATTATCATTGTTCAAGCGAAGGGTAACAAATTTTGATGCATTCTAGTTTGAAGCTCCAAGATCAAGGCCCAAGAGTCCCATTGTTAGCGAGCGAGAGATCTAGATTGAGCGGTCTCACGCTTCTTCATCAATCCCACCCGTCCATTGTACCACCCAGGAATCAAACTGGACCGATCGGTTCCTGGGTGGGAACTAGACCATCCGGGAACCGATCACCCCTAAATTTTACTGTCAAAAAACATTTTTTTTTCGATTTTTAGCCTTTGGGATTGCTTAGAAAATGGACTTATGGATAATATTTTCTCTATGACGTGCCTATTTTGAAGATTATGTTTGATCTTCTGGAATCCAACTTTGACCTTCATAGATACTAAAACTGTCTATATTATTCGAAGGATTTTTAATCGAGATAGGATTGAATAAAATAGGATAAGAATGGATTTTACTATATCTTATCTACTGTTTGGTGAATCGCGGTAATAAAGAAAAATATTTTCATATCCTATCATGTTCATTGTTTGGTATGACATATAAGTGTAATTGAAACTAAATATGCACAATTGGAGACTATAAGAATCTCTCACGACTCGCTACTAAAGAAACCACAAAGGCACAAACAGAGATAACCTCCATCAATTAATCTAAGATTATTGTACGATCTAAATCTTAAATAGCAAATAAATTCATTGCAGCATTCCAAAGTCATAGGTTTGATAATGACAAGAAATATAACGAGCACCAGCAATACCGACGAGGTAGATCAGCCAGCAAATGCCAAATTTAGTAAGAGAGAGAAAACATGATCATTTACCTTTATGATTACGAAAAGTATAGTAATTCGACTCTCTCGCTACTTTTGTGAAGCTTGAACGTGAACCACAGGGTTACGGAAGAGAACGAGCTTCGACTCTCTTGCTACTTTCGTAGACTTTTGACATGAACCAGGGAATTATTGAGGAAAAAAGCTTTGACTATCTTGCCGTTTTCATGGAGCTTTAATATGAATCAAAGAACTACGTAGGAGTTGTAGAGCTTCAACATGAACCAAAAATATAGAGTCGTAAAACTTCATTTTCGTTCTTGCAAATCATTCTTATCAAGTTTGAATTTATTCATTTAAAATCTAGGTTCTTCTACTTCATTATTTATTTATTTATTTATTATTTTTCCCTTTCTTTTTAAATTTCCTTTAATTTTTAATTTCTTTTTTATTCCCTTTTGTCATTCCTTAATAAAAAATTTATTAAATAATAAATTACTTTTACCTAAAATAATTAATAAATATAAATACTAAATATATAATTTGTATTATAGAACAGGAAAAAATTCAAACATATATCACAATAGGAATAAATAAAAAGAAAATTTGTTGTTATTTTTTTGTTATTTTGAATTTTCTTGTTTTAGATTGGAATGAAAATATTATTTATATTTAATTATTATTTTAATTTTATTAATTTAAGAAGATTTTTATTCGAGAAAAATATTTTTTTACCATGGATATAAAAAAATCCTATCCACATTTATCCCACCTCTCCCATGGTATATATCGTAGATATGTCCTTATATCCGACATTGTCCTGTCTTAGGTAGAAACAAAACACCGGATAAGATAAATTATATCCTATCATGATTTTTATTTTAGCTACCAAACGTAGCCTTAGGGAAGGACTCGGGATGCTGACACCTAAACCCGGGGGTCTAGACATGACATCATGACACTCAGGACGAACTAGAGCCTCGACTCTTAACCCAAGAACTTGGCCCTATACTAGCAGTCTCGATCCTCGAACTCGAGACCTCAGCCCAAGACCAGGGTTTGGCCCCCCGGTTCCTGATGCTCAGATCCAGGACCCAAGGGACCACCCTTGAGGGCTTAGAGTTTAGATCGACGACCTCGACCCTCGAACATCGATCCTTTGGGTATCTGAGTCTCTTGAGACCAGACCCAAGTCCTTGATGCCCGAAACCAAGACCCCGACACTCAAACCATGGTATCCAATGCCCAAACAAGAACCCTTGGGACAAACACGAGACAAAGGCGTCTAAAGGCCGGACCAGATTCTCAGCTTTTGACCTGGGACCTCCACCTAGGGGGGGATCTCGACGCTCAAATCCAAGACCTCGCCCCAGACTCAAGTTTAGCCCCCCGCGTTCAAGTCACTCACAAATTGCTTACATCTTGATCACCACCACATTGAGTATTCCTTTAGGGGCTTAGCCCATGTCTATCGAGTCGGATTATGACAATTGGTAAAAATTGATGTATCCCACTTGCCAGATGTGGTTTTACATTCTATTGCTTAATAGTAATGAGGATGTTGGAATTATATCTACTCGAAGAAGGGGAAAAGAATGGCATCACCATCACAACTTTTGTACGGTGGCTACTTTGGTACTGAAACTTTTGAGCTGATCATTTAAGTGCCACAGCTTTTGAACAATGATAACTTAAGTTACTTTGTTGACTTTTTTTCTGTTGATTTTGTTTGCTGGAAAATTTGACGTGCTAGAAAAAATCACTTAAATGGACATTTACAAAAATAGTACTAAGGTGATCCTTCATAAATTTTATTCACTAAATTGATCATTCATATAACTACAGTGATCATTCAAAATCACAATGATCTATTTGCTTTTCTCGAAAAGAAAAAGAAATAACATTTTCTCCATCCATGGTAACTTCACATTTGTTACTTCTCTGATGTTGCTCTGTTTTTAAATTGAACAACAGAGCTTGGAGCCTTATGGAAATGAACTACTTATCTTTGATCTACTGCGAAGATCAATGCTACGAAATGTTTTGGAACCAATTTAACTCCGATTTCTCAACTTGTGAAAAATGATTCATTTAATAACGTTGTCCGGCACATAAATACACAACACAATTTCTAAATGTTTTGTGCCAAAACTTTATGAATGACTAGTGTAGTATCAACAACGTCTACTTAAGTTATTCCGGTAAGCCACGTCAGGTCTTCCATCAACGGAGTCACTTAAGTGATCGGTCTTAAAGCTTTGGCACTTAAATAATCTTTCGAAAAGTTTTGTCACCAAAATAAACTTCATGCGATAGATATGGTATTGATACCCTAGGAAGCACGGACACTCTCCGATCAGACACTAACACTCGTCCAGCACTCTTTTTTTTATTATTTATATATTTATGGATTAGAATCCAATTAATTTGATTGCAATAATCATAAAAAAGACAATTTATCATGTATATATAAAAATATACATTTAATATACAACGTGTCCCAACATATCGAAATTCTCATTTTTTGATAAATGACGTGTCAGCGTGTCGTGTCGTGCCGTGTCGTGTCGCATGTTGCGTGTCGGTGTCGGTGCTACTTAGTCTACGCATGACAACCATTATTTGCCCAGAAACAGATTCTAGTCAGAAATATTCTTTTTTATTCTGTGCCCGAGAACTGATTCTGAGCATTTGAAGGTGTTTGGTAACGGCCCAAAATTCTGTACCCGGAAACAGAAATGCGTTTGGTAACGGCATAAAATTTTTTTTTATTAATAATATTTTAATAACAATTTAAATATTTTAATATTTCTTTCTTTTCTTTTTTTCTTCTCCTCTTTCTTGGCCATGGCCGGTAAAATATTTTTTAATTAATAATAATTTTATTAAAATTAATTTTTTTATTTTTTTGGCCATAGCCGGTAAAATATTTTCTTATAAAATTTTTTTATTAATAATTTTTTAAAAAAAATTTTACTAAAAAATATTTTTATTGAAAATATTTTTTTTCTCTTTTTTTTTGCCATGGCCTGGTCGCTGGCCATGGCCGGTAAAATATTTTTTTATAAATATTTTTTTATTAATAATATTTTAATAAAAATTATTTTTATTGAAATTATTATTTTATTTTTTTTGCCATGGCCTGGTCGCTGGTCATGGCTGGTAAAATATTTTTTATAAATATTTTTTTATAAATAATATTTTAATAAAAATATTTTTTATTGAAAATATTTTTTTTTATTTTTTTCACCATGGCCTGGTCGCTGGCCATGGCTGGTAAAATATTTTTTTATTAATAATATTTTAATAAATATTTTATAAATATTTTTTATTAAATATATTTTTTTATTTTTTTCGCCATGGCCAGTAAAATTTTTTTTATTAATAATATTATTTTTATTTTTTTCGCCATGGCTTGGTCGCAGGCCATGGCCAGTAAAATTTTTTTATTAATAATATTATTTTTATTTTTTTCGCCATGGCCTGGTCGCAAGCCATGGCCAGTAAAAATTTTTTTATTAATAACATTTTTTTTTATTTTTTTCGCCATGGCCTGGTCGTTGGCCATGGCCAATAAAATTTTTATTAATAATATTTTTTTATTAAAATATTTTAATCTCGCTAGATACGGCGAGGGTGGCCCTCACGCAGAACATTAGAAGCTATATTAAAAATCAAGAAAAAGAAGAAAAAAAAACTGATTCTCATTTTTATTCTCAGAATCAAGAAGCTACTTTTTTTTTATTCTTGATTCTACTCCAAAACTGATTCTGGGCACAAATTTGCAAGAATTTGTGCCCAGAATCAAAAAATTAAACAAACGGATTTATGTTCCCAAACTAATTCTGAGAATAAAAGAACAGAATCAAACACTATTTGGCAAGTTATCATGTGCAGCCTTAGTTGATACCTTGCATATTCCTCAAAAGTCACATATAGAACGGTAGGGAGATGACCGAGCGATATATACATAGAAGTCGGCAGCATATCTACTACTCTTTTTTGGGAACGGCCCAGACTCTTTGCAGTATAGTGACGACAGGATGAGGCGTTTCCGTGTGGAGTTGTACGTTGGCGTGGCATGGGTTTGGAGCACTTTAGCACAACTCTCTCTTTCCTTTGGCTTTTGGGTTGGTGCAACATGCGCAAGCATCTTTTGGTTTCATGGTCTTCTTTTTTTGGACTAAAAGCAAGGGCAAAGGGAGTGTACAAAAACGAACGAGCCATTTCTGATCGTGGGCCGCGCGAATGGGGGCGAAAAGAAACTTGGAGAGATAGAGACACGCTGCGTCATGCAAAGAGATTCTAGATTGAAAAGATGAGTCGTTCTGAATGCAACATACAAAACGAAAAAAAATTGCTTTTTTGTTGTATCCACACCTTATGCGTAAAGTAATATCGTTCACAAGAATGGCAAGAAAGTGGATTCCGATTCTACAAAGCGTTCCAGAAGAACCCTCGATAATCATACCATATCGATCTATGTAAACAAAGTACTACTCAAGTTGTGGAATGAAAATCGGAAAGGAATATATAAAGCTATTGGCACAATTAAATACTTTTCATGGGTATAATATCTTGCACAAAAATTGAAGGACAAAAACCAATTTTTGCAAGTGCACCATCTCGTTTTCTTGGAGAAAAAGTATTGACACCTAAAATGATCAACTTTTGTGTTTTTATTAACAAGTATCAGTCTTAGACCCCGTTTGGTTTAGCTTTTCCAAGGGGTTTTCGGCCTCCAAAGCCCCTTGGAAAAAATATGAGGTGTTTGGCAAGTGTTTTGAAGACTCTATTGGCCAAATGCTAGCATTTGTAATGTTGAAAGCCCAAAGCAGGTGGGGGACCTGCTTTGAGCTTTCAGCATTTTCAGAATGCGACTTCCTTCATTTAATGAATTTTGGTTAGTTGCCTATTTTGCCCTCAAAATATTGTTGAAAGTCCAATTTTGCCCATTTAAAAAAAACAAACCCTATCTCTAAGCGTTCCGCTTCTTCGCTCTCCCTTTTTTCCTTTTGTCGCTCTCGACTGTTGCCTCACTCTCGCTCTCCATTGCTCGCCTCTCTCGCTCACTTTGGTTGCTTCGATTTCCTTCAGACGGATCGCTCGCCTCTCTCACTCGCTTTGGTTGCTTTGCTATCCTTCGGACGAATCGCTCGCTCGTTTGCTTCGATGGTTCACTTCGCTCGTTCCCTCGCTCAACTACAGGTTCGTCTCTCTCTCTCTCTCTCTCTCTCTCTCTCTCTCTCTCTCTCTCTCTCTCTCTCTCTCTCTCTCTCTCTCTCTCTCTCTCTCTCTCTCTCTCTCCAGTGGATGTGCTTTTGATTGCTTAGATCTATGCATTTTGTGGCCATCCTTGAGGTTTTATCCTTTCTTCCATGGTGATTCTACTATGGAATTTGTGCATTTCGTGATTTTGGTGCTTGTATCGTCTTCAATATGTTTTTAGAATTTTCTGTTTTGTTTTGCCTAAGAGGTAATTTGAGGCGCATTAGATTCTTAGATAAGGAGTATGTTGATGTTGTCTTGAATTCCATGAAGTTTCGATCGATTAGAGACTCAGAAAAGTCAATCGGGAAATCTAAGAAGGCCTGGAGCTTGCAAGCTACACGTTTCAAATATACTTCGGGTTTTCATGGGAAATAGTCCTAATTCAATGTAACTGGGATGTGTCATGATATTCCTAATATTTAGGGAATAATCACTAAACATTTATTAGTTAGTTTCCTAAACTGATAAGATCTTTAGGGTAGAATTTCTTGGGATTAGGAAAGTGGGGATCTGAGGATCTATTTATTCAGCATTGTACCTTGTATCAAATGTGCTCAAAATAAGAAATCGTCTCTCTCTCTCTCGTGGACGTAGGTGGAATTTTTCGCCGAACCACGTAAATCTCTGCGTTCGGATTATTCTTGTTTCATCTCATCTAGTTAGGGTGCTCTTCCACACAACACAGTACTCATCTATTGTCATGCATTGCTTCTTGTCCATTTCAAAAATGTTTTCTTCGTCCCCGAGCACCAAATTATACATGCAATCGCTCAAGGGGTTTATGTTCGACGTGTTTGTAGTGCTTCCTATTCCTCAAGTGATCTCTCTCTTTAAAGTTGGTCTTATTTTAGCTTCAATTTGAATATTTTTTGCTGGGTTTTTGGGGGAAATATTAATAATTACAACATAAGCATCCTATTTTCAGTATGATCTTACTAGGTTTTTGGGGGGAAAATTAATAATTACAACACAAGCATCCTATTATCAATATGATCTTGCTAGGTTTAATGTCTATTGCCACCTCAAATCACTTGACTCATAAATTAGTTTTATTAATTAGTAGTGAGAATTTTCAACATAAACATTCGATTTTTGCATTTTGTGGGTATAAGCTATATTAATAAAGTTCTAAACTTACGTGCCTTCTAATGTGGTGCTTGTGGACCTGATGAAATTGCTTGGTATTATTGCGATGATGAAGAAGAAAGGTATTGCATGATTGAGTCAGTGTGATGCATAAATGTGGAATTATGTTCACCAAAATGGGTGTATGTTGCTTGGCATTATTACTTTGTGGCTACTGCTTGAAAATTTTGACCACAAACTTAAGAATGATTCTCAGGCACATGTGAAAGTAAAGAAGCTACCAAACAAAAGCATGCTTTAACAAGGCTTCTTATCTCAACTATTGTGGGGGTGACGTGCTACTTGGAAGTCTATTCAATTGTTCAATTGGTTATATTATTCACTAATTATGTTCAATTGGTTATGTAATGAACATATGGGAGTTGATTGGTTATTTGTGTGTTAAGAAATGCATGTCTTCATTCGAATTTGTTCATGGTTAATCTTGTTTGTTTGTGCTTCCCAAATTTGTTTATGTTACTATACTAGTAGATGGCAAGTTCATCAAAGGAAAAGGCATTTTGGAGCTCGGAAGATATAAAAACCTTTTGTAAGTTGTGCATTAAACAAATTGAAAAAGGCAATCGTCCTGCAAACAACACAAAGGGATGATGGACAATCATAATTAGCAAGCTTGAGGAGCTAACAGGAAAAAAGTCTGATAAGAATCAAATGAAGAGTAAGTGGGACAATCTCAAGGAAGAATGGAAAAGATAGAGGTCATTGCTTTGTAATGAAACAAGACTAGGTTGGGATTCAAGGCAGAAAACCATTGATGTGAGTGACGAATGGTGGGAGAGTAAAATTCAAATTTTCATCACTTATTTTTTTTACTTTTGTGTTAGAATCACCTTCGATGATACAACTTACACAAATGCTTTATTATAACAGGTCAATCCAAAGTTTAAGGCTTTTAGGACGAAAGGCATACATCCTGATCTTGGAGAAAAGTTAGATATGATGTTTAGAGATACAGTTGCTACTGGAGGAGTCACATGGAATCCTGGGCAAAGCTTCTGTATTAATAATGATAATGAGGTCACACAACCTGTTATCGATGATGGTGTAGGATCTACTGATGAAAATTTGGAGTGTCATGTAGATGAAACCATTGTTAAACCAATTGGAACTCAAAGCTGTAAAAGAGCCGCGCAAACTTCAACAAGGCAAGCTCGAGGAAAAAAAGATAAGAAATTAAGCACAAGAGAAGAGCTTGGGATGCAAATTAACAGGCTAGTTGCAGCTGTTGAAAGTAGAAGTAATGCCACTGCCACATCTCAAGCAACCACCAATGTAGTCGGCCCTTACAAGGACCTCATAGATATATTGAATACCATAAGTAAGATTGTGGAAGACGAAATGTTGTACTATTTTGCAATCTCTCATTTGAAGGAAAAGATAGACAATAGGCAGGTTGTCATGAGCTTAAAGGATGATGCAAAAAAAGTCAAGTATCTCAAGTATGAGTTTGGAAGACAATCAGGTCTTCATAGATAGGATGTTAGCATCTTATTATTTTCATGTTTGAAGGGAGTCATGCTACTTTTTTTTCCTGTTTGAAGAGAGTGATGTTACTTTGTTTCTATTGATGGATCTTTATTTGCATTCCTATTAACCCAATTTCTATTAATGTTTTAATGTGAGAATTATTTCCAGTTCGTGTTCTCTCTATGTGGTTGAGTTTTCATATATATGATGGTTATTACATTGTTTCTCTCGATGGATGATCAAGCTTATTCATTATTTCTCTTACAACATTTATATTTTGTTACTTGAAGCAGTTATGGATATTCACATGCAAGTAAAAATCGTGAACAAGAGGAAAATGACTACTGGGATCTTGTCTCAATCACTAGAGTTGCAATTTTGTATCAAACAACATACCTTTGCAAACAACCTTGCATGACCTCAACATATACAGGTTATGCATGGTTAAAAGAGTTGATGGACGAAGATGCCAATCCTATAAGGTGTTATAATATGTTTAGAATGCATAAGGTTGTATTTAATAATTTAATCCGTGACTTAGTAACACGCTATGATCTTGAAGGATGTAAGAATATTGATGTTGCAGAAATGGTTAGTATGTTTATTTATATTTTGGGACATGGTATAGATAACAGGGCAAAAGAGCGCTTTCAGCACTCTAGGAAAACTATAAGTAGGCACTTTAACTTAGTTTTAGATAAAGTATGTGATATGGGAAAAGATTTGATCTAACCAACCAATCGACAATATAGGGAAGTTCCGAAGAAAATCAAGAAAGACCGACGATTTTTTCCATATTTTAAGAATTGCATTGGAGCCATTGATGGTACACATAATGGTACCTACGTACGATCAAATTCGTTTTATTGGTCGAAAAGGAACAACGACTCAAAATGTGTTAGCCATATGTAATTTTAATATGGAATTTGTGTATATTTGGACTGGTTGGGAGGGACAAGCTCATGATACCCACATCTTCTATGAAGCCATTGGAAGACGTGATGCACATTTTCCCCATCCTCCTCCAGGTTTGTTATTTAATTGTTTAGTTACACTGATTTATCTATGTGGCATGTGTTAATTAGATTTATAATTTATTTGTGTAGGTAAATATTACTTGGTAGATGCTAGATATCCAAATCCCATGGGTTATTTTGGGCCATGTAAAGAAGTTAGATATCATTTACCAAAATTTCAAGAAGGTTCTTTGCCTACAGGTTATCGAGAAGTATTCAATCGTGCACATTCCTCACTATGCTCAACAATTGAGCGAGCCTTTGGAGTGTTAAAACAGAAGTGAGGAATTCTAACTCGTATGCCCAGTTATCCATATGAAAAGCAAGTGCAAATTGTTGTAACGACAATGGCTTTGCACAATTATATATGAAGAAATGTCGTAACTGATATGGAATTTGAACAAGCACAATTGGATCCCAATTATGAATATTCAGTTGACCATGATGATTCAAATGAGGGGGTGACTGCTTCAAATAACAATGCATCTTCTAATATGACACGTTTACGTGATGAAATAGCCATGAGTTTACAAAGTTGTTGAGGAGGTTTGTAATATTAAGGATAACGTATTTCTTTCTTGCAGACATATGTAACCATATTTATTATAGTGAAATGACTCTCTTTCTAGTCAAATTTGTATGAGATGATATATTAGAATACTTTTGTGCAAGCTGTGGCAACGGGTGGTGTCAAAGCCAACATATATATCCATAAATTCTCTTCGGCGCGAAGTATTATATATGTAGCCTTAAATTCTCTTGTAATCCCATAAACATCAAGCTTTGAAGCCTTGACATCAAGCATCGTTCATCACTTTCGCATTTTGACAGTTTCAAGTTCTTACAATTGCCAATCCAAAGGTTCTCCAATGCCTTGTGGTAAGGATGCCAACTTCGGACAACCTCCAATGAACAACTTATAGAGTAACGTGAGTGATTGCATATCATTGAACAAGGCCTTCAAAATTCTTGCATCCTCCAATGAATAGACATCGCAAAGAGGTCAAGCATCCTATTCCCACTCTTCGATAATCACTGCTGTTTCGTGTTTATATCCAAAAAGCGGAGGCTGATCATATTCTTGATGTAATAAATTTGTTAGTAAAGAAATTTGGTTTCATTTTTCTTTAGCTAAAAAACAAGTTTTGCATCTTAGCTACGATCGCAGGATGTGTTTTTTTTATAAATTTGTTAATATGTATCTTTCACATTACTCTCAACATGAAAATATAAAAGTTACTATCATTATTTCTTTTTTCAATTTTAAAAATATTAAAATTAAAAAACTTAATTTGGTCACACCAAAGAGCTTTCCAAATATATGTTTATCAAACAATTTTACATTTCCCCAAAGCACTTTTCAGTTGCAGTTAGTCATACAGTCTTGCATTTTTCCAAAGCCCTTTAGGTTAAAGGCCTTTGCATTTGGCCAAAAGACTTTCCCTAAATGTTGAACCAAACGGGGCCTTAGTCGATAAAAATAGAGTTTAGTCAACAATTAACAAAACAATCAACAACATAATGAGAATCGACAACTCGCTAAGGAAGTCATCGATAATATGAGTTATCAACAAGAGCCTTCATCAAGACTTGAGAAGTTGATTGGCAAAGTCATCAACAGCAGGCAAACGACATAAAGACGTAACTACTACGTAGTTATATTTTATTGCTACTAATTTAGGGATTTTATAACTTCTTATGGAAAAGCATTCTAAATAACAGGAATTAGTGGATAACATGATTTCTTGTAACCACCATTAGGAAGTTATTTGTTTATTTTAATTCTAAACTTGTAACTACCGTATGGGGAAAAGTGTTGAAAAAGTCATAAACCTTTTGTATGAGTACCAATTTAGTCCAAAACTTTTTTTGTGCCAATTCATTCCTAAATATTTTGTTTTTGTGCCAATTAAGTATTTTCGGCTAATTTTCACCGGATTTTGGTGACGTGAATGCCAGCCGACCTACATGGCGCCGCCGACGCTAACGTAGACAATTTTTAATAACATTTTAATATTTTTTCTGATTTTTTCTTTTTTTCCTTCTTTTTTTTTTTTTGTTTTCCTTCTCCTTCTACCTTTGGCCGGTGACTGGTCCGGTCCCCCGCCATGGCCGCCCGCTGTCTCCTGCCATAGGCGAGGCCCAGCCCATCCTCGCTTGGGCAAGGGCGGGTGAGCCCCAGCGAGGCTACCATGGCCTGGGCAAGGGCCGGCCTCGCCGGATCTGGCAAGGGGAGCTCTCATCGAACACGCCTCGCCCAAGCTAAATTTGGTGAGGTCAACCCTCCCCCACGCCACGGTGGCTTTGCCGGGCATCGCCCGACTGAAGGTAAGGCCCGATGAGGCCACCGTGGCCTGGGCGAGGGTCGGCCTTGCCAAATCTGGCCTGGGCGAGACCGACCCTCGTCGGGGATGCCCTTGCCTAGGCAAGGCCAGGAGGCCAACCATGGCCGATTACCAGTCCAGTCACCGGCCAAAGGTAGAAGAAGAAGAAAAAAAAATCGAAAAAATATTTAAAAAATCGAAAAAAATATTAAAAATTATTAAAAATTATTCACGTCAGCGTCAATGGTGCCATGTAGGCCAGTCAACGTCCATGTCACCAAAATCCTGCCAAAATTAGCCAGAAAGACTAAATTGGCACAAAGACAAAAGGTTTAAAATTGAATTGGCACAAATAAAAGTTTATAATTAAATTGGTATCAATGCAAAAGGTTTAGGATTATTTTAATACTTTTCCCTCGTTGTATGTAAACGTCTATTGTAGGTTATAAATAGTCACATTGTACTCTTGTAAAGCCTCTCAATCAATGAAAGAACTCAATGTTCTCACAAATATACCTTTATTTTTACTTTTTTGCAATTTATCTTTTTCCGCAATTTAAATATCTTTCAATTCCCGTACTTTAGTCATAGTTTCAAATATCTAATCGTCAATTAAATTTCGACGTATTTTTGTCATCACACTTTATAGTCGATTAAATTTCGGCAAAGATTTTTATGCCATCAGGCTTCATCGTTGATTAAATTTCATTGAAGCATATCTCTTCCTTATGTTTCATTGATATGACTCATGTTTGCAATCGCCACTGAACACGTCTCCTCTTAATAAAAAATCAAAAAACGAATTTCAGTGAAAGTTATTTCGTCGATGATACAATTTCAGCCAAACATCTTTTTTGCACACTTGATGGGACGACTTGTGATTCGATTTGAGGAAATTTAATGCCAAAAACAAGGAATTATCCAAAGCCTGACAATACTGCGGATACTAATCCCAATGGTAGTGACAGGGCTTCCCACTCTGAATCTTCAACTGCTAACCGAGTGACAGAAGAAGGCCAACCGGAGGGGGCAAACCTTCCCTAAGGTTTCACTAAAGAAAAATCTAGAGAAGTTGCACCAAATTTTCATCTGTTGGCCGCCATGTCGAGATTGTTCGAAAAGCAGTGAAACGATATAGCAAATTACATTGTGAGTCACATGTCAAACATGATCAAGCTAATTGTCATCAATGCCATGAGTGATGTTTTCTCAAGGTGAGGATCGTCCAATCAACCACCACTATCTAATCTAGTGGTAACAAGGTACATTCCTAGTCCCTCTTAATTAATTGATGCCAATAGTGTTGGTCAAAGTAGTCAACCCCATATAAGAATTATGTGAAGGCCTGAATCTTCTAATCAAAGTCACAATGAAGAGAATAATTGGCTGATGTTGGTAAAAAATAACCAAATTGGTGATTATAATTGGACAAATCAAATTGGCCAACAAACCAGTCAATTGTCAAATGTTGAAGATATAAGGCCAGTTCCACCTAATGTAAATAATCCTATTAAGCCTAACATGCCGATCAACATTGACAATCTAGCAAAACTAGCGTTACCGCCTACGGTGCAAAATGACCGACCAAATCCCACAATTAAACATAGCACAATTTTTCGAAGAAGTTTGACAATAATTAGGGTCAGACAAGGGTATTATCATACTCGCTTGCAAGAAACCATATCTTGAATGGGTTGATAATTGACCTTTTCCAAGAGGCTTTGAAATCCCTAAATGAAATCCCTAAATTTTCCATTTTTACTGGCAAAGATGAACAATATACTATTTAACACAATGGTCGATTTATAGCCCAGTGCGAAAAAATAGGGACAAATGAGTTTTTAAGTCTTAAGTTATCTTCTTTGTCTTTGTCAAAAATTGCTTTTACATTGTACACTGATTTACCACCTAATTTGGTGTGTAATTGGG
The DNA here is from genome assembly GCA_031216235.1 of Syzygium jambos. Lineage (NCBI taxonomy): Eukaryota > Viridiplantae > Streptophyta > Magnoliopsida > Myrtales > Myrtaceae > Syzygium > Syzygium jambos. Next base: position 6,493,574 of record CM062221.1, read on the forward strand.
TAGAAATGGAGAGACAATTCTATTCTCAATTTTATAGAATGATACCTAAGGTATCGATTGCTAACTTGGCCACACTCTATCGATACAATAACGAGTCAATCAATCATTTTGTTACTCGATTCAAAAAGGCTAAAAATAGATGTCTTATTGCACTCTAAGCTAAAGAATTCGCAAATTTGGCTTTCAATGAATTGAAATCCAATCTAAGAGAAAACTTTGAAGGCCAAAACTTTGCCAATTTATTTCAGTTGGCAACGCAAGTGTCTAAGTATGAGCATATACTTAAAGACAGAGATAGAGAGCCCTATAAAGACTTTACACAAAATGTGGCTTTGTGAGAAAATGTGTCACATGATGAATCTGAGCCATAAAATTAAGTAAGGGAAAATCATTATCGATGACAAGGGGCACATGATGACTCATGTTTATCTAATTTAAAAGAATTGAATGATTTATGAATCATTTAAATCTATTAAAGGTGGCATATGTTGACACCCAAAAAATGATCCATGAATCATATGTTGATAAGTATCAGACTTAGTCGATAAGAGTAGAGTTTGGTCAACAATAAACAAAACAATCAACAACTTGATAGGATCGACAACTCGTTAAGCAAATCATCGACAACATCAGTTATCAACGAGAGCCTTCATCAAGACTTGAGAAGTTAATCGACAAACTATCAACAATGAGTGATCAACATGAAGACGTAACTGCTGGGTGGTTATGTTTTGTTGTTGCTAATTTAGGGATTTTATAATTTCTTGTGGATAAGTTTTCTAGATAGTAGGAGTTAGTGGATAACACAATTTCTTGTAATCGCCATTAGAAAGTTATTTGTTTATTTGAATTCACCGCTATATGTAACTGACAATTGTGGGTTATAAATAACCACATCATGCTCTTTGTAAAGCCTCTCAATTAATGAAAGAGTTTTCATCCAATTGAAAGCCTTAACGAATTTCAAATTGAATAATTTCAATTTCTGATTAAAGATTAGAATGTCTACTTCAACTTTTACTCGGATCACTCTTCCGTAAAAATTGTTGAACACCTAAAGGACAAAATAGCTACGAATTTTCAGAAATCATTCAAACATTCAACTCATGATCCTATGCATTCATCTAAGCCTATAACACATTCAACTAAGTTATATGAAAATTCAAGTATATATTCAAACATTCAAACATCAAAGTTTAACATCCATCACACAATTGAATCGCAAACCTCAAAGAATCATCATGAAACTATCTAAAATTGCTCCTAAATCATCGTCCATGTAACATAGATCATCTTAGGAACGATTGACATCCAAATCATCATCAAGTTCATGCTCTAAGAGATTTGGCTAAGTAGAGGTAGCAAAGGAACTGATGCTATTCAAGTTCAATTAGCTTGCATTAGGCCTATTCCTAAGGATTTTTTAATTAGAACACCTAAACATGGAAGATCTACTTGAATTAACAATCAATCAACTAGAATCACATCAAATTCAACTTGAGGCAGTCTGGGCGAAGAAGGAATTGAGATCCTAAAGTCACCTAAATACGTAATTGACTTTTAATTTTATTAAACAATCCTAAGTTTATGAGCAATTTCATGTTAATTTCACCAAATTCCATCATATCCTAACTTAAGATTGATCATAATCTGAAAATATTACTTCAATTTTATATTATGATCAACCTAAGTATTCTAGGATAATCCTTTGGAATTGTAATAGACATTTGATTTCCTATTGTCAATTAGAATCGCTGGCAAGGAAAGCAATTGGCCAAATTGGAAGACTTCGAACGATGGCTGTGGGTGGCAACCACCACAGATGACTCGAGAACACACCCAGGAAGCTAGTCGCAAGTTGAGACTAGTGGCTAGATGGCGGAAATGGCCGGAAAGTGGCTGGAATCTTACCGATGAGAAGACACCAAAGAGAGGAATTAAGAGGGAGAGCTCTTTTTGTGTTCTTCCTAAAGGTTTTTTTTTTTTGAAAATTTTTTTATAAGAAGGGCTAAATTAGTGTCAAAATTCAGACCTAATGATTACGAGGGAAAAATTAAATTTTGAACCAATCCTAGTCCTACAACTCACCTTATGATCTTATGGTTGAAATTATTTGCGTAATGATTAAGGAAAGAGGTGATTGACCCTTCTTATGTCACATGGACAGGTGACATCGCACATCCTAATGTCTAGATTAGAGAGGAAATGCATGGCCAAGATTGATGCTCTTAAGGATTGATGACATAGAATTTAATTTTAATAATTCAGAGAAAGTGGTATTTTTGTAATTTTAAGGAGATGGGGTCGGCCAAGTGGTCTTGTGGGCTGAATGGGCCGACTTCTTTGGTTGACTGGGGTCAACCTTGGTCAAACCGGATTGACCGGGTTGACCCGAGACTTCCAAATTTCTTATTTATCTTCAAATCACCTCATGAGCTAGACCATCTTTGTTTGTTCGGCCCACTAGGCCGAACCAAGTCGGGTTGAACCGACCCTACTCCGTCAATCCCAATTCGTTGCTTTATGCTCACTTACTCAAATTATCCTAATTATGTCTAAATTGATATTGAAATTGGATTAATTTGGCCTCATAGGGTGTAAAATGTGCTCCTTGATTTTCTTGTGAAAAGTCAACCATGGCTCTTCGACAAAAAAATAAAGCATGGCTTTAAACTAGAATTTGAAGGTTGACTAACCTGTTTAGGCTTGAAACCTTGAAATTTGCTTGACGTCTTTAATTTTCGTAGTCCCTGGATCAAATGTCCAAAAGAGGAATCAAATCAACGAATTTTGGGAATTTGTTTTTAATCAATGGTCAAAGTATTCAATTTTAAGAATGAAATTGATGTCTTTTTATGATTTTGAGTTTATACCACGAAAAATCCCAAACTGATACACCCGTTATCCCAAACTAATTTTTTTACCACCAAAAACCCTAAACTGGTACACCTGTGACAAATTTACCCTTTATTAGTTCCCATTAAATTTTAATGTCAAATTGCGTTGTTAAATGGCACGCTACAGTTGATGGATGTATCAATTTTGGATTTTACCCTCCGTTATTCATAGGTATACCTATTTGTGATTTTCTGTGGTATTAATCCAATTTAACGGAAACTAACATGGGGTAAATTTATCACAAATGTATCAGTTTAGGATTTTTGGTAGTCAAAAAATTAGTTTGGGGTAAATTTATCACAGGTGTAATAATTTGGAGTTTTTCGTGATCTTAATCCTATGATTTTCACAAATTTTGTAAAGTGTTGACCAAGAGTTGACTTTTTAGATTTGACCAAAAAGTCAACCTTGGATCGATACATAAATGCAAATAAAATGGGATGCTCATAACCTTTATATAAAAAAGGGACCTAAATGACTTTTTGGCAGAGAAACGGGTCATGTCATGATCAAGAATCTCAAATCTCGCGTTTTAACTTTATTAGACCTGTCGGCGAAAATTCAAATGTCAACAACTACAATATAAACTCAGCATTCTCAACTTGCAAAAGTAGCAATTCTAATCAACTATGTAAAAGAGAGGCACAAATCAAGATCTTTCCATGAGAGAGTACATGTGTGACTCCTCTCTCTCTCTCTCTCTCTCTCTCTCTCTCTCTCTCTCTCTCTCTCTCTCTCTCTCTCTCTCTCTCTCTCTCTCTCTCTCTCTCTCTCTCTCTCTCTCTCTCTCTCTCCAAAAATAATCTTATGTAGGACTTATTTTGTGAACTTTGCTCTGTCCAAACTCCTATTATAATATCTCATCTGGGACCAATATTTCTTATATAGTATGGTTTTTATGTGTCATCGTTCTATCTCATCTGGGACCATTATTTCTTATATAGTATGGTTTTTATGTGTCATCGTTCTATGTGTCTTTTGTGTAGCAGACAATATCAGCAATTTTCCCGTGAGGTAACCAAAGGGTCCATACATTGAGCTCTCTGCCATCGAACAACTTGCCATATACCATACAAAAGTATTTGCTTCCCAAGGATAATGCAAGGAGTACCCATGATTCACCTCTTATATAGTTGAAGGCCCACTTTCGACCAAAAAAATAAAAAAGGCCCACTACAAAAAAAAATGGCAAAATATTATGGATGATATTAATTCTCATGCTCTTTTGGATCAAATACCTTATCTATTCCACAAAACTACAAAGAAAAAAAATAGCAACTGGCCATGTCACATGCCACAGTGCAAAGAACAAGAGCCAACAGATGAAATTGACACAATGGGAAGTACTTCACTGAACAAATTTCTGCTGAGCTAATGGTTCATTAAGTACAGTTATTGATCATACGGTGAAGCGTGGATATACCAGCGAGAGTGCTAGCATTGAAGCGATGAAGAAAAAGATGGGCAATGGGAGATCGCGCAACGATGAGCTGTCGGAGATTTCCGAGGAATCGACCGCCAGGGGCATCCCATCGCTGTTGAGCGTGCACGACTGAGGGTCAGAGGAGCTTTCCTCGGTCATCATGAGAGCCCGTAAGACAGCGGAGACGGTGTGGATGTAGGCGGCTCGGTTCTTGGCGAGGAGCCACGTGAGGCCCATCAGCTGGCAATCCTTGTTGTGCATCTTGGTGGTCCTGTCCTCCTCCAGTTTACTTGAATCTGAAGTGTTCTTGTTGAGCTGAAAATAGAAGAGATGGCCACTCATTGGACTACAAAGGAACATTGTTTGGTGCATCGAGGATTAAATACTCCAATTAAGTAGGTGCGACATCGAAATCAGAGTCAATTTCATGCCTTTTACCTAACGGGTCGCATAAATTATCAAATCTGCCCAATCAACTGAAGCTGATAGGAAAGAAGCTATTAAGCAGACAACACTTAAGCTTTAAGCTATGATAAAGACATGTTTGAAGCCCTTCTTTTGTTTGTTCCTCTCTCCTTTTCCCCTTCACAGTTAGGGATCAATAGAATTTGCATGAATGATCCATCTCTACAAGAGACTGGAGATTGATACATTATCATTTGAAAAACCCGACTAGGATCCAAAATTGGCCGTCGATATAAGAATTAGTAATTGAAGGTGCAACAATATTCTGAGGCAGGGTCATCAATGTGCCTTCTATAGCGGTACAGAATGAGATCAAAACAGACTTAAAGCAGAGTCTTTGGCAACACAATATTCTGATTCATTTCTTGATCAGTGAGGCTACATGCAATTACTCGACCTTCTCTAGTTTCTTTACTAGTAATTTCTTCGAAAGGGGCTCGAAAGTAATGTCTCAAAGCATACTGAAGATCACATTTTTGGGTAATCTTAGAACCTGTCTTGAGCAATTAGCCTATTGCAACATGCATAAGTCCAACCAGACTCTAGTACTACCTCAGTAAGTTCTAGACATTCTTGCATGATGCCACTCAGGCTCTCACCACCTAAATTGTAGAAAATGTAAGAAAAAGAAAACAAACTTTACCAAACCCATTTGCATTCCACAGATACCCAACAATCGAAATCGAAATCACAAATTTAGCAAATTTGAGAATCTGCTAAAATGACTGACCTGATAGAGACTGTTCAAGCACTTGGAGCACCCGCCGAGACCCGGAAACCCGTTCCCGCTCTGGCAGTCTCGCTCCAGCCTCCTCACGCTCTCGTCCCCGACCAGCTTCCCTTCCTGGGTCACCGAGAACACCCCGGGGCAGCTCAGGGGATGCAGCCTTATGCCGCAGTAGCAGTAGACGACGTCGCACGTCTCGTTCGGCCTCGCCAGCTCCACCCCTCTCTCCCTGAACGCCTTCCCAAGCCCGTCCACGCACGTCTCCGAGTCGTCCGGGAGCAGCGGCATGTCATATGCCGGGGTCCGGCCCCCCGCTGCCGCCGCCGCCACGGCGCCACTGCCCAGGGCGGTGGAGGAGTAGGCGGAGTAGAGCCACGCGGCCAGCACGGGGCAGCACCTGGTGCGGTGGAGCTCCCCCCACGACCCAGAATCTCCGCCGCCGCAGGCGGACCGGACCCCGTGGAAGAGCTCGTCAGGGAGGTCCAGGGGGCAGCCCGCCGCGTCGGACTGCTCCGGGAAGGCGGGGATGGTGGCGGGCGGTGATGGGTTCACATGGAATGGCTGGACAATGGCCGGCTCTGGGTCCGGGTAGCGTGCGGCGGCGAGAGCCGGCAAGAGTATGGAGAGGAGCAGGATCGAGATCAAGGAGGAGGGAGACAATGGTGGATTGAGGGACATTGGTAGAGAGAGAAAAGGAAGAGATAGAGAGAGAGAGAGAGAGAGAGGAGGAGGAGGAAGGAGAGCTTCTATGGAGCTTTTGCTTTTGTGTGCGCAGGAGAGGGGACGATGATGGAGTGCAAATTGATAAAAGGTGGTGAAAAAGAAGAGAGAGAGAGAGAGAGAGAGGAGACAGGATGGTGGGGTTTGAGTAAGTCTTGGGAAGCTTTTCTTTCACTTGCTGTGATAATGCTTGGAGTATTTAGTGCACCAGTCACTCCTAACAACAATGGCAGCCTAGCAGTGAAAAAAGGAGCTCCTGACCAACTTGTTAAGCATACATAGTATTTAGGAATATCTTAATTTTGAACAAAACATCAAGTTGAAGATGTAAACTTCAAATGCAAAATATTAAATTTGAGTATCGGTTGCAGGAATAATATTGGCCGATTATCGCGACATATAGTAGATGCATTAAACATTTGTTTTCTCTAACCGCAGTATCTTGCAAGTTGTCATTTGTGGGGGGAAGATTAGAAGGTAGTAGCATCATGGAGAAATCACTCATGAAAGCATCGGCTGGTTTGGATAGGGTGGGAGAGAATCTTGATACCAAGCCATGCTTATGGAGACCTTTTTTAGCCATTTTCGGGTTTCCATATGTTCACATTAAATAGATTTAGCGTAATGATGATAGTATGTTTCCTACTTGTAAAGCCGGCCAAAAACCTGGATGATGAATGACGAGAGATTGATCGAGTAATTAAGCATTTGGTTCTAAAACGATAAATTATATGTACCTAGAGCACAACATCTCAGACTCATAATATGGATAGACTCTTATCCAATGCACGTGGCTAGTGTTGGGGTGTGCTTCATACTCCATATCGATAGAAAGGTACGAGAGTCTTGTTCCCAGGTGAGCAAGGGTCAATGGGGGTCGTCTCGGCGAGAGTCACCCCAAACCGTCGAAGGGCTTTATAGTTTGGGCTCATATTTTATTGACAGTTTGGGCCTTGACCTATGAATAGCTACTGTGCTGCATAAATATAATCTTTTTCTCTTGCAATTGAGAGTTCTCACAAAGAGGTGAGAGGTAATCCTAATTTAAAGGTGAACCAAGATAAACACTTTATCTCGATTTCTATTTCTCGCATTTACTCTATAATTAGTTGTGTCTGTGCTCGTAATCCTAGCAAATTGAGCGATTTACATGCATATGTAGGAACTAGCGGAGTTGAAGATTTGAACGCTCCGTGCCATTAGAAAAGGAAGAAGAAATAAACAACTTGGATGAAATAGTGCAGTTTTTGTTCTTTTAAGTGATGGAATTAGTTTAATCACTCTTTTTTAAGGCCATAGAGTCCTAATTTTACGATTTGCTATTTGGCACATTCTATGCATGTTGGAATTCACGAGAACACTCCCCAATTCACACCTGTTACAGTTTCAGTCGCACTTGCAATCGGTCCAAGGACATTATCGTTGATGAATACATGTGCTCTTTTCACTTTCAATTGAATATCCATCAAAGGCTATTGTCATGTGGGATTTTCTATCAAACGTTAAACAAATGATGAGATTTGAGGGCTATAGTTTAGCTTGTATCATTAGCTAGCTCGCATCTGTGGGTCATGTCATTTTTTCTACTATTGAATATGTCACGCACTTATGTACAATTGCCGATGTGGGTATAGGGAAACAGCTCATTTGATTGCGAATATAACCCGTATGTTTAAACACCCATTTGCAAATTCGAATTTTGTTTTGTCCTTTTTATCTTCCTCATCAGAATTACATTGATTATCTTGAAGAGAGTAACTATGCGCACATACTTCTTTATGTCGCGGCCAAAAATCACACAAAATGACGAAGACCGAGATAGATGTTCGTATATATTAAAATCACCTTTTGTCTTGGTCAATTATCACAACCGACCGATCCATAAATATGTTGAATTCACTAGTCTTCACAGGAAATGAAACTCTTAGTCGAGAGTAGCCCCGATGTTAATTCGATTGTTTTACCCAAGTGGTAAGATTAGTAAGATATTTCATGAATCTGAAATTCATCTATCTAGGTAGGACCGAAATCTTTTTTCAATTCTTCACGAGACTCGGTGTTCGTTTGAGACAAAAGCCCTGAGAGGTCCACACCAACATGCTCGGCTGGCGAAATGGACAGAAGAGCCTTACCATGGTTTGTTAGTCTTGTGACAAGACTTCTTGGCCACGCTTCGATATATGCCAAAGAAAAGGAAGAGAAGATATTCCCCTATAAATGAAAAAATAATAATAAGTACGGATGGTATCCTAAGATAGTAAGTTTTTTATTGTGATAGTAATTTTTCCAATGTAAAAACTTAGTGTTAGTAGCTTTCATTACCACGTAAGCTTAAAATAATCCTAGGTAGAGATATAAATAAGTTCCTATTATATTATGTTGTGCTTGTTGTTCTAATTTGTGGAAAATTACCCAACCTTTCATACGGAGACCAATTCAATCCTAAACTTTCATATTTTACTACTTTAGTCATAAATATTTGCGCGAAATTTCCAATATAGTCATTCCAGTCAATTTTCGCTAGAAATTGCTAACGCAGCGGTCCAGTCATCGTCGGCCATCCTATACGACACACTGCCATATCCGCGATTTCCAGCGAAAGTTGGTCAGAAGGACTACAATCAAAATTTCACACAAAGGTTGAGGCTAAATTGAAAAAATCGGAAAGTTATGATTGAATTGGCATCTGTATAATAGGTTTAAGACTGGTCGGAAAATTTCCCCTTATAATTTTGGGATAAGGGCTTTGGTGAAAGAAAGATTTTGGGATGGGGGTTTCCGGCAAAGTATGTGATCATAGTATAAATAGTCCCATGCTTTATACTAATCAGAATATAATACTATAGTTCTATGGTAAACAATTCGGTGGAGATTCCCTAAAATCGATGAACAACTCTTAAAAAATGCTTATATGGTCATAGGTCATATGTTCACTGACAAAGATAATTGGTTCGGAAGCTTTTGGATTTTAGTAGTGTGACTCAGAGATCTTTTTTTTTCGGTTAAAATCGGAAAAATAAAAAAGAGAATTTCCTAATTAATAAATTACAACGCTCGGCGCAGACATTCTTTTTTTTTTTTTTTTTTGGTCAGAAGGCGCAGGCATTCCACTAACAATATTCTTCTGTCCGTTTTGAATTTCGAAAAGATTGAACTAGAAATGCATGAAAAAGATGCATCATTGGAGTAGGGCCTCCTCAGTAACAAACAATGAATTGAGTCCTTTTATGTAAAATTCCTTTTATTCGAGTAATGGTAATATATCCAATATCAATTAAGCTTTTAGGTTGGAACTTGTTAACAATAATTCCAACCCGTCATTCTGCGAAGAAATTTTTTTTCTTATGTTTTATGTGGATGAAGTATTTTGCATGCATTTCTGGAAACGAGTTGGAATTTTAGATATATATCCAATTATTAAATAAAAGGATTAATACCGCAAAACAATTTCATATCGGTACACTTGTGTAACTTTTAACCAAACTAATTTTCATATAACCAAAAAAAAAAACCGGTTTACCCTTGACAAATCTAATCTCCTTTAGCCTCCATCCAATATTCCCATTGCTAATGTGGAAGCACACGTAACAAATAACTTGGATGATCAATGTGTGACGTGGATCCAATGTAGTAGTTCAATAGATATGAGTCTCCTAAACAATATCGTTTCAGGAAAACCAGATATGAAGAAAACGAAATAAGATTGGGAAATTTCCTAATTTTTCCACAAGAACTTACTCATATTTCCAAAATCTACTAAAATCCCTAATTTTGTCCTGAGAATTTGGTAGATTTGTCGTGGGTGTGCCAGCTTTGGATTTTTTTATGACATAAAAATTAATTTGCTGTAAACGTTTCCCAAATATACTAATCTGAAATTCGTTGTGGCATTAACTCTAACTAGAAAGAGATACTTTATATATTGTGTCCTAAAAGGAGCATAAAAGGTATTTATTTTCCCTCTGACAATGCAAGTAGCAGAATTAGGTTAATGTAGACTCCGAAATTCGAGCTAGCTTTTGGAAAGATGATTGGAAATTCAAGCTAAGCTAAAAGTGGGCACGCATGCGCTTGAGCCTAAAGTTACTCCTGTTCTCTCCTTTTTCAGTTTACCCTGAAAAACTTTTCATTGTTTTCTTTTCTTTATGCAAATTCGTGATGAACTCATGATTTATATGAATTGCTTTTAACTCGAGAGGGCTCCTCAATGAATGTGTGGTTTAACTCGTTTCGTGCCTAGTAGTAGTAGTAGCCTGCTTCCATTGAATGTATCTTGGCCTCTTTGTCACGAAAAAAAAGTGACGCTATTGACGTACATTATTGCTGAGATTTATTATATCGATTTATTGTATGAAGTCAGTCGAGAAAGAGAAGATCTTGACATGACTTTGGTTTTAATGTTTCAAGTCGGATTCTACCTTAGCAATATTCAACTGAGACTTCAATAAAAGAAAAAAGGACGAAAATTACACAGAAGAGTCTTTCGAACTTAAGTTTCGTTTGTTTTGCGGAAAATTTTTCAAGAAAACATTTTTCAAAAAGTCATTTTCCAAGAAAATGATAATATTTTTCAATATTTGGCTAAAATATAAAAATAAAGTGGAATAATTTTCCATTGTTTGGAAAGGAAATTTGATTTGATTTTCCTAAAGGAACATGCACTATTTGTGAAATATAAGGGATACACACCCATTGGGCTCTTGATAGGAGCTAGGGTTTGTTGGGTTCAATGACTAGGAACTCGTGTAGGGAGTTAGGGACGCAAGCCCGGACTTGATGAACTCGAGCCCAAGTGCTGGTGAGTTGGGCACGAGAGCTAGGTACTCAAGCAGGGTCACTAGGGACTTGTGCACGGGCACCGGGGTCTTGGGCCTGGCCTTGAGTGACCCGGGCCCAACCTATATGGACTAAGCCCGATTGCCCAACCTTGATGGACTCAAGCCCAAAGTGCCAATGAGTTGGGTATGGGAGCTAGGTACTCAAGCATGGTCACCAAGGACTTGGGCACGGGCACCAAGGTCTTGGGCCTAGCCTTGAGTAACCCGGGCCCAGCCTATATGGACTAAGCTTGATTGCCAAAGAACCAAGCCCAAGAGCCAGTGATTTGAGTGTGGGAGCCGGTTACCCGGGCAAGGCCGCTGAAGACTTGGGAACAGTCACCAAGGACTCATACATAGCAGTCGAGGTCCTCGGTGCGGGAATCAGGGTTCCAAGCATGGCCATTGAGGACTATGGCACGGACACTGAGATCCCGAGCCCACCCTCCATAAACCCAACCTTGGGCTACAGTTACTTGTGTGCAAGAGCCAGGTACTCAAGCGAAGCCGTCGAGAACCTTGGCATTGCGCCCGCCCGCAAAGAACCAGGCCCGACCTCGGTGGATTAAGCCCAAGTGTGTGATGGTGGGTTAATGTTGGTTATAGTTGAGGTTGTCCTTCGAGTAGGAGGATAACCGTGTCATTTCCATGTACTTGTATGAGTCAGGGCATGTCTCAAACCGAGAGATTCGTGAATTGGGATCCTATTGTACATCCCTGATTTAACTCACTTAATACATTGTTCGTTGTGGCCTATTTAATACGAGTCTCACATTTTTCTCCTTTAACATACAAGTTGGCACTTTCCCAAAGAGGTCATCCATCCTGGTAGTCCTCTTACCTACTAGTGGAGGAAGACAACCTAAGAATAAGAGACATGCGGCTAGGCCTAATACGTTGGGATTTCCCTATTGGGTCAACACTCGTGAGAGGTTGAGTAAGGGGGTCAAGTCGATACCCTTGAGTGATTGATCTAGCTCCATAGAAGTAAGTCAAAACGATTGAGAAATAGTCTTGTAGAACATCCCTATAGGGGTTATTACGCATCTTTGTAGCTAGAGGAAAAGAAAGCTATACCTTGCTCTAATGATCCCTTAGGTATTAACCTCTCGAGAAAATCGATAATTGCATCTTTGATGTGCTCCACCCTAAACGATGAGAGCCTAGTAGCCAAAAGCGACGACTTGGGCAGGAGAACCGGGTACCTTGGCTTCCATCGAACACCCTCGCATGAGCATCGGGATATTGAGCGTGGCCCCTCTAGACTCAAGCCAAGAGATGGACCATGGTTTTAGGCCTAGCCTCTATTGATTCAACCTCAGGCGTTAATGACAATGGCGCGAGAGATGGGTACTTAAGCATGATTGTCAAAGACCCGATCATGGGCACCAAAGTCTCGGGCCTGGCCTCTAGGAACCCATACCCCGGCTCGGTGGACCTTGGCCAAGGAGTCCGTGACTTGGCCGCAGGAGCCATGTACCTAAGCATGGTCTTCGAGGACTTGGGCACAAGCACCAAGGTCCCGAGCCCACCTTTTGTAGACCAAGGCCCTTGCCTAAGCATCAGGTTGGGGTCTAGTGCCCGGGCGCCAATTACATGAGCATGGGAGCTATGTCCCAAGGCATAGCCGCTTAGGATCCGGGCACAAGCATCAGGGTCTCAAACCAAGCCTCCGTGGACCCAAGCCAAGCATTGGTGACTTGGGCATTGGAGCAAGGTACTAAGGCATAGTCGCCGAGGACTCAAGCATAGGCACTGGGGTCCTAAGCCCAACTTCGATGAACCTAGAGCCGAGCACCAGTGACCTAAGGGTGGGAGCCAGGTTCTCGGGCCTTTCCTATCAAGGACCTAAGCATCAACACCCCCAGCTTAGCCTTTATGGACCTAAGTCCACCTCAATGGACCCAAGCCTAGGCACCAAACTAAGGTCCCAAGCTCGGCCTTTGTGGACTGGACCTAGGCGCCAGTGACTTGGGCATAGGAGTTGGGTACCCAAGCATGGCATGCCAGTCACTCAAGCATCTGGCACCGGGGTCTCAAGTCCGATGCTAGCGACTTCAATGTAGGAGCCAGAAACGGGGGGTCGAGCCTAGCCTTAAGGCACCCGGGCCCAAGCTTTATGAACCCAGGCCCAACCGCCTAGGAACAGTTCCCAAACTCAATGGACTCGAGATGAGGAGTCGAGTACTCGAGGCATGGCTAGCAGGGATACGGGCACAAATACCGTGGTCTCGAGCATGGCTACTGGGGATATAGGCACGGACACCAGGGTATCAAACCCGGCCTATGTGGACCCAAGCACAAGCATCAAGGTTTATGTTTAATATTTTCGTGGATGATAAAAATATTTTCATTCATTCATTTTTATAAGCGATACAAACAATCATTTTAGAAAAAAAAATCAAATCATTCATTTTTCGTGAAATAAACGGAGCCTAAGATTAAAAACCCTAAGCTAAACACACATTGCTCCTTTCAACTTATATTTTATCACAACTGTCTAGTATATTTTCCGTTAGCATTGGCAATGCATATGACTTTTAATAAGTAAAAGCGTATTTTTATCTGTTTTTCAAGGAAATCTTTCTTTTACTCTTGATTTAAAAAAGGAAAAAGTAAGAAAATGGAGAAAAATAAATTTAAAAGATTTATACAGAAAAATATATGTCAATAATAATACATGCTAATGTCTTTTAGTAAGTGAAAGCATGTTTTTATCTCTTTGTTTTAGGAAATCTTTCTTTTACTTTTAGGCTTCGTCCGTTTCGCGGAAAATATGAAGTTTCTGGAAAATGTTTTCCAATGAGCCATTTTTCAAGAAAATGACAATATTTTTTGGTATTTAGCTGAAACCTAAAAATGAACTTGGAAAATATTTTCCGGTGTTCAGCATCCAATTTATTTATTTGATCTTTTAATCTTTTTTTTTACTTTTCTTTCTTTTTTTTTTCTTCTTACTCGAGCCTTACCCAGCTCACCGGCCTCGGGCGAGCTTGACCTTGCTGGATCAAGCGAGGCTCAAGCTTGCCTATGCGAGGAAGAAGAAAAAAAAGGAAAAAAAAGAAAAAATAAATAAATAATGAATTTTTAAAATGTAAAAAAGAAGAAAATAAAATAAAATATACAAATAAAATAAAATTGTGTTATATGAAAGAAAATGAGGTGAAAGAAGATATGGAAAAATTTTTCGCTTTCTAAAATGCAGAAAATATTTTCCTCACTTTTGAAGGTGTTTTTTCCATTGGTGGAAAATGTTTTCCATGACTAGTTTATTTCCAATGAAACAAACACCGAAAAATCCGGAAAATATTTTCCTAAAAGTTGTTTTCCGTTAAACAAATGAAATCTTAATTTCGGTTAATCATTTCCTTCTATGAATTGAGATATAGTTAGCCAGTGGGCTGTGCTGCAAGGGATTTTCCTTTGCCGACCCACGTGCCAGTCCTAGGGATGGTTGGCTCGGGCCACTTTTAAATTTTTAAATTAAGTTAATTTTTTTTAAAAATTCGAAAGAACAATAAAAAAATTATTTATAAACTGTGATATGCAATAAAAATTACAAAAAATGCAAATATAATAGCATTGTAGGATAACTACAATAGTACATAATTAATAAAATAAAATAAAATAAAAACTCATTTAATTAGATACAAATGAAGTGCAAATGCATCTTGACATTTTTCTAAAAAGAAAATTACACATGCAAGTTCCCTGATAACAATTATACACAAATTACACCCAAGAGAATTTCTAATTAATTTCAATGTCTTTGCATTGTGTCTCTCACCATGATTCATATGATAAAGTGTCTTTGTTGTCATCTTGTTCACATTTAGCACATCCTACTGGAGACAATTCTTGCAATAAACCCAATCACACTTTCGAATAGACATTTCTATATTTCTCGCAGTCAAGCTGAACCTATCGTATCCTACAATCCGTTGGCTAGTAGTGAATGAGGACACTAGATGTACCATGGACGACAGTGGTGTCGATAAGTCACAAGCCAAGATGGAAATAAACAACCGAGAAAAAGGATATAAGTTCCATCATAAACATCATCGTCAAGTTGATTTCATCTTAGCTACCCAAAAAAAAAAAGTTGATTTCATCGTTTCACTCTGGAAGTTTGGTCTTTTCCTTTTGTTGGGCACAGATTATGCGGCCCAGTTGGCATCTTCATAGATGGGCTTCCAGTAGCCACCTAGAAACTCCATCGTGGGCCACTTTGGTTTGGGCTACAAACTCCGATTTGGCCCGTGGAAATACATTCTCGGTGCTCCCAACCGAGGACGGGGAGTATTTTTAGGTATTCTCAGCGTATGCCGCGCCTATGTAGTAGGGACGACAAACCCACCCTTAGGAAAGCAACGCTCGAGATTGAAAGGAAATTGAATTTTGCCATGGGATTTTTAGAAGTTCTAGCAATGCTTTTACTCGTCGCACGTTGTCTATGAAACTATTTTTTTTATCGATGTTGTTGCACAAATTGAACACGTTTGTTTCGCCAAAAATCAACAACTAGGAAAAAACTATACTAACTTTAATCGTTTATATCATTTGGGAAAATAAGTCTCCGAGAGATCTGTTCCTTAATAAGCACAACTTACGCCTATACATTTTTATTAACAAAGAAGATAAGCAATACAATTGATTAAATTTAGAAAAATCTTTTCAAGTCGCTGAATTTTCACGAAACGAGCGCACCTAATGAAGTATTTGGTACTTCTTCGTTAAGGTTAATGACGATATATTTACTATACTAAGAGGACCGTTCATTAAGTTGCAGCTATATTAGAATATGAAACTCTAATTGTGTGTCAAAACTTGGAGATTTACTCAGCTAATCATCGATAAGAAGATAAGCCATTAGTCTAACCTCAAGAATATCATACTTCATATCATAATACTTATGTGATTACAACAATACCATTGTGTACAAAAGCTTTCTTTAGCGGTGCTTAAATGAACCCCAATCACCAAGCCCTCATTGCTAAAGTTATATTGCCGTCATTATCACCTATTCACAGACACTAACCTAACAAATCTAGTACACAACTGGTCAAATTTAAAGCTCTTTCAACCTTCTACCAGGGACAACAAAGCAAAGAACAAAAAGATAGTAAGTGTTGCTTGGATTAGTGCCTTTCACCAGGACAGTCTCAAGACTCTCAGCATGACGGAAGATCATCAGGTGGAGGCAGCAAGCATTGAGAGGGGCCAGGCCCATTGGGAACAATGAAGGCCATGGCAAGGCCCCATGTGGTGTGCTCCTCAGGATGGCAATGTATGAACCAAGCCCCCGGGTTATCCGCCTTCAAGCGGATCGCGGCCCATCCGCCGACAGGGACTGCCACCGTGTTCCTTTCCGGTGGATCCACGAGGTTATAGCTCGCGGGGTCGACATTGGCATCGTAGTTCCCAAAACCCCGTGCCACGATGAAGAAGTTGTGACCATGGACATGGATAGGATGGTTCTCGGGGTTAAGGAAGCTTGTGTCCTGGAGCACGATCTCCAAGTTCGTGCCAAACGGCACCACCAAGAGCTTGTGCCCAAACTCGGTATTCATGTTCTCTGCAAGGGGGTCAACTCCAGTAAAATTGAACTCCTTTGGGGGCCGCTCTGGAAAGGTTGAGATTAGCTGTTTCGTGGTGAAGTTCTTGTAGTGCCCCTCAAGGATCGACATTAGCGGGCGGACAAAGGACTGGTTGTTCATCGAGGCATAAAACCGCTTCCCCGCATAGCCCTTGCAAGTTTGGTTTTGTGGACAATCTTGGAGGTTGAGGCTAATGGTGGTGATCACTCTCCTATCAATTGCCTTGGGGACCCTACATGGGTATTGAGGCGTTGCAAGGCTCCTGAGCTTGTTCAAGAACTTTGTGGCAAAAGGTGTGTCGGTCATTTTAGGAAGATTAGGGACCACAACACTAGGTCTGGTGTTTTTGTCACTAGATTTAGGGCCTTTGTATTCTAAAAAGCCCAATGTTGTGGAATTGTCAGAGGGGAAAACAGAGGTGAGGTAAGGAGCAGCTGCCATTGGGAACATTCCTGTGGGGTCGGGTGCTTGGTTCGTCGTGAGCAGGACGTTCGTGGTCTGCCCAGGTGCGATCATTATGGCCGGGGTCGAAAAGGGCTTCGTGTAGACCGCATCGATCTCGACCACCTTCAGCGTGTGGTTGGCCACTGCAAAGAAGAGCTCGTCAATGAGTGCAGCATTGATGATCCGAAGCATGTACGTCTTGCCCGGTTCCACGGCCCGGACAAACGTATCTGCAGGGTAGCAAGCAATTGGAGATTAACTAGTAAGGTGATTATAGCCCACAAAAGAAAAAAAAGAACTAAAGTTTTGAGAAAGAGCAAAAGAAACATCTGCTTGATCAGGCACTAATGTCATGATACCTTTGGCAGAGCAAGGATAGAGAGGGCCTGGAAGGCCATTGATGGTGTAAGCATTTGAGGAATTAGGGCCACCACCATACATCATTTGACCCTCCACTGCATCAACATCCGCATTCCACCATTCACCTATGGTTGGGGTCAAACAAGATGCAATACCCAGTCAAAATCAGTACAGACAGAACAAAAAAAATTCAGAGTGGGAGTGAGTAAAAAGGCCTCGGTCATCATATTCATTTGCATACATGATGTCTGAACAAACAAACACAAAGGGGACATAGGTTACATGATGTGGATCAAAGTTCTCGAACATAGAAGTAGACCTGACAGATATCCTACATGTCATATGCACTTTATGCAAGAGTAGAAATGTTGACTCGACAATTAAATGTGTCATATTAAGATTTACTTCAACAATCTGTCATATATGATTAATTAGTAGATATAAGATCTTAACAAGTATCTCACAAATTTGGTATTAAACATATTACATAGCACTGCTCATAAAATGTGTTTAAAATATAGCTTCTCTCACGTAAGTACATAAGGACTTCTATAAAGATATATAAATGATCATCTGAAGCATCGCATATTGAGATGAATGATAGAAAAACTCAACTTGATTAAATATGTCTAAAGGGTATCATCTAATAAGACAGCGAAGAATTACCGAAAATGATGGGGATTTCGGCTTGAATCTTGGGTGTGAACGGGTAGGGCAAGTGGGGGTAGATGATGAAGGCGCCGTGGACAGAAGCTCGTTGCCAAGAGAAATGGGCGTGCCACAGAAGAGTGCCTCTTTGGTCCACCACATTGAACTTGTAAGTGTAGGTGTGCCCTCCTCTTAAGGGGCACTGGGTTATGTAGGCCGGTCCGTCGGCCCACGCGGTTCTGTATTGCCTTATTCCATGCCTATGTCCGAGACAATCAACACCACCTCCATCATTAACATTCATAAGCTTTTCAAAGTCAACAAGAAAAACGAAAGGAGCTTATAATCAAGGTTGAGTTTCATATGAGCAGGATCATGAATTTTCATAAGCCGCCTTCTTTAGGCACTTTCCATGAATAGGACAAATACTTGGAGGCATCCAAAACCCTTTTGGCTATTGGTTCCAAAAAAGTTAATCTCGATCTTAACTTACTTTGAATAAAATTGAGTAGTTAGAGAAGATGCCCACAATTCCTTAATTGAGAGACTCTCTCCTAATTTGATTTCCTAAAACAGTCGAAAATAACTTCTTTTTTAACATTTCTCTTTCGTTTTCCTTTGTGGGCAAAGCTAGTGTGCGGAAAAGAGAACTTGCATGCCAGAAAATTGATATTCTCGTGCGGGGGCAAGGGAAACAGGCCTGGTCGGATATGAGGGGCTCATTTCGTACCATTGACCAAAGAAACATCATGATCAAGAAAGTTGATCAAGAAAGCAAGAGCGGGATATTCATGTAAAGATGAGTTGAGGACAAAAGTGAATAAAAGAGGAAAATGATGAGTAGATCAACATAATAAAAACCAATTAATCATGCGTCTGTGTGCGTGCTTTGTTATCTTACCAGTGGATCGTGGTGTTCTTGGCAATGCGATTGGTGACTTTGACTTCTACCTTGTCGCCTTCGTGGACGGCGATGGTCGGGCCTGGGTACTCGCCGTTCACCGTCAGAAGCGACTTCGTGTGGCACAGTCGAGTCACTTGTTTCCACTCCACCTAAGACACATTTACATTTGGAAAAGTAGAGTTTTTTTGAGTTAAAGACTAATCACAAATATCACAGTTCGCGCGGAGTATTCATCAGAAACTCTCAAGAATATAGTTACGAGGAAGACGTTCATGTCAGTGCTTGAGTTTCAAGTTCTTCACATTCTTTTCTCTCCTTTCTGATTCATGTCACATAGAGTGGTGTTCAGAATGGCTAGTTAAGTAGTTGATTTCACAGAGAGAGAGAGAGAGAGAGAGAGAGAGAGAGCTTACATTGAAATGAAAACGTTTGGAGGCTGGTGAGGCAGAGGAAGCTGTGATAACATTGCAAGTGAGGATCAGAACTAAAACCAATAGAATCATGCAATGCTGGTTGGTACTCTCCATTGCAATTCAGCTTCAAAACCCTCTCTCTCTCTCTCTCTCTCTCTCTCTCTCTCTCTCTCTCTCTCTCTCTCTCTCTCTCTCTCTCACTGTTGACTGGTAATGGACAAAAGCCCCATGCACAACCACCCATTATATATACTAGGAGATTCTCTCTCTCTCTCTCTCTCTCTCTCTCTCTCTCTCTCTCTCTCTCTCTCTCTCTCTCTCTCTCTCTCTCTCTCTCTCTCTCTCTCTCTCTGTATCCTTGTATAATCATGATTTTGCCTTTTGGGTTTCTAATTATTGCACTAAATTATTTATTTTACGTATCCGTTGTTGTGCTGGCCCGGTAGGTGAGAGTGAGAACTGACAAAGGAACATGTCCATTTGATCCTTCATATTGAAAAAAGAAGCTTTGTTTGGGTTACAATGATGCTAAGTAGAATCCAAAATTAGAACCAGCACGCTCCGTTTAGAATCTGCAAAAGAAAAATGCACATCACAAATCCCACCAATCTCATTCTGGAAATAGCTTTGTTCATTGTTCCAGAGTTCTCCAGAGCTAAAAAAATATTGGCCTCTTTGTCTCATTCTTCTCAGCCATTAACGTAATTCATTTAGCACCATTCAGATTCCTAACACAAGAGTAATTATTTGTGGAGTGGTAGGGGAGATCTTTAGTCAAGATAAAGTTGGACTATACCAGTATCTGTGCTTATTGAAAAGACTGAAATTCTCCATTTCCTCCTACTCTTGTTTAACTGTTGTGACTTGAGTAGACATGTAAAAATGAGTCATTGATCTATTTCTTAACCATATTTGATGGGTTGTGAGTTAGTTATATTCAGTAGATGGGTCATAAATAGATTTAAGATAGTAAAACCCAAAATAACACAAGTGTTAAATAGGTTCACAATTTATTTAAATTCAACCCACCTTTATGACTCTCTTTCGCCCTCATTCGATTTCGCGTTTGCTCACTCCGTGCTCTCACCTCAGTTTGAGTATAAGTTTTTCTGGATTTAGTTAAATATGGAAGTATTTTAGCAATTAGATATGGGTTGGCTATAAGTCACTAAATTTGCATTGCATAGAAATGAATCAAAATGGGTTAAATGAGTCAATTTAGGTCAAAACATTTTTTACTCGACCCATCCGCTTGACGAGTCTAGGCTTGAGGAGGCTTTGAGAGAGAGAGAGAGAGTACGTTGTTATCTACCCACCCAAAAGGAAAGCCAAATATGCTTATTCTTTAGGGTGATCGGCTTGAGAGAGAGAACCTACGTTGTTATCCACCGACCCACAGCCAAATATGATTATTCTTATGGCGATCAGTTTTTAAGTATTTTCACAACTTTGATCGTGACTTATACATGACCAACGATGGTGCATTGGGGCATTTGCTACGTACAATATGATTGAGGGGAAGCTGATCCGGCATCGTAGATTCCATATCATGTTCCATAAGGGAAATTTACAAGGTACTGCTGATATATTGGGTGTGTATGTCATGGAACGGGTGAAATTAGTCAAATCCATCTAGTGACAGCTCATGTCGCATGATACAAATGTTGTATGTGGTACCGCTCGTCACATAAGGGTTTGGAAACAGGCTGCTTCAATTCAAGGGACTGACTTGATCAGGTCAGTTCGGAGGCGATTCCGAGGAAATATAATTTTAATCCCCAAAAACTAGCGGAGGACCGGTTCCATCCGATTCTAAGGTCGGAACTAGTTCTCTTGGCTGGTTCTCTGTCGACAAGTTCTTTGTTCCAAAAGAAAATTTGGACTTACAAAGATTCAAACCCGTGGACTCCAATACATGAAAATATTCCCACAAATAATTTGGCCAATTGCCTATCTAGAAGGTCGACTCGTTTTCTAGATTCTGGTCCGTCGGCCAACTCACCCAAGAAAGTATTTAATTGCATTATCTATATAGATGCGAGTGGATAAAAATTAGACTTTAAATTGTTACACAAAAAATCGTTCCTATGACAAGGCTAATGCATTGACACGTATATAGTTTTTAATTTTGGTAATTGAATTTAGTTCTCTTATTAGATGAAAATTTTCTTTTTTGATTTGCTCGTGTAGAAAAATACTTTACACCGGATGCGTCTTTTGCGGAAATATGTAAAAATTCCTATGCCAACATTGTAGCACCTCAAATGTTGCCGACCCAAGGTCATCAAGATTGTAGTTATCTTCTTTTCTTTTCTTTTTGTCAGAAGGTTGGGGTGATCCACAATGTGTGAATAAGATCATGACCTTAATAACTAGACTAGAATCTCCACCAATCAATTCAGGTAAACCTCAGTCAATTGGGATGCTGGCTAACAATATCACCTAGAAGGAGGGTGAATAGGTAACTTCAAGAACTTAACTTAATATTGCGGAATTAAAATCATCAAGTTTGATAGAAGCGTAATATCGGATATAAGTAGACAGTTGATATACGCAAGATTATGTTATATCAAGTGGTGCAGTGTGCTTCTATTAGGCGAGAATGAATATAAGCAAAAGGATAGCAAAAGATGCACTCAGAGCTTTATAAGGGTTCGGTTTGTTATAAAATTACGTCAACTCTCTCCGACTAACAGTTTACCGGCTAGATTTCACTAGTACTCTTTGAGTAGTTATAGTAAAATGTGTTGCTTATACTGAAGCATTTCTTCCCAAAGCTGGTGCTACTTATATCCAAGTAGATAAATCTCACCATCACACACCTAAACACAAATTGTATCACTGACAACACTTATCAAGAAATTACAGTTTCGGTGCAGTTAAAAGACAATATAAAACCCAAAGCTCTCTCTTAATTTGGATTAGTTGTCACTCTGGGTCTCTCTTCATCTTTGGCGTCTTGCTAGTCTCTTTTTATACTCCTCAACATCCAATCTTCCCCCTGGACAATCTTCACGAGAATCAATCTTCAAGCTGACTGTTGGACAATTGTTAAGCAAACTAATTTAGCCATTGAAATCAATCAATCTGAGTTCTCGTAAATTTGATCGTCCATACAATTAAATCTTTGATTTTCAAAAATAAATTGGCTTGGCTATGGAAAGTGACTTGTCTTCAGCAAGATTGCCAATTAATCAAGATATCTCGCAGGATTGATTTTTCCGTGTTAATAATTCTTGATATTGATAATTAATTACTTTCTTTTAAATTAGGAATCCACCTGTTCACAAGCTGTCAAAAGATAAGATAACTTATCTCGAAATATTATCCTCTAAACACGTGACAAGGTTCTTGTCCAAGATATTGTAGTGGCTCCACTTATATCAACAGTTCCTTGTTATATCCAACTTCCTGGCAATATTAGACTCTCGCTTATATCAGGCTCTGTAATAGCAGACTCCAATTATAGGATATTTTCCGGGATCCAACTGCTTCTCATTTGGTACTTCGAGTACAATGATAATATAAATATTGTAAATTGTTCACCTTAGTACCTCCGAGACTTTATGAACTCCCCATTCTTCTAGACTTATTCACGTAGGTTCTTCCGGCTATTTCGAATATTTTTACTTTGTGCTTCTAATTTCTTTTTACACGGATATTACTAATATAAACAACTCTTTCATATATCATGCTCGTAAGGGATCGTGGATTGTTTTGTCAACTCAAAATATATGAGGAGGTTTCTCAACAAATTAGACACCTAACAACCTGTATAATGATTGAAACGTCAACTACGTAGAAACACGTAAGAAGGACCTGGTCAAACGAAAACCTAAGAATGCTAGGTCCAAGGGTTAAATTACGCATGAGATGGATTCGCATCCCACGCCACCCCTTCCATACTGCAGCTCTATTTTTGGTTAACTGCTAAATCATTCATCACTTAATTTCCTAGGCATGCATGTTGTTTCGCCAAAACACTTTTCCAGACAAAGGTGTGGTTTCTGCCCAGATCCTACTTTATCAATGGCATTTTCTCATGTCTGGTGGCGTGACTCCTTTTTGGTGTGAAAGTGGGCATGTAAGGACCAGTTTGAATGCAAAATTCAATCAATTGCGAAAACAACATAACACGGCTACAACTACAACATATGGCAAATTCAAAATTCAGGCATACTAAGAAATTACATGACATGACATTCATATGCAACGTGACATGAATACATATTCAAACTATGATAACGGAATAACATGACATTTTCAGTAATTATGAACAACATGACATGTCAAATAATTAGCAAAACATGATAGCGAAACGACATGACATGGTGATAATCACATCGTTGCATGACATAATAAATCATATAGATAACATGATAGCAAAGTGACATGACACGACACTTACCACATTCGACATGACATGACAAATAATATTGAAGTAAGATAATAAAACAACATGATATAGCAACAATCACATGCAATATGACGTGGCAAATCACATATGAAAACATGATACAGTTTCGGATAACTTAGAGGTCTGAAAAGTTTCATTTGATTCCAAGAACTCTAGATACAATTTTAAGCCATTGGACCTGTTTCGGGTATTAGATGATTTGACTGAAATGTGGTAGAAGATTACCTCCTCATCCAACATTCTATCGGTCCACTTTTTTTTGGCATTACAATGCTTGTGATCCCTAGTTTCATGATGTGCAATTGAAATCTGGAAATCACAAACTTTCTAATGTTGCGAAAGATGGGAGACTAGTTTTGAATGGTTAAAAAGTGCCTGCAAAATTCCAGTGACAATATGAGTGTCAAAAGACTCGTTTTACAAGAAAAACCCGTTTTTCTTAGATATGTGGTAAATATTTATTTTCTAAAAATATTTTAAAAAATCCGCTGGTTTGAGTTTATTTTCCCCACTTCGTCACGATTGTTATTATTGAACAAAAATAAATGAGACATCGCAGGAGGTACCAATGCTGGAAAAGAAATAAAATAATTTAAATACTTCTAAGATTATGCTTAAATTGTTTATATATAATTAACAAAAGTAATAACAAACAGAGAGGGCGTTTGGTCTAGTGGTATGATTCTCGCTTTGGGTGCGAGAGGTCCCGAGTTCGATTCTCGGAACGCCCCTTTCATCTTTTCATTTCCTTTTTATTCTTCTTTTTTTGGGCAGGCTAAGGACAGGAGAAACTTTATTTATCCTGCGATACAAACGATCATTTTTAGGAAATTATCTTTTAAATTATTCATCTTTCGCGAAACGAACGGAAAAGTCACCCTTATTTTCTTTTCTTTTAACATTTACATGGGTGTCTTAAGAGCCATCTTCTCGGAGTATCACCAGTCAAAGCTCACTTTTCGTTATCTTCAAACCCTTTTTCCAAAGATTGACTTCCCACCTACCATTCACATCGCAGCTCAATTAGTCGAATTCGTAATCAGCACTGGGAAAGAACTCAAGTGAAGCCCATCATCTTCCACCAACCCCCCAAAGTCCATGATTTATCAATTATTATTAACATTCATATATATTTTCGTTTTTCTCTAGCAACCCACAAGCACTGCCAAATTTCCCATTGCAAAAAACCTAACTTCAATAAATAAATTAATCACATGTGTCTTCCAGTGAAGATCAGAGGGTAGATATTCTGGCCAACGCCAGGCACTACCAACTCAATCCATCAAAATTGAGTATATGCTTTTTCGTGGAAAAGACGGGAAGGATAAGATTGGATTTATTCGTGCAATAATGGGTGGTTCTCAAAGATGCAGGTTCCTAGGCAACGTGCTTCATTGATTTCTTCCTTAGTCTTGTTGGAGTTAGAGCAGCCAACTACAGATTGGAGGAGATAATGATTGCATGATTTGGCCACCAGAATCGAGTGAATCACATCATCTGGATGTTCTGAACTTTACGTAGAAACATTAGGAGCTGAACATTCTTGAGCACATGCTTCTTACCTTATCACGAAGAAAAACGCGCCATCCTTTTTCTTGTGTCTTTGTTCATCCAAATGCGTTATTTTGGGTGTTGACACTGCAATTCAGATCTTGCTATTATGATAAATCAGGAACCCAAGACATGACCTGGCTAACCCGATGGGGTTGGCTATAAGAGGTTAAGCATTTCGTTTGGCCTCTTCAAAGGTGGGCTTCAATCCCGCATCCGAGTTGTATTCACCCGTTTGAGTATTTTAAAGTAGGAGTCAGAGTCGGAATTCTAAATAACAACCAAGTTTAGCGTTTGCTTCTCCAACTCTTGTGAATCAAAAAGAACAAAATGTCTGTATTCTCAACGTAGTGTCATCCAGTCATGTCGAGGGGCTTCCCTTTGAGTGTGGTGCTTCAATCCTACATAGGAGTTACATGTGCGTGTGTGATTATTTAAAAGGTCGTTTTGCTTCTATGTCTAGGAAAAATTACAAAAAAAAACATTATCAACACTCCTTACATTTCAAAATCTACAATTATTCATCCTCGATTGGCATTTTATTTTCCAAACTACCCCCGCCCCGAAAAACCCAACACCCACCCTCATCGCTCTGCCTGGCTTGCTCCTTCAAAGACCATCGCCGAGCTCACATATGAGGTTTTGAGGTCAGTGGCCCTTGCCACGCCGGCTCAAGTCCAGATCGAGACCTCGATCTAGAGGCCATGGCCGAGCTCAAGACGCTCACAGCCGGTCATGGCCCTTGAGCTCAAGGCCACCCACGTAAAGCCTTGGCAATTGTGAGCCGCAAGCTAAGGCCAAGCTCACTTGCCCTCGCCTTCGCGGCAAACGATCTTGCCACAAATAGAGACAAAGATGCGTGGAGAAGGGTGCAAGTGGCAGGCGAGGGCAAAATTGTTGTCATTGGTGTTAGGGCCGCACTGTGGCATCCCCCTTCCAAATTATAAAAGGATTAACATCATGAGCAATACCTAATTTTATAGTACGTTTAGAGATTCGCTGTCTTAATTGATAAAAGCATAGGATGAATGCCATTTCACCCAATTTATTGATAATACATCGATACAATTAAATTTGATATGTTCGTTCTTACAATTTATATATTTCAAATGTTGACTTGAAGAGAAGACAAATACTTATGGTTATACTTTTAGAGATGATGTGGGCACGTACAATATCATTTGTTTGAAGTTTTTCTGCCTTACAAAAATTGTTGCGAAAGGAATTCTTAATATTTTATTATTCAGAAAATATATATATATATATATATATATATATATATATCAGTGATCAGCAACAAAATAACCCTAAGAGTCCTAAACACCAATTTACCTTTTATACTTATAACAACAATTAATCGTTTTCACGTGTATTCATGTTTTTTATAATTCTGCAATTCTTGGGGTCTTGCAAGTTTTCAAACACCGCATCAAATTAACCTCGGTAAAATTTTGATCCTGATAATTCTCGTGCACACCCATATAGTACACATTCCTTCTTTCCATCAGATTACCTATCATTTCCATAATTGTGAAGTTAATCATTGTGAAATGAGAGTATTTGAACCTTGAGGAGCACTATTATGAGTATTTAAATATCAAACCACGCCTTCTTCTAACGGCTTAAACTTCTAGAACAGTTGCCAGCAATCTACATAATCTTAAATGGTATTGAGGTTGGAGCAGCCGAGTTCAAATTATTTTCTACCCTTTGGTCTTAGACCAAAGTCCACATTCACTACAGAGTAACTCCATAAAAAAATTAACAAAAATTTCAATGGCATTTAACGAAGAATCAGGACTTTATATTAGTATACACATACAAGACCTACCAAGTACTTGTTCACATATGAGACCTACCAAAAGAAAAATTGGAAAGGAGAAGAGACGTGATATGCAAAATCGGTACATTCCTTAACCTTTGGTTCATAACGGATATTAAGGGCGCGAATGAAAACCATTCTCTTCTTTGGCCCTATTTCTATTCTTTGGACGAGTTTCTGAGCAAGAATAGCGTTTGATAACGACACAAAATTTATGTTCTCAAAAGAAATTTGTTTGATAAGTTATTCTTAAATTTCTATTCTCGACAACCGGCAGCTGGTGGCGGATGGCGGATGGCAACGGGTGGGAGGTGGCAGGCGACAGCAAGCGACAAGAGCGAGAGCTAGCGATAAGAGAGTTGTTATTTCCAAAGACAGAAAAGTGAAAAAAAAAATGTGCTTCTCATTTCTGTTCCAAACCTATTTATGTGCTAAAAATTTATCCCGAAAATAAAAATATTAAATTACATTGCCAAACGAATTTCTATTCAAAACATATTCCCGAAAACAAAAAAATAGGAAAATAGAATAATTACTATTCGCGCCCTAATACTTCCTTTCATTTCATGGCCTAAGACAAAGCATATGAGTTCCATCTTGATCATCACCATAAAGTTGATCTCATCGTTTGAATCTGGAATTTGGTCTTCGTTTTGTTGGGCACAGATTATGTGGCCCAATTGGCCTCTTTATAGATGGGCTTGCAATAGCCTCCTATAAACTCCGTTGTAGCCCACTTTGGTTTGGGCCACAAACTCAAATTCGGCCCATGGAAATACGATTTCAGTGCTCCCAACCGAGGAGTGGGGGAATTTTTTAGGTATTTTCGAAGCATGCCTAAGCATAGGTAGTAGGAGGACTACAACCTGCCTTTACGAAAGGGACACTCAAGCTTGAAACGATATTGAATATTGCCATGAGACTCTGTTAAGTTCTAATGTGTATGAAACTAATTTTCTTATCGAGGTTGTTTCAAGAATCAAATGCATTTGTTTCACGAAAAACCAACATTTTGGAGAAAAAAAATATCCCTAAAGGAGAATAAGTTGGATGCGTGTCAATTTCCCTTTTCTTTGTTAACGAAATGTGTAAGCATAAGTTGTTAATAAGGAAAACATTCTCAAACTAATTTCTTAACCATCAAAAACCCCAAATGGGTAAAAATGTGACAAATTTACCGTCCGTTAGTTTCCGTTAAATTTTATCATCAAACCGCTGAGTTGGATGATAAGTGGTAGTTCACAGGTATACCAATTTAGGATTTTACCCTCCATTTATCATAGGTGCATTAGTTTATGATTTTTTGTAGTATTAATTCAATTTAACGGAAACTAATAGAGGGTAAATTTGTCACAAATATACTGACATGAGGCTTTTTCTGGTAAAAAAAATTAGTTTTTAGTAAATTTGTCGCAGATGAACCAGTTTGGAGTTTTTGGAGATCAAAAAATTAGCTTGGCGTAAATTTGTCACAGCAGTTTAAGATTTTTTTCATAATATTAACCCTTAAATTATTGGGCACAATGAATGGACATGTCAAACCTCCATGATATCAAATTCAATAGCCACGGAAACATGCTAGTGCCAATTCGGAAATTTTTTTGTCAAAGAAATATTTCATTCATTTCCACAAAAATACAATAGAGATACAATGCAGTCTAATTACAACCCAAAATAAATTTCAAAGATGTTCAAAACAAAATAAGCTCCGAATAACAAAATGAATATCAAAGCAAGGTTAAGGGTCACGCTCAAAGAGCAAATTTGTGACTTCTTCAAACCAAAATCGGCAAGTGATCACTTAATCTTTCTTCAGCAATGACCATACACCAAGATCTTCATCCATTACAATGGCTTTGCCTTTTGGAGGCGCACGCTTAGGTACAAAGCCCTCAACACCATCGTTGTTTAGAGTAAAAAGGTTGAACAAGTATAGTTTTGGCAACAATTCCGAAGATTTTTTTTTGTCGCAAAAGAGCATTACTTTTATTGATAACTTGAACATAAACCATAAGAAAGTTCGAAATCATAACATAACAAAGACCAAAAAGAATGGGGGGCTTAGTAAATCAATTCGAGCTTAGAGAATCGTTTTGATGGGCCTTCGCCACCTAGTCCACGGGTTGATTAGCATCCATGGAGCAAAAGGCTAGAGACACTCCCAGCAATTGGGCCATAATCTGATGACAATCCTCATCAATGGACCAGACTACCCATGGGCTTTCGGTCTAGCCCAAGATGTGAAAAGTAGTTGATAAGTTGTCACACTCTACTCTCACCCGTAGATCAAACTTCTTGCTCCACAAATCAAGAAAATATTCAATGGGAACATACTGCCAGGTCACCTGCTGATGTGGCATGCACGTGTCCAGTTAGCACCAATGAAGTTTTGACAAGTGTAAATTTGAATCTTCTCAAAATAAGGAAAGCAAAATTAGTTGATATCAGCCTAGCCTACTAAAGCAACTCATCCATGTCAGCACAATTAATGCTCTCGAAATTTCAATTGAGCGCCCTTTCTCCATCCGTCATTGTCTCCATTGATCAAACTTTTTCTTCTTCCTTTTTTGCTCTTCTTCCTCGTTTCAATTTTCTCTCTTTTTCAGTTTCTGAAGGAAGAATTTCTATTACGAAAGTGTAAAACTCCACTTCGCACAACAAAAAAGATGTGCGCTGCGGGACGCTCTGGTTTGCGCAAAACACAAGTGCTTTGTGGGACCTCACTCGGGCTCGTGCAAAACAGAGGTTTGCGGCACTTCGCTCTGGATCGCAAAAATCAGAGGTGCGTTTCGGCCTTACTCATATTTTGCATTTGCAAAAGTCTCAGTTTCATAAATGAGCTGCATTTCGCTATTGTTCGATCTTATGTAGACTTTTCCCGATCCTATAAATTGTCGTATGTCAATCATGGCACATTGCTTTGGCACCACCAATCCGAATTCCATCAATCGACTAAAACTTAGGGTACTGGGGCATGGATGAAGGGATTTTTGAAGGCGAGCTTATGCAAGTGAGCTGCTCTTAACAATTATGAGGAACCCCAATGATGCCTGCCAACTGTTTGCGCAAAGGTCTACGCCTGAATTGGCTTAACAATTGTGATTGTTTTCACAAATTGTGGTTGTTTTCACATATGATTCTGCAATATAAGAAAGGAAAAAAAATTAATACCCTTGAACTCAAGCTATAGTCACATTGCTATGTATATTTCTTTCTTTTTTTTCCGTCTGTCATAAGTGCTGCTGGTTGATTGAAAAGCTTAGATTGAGATTGAAATTTCAATATAGAAAATAACAGTGCTACAAGAAGCTACAGATAAGATTTTTCTTTTCAAAGCTTGCAAATTAGTGGTTATGGTAGATAAACTAAAAGGTTGTTGCTAGATAGTTTTTGAAAGGTTTCCGGATAATTCACATTCGATGATTTCTTTTGCCAAGACTTCATCTATTTTTTATTATCATGACTATAAGTTTAACTACCTATGACATTATGAAGCAAAGAGATGCGGGGGTTTAGCAATCCACCGTCATTGCAAAGTAGAAAGGTGCGAAGGTTGAGCATGGTTGAACACGGTTAGGCATTCCAGCATGACCACTCAAGTGCTCTCATCTTTCAGTCATAACAGGTTCTCTCTCTTATGTGGGTGATTACAGATTTTCTAGGCAAATTTCTTGTAATTGGTGATGACTAATGATGGTGGTAGATTTTTTCTAACTTATATTTTAACATGTACGTGGCAAATTATTCCTAATTCCTGTAGCTAGCTTAGCTTGTTCTCGGCATAAATGGGTATGACCTCATCTTTTGTTATAACTAAACTTGTTTTTACTTTATCTTTCTTCTTTCAATGATTAGAATTTTTTATTGTAGAGGCCCCCAAGGATAATAGTATCGTGCATAAGGTCGATAAAGAATTTGAATTTAGAATTGGCATGACATTTGCTAATGAGGACGAAGCATATAATACACACAATGCATATGCAATTTGCAAGGGATTTGGAGTACTAAAAGGACAAAAAGCATACAATAGTTAAGGAATATTGCGTTGATGCACATTTCTTTGTAATTGTGAAGGACACTCTCCACCAATCCCACTTCATGAACAAAGAGATGTTTATAGAACAGTGAAGAGAACCGGATGTCAAGCTTGCATTAAATTCAAAATTGAAGATGGAGTTTGGATAGTTACCAAGTTTAAGAATTCTCACAATCATCCTTTCATTGATGATAGACAAAAGGACTTGATACGGTCATATCGACACATTACGGATACTAGTAAAAGTATTTTGTCTTCAATGGTCGAGGTAGGTATAAGGGCTACAAAAGCATATTCCTACCTAAGTGGAGAAGCAGGAGGACCAGATAATGTTGGGTTTACTTTATGTGATTGCAAAAAAAATTTACAATCAAAGAGAAGGAACCTGATTAGTGCGGGTGATTGTCAAAGTCTCATTAACAATTTTAATTTCTTATAATCAAATGGAAGCAATTTCTCTTATACATTTCAGCTGGATAACGAACAGAGGTTGACCAATTTTTTTTGGTCTGATGTTTGGATTATGACGGTTTTGAAGATGTGGTGGTATTTGATACCACTTAGCGTACGAACAAGAACAATATGATATATGCACCTTTTGTTGGCTTGAATCATCATTGGAAGAATGTTCTCTTTGGTTGTGCATTTGTATTGGATGAAACTATTGATTCATTTGTTTTGGCATTTCAATCCTTTTTTAAGGTAATAGGCAATAAAGCATCCAAGACTATTTTCACTAATCAAGGTCATGCCATGGCAAATGCCATTAAAACTGTTTTTCCGAATACTAATCATCGTTTATGTAGATGGCATATCGGGAAAAATGCTATGCATCATATTGCACATCTTCTTGGAAAGACAAATTTTCGCGATAAATATTGGCAAAAGCTTCTATATCGTTGCGAATCTGAATTTGAAATGGAAAACACTTGGAAAGCTATGTGTGAAGAATGGAGCTTGGGAGATAACAAGTGGTTAGATGGTATATATCGCTTGTGGCATGAGTGGTGTCCTGCATTTGGGCGTGATATTTTTTTCCACAGGAATTAGATCTACGCAAAGAAGTAAGAGCACGAATAATGTTTTTCAAGATATGGCATGTAAGACTATGACTTTGTCAGAATTTGTCAATCATTATGAAAAGCAAGCGGAAAAAACCGCAACATTGAAGTTGTTGATGATTTTGAGTGTGCTCGAGGAAAGCCGCGTATTATGGTTGAGAATAGGGGAATTTTGAAACATGTTGCAAATGTATACACTCATATCATATATAGGAATTTCCAGGCTAAGTTCTTGCATGCTTTGTCTGAACATGTTCTTGGATTAGATGTTGATGGGCCATTGCATACGTATATCTTGGGAACTAAAAGTAGTCAAAGGAAGCATATAGTCCATTTTAGTCTGAGCGATTCTACCGTCACATGTAGTTACAAGTTATTTGAAATGATTGTGTAGGTATATTTTGTGCATCTTGACTCATATTGTGAATGTTACAAGTATTCCATCACAATACATTCTAAAGAGGTGGACAAAAGCTGCAAAACAAGGGGACTCCTTTTGATGAGATCGGACAAAGCTCTCATGATGCAGTTCAATCAAAGATGTTGCGTTTAAAGGGGTTGATGCGGTTGGCTTTCAATGTTATGAACTTTAGTGCGAATCGTGATGTTACTGAGGAGCTTGCAACTACAACTCTGCTACGTCTTTGCTCCCAAATTACAAAGAAAATGCAATGTTTAACGGATAATGATCATGTTGATTTCTTGGTGGAAAGTGATGAATCTAAAGATGCAGAAAATTCTGGAATCCGAGTATGTGATCCACTTCGGAGAAGACCAAACGGTGTACCAAATACTAGATTGAAGAGCATCGGGGAGAAGCAAAAGAGAAAAGCCTCTTCATGTGCATGAGTCACCTTGCACAAGGTATAATAGATTGTTTAACGTAAAAGAATGATTGCATCTATTTTTTACAGTTTATTTATACGCACTTCTCCATTATGAAAATGGGTATAAGCAAAGAAATGCATGAAATAATTCCAGTACTGTCACTTTTTATGCAGGATTGATCTTTAGTAAAAGTCTGCGGTCATTAGAGATTGATCTTCCTTCGGCAAGCAAGTTCAATGTGGAAGCAATTTGTGTATTTGATCACGAAGGATTTGTTTTTGTTAGGAGAATATTTGGTTGTTAACAGATTAGTATTTGTTTTGTTTTGAGATTCTATTTACAAGAGTCCCCTTTTGGTGATTAAGTTACTGATTATAGATATTCGATCACTTTTTATGCAGGATTGATCTTCAGTAAAAGTCTGCGGTCATTAGAGATTGATCTTCCTTCGGCAAGCATGTTCAATGTGGAAGCAATTTGTGTATCTGATCTCCTAGGATTTGTTTTTGTTAAGAGAATATTTGGTTGTTAACAGATTAGTAGTTGTTTTGTTTTTAGATTCTATTTACAAGAGTCCCTTTTTGACAATTAAGTTACTGATTATAGATATTGGTTGCTTTTGTATCTATCCTCTATGGCATATCGAAGCGATGTATATATGCACATGATGTCAGTTTTAATTCTCTCCCTCTTTGGGGCTTTAATGGAAGAGTTGGTCCCCTTCTTATAATGACTCATATGAAAGCTGAGGTCTCTTTGGCACTATTAGCCGGGACACAATCTCTCTAGTGTTGGTTATAACTAGAATTGAACGTAAAGATGTTGGCGTAGGCTTTATATTCATTATGCAATACCATACGCTGCTTTTTGCCATACATTGTTTTATATTCGCTATTCAAAGTGCCATAC
Organism: Syzygium jambos; assembly: GCA_031216235.1. NCBI lineage: Eukaryota > Viridiplantae > Streptophyta > Magnoliopsida > Myrtales > Myrtaceae > Syzygium > Syzygium jambos. Next base: position 6,527,614 of record CM062221.1, read on the forward strand.
ATTGCTTTGGACACAATTTAGATATTCGTTTCAAGAAAGATAAAAACTTATTCTTCTCTAAATTACTTTGAAATCATATTAATAACAAGTTCTCATCTCAATGTTGATCTTGGGTCCCTTGGCACTTATAGGAGGGACAATCTCTTTCCCTTTGATGTCATAAAAAAATAACTAAGTTGGTTATAACTAGAATTTAACATAGATGTTTGGGTAGGCTTTATATTCACTGTTCAAAGTGTCATACACTGGTCTAGTTTAGACACAATCTACATATTCGTTTTGAGAAAGACAAAAATTCATTCTTCTCTAAATTACTTCAACACCATAATAAAAACAAGTTCTACAGAATTATCAAGAATAACTCCTACAACTACCTATATAATAACATTGAGATTACAATTCCAGTAACTAAAGATATGATAACTCCATATGGTACTATTATTGACATAAAAAAGTCAATCCTTCTTCTAATTAACTTCAATTCTCTTTTCATGATAGTCATTTCTTCATTTTCATTTGATGCAACTCCTAACTTGGCTCCGTCGACATAAATGATTTGGTTCGGTTCGGTTTTCTGAAAAATCAAACCGAACCGAACCGAACCGTTAGGGGTGCACTTTTGAACCGAACCAAATCTCGCTCGAATCGAATATGAACCGAACCGAAAAATTGGTTTGGTTCGATTCGGTTTTCGATTTTTTCTTCTTTTTTCCTTTTTTATTTTGCTTTTTTTCACAGATTATTTTTCGGTTTTGGGGTCCCTCATCTTCCTCCTCCTCCTCGTCTCCTTCGTCCTCTTCTCCTTCTTCTTCATCCATGGCCAATCTCTCTCACTCCTCCACCTTTTTCCTTATCCTCCTGCTCTTCATCTCTCCTTCTCTCTCAACCCACGAGAGCAATCACCCCACAGCCCCCAACAAGCCTTCATCATTCATGCCTCATCCTCCCACAAGCCCTCCCTCTTCTCCACCCACCACCACCGGTACTCCTCCCTCCTCCATTCCCTCCCACCTTCAAATCCTCCTTCCCAGATACTCTACACTTACCGAGCCGCCGTCGGTAGCTTCTCCGCCCGCCTTACAGCCCCCCAGGCTAAGGTCCTCCGTCGTGCCCCCGGGGTCCTCTCCATCATCCCAGACCACATCCGCCACCTCCACACCCCCCGGACCCCTCACTTCCTTAGCCTCACCGAGAGCACCGGCCTCTGGCTGAATTTCGATTATGCGGACAACATCATAATCGAGGTTCTCGATACTTGGATCTGGCCCGAGCGGCAAAGCTTCTCCGATTCGAGCCTCTATCCGGTCCCCGATGCGTGGAGAGGCACGTGTGAGGTCAAGAAGAGAGAGAATAAAGCAGAAAGCAAGAGAGAGAGGAAAGCGGATAGAGAAAACTGAGTGAGAGAAGAGTTGCGACGATAGAGGAAGAGAGAGAAAAGGGAGAGCGAGAGAGAAGACGGCTCCTGACAGTGAGACAGGAGAGAGTGAGGAGAGAGAGTGTACGCGAAAAGTAAAAGAAATACAAAAAAATCGAGATCCGATAAGAACCGAACCAAATCGAACTATCAACTAACCAAATTTTTTTACTTATTATCCTAACCGAAACCGAAACCGAATTGAAAATGCACGAATTTTCGGTTCGGTTCGGTTCGATTTTCGGTTCGGTTTTTGACACCCCTACCCTCGAGGACATGGACATATCTTGGATGGAAAATCAACTAATGTATTCAAAGATCCTCAAGATGTCATACTAAAATCATAATGTCATAGGTAGTTAAACTTATAGTCATGATAATAAAAAAATAGATGAAGTCCAAGCAAAAGAAATCATTGAACATGAATTATCCAGAAACCTTTCAAAAACTATCTAGCAACAACCTTTTAGTTTATCTACCTTAACCACTAATTTGCAAGCTTTGAAAAGAAAAATCTTATCTGCAGCTCGTTGTAGCACTGTTATCTTCTATATTGAAATTTCAATCTCAATCTAAGCTTTTCAATCAACCAGCAGCACTTGTGACAGACGGAAAAGAAAGAAAGAAATATACATAGCAGTGCGACTGCAGGTTGAGTTCAAGGGTATTAATTTTTTTTTTCCTTTCTTCCGTTGCAGGATCATATGTGAAAACAACCACAATTTGTGAAAACAATCACAATTGCTAAGCCAATTTACGCGTAGACCTTTGCGCAAATAGTTGGCAGGCATCATTGGGGTTCCTCATAATTCTTAAGAGCAACTCACTTGCATACGCTCGCCTTCTAAAACCCCTTCATCCACGCCCCAGTACCCTAAGTTTTAGTCGATTGATGGAATTCGGATTGGTGGTGCCAAAGCAATGTGCCATGATTTACATACAACAATTTATAGGATCGGGAAAAGTCCACATAAAATCAAACAATAGCAAAATGTAGCTCATTTACGAAACTAAGATTTTTGCGAATGCAAAATACGAGTAAGGCTGAAACGCACCTCTGATTTTCACGATCTAGAGCGAAGTGCCGCAAACCTCTGTTTTGTGCAAACCCGAGCGAAGTCTCATAAAGCACCTCTATTTTGCGCAAACCAGAGCGTCCCGCAACGCACCTCTGTTTTGTTGTGCGAAATGGAGTTTTGCACTTCCTTAACAGGAATTCTTTCTTCAAAAACTGAAAAAGAGAGAAATGAAACGAGAAAGAAAAGCAAAAAAGGAAGAAGAAAGAGTTTGATCGGTGGAGACAATGACGGAAGGACAAAGGGCAAGAGAGAAAAAGAAAACGAGGAAGAAGACCAAAAAAGGAAGAAGAATGAGTTTGACCAGTGGAGACAACAAGAGAAGGAGAAAGGACGCTCAATTGAAATTTCAAGAGCATTAATTGCACTGACACGGATGGGTTGCTTTAGCAGGCTAGGCTGACACCAACTAATTTTGCTTTTTTTATTTTGAGAAGATTCAAATTTACATGTGGCAAAATTTCAATAGTGCTGACTGGACACATGCGTGCCACATCAGCAGGTGACCTGGCAATATGTTCCCATTGAATATTTTCTCTCACACATCAGTTCTACTTCGTGTACTTCGCAATCATGTCTTCAACGAGAACGACATGCCTTCCCTCATTGCTACAATGTCAGTTATGAGGACCGACGGAGCGTAGATTTTCTTGGCAAAGCTAGCCACAAGGAGCCCCATGAGCGTCTCTACAACCCCCAACTATTGATCCTGCTCGACACTCGCTGCACCAGGAGGCGTCGATGTTCAAAATTAGAGTTCCCAGGGGCAGCGGGAGCCAATGGCCAAGACGTACACTTCCTTCTCTTTCCTCCTTCCTCTTTCTTGGATTCTATTTCGAAGTTCATGCGAATTAATGGCTTCCTCAACTAGATGGGTGGGCTTCGGTTTGCAATTTCTAAACACAATGGCATTTCTTTCCTTCCAAATTAGCCATTAAGAGCCGACCAAGAGAGCTTATGAAGATATGTCGGCTCGGGAAGATAAGTTTTTAGAATTGAGGGTCTAACCATTTGTGTTTCGTCCAATCGCACAGAAGAAGGAGGTGCTCAGGGGATCCTGGGACTCGACAGTATAATGGACGAAGTGGGTCAGCTGCCATTTTCCTCTTATAGAGATTTTCCTTTGTTGGTAGTGCATTGTTACGTACACTCCGTAGGAAGTAACGAATCTTGGGGTAGGATTGGATCTGCCATATTGTAGTCCATAATGCTCTAGATATGATGATGACACTTGGCTGACATTTTGATATTTGTCCTGAGAACATAACTTGTTATACCCACCATTCACCGAGTAGGCACCATTCCCATTACCTATCCAAACTAGCTTGTCTGCCGAGGGGTTAGAGCTGAGTGGGATTGATAAGATCTTTTGCACCACAATCTCATCGGATAGCTCAGTCAGCTCTTGGATTTTCTACTCTTTTGTCCCTGATTTATCAGCTCTTGATTTATCAGCTCCCCTACAAGTTGGGTGTCATTTCGGTTAGCTAGACCACTGATTCTGTCTGTAGATAACCATTTGTCTTCCCTGACATTAATTCTTTTTCGTCTCCCGCTAACCATCTAACTATAGGCCTATCATCTCCCTACCCACCAACAAACTTTGTTATTCCCAAAATGGGCAATGACTCTTGTTTGCATTCCAAAACTTAATTTTCTTTCTTTTATTAGAATTTAAATATTATTTAAATTTATTTTATTTTATTATTATTTTAATTAATTTAAGAAGTTTCTTGTTCAAGAAAGTTAGTTTGACACCCCCCCTAATTTTTTTTTAGTTCCATTTTGAGGACTTGTATTGAATTTTAATGTGTGTCACAACTTGAAAGACCCTCCTTGCAAGTAATAGATTCTTTTCACTACCTGGCTTTATAAGATGTTACGTGTTTAATGCCTGTCTTCTTAGCATTGTCTTATTGAAGGCAACAGATCTCGAGTCTTTCCTCATATTCAAGGATTCTCATTTTCTCTAATGAATTCCTCCTTTGGCAGCGTTTTGTTTTCACCAAAAGAATGCAATTTTCCTCTCAACCGATTTACAAATCAAGATGGGAATTTTGAATTTCGACATTGCATACTATGGCAAGGCTTATACGACTATTTTAACCAACTAGAATCCTTTCTCGCTTTTATATGACGTTGAAATTTTCTAATCTCGCTTTTATCATCAACTTCTCCTTCCACCAGTCTTATTTCATGTTGACCCTATCTAGAATCCATGTAAACATTGTTTCTTTGATTTCCCCTAGTCGGAAGAAATTCCTCAATACTTTCCAATCTTCTTAATGATCGGGACCCATAGTTCACCCACAATATTCCTTTTCAATTGCTCAGGACAACCAATGCTAAAATAAATGCTAGACTTGTTCAAATTAATAGCATGTCTCGATGTATAACAATACTGGTTCAAGATGTTTGCCATATTCTAACACTCCTTACCCATCCCATCCGGGAAAAAGATTACATCATCAGTAAATAAGAGGTGAGATAATGCCGGGCACCACCTATTCAATTTAATACCCCTTACACTACCATCTAGAATCACCTTGCCCAAAGATGAAGACAAGATATTGGCCATAATGATGACCAAATAAGGTGATAAAGGATGCTCGTCTGACATCCAGGAAGGCTGGAAGTATTGAAGAGATTCTCTATTAAATTTCACACCAAATGAGACCAAGGAAATACACTATTTTACTGTATGAACTCAACGCTCACAAAATCCCATTTTTAGCTTTCTGCATGTCCAACTTAAGAACCGATTAAACTTTTCTTTCCCTCTATCTAACACGTAATTAATGCAACATTTGGTGAATTATTAATATATTGTCTTGAATCTGTCTACCACTCACAAAGGTACTATGTTTTGTGATAATGAGTTCAAGAAGCTAGGGTTTAAGACAATTAGTCATTACCGTAGAAATGATTTTGTAGCTAAAATTGCATAAGTTGATAGGTCTATATTGAGTGATGCTTTATGGAATTGCCACCTTCGGGATGAGAGTAATAAGTGTTATATTAAGAGTAGGATTGAAAATAATTGAGAAAGCTAACCAGCATCCAGTGCCCATTAAGCCCGTCTGGACATGGTGCCTTAGTTGCTCCCTTTTGAAACGCCGCTTCTTTCATTTCCTCCGACATCACTCCAAGCATTAAGGCCATATTCATGTCATCACTTTTAAGTCGTGAGCATTAATCTAATACATGCTGAAAATTCCTAAGACCCATGGTTTCATATGAAGAATGATAGAAGTTGCCAATGTGTAGACTCAGCACCGTAGGATGATGGCTCCAAAAATGATCATCCACTCTCAACATAAAAAATTATGTTCTCCTATCTTTGTTGAAGTGTAGTAGTATGGAAGTACTTGGTATCTTGTTCCCCTACCTCAGCCAACTAATCCAAGATCTCATGTTCCAATACATTTCTTCCTACCTTCGTAGTTTTCAATATGCTCCTTGATTCTCTAGGTCTCCTCCTTACTAATCTCCCATCAAGATTGCTAGTTAACTCAATAAGCTTCCTCTTTAGAATCTCAATTTGATGATTAGAAAATTTCTTTCCTTTCCACCATGCCAACGCACCAAAAACACTACTCGATTTGCTCACAAAGTCTGATTTAGCACAATTCTGATCATTCTAAGCCTCATTGACATTATCTTTGCATTTGGCATTGTCTACCCAGTACGCCTCAAATTGGAATTCCTTCTTTCTTTTGGCAAGCATTGAAAATAAAGAAAGTTAGGACTATGATGGAATCCTATAGCCAGCAAAGCGAAGACTTCCGCATTTGGAAACAACACTCTCCAATGAAAATTGCATACTATCTAGCCTCTTCCTCACCAAAGCTTACCCATCTTTGTTGTTAGCCTAGGTATAAGCATAATCCTTGCTTTCAATGTCCATAAGAGAGTAGTCACTCAACATCTCACAAAAAATCACCAATTTATAGTAGTCCACCTCTCATTTTTCGGCCTTCTCCTAATAGTATAAAATCTTATTGAAGTCCCTTATACACAACCATGGTAGTCTATCAGGATGATAAATGGACTGCAACATTTGCTATGGACATGGTCTCTCCTGGCAATTGGTAGAGGCATAAAGGTAGGTAATTCGTGTTGATGGAGGTCCTTGCAAGTGATGTCAAAGCTCTTCTAAACTATCCTCCACTCCCACCAACACCTCCTCATCCCACGTAACCACTAATCCCCCAGCAATTCCTATCAAATCGATAGTCACAAACTTTTAGAACTTAAGCTAATTTTTAACTCTATCTCCCACTTCTCTTTTATCCTTAGTCTCCAGCAGAAACACCAAATTGGATCTTTCTTGAGCCACTAAGGTTTTGTGATGCTGGAATGTTAGGATAGAACCCAACCACTAACAATTTTAACTTAAAAATTTCATCTATCCCTCGGTAACTTAGGGCTGGCCACCAAAGCCCATTCTTGTAGTCCCCTTTCCACCGACATTGGCTTCTCAAGTAGTTGATTATCATCAATAGAATTTTAGGCAACACCCTAAGAGTCTAAAGTATGTAATGCCACGGCGTCTTAGTTTCTTGGATTTTATTGTCCTTTCTACTTTTTTTTGAGGGCTCGGAGAGGTGCTTAGAAAGAGTCTCATTCCAAGGGGAGTCACTATAAGTTATGTACCTTTGTTTCTTTTTCCCTTGGCTACCATCGTCACATTAATTGATCCTTTTCGTTTCTATTCCAATGACTCAACTAGCTAGTTGGATCTCTATTGGCTTCGGCATATGCTAAATATCATTAACAATAGGTGTTGTTTACACCACTATGTCGGGCTATGCCAGTGTCTCCGGTATGATCTCATCCTCCTCCGGCATAGGGAATTCTTTCTTATAAAATAGTTTCCAAAACGGGCTTGCCTCTCTTGCTTTCGCCTTTAATCAATAGCCAAAGTTTCCAATGCCAATTTCCTCTAGCCCAAGTTTTTGTATGGTACTTCCTCACGACTGGTTGTGTAGAGCCAAATTCTCCGGTATGAATAACTAAAATGACGGAGGCATTTGTACTTGATGTCAATCCAAAGTTGGTCATCCTCAAAATTCACCATAACCCCTAACTTTAGTGGACACAATAGGCCTAAGAGCACACGGACTCTTCAAACTTTGTATGGGCTACTCCCTTTCGCCTCTAATTTAATCTCCAACAGTTTCCCCATCTTGGAAGCCACTTCTAGCATCACATTCTCAATAATTCTTGCTATTGGCAATCCAAGCACTTGCACCCAAAAGGCACAATGTGTGAATTCATGACGGTGGATGGGTATCTTGGGGCTCAGCTGCTGAAGGATAAGCAAATTGTTTGAAAAAGACCACGGACTAGCTTCAAGAACTCTTTTCTTCTCTATTTTTCGAGCTGAATGTAAATGTAAATAGCCCCGGCTCTAATTAGTCACACACCATATTCTTGGTTTTTCATGGTCTTTTCATAGTAGATAGGAATGCTTGGAAGTTAACATTGGGTCTAAAGTATGGTTTCCCCAACAAAGTGAGATTGAATTCTTTCAAATTTTCCCTTGAAATATTTTCAAACACATTGGCTACAACATCCTTTGACCACATGTTTCCCATTTGTATACATAGCACTGCCAACCTAAGCTCCTTTTCTACCTCACTCTCCATATTTGCAACTATTTTCTATCGCAGGGCAGTAACTCGGAACTAAGACAACCAGTTAAGGCCACTGCAAAGTCCGGACCAAGACTTACCAACCACACAGAAGCAGTAACCATTCTTCCATGGCATGTCTAAGCCTTTCAAAGCAACTAGCAGCACCTCGCCTTAATCGTGATTACAATGAAAAAAAGGGATTAATGGATGAAGAGAGCTCCAGGCTCAATGAAGAAATGAAGGATTTTTGTTTGTTGACACCAAAACTAATAAAAATATAAAGTGGCCAGCGGCGAGCTAGTGCGAGGGTGCCATTGTCGGTGTCAAGGTTGGGTTGTGTCGTCGAGTGATGGCTCGATGTTGTGGGGGTGGCACTCTTGATTGTTGTTGTACTATGCTATAATGTGTGAGGAGAGAAAAAGTAGGATAACAGGGTGCTAGAGGGGTTTGGGAGTAGATTTTGGGTATGAACAAGGGCAAATGGGTCTTTTTAAGTTGGGGAGATGCAAAATGTAGATTTTGCAATTTGAGGAGGGTATTGATATGGAGAACAAAGTTGAAGATGGTTTTTACAATTATTTCAACAACAAAAAACCGCTTTGTTTGGATGGCAATAAACCAATGTTCAATCGCAATGTCTCTCACTCGTATTAACCTTCAACGTCATTTCTGACACCCTATGAACGAAGCCTTACCAATGTATGTGTGTACAATAGTTTCGGCAGCTTGTGTATACCTTTAGGGATTAACTGAGTCAAAAATACCTCACATTATAAAGAATTACTTCGATTATGAGCAATAATTAATTATTTTCCTATGTTTAGACATTCTCCATTTTAACTCATAAAAGGATAAATGCATTGAAAGGTCATTAACTTGTCACGAAAGTGCAATAAGATTTTAATTAAAAAAATTAAATTTTAGGCCAAAACAATGTCGTTTTAGTCTTGTATTTTGTGTTTTAGTTTTATATAAGATGACGTCATTTTATGCGACGTAGGAAAGAAAAAATATTTTAAAAAAATCATATCAACATTTTCCGTTAATCTAATTAGACAGAGTTAATAGAATAACTCGATTGAACCAATTTAACAAGTTTTAAGGCTTAATTGCACTTTTAGTAAGTTTTAAGATTCAATTGCACTTTTGTAACAAGTTTTAGGACTTCCAATGCACTTATCCCATTCATAAAAAGCATAAGATGGATGCCATTTCACTTATTTTACCGATTAAATGACGATACAATTAAATTTAGGCCTAATTCCCTAAAAGAAACTCAACTTTAAGTACAATCTCAATTCTATCCTAAATTTTTTTTGTTTCATAAAAACCCCACAACTTTAGATTCAGTCCCAATTCTACCATAAACTTTTTTTGTCCCATTAAAAATACCCAACTTTAGGTCATGTCGTAATTCTACCATCTAGTGCCAATTTTACCCTAAAATTTTTTTAGTCTCGTAAAAAACGTCCAACTTTTAGTTAAGTCACAAATCTACCCCCGTTAACCTCCGTTAGAATTTCTTGTTAACAACCGAGAGATGGGAAACTCCCAAGCACGAGCTATTCAAGCATTTTGAGTTAAGTGTTCTGAACACCAGCTCTCTAACCACGAGAGATAGAACACTCTCAAGAACAAAAGATTGAAGACCAAGCGCAAAATTGAAGATACCTAAGTGAGATAAAAGAAAGAATTTCTTAAAAGTAAAAGCAATTTAAGAAAACCAACCCTAATTGCTCTAGTTTTTACCCAAGTTTCATATCCAAGAAGACATTTGGGCTTATATGGAAATTTATTTTCAAAAGACGTCTTCTTGAATCTGAAATTTGGGGGAATACTAAAGCAATAGCGTGAAAACGCCACTTAAGATCACTAAGAGCGATTTTGGATGGAGGTTCAATAAGGCGGATTTGGGACTCAAGTAAAAATTGATGATTTTTTATAAGACAAAAAAAAATTAGAGTAAAATTAAAACTTGACATAAAGCTGGGTTTTTTTATGAGTCAAAAGAAAATTATGGTAAAACTGGAACTAAACCTAAAGTATGGGATTTTTCAAGGTATTAGGTCATTAAATTTAATGTATTTGTTCATATGATTTATATATCTTGGTATGTTCTCGCGACGAGAAGACAAATATGTTTGGTTATACTTTTAGAGATGGTATGTGTACATACAATATCATTTCTCCGAAGGTTTTTTGCCTTATCAAGAATTGTAATTAATCGTTTTTGCGTAGTATCTTCTTTTATTTAAGTTTGCAATTCTTAAGGTCACAATTTTTCAAGAACCACTTGAAAATAACCTCGGTAGAATTTTGATTCTAATAATACCCTGGCACCATATAATACACATTCCCTCTTTCAACCTACCGTATGGTTACGTATCATTTCCACAATCGTGAAGTTAACCATCGTGAAATCAAATAATTTCAAACTTCAGAAAAATTGTTGAAATTTTAAAAATTAAACCACGTTTTCTTCTATCTACTTAAGTTATTATAGAATAGTTGGCAGATCCACATAATTTAACATGGTATTAGAATTGGGGAGACTGTGTTCAAATCTTTTCAGACTCCTATTGATCAGACTATCAGGACTGGACTTAATACGTTTGTGCATGCATTGAGACATACCAATTTCTTATATCAACTCCTTCACCAAGTGGCTTTGAAATGAAGTAAAGGCAAGGGTTGACGATTCCCACTGAAAAGATTAGAGAAGAAATTACGAGGTTCGTAGTTGTCTTCAATGGGTTTGTGTAAGTGGCTTAGTCCTCCAATTTGGGAAGAAAAGAACAAAGGCAATGCATAGATTCGACCGTAGAAAAGATACGTTAAGCACAGCTAGTCTCATTTTCATATGATTAATAGCCAAAATCACCGGCTTTTCAGAACTACTCTGTTTTTTTTTTTTGTTTCACCACAACAATGAGTCACCTGTCTTTTCAAACACAAGAAAGCTTCTCTCCAGCATCAGCTACTGTTATAGAGCAAAGCAATAGCTGTTCTGGGCTCAATAGCTAATTTATACACCGATAACTGAGTGAGCATTGTTGTCTAATACGAAAGAAGAGGCGTTACCATGACATTGCCCCGATTTTGAGGTTATATAGCTTGAAATAGTGGAAGATCTGGCTATGCAGGTCATCAAGAAGCGCCCTTCCACGTGACGTGGGCAGTGAACTGGTGACGCACCGGACACAAAAATGGCCTCCTTCGACGTCCTTTAAGATTGGATTATAGAAGTGATCACGGATGAAGTGCCGCAACCTTTCGAGACAAAGCGTCGACAACCTTATCATCAGCCTCTGCAGTTGGTTCCTCCTGCTGTCAAAACAGGGGCAAAAGGGGTAGAAAAAGGAACATGCAAAAGATGTTAAAAGATACTTTTACATGAATTATAAAGTACACTTGATTATTGGAAAATCGAATATTGAACAAAGACCACCCAAGAGGGCAAGAGAAGAATCCAGTAAGTACATAAAACTCTGTATTTCAGGGATTCTCAGGAAATATTGCGGGAAAGAAAAATCTTTTGGACACATTGAAAAGCTGAAAGCTGAGCTAACACGTTGAATTGAAAAGAACCGTCTAATGATGTCCCTTCTCCAGCAGAAAAAAAATTATAGAACTGAATTATTCGAGCCAGAGACATCTATTATATCCAACTACCATTTACATGCGGAAATAGCTGAGTTTCAAGAGACAAATGACCTTCTGAATGGAAGAAGAAAAAGAAATGGCAGCTAAACACTTGCATCAATTCCAACATACTCAACTATGCAGTCAAAAGTTAAATTAGGAACCAAATCACGAGAACCAAGTATGATAGTTTACAAGAAAAGAACGCATCAATTGATGTTGGGTTCTCAAAATGTCTCAAAAAAACACTATACAATTTTGAAAAGGCATCTTAGATTTTTAAAATGCTTGAAACTTGTCTCATTCCATTAATTTAACAAAACCAACTACAGCCATCAATAGGATTGTGTCCCCATGGTGCTATTGAACTCACATGAGCAACTGCAAGTTTAGATCTAACTCACCTCGGCTTCTCTTCCCTTGACAACAACGCACTGGGAAGCACTTATGCTAGAACTCTTCAACAAGCTTCGAGCACTGCAGTTTGTTGTGTAAGGGCCATCTTGTGCATCCCCGCTTTCCATAGCATTAGACTGATGTGTCCTCGGAGGGCTATGAAGAGTCGTAGCTACGGTGTCTGTGCTCCGCATTTCAATATCACCCTTCTGTCCAGCAGCTTCATCCTTAGGTTGGCAAACCCTCTCTCTGAAGGCAGGAAAAGGCAGAAGGTGAGTCACATTCACTAAAAAACTCTCAAACGATCCGCTTCAACATTGTGGCGAAAATTACATAGCATGTTTGTCATCCAAGAAGACAATAGGAGATTAGCTGAAAAGAGTTGTACAAAACTACTGGGTCCATCTGTTAAACTGAAGATAGGCACAGCGAAAGTAAACCTATAATCCAAGCTATGAAGCTGATTATGCATGCCTCAAACTCAAAAGAAAAATACTCAATCTCATCATAGACTACCTAGGCAAGGAAGCATGCTGCCTCTGTAGGGGAGTACTTCTTTCACCTCTCCCATAGTGCTCCTCAAGATGTGCAAACTGCCTCTTGAACCGATCAACACCACTAATCGACAGAAGAAAGATAGAACAGAGGATTAACGGTTGCAAAACTGCAAGTATAAGGATTTGCACACTATAACATACACAGCTTGCGCACGTACACAAGACATAACATAAAGAGAAAAGATCAAAATAAACTATAGACTGTAAGAAACCAAATTTAAGACACGATGCAAAGCAAACAACAACAGATCCTCTCACATATGGTTTGGAATTAATATTACTCAATCTAAAGACATCCATAAACACGTCGCCTACTACAGCAAATAACTGAACAAATATGTGTAAACAATAAGCAACAAACTCTTCAATCCTTATCCCTGCACCTTCCTGAGCGTCTCCACCCCCACCCAAACCCCCCAACCTCTCCCCCCCCCCCCAAAAAAAAAAAAACCAAACCAAAAATATAAATAAATAAAAAACATGGAGAAAAAAGAAAGAAGAGGTCACACCTTGGGTACATAAAGCTCATTTGATCACCGCCACGAAGATACTCCTGGAGCATTTGAGGATGATACTCTAGAATCTGTATACTTCCAATTCAGGATGAATCACAGTTAAAAACAATGAGCAACAACCACCAGAAAGTTGAACTGGTGCTCAGATTTCATAGCAAACCTCACGGTAAATTAACTCTCTGACATCGTCCTTTGTAAGTTTTAGCCTTTCAAACTCAAACTCCATCTTCGAAATGGGATGAGTTGATAGTTCCCTATCCACATTCGCCAGTCCAAGGAAATAAGGATGAGCTAGGGCCTGTATTTGGAGAACCAAAATGTCAATGAGGGCATAATCAAAGAATAAAACCAAAACGTGCTAGCTGCAAATAGCTGTCGGATGTTTAACTGCATCTACTCCGTCATCAGAATTTAAAAGTAGATTCATCAATCAATTCAGAAAGTCATTTAACCGTGCCTGACCTCTTCAGCAGTTGGACGATCTTTAGGATCAAACGCAAGTAGACGCTCCAGCAATCGCAGGGCCAATAGATCTACATTAGGAAATTTTTTAGAGAAAGGAACCGGTTGCTTCTTCCTCATGCTACTGAGGTACCTTCTTGCTTTTTCATTGCGAATCTGCCAATGTTACAGGACACAAATCATTAAGTAAGGTAAAAGAAAGACACCTAATTTCTTTATTAGGTGATGTTAATCTGGTGAAAATTAACACATACAAAATGTGTGCTAAATTGATTAATTGAGCAGCATAGTTTGCAGCGACAAGATAAGTGTGAAGTGGGAGGAAGAAAAATATTTATCATCAGAAAATGCACCTATAACTGCTTTCTATAACTAACCCTTGCAATGGTCTCAGGTGGAGGAGTTCCAAGTAGATCAGTCATGATATCCAGTTGGTGCACCACATTTTTACCCGGAAACAGGGGCCTTCCCGTGAGCATTTCCGCAAATATACATCCTATGCTCCATATATCAATCGCAGGGGTGTACTAGAAAGCAAGAAAACAGCTGAGAACTTGCAAGATAGTCCAGAAGGTGATTAACAATTAATAGAATCTCATGCACCCAAGGCAACAGTAACGTGCATATGAAAGAGCATAATCCAACTTAACAATGAAGAACTATGGACATAGATACTTCCAATAATTAGCATCTAAAATCTACATTCTTGAACAGTTTTCCTAAAAAAGAACCAGTATATTATATACAATGCAAATATAACAGCAGTTTACCTTGGAGAAAAAGGAGCCACAGAGTTCAGGAGCTCTATACCATCGAGTAGCAACATAATCCTGCGCACAAACAAGAAACTTACCAGATAAGTTCCTAATGAAGGATCTAATGAAAAGCTAAGTTATAAAGATATCAAGACCTTTAAGTAACATAAATTGTCTCAGTAGGGATGGACCACCTACCGTCCAAAATATAGCTGATGGGGCATCATTGAAAGATACACGTGCAAGCCCAAAATCACAAATCTTCAATTTACAGTCAGCATTTGCAAGTATGTTTTTTGGTTTCAAATCACGATGGAATACATTGGCTGCAATATTAGGGGAGAAAAAAAAGGTAAGTTCATCTACAAGGAAGAAGTCGACCAAATCAACAAGGTAGACACACCTGAATGTATATATTTAAGACTGCGGAGGAGTTGGTACAGGAAAAATTGGTAATGCTCGGGAGTAAGATCGTCATTTGCCTTAATTACTTGGTGCAGATCGGATTCCATCAGCTCAAAAACAACATAGATATCCTTGAATTCTCGCCGTGATGGAGGAAGCATTACATGTTTGATTTCCACAACATCAGGATGGCGAAGCAACCTGAGGAGCTTGATCTCTCTCAAAATCCGGGTGGCATCAGAAACATGCTCAAAGACATCATTAATTTTCTTAATGGCAACTTTTTCTCCAGTATGAGTATCGATTGCAGAACCAACAACTCCATAACTTCCTTTCCCAATCACTTCTTGAACATGGTAACGGCTAGCCTCACCATACTCAGTAAAAAATTCTGTTTCGAGGGCTCCCTGCGTTGAGACCAGGCAACCATTAGTTCTATAAAGAAGGGGAGGACAAAATTTCCTCCCTTCTTCTCACACCATTATAATGATTACATTCTGCAGCAGTGTGCCTGATAAGACTAGTGATGGTAAAAAATTTAGAGTTCAAATGCCACATATATACAACAAATGGTCTTTGAAAGATAAAATTGGATGCAGTACCACATTGTCCTTAATGAACTCCAACAGCTCACACATTAATTAACGAACAAGTAATGAATGTAGATACATCAGCTGAGAAAAGGGCCACTCCCAAAAAGGAGAGTTGACTTACTACTTTCACTATGAAAATCCTATCAACTATCGACGACACTTACAATAGCATCCATGGCGACCCCATAGATATAGAACTAGGCTAGCATATTTAAGACTGCTAAAGTCGATCAGGATCGACAAACAACAGAGAGGGGTTAAAGCCAACAAGTAAGTCAATGAAGGGAAATCACGAGCCTCCAGATCTCTCAGAGCAATTACATGCCAAGAAGGACCCCCTAAAATAGAAGGGTCATTATATCTTGGCCTTTAAACAATCATCAATCGAAGAATATTTCGACCCCACTGCTCAGTTATAATGACAACAGGGTATCTATAGGAATCTATAGTACTTTCTCAGAAACTTCAACCAACTGAGATCCACATCATGAATTCTGAAAGACTCGGACGAGACAAATCTACCAACGGATTTGAATCGAAAGCCAAGTCTCCTTGTGAACTATCTCCTGCTCAACCAAAAGTCAACCAGTACGTGGAATCAAACGAAAACTACCCATGATAAAATTCTTCCGGATGATCCTATTCGTACCCATTAAACAAATATTCAAAGCGGCAATAATCACACAACTTTCGTCGTATTAATACAACGCCCACCAGCCCAATCCATACTAAATCCGAAAAAACCCCACTCCAATCCCATTTTCAAAACTGACAAACACAACAAGATAAACCAGACCCACCACGTAAAATCAGCAAATCGCCACGAGATACTTAATGGGATCATAACTAATAAGAAAAAGCTAACCTTCTTATGAAAAGGGAGCGCCATGGGGCCAAGATTGAAGTAAAGCTTGGGCACTTTGATGGAGCTCAAGCCAGAGAGATCGAAATCTTCGACGACCGAAAGCTCTTGCTCTGCTTCCCCTTCTTCCCTTATCAGCGACGACCGCGCGCGTGATCCGCTCACGGAAACGCTCGCTTCCCCAAAGCCGCAATCTTTCTCAGTATCGTTGCTTTTCGGATCGCGACTGTGAGCGAGGGACGTGGACGAGCGACGTTGATGGAACCAGCGACGTACCCCGTCAACAAGGCGTCCACCCCCCATACAAATCTTGAACGAGGCCAAGAAAAGGAAGGAAGAGAAAAAAGAAAAACAAAAAACTTATAGCTTCGGACGATAAAGCCTTGCTGGGTCGCCGAGGCAGCCTGTAATTTGCACCATCGGCGACTGGGTCTCTCGGTTCTCTCCCGCCTCAACCCCCGCTTGCGCAATGCACACGACGTGGGTCGCTTCAATATCTCTCTCTCTCTCTCTCTCTCTCTCTCTCTCTCTCTCTCTCTCGCACAGTCGCCGAGAAGTGCGGCGACAAGAGAGCGAAGCTGACGAGGGAGCTGGTCGTGCTGCAAATTGGTGAATGTCGTGGAGATTAATAATAAAGGCGAGGCCTTTGAGGTTCGGTCGGGTTCGGGCAAGCGAGTGGTTTCGTGGGGTTCCGATTGCTCTCGAATACTGGTCAAAGGGTCGGTTTCTTTTGGCAGTCGCAATCCCGGGACCGGTCACGGGCTCGTGCTTTATCATCCTCTGCGCTCCTGCGCTGTACGCCAGCCGATACGCGCTTCCGGCTTGCTGGACTTCACAAACGCCACTTCTCTTTTCTCTCATTTTCTTTTTGGTTTCTCCGTTTGCGTAAAGGAGCTGCTGATCATGATGATTAACGACCAGTTGACCGTGTATGGATTAGGGGCGACGGGGCCGATGCCACTCCAGAACCGGTCTGGTTCTCGAGTTAGTTCGGTTCTCGGTTCGGACCGGCCCGGTTTCAAGATTTTGGCAGTTTTCTTTTCTTTACTCTTTAAAGGAAAGGAAAAAATTTAAAAGTAAAATAAAAAAGCATACAGTCCAGTTTGGGCTATTCGGTTCTGCACCTGGAACAGGAAACCGAACTCTGATTATTCCAGATTCCAAAAATTTAGAACCGAGAACAGCGCAGAATCGATCGATTCGATCCAGTCCGATCCGATTTCCGAGTTGGTCTGGTTCCCTTACACCCCCTAATATAGGGATATGTGCATTAGAAGTCCTAAAATTTATCACAAAAGTGCAATTGAGTCCTAAAATTTGTAAAAGGCATAATAAAGAAAAGTCCTTTTTTTTACTTTTAGCTTTTTCTAGTTTAACTTATATTTTTTAACTTTTTTCTGACGTTGTGCTTGTTGGACGCCATATGTCTCAAGAAAATTAATAAAATAAAACGCATCAGTGCCACGTCAGCACTTTTCATTAATAAATTAGACGGTATTAACTTTAGGACTTGATTAAACAAATTTGACAGTTTTAGGATTCGATTGCATCTTTTGCAAGTTTTAGGACTCCATTGCACTTTTATGATAAGTTTTAGAAGTTAACATATCCCCCTATAATATATGCTACTTTCTTATTTGAAAATTTAAAATCCATTTTTGTCTCTCAAATGAATAATATGAAAAACATTTTCTTAGATAATCGCTTATATCGATTGAAATAATTATACTAAAAATATTTTCATTATCGACAATAAATTAAGTCCAAACATTTTTGTAAGTATTACGAACGATCATTTTTAGAAAAATATTTTTAAAATTATTCATTTTTCGTGAAATAAAAATGCCCTCGCTAAATCGTTACAATAAAAAATCTTTCTTTTATTCAAGTGTTTACTAACAAAAATCCTGATATAAAATAAGAGTCCGTTGGAAGTCGCTTTTACGTCTGAGTTTTGACTTTTTCGTCAAAAACGGCCAGAGCACTTTGACTTTTTGCAACCTAAAACATAGGAATTACAAAAAGGTCTTGAAGTATGATGTAAGTTCACCTATAATTTTTTGAAATATCGATGGTGGTTTTCCATTGTAAAGAACCCGGGCGAACAGATCCTCAAATTCTTATGTTCGTTGCTAATTGTTTTATGACTTTAATGGTGAGAATGAATAAAGTTTCTGGGTTCCGGCAGAAAATGAATGATTAATAAAATATTTTCCTAAAAATGATAATCGATCGAAATAATTACTCGATGAAAAATGTTATCATTATTTACGATAATTTATGTTTACATATTTTCATGAATGATAAAAATATTGATAAAAATATTATTTCGTTGATTCATTTTTGTAAACGAGACGAGTTATCACTTTTAGAAAATTATTTTTCAAATCATTCATTTTTACATAAAATAAACGCACACTTAGACTCCGTTTGTTTCGCGAAAAAATGAATAATTAAAAATATATATTTTTCTAAAACTGATCACTTATATGCTTACAAAAATTAACAGACGAAAATATTTTCGGCATCCATGAAAATGTTTATCTATAAATTTCTGTCGATGTGGAAATGTTTTCAATTAGCTAATTAAGTCGAGAAATATATGAGATCATTATTTGGAAAATATTTTCAAAATCATTTATTTTCTACGAAAAAAACGGAGTCTTATATGTTGCTAAATTTCCAGAAAAGATAATACGGCAAGTTAGTTATAAAATTATTTGAAAATTAGATTGGACGTACCTTTCGCCCGGTCTGATTTGACGGTAGAGATTAATCCATCAAGGTCATATGGTCCTCAATGCCCACGCAGTTAAATCTACTTTAACGGGCACGAAATGTCTAAGAATTACTCATTTTTAATTATGGTTAGGATATCGAGTGCAATTATATGTTAAGTCTTTTATCAATCACGACGGCCCTCGCATTTCACATATACCATCTAACCACCAGAGCACGCAAAGCAGTCCGTGCTATATGACCTTAGCCAAAATTCGAATTGAAGCCTCAGGTCAAAGACGATCGATATAGTTCACAGTTTATTTCCATCTTAGGGAAAAAATTAGGTCACCCATGAATGCACCAATTGTTTATTTTGGGTCGATCCATGGATTTGGGTAAACTCCTAAGTGACTTCACGAATCAAATTTAAATTATTTGAGCAATATCTTGTAATATTTTATTTTTATGATAATGTTTTAATTGGGTGGTTGAATATGGTGGTTGCTATTATTGCGACTGGTTGAATTTACTTGTTTGATTTGTCATGAGTTTGTTGGCCCACACCTAAGTTTGGACAGAGAAATGATTATTGCGTTGCAAATTGACAATTTTTATCGAAGATGAATCCCGAAATGGGATTGTTGTGGTCTTACGCCATCATCATAACGGCCTATGGTCATGCTATATAATATATAATATTTAGCGATACGTGAAATTCATGAAACTTATCATGAAAGTGTAATTAAATTCTAAAATTTTACAAAAAGTGCAATCAAGTCCTAAAATTTAAGGTTAATACCATGAAAAATCTCAAACAAGTACACACGTGGCAAATTTACCATAAATTAATTTTTTGACCAATAAAAACTCCAAATCAATAAATTTATGACAAATTTACCCTCAGCTAGTTTCCATTAAATTTTAATATCAAATTGCTAAGTTGGATGACACATAGTACCTTACGAGTGTATCAATTTGGGGTTTTACCCCTTTATTTGTCACAAGTTACCAGTTTATGATTTTTCGTAATATTAATTCAATTTTTTTTACAAATAGTATTAATCCAATTTAATAGAAGGTAAATTTATTACAAGTGTACCAGTTTAGGATTTTTTATGATAAAAAACTTAGTCGAGGTAAATTTATCACAGGTGCATCAATTTTGGATTTTTTGCGATCAAAAAATTAATTTTGGATAAATCTGTCATAAGTATACCAATTTAAGATTTTTCGTGGTATTAACCCTAAAACTTATCAATTAGTGCAGTAAAATCCTTTCGTCAACTCCATACAATTTGGCTAATGAAAAATGCCGACGTGATTTTTATTTCTCTATTATGCATGGCGATAACGTGGTTAAAATGACATCGTTTTGGTCCAAATATGATTTTAATACAAATTTTAATAAGCTAAAATTAGAAAATTTTTAAAAAAAGAATTAGAACCAGGCGATAAGGGCTTTAATTTAATTTAAACAAATTTTATATTAAAAATCATATTTGCACCCCAATGAAGTTGTTTTAGCCTTATATCTCGCGTTTTAACTACCACACCGCCATGTATGAGAGAAAAAGTATTAAAAAAAAGTCATGCTAGCATTTTCCATTAGCTAAATTTGATAGAATTAATAAAAGGACTTGATTGCATCAGTTTGACAAGTTTTAGGACTTTATTGCAATTTTTACAATTTTTATGACTTAACTGCACTTTCGTAACAAGTTTTAGGACTTTTGGTGTATAAATTCCTATTATTTTACGTAAGTCAAATTCGGGTCAATTCATTTTATTTTTAGATTTGCCCTTTAATATGGTTAAAACGTGCTAAATTGTCGATCCTACATTGTGGTTTATAAAAACGATAGACCTCATCCATATTATTGTTTAGGTGTTATCAAACATCAAACAAGATTGAAAAAAGTTAGCCTATCCAAGCTTCAAAACAACCTCAAAATCACTTGCTTTTGCTGCAATTTTTTTTTTTGTTTTTGCTTTCGGAGTGACTAAGAAAGATATATATATTTTTTAATTTTCACCAGATACATCATAATTCCTTTTGCGATAAAATAAATGTCCATACGAATTTAAATTCAATTCTAAACGAGTGATGCGTGCGTGAACATTTTCAGAGCCTTCTTCAAAAGCGAAAACGTATCGTTTCGTTAAACAAAAATGTTAAGTGTTGGTAAATTTTTGTAAGAATTAGTCACAAATGGGTAAAATATATGACTGGTAAGTGCTTGTACAATATATTGTTTGTCAACAAATTAGAAAAATCTTATAAAACTATCGATTATTATCTGCACGACCTACTAAAGTTTTATATTTATTAACTTTCATACGAAATTAGCAACCCTATTTGACTTATTTGTCAACTTCTCTCTGATTAGGTGACTACTAGCTTTTGGTTGCTTAACGTTTTCCGATTTTACTAGGAAAATAATATCCTATAAGAATTTGAAGAATTTGTTATAAGCGGATTTTATTGGAGCCTTTGATCAATGGAGCTGGTAGTTCCACTATTATCAGTGAACAATAATGGAACATTTCTTTCGTAGGGTTGCCAACTCTTATTCGGTTCACTTACGGCTCCAAAATCAAATTTTCAATATTTGTTTGATTTTCGGAGATTACCAATTTTTTCAATAAATCACCGGATGTTCTTTCCATAAGTGTACCAACATTACAAGTTTACCTTACATAAAATTACGAACTTTAATTTGAGCTATTTGATTAAATGTTATCTAATTAAGTTACCGATTAGTTTTAGATTACGAAACTCGGATTCGATTAATTTCCCAATATGGACGGTTACCGAATTGCTGGCTCTCGTGATAACCTTCTGATTTTTACTAGCATAATTACCAACCATATTAAATTGATAGCTATACTAGATTGCCGACCTCAACTGGACTTATTTACAATCCTTTCACCAATTTAGTTTACTAATCGGTTTTAGCTCCCCAGTTCCAATCCAAGCTACCAACCGAGGGTCTATTTATTTCGCGAAAAATAAATAATTCGAAAAATAACATTCTACAAAATAATCGCTCTTATCTTTTGAAATTATTAATAATTTATATCTCATTTCTGCAGACGATAGTAGCGATCCAGCGGGCTGCGGGCTCGGGAAGAAGATAAAAAAAAAAGGGTCGGAAAAGGACGAGGGAATGCGAAGGCCACGTCATCGATCCGCGCAGCCCGATCCTCGGCCGTCCCTCAACGGTCCGATTTCCATCGCCATCTCCACCTCCACCTGCGTCTCTATCTATCCTCGTCGAAGAGACACAACAGCAACGGGGGAAAAAAAAAAAAAAGGGGGAAAAAGCGAAACCCTCGCTTCCCCTGTCCGAAAGAAAAAAAAAAAAATCTCACCCCACCCACCCCCAACGTCTCTCTGACTCCCTCTCCGATTCTCTCTCTCTCTCTCTCTCTCTGTCGGATCCATGGATCCACCAACGCTCGCTCCGCCCTACATACCGCCCCCCTTCGCCCCCCTCCTCCGCCGCCGACGCCGCCGCCGCCGCCGCCCCCCGCCGCCGCCGCCGCCGCCGCCGCCGAGGCCCCCGCGTCCGCCGCCGCCGCGGGCGAGGCTCAGAACCACTCGACCCATGTCGCCGCGAACCCGACGCCGGCCGTCGCTCCTGCCCACGGCCAACCCCCTTACGCTGAGGTCAGTGAAAGTTTCTCTCCTTCTCTTTCTCGCTCGCGAGGCTGTTCTTGATTTTTGTGTGCGGGGGGTGAGTGGTTTTGTTCCGTGGGGGTGGGTTGGGGGTTTCTTGATTTTTCCTTCTCGGTGCTCGCGCAGATGATATACGCGGCAATCGGAGCTCTGAAGGAGAGGGACGGGTCGAGCAAGAGGGCCATAGCCAAGTTCATCGAGAAGACCTACGCCGACCTGCCGACCACCCACCCGGCCCTGTTGACCCACCACCTCAAGCGCCTCAAGAACAGCGGCCACCTCGTCATGGTCAAGAAATCCTACAAGCTCCCCGGATCTGGCGACCCCGCCGCCGCCCCCCCGAACCTGCCGGCCCCACCGGAGGGCTCGGAGTCGAAGCGGCGCCGCGGCCGCCCGCCGAAGGCCAAGCTGGAGGGGCTGCTTGCTGCTGCGCCGGCGGCTCCCGCTGGGGCTCCCGAGCCTGTGGTGGCGAAGCAAGGCCCCGACGGCGGTCCCGCGCCCATCCCCGTACCTTTGCCCGGGCATGTCCCGGCCAAGAGGGGCCGCGGGCGCCCGCCGAAGAGTGGGTTGGTGAAGAGCCGGGTGGGCCGCCCCCTGAAGCCGAGCATGGTGGCTATGCTGGCAAATGGCGAGCAGAATGGGCCAAAGCCCAGGGGCCGGCCTAGAAAGAATGTTGGCGGCGTTGCTTCTGTGGCTTCCACTGGCGAAGCGCTATCGGTGTTCGGGAAGAGGCGGGGGCGGCCGCCGGGTAGCGGCAAAGGGAAGAGGCCAGTGGTGGCGTCGCAACCAAGGGGGAGCACAGGAAGACCCATGGGCAGACCCAGGAAGGTATGCATTTCTTTATTCAAATGCTGCCAGGGGCAAATTACTTGGAGTCGTAGTACAGCGCCTTGTTACTTTGGTCCTGAGTACATACGAGGAAGGTAGAGGGTGAAGTAATGACATTTCTGAGCCAGTTCAGTGAGTAGTTAAGCGAGCTCTTGATGATGGAGGTTGGTTTTAATTTTACAAGTGGAATGCCATAAAATGCGGGGGGTTCTTTTCTCTTTGGTGGAAAAAAAATGCAAAACTTGAAAATAATTTCTCACGTGTTATGAAAGTCGTTGGCTTGAACTCCAAGAGATAGGTCTAACTGCTCTCCTATGACTAATGAGATAGGTCCTTTTTGGATCTCATCAGTCCTGGTCAAATAACTACGAATTGTGTTTAAATCAAGATTTGCTATGCTTGCTATTACGATTAGTGCTCGGTTATTTATAATTTTTGCAAAGGTGTGCATATGACGAATCTTGTTGAATAGCCGTTCTTTGAGCTTTTTACTGTGTGCATATATAATAGAAACCATGCATGTGGCTAGTTTTTAACCTATCAAAATATTTGGTACAAAAGTACTACCAGAATAGTTAATTCTTGAAGGTGAAACATTTGATAACTTTAAAATTTTGAGTCATCCTCCTTTTGGGAGGTAGAAACTTACATTCCCTTTTTGCTATAGTACGATATTATCTCATTGTTTCCCTAAAGAATTTACATGAATTCTAGAGTAGCCCATGGAAACTTCACATTGCATAGCTTAATTTTGGATCTGATGTAAACAGGTAAGTTTCTGGTTGGAGTGATTTTTACTTTTCTTAACCTTCAAATCTAGCAACTCTAGAAGTATAGGTTGTTTTTTTCATTTTCAAATTTTTGGAGGGAAAGCAAAAAGTTCTATTATCTAATTTACTTGTAATTGTGTTGATCTTGATCCTAAAAGAATTTCATGAAGTTCGGAGCACAAGTTGAGGGATATAATTCATTCTTACGGATCTGATCCTAAAAAAGTTTAGCTCATATTGGGTCAAATGCTTGATCTTGTCTGATTTGGAGTTTCAAATCATCTATTTTGCATGTGATGGTGTTCATTTTGATTATAAAAGAACTTCACAAAGCTTGGAGCACTAGTTGAGGACCATAATTCATTCTAAAGGAAGAACTTCTAACTTTAAGAAAGTTTAGCTACTAGTGCGATCAAATGCTTGAATTGAGAGGTTTCCAAAGTTAGTCTATTGATGCCCAAAAAAAAAAAAAAGAAACAGTGAAGAATTTTTAGATTTATAGCTACCAGAATTTCACTTATAGGTTTTTATTGTCCTTGATTAATGCCTTCTTATTAGTTAATGGTATTTTTGACTAAGCATGGATGTTATAGCATTACAGAATACAATGTTTGTAATTTATCAGTTTGCATTTGGGATAGCAAAACCAATATCATTAATCTGCTCTATTGCTTAGCGATTGGAGTGATTTTTAAACTTGTCAAAATGCACAATTGGCCTATCTCCTTGGTCACTTTTATAATCATATATATTGGATAATATTCTTGTGAAAACATAATGACATTTTGCCTTATTTTATGGTTTTGTGAAATAATTTTTTCTTTCCAATATATGCAGCTAACTGTAATATTAAATAGTACAAAATGAGTAAGTGAGAATGTATAAAGAGTACAATGGAGAGTAGGAAAAATAAAAACTAAACAAGTTGGTGAAATTAGTTGGGTGTTGTGAAAAAATATTGAATAGATAGGAAATTAATTAACGTTATCATGTAATGGCATTAATCACCTTTGAATGGATTATTTGATGACAATTGACATCAATCGATGTTCCTAATCAAGTGATAAAAATGTAATCTGCCAGATTTGGAAAATCCATACAAGTGTCAGAGTTTTGGAGGATACTCTTCGTGTCTATTAGTGTAGCAGCTAAACTAACCTAAATGCTGGTATACACTGGGATGAACTTGGTATTCTGGTGTCACGTTTCATTTGTACCATTTTCTTACTTTCTTTATTTAGTTTATCAAAACTTATGCTATTTGAGGAACAATAATTTATGTAAATATAATTGCCAAAGATGTTATAAAATCGTGTGATTTTCTAGTTAATTTTCTTTATGCCCTTGCTATGTCTTTTTATCTGGTCAAATATGCCCTTGCTATGTCAAGTTGCATTTTCTAGTTAATATTTTTGTGATTGTGATGATGCTGCATTGTTTGGAAAGGATTTTTTGTTATTAGCTATGCTTCACTGTACATGTGAAACTAGAAAATCGTATCGTATTCAATGTAATAAATGAGTGCAACGGCTGATCTTTTGTTTGTCCTCGAATTTTATATGAGAAGAATGTGGCACTTGGAGCTTCTTTGGCAGCAGGGTCCAATGATGATTTTCGCCGGACACTGGAATATATTGTGAGTCAAAATTTCTTCTGACTTAGGAAGCTGGCACAAACTTTTTATTTTCATCCAAGAACTGGGATCATATCTGTCTAATTATGTATGTGTTCTGTAGCAATTGAAGATCAAGGAAGCAGTTGGTGTACTCAGGCCTCACTTGACTAGTTCGATTAGTGCCGTTGATGCAATTCAAGAGTTGGAAGCCATAACAACAATGGACTTTGCTGCAGTGCCGGTCGTAGGCTCAAGCTCCGTCGCGCCGAGCTAGGGACAAGTTGCGCGGCAGTAGATCTTGGACTCTGTTGTGAGAATCAGAATAGATGGGAGGATCAGTTTAGCTGTACAATTTGTTCTAACAGAGACTTCACCAGAGAAGAAAGGGGTCTGTAAAGCTGAGTGTAGGGTGTGGCAAGTTCTAGTATTGGTTAGTATTAATTCGGTAGGAAGGATTTTATCCGAACATGGGAGTTCTTTTTCCTTTGTGTAGCAATCAGGTGGCAAATCAATGTTCCTCATTCGAGTTAATCTGTATTGTGTTATTGCAATTGCAAATCCGGCAACATTTCGCCTCTTTCCTGAAATAATATCGAATATTTACCAGCACTTGCTTTGGTGTTGTCCGCACTGTTCCAAAGGCTGGTTGCTGTCTGACTGTGGTGATCATATATCTGATGTTTCCAAGTGTCCTTTCATCAACTTTGTAACTGTGTGCATGCGTTCGATGATTCTTGAACTCTTTTCAGACCCACTGGGCGTCAGTGCTTTTCTTGTTCTTTCAACTCCAAATGCCAGTTTTTGTAGATCATTGTGTTCTCATACGTAGGCTTGTTAGGTGTCGTGTACTGATCGGTGCTGTCTGCGCTGAGATGCGTCGACTGAATCTCATTCTCAACCAACTTCTTGGCATGTATATATGCTTGATTGCTTCGTAGCATTGTATGCTTGCGAAGGAATACTACTGTTGTGTGAAATTTCAAAAAGGAAGAGTAGTCTGTAGGAAGAGAATGCGCAAGCCCAGTTCGTTCATCTTGAGGGAAGCTGTAGTAAAGAATGCCTGGTCTTTGGCATCATCCTTCCCCCCAGTTTTAGTTTACTTGATTCGGACATGCTTATTTTGCTCACGTGCTTTTTCGGGTTTGCTCGAAATGCCATTCTAAACTCGGGTCTCCATCCTAATCCGGCGTGAAATACCCGCTCGCCGGAGAGTTTCATGCGGTGCGCGCATCTCTCGGGCCTCGTCGCTTTGCTGTCTGGAGTTATATGGACACTGATCTTCTCAATATGATCACCTTGTAGTTCATGGAGACTGCCGGAGGAGCATCGGACAAAGGCCGGACCGGATTATGTAGCCCGAGCCGATTCGGCCCGAGCTAAGTCCGGCCCCGGAGAAATCACAATTACATTCGTTGGAGTTTCGATACGCGACTCCATTAAAATGTGTTAGAACCCCCGACCATCGCATCCTTTATTTTTCGTAGAGTTTTATAATATATTTCGTAGGCTGGAGGGCGTCCGTTAGACACTTGTTAAGCCTCGTTAAAATGTGCTCTGAAAATTATAAATTATCTATTTTAAATAAGTGACTGTCGAATGTGTAATTTTTTTTATTTATTTTCTAAGCGTCTTGAAAAGGGTGAAGATCTCATCTTATGGTAGACGAACACATGATTCGCAATATGTTTTAATCGAACATCGCACAACAATTGACAAAAGTACATAACAAAATAAAATTAAAAAACTCAAAATATTAAGTAAAAAAATTTGAGAAGAACCAAAATATTGAAAAAAATATTAAAACACAAAACTTAAAAAAAAATACTATCTGCCAGAACTTGCATTTACCCAGAACATGATAATTATAAACCTGATTTATGTATGATAAAGCTTATGAATTAGCAAATATTATTTCAAATAAGCTTTTTTACTCATTACATTGTGGTCATCAATACTAATGTCGAGTTTTTCTTTTCTTTTATTTTATTTTTGCAACAAATGAGACAAAAAGAAATTATATTTGGTAATGGCAAGTAGCTTTTTTTTTAATGGCAAGTAATTTTACAACAAACGAAATATAACTCGTGTTTACACAAAATATATCTCGTGTTTACCAATGATGACTTGTACTAACCAACGACTTGCATTTATCGAGAACTACTTATGTTTAACAAGATCAACTTGCATTTCACCGGAACGAGTTACTTTCACGATAAATAGTGGCAAACTTCACCTATCTGTCGTAAATGCAACTAATTCTCAGTAAATACTAGCCGTGCTTCGTAAATATGATTAATATGTCTTGATAAATTTAAACTTTTCTTTCATCGTTTGTTGCGCAATATAATTTAGTATTACCAGTGACAACTTTTTTTCTTTATTGAGCACTAAATCCAGGGCTACATTTACTTGAAAAAAAAAGTCACCACAAATTTATACACTTTACCTCCATATTTGAAATTGTTTTTTTAATAAGAAAAATAATCCTGATGAATTAAGGTGTATCTCTAATAGATAAAGTTCACCCCAATATGCATACTTTACTAAGCAAGAGTAGCTATTTTCATTTATCAAAATATAGGTTCCCTAGAAATAACTAAGCCCACTTCAATTGTAATGAATGCGATTATTATAAAATGAAAAAGCCGCAAAAAATCGCAAATTATATCCACGGTGACACATTTACTCTAAACTTTTTTACGTGACACTAAATATCCAAAACTTGTACCCGCGTGACACGTTTACCCTCCGTCAAAATTCTGTCGATAAACACTATTAAAAATCCGTCTAAATGGACGACGGAAAGTAAACCGTGTTGACATGACACCCGCGTGACTGAAGTGAAATAAAAATAATGTCGTTTTGGCTGTTTAAGGTTTTCGATGTCACAAGAAAAATTTAGGGCGCATAGTTCGAGATTTTTGATGTCACAAAAAAAATTAAGATAAATATGTGGCGGTGAATATAATTTTAGGATTTCTTTTATGGATTTTTCCCTATTATAAATGAATCGATGGCTTGAAATTGGCGACCGGAGAAAAAAAGGAAAATTAATAACAGAGAAATAGGGTCCAAGCTTCGTCCAATCAGAGTCCGAGAAAATTGCTGCTTCCCCAGCTCTCTCTTTCTATTGGCTGTCCCTCGTTGTTTCCAAAAGTCGCGGCGCACTCTCACGCGCCCATTCTGGGGTTCTGCACGCCACCCCATCCCATCCAATAATTCAAATTCCAATTCTAATGGCTAAGACCCGCCGGCCCGGCGAGTCGGATCGGGTTGAAAATGGTTCGAACTCAAATAAATCCATTCAATCCGTTTTAAGTTTTTAACTTATTACCATGCGCTACAAGACCAGCGACCCATACATCGCATGACTCATACCCGACCCGATCCATATTTATCGAAATGCTTTCATAATTAACCAAATTTAGGAAAAATCATATTTAAATCGGGCCAAGAGAACGGAGAGAGCGAGCGCGAGATAGAGTGAGAGCGAAAGAAAATCATACTCTAAGTAAGTTGTGAACCCATTCAACACCTGCATTATTTTTGGATTTACCTTTCTAAACCCATTCATGATCCATTCACCGAGTATAATTAACTCATGTAACAACTCCGCCCGTTAAGAAACGGGCGTACGATCCGTTTTTACGGGCTTACTCGTAGCATGTATTTCCTCGAAATCCCGTGGCCGTTGACCTAATTAGCCGTGAAATAAAAAAAGTATATGCCGAGAGAAAATAATTAAATACGATTTCCTTAGGGCTTTTGATGGTGCCATCAAAAGCCAAAAAGGAGAGAGAGAGGGATAGAAAGCGATTGGGCTTTGGTATTATTGGAATGCTGGGGGGTCACGGGCAAAACGGAGCGCGTGCCGTCGACGCGCTGCGGGTGGCGACTGGGGGGGAAGGGAAAGCCGCGCTTTCCCAAAGGAAAAGGAGGAGGAGTAGATAAACACAGGCTTTTTTGCTTTTTCGCCATTTAATAAAAGGGCTCCAAAGACAAAAACCGCTTTGGACCACCTCTCCAACACTTTTTTTTTTTTTTTTGATAACCCAAGAAACTCCCGCACGGCCAACAGTCGGGAAGTAAACCCTGGGGGCAACACGTGCTAGCCATCACACACGTGCCACCGGTTAAGTCACCCTGCGGCGCCCGGGACTCGAACACTTAACCTTTTGCGAGAGGAAGAATGCGCGCTCCAGCAGCGCCACCCAAGCGGGTGGTCTCTCCCACTCTCTCTCTCTCTCTCTAAAATTAATAATCAATAATCAATAATCAATAATTAATAATTAATTAAACAAGAAATGACGCCTCAAAAAAAATCCGCAAAACTTTTTCCGTGCTCGGGCCGCGAGAGGGCGCCGCTCGAGACGCTCGCCGATGGAAATCCCGCGACGCCGCGCCAATAGAGCCGCATGATACGATTATCGTCCGCGTCCCGCACGTGAAGCCTTCCCGATTCACGAAAAAGAATTCGGGAGGGTTAGAACATAAATCTTCGGGAGAATACGGTGTTAAATTCGACGCCCTCGGCCGGGTTTGCTTAGATCTCCGCTTACGGGTCCGCGCCTTTTTTTTCCCGGGACGATGTTTGAATTTTTAATTTGGCCATCCTCAGTGACCTAATGTTGCGTACTGAATCGTGTTCCCATGGCAGCAGATCAAAGCTTGAATTTGCAAAGCACGAGCTGGGCCAATCTTTTCAGCCTTCAAAGTTATATGGTCTTCTCGGTATGGTATTTTATCAATTCTCAAAGGGGACGCGCTTTCAACAAAAGGGCACCCCTTTCAGCAGCCGAATATTTGTCTCTTTCTACTTATCCCAAAACAGCTTGCAAAAATAAGAAAAATGCCATTAATTAAGCACGTGTTTCGCGTTTATTAACCCAAAAATACACCGAGAAAGCCGGAACTATATCGGCCGTAACACCGTCGCCCCGAATTTCCTTTGTCATCGAAACCCCCAAACATATATCGATGACAAAAATACCATCTATAAATTTGGCCTCGTACAACACCGATATCACAAAAAAAAAAAAAAATTTGTGTCACTAACATCTAAGCTTGCACCGGTGTGATAAAAATTATTTTTGATGACGTGATACAATTTACGGGTCGGTATCAAAACGAGCATAATTTAGAGGTTTTTTTTTTGGTGGTATCGACTCTTTCTTTCTTTCTTTCTTTCTATCCTATCTTCTTATGAGATCTCGTGCACATGAGATAAGCTTCAAGCTTTTGGCCACCCACAAAAAAAGAAAAGAACAAGCCTTGTCTAACCCCAATTAGCCCCACTCAATAAATACCACTAATTATAAATTAAATATACATACATCTCTCTCTTTCTCTCATATATATATATATATATATATATATATATATATATAAGTTATATATAACTTGTGCAACTTATTATAATCTGCAGAATTTGCTTCCGCTGACGTGTTCGCGATAGTGATTTTTCTTTCCTTTTAGTACTTTTATCCAAATTTTTTTTAAAAAAATAATATAATTTTATATTCTAATTCACACCAAGAAGAAACCACGCTACTCTTCGTTGACGTAGAATTGCATTATACAGGATCCCACGATCCGCGATCAATTCATGGGGGGCACTATTGTTTTCGTGGAGCACAAGATAACATTCAATGCAAAAGTTTTGCTTTCGAGATACAGATGTGACCACAAAAGAAGCATAATCTAAGCTTTGATCCCCTCTTTATATTTTAATTTAATCGGCCAGACAAAAGTGCCAATAATTCGAAAGAAATATTCTAGAATAACGCCGAAGGTTGGAATCGTACCCTTTTACGTTAATCTTTAAATCACGAGATAATCGCGATCGTTTGGACCCACCGTTAAACGAGCTTAACGACACGCCCGTAATTCTTTCCCTGGACCGGGGGTTAGGTGGGGAGATCGCTAAGCGGGAAGCTTCGAAAAAAGAAAAGGAAAAGGATGAGGGATTTAATTATTCCAGCGTCCTCGGGGGATTTATTTGTAAAGTTTAATTCGATAATAACATAAGCTCCGGTTGTCGGAAATGAGTGATATCGCGAGTTTTGGAATTCGGGCATCTATCGAATTCGAAGGTATTCGTGAGAATCCTAAATGAGTGAAGAAGATAGGTGAAAATTCGAGATGAATTTCGTTTCCAAAAGGGCTTTTCTCACTTATCTGAGATGAGCAACGAGACGAGGCCCGGAGATTGTTTTTATCTCGATGTATCCTCATTTAATTTCTTAAATCGCGAGCCGTTTAATACTCACGAATATCCCGCGTTATCCTGTATCGCGGAAATTTTATTAATATAACCTCGAGATTCCAGAAGCCCAATTCAGACAAATCAACCTGGAAAAGAGAACGTGCTCAATATGTTTGAAAGTTTGAATCCGAAGCAAAGGATGCAAACATTTTATGGAAAAATAAGAGAAAAAAGGGCAATGAAACAGTCGTTTTCAGCCATTTGCTTTTCCACCCTTTTTTCAAGATGGCAAACCTTGCACATCCAATAGAATTGGAATCCCTAGTCAACAGTCAACTATCCTTAAAATTGTTGACCAAAAAAACAAATTGGCCTTAAAATTAAATTAGTTTATCATATATTGATTTTTCAAAAATTCCCCCCCCCCCCCCCGGGCGCCGGTACTACTGGCTTAGAATTTTCCACGTACGAAAAATGTTGCCTCCTCCAAATTTTTTGGGCTACCTTAGTCCAAGTCGAAGAGCATTTGGCGTGATTTGGGCATGGTAGACCAGAAAATACGGCATAATTCGTAAAAAAAAAAATGGTACATAAGGAATTCGAAAATGGTATATGTGGAATTTAAAAAAAAAATTCAACTCATGGATTTACGATGGGCTCGATTTCTTTGCCTGTTTTACCCAATTTTTTTATTTTTAAATTACGAAGAAAAGATGGGAGTGGTCGAGATTCATCCGCCATCAAGGAAATGCACGATACATTGGATTTTTGTCGGGCAAAATCGACCGGACGTTTACCGGACAAAATGGGCAAAAGAGATGAGCGGCATCGGTTTTTTCGAAATTGCCAGGTTCCCTTTTTAGCCGGTCATCGGGTGACTGATTGGATGAGAAGCGCATCCGCTTTTGGCAACCTTTTCTAGGGCGATTCCCGTCCCCATCGATTTTCTTGCACGATCGAGAGCTCGCGTGCTCGGTTTTGCCTGTGCTCGCACGCCCAATCCCCTAATCGAGAGAAAGCTTTTCTTCTCTCGCCTCGAGAAATACCCCCCGAGTTCTACATTTCGTAGTCCGGACAAATCCTGCCAAGGACATGCTCAGGTCCACGGTGAATTGACTTTGAATCGCGACATTTGTTACTCGAGAACCGACGGAAACAAAAAAACGGGCGAGAAATGGAGTTTGAAGAGGCGGATCCGAGATTCGGGAGGTTTAAAGAACCTGAGGACATCGTGGATGCAGTTCCATTCAACGTGATTGTAAAGCTCTAGCAAGGTCTACTTTGATAAGCTCGAGGGGCCCTTGTTTTAATACTTATGGGATGGACAATTTCTTCGGCGGTCACAACGTTGTCGACACCTCTCCGACCCGGAACAAAAAGAGGAGAGATTGATGAGCCAAGGAGGGGTCGAAGTCTATTGAGAAGGATTTTCGTGACGGCCTTATGGACGGTGCTGCACCAGCTTATAGGACGAAATCGAAAAGAATTTTCGGATGCACGGCATTATTAACAATAATTTGTTAATAGTAGCTTAATTCTCACATTACATAGTATGAGAGAACAAGGCAAAGTCTCAATTCTACAATTAGGGCTCAGATGCGAAAGAGTTTTTAGGAGGCGAAGAAAGGAGAGCAAGGGAAAAATTAATTTTTTCTTATCTCGAAGAGTAGGAAGTGAAGTATTTGATATTACTTTATTTGGAAATGGATAGGAAATGAGGAGGAAATTTCTTTGGGAAAAATGAAACACCCCTTTTCATTCAAAGCTCTGTAAATTCGTGACGAAGACAATGGCAATTTTCCAGACGTGCGATGTTTCATATTTTTTTTTTGTTAAATTAGGGATTTTTTCTCTAATTTGAGAAGGGAAAAGATCGTCGTTTCCAATCTAACGGGTCGAAAAAACTCTCGGCCTTGCCGCGACGAAGTCTCCACCGCTCATCTTCTTCCTCTGGCCGATCGCCGGGCGCCAGGCCGCCAAAGGCGAAGGCCAGCAAGTTTGACCGGTCCTCGCTCGCCTCCTGTGAGGATCGAGCCTCGCCAGTGGCAGGGGCAAACAGGAACATCGAGGTCGACCTCGCCAGGTTCGAGCACGGCGAGAAAAATGCGGCTCGAGCAAAAATTGAATCCACCCTTTACAGTTCGTACCGTTCGCATCGCTTCCAAACAGTGCTCATTGCCCCGATTTCCTCCCTCACGTGCTTCCTTTCCTCAAAGATTGAGCGCAGAAGTCAACACCACTTCATATAGGATGTTTTCGGGGGAAAAAAGATTCCGAATAAATGTCCGAAGCGGGGCTCTGACCAAGCACGCGGGTCGCGTGGGAAAGCCGGCCGGCGAAGATTTGGCCGGCCGGTGAGCTCGGGGGAGAAGAAGTTTACTCGAAGCCGTCTTTTCGAGAAAACGGGGGCCATTCGAGCTTCACGCCTGGAATTTCTTCGCCTCCTTTTTTTTACGCAAATCGTCAAAAGCGTGGGAACAGCATGTAAGCAAAACGAGTAGCAGCCCCCTCAAAATTGCGACGCCCGCAAATGCGAGGGGCAAACCTCTTTTCAACGCCAAGTCACGACACGCGACAAATTACATTAAAAACGGCAAAAAAAATATGTCGCCGGGAAACTGGTCTCTCGCTTTCCATTCATGCTTGCAGCTGACCGCGTATTTCCCCCCCGGTCGTGGCCCCCCCGAGGCCCCCACCGCTCTCGAACCGCGAGCCCTCCTCCTGGGACCGGAGAGAATTCTTTGGTTGTTTTTTTTTTTTTTTTTTTTTTTGGGGGGACAAGAAGGCGGCATTTTTCGGGGACCCCTCTTTGGTTTTTTCCTTCCGGTGATTAGCCGAGGGAACGCGGCGGTTCTCGATGTATCGACCGTCTTTGGTTCTGGTTGGATCGCTGTTTTGGTCCTTTAGGAAGACGGCCGTAAACGAAAGATTCAGTTTTTACCGTCGAATTGCAGGCTTTTTGGAGAGGGAGGGAGAGGGATCCTGACCAGTTTCCGCTTTTCCTTTCTTTCTTTTCTTTCCTTCTTTTTTTTCCTGGGACCGTGAAGTCCATCGTGCCCTCTTCAGAGCTCGAGTGGGTCGCTTGTTGGTCTTCGTTCTTTCGAAGTCCCCTGCTCTCCCCGACTTGCGCTTCTTCTTCCTCCGCGCTGTCCATGCCCGCCTCGCGACTTGCCCCCCCTTTTTTTACCCCCCCGCGCTGAGTAGTCTCTTCCCTGCTTTCCCGTGCGCCCATTTGCCTCGTTCTGGGCTTCTTCTCTTGGCGGCTTCGTTTCTTGAACGTTGACAGAAGGTAATCTCGAATTCAACTTCCTTTAGTTCTCGCGGATTGTGCTTCTTCTTTTTTGTCTTCTCTGACTTGATGTTCTTCAGGGGCGAATCTTCACTTGTCTGCGAAGAGGGGGGGGGGTGGATGTTATCTTCCTGTTTAAGCATCTGGGCGTCTTGATATCGGGCAAATCTTTACTGGGTATGGGTTGATAATGGCTTTTGGAGCACTGGATTGGTTGGGGTTGGTCTGAGGTCAACTCTGTTCTCTTGGGGGGGGGGGGGGGGGTTAGATTTTTTTGTATTGAGTGGATTGCGGTTTGAGTGATTGGGGGATTTCATGTTTGGTCCAAGACAATGGAGATGTCTATGGCCGGACTTCTATTCCTTTAGTATTCTTTATCGTGGATTGGTGAGGAGACAATGAAGAACCTTCTCAAGAAGCTCCACATCATGTCGAATCAAACAGAAGATAGGGAAGAGCTTAGTTCATCTATGGGCGGTAAGACCTGCGACGTAGTATCGTCGCCCGATAGACTCACGCAAGCGCGATCGTATCATTTCAGCGACCACAAACCCTTTTCAGGGCTTTCTTCTTGGTTACACTCGGTTACTGGTAGGCACGGACATGGTGCCCCTTCATCTTCGAATGTGAATAAGGGAGAGCCAATGGAGCCATCCGATTCTGTCATTGTCAGTGGAGTGAATGATGATCCAGATGCAGCTTTGCAGGATTCGGAGTCTAACTCTAGAGATCCTGATGTAGAGGAGGAGTATCAAATACAATTGGCGATGGAGATGAGTGCGAGGGAGGACCCTGAGGCAGTTCAAATTGAGGCTGTCAAGCAGATTAGTTTGGGGTCTTGTGCTCCAGATAATACTCCAGCCGAGGTCGTTGCTTATAGATACTGGGTAAGTTGTCATCTTCGCCCCTTCTTAAGAATGAATGGAAAGCATCATAAGAGAAGGATTGAACTATGTTTGACTAAGTACTTTTTGGCTATGGACGATGTACATTTTACTTTTGCTCCTTCTTCATATAGTGTCCTCTACTAGAGAAATAACCGGTAGAAAGCACAATACGTCTTCGGTTGGAAAAACGCACGACTGCATTTTATGTGGACTTTTGTGTAATAGTTTGTTATTTCAAGTTCTGTGTTAGGGCACTTATTTAACCAAACCTGATTGACTATTAGCAAGGGCAACTGAAAAGAATTTGTCACTGGAAAGCCATAATAATTTCAGCAATTTTTCTTGAGCTTTCCTATATAATGATCCATGATCCAAATCTGCTCCACTTCTGTTCGTCTGTATCAATAGAATGGAAAGCCAAGATCATTCATGTAGAGTATTACATGGATACTGAAGAAAATGGTGTTGTTTTCTGGTGCCGAGACACGTTTCGACCTAAGGTTGAATTTACTTTAGATTAAATTCTCATCTTAACCTCTCTCTTATTTTCTTTCTTCTCCTCTTTTTTGGGGGGGTTGCCTAGATGGGAGTTGTAATCTTCTAGAATCTGTTACAGAATAGTTTTAATCCTAATGAGCAGCAACGGGAAGGATTGGTGAAAATGTGCAGTTCCAGTGCGACTGGTGCCAGCTTTTAGAAGCCACTCGGCAGGTTAAGAATGTAGGAAGAGGTTGCTAAGTCATTCCATATTGAATACGGACTTTGATAGCTCCCAGGATCTGCGCCACCTTATCATACATATATGGAAACAAATGAAATTGAGAATCATATCTGGAAAGAAGGAACAATTTTTTTTTGGCTCTGTCTGTTTCTATTGAAGTGTATTGGTTGGTTGATAGTATTATGAAGTTGGAATTACCTCTTCTAGCTGAAACTTAACTGCCTATTATTCTGCTGAATATGGCTTTCTTTCTTCAAATTTAAGCACCGAGTTTGAAAAGATATATGACCTTAGTCTCTCCCTGTAATTCTATGGTAAGTGTTCAGATGCAACCTTAAGTTGCTGGGCGGGCAATACCCGCTATGAATGTCTCTAGTCCAGTTTTTTTCGATTTCATTAGTTACATGAGGTGCTTCATCTAGAGTTATCGAGGAGAAACTAGCAGCCTTCATCTATTTGGTAAAATGGTACAAGTTCAAAGATCTCATGATCTTGTGGAATCTATTTGGAAGAATTCCGTCTATCTGCATGTTTCCCCAAATTGGGAGCTTTATCTTTCTGCTTAAGTTATGTTGTCTCTTGCTTCACTAATCTAGCTGATTAGATTGATGCTTGTAGTGAAAATAACCAAATTAGATTACCTTAGAAGGTGCTCTATGGATCTAGAATCGTGTTCTCTAGCTGCTTTTACATCTTCGTCTTTTTTGTTAGGTTTATTCTTTTCTAACCCGTCTCATACCGTAGATTTGTCAATGATTAACAGAACTACAATGCTCTTAGCTATGATGACAAAATCGTGGATGGTTTTTATGATCTATATGGGGTCCTGACTGCGTCAACCTCAGGGAGAATGCCTTCACTTGTTGATTTGCAAGGAACACCTGTATCTGAAAATATCGCTTGGGAAGCAGTTTTGATCAACAGAGCTGCAGATTCAAATTTATTAAAACTGGAAGAGAGAGCCCTAGAGATGGCAGCCAGATCAAGATCAGCCTCTCTTGGTCTGTTACAGAGTAATCTGGTGAGAAACTTAGCTGTTTTAGTTTCGGACTACATGGGTGGACCAGTTGCAGATCCTGAGAACATGTTGAGAGCATGGCAAAGTCTTGGCTATAGTTTGAAATCAACACTAGGTAGTATGGTTTTGCCTCTTGGTTCCTTGACCATCGGGATGGCTCGGCATCGTGCCTTGTTGTTTAAGGTACACACTCTGTCTTTTTATTAATGTATGGTAATAATTAGTTTCGTTTCTTTCCTAGATTATATAAATTTGTGATAGTTACAGTAATTTTTCTTTAATTTTTCTGGAGAAATTACTGTTGGTTATAATCAGATTTGCACAAGCGATAGCATTTGTTTGTAATTATTTTAATTAAACTGTTGCATGCCAAAGTGCCTGTACGGTACATTTTGGCCTGAAGTATGTTAATGTTCTGCCCATGTGTATTCTGTTTCTTCTCTTGAATTTTATATCGTGTGAGGTCTTTTATGCCATTTTTTGGTGACTGTAGATAATTTCCATTTGGAATTGCTTATGTTTATTTCGACTTCTCAAACTTGTATAACTTGCTTGAAACACCTGCACAGGTTTTGGCTGACAGTGTAGGCATCCGATGCCGGTTAGTGAAGGGGCAGCAGTATACAGGTTCAGATGATGTAGCAATTAACTTTGTAAAGCTTGATGATGGAAGGTAATTGATGTGTACTATTCATATTTATGCTGATGCAAGAATGTTAGCTGATGCTTTTACTTCTTGCTTTGCTCTGCATAGAAAAATATGTGTTGTATCCTGACTCTATCATGTGCATGTTCTCTGCACGTTTAAAGTCGTTTGGATTTTTAAATTGTGAATTGCATGTTATAGCATGTTAGGTTGATTAAAAGGATCTATACGAGGTCCTTTTCTTCATATCAAGTATGGACGTGTAACCTGTTTAAAATGCTATTGATAATTGATTCTCAGGGAGTACATAGTTGACCTCATGGCTGATCCAGGCACTCTCATACCATCTGATGCGATGGGGTCACATGCAGAATTTGATGAATCATACTTATCGGTCAGCCCTATGTCAGGAGATTCATCACATGCTGCCTCTTCTAGTAGCGGAGTTACCAGTTCATATGAAGAGCAGTTAGAATTTGGGACACCTGACAAGAGATCTAGGTTCGTAACCAGTGCTACTTCAGGAAATGAGTCCATTAATGAAGGTGAAGTACTGGCTGGTGTGAATCTAACTAGGCCAATCATGGTGAAAGAAGGAGGCAAGAAATGCTCAGAAGACCTGAAAAATCAATCCAATTTAAATAAGTTGGGGGCCAGAGAGATCCCGGGAAGGCCTAATTTCCCTTACACGCATGCAAGATGTCCTTCATGGACGGAAGGTGTGAGCTCACCTGCTGTTCGCAGGATGAAAGTAAAAGATGTTTCAGAATACATGATTGATGCTGCCAAAGAGAACCCACAGTTAGCTCAGAAGCTTCACAATGTATTACTTGAAAGTGGTGTCGTTGCTCCACCGAACTTGTTTAGTGAAATTTATCCTGGGCAGTTAGATGCATCAACTGCTGAGACCAAGTCACCAGCTGGGGACAAGCCTCTGATAGGAAATAAGGATGAAAAGAGCCATCAGGTTGGAATTCAAGATACTAAGGGTCAGGATGATAGATGTGCACCTTGCCTTTTGCCTGCTTTGCTCCCCTATAAACTGCATTTAAAAGCAACACTTCCTTGGGGTCTATCAGAGCAACCTAAACCTGTAGAAGGTTTAGGATTCAACCCTTTATTAGAACCGCAGGAAGCAACTGGGCAATTGATTTTGTCTCAATACGATGCCACTCCGCCGGTATATGTGAAAAATGTCCCTGTAGCGGCAGCGGCAGCAGCAGCTGCTGCAGTGGTGGCGTCGTCCATGGTAGTCGCTGCTGCAAAGTCGAATACGGACTCGAATCTTGAAATTCCTGTTGCAGCTGCCGCCACGGCAACAGCTGCAGCCGTGGTGGCAACTACTGCGGCTGTCAATAAGCAATATGAAGCGGGGGTGAAAAGTGATGGAGATCCAGATTCTGGTGGGTCCGAGCCACGAGGGAGTGCTAATCGGGAGAGTGATGCTGCGGGAGTAAATTCAGAAGGTGAGAGGGTTTCTGACAGATCAACTGGTAATGATAGCGCAAAATCAGATATTGCCCTTGATGATGTTGCGGAGTGCGAGATTCAATGGGAGGAGATCTCCGTGGGAGAGCGTATAGGACTAGGTACGGACTAGCAAACTGTATCAATAACTTTGTGGTGGTTTTATTTCTCTAATTTCAGTTGGTACACATGAAATTGGATGAAGTTGGTTAGGTTTACATTCTTTGTTTTACAGGATCCTATGGGGAGGTATACCGTGGGGAATGGCATGGAACTGTAAGTCTTCTGAAACACTTCCTTTTTCTTTTTGAGTATCTACTATCATTGTGGTCTCATTGCTTTCTTGTGAGAAGCCTTAAGATTTGTCTTGTAACTTTGTCTCTATTCTTGGGGCAATGATGCAACTACTGAGGTTCTAACTGAGGCGCATCTATTGCAGATGCATCATGTGCATGAACTTATATATTGAAGGGCTGAGTTTAACATCAAAGTTGTTATTAGATCATCTGTTATGTGGCTTTCTTTGATCCCTTTCTTGTTTCTAATTTGGCTTCACTTTAGTCTGACACGTGGCATATCATTTCTGTATAGATGTAGTCATAGTGGATCATACTAGAGCACTGGCTCTTGAAGATCAGGTTATGGGAGTTACATGTAGAATATAATTGAATATGATGCATAAATTGAGTCTTGTAATCCTAATGCATCCTTGATCGAGTTACTTTTAATAAAACTATTAAACTAGCTGAAACTACTTATACATAAGGTGTATTTTTTTTCTGCTTTTTAAGATTGGGTTTGCACCTAATTTGAGTTTGTTTACTGTTTGGGGTTTAGATGGCATTCACTTCACTATTTATTTCTTCTGCTTCAATTTGAAGGCATCCAATATGTTCCATATGTCTTTTTCAACATGAACAATTTCACAATTGCAACAAATCCTGCAAATACATTCTGTGGATTGAAGGATTAGGATTTTTCTGCATTTATATCTCTGGTTAGTCACCTATATACTAAAATAGGGTCTCGGCTTTGGAATATTTGGATCTTTCATCTTTTTCCTCCCAAATTATCTGTCAGTGTGCTGCATATATGTTTTCTTTCACTTCTTTGATCTGGGATAGCTAACAGCACTACGTAATGCTTCTCTATTGCTTTGATCCCTTTCCTCTAAATTGAGCTTAGTGCATTTTCAAACTTAAAGAAAACTTATGGTCTTCCCTACTGGTTAAATGTAGGAAGTTGCAGTCAAGAGGTTCCTAGACCAGGATATTTCTGGTGACTTGCTTGAAGAGTTCAAAAGTGAGGTACTAGTTCTGTTACTGCTGCTTATTGTACTGCTTCTGCTTCCGCTTCTCGCAAACTCAACATTCGCTGAATGAAAATGTTTAACTAGCAAACATGACCAATGTCCATGCAATACTATATGCCCTAATTTGGTACAGAATGAAGCATTAAATGCTTAGGATCATTTGGTCAACCATCGAATAAGTATTGGGAAAAAGAATCTTGGACGGCTCAAATAAAGGTGGACCAATCCACATAACAAGAGGAGCTAACTTTTGTACAGATATTTGATCACCTATTTTTGATAGGATAACTAATATATTAAGAAATTCGACAGATAATTTAGATTAGAAGTAGATGAAGCAAAATTAGTAAGAAAATGTAGATAAAGTTGATACATATTCCATATTCATTGAAGAAGAAGACACAATTACTATTTACACCAGGAAAAAGCAGCCTCACTTCACCAGCATATCTACAGCAGGACCATAAATGGTTTTAAGATGTGAAGTGAAACTGTCAAGAACTGCTCTCTTGTATTTGGGTTAAATCAGCTGTTAGATGATTTGTCTTTAAGAAAAATAAAAGTAAAACATTGGGTCAAAGCCACCAAATAATATGAATTTCACAATGACGATTAGAGTTAGAAGGTAGACCACCACTGCGAAAGCAAGAGGGTTGAGCCCAAATATGGAAGCTTGACTGTGATCGATAGAATAAGTATGAGAGGAAGATGCACGGATCTCAGTATAGTGGTGCTTGCCAACAACCCTGCATTCTCTGAATCAGAAAATGAGGCTGGCTATTGCTGATGTTGCCTTATTTTGCACATTACTGTTATTGTTTGCCTACTTTGTAATTTTCAGGACTGCTACTGGCATAATAAACTATTTAAACTTTGTTTCTGAATTGCAAGGTCCGGATAATGAAGAAAGTTAGGCATCCGAATGTCGTTCTTTTCATGGGAGCTGTAACTCGTCCTCCAAATCTATCAATTATTTCAGAGTTTCTTCATAGGTACGTTGCAATTCTTCCTGTTTCAATTTATGATTCAAGTAAGATCTTCTGAAAATTCTTATACTGGATCTGTAGCAGTGATTAGACAAGTGATTCCCCATTTCCTCGTTGAGCAGAAGTGACCAGCTACACCAAAAGGACCGACAACACGCGTTGCTTATAGTGGTTACTTGAATCTGTCAGTTTTAGACGTCACAAATTCATTTATCTGACAATTTGTTTTAATTTGTTCACAAAACAAGATGCTACCTGACTTGGGATTGGATATATGTTTGGCCTATTGTGTTATTTTCATATCCAGTTTGTAAAGAAAGGGATTTCCGAGACCTGGTCATTGAGCTTTTAGTATATTAGGTTTTAGTTTATATTAATGTCCTTCATTTCTATGCACACCATTTCTTTAAGATCCCACTTGAAGTTTGTTCGAGTAGTGTTTTGCCTCTGGGAAACATTCCAAATTTAAGAAGTATCCTTAGTTGTTTTCATGTTTTTATTAGCGTTACTCTGTTGTTGACTCTTCAAGATCATTATGCTTAGGGGATTAAACCAGGATTTTTCCCTGCAGAGGAAGTTTATATAGGTTGATTCACCGGCCTAACAATCAATTAGACGAGCGAAGGCGGTTAAGGATGGCCCTCGATGCAGTATGATTTCATCACTCTCGTCCTTAATTAAAACTCAGCGAGCAGTCTAATTTCACTTGAATTACCTGAACATAATGTATCTTCACAAATAATTTTTAGGCCCGGGGAATGAATTATTTGCATAACTGTAATCCAGTTATAGTACACCGCGACTTGAAGTCCCCCAACCTGCTTGTTGATAGAAATTGGGTCGTGAAGGTGACTTTTTTTTCTCATTACAAGCAAACAGTGAATCATGTTTCTATTACATAAATGACTAGAGTTTCCATTATCCTTTAGGTTTGCGATTTTGGATTATCGCGGATGAAGCATAGCACATACCTCTCATCTAGGTCCGCTGCTGGAACAGTAAGCAGTGTCGACGACTTTTGTTATATTTACTCTTGGCTTGGCATTTGACATTATTTTTCTTGATGTTTCGTACTTGTCTTTGTCTTTCGTTCTTGTCCTTGAGATCCTATAACCTGTCCATATGTTTCAACTAGTCATGTTCACCTCAATAATGCAGTGTTCACCCATCAATATAACTGTGATGGTGACCCTTAGTGAATTTCTTTGATGAATCGATTTGATCACCTTTTTCTATCAAAATAAAAACTCTTTTTTGCTCTATGAAAATTTAGAGATGTTTTCTTTTTGAAGGATTTTAACATACTGCTTGAGAAGTAGCCCAGGACACGGTATTTCTTTATTTGGTAGTCCTTATAGGTGGCAATCTTGAAGCATCTGCAACATCATAATCATTTTCTTTTTCATTAAGGGTAAAGAAAATGATTTGTCGTTACTAGGGGCAACGTGGAGATCCAAGTTAATCAGTAAAGACTGAATTTTCATGTTTCCATGTCATCAATCTTACTGCTTGCTGTGAGTTCTCGAGTGTTTACTGCTAAACTCATGAACATGCATACATCTTGCAAACCATATTTCTAGGTGACCATGTAGGTCGTTACCCTTCAAGAACTTCTCAATTAGTCTTATTACCTACTGAGCGGCGCTCTTCATACTTTCTCCCTTCATTTCTGTCTCGTCCAGCCAGAACGTGAAAGCTTCAGAAACATTTCATATG
Source organism: Syzygium jambos (assembly GCA_031216235.1). Classification (NCBI taxonomy): domain Eukaryota; kingdom Viridiplantae; phylum Streptophyta; class Magnoliopsida; order Myrtales; family Myrtaceae; genus Syzygium; species Syzygium jambos. The sequence continues at coordinate 6,571,790 of CM062221.1, forward strand.
CAAGTTCTCTATGGTACATTACTATGCTCCTTCCAGTTATTTGTATGACTAATATACTATCACTCTTCAGGCAGAGTGGATGGCTCCAGAGGTGCTGAGAAATGAACCTTCAGATGAAAAGTACCTCGTTTGTTCACCTTACAAATATTTGCTCCCTTTTTTTTGTTTCTGGTCATCCCATTCATTTGTGACTGATGAAACCTGTCTAAATCTGTGACATGACACTCAGGTGTGATGTCTTTAGCTTCGGGGTCATATTATGGGAGTTGTCTACGCTTAAACAACCTTGGGGAGGAATGAATCCTATGCAAGTCGTTGGCGCTGTTGGCTTTCAGCACCGTCGGCTCGAGATTCCGGATGACATGGACCCCGCCATCGCGGATATCATCAAAAACTGCTGGCAAACGTGAGTATGTTTTGGAGAATTTATTTTTGGAAACCGTGTATAGTCCATTTCCCTAAGAACATACAACGGTTTTAATCATCGAGGTTCAACTTTTACTGAAGAAAAATTTGCACTTTTCCTTTCCCCCTCCTTCCCCATCCCCAAATGGAAGAACAAGGCCTTTCCCACTGTCCCTCTGGTATAACGGTTCCTTCCTTTTCACGGTTAATTTTAGTTAGACTATGTCCAAATCACTAGAATCACATAATAAGAACTTTTAAGATAATCGAACTGTAGCATGAGGCTGAAGCTTCAGTTACATGAAATAATGAAAGCTCATGCTTTTCCAGTCGTAGTCATATTGGTAGTCAGTGCCTGATGTTTGGATTTGGACATTTGTAGAGATCCAAAGTTGAGACCAACGTTTGCTGAGATCATGGCTGCGCTGAAGCCCCTGCAGAAGCCCATAACTAGCACCGCAGTCCCGAGGCAAGTCCACTGATGAGCAATGAGCGTGACAGTGTCCAATTTGTTAGATGAGGTGTCTGGTCGAACTAGCAGAATCATGAATTGAACGATGTTGGCACATCCCATTTCATTTTGGAGGCAATTTCTCCATTATCGGGAAACTACATGAAGATCGAACTTCTGGGGATGGTCAGTCCGATGCACGGCGATTTGGCAATTGTGATTTTCTCTTTCACTTTCTTAGTTTTGCTGCCTTCCACAAGTTTGTGAAATTCTTTGTACAGATATAATTTCTTGTTGTGTAATCAAATTCTTTCCTTTTTGCCTGTCAAATGAAAATAGCTCATCACATGATCACTCGTGGAGTTTACTAGAACGGCATTTTTCTCTATAGCTGATGTGATCAGAAGAGCAAGTAGCATGCCTTTGTGCAAGATTTTCCTTTTCTTTTTCTTTAAATGAATGTGAATTTCCATTTTTGATAGGTGAACCATAAAGTCCGCGAAATATCTCGCTACTCTCATGGACCGGATAAGACGCCCATCGAAACCCCGGTGGTTGGGCCAACATGGTTATTTGCACCTGATGGTGCACGAGTTCGAGCGCACGGCAGTGCGGATGCTTGTCACGCGGTGGTGCCGATGTCAGAGAATCTTGCAATGAGCGTGTGAGCTGATCAATCATCCAGCGCTAGGCTCCGTTTGTTTCATCGGATGAGTAGTAAGTTCAAAGAAGATGCGGGCTTCCCAAATGTGTTCTTTATTTCAACGTGTCGGTGTTCGCACATCTCGTTCTCAAAATTTTTCCCGTATCTTTATCTTCTCAAGGAGAAGGATTACCCTTTAGAAGTTTTACATCGCGGTGATCTCGAGGTCTGGACAGCAACTTAAATGTAGCATTTCAAAGACTTGTTCAGGTCCCTCCTGTAAGGCGGATTTCACATATGCGTTCCCTTATTTTAACGTCCGAGTGCGCATTCCCCGATTTTTTCTAGATCTGGACTTGTTTCTGTGGGTCATACCCACGAACATGACTTCGCGTTTCCTTCTTTCCATCCTCTACTTTTTGTGATTCTGGGTGTGAACGTACATGGCGTGTGAGAACAGGAAGGCAAAAAAAGAGGGGCAAATTTTCCAAGAACTCTACAAGAACGAGCGAGGACCACGTCTTTGTTGGTCCTCATTGAGAATAGTCTTGTGAGTTCAAGCTGGAGTGTACAATGGGCCACGCATGCATGCATCCGTCCACCAATCCCAGCCACAAGCCCGCAAGCAAGGTATAACGAGACAAACCAAGCACCATCTTTCAAACCGGGCATTTAACGGCAGGAATGACATTCTTTTGGTTTCAAACTTAGTGCACGTATAGTATACCTATTAAGTCTTAAATCTTTTAATTTTACAGAGACAGTCTTGAAGCTTTGCGCAAGATTATAATGTGATCATTTCGGTCAATTTGCCACCTGAAATTATCGACACGGCGATTCACTTAGGACGCGGTTTCTAGTAAAGTTGTCTCCGTGCCACATCAAATGGCCAATTATGATTAAGACGCCACGCCAGCAATTTCAGGCCATAATTATCCGGAAGGATTACATTGAAATTCCATTATAAAAAATGATTTAGCCTTGCGAAATTGAAAATTTTAAGATTAAATTGGTACCAGTTTGTACAATAGGTTAAAAGATCAATTTGGTAACTATCCCTATAGTGATGCATGAAGCAATAATCCATATCGCTCGCATCTCTCATCCTTCTTTTATGGCGACTCATGAAGAATAACAATACTCACCGGGGCAAAAATGGTCGCCAATTTCGAAGCCATGACTTCGATCACGCCGTGTGTGGAGAGATTTTTTGACTGTCCGCCTCTCGGTAGAGTTACCTTAACGGGCTCGCCGACCATGGATCTTCATATATTTTGTTTTCGGGTATCGAACTCCCCGCCTCCCGCTCCTCAAGTAGGAAGGGTCGCCAATGGAGCAAATTTCAGCGGTTGATCTTCGGATTATGAACGGCGGAGATGAGAGGCATGAAACCTTTCTTTCTACCACAACGAGCGGGAGTCTCTTTCGTACTCGTATATATACGTTCAACGGGGAACGGAGAAGGCGGTTGGATAACGGAGAGCGTCTGCGAAATTTCAAACGTCCAGAGATTCGATCGAGAGAGAGAGAGAGAGAGAGAGAGCGCGCCGGCGACGCTCTCCGAGCCGGAGCTCCGTCGCCATGGCCGCCGTGCTCGACTCTCATTTCCTCGCTCTCACCGCCATCGTCACCGTAACACCTCCCTCTCTTTTGTCTCTCTCTCTCTCTCTCTGTATGCCCGCCGGCGTCTGCTCCTCCGACGTCCGGCGTCCGGCGTCGCTCTGATTGCGGATTGTTGCTTTGGCGCAGGTGGTGTACCAGTCGCTGTTCTTCGTCGTCACCGCTCTCCTCAAGTTCGATAAGGTCACCGATTTCGCCGGTCAGTGATCGATCGCCCCCCCCGCGCTCTTCCCCCGCGCTCTTGTCGAGCAGTATTTGTTGTTGTGGAGTAGATAGTGAACCGGCGTGAAAGTTTTCGAGGGAAATTAGTAGGAAAACGAGTGATGTGCGGTTCGGCGAATGAGGAGTGACTGTGACTGCATTGTCGTGGAATCACGTGATTAGTTACTGTTGCATCGGCGGAGCAAACGGGCGGTTGATGCTTTCTGTTTCGATAGGATTAGACCTCGAGCTGAGCGACCGGTCTCGTTTGTTTTAACGTCAATAGCTTGATGGATGCTGATTCGGAATAGTTAGTGAACTGGCGGGAGACTTTCGAGGGAATTATTAGGGAAAACGAGTGATGTGAGGTTGGCTGTTCTTCTTCGAGCGGCGAATGAGAAGTAACGGTGATTGCATTGTTATGGAATTCGCGATTAGTTATTGTCACATCGGCAGAGTGATGGCGGTTGATGCTTTCTGTTTCGATAGGATTAGACCTCGAGCCGAGCGACCGGTCTTGCTTATTTGAACTTTTATAGCTCGATGGATGCTGATTCGGGCGCGTGTGAGAGAGAGAGAGAGTTATACACTGGATGACTAGTGAATGTGTTTGTTTTTGTTGGTTTCAGGAAGCACCAATTTTGTCATCATTGCTCTGTTGACCCTGATTCTCAAGGGGACATGGCATTTCAGACAGGTACTTTCTCCATCTCTTGATGATCATGCAGCCGATGCTCTCTCTGTCTCTCCAAACATCGACATGGAAAATCGTCGAAAACATGTATGAGTCATGACTGCGGTCATTAGGATACAGTTCCTTTATCACAGTAGCGAGTCATGAAACTTAGGTTGATTCCAAGACTCTCTTTGGCCATGTCACGAAAGCCTCGATTATCAGTAGATAATTCAGATGGCATGAAGGACCTGCAATGAACCTGCCGATTCCTTGCTTGACAAGAATCAGTCCTAAAACTTGCCTTCTTGAATACAACTAGAGCCTGGAAGTAAAAGTAACCTCAAATGCACATGCCGAGGGTGATGAAATAAAAAAAGTGCGCATTTTTCAATCCTAACTAGGTAATTAAAATTGGGAGGACTTAGTTGTTGATGAAGCTGTTTGGCAGTGATGTTCAACCTATGAAACGGAACTTTTGCATAAATTTGGGACTGATGTGGGTGAACTCCATTTTAGGAGTAACTTGACGAGAGAAGGACTAGATAAGACGAGCTGAGGATGCTTCTTAAATATTATCTGCATTTCTGGAGCCATGTTTTCCAGTAGATATTTGTTGCTGAGGTTGCCTAGCTTTGTGCTGTTGCAACTGCAAGCCCTTTAACGATGTTCAGTACTTAATGGAATTCTGTCTGTTTGCCCTCCCTAAATAATTCCTTTGCTACTTATTGTCTGGAATTTTAGGTATATGGATTTTAGGTTTACCAGGACTAAATTTGAGAGTTTTTGCTCAACAATGTGGCTGCAATTTTTATCTTAAGATGCTTGTGACAATGTAATTTCAGGTGGTACTGACAATTCTTGTAGTAATCTGGGGTCTCCGACTGGGTCTCTTTCTGCTAGTGAGGTATGAATCTGGTAGAACAGGGGAAAATGCAACTTTCATTTACTTACAGTTCTTTGGAATTGACAGTAAGCTAGAGGCATCTAGACAAGAACACTGCACATGGGAGAGAAAGAGGGTGGGTTCTTGCATGATTTACTCTTTATGATGTGCTCTCTTCTTTTGCATAATCATGACAAAAAACTGACTTGCAAGTACACTGCTAGTTGCGAATCTACGATTTGATTGTTGCAAAAGCACTCTTATGAGTCCTAAATGCTTGCTTTCTTGTATCATGGAGAATTCGCTCATTGAACATATTAAATCCCTGTATAAATGCTTTACAAATCTAGTGGAATGGCTGAACTTGTAGGCTCTGCCTCCATGTGATATTACATGTGAGCCCACAGCTCTATGTTGGCACCAATAAATGCACTTAATGTTTTCATATGATTTTGTTCTCCCATCAAAACGCATGGTTCTCTTATTCTTTCAATGCCAGTGCATGGGTTGTTGGTTCAAAGCAAATACCTTTTTCCCCGTAGAATGCAGCCTGGGTATGTACTTTATTTCCTTTTATAAACATGGTGTTGAATTTCATCAGAATTCTAAAGTGGGGGGAAGACAGGCGTTTTGATGAGATGCGCAGCAATTTGGGGAAATTGGCGGTTTTCTGGATTTTCCAGGTTTCCCAGCTTCATATTTAAGTTGGTCTATGATTTTTAAAAGATGCAAGCTAGCATTTAACAACAAGTATTGGCATGTCGATTTGGTGTCCATTTATCACAGGCTGTATGGGTTTGGACAGTTAGTTTACCAGTAACTGTGGTCAATGCGAGCAACAGAGATCCACCTCCCCAAGCTCAGGACGTAGTGGGGTGGATTATGTGGTTTCTGGGTTTTTGGATCGAAGCTGCAGCTGACCAGCAGAAATTGAACTTCAAGAATTCTGCTGAAAATCGAGGGAAGTGGTGCAATATTGGACTCTGGAGTTATTCTCGGCACCCAAACTATTTTGGAGAGGTGAGTCCTGCTGTTACCATAAAGAAATTCCTATTGTAAGTTGTAACTAAGCACAGGATATTGCAGTGATTGTCATATTAGATCTGGTAACTAGTTTTAACTTTTGATTTAGATCCGTGATGCATTTTGCTTTATATGAATTATTTTATCCAGATTTTACTATGGTGGGGAATCTTTGTGGCTTCTACCCCTGTACTTGAAGGTTCTGAGTGGCTTGTAATTTTCGGCCCAATCTTCCTCACATTGTTGCTTCTGTTTGTCAGTGGCATTCCTTTACTTGAGGTCTGGTTCTCGCCTTTCATTTAATGAACATTCATTTTGGGTCTTTCAGTCTTTTTTAATTATTCTTTGAATTAAATGAGAACAGGAATCGGCGGACAAGAAATATGGCAATGTGGCTTCATACAGGACATACAAAAGAACAACTAGGTTGGACTCTTCACTTCCCTCACTTTGAGATTGATTTGGGAAAGATAACTGACTTGTTTAAATCTGTTTCTTTTCAGCCCTCTCGTTCTGCTTCCTCCATCAGTTTATGGGAACCTGCCTCTATGGGTCAAAACAAGCTTTCTCTTTGAGTTTCCTCTGTACAGTCGGAGTCTTCCTGATGAGGGTGTGAACTGGTGAGGCTACAAAGTATCACATAGATTAACTCATAAGATGTGTTGTAACTCGCTGTTTTGATGCATTGTATTTTCAGACAATTTCTATCTGCATGTCTGTTGATCGCTCTTGATACCGTATGTTCATACATATAAATGATTGCTCTGGACAAAGGATGCAACTCGGTTAAGTATGCGTTTCTCTATTCCACTAATTCATTTCTCTGTACTGGTATTGTCGGTAATGTCTGCAAGGTGACTCCTTTTATAGCCACATATTCTTATTGTGCTTTTCTAACAGAGGCTTTGTTTATGTATGGTTTTTTTGATTATTTATGTTCCAATTCTTTGCTCCATTACTGTAAGAGGAAAACTTCTTTTATCCTTTTGTTTACCACTCTGCTCTTACTGCACATTTGTCACACATCTTGATTTCATATGCTTAGCTTATTTGTTCTTTATAAGAGCCAGTGGAAAATGGTAATAATTGTACAGCTGTATCATTCTTCAATTGTTCGGGTGATGCTCATAATACTGTGTCATGTAGTAATGCTTCTCCGCATAGCCTTGTCCTCCTTTACCTAAACATGTTTCAGTTCAAAACCACCGCAAGAATTGAGAAGCAGATGAATACAACGTTAATATAGAGAGCTAAAATCTAGTGATATCCAAAGTTCAGCATGTTAGTTTGCAGAGCAGCAGAAGGTTCTAGAAGTTTTGATATTCAAGTATCATTGTCATGACATTTAGTCTGGCTTGATGGATGTTGAGTAATTCTGAAGTTTAGATGTCTTTGATGTAGCGCCTTCTATGCTAGCTAGGTGCAAGCTTGCAATCTAGTTCAACAGCTGAGATTTGAATGCAACTACAGTGCTTTAATTGCCTAGGGGATATATATTCCCGTGCATAAATGCACTGTTTTGAAGGCATTTACCATCCTTGCAAGGTATAGAGAAAATCGGGCAGAAGCGGGGAGACTGAAGATGGGTTAGCATGATGAATTCTTGGAGTAGTGATATCCATCTTTGCAGAGATTGAGGTACTTTGCGTACATCTGATTGATATTTGATGTTTGTAGTAAAACAAAGCGGCCTTTCAGTAATGTCCATCATCTCAACTTACTACTCAAGTTCGTCTGATCGATTTTCTCTCTCTTTATGGTCCAAGATTGTCGACGCTTATCTCTTCTATCGCTTGTTCTGGCACACGCCAACTCCAATAGAGTCACGTTGGCTTCTCTTTTGTATCTTCTGTCGGAGTCATGTTGGCCTGACAAATTTGTTACCATCATGTGTGGCAAATTATGATCAATACTCTTCTGGCCAACTGCATTTATGATCAGTATATTTAGGTTTCTCGATTAGCCAAAACCTGAAGGAACGTCACACATATGGCTGTAACCATGAAAAGGGGAAGATACGAAGATAGGTGCTGCCGCCGTTTTAGGATTCTATCTTGGTTGGAATTGCTCCATTATGTCATGAGGATTGATTCTAGATTAACTAAAATTATTCATAGAATTAGTATATTTGGTTTTATTTGCTTCGCAGAAAATAAATGATCTGGAAAACATTTTCCTAAATACGATCGCTTATATCGTTTACAAAAATGAATGAACGAATATTTTCACTGGTCATGAAAATTTTTAGACATAAAATCTTGTCGACAATAAAAACATTAGCTTTGTTTATTTTGCGAAAAATGAATGATTTTGACAATTTTCTTTCTAAAGAATGATTAATTGTATCCCTTGAAATAATTAGTTATTAGCAAATATTTTTATTATTGACAACACTTTATATCTAAACATTTTCACAAACGATTTTCTTTTCATTCATTTTTATAAATGATATAAATAATTATTTTTGTTCGAGAGAGCACTACTAAGGAATGGGTGATTTGGGGTGTGGTGGGGCCACTGACCTCTTTCAATCTTAACTGAAGCCCTCTCCAGCAAACAGACTAGAGGCGGTCTCATGAAATTCTAAGGCCCAAAGTAGTGGGGCTTGGCCCAGGAGTAGGCCGAAAGTCCATGCCAAAGCCCATCCATATACAAAACACATTTGAACTTCGTAACAAGAAGGGTGCGTTTGATTAAGTATTTGCAAAGGGCTTAGGAGCCTTAAAGTCTCTTGGGCAAATGCCAATGGTGTTTGGAAAATTTTTTGGAAGCCTCTAAATGACTTTAGCTCAAGGCAGGTTAAGAGGTGCTTTGAAATATGCAAATAGATTTTTTTTCCTACTAACTTTGTCCTCGCTCAATTTTCGTAATTTCGGAAATGTCCTTGAAAACCTGAACTTGCCAGCGCAAGCTTCAACCACCGGCGAGCTACTGCCACCCTCGCCTAGGCTCAAGGCAGGTTAAGAGGTGCTTTGAAATATGCAAATAGATTTTTTTTTCTTCTAACTTTGTCCTCGCTCGATTTTTTGTAATTTCGGAAATGTCCTTGAAAACCTGAACTTGCCAGCGCAAGCTTCAACCACCGGCGAGCTACTACCACCCTCGCCTAGGTCGTGCAACCTCAAGCGAGGTTGGGCCACGGCCAATTTGGCTCGTCGAAGAAACTCAATTGTCGGCAAATAATTTGAGATGTTTTTTTGGGTTAACATTATGAAAAACTCCAAACTGGTAAATATGTGACAAATTTACCCTTCGTTAGTTTTCGATAAATTTTATCGTCAAATTGCTAAATTGGATGACATGTGATAGTTGACGGGTGTATTAGTTTGAAATTTTACCCTCCGTTTGTCACATGTGTGCAAATTTGTGATTTTTTGTGGTACTAATCTAATTTAATAGAAATTAACGGAGAGCAAATTTGTCACAAATATATTAATTTGAGATTTTTTGTGGTAAAAAAATTAATTTGTGACAAATTTTTCATAATTGTACCGGTTTGGAGTTTTTGGTGGTCAAAAATTAGATTGGGATAAATTTTTCACTGGCATACAAATTTAGAGTTGCTTTGTGGTATTAACCATAGTTTTTTTAATTAGCAAAAATCTTTTACAGAGTGTAATTTTACCACACGACATTTATGTCAAAATTGCTTTCCAATATGTTTTTAAAATAAACTTGACTAAAACATCAGTTGCATTTCCAAAAACCCATTTAGCCCAAACGTCTTTGCATTTTTCCAAAGACTTCTCCAAAGACATTCCCCTAACGCCGAACCAAACGCACTCAAAGCCGGCTTAGGTTGACGGGCTTTACTCCATTCTCCGCCTAGTTTTGAAAATTCTCTTGTGCAGCAGAGCCCAATGGGCCCAAACTACGAAGCCCATCCACATCCACATACGGTTGGGCCATTAGGCCCATGGACTTGCCTAATTGCAGAACCGCTTGCCCTAAGGAAATTTTGAGGTTGGATTTTGGGGGCAGAAATTACGAGTTGAGAGAACAAAATTGAAAAAGGGATGCGGAAACTTTCCGCAGCTACATCGGTTACTCTATACTTTGTAAGATCTAAGATATACATACATTTCTCCGTATTTCGTTTATTTAAGGCCAGGAAGAAAAATTGCATAAGCATGGCCCAGAAACGAGGTATAAACCAATGCGCCTCTAAAATACTGAGGCAAAGACTGCGTCAAATAATCATCAGAAACGTCGTGCGCTCACCGCGTCACACGCCTGAGCTGTTGATGTTTTCCAAGGACATGACGGCGCCAGATCGGGCATCAGGCGTCGGCTGTGTGTGGGACATGAAGATGTAGAACACCCAGAGGTGGAGGCACACGACGTAAACGAGAGACCAGATTTTGGCTGTGGGGTTCCTCTTCAGGAACACAGAACCGGCCAAGAAAATGGCGTCCAGCTGCCGGAGCAGCAGGTGCAGTTGCTCCCTCCCGGACCGGATTTTGTCTTCCAGCGAGGGCCTCGTCTTCGAATTGAAAAGCTCCCAGGTCCCTGACTCTATGTCCTTCAAGGGAACGCTGGAGAAGTTGTCCACGTTTATAGTCGAATTGCCCTCATCCAGCATCCTCGAGACCGTCTGTGGACACAAAAGCACTGATCTTAGAAAGGCGCTAAACCTCAATCTAATCGACTAATTGTGACATGAGAAATATAGGCTTCAAGATGGTAAGGTACCTCAATCCTGAAAACGAGAGTAGCCTTCTCCGAGGATAAAGCTTCGACCTGTTATAACGGAGAAGTTCAGTAAGCCAGGCCAACGAATCAATTTCAGCGAACAAGTTCCTTAACACACACTAACCTAATGAATTTCAGCATGATGAGGCAAAAGTTTGGCTGACAGATTGCCTTACGTGCTTTAGCATTTTTACCCAACTGAACTAATTAAATAGGTGTGGTAATTTTCTAAGTAACCTAACTTCGGAGCAGATATGATTTTGGTCATTCATTTAAATAGCCACAAGCTCGCCAAATATATAGCAGTCAGTCAAAGCTGGGTTAAATAAACAAAGAGCTAGTGAAAGCATCAACTTTCGTTCGTAATTTATGTTTCCCTTTACTCAAGTAAATTTCCATGCGACATGCAGTGATAAAACTGTGGAATATCATCCCTTCAGATTCTGATGGATGGGTGAATCTTTTTCCATCTAGAAAAGCAGAAGGGTATTCTCCAGTGCATGTGCAATGAGCTATGTATTTCTCTCTGAAGTCCGACATACTACACTTGTCGATTAGCCAAGCAGTCATTTAGAAGCGAGAATACCACATTCAGGCACAGACTGGTACCATTATGACCATCTTCATCGCTTTAACTGTTTAGGATGTTTGAACAAACCTGGGCTTGTTTCTGAATTAGATGGTCAGTTAGCTGACCCAGCCGTCGCTTCAGCTCAAGTTCTACTTCCGTTGGCTCCTCCATTTCCTTCCTTGTCATTTCAATGTTTGCTTCAATACTCTTGGCCTGGATGTGACAAAAGACCGATACTTAAACATTTGATTCACAGCTGCCAAGCATGAAAACTGGGAGGATAAAAATGGCCATGCACGGGACAATTACTTATATGATTATTTTACAGAATAACATAATTCTGAACCATTGGGCATTCAATCCAACTAAATGAGATGTTTTAGGTGTGGGGGAGGGTATGGCTTGTGCATGACCATTCGGACCATGGGATGTGCATTGCATCCCTTATTCTTTGAAAAAGAATAATTTCTCCCCAGAGACCAACTATACTGTCATTCCATTAGGACTTCCGAAAATTACTCGAGCGCATTACATGATGACTGACAACTTCCAAAACATGTAGCAGACCTACTTCCTCTTTTGACATCTCTCCCGTGTCTTTCTTAGGTAAGTCCTAAGTCCATGGCATTGAGACTGCCAGATGTAAATTGTAAAGAATTTGCGGAATATGCTTTATATTTTAACCAAACCATCCAAGAAAGCCAACCTTTTCCTCCAAATTCTCAATTTTGTCAGCAAGAAAAGCACACTCTGCCTCAAGTAGCTCTCGTTCAACTTCCAATGCCTTCGTGGAGGCTAACTGTGTAAGCAAATCAGTAAGCAAGCTCAGGATTTAAGCCAAAATCAGTGTAAAATGATAAGGAAAGCAGACAGCTGTAAGTACTTGCAGGCCTTGCACCCCAAATCGTTAATCCATATGGCTCACCTGCTTTACAGAGGTTCCCGTCTGATGGCCGTTGGAGATCCTCCTCCTTAGTTCTGCAGTAAAAGAGGGGCAAATTTAGTAGTGTGAAACCATAGGATTAATGGTGTACACATGCAAGGAAAGGCATTTCTGAGAGAGAGAGAGAGAGAGAGAGAGAGAGAGAGAGCTATGCAACCCACTCCGAGGCAAGGAAAACAGGTGTTTGCCAAATATAGCAAATCCAGGTGATATCTCAAAACTATGGAACTGATGGCTTCAATTATATATCTCATAAAATTGTAACTTGTGTGCAAAAATGTCTGTACAACTTGTCAAGCTGCTTCTGACTATAAGTCCCATGTGGAGCTAAGATTGCTTGAGGATCCCCTGCCACAACCCTGAGTCTATAAATAAAACTTCTCTAAATGTAGCTCCACCGAACTAATGCATGTCTATGTCCTAAACATACCTTTCTAACCAAAAAGCCAATCAGACACATAATGCTTCAAACATGAAAGTGGAATTGTGTCCATCTCTCTTCAAACAAATATCTCACCAGCACTAAATTAGTTCACACGAGCAATGGTCAGATAACCATTTGATCAGATCGACCAGTAAATGCAAAACAGGAAAACACGATTAATGAATTTGAGATCCAAGCCTAGACGACATGTGCAATACTTGTGTGAACTAGGTGCACATGAGCCCAGTGGATGTCAACCATTGGATCACATGGGTCCCACGTGTTTAAACAGTTCAGATTCAATGGGCTTATGAACAGCGGGACCATACAAGAATTTTGCAGACAACATACCCTCGTGGGCTACTTCCTTTAACTCAATTTGTTGCCGAAGTTCAGCCACCCTCTTCACCTGGTCAATGAGAAAAGTGTAGTAAGAGTTCAACCACTATGGAGACCAAACAATGAGTTTATAGAGGACCCTAGCATCTCCAATTCAGATTTCCACTCCAACAGTTGAGTCACTGCTCTCTCAAGTATCTCCATGTCCTGCTTATGTTTCTAATAACCAACTGACAGACAATGGCTTCAACCGACTAGAACAGGAAACTTTCCCTTTATCGGACATAATGTGTCTATCCGGAGTGACCTATACCTTTAGTGGTTCAAATTTGACTCTTATTTCATGACCAAAACTTCGTTTTTTTGATAGAATGCCCAAGTCCCACTTAAAATCTTCAAAAAGTTATACATATTGACATTTAAAATTGTATAAGAATTTTCATATTTCCTCAAGTTTATGGAACAATTAATTTGAGTTGCCCATACGGGTACTATCCATCATACCACATTTTAATTTATTACAGAGATCTCTACTGTTGAATGTTCATCTATCAAGAATAGCTGTCCAATTAAATTTACTTGAACCAGACCATCAATAAACAAGCAGAGTTATGCATCAACACAGCAAAGAACAATTACATTAATTCATCCGGATCAAGTACCGCTGACCAAGATCTACAATAGAAAAAAGACGTTGCTCCAACTACATAAGCAAACTAAGTCAATTGTCTATAGACTTAGAAGAAAGAAATTCGGTTAACTAAATCAACTTGAACAACACGATACCTCTACTTCAAGATTCCACTGTGCAGTTGCAAGAGATTTGGCTAGGTCAGCATTTGCTGTCTGCAAAACCCATTTCAACTTCAGTAACAATAGAACCAAAATATCTACCAAGAAACAACAAATTAAAAAGGCATTTTCTCCTGCAATACTTTTGCTATTAACCAGACAAAGATTGAGAATGAAATTTTATGAGGACATGCACCTAATTAATCTTTAGTACCTCCAGTTTAGCTAACCGAGCAAGGGCCTCCATTCTAGTATTATTGTGCTTCTGCTTTTCCAGCTCTACAGCTTCCATAGTCTCAATCATTGTTGTTTGCAGCTCCGAAGCCTGCATCAAGATAAAGCTTAAGTGTCTTAACCTATAGTTAGAGTCAGAAAAAAGCAGGGACTGATAAAATAGAAACTTAGAGATACTAGACCTGGCTGAGAACCAGATATCATTAGCTAGAGGACCTTGAAACAGAACTGTAGCCTATGTTTAGAAACTCTAGGGGAAGAGAAAATGGTATGAAAATATCACAAATTTTTAAGTTCCCCTTTACAATCTTCTCACAAAAAAAATTAAATTATTCTCAACTTTCCACCTCAATTTTCATTCTTCCCATTTTACTTTCTTTTGCAAACATAGCCCGTTACTACAGTAAAAATTGCTACAGCAGCGTCTGCTTTGCTGGTACGGGTAATAAAACTAATGAAAAATGTTGTGTACTTGGATGGCTAGCCAAGCATATCCATAAATGATCCTTTGAAAAATCATTAGGAAATCAGAACTATTTGCATATAGTTGCATCGTTGCGCAATGTACCAAATTCTTTGCTTTTTTCTCGGCTTGTGCGTTTTGGGAGGATTTCAGTATGTGCAGTCCAAAGCTAGGAGAATATTGATACGAACTGGCAAACGATAATGGTGCATTTTTCTCTCATTCAAGCACAAAAGTTTGGTGAGTTCAAACCAGCTAACAAGACTTGATTGCAAAGATCAGTGGAACTTGGGCTGAGTCTGTTCATGCAATGATTGAAAGGAGTCGGAAACAAAATCAGTAACTTCCACATGAGAGAACATATATCCCCCCAATTACAGGAAAAGATTGTAAAACCAATCATATGCAGATAATATAGAAGACATGGATTAAAACAATTTCAGCAGCAGCAACAAATCCATAACTATATGGATAATATAGCCAGCAGAAGATATACCTCTTTCACTTGTTGCTTTGCTCTTTCTTCGATTATTTTCTCCAAACTCTGCTTCTCTCCCTCCAACCTTGCAACCATATTCTCACGCTCTCTAATGGCCTCAACAGCCTTAGCTGCTGCTTTCTCAGCGAGAATCTTCTCCCTTCTTTTTCTTCTCTCCTCTCTGTCCCGTTCATCTTCACTCTCAGAATCAGATGATGGACCAGATGTAGTCTCTGAGGCCGAACCAGCATCAACATCTCTAGGAACAGAAGTACCCAAAGTGCCCTGTACCCCATGACCATCTCTATCAAATCCTACCTTCAATTGAGAAGCAGCATCAACAGCACCGATTGGTAGTACTGTGGAACCACTGCCATCTACTAAACGAGAGACATTCTCCTGAAGGGGGACAACATTCAACTGCCCAACATTCTCCATACTTTCCTCATGGGCCGGTTTAAGCATTGTATTTCCTTTTGCAACCTTCTTATCCAAAGCTTGTCGCCCGACGAACTTCCCATTATTTGCTGGATTAACATCTGAAGTCATTCTCATGCCTGCAGAATCAGATAACCCAGAGTCTTCCCCATCACCAGGTTTCCCATTCCACTTGTTCTCCCTAAGAACGCCGGACCTCCTAGATACTTTCGCAACAGTATTACTTGTCTTCTGGTTCCTCTTCAGCTCCGTCGACATAGAATTAGAACCGAAGCTCCCCTGCCTCCTGTAGTTATTCTTGCCGCCGACAACCCCCCCAGGCAACCCGTTGATACGTTTCCCAGGGGAGGCCGATGGCGGATTATGTGGACTCAATAACTCAGTCCAGTCGCCGTCAGTAACATCGGAGTTAGGCGCTGGACCAGGTTTCGGGCTTGAAGCGCTCGCAACCCCCTTATTACTTTCATGGCGGCTAGTCGCGCTGTTGCTGAAATCACCAAACAATCTACCTCCATGGTCGCTACTATCTGGCGATTTCTTCTTCAATTGATCCTTCAAAGGCACTGAGCCTCCACTCCTCGCCGGAGCATCCACGCCTAGACCATCCAATTGAGGCCTCTCGTCCTTACGGAGCGACTCGGCCGCTTGCTGATCGATCTGATCACCAGATCAACAACTAGAATTCAGTTTGAAGAAAGAACAATTCACATTCGCAGGCAAGACGATAGTGGAGCACAACCAAACGAAACCAGGTAAATTCATCAACCGAAGTACGGGAATGAGGAAAGAGCAAGACATGAACAGCAATCGGGAGAGATCTGGAACTGCATTGACTCGACTCGAGAGTCAAAATTCGAGCCAGATCGAGGAAGATGAAGCCATCCGGCGCAGCGATAAACCAAAACGGAACACGCAAATCCGCTTCCGGCCGAAGTGAGAGACATTTACCTTCTGAAGAATGCTCTCGGCGGCTTTGAGCTTGGAGGTGAACCAGTCCGACATGTCGACGGAGACACTCCTCCTCTTCGGATCCCAAAGCTCAGATGCAAACCAAGCGACGGAGCGACTAGAGAAGGAGACGAGAGAGGGAATGCAGCGCGCGCATGGCGGCGGAGCTCCCGGTGTCGACGGAATCGAGCCGCGGAGCGAAGACGAGAGAGGCCGAACGGCGGCGGCGCGCTCGCGTCGCAGCTCCCGCCGACGGGAGCTCGTCCGATGACTCGGAAACGAGCCGGCGATCCGAACGGAAAAACCGGCGCGGGTTCTTCGCCGGGCGGTGGATGACGGGGATCGACGCCGCGGGATCAGTGTTGGTCACCGGCGAGAGATCGCTGGCGCTCGGACGTTCGTATCGGTTTTTCCATTCCTCCACACGCGCACATCGGGAGGAGGCAAGCAGAGAGAAGCGGGTGTTTCGCACGTGCGGCGATAGAGACCGATTGACGAAGGGGATGAATAGAGAAATGGGCCGGACTGGGCTCGCGCACGGGCCCATCCGGGCCGACCCGATTAATTAGTCTTTCATACCCGATTGGGTTCGATTCTCCCGAAAAAAAAGCAAAAAAAAAAAGGCGTGAAGTCTCAAATTTGATTATTATGGCCAACTTAACAATTAGTGACAAGAAGAATAGACATTGCGAATTTTTTTATTTGAATACACAATATAGACAAGCACTTACATTATGAATTGCACGCACATACCCACTTTCGTCCTGGAAAAAAAACGACATCCGATGAATTGGGGTTAAGCTCCATTCGAGTTTTTCCCAATAAGATGTTCTTGGCTAGTTCGGTTACTTATTTGGTTACATTGGTCATGTTCTAGTCATTCATTTGCTTCCCTAGATGCTCTTTTTTTTCCCAAATTAAAAGAGGAGAAGGAAAGGATCTTGATGCGATATGAACACAAAAATGAGATTCGAAATTTCTCCCGTTCTCTTCAATTTCTGAGCGCACTCTTATTTTATCGCTATCTTACTAAGTCTATTACTTGTTGATAACAGGGTCTAGGAGATGATTTTGATATCTGCATTTGCTCATAAGACTGCTAAAATGGAAGAGTACTCAAAAAAGAAAAAAAACGGGTAATTTATTCGTTAAAATTACAGGTTACGTTTTTGGAGTTGTAAGTTGTTGGATACACATTTTGGAAGAGCAAAAGACTTCCCCGAGTTTTGAAATTGATGGGAGAAGAACTTCACGATTCTTTCAAAGTGGAGCATCGGCTCGATACAACTCTTAACACAGTCTATCGAGAAAGGTAAATATCGGCGCATGTCTTGAGACCTTAAAATTTGTTGTAAGGATTAAGATCCACTCTACATCGCCTCCTCGGACTACCAACCTTCTCAATGCTTTCATGCATAGCTTTTCCAGTTGGTTCCTCAGTTGGCTTCCGGGACACTCTTTCTAGGAGAGAGCAGATGGCCTTCTCTTTGGCCACATAGGATGACCAGCATCCATATCAGCGATTTTCGGTCAAAATTAATCGAATGGACTCAATTGGTACAACTAAAAAGTTTAGGACCGAATCAGCAAAATTACAATAAATTTAGAACTTTTTAGATAATTTTTCCTCACCGACCACCTGAGATCGGCACGATATTTAGGAGACGGAAAACTAAAAATAAATAAATGAACAAATAAAAGCCGAATCGCTATCTGCCCTCTCCATTCATCAGACAAATCCCTGGAATCCGTCGATCATTCCAACCAGAAAGTCCCGACTTTCGACCATGTTCCCACGTTTTATGGCATGCCCCACGCCATCCGCTTTAATCATGTGACCAACCGGCCGTTTCAACAGATCTTTCCAACGCCCGTACCGACGACACATGGATGATGATGGCCGAAAATCGAGCTCGAAACTTTCGGTCCTATTCTTTCGCTCGTACCCCACATCGAGTCGAGAGCCGGAGTTCGGCCCCATCGAGTGGAAACGGGGCCGACCGGGCCGACATGCAGCGTGCGAAGTCTGATGCCCGGCAACTTAAATTTTGGTTCGTCGCCTCTATTCACATGACACGAGATTTAATTTAAGAATCAGACAGGCGTACATGCTCAATGCATGCTCGGCCTTCACATGCATTCGATCACATCGTTTAAGGTTTAAACCTGCTGGTACGAATGGGATCGATGGGACGAACGGGATGATCCGTGCGAATCGCTCGTGCACGGTGAAACCGGCGATGAATCAAATAAGTTGGCCGAGGCAAAATGTGGAACCGATCGAGCAAAGGATTCAGATTCAATGACAAAGCGAATCAAATTCGAATAGTTGTTCCAGATCAGCGAAATCCGAGTCGCCGGAGGCGTAAATCGTAACGAAAACAGTCATGTGACGGTCCATCGGTATCGTTTTCCAGTAGCCTGTGTAATCGGAAAGTGTTAAAAAAAAATCAAATGTCAAACCGGTCAGAGAGAGAGATGCAGAACGGGGACGGGATCGTCCATCGTCAGTTATTGCCGGGACCTTTGGAAGCCATCATCTTCTTGAACTCCTCGAAGTTGACGTTGCCGTCGCCGTCGCCGTCGACCGACCCGATCATCCTGACGCAGTCCTCGACGGAGCACTTCATGTTGAGCCGGTTGAGCACCAGGTGGAGCTCCGCGGCGGAGATGAGCCCGTTCCGGTCCTGGTCGTACAGGTCGAAGGCGTCGCGGAGGTCGGACTCGGGGGAGGAGGAGGGGCCGGACCGGCAGAGGGCGGCGAACTCCGGGAGGCTGATGAAGCCGTCCCGGTCGGTGTCGATCTCCGCCATGGCGGGGCCGAGGTCGGAGGGGGGGACCGGGGAGCCCATGGCGGCGAGGACCTGGGAGAGCTCCGCGGCGGAGATCTTGCCGTCGCCGTTGGCGTCGAACTGGTCGAACACCTTCCTGAGCTCCGCATCGCTCATGTGCTGGAGGTGGGACGACGCCGCCGGTGCCGCCGGCGCCGGGTTCTGGGTCGGAGTCGGTGCGGTCGCCATGGATGGGATGCCGGGAGCTGTCTCTTCCTTCTTCTGGCTTCGGTGCGGAGCGTTTGAATTCTAGAGAGAGAGAGAGAGAGAGAGAGAAGGAGGGGTTCTCGAAATGGAAAGCGGCTCGAGCGGGGCGAGCGAAAAGGGCGGTCCGCGCTTTACGGGAAGTCAACGATCCTGGGTTTCCGGAATCCTGACCGTTCGTTTTACGTTAGCGTATCCTAACCGTTAGTTTTTTTTACGATTCACCTTCTGCCAAAAAAAAACGAAAAGATCAAAAAAAAACAGCCGCGTATCCTGACCGTTGATCTTTTCGATACGACGTCGTTCTCGCATGATCAACGGATTTCACTTTCATTGGCTCGAACGGGATAGGCAGTATTGGCCCTGGGGTCCTTTTTTGGGTTAATTAATCTGCTCTTTCCCTTTCTTAATTTTCCCTTTTTTTTTCTTGTATATTTATTATTTTCCTTTCCTTTTCTTTTTCCTTTCCTTTGAACGAGGGATGCTTGACCGAGCGAGGAATATTTCATTCCGGCGATGGCGAGACCCTCGTGCCATGGGTAGGCCGCCTTGTTTGGGGACGGCCCCTCCATGTAAGGGGGTCGTGCCGATGCCCGGGCTCTACTCTTGGCCTGAACGCGTAGGATATGCGGCGCAATATAAAATGTTAGGGAAAGTACCCAACACGTGATGTGGGTACACACAAAAGAGCAGGGATAGAGAAGTGCTTTTTATAGTGATCCGGCCTACATTAGTGTCAGACTCCTTCCCGAGATTGCTGGGGAGTTATGCCCAATCCACTAAGGTAGCGAATGATAACCATTCTGTTCCGGAACGAGTTCCTGAACCAGAAATAGATTTTTCTATTTCTGGTTCCTGGATGAGTTTCTGAGAAAAAAAACCCGTTTGATAACGACAAAAAATTTCTATTTCTAGAACAAAAACCCGTTTGATAACAGCACAAAATTTCTATTTGCTGAAACAAAAACCCGTTTGATAAACAACAGAAAATTCTATTTCCAGGAACAGAAATCCATTTTTTTTAGAAATGGAATAAAAATAATAATAAAAATCCGAAAAATCTATAAAAATATTTTAAAAAATTCAGAAAATCCAAAAAAATTGAAAAATTCCAGAAAAAATCATCAAAATGTCTAGAAAATAAAAAAAATTCAGATTTCGGGAAAATAGGAAATTTGTTGAATTTTTAAAAAAAAATCAAGAAATCAAAAATTTCAAAACTTCATAGAATTGCTTAGAATACCTATGGCCACCTACTTTAAGTGAAATTTAAATTTTTTTAGGTGCCCAAAAAAAATCAAAAATTTCAAAACTTCACAGAATAGTTTAGAATACATGTGGCCATCCACTTTAAATGAAATTAAAATTTTTTGAGGTACCCAAAAAAATAAAAAATAAAAAATTTAAAAATTCACAAAATGGCTTTTTGAGTAAATTTTAATTTTTTTGAGATGCCCAAAAAAATTTAAAAAAAGTAAAAATTACTAAGCCATTCTGTGAAATTTTGATATTTTTAATTTTTAATTTTTTTCGACACCTAAAAAAAATTAAATTCCACTCAAAGCGGGTGGCCACAAATTGTGAAGTTTTGAAATTAAATTTTACGTTGGATTCGTAACGTTACGTACGCCCGCACACAAATTCCAGTCAAATTAATGCAAATTGCCAAGCATTGGAACGGGTCTTCAGCATTCAACCACCATCGTTCTCGATATTTGCTCTCAATATTTGTGAGTATGCATCGTTCCTCATAATATCGCAAAAGCTTATGGAGAAAAAGTAAACCAAGCACATCACATTACAAGAGCCAATATCCGAGATCCCAAAATACCACGTCACATTACAAGAGCCAACATAAAAAATCCTCAAATACAAAATAATGGAAATACATTAGAAAAGTCGGAAACACATTTTCATGGAATCTCCGCCATATTATTATTTCATAGTCAATAAATACTCCAATATTTTTCCTGCATTTCTTTTGGTTCACTTCCGTGAAAGTAGCGATCCCAAACTCACTGTATCCGAGGGTCAAAATTGCTCGAGGGTCAAAATTGCTCGAAGGACCAAAATTGAAGAAAAGGCCAGCAACGCTGTAATCCTAGCTATCTCTCATAAATCCACAACGATTACCCAACAAAATTAACGACTTTTGTACTCTGTTTTCTCTTGGCTTTTACATGACCATCTTTTGAACCAGAAGTATCAGCTACACATGCACTAGACTTGTCTTTCTTAGCGGGTGTTTCGTCCACCATAAAGTCATCATCAAGATCATCTCCGCTAAAGAATTTGGTAACTTGGGGTCGAGGCGCCTCTTCTGTTTCAGCTACTGGAGACAAGACAAAGAGACAGCATCAGAAAAAAACTTCGTACAATGTTATATAAGCAATTTAACTTGTCAACGAGAAGTAACATTTGAGGACATTAAGCAAGGAAGCATTCAGAAGAAAAGGCAGAAATTACAGAACAAGTACCAAAATACTACATCTGTGCCACTCTATCTTTAACCCATGTGAACATTCTATGGTAAGCTTGTGCTGGTCAAACAGAGGATTTTACTTTACAAACAAAGAATCAGATCCACATAAGAATTAAGGATGTCAAACCGAAGTCACTTTAAGATGGCTGAATTGACATCCTGAACTTCAAATATCATGTTAATAGCCAAGCCCCAATTCCAATATGCATTCCAAACGTTAGCCACCAATAAGGCACTAGCCCATCAAGGCAAACTCAGAAGCACCAGACTTGCTGATATAAAGAGAACTCTTGCCAATTATTTCATACAGTATCAGCATTTAGAATGACAAAGAAGTCAGTATGACAATTTTCGGTATCCAAACTGCAATGGGGTAGATTGAATAAGTGAATGAGATCATAGGAGAACTATGATTATCTTAAAACGAGGATCTAGCAATAAGACACCAAGAGGACAGGTCTAACGTTCTTTATGGAGTAATCATTATGAAGATCCGGTGTGATTTATCTACTCATGACAAGAGTAAGTCCATGATCCAGAACCATAAGAATCACAAAATAGCTAAAGTAACAAACCCCTCTTCATCTACCTGCCAGGCCTACATAGATCTTCTCTTTCCTTCCTACACCAAGGTCAGGCTGCTCAGTTCAAGAATAAAGAGAAAATTGTCTGGATACACTGCAGTCATTTTTCTCCATTCTTTCACACTTAAGTAGTCAATCATCTTACCCAACTGTTCTTTACGCATGCTAGAGGAGTTAATGTCCAAAGGTTGTGGAGGCTCAAGATATTAGCAAATTGTTACACTGTTTATTCTCTAATACTTAAGTTTATCTGGTTTATCCTCGGTTCCTAATGCCTGAGGAACATTCCACTGAAAAATAATAAGGGTTGTAGGAAGAATGTGTACTATCGGCTGCAATATTTATCCTCAAAATGCAAATAGACTTTGCCACAGAACAACATAAGAATTAAGAATCCTTCAGGCCAACACGAATTTAAGATATAGAACATGACTCACGTCTACCACCAATTCCGGAACCTCTTTTGCCCTTCTCAGGGCAATCCTTGGCCAAATGTGTCACACCACCACAGATTTTGCAGCAACCACCCTACAGAAGAGAAAGTTAGATATCTCCTATTCATGAGAGTATTGCAATGAGTATAGACAAATATAGACCAAAGCGTGTATCGATTTGTGTAAAAGAAGATTTAGCAAAAACCCAATTTTCTTTTAAGCTCTACTGAAGCCATTTACAATAAACAAAACAATGTACCTTTGGATAAATTCCATGAGCATTTTGAGGGCAGTTTTTGCTCAAGTGACCCTGCTCTTTACAAATAAAGCAGCTGGCAAACTTAGTTCCTCCTGTCACCACATAGGAGAGTAAATGATCGGGGGAAACATCATCATGACGTAAAAGAAAACACCACAGTAGCAGAACAATGGATGGAAGTTAATATGAGCAGACACATTTAAGTAATTCTTCTCTAGATGATAAAAAAAGCCGATCCAGCACATCACCCAAAATTAGGCTTACGTAAGTAAACTCACCAAACACTACTCACAAACTCACCACGAACTGCCCGCAAGAATCAATCTGGGATCAAGAAAAGAGGGAAGCCGAACCCCGAGACACGAGGCACCGTACCCCTCGCGAAAAGGGGAATCATCGCCTAACGACACAGAAAAGAGGAACGAGCGCAAGAGGGCCGGGGGGAAATGACGATCGGAAGCTGCAAGAAACCTTGAGCGCGGCGGCTCCGGCGAGCCAGCTCGGATCTCGGCATGAAAAGAGCAGACGAATCGCGCGGGGCGCGAAGATCGCCCCAGGCCTGGGGGAGGCCGAGTGGCCTCGCCCAGGGCCGGCGGTCGAGCTCGCCGTTGCCCAGATCTGGGCGACCGCGAGCTCGACCGCCGGCCACGGCGAGGCCGAAGCTGGCCCCCCGATCACGCCGACTTCCAAATCCAGAAAACAGAGAGATGAGAGGAGATTTGCGCACGATCGGAGCTTACGTGGAGCAGGAGCGAGCAGCCCTGGCTTCCTCTCGGTCGGAGCGAGCGAACGAGCGGCCTGGCTTCCTCTCGACGGCGACAGAGATAGTAGAGAGAGAGACGGGCAGATCATAGAGCTCGAAGGACCGGCGAGAGAGAGATGTGTTGAAGAAAACGATTTCCTCATGAACGAGTTCTCACTTTTGGTCTAGAAACGAAAAACCTAGTTTTTTCTGATTCTCATTTCTGGTCCAAAAATGAGTTTTGGGACAAAACTTGTCCCGGAAATAGAAAAATTAAATTGCGTTAACAAACGGATTTCTGGTTCAAAACTGATTTCGGGAGCAAAAAACCAGTTCTAGACCGAATGAGAATGGTTTCCATGCACTACCTAAACAAATAGGGTTGCATTGTTTTACAACATATTCCTCTCGCGAGTTTAATCGCTCCAAGAGTTTAGATTGAAAAATGTAAGCAAGAATCTTTTGCAAGTGTATGCACTGTTCTCTACATACTCAAGGCTATGGGCAACCCCATTTATATATATAAAGCTTAATTAGCAGTTAGATAAGCTTCAAACTGCTAGAATTCAACTGTTAAAACTTTCGGGTGTCCGGTCAAAAAAGCCCCTGTCGTCCACTAAACTAGGCAAACAATTTTAACGTTGAACTACAGTAGCCGGGTACCGCATGATAACCATTCTGTTCCGGAATGAGTTCCTGAACTAGAAATAGATTTTTCTATTTCTGGTTCCTGGATGAGTTTCTGGGAAAAAAAACCCGTTTGATAACGACAAAAAATTTCTGTTTCTAGAACAGAAACCCGTTTGATAACAGCACGAAATTTCTATTTCCTGAAACAAAAACCCGTTTGATAAACAACATAAAATTCTATTTCCAGGAACAGAAATCCGTTTTTTTTAGAAATGGAATAAAAATAATAAAAAAATTTGAAAAATTCATAAAAATCTTTAAAAAAATTTAAAAAAATTAAAAGTTTCAAAACTTCACAGAATGCCGTTTGATAGAAATACATTTGAAAAATCCTTTAATGTGATCAATTTAAGCTTCTTAATTTTTAATTTGTTTGAAATAGGAATTAAAAAAAGACCACAACTTTTACAATTTGAATGTCGAGAACAATGTAAAAGAAATGCATTAACAAATTTATAAATAAAAAGGTCACATTTCTTTTTTTAGCCTTTTGGCTAAAAAAGGCAAATGGATCAAACTATGAAGGGTTATTCTATCACGTAAACATATCATCTTAGAAGTATTATCATTTCAAGCACTAGCCCCTTATTTACATCATTAGGGTTAATTATATATCCATAATCGGGATCCAATGAGACGGATGGAATCATAAAATTTCAAATTCAGGATTTGTTTTGAGGAGGAAAAATTTCAAGCATGAACTGGATCAGAACAATGGCGGGTAGCGCAACACATATAGGCTTTTGGTACTAGACAAGCAAATTCTGACAACTTGTTACAACTTATATGTAATTACTTATGGTAAATGATGTGCACAGCACTCACCGAATACTTAATCCATAAATCCGTGTATGAAGAACTTCTGACGAATATCTATATAAGTATAATGCCAGTGACAATAGTTTCAGAAAAAACCTGCTTACACCCAAGATAAGATAGTTGTATCCATCAAAAATTCAACATCAAAAAATAGCACTGTTGATACTTTAAGGACCAGTGAACTGTACAAGTCCCAAAGAAACCTTGCTGGTGCAAATAAAGTTTGCAACTTGATCCTACCCTATGTAAAAGTGCATGCTCATAACAAAAAAAACGAGAAGCTGGACTAAGTCGGGATAGCTAGTTTCATCATCTCAAAGTCAAAAGCCATCCTTCATCTTGCTCATTCTGCCATGTGCCCTTCTCCGACTTTCTTTGATCCCCGGAACTTCTCTGTTAACTTGTCCATGGCAACTTGCGCCTCACAGCAGCCGATCATACAAAATGCCCTCAAGTGGCTGCAACACATGGCAAACATTTCTTGTCATTACTTCGACTCTAAATAGTTGGGACAATTTGAAGTTCAAATCTTGCCCCAAAATATTGGCTTTCATCTCAGACAGATCAAACATGTTTACTACCACAACAATAGCGAATTAGAACTTGATAAATGTAAGAAAGAGTCAAAACCCAGTCACAGATGTGAGTATTACGAATAGAAAATCCTGAAGTTTTAGGCTTTTGACCACCAAACTGACTACAAGCTTAAAGAGGCAACGACAAGAACTGCATACAAAAGCCATTCATCACAGAAAGCCCTTTTTTTCCATGCATATCCAGTTCAGCACAATAAAGAAATGTGATGGTCCTGCAAAGGAAACCAAGAACATACTCAAGAGAATCTCTAATCGCTGCACAAATCATAAATCGCCGGGTCTCAAATGAAGCGGCCATCACCAAATGTTATCAATCCCACTAGCCAAATAGAAGTTCATGTCATTTTCAATGCCCAGATCAAAACGTGGAATTACAGGGACTCTTCCCCCAGTTAAGTTTCACAGGTAAATTACAGTGCAATCAGAGGTCTACAACGTCATACTAAATGCATACACTGAAAAAAGAACTCTGGCAACTGCAATTTGAGCAACTTATAGATCATTCCGGTAGAATATCTTTACTCCTAATGAACAGGAAAGGCAACAAATCACAGACAAAAGCCAATCGAACAATTAACATCCCAACCCAAATTGCAGTTTTACACCCAACAATGTCACATTAAATCGAATTTATAAAACTACAAATAAACTATCAGATGAATGTGAAGTGCCTGGGCAGGTTTGGGCTCTGATGAAGGCATCGACTCCACATTCGAAATTCTTGCCGTCAAAGCATCGAATTTCTACTTCATCTACAACGATCGGAGCAAGCAACACACACTCATATTCATGATTAAAGGGCAACAAGGAAACTTCGATAAGTTATCGAAATTACACATCCCTCAGAAGAAAGGGCACAGTAGTCCACACCAATTGGGAAATCACAGCACCTGTTTAGAATGAGCAGTGTAGTGCTCATCCAAGTTCAGAAACCTGGATCTCCTTCATAGTGCCTCCCTCAGACCGAGCGGCCTCGCCTAAGGCCGGCGGTCGAGCTCGCCGTCGCCCAGATCTGGGCGACCGCGAGCTCAACCGCCCC
The DNA here is from genome assembly GCA_031216235.1 of Syzygium jambos. NCBI lineage: Eukaryota > Viridiplantae > Streptophyta > Magnoliopsida > Myrtales > Myrtaceae > Syzygium > Syzygium jambos. The sequence continues at coordinate 6,598,694 of CM062221.1, forward strand.
CCACAGCGGGGCCGCTCGGCCTCCCCCAGAGCTCGCCGTCGCCCAGATCTGGGCGACCGCGAGCTCAACTGCCGCCCACAGCGGGGCCGCTCGGCCTCCCCCAGAGCTCGCCGTCGCCCAGATCTGGGCGACGGCGAGCTCGACCGCCGGCCTTAGGCGAGGCCGCTCGAGTCTGAGGGAGAGCGCGAGGGGGAGGGGGAGGCCGAGCGGCCTCACCCAGGTTTGGCGGTCGACCTCGCCATCGCCCAGATCTGGGCGACGGCCAGGTCGACCGCCGGCCATGGCAAGGCCGAACCTGACCCCCCCCGATGAAGGCGACTGGAAAATCCAAAAAAGAGAGAGATGAGAGGAGATCGGAGCTTACGGAGGAGCAGGAGCGAGCGAGCATCGGCCGTGGCTTCCTTCTTGGTCGGAGCGAGCAAACGAGGGGCTGGTGAGAGCTCGGAGACGAGAGAGACAGGCGGGTGGAGTTCCAGACGAGAGATGGGAGTTTTGTTCCAGAACGAGTTCAAGAGAAATGGTTCTGAGTTTTGTTCAAGAACGAGAAAACCTACTTTTTTTAGGTTCTAATTTCTGGTTCAAAACCGGTTCTGGGACAAAAATTTGTCCCAGAAATAGAAAAATAAATTTGCGTTACCAAACGGGTTTTTGGTCCAAAATTGATTCCGGGAGCAAAAAATCAATTCTGGACTGAATGAGAATGGTTTTCATGCAGTACCTTTTAACGTTGAACTACAGTAGCCGGGTTAGGGTGTTCGGCAACAGTACTTGGCCGACCACCTCCCCTCTTCTTCAAGGCTGAGACAGCCTTGAAATTCAATAAAATAACACTCGAGTATATATAAAAAAATACTTGTTAATAATCAATAACATGTTAGAGTGAGTTTTGTAATCACTAAAATTGAATTTGGATCGACAATCTTCATATTTTTTATGACGACAAAATCACATCGGTTTAAATCAAACCTTTTAGTTGAGAAACTTCCCCCAAAACATATTATTGGATAGATCAATAACTTCAAGTCATAAGTCCCCACCGCAAGATTGCTGATTTATCAAATTAAAGAACACATGCATTATCGTACACGTTCTCTACCCTTTTGTGACAACATCAGGAAGGGTTTAACGGGCATGAAGAGAAAAGGGCTAAGTAGTCCATCATAGTGCGCGTGGGGAAAGAGACCAGAAAAGACAAAAGAGAAAAAGAATAAAGAGAAAAGAAAAAGAAAAAAGAAAAGAGGGAAAATCGAAAAAAATAAAGAAAATCAGAAAAGAGATTTAAAAAATGGGAGTCCCGGGCGGGCCAGAGAGCCGGGTCAGGTAGTCGGGGGGATCGGGTTAGGGGATCTGATCCAGAATTCTTATTTTATCAATAAAAATATTAAAATATTAAAATTGTTAAAAATATTAAAATTTCAAAAAAAAATTCGAAAATGTTTAAAAATCCAAAAAAATATTAAAAAGTATGAAAAACATAAAAAATTTTAAATTTTAAAAATTTAAAAATCATTAAAAAACTCAAAAAATTTCAAAAATAGAAAAAAAATCAGAAAAAATCCGAAAAAATCCGAAAAATGTTTAGAAATCACTTTTTGGGCTTAATTTCACTAGATATTAGTGTTAATTTCATTATAGGCTTTAGTTTAAAACTTGTAAAAAATGAGAAAAATCTTTAAAAATTCCAAAAATATTTGAACAAGCTATTAGGGCTTTACTTTAGAGCTTTTTATTGCATTTTCTTTTCTTTATGATTATTGGTTGTGCACCTTTAATATATTGATTGTTATTTTCCATTTTTAGCATGGTTAGGTGGAATCTTAAACTTCTTCGATAGACTACTCGTACGTTGGCTTGTGAGCGTTCAAGTTTAGGTACCGAAAAGATACTAATTAGATCACTAGTGTAATCAAGTCCCCGATCTTCAGAGTCTTTGGTTTTCGCACGTCTCGAGACGACACCCCCATATCTCGATTGGGATTCCTAGCCAACCCTTTATCATGGCTAGTGGCGACTATAATTGAATGCTTAGTTTATACAATTCTCATCGCATGAGGTATGGGGTTTGGAAGTGCCTTGGTCCTTGGATTAATGAACTATTTGATTTGTCTTTCAAACGAATCAATTAATGTTTACATCCATTAACAAATATCTCTTGACCTAGCCAATCAATTTTTGATTAACCTAATCAGGACAGGTAGGTCGCGCCACCTCGCAAAAAAGCGAGGATCGCTTTTATATTCTCTTTTTTGCTCGGATGGCTTTTGTGCTTGCTCTGTATATGTCATAATCTATCAAACTTACTAGGTTATGGAATGGGCCCAAAAGAAAGGGTTAATATAAAAAAAAAAACTCAAAACTGGTACACCTATGATAATTTTATCCTAAACTAATTTTTTAACTATAAAAAACGCTAAGATGGTACATTTGTGATAAATTTACCTTTCGGTAGTTTTCGTTAATTTTTACAGTCAAATTTCTAAGTTAAATGACACACAACAATTGATGGGTGTATCACCCGCCTGGGTGGCACTGCTGGAGCGCGCACTCTTCCTCTCGCAAAAGGTTGAGTGTTCGAATCCCGGGCGCCGCAGGGTGACTTAACTGGTGGCACGTGTGTGGTGGCTAGCACGTTTCGCCCCTAAGTTTACTCCCCGGCTGTCGGCCGTGCGGGATTCCCCGGGTTATCAAAAAAAAATAATAATTGATGGGTGTATTGGTTCGGGGTTTTACCCTCTATTTATCATAGGTGTAATAGTTTGTGATTTTTCACGGTAATTTAATTTAACGGAAGGTAAATTTGTTACAAATGTACTGATTTGGAGTTTTTTTGTGGTAAAAAAATTAGTTTGGGGTAAATTTATCACAAGTGTACCAGTTTGGGGTTTTTTGTGGTCAAAAAATTAGTTTGGGGTAAATTTATCATAGATATATCAATTTAAGGTTTTTTATAGTATTAACCCCAAAATAAATGCTAAATTGCCCTTAAATAGTCAAAAACCCAAAATTCTGTCATGTCACAGTCTATCCACTTATGCTTTTCTTTTTCCGAAAGCTGAAGATGAAAAAACAAATTGTTTGAAATTTTGAAAAGTTCTCAAACTTCAATACTTAAATATTTGGAAAAAAAGTCACCAAAAACCCAAAATTGCGCCAATTGTGACATATTTACCCCCGTTAAAATTCCGCCAATGAGCATCCTTAAAAATTAGCTTATATGAACATCGGAAGGCAAACGGTATTGACACGGCGTCCACGTGACTTAAATGAAATAAAAATGACATTTTGACTGAATAAATATTTGACGAAAACTTGACGAAGAGTAAATGTGTCACATAAGTATATGCTTGAGGTTTTTTATATCTCAATAAAAAAATTTTGGGTAAATGTGTCACGGTAGACATAATTTGAGATTTTTAATATTACAAAAAAGTTCATGGTAAATGTGTTGCAGTGAACATAATTTGGGGTTCTTGACGGCTTTTTCCCTAAATTTTTTAAGAGATTTCAAATTAAAAGTTAAAATCCGAGCATCGCAAGATACATAAAATCAGAAATTAAATAAAAGTCTCTCTAAACATGTCGTTTGACGTAATTAATCGATTTTCGGTCAATAGGTTGTTTGATTAAAGATTGAAGCTCCGTTCGTTTGCCGGAAAATATTCTCCTTTTGGAAAATATTTTTCCGGAAGTCATTTTCCTGAAAAATGTTTTCTTGAAATACAATTTTCTGGTGTTTGGCTAAAATTTGAAAAAGTTTTGGAAAATATTTTCTGGTGTTCGACGGCGTTCGGTGACCGGCGGCGGCGATCGGCAACCGGCGGTGGTCAGCGGCGGAGACAGGCAGCGGCCGGCGACCGACGGCGACGGCGGCGGTCGGCGGTCGATGGCGGTAACTGGCGATTAACTTTCTTTCCCACGGAAAACATTTTTTCTCCCATGAGCTCTCTCCCATGAAAAACATTTTCCCTCCCATTGGCAATTTTGCCTTCACTTTGGGGGAAAATGATTTCCTTTTTGTGAAAAGAAGAAATCATTCTTCTCAAAACAATGAAGAATTTGGGGATAGGGAAGGAAAAGATTTTTCCATGAAAAATATTTTCCGCCCCCGAATACCAAAAAAACGCGAAAAAAAAATAGTTTTTCGAAAATGAACAGAGCCTGAAATCGAACCCTTTTCTCTCTCCCTTGTTTAGTTTTTCAAAATCTTCCTGCTGACCTAATAATAGACTCTCTCTTTTTTCTTCTTTTTTGTCGGAGACCTAATAATAGACTTGACGGCACGGTAGACTTGCCTATCTACTAGCACGTGCTAGACTGGGCCCAATTCTATTCTTTCGAGGTCTAGGCAAAAACACCTTCCTTGTTGAGCCCGACCCATCAAAAGACCCCGGTTTCCCTCTTCAATTGTCTACTGAAATGGTTTTAGACGATTTTCCAATTAAGGCCGGACATTGAAAATGCTCGGCAGACTCGTCCGAGGACGAAGACCTTGCAATCCTCAACCGCCTATGCATGTAATTGAGATGCGCATCGACGAATCGAGAGCCGTCAAGACGTCCCGGGAACGCCGTGTGGAGCGGGGATTCGTGTCCCGAGCCCAAACCGGGTTTTCGACCCGGTTCCTCTGGGGGGGCCGAGCCCGGACGGACCGACACATGCCTCACAAGGTGTCAATATGATCACGCCTGTTTCTAGCAAAGAGCAATCGGAACTCAGCAATCGAAGCAATATAAATGGAGTTAGGTGACCAGCTCCCCTCCACCAGATGGACATAGTCCAAAAGCAATTACGGCTTTCTGAACACAACCTCACTATGTTCTCTGTGATATACTAAGAATGTAGTGCTAAAAGTCCAATAAAAACATATCATCGTTACCTACTAAAGCAACATCACTTCAATTTTTCAGCTACAGGCATACACAACAACCCCCCCAATGGAGTCCTCTTGCACCTTGCCACTTGCTACCGTCACCATCATATTAACCAGCTACAATATGATCACTATACCTGGTAATAATTCAACCCGCCGGAACCGGAAGTCGGAACATGAGATGCAAACCGATGCCCCTCTCTAACGGTGGCGAGGGCAGAATGTGACGACGTAGTTCCCCCTCGTGCAGGTCGCGATGCTCGTGGGGTCGTCGAACACGCGTAGGAGTATGCCTTGGGGCAAGCCGTCTTGAAGATCCTCGAGTAAGCCGTCGGTTTGCAGGACTGCGGGTTCCCGAAGCTCCCCGTGCAGCAGTACCTCGGCGAGTTGAATGCGAAGCAGGCGCTCTTGCAGGCCACGACCCTGTTATCGTGAGACCGGACCTGAAGTCCCACCGGGCACATCATGTTCAGGTCGCTCACACAACCTGCGCAGCGAGAGCATATTATTCAGCTCGATTGTGCGTAGACAACATTTACGTAGTCTAAACTCTCGTCTCTCTTAATGAATGCGGGGTGATTATCAACATCGATTAAAATTACAGTGCGTGTAGAAAATCGTAAAACCAAAAATTAAAGTCGGGTTTTTCCCTCACCACTAAAGTTTATCACTTACTGCATTTTCATATCAGTTGGTAATCTAAGCAAAATCAAGCTGGATTGAGGCATAAGCAACCAAGATGAAGCAGTTAAAAATTGATTTCCACGAACTAAGTAATAGCTCGTATCGTTATACCTGCATAGCTGCATTTCCCAGAGCCCTTGAAAGGCGTGATCGAGATGGCGAGATTGTAGCCATCGACGAGGCTGACATCATAGAAGTCCTGGTCGTTGCCTAGGGTGATCTCAGCGAGGGTGGCAGGAGGGGTGCCGCCGAGGCCGTTGCATTGGAGGGAGCCGCCGCAGTCCCCGGTGGCACATCGGCCACGACCGGCGGCATCAAAGGTGCAGCCGTGGCGGCCCCAGAAGCGGCCGGACCAGAGGGCCGGCAGCCGGATCGTGGAGGCCCTGTTTGGCAGGAGGGTGAAGCCGCCGCGGGCAAGGACGGGCTTGCCGGCGCCGGGCTGAATGCCCGGCCAAACGGGGTGCTCGCAGCGGTTGAGGAAGGTTATGGTTGTCGCCGACGCCTTGTCTGCATAACAACAATGCAAAGCAGGATGTTCAGTACAGTCCAGCATTTTCATTTCACTTCAAACCATTAACATTTAACATGTCGCAGATGGGTGGTCCAGCATTGCTTAGAACCGGCACATCTGCATCAAGCCTCAATGTTCATAGAATTCGGAGTGATGATACACTGTTCATGTTTAAAACAGTCCAGCATGTTACGATGCAAGCTAATACGAAACTTGAAAAGCACTAGTTCTCTGCATCGTCCAAAGTTAAAAAGCACAACTTCGAAGCATATAATGAGAAAACAACTTGATAATGAAGTAGAAACGCTTAGCACATATTAAACAAGCGTGTATCAGAGTCCTGACTCCTGAGTCACTTTCTTAAAGAATCCCATGAAATTACCAATAATTTGAGCTTCTATATTTAGGGAATGTTTAGAGTCACTTTTACTTTATTAATTTTTTTTTACTTTTCGGCTCTCGCAAATCTACTCTAATTCAAACACTGAAAAGACTTTTAAAACTTTAATTTGACACATAAAGGGCATGATTTCACTAAATATCTCAAGTTGTTAATGAGTACTTTTTGCCTAAAGCAAAGCCTAAACGACCGTGCTCTTAAACAAGAACTTAAACGAAAGTGGCTAAACAGAGATCTACAGATCTAAGTTTTTTTCCCAGATCTCTGTCTCATCTTGGTGATTCGAGAATGGCATTCAAGAAATATCCCTAAAGTGGAGGCCAAAGCCAAAAATGTTCATTGGAAAGAATGATGGGTACTTATAGTGCTGTCAACAGAGTGCATACCTGCCTGCAGTGCAATGTGGAAACGGTAGACCAGAGAGAAGGAAGAGAGAGCGCATGTGGTATACCTGCAATGTGGAAGCAGAGGAGGGTGAACAGGAGCAGAGTGAGCACAGGCCTCAGCATTGCCGCCATTGTTGTCAAGCTCAGGAGGACCCAATCAGCAACCGGACTCGGTGCAAACAAGTGAGAGAAAAAGAGAGTTCTAGGAAAGGAGCTTCACCCCACTGTCTCCACTCTCTTCACATCCTACTGAGGAAGTGCCTTTATATAGAGAGAAAAACCAGAGAGATGGGGCATCAGTAGTGTTCACTTTACTGGCTGTCTTCTGTTCATGCTCGTGTTTCCCACCAGAAGGTGAATAATGATAAACTGAGAAGGTCTAATTTGTGGGGTCTGTTGAAGATTAAAAGACCCTTCTTCCGTTTTTCACCTCTGTCAATCACATTTGAGAAAGAGGGTGAGCGAGAGCGAGGGAGGGACAAAAGTCTGGCTCGTTCATCGAGGATGTCAGAGGGTCAGTGGGGGATAGTTGTCTGCATCCAAGGCCAAAAATATGAAAAGGAAGGACGAGGTGGCTCACATTCACATGTGACGAGGGAATCAAAGCCTCCCCCCGCATGCACAGAGCACATCGCCCTGCTTATCCATCTTCCATGGTGGAAAAGTTTGGTGTGCTTCGGCCCCCATTGCCCATGTGCAACCATACTTAAAGTTGTGTCAATTACGCATCTTGCGCCAGCAAAAGCTTCATATCTATATCACATCCATGATCTTTTTTTTTTTTAATGTCTAATAGGTAAAAAGAGAAAGAGTGTGACCCGCCTTACCTTTATCATTTACCATATATGTATCATACTCAGTTACATAACTAATATAAGCCTTGTTTCTACATGAAATCCTCAAGTCGAGACTTCAAGAAGAATATCCACCACCGCCGGCCAATTGAGGTCCCAACATAAAGAGGACTCTTTCACATAAGAGCTGACAAAGCATGTTATTATTTGAATGTGTAATCTCATAAAAGATGGCAAGCGCGTTTGTTATCGAGCTGTCTCGATCGTGAGATCATGTCATGTCATGTCGTGTGATGCTATGATCTCTCTTAACAACTACGGCTCTTCACTTTTGTATTATGCATATCGAAAGTTTATGAGAATTCTAAATCTTTTGGGGTGACGGAACTTGAGAATGTGGGGACTTTGAGGGATCTGCAAGGATGGCTATATTGCATCGGATGATCCAGATTATCTTTTCCCATTTCGCGCATTCATGTTCCAAATTTTACACTATTGAACTTTGACAATGGACGGATCAAGCTTTAGATTGAAAAGAACAAACGAGAAAAACACAATAGAAAGATCATAGTCCAATTGAGTATAATTTTTGGCTTTCTATCGAACAAATTAATGACCAAAATTTGTGCTCACGAGACAACTGGGTAGCACTGAAATCGGGAGGAGGTTGACCGGGAGTGCTTTCCACGTCGGCGAAGAGCCGTTGATCGAGAGCATAGGGATTCCTCGAGCTCATGATGCAGAGGTTGGGGGGGGGGGGGGGGGGGGGGGACCCACCAAAAGAGAGAATATCAACGTTACTGGGAATCTTGTCTGGAAAAAGGATCTAGCGGCTGAGATGATATCAGACGATCCCACGCAATAATGAATGGTCACTTGATTTTCACCGGATCATGAGTTTGGTGTACGGCTCGAATTGCGCTAGGAGCGATCGGTTCCCATGCAATCCGATTCACTGATATGGTCCGTTCCCAAATGGGCTAATGAAATCGGTAGCATGTTTCAATTTTTTTTATTTGTCGGTAATATTCAAGATAAAATTAAAAACGTTTTTGATAATGAATGCGTTAATAATCTGTTAGCTACAGGTAATATTACAAGTTTCACAAGTTTTTTTCAATTTGTGGCAAAATTTGATTGGAATGAGCAACTACTGTTGTATTTTTATTTGTTCTTGTCATTTTACTCAAGTGCATAAGTAAACATTGTCGTTCTAATCTTAAAGGACGTTCCTTTGTGAAATGAGAGATGGTTTATGGATTTTTTTAAAGATATTATTATGAAATTAAAAAATTGAAAGAAAAAAATCGATCCGATTCTACACTTGGAAATAGGAACTGCATGGGTTCCAATTTTATGGAATCAGGCCAGATCAGTGCCTATGGAAACTACCTAGATTTGGCTGATCTGGATGGTTCTCGATCCGGATTATTCCTTTTGCTCACATTTGATTTTGCGTTATCTAGCTATAGCATACCTCACTCACGCAAGAGATTTGACGATGTCTGATATCTTAGTGAGGCATTGGCGACGGACTCGCCAATCTCGAATTTGTCATGTCGGAGGTGATGCACATTAGTTACGACTTAGACCGAATTGGATTACTAACGCGAGTGGCCCATTTATCGGCGAAGAAGAGGGAGAAAATTATTAAATTTTCGTTGGCAGTGTATCTGACACGGGCCGGTGGGGAGAGAGATTCTTCTATCGAAATTATTGTCGTCTATTTTGAAGACAATAAAGGATAAGGGTGGCCTGGGATTTAGAGATATGCTCTCCTTCAATAAAGCAATGTTAAAAAAGCAAGCTTGGCGTCTGAGTAACAGTCCAAACTCTCTCTGGAGCATTCTATTTAAGGGCCTTTATTTTCCTCATAGAGATTTCTGGTATGCGGCAAAGGGACAACGCCCCTTATAGGGTTGGCAAAGTCTGATTCTAGGAAGAGACTCCATCTCACCCCAAGTGCCGTGGGCAGTAGGGGATGGTTCACAGATAAGAATCAGGGAGGATAAATGGCCGAAGAGGGGAATCATAGGAGGTCCTGCTAATAGAGATGAACCACGTTTTGTCTCTGAACTCCTTATTAGTGAGGAAGGCATATGGGATGAAACAATTCTAACGGAAGATTTCGAGGATTAATTAGTGAGAGAAATCCTTGCTCTCTCGATTAAACCCCGAATAGAGAAAGACCGGCTTGTATGGACTGGAACTCAAGCAGGCAAGTACGTAGTTAAAAGTGGATACAACTACATTGGAGATAAAGCAAATAAACAGAATGAAAATCAAGCCTCAACTTCTTTTCAACCTCCTCCCACCCTCTGGACAGATATATGGAAATTGCACTCTCCACCCAAGGTTAGAATTTTCATGTGGAATTTATGCCAGAATGCTCTCCCAACTAAATAGAATTTATTTCGAAGAAAAATTATACCTGATCCCACATGCTCTTTATGCAATTGAGGCGTGGAAACTGTAAAGCACCTGTTTTTATTGTGTCCTTGGACGAAGGAAATTTGGTCGAACCCTATGCTGAATGTTCATATATCAAGTCAGGGTCTTACTCGAATTGAAAATTGGTTCGGGAATTTGAAAGGAAAGTCAAGCAAGTCACCTAATCTAGAGCTAGTTGCTGCAACACTATGGAATATATGGAAGGCCCGTAACCAAGCCATCTTCAAGAACAGAAAACCCGACACAATCAGCCTCATCGACTCTGTTCTGGCTGGGTTGAAGAGCTTTAACAGATGTAACCCCAAATCAAGCAAATCTGGGAACAAACCCGACGATTTTTCAGGGACTTGGAATCCACCGTTGTATGGAACTTATAAGATAAACATAGATGGAGCGTACAAACCTGGAGCTTCGAAAGGTTCGGTTGTTTGCGTTTGCCGTGATTCCGTTGGGAGGTTGCTGGACGGAGCAGTTCGTACGGTGGCAACGTCGTCCCCGCTGATGGCTGAGTCTCTTGCTTTGTTAGAAGCCCTAACTCACTTCTTTCCCAAACGACACGAAGTCCTTGTTCTTGAGTCTGACAGTTTGGACTTAGTCAATGCCTTAGAGAGTCCAGATCAACTTAGTTGGGAAGTTCACGCGCTTATCTTGAAATGCAAAGACCTGCTATGATCCTTCTCTAGTATCCGGGTTTTTCATTGTTATAGAGAGGCCAACTTTGTAGCGGACTGGATTGCTAAAGCCCACAAAAAAAACTACCTATCTTTGAATTGGGTCTTCTCCCCTCCCCAGGCACTTTGGGAGCTCTTATGTACTAATGCCTATTTATCGGGTCCTACTATCCTTTCTTAGTGAATGATATATTTAATTTTCCGACCAAAAAAAAAAAATCGCCCGGCTACGAGGATCGAGTACATCGAACGCGGCATTGCGGTCTTTTTCTCGAAAGGAAAAACCTGCGACTCCAACAAGAAAAAGAACAAAAGCAGGTGAACTCATGGTAGATCCATGTTATAGACTAAGAAAAACAAGCCCATCTCACATGTCACGTACCATGACTCGTGACTTTTTTTTTGGCTCATGCTCAGTTGAATATTTCGCTGAAAGTCGCTCTTTAATTTTATTAAAGGAGACGGATTTTGTGGGGACTCCGGATATAAAATAACACGGGCAGACAAAAAAGAACAATAGTTTCACTCTAGATAGAACTATGTGTACATAAATCGTGCCTGAATTTAATCGATGACGAAGCTTATAAAATGAAGTCACTTAGACGAAACCGAACGTAAACAGATTATGGTGGAATTTGATCAGCGATAAAACTTGAGAACGTAAAGATGTTATGCTGGAATTTAATTAATGATGTAACGCACGAGATAAAAGATATGGGTCGGAATTTAACCGACGGCGCCAATCTACAAACTACAGCTAAAAAACACGTCGGAATTTAATCAACAACGTGGGTTTGGAAACTAAAATTGCAGTGCAGGAAAGTAAATATAACTTTAAGATATTAAATTAATTTGTTTGTGTGTGGGGCCTTTCTAAGCGTAAGTTTACAATCAATAGTTATCAATTGAGGTTACAAAACGAAGTAACAAACATATGTTACAAACTGTAACTAAATAGTAACATCAACAGTTTTTTTGACTCCACTATCTTAATGGTTCACTCGACTTTACTTTTTTGACGGTTGCTTTATTCCACAGATTGTTGACGCCACTTTTTATCGAGTCCTTCAAGCTGTCAATTATCAAGTTGTAGATGATTTTGTTCATAAATAATTAAATTTTACTTTTATCAACTGAGTTTATCATATATCAATAAATACAAAATTTGATCATTTTTTGGTGCAAGCATTGCCCTAAAAAAAATTCGAGTCACAACTTAAGAGAAGATATTTTATGTGATGAATTTATTAAGTGGCACTGATGCATGACAGATTTGATCCAATAAAAAATGAGATGCATAAATATATAATAACAAATAGGGAAAAAACCACAAAAAACCCCAAACTTTGCTACTTGTGACACATTTACCCGAACTTTTTTTTGTGACACCAAAAATCCCAAACTTTACTATTTGTGACACATTTACCCCAATATACATTGTCCATGGGCATTTTTGTCTTTTTTTCTTTTTCTTTTTCTTTTTTTTTTTACTTTTTTTTCCTTTCCGGCGAGGGTCGCCCTCGCCTGGGCGAGAGAGGGCGAGCCTCGCCGGCGTCGGGTGAGGCTCACCCTCGCCGGATCCGGCGAGGGGCCCCCTCGTCGGAAAGGAAAAAAAAGTAAAAAAAAGAAAAAGAAAAAAGACGAAAATGCCCATGGACAATGGAAGGCCCGTAACCAAGCCATCTTCAAGAACAGAAAACCCGACACAATCAGCCTCATCGACTCTGCTCTGGCTGGGTTGAAGAGCTTTAACAGATGTAATCCCAAATCAAGCAAATCTGGGAACAAACCCAACGATTTTTCAGGGACTTGGAGTCCACCGTTGTATGGAACTTATAAGATAAACATAGATGGAGCGTACGAACCTAGAGCTTCGAAAGGTTCGGTTGCTTGCGTTTGCCGTGATTCCGTCGGGAGGTTGCTGGACGGAGTAGTTCGTACGGTGGCAACGTCGTCCCCGCTGATGGCTAAGTCTCTTGCTTTGTTAGAAGCCCTAACTCACTTCTTTCCCAAACGACACGAAGTCCTTGTACTTGAGTCTGACAGTTTGGACTTAGTCAATGCCTTAGAGAGTCCAGATCAACTTAGTTGGGAAGTTCACGCGCTTATCTTGAAATGCAAAGACCTGCTATGATCCTTCTCTAGTATCCGGGTTTTTCATTGTTATAGAGAGGCCAACTTTGTAGCGGACTGGATTGCTAAAGCCCACAAAAAAAACTACCTATCTTTGAATTGGGTCTTCTCCCCTCCCCAAGCACTTTGGGAGCTCTTATGTACTGATGCCTATTTATCGGGTCCTACTATCCTTTCTTAGTGAATGATATATTTAATTTTCCGACCAAAAAAAAAAAATCGCCCGGCTACGAGGATCGAGTACATCGAACGCGGCATTGCGGTCTTTTTCTCGAAAGGAAAAACCTGCGACTCCAACAAGAAAAAGAACAAAAGCAGGTGAACTCATGGTAGATCCATGTTATAGACTAAGAAAAACAAGCCCATCTCACATGTCACGTACCATGACTCGTGACTTTTTTTTTGGCTCATGCTCAGTTGAATATTTCGCTGAAAGTCGCTCTTTAATTTTATTAAAGGAGACGGATTTTGTGGGGACTCCGGATATAAAATAACACGGGCAGACAAAAAAGAACAATAGTTTCACTCTAGATAGAACTATGTGTACATAAATCGTGCCTGAATTTAATCGATGACGAAGCTTATAAAATGAAGTCACTTAGACGAAACCGAACGTAAACAGATTATGGTGGAATTTGATCAGCGATAAAACTTAAGAACGTAAAGATGTTACGCTGGAATTTAATCAATGATGTAACGCACGGGATAAAAGATATGGGTCGGAATTTAACCGACGGCGCCAATCTACAAACTACAGCTAAAAAACACGTCGGAATTTAATCAACAACGTGGGTTTGGAAACTAAAATTGCAGTGCAGGAAAGTATATAACTTTAAGATATTAAATTAATTTGTTTGTGCGTGGGGCCTTTCTAAGCGTAAGTTTACAATCAATAGTTACCAATTGAGGTTACAAAACGAAGTAACAAACATATGTTACAAACTGTAACTAAATAGTAACATCAACAGTTTTTTTGACTCCACTATCTTAATGGTTCACTCGTCTTTACTTTTTTGACGGTTGCTTTATTCCACAGATTGTTGACGCCACTTTTTATCGATTCCTTCAAGCTGTCAATTATCAAGTTGCAGATGATTTTTTCATAAATAATTAAATTTTACTTTTATCAACTGAGTTTATCATATATCAATAAATACAAAATTTGATCATTTTTTGGTGCAAGCATTGCCCTAAAAAAAATTCGAGTCACAACTTAAGAGAAGATATTTTATGTGATGAATTTATTAAGTGGCACTGATGCATGACAGATTTGATCCAATAAAAAATGAGATGCATAAATACATAATAACAAATAGGGAAAAAACCACAAAAAACCCCAAACTTTGCTACTTGTGACACATTTACCCCGAACTTTTTTTTGTGACACCAAAAATCCCAAACTTTACTATTTGTGACACATTTACCCCAATATACATTGTCCATGGGCATTTTCATCTTTTTTTATTTTTCTTTTTTTTTTTACTTTTTTTTCCTTTCCGGCGAGGGTCGCCCTCGCCTGGGCGAGAGAGGGCGAGCCTCACCGGCGTCGGGTGAGGCTCACCCTCGCCGGATCCGGCGAGGGGCCCCCTCGTCGGAAAGGAAAAAAAAGTAAAAAAAAGAAAAAGAAAAAAGACGAAAATGCCCATGGACAATGTACATTGGAGTAAATGTGTCACAAATAGTAAAGTTTGGGGTTTTTGGTGTCACAAAAAAAAATTCGGGATAAATGTGTCACAAGTGGCAAAATTTAGAGTTTTTTGTGATTTTTTCCCTACCAAATAAGATGAGACTCATAACATACAGACAATGATGATTAATTGGTTACCTCGTGTTTTCGCCATGGCATCTTGTTTTTATCTTACGAAATATCCTCTCCATGTGGCAGAAGTTCCCCAAGATGTTTGGTTTAAACCTATTTAAAGTATAAAGTTAATTTTTAATTTTTTTCGTTGGTTGGAGAGTACTTCTCTATGATGCCAAATTACTTTTGAGATCGTAGGCATAGATCTGTATGCTCTATAGACTAAACTCAACAAAAGAAAAAGCAGCCGCTTTTTTTTCCGTTGCCTTCGTGACTAAAATACTCCTTATTACAATTTTTTGACAATAGCCTTTGTAAATTGCATCTCTTTTAAGCATTCTTCGATTACTTTTCTTCTTTCTCTTTTCACGTGTGCCACCTTAATTTTCTCATTTATTTTTCTGTTCTCTCTTTTTATAAAACACCCTTTCTCTTGCCAATAATAGACAAATTTTTTACACTCTAACATTTGTCATCAGCACAAAAAAAAATGTCCGTCACCAATACAAGCAACTTACAGAGTTGAAGCCTAGATTTGCTAAAACCTCATTTTCACCCAATTAGTCCTCTTCTATCTCCATTTCTTCAACTCAAAGCTCAATTGTAAGTAAAAAAACCCATCTCATATCTCTTCACTCTTCACCCCCATTCCATCCCTTCCACTCTTTGTGTTATTCACCGTCCCATTTGGCATCTAATTCTTCGATTGATCGATAACGAAAACAAGAACAAACCCCATTAAAATTCATATTCAGAAGCTGAAGCCCTCACCCATATCCTCATTAAGCTCATCAGTAATGTCTACTTCTCCATCTTTGTCTTCTTGGTTCTGATTGTCACCATCATCACCAATTTGCCATCACCTACCAGCCTCTACATCCATGGTTCGAATTCACCCCTGCTCTCACTAAGTTCATTACACAAATTGAAAAATGCCACCTTTAAGAACAATGATCCCATCCTCGAGACTGATGAGGATTTGCCCCTCCTCGCCCCCGTGGTCTCTCCTACTTCTACGCTGATCTTAGTCGCCAAGCTGCCATCACCGGTGATTAAGAGGGCTAAAGAGGTGATTGCAAGTCCAAGCCCTTATGCGATAAGGCAGCCATGTTGCCCGTCAATTGTTTGGATCCTCGCGTTCTGATTGCCATTAAGAAGTTCAATGCGAGAGCCTTTAGGCTCTGTTTGGTAACGGTTCTGTTCTCGGGATAATTTCTGTTCCGAAATAATTTTTTCTATTTTTATTTCCTGAACGAGTTTTTGAGTAGAAGAACGCGTTTGGTAACTGCACAAAATTCTATTTTTGGAATAAAAAAATAATAGAAATGCATTTGGTACAATCTTAAAAATTTTTGTTCCTAATTTTTTCATTTAATTATAATAATGTCAGTGGAGACATAAAACTGGACTAGAAATAGAATATAATTGGATGACCTTAATACAATCATAATGAAAATTACTCCTTATAGACAAAGTAAATACTGAGTGGTGGTCGAAGAAATTGCAGTATAGGGTTTAGGGTTTCGAGGTTTGGCATTTAGGATTTAGGGGTTTGAGGTTTGAGGTTTTGGGGTTTAGGGTTTGGGTTTGAGGATTTAGCGTTCGGGGTTCATGGTTTTAGGGATTCGAGTTTAGGGTTTTGGGGTTTTGAGGTTTTGGGGTTTAGTGTTTAGATGGTTTAGGGTTTGATGCTTGCGATTTAGGGTTTAGGGATTTGAGTTTTAGGATTTGGGGTTTTAACGTTCGTAGTTTTGGGTTTAGGATTTTAGTGTTTTGGGTTTGGGTATTGGGGTTTAGGGTTAGCTCAGGAATATTTGTGAGAGAGAGAGGGAGAGTTGATCTTGTTTCTCTTTTTGTTCTCGGGAACAAAAAGATATCTCTCCCTTTCACAAAATATTCCCGTACTAAATCCTAAACTCTAAATTCTAAAATCCTAAGCCTCAATACCTAAACCCTAAAACCTTAATCACTAAATCCTTAAACCCCAAAACCCAAACCCTAAAATCCGAACACTAAACACAAAATCCTAAACCCCAAACCCAAAACCCAAACCCTAAAAGCATAATTGAAAACCTAAAACTCTAAACTGCAAAACCCCGAACCCTAAACCCTAAACTCCAAAACCCAAAATCCTAAAACCCTATACTCAGAAATCCAAAACCCAAAACCTGAATCCATAAAACCCTAACCTTGAAAACCCCAAACCCCAACCCAAAACCCTCAAAGCTAAAACCTTAAATCCCAAAATTCGAAATCTGAAATTTGAAATCCTAAATCCTTAACCCGAAACTCTAAACCTTAAGTTGCAATTTCCTCGACCACCACCCGGTATTTGCTTTGTCTATGAGAAGTAATTTTTTTTATAATTGTATTAAGGTCATCCAATTCTATATTATATTTCTAGTCTAGTTTTATCCAAATAAACATTGTTAAGTCTTTATTGACATTTTTATAATTACATGAAAAAATTGAGATTAGATATTTTTAGGGTCGTATTAAATGTATTTCTCTCTTTTTTTATTTAGGGAATAGAAATTTTGTACATTTACCAAATGCGTTTTTTTGCTCAGAAAGTTGTCTAGGGAATAGAAATAGAAAAAAATTATTTTTGAATAGAAATTATTCTTGAGCACAGAAACGTTATCAAACATACCCTTGAAGGTCTATTGTGTTTTTGGGCTAAACTCCGGTTAAACATTCAAAAATTGATGAGTGCGACGTGGCTTGGATGTCAAGTAACAGAGGTAGACCACAAAAGAGTGTTCTTTTTTTCTTTTCATTTTCCTTGCAACCAAGGCTTGAACAATTTTGAACAAAATTAAGAAGGAAGGGAGAAAAGTAAAAAAAAAAAAAGGAGGAAAATGGGACCACGAGAAAAAACAAAATAAAAAACAATCGGAACACTACAACCAAACAAAAAAGATCTTAAAAAAAGGTAGGACCCGTAAAGGTTAATATTGTCAAAACACTGATAGGGAGCGATATAACTACGATGGGAGTGGAAAAGGTATGATCCAAGAAAGAAAAGGAAAACTAAGTTTAGGAGGAATCGAGACAAAAATTCAAAATTTATGGGAGAAAATTCCAAATTATGTTTCATCAAGATGGGAATGCATTCTATAGAGGATATTATATGATATGCACTTTACATGTTCCTCATTTAGAAAGTAAAAAACCAAAAAAGTAAAATAATTTAATTTATCAAGATAGGAATGCATTTTGTACAGGATTTTTATGTTCTATTTTTTCTTTCGGCCAAAGACTTTTATGCTCTATTTGAAAAAGATGGACGAGGGGGAAAAATGAGAAGTGGGGTAGAAAGACGAGAAGAATTAAAATTTATGCGAGGAAATTTGGAATCTGCATTATCGAACGAAATGCATTTTGATGAGAATATTATATGACATGCATTGTGCACAATCCTCATTTAAAAAGAAAATTTCTGACCCAAAAGTAATTAAAAAAGTACAATAGTTTAGTTTTTTCAATGGGCCCCCAAATTATTGATCCTTAGGATTCAAAAGAATGTGGACTTCTTTTGGATGGTTGGAAGATTGAGCCCAAAATCATGGACCAACCTGAAACCCACAAGTGAGTCCATTTCATTCCCGGGGCTCTACATGGCTTCAATTTACGTTGACTTATACATTAAATTATAGGGATAACTATACAATTGGTCCCTAAAATTTTAGCCTAATGTGTAATGTGGTCCCTGGACTTTTAGCACATGTTCAATTTAATCCTTGATTTATATAAAAATGTTCAATATTGTTCTTCCAGTAGTTCAAGTTCAAGGGAGACATTTAATATTTTCGTATAATTTATGACTAACTTGAACATGTACCAAAAGTTCATAAAATCGCATTACACTTTGAGCTATAGTTTAAGGACCACATTAAATAAATTAAAAGTTAATGAACCACTTCGCACATTAGGCCAAAGTCCATGAATTAGTTGTGTCATTTTCCCTAAATTATATGAGAGATTGGGCTGATTATAGAACTAAGAAGGATGGCCAGCGTTGATAAGAGAAATTCCCATTTTGATCCACTCGGTTAGTGGAGTACTTTGTGGGTTCGGAAGTTTGCCATTCAAGGTGAGCTTCCTCTACGCCTTCTTAGGATAGTCGCTTGATCGGTCTGCGTAGCTTGATTTGACGTGGCGAGCACCGTGGGACTTCGTCGTTTACCCGATAAGCGGAATTTTTTTTTGGATTACGAGAAGAATGATAGCTCCAAAGGACTAAAATCGAGAAGGCCCATCAAGTCCAACCCCATGATGAGACCCGTGTAGAGCCCAATTTTAAGAATCCCCTTTTACGAAGGCCCAATTGATCACTTGCTTTTGACCTTGTACTATGTAGCTTTCCCTAAGGTGGTCCTAGATTGAAATAATTAACCTACGTTAAGCAAACACTTGTGGTAATGGTCAACTTCTAAGGCAACGTTTATAGCCAGTTTTTAATTTCGTAGCTAGGAAAGAGTCGAATAAGAATGCCATAACAAGTAGACCTGTCAAACGGATGGGTCAAGGTTCGACCCGAGTTGACTCATTTTGACACATTTTTATGCAATACAAATCTAGTGACCCATACTTAACCCAACTCATATTGCTAAAACACTTCTAAATTTAACACAATCTAGGAAAACTTATACCGAAACTAAGATAACAGCACAAAGTGAGTGAGCACAAGATTGAGTGAGAGCAAAAAAGAGTGAAGAAGAGTTATAGAGGTGGGTTGGGTCTAAGTAAATTGGAAACCCATTTGACATCCATATTATTTTGGGAGTTACCATTCTAAACCCATTTATGATCCATTTACTGAATATAATTATACAATATTAGACCATATAATAACTCGGCCCCTCAAAATATGGGTTAAAAATTAGGTTGATGACCCATTTTGACAAGTTTATTAAGGGTGCATTTAGTTATCTTATGGTTCCCGGAAATAATTTCTACTTCGAAATGATTTTTTTTATTCTGTTCCTGGAAACAATTTCTGAGCATTTAAAGGCATTTGGTAACTCCTCAAAATTTCTATTCTTGGAATAGAAAAAGAACAGAAATACGTTTGGTAACAGCCCAAAATTTGTAATAATATTTTGAATTTTTTAATATTTATTTCTCTCTTTTTTTCTATTTTTTTATTTTCTTTTTTTCTTCTTCTCTTTCCTTGGCCTGTGGTTGGCCATGGTCGGCAATTGGCCACAGGCCAAGGCTAGCGCTAGCGGGGGCCACAGGCGAGGGTGAAGGCAAGGACTGGACCCTCGTGGCCTGGGCGAGGATTGCCCTTGCCAGATTTAGTGAGGGTTGCCCTTGCCGGCCTCTTCCAACCCTCGCCTAAGCTGGTGAGGGCCGCGACACCCTCACTCAGCCTGTGGCCGGTTGTCAGCCATGACTGGAGACCAGCCATAGGCCAATGAAGGAAAAGAAGAAAAAAAAATAGTTTCTATTTTGATTCTTTTTTTTTTCTCGAAAACAAAAAGCAACTTTTTTTTATTCTTAGGGTATATTTAGTAATGTTTCTGTTTCTTTGTTTTTCTGTTTTTTTGTTCTCCATAACAAAAAAAGAACAGAAATCCATTTGATAACGTCAGTTAGTTATTTTTATTCTCCTGATCAGAAAAGTGGTTAGGAAATAGACAGAGATAAGAAGTAAAAAAAATCAACTTTTCTATTTCAGGAACAAAAAGGTAAACAATAGAGAACTAAGATTAACTCTCTCTCTTTTACAAGATATTCTCGTACTAAATCTTAAACCCCAAATCATAAATCCTAAAACTTAACCCTTAAACCCTAAAACCTTAAATCTCAATACCCAAAACCCTAAAACCTATAAAACTAAAATAAAAAACGAAACCCTAAACCCTAAAACCCCAAATCCCTAAAACCTTAAACCCAAAATCTAAACCTTCTAAACCCCATATCCTAAACCCAAAAACCCAAACCCTAAAGTCCCAAACCTAAAACCCTAAACCCCAAAACCTTAAAACTTAAACCCTAAAATCGTAATTCCAAACCTTAAATCATAAAACGCTAAACTGCAAAACCCTGGATCATAAACCATAAACCCCAAACCCTAAACTGTAAATCCTAAACCCTAAATCCCAAACCCCAATACCACTAAACTTCAAATCCTAAACCACTAAACCCCAAACCCTAAACCCAAACTCGAAACATTAAACCCAAAACTCTAAAACCTACACCCCAAACCCTAAACCCTAAACCTCAAAACTGAAATCGTTAAACCTTAACCCCGAACTCCAAATCCTAAACTCCTATACCCTAAATTGAAATTTTCTTGATCACCACCCAGTATTTGCTTTGGCTATAAAGAGTAATTTTCTTTATGATTATATCAAGGCCATCCAATTCTATATCATAATATATTCTTATTTTATTTCTAGTTCAATTTTATCTAAACATGAATTGTTAAGTCTCCACTGATAATTTTATAATTAAATGACAAAAATTGAGAGTAGACGTGACATTATGAAATTTGTCAATTTGGAATTTATGAAATGAGTGGTTTTATGAACGTACTTGTAGTTAGGTCTTGTTTGGAACTGATTATTCCTAGGATACTAACCGTTAGGGAAGGGCTAATTAGGGATTTAAATTCGTGCAACTAAAGAAATTCGATCGTGAACTGACTTTCGATCATAGAATCGTCGAGGTGACATTTTGAGCTAATGTAGGCCGATCTTAGGATAATTATGGGCCGGTTTGTCATTGTCATATGAGTGGATCACGGGTGACTCCGTTTGACCACGAGGTGAGTTGACGAACGATCCAGAACCTATAATGAACGATCGTGCTCGTCAGAACTAGCAATCAATCTTCGTGATTATATTGACAACTGAGGTCGTTACGATCTAAATGAACTTGCACGTGACTTGATTTAGTATCAGTCATGGGTCGAATATGCGAATTTCTCCAAAAGCCACCCGTTAGTCTGAGACACGCTCAAGTTACGTTATATAAAATTCAGTTATTAATTGGAGACCAAATTGGGTATAAAAAATTTAGAAAGTCACTACAGGACATTTGGACGACGTTATTATTGGAATGTTCAGTCTTGGAATTGTCCGAATCCTTCAGAAAAACTGAATTTCGACGAAGGATGAAAAATGACCGTTTTACCCCTGGAGCTTTGTTAAGGCCAAGTGTTATTGGGGAATGGCATTTTGGTCATTTTGCCCAAACTTTAGAAATGACAATTTTTGGACAATTTTGTCCTTGAAATTTTATGAAATTCTCAAATTACCTTGGATATTTTTAGAAAAGATTCAATCTTGGCCGTCGATCTCAGGATAAGAACGAATCTCGGTCGTTAATTGAAAAGTAGAGAGAGGGGCAAGATGGTCATTTTGCATAAAGGGGTTCAATTATTGGTTTTTAAACCAATTTCTCTCTCTCCCCCTCTCATTTTCTCTCCCTCTCTCACGGCTCATTCTCTCTCTCTCTCCCCCTCACCGACCAACCATCCTCTCTTCCCCTTGGCTGCGCCGCTGCCGTTCGGCCGCCATCCGCCGCGCCATCGCTGTAGCTGCCGCATTCCAACTGCCTAGTCAACCTTGGATAGGTTGATTTTGCTTGAAAATTTCCAAGTAAGTCGCAATCTAACCCTTGTCTAGGACATAGGTATTTATCGGACTCGTTTAGACGCGGTTTAAGGTAGTTTAGGGGTTGATTAGGGTGCTGATCGTGGTTGTTGGTGGCTGATCATGGCTGTTAGTGGCTGTTGCATATTGGATTAGACATCTAGGAATGAGTTTTGTGGGTTGGAGATCCATGGGTGTGAATTAGAACTTGAATCTTGGTTGTTTAGTTCAAAACTCGGATTTGTGACTACTGTATCCGTCCGGTTTGCTATTTTTGTGGGCCGAATTTGAGGAAGTTTTCTTCATGAAAGTTGCTCCCAACATCTTGAAGTATAACATATTTTAAATTTGAAATTTTTGGAGGCCATTTGGGTCACACAAAAACCCATTTTTAGACCATCTTAAAACTGTCCGGAACACTGTTCATCCCAACCTTCTTGTCTTGCCGAATTTTTATAAAATTTTTCAAATCTATTTTCAATAAACTTCCTTCACAAAAGTTGTTGGCGACTTTCATTTCTATAACATATAAAAATTTCAAAGTTTTTCAAGGTGATTTGTGTGTTGAAAGAAATGTATTTTGAGGACAAAATAGTCTGTTAGAGCTAATTGATTCTGGTCTGATTTCGAGGGACAAAAAGGCGTGGTTGCAAATTGAACCGGATTTCATGTTCTTCATAAGAGATGTTTATCAAGATGTTTTTTTTATGATATATCCAAAATTTAGAATTTTTGGAGTTTGTTTACCATTTATTTTGATGGGATTTCTGTCACTGTGTAAACTGCCCAGATTTATCCTGATTCTATGGATGTTCATTTTTGTGAGCAGAATGGTAGGTGTGTCGAGGTTGAATAGTTGTTACCCTCGTGACTGGAATTGATGCTTGAATGTGTGTTTGTATGTGGGCTGAATTGAAATGGTTGAATTTGGTGCATTTAATGAATGTTCGAGTATGTGAACGTGTGAGATTTGAAGCATGTGATGTGCGTGTGATCACTAAAAGACCCTGAGGTGTGTTATGCTCTGGTCGCGATCATGTAGGCCTGATGCGTGATTACGCGGGTTGAGGAAAGAAAGTGAGAATGGGATCGGACCGAGGCGTGTTATGCTTGGGTCGCGATTATGTAGGCCTGATGCATGATTACGCGGACTGAGGAAAGAAAGTGAGAATGGGATTGGGCCTAAGGTGTGTTTACGTGGGTCGCGATCATGTAGGCCTGATACGTGTTTACGCGGGCTAAGGAAAGTGATTGAGCACGAGATGGTGCGATGTGGCAAGTTAAATGAAAATGATGTGGTGGTGCGTGAATGAGTGTGAATTGTGGAGTCCGGGAATGTGGTGTGTTTGACATATGCCTTCGAGCATGAGATTGGGTTGGAAAGTGCATGCGATTTGTAAATGTGAATGTAAGACTAACGTGTAGGTCGCGTGTATTGAGAACCAGGTAAGTACGATTGTGTGGACGTTGTTTGTGTGTTGCTTGATTAGGTGTCTGGACTTGTCTAGAATACGTGGTAGCCTAGACAAGGTTTAGGTTGTGTACTTATTGAGAAATGTCTCATGTTGTATCAACCAAACTATTTCAGAGCACCTGCTCGAGCCATGAACCTTCCGTCGCTGCTGTCGCAGCGTTTTGGGATTGTTATGCACACTGATCATGATGTTGTAGAATACCCGATCGAAATTGAGGCCGATTCAAAGTCATCGGATGAGCATGTGCCTGATGAAGATTTGGATGAGGATTCTGAAGAGAGTGAGTCAGAGTGGACGCCATCTAGAGGGCGTAGGGATTAGTTTTGGAGCTAAGGAAGAGTTTGGAAGGGTCCCATTTTGGTGTAGTGCTTACCCAGGCTACTGATCTTTTTGTGATATTGGTGGTTTACAGTTTAGCAGTTCAGTGTGCATATTTTGCTTTGTGGTTTGTAAATGGCGATTGTGGCATAAGTTTATATTGTAAATGTATATTGTACTTAAATCGAGGTATAGTATATGATTTGGTGGTTTGGCAATTTATTCTCCCTAGTACCCTTGGTAAATCATTGTTTGGGTGTTTGTTGTTTCCGCCGCGATTAAACTCTGATGGGTTCATTTGGGTTGGCGACGTTTCCTGGGACGTCACACTAATTCGATTGAAGAGGGATGCCGCGAGCTCGATGGGGTTCGGGGCATGACAGTAGAAATTTTTAGTATCCTACCAAATGGATTTCTGTTCTTTTTCTATACTAGGAATAGAAATTTTATGTATTTACTAAACGTGTTTTTTTGCTCAGAAACTTGTCTAGGGAATAGAAATAGAAAAAACTATGTTTGAGTAGAAATTATTTATGGGAACAAAAACGTTACTAAGAAGACCCTTAATTATGTTTGAAAACTATTCTTGGGAACAAAAAATTTTCCAAATGGATTTCTGTTCATTTTTTGTTCCTGAGAACAAAAAAATAAAATCAGACACTATTTAGCCGGTTACCAAATAGCCCCTAACAAGTCACAGGATGGGGATTGCTCATCTTATTTGAGTTGGGTAAGATCTAGTGAAATATTTGAGTGAGCATCACACCCCCAACAATTGATTTGAACATGTTTGATTCGAGATGAATGTGAGAAGTAGAGCTCGGTTTCTTTTACCTCTAAAATGACACGAACGAGAACACATTAGTCACTTGTGAAGCGTATTTTTAATTAAAAAATGCTAGATATATTGAGATCGATGCATAGATTAATCAAATTGATGCATTAAGTAATGCGACGAATTCTTATTGAACGTTTGAATATAACCCAATTCATTTGAATTCTCGTTTACAGATTGCTACTAGAGAGTGCGTTTGTTTTGCAAAAAATAAATGATTTAGAAAAAAATATTCCTAAAAATAATCACTTGCATCGCCTGCAAAAACGGATGAATGAAAAATATTTTCATTGTCTAATTATTTCGAGCAATTATTTTTTTTTGGAAAATATTTTACAAATCATTTATTTTTTGCAAAACAAATGAAGCAAAGTCTTGTTTGCAATTTCCCGATACATATATTGTAAAGTTTCTGAAAGACTACAAAATTTCTTTTCGTACACAACACAATAAGCTACATTGCTCTTTGATTCAATTTTGAGTATTTGTTCTCATGTCTTAAGAACATTAGGCACGAATTACGTTCAACTTCTTAGGGGCACGATTGGTTGGAGCACGGGGAGATTTCTAACTCTAGATTTAGACGTCACTCATTCGAATCCCATAAATTGCATGCATTTCGTTCTTGGTCGGGGTCACTTGCATCGGCCAAATGCTTGCGCTTAACCGTTCATTGGGCTTGCAGGGTGTTCCATGAGCTTTCGGGCAGTCAGCTTTCCATGCGCGTGCCCCTAGATTATAAGAAAAAAGAAAAGCATACCTTCATACCATAGGTTTTAGTTGTGAAAATTGGTTTCTCAATCCAACCGAGAGTAGAATAAACATAGAAAAGAAGGAAAAAGAATCAAACTAAGACATAAAAAATTTGCACGAAATTTCTTTATTATTATTTTTTTTTTGGTAAAGTGCACGAAATTTTCTTTATTGGTTACACATACCTGCAAAAAAAATAAAAACTATACCAAGTGGCGGGAGGGACAGCGGCGGCGGCGGCGGCACCTAGATACTATACCCTTTGCTCTCTTCTTTTTTTCAAGAAAAAATTTCTGGTTGAAGAAAAAATTTATATGTGTTTTTGTAGGCTTCTTCTTTTGGCTTTTAAAAGGAGAATTGGATTAAATAGAAAGGGGTTCGGATGTTACATACCTAACATGCCACACAAGTTCACATAAGATCCACATGAAATAGCCATAACATGAAAGAACAAGCATTTTCTAAGCTGCATGATTTGCAAGAGCATTAGCACACCGATTCCTCTCTAACGAAAGGTATTCATAATTCTCTATCATCATAATGTTGCTAGTAGTGATCGAACAATCATTGCGATCATCAATATATACAGATAAATGTGTATGGCGATGCTTACGGTCAATCAAATGGATAATAGTTACACATCCAACTTTACCTCAAGTTGGCCAATTTTCTTTATCTAGGCAATCTTCAGCCGTCTCTCATGACCCATCATTCAATTCTAGTATCCGAGGCAATATGTAAATATTTTGGTTAAACCCGAAAACCTATTTAGGGGTCTCAGAATTATTCCATCTTAACTCATGATCTCGCATTATTCCTTATCAAATTGTCACTAATCACAATTAAAATTTGTACGTATGCATACCAGGAATTTCCTTGCCTAGCATGATTGGAAGATACTTACATCCAAAACAACGCCTTTGACGATTCCTTTCAACACAAAATCATTCCACCAGCAGATTGCACGTTTTTTTTAACCTTGAACTCTCTATCATTCACATCAAATTTCTGGCCACACCCAAAAATTGAAAAAAAAACTTAAAAAAATAAAAATAGAAGAGGCATGGGTTTATGTCTACTAAAGACAGTGACGGGGAAAAAATTATGAATAAGATCGAGACAAAAGTATTCACCCAAGACATTAACTGCACTGTCAGACAAGGATTGAGAGAGAGACAGAATCTATGATGACCTCATGATATAGATGGGGAAGAAAGAAAGAGGAAAATCAACCCTTGGCAAAATTCATTCATTTTTCTTTTGTAATTCTTTATTATTTCATGGAGGGGGAAATGGAATTTCATTTATAATTACCAAATTATTACAAGAGTGAAGGAGAGAGAGAGAGAGAGAGAGAGAGAGAGAGAGAGAGAGAGAGAGAGGGGGGAGAGGGAGGGGTCACATGATGTCTTGTGAGCATTTCATGTAAGAGGAAACTTCTGGTCCATCGATTGGGCCTGTCTCCATATGTGGAGCAGTCTTAGGTATGGTCACTTTCCTTAGCAGTCTGAGGTCTACCGCTGTCAATTCTCTTCTCAAACCCTAAAATTTTTTCCCTCGCCCAATTTATTGCCAAAGATGAAAATATGTATGACCTATTTATTCATGTGTTTCTGCATCATATAAAGTGATTTTATATTTCCACAAGTAGTCTAGTCTAGGGTTATATAAGTGTTTGGCATTTTATGTCCATGTAAGCATTTAGTGTAATTTTAGTTACTAAGATAACTAGTGTTCTATTCCAGCTCCAACTGGGCCACATCAAATTTTCGATTCCACCTAAGACAACCCAACTCTTTTCGAAAATTAATCCGCATGGCCGCATGTCGAGTTACATGACCCGAGAGTTTTGCTCAATTTGATCGTATTTAGGAGTTGGTAACGCATGTTACCATGGCTTTAAAATTTACTAAAGATGAAATGGGATATTTCATATTGTTGGCTATCGTTTTACACCTTCTCGAGTCGAGGTAGCTAGTAATCACTATATTTTTTTCACAATGGCACGTTCGCAAAAAAAAACCGCTCCTTTTTTCGTCCTATTTCGCTCCGCGCAATAATGTCTGTTGGAAGAAAGCTTAAGTCCTCAATGCACCAGTTTAAGGGCAAAATCTTATCATTTGAAGAATTCTAAAGACATCTTTTTTTGATTAGTTCACACAATCCTTTTGAAGAAGAAGCATTATGGCATGACTTGGGTCTTATGGTTTTGTACGAAGAAGCAAGCGAAATCCCAACTCATTTGCTCATGCTTAAGATCATAAATATTAGATGAGCAAATGCAAGGTGCACCGACAACAAAACCCTAGCTCTCTCATCGTAAACACAACACGGAGTCAAAAATCACAATAGTCAGCACTTCCTAAAAAAATCAGTCCAACGTTTTATTCAACAATTAATTTGGATATCTTAATTTCAACATATCCGGAGCCCTTATACAAAATTAACAAGTTTAGTTCCTTCTGGCTTAGAATATCCAGTCTAAAAGTATAAACTTTTATGTGGAAGGAGACCATAGCGAGATGTGTGATGCTTTAACACCCTTTCTCTTGTGTAAGTTAGATTAGGAATGACACCTGAAATTCTGAGGGAGACCAAATATGTAAAGAGTATATGAACCGTATAAATAATAGACGTGCGATATGCTAACGCCCTATTTCATGTGCAAGTGGGATTGGACATGGCATGTGGAATTTGATGAGTTGAGGTAGAACTTGACTCTGGTATCACGTTACAATGTCCAACCCAAACAGCGCGTGAAGGCTTCTCCTATTTCAGATTTGTCTATCCTCGATGGTTGGTTGGATTCTGAGCGAATAAGACATAATCATCAATTTATATAGTAGTGAAGCTTCGACTTCATGGTCCTTTTCACTGGGGAAGAAATTTGTCCCTTTTCTTGTTTTCCGTTTCCATTTGCACAGACCCTCGTTTCAGCAATAATTGATGTACAACATGCCACTCTTTTCTTGAAATGCAATGAAGAACAAAGCTCTACACCCACGAAGCAGACCAACCCTTTTCCTTAGTTACTTCAATATCACATGAATCTCTCACATCCTAATCCCCCGTTTCAGACACTTCCTTTCCACATCAATCTCTCAAACATAATTCCCCAAATACTCTCTCTCTCTCTCTCTCTCTCTCTCTCTCTCTCTGGGACAACATATGACCCTGTCAAAGTTAACATACATCTCAGTCAAATTCTCATTGAATATAGTTCATTTTTCATTGAAAGAACCAACATGGGTCGATTTCACTTTAAGGCAATATTTACCTACCTCTTACACCCCGAAACACATCCTATATTCCATTTCATCTCCCATTAAATGTAAAGCATCAAAAGGCCAACATCATTTTTGGCTCTACCCACTTTCCCAACCAGAGATCTTCATACCATACATAATAATAATTGCTAATGAAATGAAACCCTAACACAATACACCATGGTATCATCATGATCTGAGCACAGGCTCTTAGAACCACAAATCCATGCAACATGCCCCAGCTAGTTCTTCAAAGGTAGGAACTCGAAGAACTGGTGCTGATGGGGCGGAGGGCTCGTGCTCTTCTCGTCGACGTCATCGCCGCTGCGGAGAGGGAACAATTGGAGGGTTTGTGAGTCCTCCTCGCACCCTTGGCCGCCACCGTTGGCCAATTCGGGGCCATCTCGGAACGGCGAGGACACGAAGAAGCTCCTTAGGTCATGAGCCTTGATGATCTTGTTAGGGTCCATCGATGCCCTAGCAGCAGGGTGGAGGATTGGGGCGGCAGGCAGTGTGCCTGTGGACGCGGTTGTGGTATTTATGAGGTGGGTGGGATGAGGACAAGGAGGCAGCTGCACCATCTGCCACGTGGCATTCCTCTCCAAAAGGTTGCTGTTGCTGTGCCTTCTCGTCCACTGAAATTCTCCATCGTCGAATTTGATCCACTGATCAGACGACGACGATCTCGTTCTACGCTCTGCCAAAGTTGCTGCCGATCCTGCTTTTGGTGCCTTTTGAGTCGTAGCTCCTGCAGATTCCTGCCAAACAAAAAAATTTCACGAGGAGAAATTTCTTAGTTTTCAAGAAACAATTGGGCCAAAACACATGACAATTCTTGGAAACTACGTGCAGCCAACAACAAATTTGAAATGACAGAAATTATGAGACTACTCATGATTTGCCCCCACCTAGGAATCTAAGTGAGTGTACCGTTCGAGTCCCAGAAAGACCTTGACATTGGACATGAGAGGCCAAAGATCGTACTAACTAGCTACAGCTAGGCTTGCACTGTCTTTTCCAACTTTTGCTAAGTATTTTGCTCCATCTTCTAACGTATGTCCAAATGATATATAAGCTTTCATCATATCTTAAACAGTGACATTAACTACACTGAGATGGACTTATGAAACCGGTATATCCAGTTAACTAGTGATGCTTCAGACGTTCGCGCGCTCACACTCTGTCGCATCGTTTTATGTACTCACTCTATATCTGTGTCATATTATGCATAATATCGCAACATTCCTTTAGAGAAAATGATCACACTATCGTCAGGGAAGAAAAAGGAGGGACAATCGCTGCACCATGGGTTTGACTTATCTTGGAGTTTGGATAGAATATGTTCTGCTTTTCTCTTCTGGGTAAAGGAAAGATATCAAGTGTATTTCATTTTCCTAGACTTGCATTGTATCAAGATCTGCAGAGAGAGAGAGAGAGAGAGGAAAATGCATCCATGTCTGTGTATCACTAGGCGTGCTTGTATCAGAGAGAGGGAGAGAGAGAGAGACCAAGAATGAGATGAGCCGAATTAGTGAATGAATGAAGCACAGACCCCCAGAAAAGCCCAGCTAAGTTTCATAACAGCTGCCCCGACAGAAAGGAAGGATTGCAGCTTTTGGACGACTCTTTTCATTTCCCAACAAACACAAAAAAAGCTTCTCTTTTTCACCTTCTCTTCTCTGAATTATCCTTTAAAACAAATGCTCTTTTTCTCGTCTTCTTTCTGTCATGAATGTCCCAGTTTGAATTATCTCCTAATCATATGAACATAAGTGACCCTTAATTGCTTTTCATAGAACCCCTTTTGAGATACCAAGATTACGAAAAAGTATGTTCCAAATTCAAAAGAGAATGGTCTTTTTGAGCAGTCTATATAAGCTGTATGAAAGAAGTTTATGACTATAAACGAAGAAAGTACTCAAAAAGAAAAAGGGAAATTAAGGACCTCCGCTAGTGTACTGCAGTTTATAGGGGGTGCCCAGTTGTTCTTGGTCTGTGCAACTTCAAGCACTGTCCTACTCGCGCCTGTAGACAAAAAGAAAAACAGAAAGAACACAACTTTACACCACAACCCAACAAACAGAATATATCACAAAAAGCAATATATCAGAAGACTCTAATAAGACTAAAACAACCCCATAATTCTCTCTTCTAGTCCTGTCTACCACATTCCATGTGACCCTCACCCAGGAAAAAAAATCCCAGGTTTCTCATGATAGATCGATGATAACAACGAGCATGAAGTGAATTCCAATGTTATGAGAAATAGAAAAGAACGTTAAAATGAACTGCATGTGCAATGACCCTTTGGCCTTTATAACTCAAGAGCCCAATGTGGGAGCGTAGCGTCACCTGTTTCTTTGCTTTCTGATTCTTCGGCATCGCGGTTTGGCTCCTCGGGGCCTGCCTCCATCTGGCGGCGGCGCTTCTGTCGTTCCCTGGCCTTGTGGTTTTGGAACCAGTAGAAGACATTCTTCCCCTCGATCTTGCCATACCGGCGGAGCTGCGCGGTGATCTGCTGGATTTGGTCTGCGTTGGGGGTCCGGGTCCCACGCCGGTATAGCTCCTCGAGGGTCCGTAGCTGCTCCGGCGTGGGATTCCACCGCGAGCTCACCACCACCTGTGGCGAATTGAACTCTCTTTTGCTTTGCTCAGCCATAGTCGCTGCAAAAATGCAAGTGGTTCTAGTTGAGGAAATGACTTTATTCAGCGAAAAGGAGGAAAATGAACTGGAACTAATCATGAATATTACATATGTAGTCAAAAGCATGAATATAAGATTACATGCTTCCTTATCCAATGAAAAACTAAAAAACACGAAAGAGAAGAAGAGATCAATGTATACCAAGATGGTGATTCAGTGCAAAAATGTCGGTGGCACCGTGGATACGGCTCAAGCAAGGCGGCGCGGCGGTGGTGCCGCCACCGTTATTAGGGGATGGATTGGCGACCGGCCTCGGCATGAGGGGGCGAAGCTTTCGGCCGTTGAAGGCATCGGCCATGTACAGATCTCCATCGTCATTGTAACCCATCATCCACATGTTTCTTGACAGCACCAGTTTAGTGCTAAAACGCTGGGGTTTTTTGGAAACTCAAAGCTTTACGTTGCACACGAGAGAGAGAGAGAGAGAGAGGAAAAGGATGGTTCTTCTGGTTCTGAGGAGGGAGTGACGCGAATTGTTATGGGCTGGAGTCAAGAAGAGGAATGGAAGGGTATGGAGGGTCTAAAGCTTTGTAAAGTGGGGAGGAGTTCAAGAAACAGAAATGGTAGAGCCCTCACTTTGAAAAAGTAGATATGGTTCAAATATGGAATGTGTTGATATGCCTACTGAAGAGAGACGATGAGGGTTTCTGCAGCTATATTATATTATACATATATATATATAAATAAAATGGGGTGAGCCGGTGAGGTTAGTTCGGGTTGAACAGTTGAGAGAGAGAGAGGAATTTGAGTTTCTCAGATTTTCAGGGAAGGGGATTGATCACTCGAAAGAGATAGAAGACGGGACCGAGAGAGAGAGAGAGAGAATGATGTGTGTGTAGGTGTAGCTAGTAGGTCTAATATAGGAAAGATGAAAGTGGGAAAAATTTTATTTTTTGAAAAAAAAAGTGCTTGTACCTTCTCTCTATAAAAAAAAAACATATACAAACCGTTTATGTAAAAATATTTTAGAACATCAATATATATCATGATCACCTCATTATTTTTTCCGTATGTTTCTATCAAAACGAAATATTTTGATTACTCTGGATCTTTATGAATGAATTTTAGCAATTATCCAGATCTATGAAAGTCGATATTATTTCAAATCAGAACGATCTTAAAGAAACACACCTCATTAATTTGAATATATTTGTGTAGATGAAACAATACACCTACAACATAGAAGTTAGTGCAAACCCAGCTCGCATGCACTATTGGATTAAGCAAGACGGCGGTTCGTGAGACTCGCATGCTACCGGGAAGCGCCTTAAGATTTCATTCCACATCGTGGGTGTTTTACGGGTCTTTGAGTAGTAGAAGTTAGTGCAAAGGCAAGCAAAGCACTGTTCAAACTCAAGAACGCGAGAGAGCATGTAGCATACGGACATACGTGAGGTTGACTAGGCCATAGAGCTGTCGTTTAAAAGAGAGAGAGAGAGAGAGGAAGAAGGGAAGAAGGCGTGGAATTCTGGGGGGGATCATCGGGAGGAGCGAACCAAAAACGACGTGACGATGATTGAGAGACAGAGAGAGAGGGAGGAGTGAATAATGAAGAGCAATGGCGATGGAGAAATACAGCATAAGCAGCTCATCACTCTCTCTCTCATATTAATGGGTCTTCTCATGTCTCGTGCCTTTCACCATTATTCTCAATCCGAACTGCCCCTCTTCCCCCCCTCTGCTCCTTTGCCTTTTCCTTTGTCTATTCTCTCTCTCTCTCTCTCTCTCGCCCACAAGGAACAAAAAATGAAATTCTAGCAGAATTTCGAAATACCTTTCGTTTCGCCAAGAGCCAGAAAATCGAACAAGAAATTCACCTCTCTCTCTCTCTCTCTCTCTCTCTCTCTGACCAGGTCGTACGGTGCATTGGCCCTTTTCCAACATCTTCTTTTGTCCAACTATTTCAATTTCAATTCACCCACACGCTTTTGTGTTCCATGTATGTTTCACACACAAGGAGACAATCTTCACATCTCGTCCGAACTTACATGGGTAAAATTGCGCTAACCCCACTTGTGATTTGGCGGATTTGCTCTCCTTCTCCCCATAAACAAGAGATAAACAACATTGTTAGGATAAGAGAGACAATTTGTGGTTTTGCACGACCGTCGAGTTTGAAGTTAGGTTTCTCCCTGTTATTAGGAGTCTTTGTTGAACTTGGATGCCCCGCTTCGGCCATGGGGTCCTCGTGTCCTCTGGTGGAAGATTCGGTGGCATTTTCTTCCTCGAGTGCACAATATGTCCTTTCTATGAAATTGCATCGTATCTCATTTGCATTTCCTGGCGAAGAAACACAATAAAGTGTCTAGGGTTTTTGTTGTGACCAAGAAATTGAGAGAGGATACTCTCCATCCTTCTCTCCAATATACAGTCTTATGCTTTTGTTTTTCTCAATTCCTGGTCGAAATAAAAGCTTCCTCGAATCGGGTCTTTGATTGACGGGTTAAAAATATAGACACCGCCTGCATGCAAACTTAACTAAAAATAAACACGAACAGTGTTCGGGCTTGTATAACCCACCAATTAGAAGACCGATCCGGAGGAAAACATGAACCTCTAATTATCTCTGTTTTAACGAGAAAGTTACCTTAAACAGGTGCTTCGGTGTTGGTTTACATTTCTCCAATATTATTGTCTCGTTGTAGAGAATGTATCTTTTTTCTTCCTTTTGAGTCCTCCTCATTAATTATTCATTGTCCCCACTATGTTCCACGCAACAAGTTATCGTCCCTCTGTGCGTCACATAGTGGTAATAAGAATGATATAACCACCTCTCTCTCTCTTGTGTACGAGCTATCACTATTGCATGCGGAGATTGTGTCCTCATCTCGAATCTTTTTCTTCCCCTCATTCAATGCCCTCTCGCTCTCTTGCATATTCATCTCTCTAACTCATCAAGGGCTTGTCCCAATCTCCATCTCATTTGTCCAATGTCCCATTTCTCCCACGACGCCTCATTTATCTCTCCCTCTCCCTCTCTCTCTGTCTCTCTGTCTCTCTCTCTAGACCCAAGAAAGGGCAAACCAGAAAGAAATCTCATATCATCATTGTTAAATAATTGGAAGTCTTGGTAGAGAGAGAGAGATGGGGCCAAAAGATTTCATGTCTTCTTCGGTGGCTGACTACAGCCCAAACTGCACATTCAATAATTTCTATGCTGCGGGATACGTCAAGGGACGCGAGAAGTGATGTGTGAAGCTCGGATGATGAAGCTCCTCTTCATAGGTATCTAACTGCAAAATCATGATGGTGGTGGTGGTGGTGGTACTGACGATTGGTGACGATACATTTGGCCACGTGTACGGTGTAGTGCAGTGACTTAGACTGAGATGTGATATCATGAATGATGGGAGGGACTGTCAGAGAATTGTTTTGGTGTTTGTAACAAAGGGTTTAATAAAATAAAATGTTGAGTAATTCTTGATTTTTCACATTTTCTTGTACCTAAGATTCGGTCGTTTGCTTGTGAATCACTCCATAAGATTTTTCTTATCTGATGTTGAATCTTGAGCATTGACACTAATTTCTACATAAGTATTATCCCGGCCCAAATCCTGAGGATGTTATCGTAAAACGATGATTTTGAATGTCTTTCCCTCGATATCAATTAAGATTGCCCATATTTGTAAAGGAATTTAGTTAAAATGCACGTCATGGAAACACGTGAAGTATGTAATCAAGGAACACTATAATTTCAATGCATTAAAAGTTTTGTGGGAAATTTATTCAGCATTTTAAAATTAAAATTTCCTTGACAGAATATGTTTAATCGGTGTCTCAAAAACAACTTGCAACATCTCTAACCTCTAAATGTCCATTGAAGGATATACCCTACTTATTTTTCAATAATTTTTAATGTTAGTCAGAACTTATAGCTGCAAATCTGCTATCATGTCGAGGATTTTCTTAATAAGTGCTTCCACAATAATTGTGGAACTAACTACTCCAGGGGAACTTACAACTGTATCACACACTGTTTTTGTCATATTATGTGCAATAAAAATTTTCGAAATAGAAATAATTCTGGCAAAGTATGTTTCAACAAGGATTTGGCTAGCATAACGGCACCGTTACAGGCAATTAATTAATAAAGATACCAGCAGGACCACGTTCTGTTTTTGCATAGAATGGGCAAACAGAGCATCGGTTTCAAGCTCCTTTAAATATCAAAGGCGAGCATCAAACATCTTGGCATTCATATCTCATAATTTATAGGTCAATATTGCGGAAAAAAAAGAGAAAAATAAAAATAATATTTGAGAATTGATAAACGAGAAAAGTAAACATCAAGTATGAAAATATAAATGGTGGACTCTGAATTTTTGATGTTTTCATATCACATACCCAACGACTGTGTTCTTTCATCCACGCAATGAAAAACAAGTTAGTCTCGCTTTTCGAAAAAGAAAGTTTACTAGTCCCTTATTAACTTTAATCACACCCAAGTATATTGTACTTGAACAACGTATCATAGTTGTTATATTTGGCATTAAAGTTTTAAACTCGTATGAAAGGAATTATAGTAATGAAAGTATAATTCTTTAAAATGTGATAGAAGATTGATGTCAGCATAAAAAAAAGAAAAATAAATGTTACCTTAAAATGTAATATAAGATTTAGATCAAACGTATATTGTTTCATATATTTGTGATTATTTGGATCTTGGTCATTACTAATTTTAGGTTTTTCTCCCTTTTTACTTAGGCCAAATTTTTATTAGTTAAGGGAAATCCCACTAGGTGAGATTTGCATGGATTCTTGATTTTCCAAGGAAATTGGATAAATCTTGGAGAAATCTGCAATGCATGGTTACTACACCGTCACCCGTTCAAGAAT
Organism: Syzygium jambos; assembly: GCA_031216235.1. Lineage (NCBI taxonomy): Eukaryota > Viridiplantae > Streptophyta > Magnoliopsida > Myrtales > Myrtaceae > Syzygium > Syzygium jambos. The sequence goes on from CM062221.1 coordinate 6,635,189, forward strand.
AACGGTGCAGTCGGTTTCTCATTTTTCTTATAAAAATTATTTTGAAAAAACTTATTAACAAGACCATTATGTCGAATATTTCTTGAGAACCATGCCACAAACTTTTATGTCGCCATGTTATGGTTGACGAGATTGTGCAGGGAACTATTTCATCAAGTTGTAATATTCTAAATTCATACAAGAAAGGTTTTCGATGAGTTTCCCTCATGAAAGTTCTTTTGAATTAATTCCAGAAAGTGAGATTTGTCTCCACTTACCATGCTAATTATTGTCGGCATTAATTAGTACTGTTGGGGAGCTGTAACTTGCTGATCCACACAACTGTTCCTTGAAGCCCGTTCTTCGTTGTTCATTATATTAAAGTCCGTACAGAGCTAATCTCCAGATTAACTCGGTGGTTCCCTTCTTTAGCTGTCGGTACAGTTGTTTATACATCAATTAATGCAGATGATGAAGCTAACCACAAACTAATCAATGTACTGTGACCTCTGCATTAACATATTGAGAAGGGCTAAAAGAGAAACCCTAGAAAAATATCAGAAGTGCCCTTCACTAACGCCCATATTACTTGTTTTTGTGATTATATAGGTAAGTACTTTTTAAGCGTAGTAACTGATATCTAGGAGGAACTTTTGAGATGACCAGGTGGAAAGATCAAATGGGTACTAGGTTGTTTGACTGTGTGGGTATAGGCTGAACCAGCACGCAGTGCAATTGACAAGAGCTTTTTGTCTTCAACCAAGGCCTAATTAAGTGTGGGACACACCCACCTAAATTGATCATTAGGGTTCGTTGCCCTCGCACAATTGGCTGGTCAACCACTACATGCCACCAAATGATTTATTCACATCGACAAGGGGAAGCTGAAGAGGACAATTAGAGTAAGTGGCGGTGATGTTTTGAGAAGCCGAGGAGCCGGTTACTTTAAATGAAACATTCCTATGAACTAGGTTTGGATAAGAGTTTGTCTCATGAAGGTACAAGAGGGTCCTCACATCTAGATTTGATACCAGCTTATTATATGATTTTATATGAATCCTATTAACCGGAGGCCTATGAGCGTCTGTCTATTCACTTAATCATCGCTTAAGGAAATTGTGTGGTTTTCCATTGTACTAACCATTTGTGTATGATCTTACAATCAATACTTTTGAAACTGAATTATTCCGGATTAAACATAATTAAAAAGTACTCTTGAGGCACTCCTTGATAGTTGATATGACTATTTCGTCTTACATAATGCCACCCATGCATATACAAACTCGACTTGATTCCTACTTAACATGATCTTCAGTTTGATCGGTAAATCACTTCGTCTGAGCTTGAACATCTTGCGTCTCACCGGACTGACTTAGAGCCTAATGGCCGGAACACCGGAAATGACAAAATCGCATGTGGCTCCTCGATCGCGACGGACGGGGATCTCGAGAGATCCGAACCCGGGCACAAATGATCTTTCCGCAACTCCGAAATGATAGGATGGTCCTCCTCACAAGTGTCCATCAATAATCTCTTTCTTGGAACTCAAAGATGAGGATCAGGCAAATAGGGAAGCTACTGTGTCGGTCATTTAGGAGAGGTTTGGTTTAGAAATCAAAGCAGATTCGTGTGGGAGCTCCGATCCAAGAAAGGGACCAGCGTACTTCTAAATCGAGTATGAGAATGTTATATTTCTCTTATCAAGGTAAGTTCACGTGTTCCTCACACTCCCACGTTAATCTATCCCATCATTTCCTAAAACTAGGTTGAAGAAATTTAGCTGCACATTGCTATAGATTTCTGTGATGCAATACAGTATTTACCTTTTGGTGTTTGATCTTCTTCGTGTACAGTATTCTCCTTTTTTCTAGGGTTAGTGCAATTATAAACCGCAATCTCAAATCAGTACCCCATAGAATATGTTGTTCCTCAAATTAATTGTTGCCTCGAAAAAAACCTAAAACTGGTACCTTTGATCAAGATCTGCCATCCATTAGCATTCTTTCCAATATCCTGTGAAAATGTATATGTATCATCGTACATGGAAGACGACTGTAAAATGGATCCCACGTGAAAAATGATAGTTCTGACATTGAAAATCCACGTATATTGACGCGAATGCTAACACACGTGGACTTTTCACCTCAAGTTTTTCATTCTTTGAGTTGCAATCGTTAGTACGTATATGTTGCGTATTAACTGGATATTGGAAGGACTGCTAACGAACGGTAGATTTAGGGCAGAGGTACTGATTTGAGGAAAACAATGTCATCGGGTACCAGTTCGAGATGTTCTTTTGTGAGACTAGCATCAATTGAGGGTAAATGTATCGTGGAGGTACCGTTTGGGATTTTTAATGGTATTAACTCCTTTTTTATTTAAATCATGCGACATTCATGTATTGAGAACACCATAAAGGGATTCATCTTATCAATCCAAGCACACCTAGACAAAATCCTTGATTAGTTTCTAGTAATCAAATTGAGCCAGCAAGGGGACCATATCAGCAATTCAACCCTAAACCATCTTCCCCTTGCCAGACCACTGGGGTGCTCGCACCCTGATTTTTCTCGATCTTTTCTGTGCTTCCACTTGTGCAAGAATAGATAGCGATGATCGCGAAAGCAAGGGCGAGAGAGAGAGTTCTGGAGGAAAACCTAGAACCCAAAAGATTTGAACGTTGAACGTTGACTTCATGTGGTGTTTTGGCACGGACTCTTGCCAAGCTGCCCTGTTGATGGATGTGGGATTCTTGGAGGTGATCGGCTGTGTTAGCATGCGAATTTGTTTGTGGAAACCCTAAAATAGATTTTTCAGAGGTTGTGAGGGGGAAAACGTAATGTGGATCTGATCCTAGTTGATCGAATCAAATGATGGGTTCATCTTGATAACATCCCCATGTTTGGACATCCAAAGATTGGGGAACCTTGTATTGTATAACCCCAAATTGCAAGATTTACTTTGAAGGTGCAAGTAGTTTGTATTATTGGAGATCCATCACCAATCTCTAGTAATCAAGCTCAATCCAACTCTTTAAATATATATATATATATAATCGCGACAACAAAGAATCAAAAGGACAATCATGAGAACAAGCTGTAGGATCATATTGTGCTATAAAATAGCATAGACTCTCACTTGTATCGGCAAAACTTACAATCGTGTTTTAAAGATCACACTTGTTTTATCTTTGTGCACCATAAGTTTCTCACAATCATTTGCAATCTTTCAATATCTTGTAATCTATCAATCATTTACATGTCAATCATGTAGTTTACATCTATATTTCTTATAATCTAACAATCATTTATATTAGACATATTTCAATTGCTGCTTTTGTGACATCCGAAATTTTCTTTGTAGTTTATGATATTTAAGATATTAAGCAGTGAGAGTTATGAAGGTAATAAAATTAGTTTCAACGGAGACCAATACGCTCCAAAATAAGTATCGAATGATTTTCAAACATTACAAATTTTATTGAGTTAAGGTGTTACTTTCATGCTATACTTTTTATTAATGATTTTAGCGGTTCCAGAATAATTTTTCAATTTATCGGCATTTCAAATGAATACCGATTTATCTGTTTATTTACCGCGATGTATAGTATATACCCAAATAACCTAATATCTTCCTCTATTCAATGAAATTATGCTATTTGGCACTATATTAGCATGAATAAATGTCTTAATTCTCACCCTATTTTTGTCACATGCCTAATTTAAATGCTTTGTCTTAATTCTCACCCTATTTTTGTCACATGCCTAATTTAAATGCTTTGAATCTAAGCCCATGACATCATGCATGGCCTATTACATTTTTAACTCTAATAAGTTATTATCTAAATGTAACTATAGTTATTTGTTATTATAGTTTTTAACCCATGTCATTTAATGTGACACCAAAATACTTTTCATTGTGGCAAAATTTTGAAAGATAAGAGACTAAAAGGCATTTCCTCTTCTTCTTCTTCACGTGGACATCACTTCCTTCTTCTTCTTCTTCTTCAAGTGCAAATTTTCTTTTTCATTCTCTTTCAACAGAGAAATCAAAGTTCAAGCTCACTTTCAATCTAGTTTGTTGACAAGGTATATTGTTGGACTTCCCTTTCCTTTTTCTTTATCAAATAAGCTTTGTTGTTTTTTTTAAATAATAAGATTTGTTAATTTTTAGTATCTATTTTGATTTCAAGGTGGTTAGAGGCTTGCTTTGTTGAAGATTTCACTTTGGGTAAGTGAAAACTCTAAGGACTAAGCTATAATGATTTATTTAGTACTCTTGATCTTGGTTAATTGATTGTTTGTTATTTAGTTTAGATCTTATGCTATGTGTGAGCAAGTTTCAATAGATGTATGTTAAGCTATGGTGATTGTTGAGCTTCAAGTAAAAAGCTTTTCACGTGTTTATGTGGTCCTTGAGAGATTATTAAAAGGTTTTGGTGTATTTTTGGGTAGGAAAAGTGTGGAAATGGTAAAACTAGGCATAAAAGGGTATTTTGGTAAATTTTCTTGTTAAGGTATGGTAGAATTTTGAATATACAGAAATAAAGAAGGGCTGTGATCAGTGTTATATTATGATTTTTAGTGTTAATTAGTGGGTTATTAAGTAATATTAATTAAAGGAAATCAAACCGGTTGAAAAAAAATGAGTTTATAAGTTGTAAGGGAAAATTTGTAATTTTACCAAGTTGAGGGGCGAATCTGTAAAACTGGAAGTTCTGGGAACTGTTCACAGCATGTGGAACCTCATTTTGATAAGTTGTTAAGTTAGTTTTTAGAGATAATTGCTTAATTAGGTCGTATGTTAACTATGCAAAATTAGAGCAATTTGTATTAAGTAATTAAAACTGGGCAGTTTTGAAAATTTTGTAAAATATGTGGTGTCTACAGTGTAAATAAAATATTTGTGTGTTTTAAATAGCATATTAATACCATATAGTTATTATTTTATTATTATGGCTTGAGGAATTAAAAATCGAAAATTAGAGGTAAAATTATAAAATGAGAAATTCACTAAGATAATATTCTAATTCTAAGAATTAGGAATTATAGAAATAATCTCTATTATAAGTGGTAAAAGTGAGCTTAATCAAAGGGGTTTAAAATAATTAAATAAATGAAAATTAAATGAGATACTAAATTATGGAGTAGTAGTGTTTAAATGTTGTAGAACTTGCAAAAGTTCTTCTCTAATTAATATTGGCTCAGTGAAAAGAAAAAGAAAGTTTTCATGTTGAAAGGTGCATAATTAATTGATTATCTTGTACATTATGTGAAATGTAAATAGATTGCCATGTCGTTATTTGCGATTGTAATTATGAAAATACGTGACATGTTTTGCATTGTAAATAATTACGCATGTCTTTAATGTTAAGTGATTAAGACCTTTGCCACGGCTTATTCGCCATCGAGCGAATTCCCTTGTATGAGTATATGAATGAGACTTTAGAGTTAGCCAGATGTTCTATCGTATGAAACGGTTCTCTACAAAATTGATATGATATGAAATCTTATGAGAACATGGCTCTTGTAGTCATGGTATGACATGCCTTTGCCATGATATGATATTAAGGAATGATCATAATCACGTGGATGTATGGTGGTGTATTTATCTTCACTAATGAAGATGACACCCGTGATGAATGGGCTGAGGTGTGGCAAAGGGTATGAATGATTCCGTTCCCCATGAGTTGGTGGTGACGATGCCTCGTTAGTCGAGATGCCTCGCGAATCGAGATGGTCCTAGTTAGTGACAAATGTGAATTCATATGTATGAATCGATGAGATGTTATGTGATATTCATGATATAAAATATGCCATCCTCTTGCACATGAGTGATTGATTGTTCTTATTGTTTCATTGATACGTCATGATTAGAAGGATAATACCTTTATTCATGTATTATGTATTGCCTTGAACTCATAATTATTGTTGATACCAGGTTGGGTGGTGAGTAAATCTTCTATCTTAGACTTAGAGATCTCAATTACTGGGCCTTGGCTCACTCCTTATTTTCAGATATGTAGGATGGATCCCTCGCCGGCACCGCGTTTTGGAGCCACTATGTTTTTTTATTATAATTATGAAGATATATTTGTACCTGGATCACCAGTAGTTTAAACTAGGTGCACTTCCATAATATGGGTCGACGTAAGGTTTACCAGAGTATATAATCCATCGTTATGTCACTTGGTATGTTAATATCAAGGGCAAGTTAGTTAGACCGCTTAGAGGCTTTGATGGTTCTCTAGGGTTTGGCGATAATGGCATGTCGTCGGGTGAAGTCATCGACCCTTACTTGATGGTTTAATAGTGTACAGGCAAGCTTTTGGGCATAGTAGAATAATGCTGAAGTTAGGCGACCCTGATCCTTCCCATAAATTATTTATTTCGTTTTTGGCTGAATGTTATATTGTAGAACTGGTGATAATGTTTATAAAATATGCATATGTATTTTATTAAATTTGTATGAGAATTTTGTAAATGCTTTGATATGCTTCCGCATGTTTTAATAATTATTAATAAAAATTGGAAAAGACACGTGTCGCGCATGACACTTTGGGGCGTCACAGCTTTCTTTTAAAAATGAATCTCCATAGATAAAAATAGGGTTAACATCACAAAAAACTCCAAACTAGTACATCTATGATAAATTTATCTAAAACTATTTTTTTGACCATAAAAAACCCCAAACTGGTACACTTGTGATAAATTTACCCTCTTTTAATTTTCATTAAATTTTATCATCAAATTGCTAAGTTGGATGATACGTAACAGGTGAATAGCGTATCAGTTTGGAGTTTTACCCTCCGTTTGTCATAGGTATACCAGTTTATGATTTTGCATGATATTAATCCAATTTAACGGAAACTAACGGAGGGTAAATTTGTCACAAGTGTATTAGTTTGAGATTTTTTGTAATCAAAAAATTAGTTTGGATTAAATTTGTCACAAATATATTAGTTTGTGGCTATTCGTGGTCAAAAAATTACTTTTCGATAAATTTGTCATAAGCATATCAGTTTAGGATTTTTTGTGATATTGACTCTAAAAAATATATAAGGATATATTCTAAGGAGATCTACCTTAAATATATTCTTGTTCCCATATAATTCTCAATCTTCTTATTTAGATAGTTAGCATCCTCTGAAACCCTTTTTTGTGTAAAATGTAAGTATTATTTAGAAGATGAAGTGCATAAGCCTAGGGGTATCCCAACATTACAAATAGAGTTAATAATATGAGAAGATGGAGATAAGAAGTCTTCACATAGTAGCCAATTCAACATTAGCATGGGAAGGTCTAAAATATTTGTAGAGTGAAGCTCTACCTCCAACGATTTTTTGCACCTTAGCCAAAATAATGTGGATATCATTTGACTTGCTTTGAAAACGTAAGCGATTGCACTTCATCCAAATGCAACATATGGTCTCTAAGAATAATGATACCTTGAGGAGCCTCACCGCCAAGTCCTTGCCTTTAGTATCCCTGATTATCCATTGAAGTTTATCATTCCATCCTCCTACAGAACGTCGAATCTCATGTTATGCTAGGATACTACGCCATGTACTTCCAGTTCAGTTGCATTGGAAGAACAAATGAATTTTTTCGTCTATACTGCTCCCATAGAAATTGCATTGGATACCGACTAAAGGCAATTGCTCCCATAGAAATTGCATTGGATACCGACTGAAGGCATCCATCATGATACAATCTCCACTGTTAGAAGCCTGTCTCTACAAAGAAACCGACCAATGAAATTGTATTTGCTAATACCACTGGTTCAAATTAGATTATGCCACTTCACAACTGGCCCCACTTGTTAGAGTTTGTCGTGAATCTCTTTATAACAGTACCTAGAGCTAGATATGACCGAAGTTAGAGCAGGTCTCGACTTAAGAAGACCTTGCCAACTCCCGGCTGTAGTGCCATCGATGTTGAGGTGCATAATTAGAGTTCCTCTACATTTGAATTGTGAACCCAATTATCCTTAGGGAAGACAATGGATAATTGATGAGGTTCCAAAGCATGCATCTTGACAATACTTTGTTTCATAATTTCAGATTGAGCAACACTAGTGCCCCTCCTTTTGGGTGAGCAAACTACTTGCCAAGCAATTTTCTAAAATTTTTTTGAGTAAATATATTTCTATATATATCCAGCTCAATCCAACCAGAACATTCCTCCAGTCACTTTTTACTCACTTTATCTATCTTGCAGCAAAAGAAAATGAAAACCATTATTATTGATTAGTCAAAATTGCAAACTATTGTTAGGTTAAATTTGTCATGGTTTATTTGCTCAGAATGTAAGGCCAATCCCATTTTGTTGTGCGATATATATTGGATGTAACACATGGTCCATGAAGGTGCAGACCAGCCAGTGACAATTTAATTTCTTGGTGATGTCATATTGATAAATTATTGGGCCACCACATGTGTGGGTTTTTGCTATGATTAATTAATGTGTACATAGCCAGGGTCGTAGTCACACGCGAGCTTGCATCACTTTTCTACATTCGTCTTCTTGAATTGAAGGCTACGCTTTAGTAGGATTAGTGTTTGTACACAGACCAATTCTTCACCGTGACATATATGAATGTACATACTTTTATTTTTATAATTAACTTTCTATCAATATATAATAATGATAGAAAATGAATCGCACGAAAATTGTGATCCATACCCAGATTCTTCGGCTGAAAAATTGGGTGTTAATTCGTGCACCATATATCCTGAACCAGCTCGATATAATCAATGTTTGAAAGGGCTTGCAAGCTTCAATCAGAGGACGGACATTAGCCGCGTGAAAAACTCGTATTATATCGCGCGTTCTACCGAGGAAAGCACACAACAACAGTAAGTGAAATGAATTGACGGGTCATAAGCTGCAAAGAATACTGACACTATGTTCCCTGAGCAAGCTATGTATATTTTGGCAAATAGCTAATATGCCATTCTTTTCATGCACCTATACCCCAAAAGAAATTAAATGGCGCGGCATCTGAAATTAATTATTTTTGGGACCAAAGGAGAGTTAATATTTGGTGCGGCAGATGCTTTACGGCTCTACGTTAGCACTGTCCCATCTCTCTCTTGGTTTTTTCCTTTAGTTTCTGTCGTTTCACACGGTAAGCCAAGGCATCAATGCTATGAAATCAATGGCTCCCCAATTCTGCGCCATGCATGCGCCGGAAACCGGTCCAGCTTCAGATCCAGAACTGTGTCAGACAGCGTGACTCGAGTTAGACTGAGGTCCACAAAACATTACGTGCAAAGAAGATAACGTACCAATACCATTGTCGTCGTCGTCATACGACGGTGGACCTTGGGTTGGTGTTGTTCTTTGGTTGTTCTTGGTTGGACGAGGAAGACGAGAAGTGGAATGTTAGTTGTCTGTATGGACTCAAGCTTCGATTGGAGAAGAAGTTTTTGTTTGGGGTTTGATGGTTTTCATGAGACAGAGAGAGAGATATGTGGGCTCGGGCTTGTTAGCGGGAGCCAGCTCGAGTAATCGTCATCGAGCGCTTGCAAAAGCCGGCACGTCAGTTCCGAAACGGCTTGATCTTCAGATGCTCGAGCTCAAAGTCATAAGATAACCCAATTGATCATCCATGTGTGCTAGATATGATTTCATTCGTCTCGACATCGAAATACACCTATACCCATTCTCTTGCATAAGAGAATCTCGCTACAAAGTCCGCAAATCGGTTAACTCTAGTTTTTTTCAACCTGTGCAAGTAGCCCCTATCCATATCATTTTGCGTGTATCTGGTGGGATTCGAACAAGTAACTTTTGGTTCCCAAGTCACCTGCCTCGATCCTGCACCGACCTCGAAATGTTTATCACATATTAGTTTATTTATCCTTGAATGTTCGCAGGTACATTTGCACAGGGATTTGAGGTGTTAAATATTGCATGAAAGTAATAGTTGTAAAGCCAACATAGAAAAAGGTTTAGTAAAATCACAAAAAAAACAGATCTTTTATCTTAACGTACATTTTTCATCATAAAATAAAAAAAATAATATTTAATTAGCTTCCAATATCTGGCAAAATGGCCGAGGTAAGTATTCATCGTGCATTTATTTTTCAGAAAACCACAAATGGTCTCCAAACCATCTAAATATTAGTTGGCCCATTACTAATAGGCCCTCCATAATTGTACACATGCGATGAATTTTTTTTCTTGTCGAATAAGAAAACAAAACATGACCACCAAGGTCAGTAATTGCAGACGAATAATGTCTAAATTTCTTCTCTACTTACTTCTCTCTCTCTTGCTTTTAGCTGCATGGAAGTCTGGAGCTTTCTCTCTACACATATATATAGAGTGTGTGTGTGTCTTATTTCTTCTCCTCTTTATGAGGTGAAAGCTGAATTTCCAGAACTCTTTGCTAGTATGTATTGGACCGAGGCCCAATGCTGTTTTCCTGCCTTTAGGTTCTGTAGTTCTTGGTCCTCCTGAAAAGCATCTGCAGATATTCTTGTACCCACACGCAGTCCGCTTGAAGTGTGCGTATTGCAATTCACATGTTCATTTGAAATGAAAAGGGTTTGCTTTGACTCCAAGCATAACCACAGAAAACACATAAAATCCAGCTAAGATAACATTTCCAAGTCCATCATTCGGTTCTTGATCAAATCATGGTGTCTGATAAGTAATATTCGACAATGTCCAATGATTTGATCGAGGGCACCGTTAGTCATGACATTTGACAGGACGCAATGCAATTTTCTCCTTGAGCTCTTAAACTCACAAATAGGTCAAGCTCAAGAAATTGAATAATTGATCTAATGACATAATGGAAAAAAACAAACCGTCGTGTCATTGGCTATTGGTTTCATGGATGAACCGATGATTTGTCATTTTCCCAAATGTGAAGCACAATTTAAAGCTCCATTGTCAAATGCGCATAATAATCCTCAACTGCCCCAAGTGGATTATGCCAATCTATAAAGTACCGAAGAACACCATATATCAAGAGATCACACTAAATCCAGATCAAACATCATTGTCCCAGCAAGTATGGCCAATCTAAGTCTGTCAAGACGACATCTTATTATCAAAGTCCAAAGGAGAGTACACAGCATTCAACAGACAGGATCAACTGAACAATAAGCAAGACCAAGGGAAGGGATATGACCAGAAAGGCCCTGTCACCAGCCGGAGAAAATGCCCAACAACCACGGAAATTCTATCTACTAACCCGGCAGATAATTTATTACATGATTTTAGCAATCAACTCATCACTTTTTCTTGGCGATGAAGAGACCCCATAGTTGCTCGCCTGATGAACTCCTCGTCAGCCTGGCCTTCCAGCCCCCAACCATATCATTATAGTCTTCCTGCATATTTTAGGACCACCAGGGAAACAGAATTTAACACCATAGCAAATTAATCCAAAGCTTTTTGCAAAGTAAGACAAAAAGGTTATGGAGAACATACTTCAGAAAAGTCGCTGATGAATACATCTTTTTCCTTCTCAACAGCATTTAATTCTTTCTCCAGAACTTTCATGAACTGAAAGCACAAGCAAGGGATTTGTTTCAGAATGGAAAACAGTTTGCACAACATGGCAACACACCAAAAGATTTATACAGACCAGGTCGGTACGATCCTCTGCTATGACCTCAGCAAATCCAGCATCCCTAAGCATCTGCATATGGTGAAAAAAAAAACAGATTAAATAAGCTTGATGTGTTAAGGATAAATTTGTCGGCACAAAGCACAAACGAGGTGTTTTCAACATGTTAAGCATACCTGACCATATGCCTGTAACTCATGGAGATCATACCCTCTTTGCTTGATATATGCCACGAACTCTGGGGAAGGAGTTCCAGCATGTTTGCAGTAATCACTAATGAGAACTTTACCTCCAGGCTTCAACCACTTAAAGAAGGATCTGAATAGTGCTGGTTTGTCCTGGAAATAGCATGCAAATAGAACTTAGCACCGAGGAGGCACATGCATACTTCTACATAAGAGGAGACGAATTAACAAGAAGTATTGTGCATCCATATACAATCTCCAGCCAAAATGTTTCTACATTGATTATTAGAAATCAAGTGACTTCATGGAAATTGTACAAAATTGTAGATGACAAAAATAGATAAACGAGTGCCAAATCAGCTTGATTTACTATGCCACAAGTCCAAATCTTGTTTTGAAAAAGTGAAGTCACTTTTTTTACTTTGGAAAAGAAAACTTACTTGAATATGCAGCATTGTGTCACGACTGTAGATCACGTCAAATGTATTATCAGGGTAACTTTTCTTGGTGCAGTCGGCAACCTCAAATTCAATAGAGCATTTGAGTCCAATGGCACGCTCGAGAGCAAAGGAGATCATATTTATGGAAAGATCAATGCCAACGACCTCGACATCAAAATTCTCTGCCATGTAGAAGTCTCCTCCACCAATGCCACACCCAACATCCAAAACTTTCTGATTGGGCCGGAGTTCCACTTTGCCACGAATTCTTTAGTTGTCTCTGTTATAAATGGTAGTGCTTAAATTAGTTAACCTAAGACCAAAGAGAGACCTCAGATTTGAGTAGTCCCAGAGATCCATTAAATTTGGTTAAGTTCATGGGAAGTCAAGGTGTCTCAACATGGAAGTATAACGAAGTAAAACAATACATGTTAATTTGGCCAAGACTTCAAGTAACATTTATTTAATTACTATGCATTCGTCAAACTGAAGCATTCTCTTTTCTGAGTCAGACTGGTACTGCCCCCTAGAAATCATAAAGCTAATGTTACACACTACTATGTCACATCAGAGAGCATTGGGGTGGAAAGCTTCCTACGAAGATCACTTCACTCGTGATTGCTTGTCAAAGGACTGATAAGGTACAGAACTATTCTAGGTGAAAGCTTCCAGTTTCTTAACTTGTGTGGAATGGCAGCAGTTATTCATCCTATTTTTAAATATAACAAGTTCTCTTTTGAATTTTCACACCAAATAAATGAAATTGGATATAAAAATAGATTGCTTTTTTTTTTCTCTGAAGCATACCAAGCCCGCCTGTGCTCACAAAGCCTTGCCCAAAGACACGCTCATAACGTAATATGCCACTACACTTATACTGAACATTGTCCAAGAATCGCTGAAAGCCTCTATCATCCTCTGACTTGACTTTCTGCCATGTCCAGCAAATCTGCATCAACGATCATGTTGCCTGTCTTATTATTATATCTACTATCCACAAAGCTGTAACTGGAAAAAAGCAAAAAAAAAATCAAAAAACTGAAAATGAAGTTTCCTGAGTATCATTTGCCTGATTCTGATTCTTTTTGCTTCTCACATAAGCTCCAATACACTTGCAACCAACAAGAGAAAGTTCAAACAAATCTCCAGATGCATCACGCATGTGGCATTCTTTGAAAACCTGCAACAGAATGTGAACAAACTAAAATATCCACTAACATATCTACTAAAATATCTGGCATGGATACACTAATTTACTTCAAAATGCGTACACTGGAACCAGGCATAAAGTGACTAGAAAAGTTCTGCAAATCCCTCGAGAAATATCTTCAATTTGTGCAACCGACACATGCATCAAAATAAGTCTAAAACATATTTACATCGTGTCTCCCCCTGTTTCTACAGTGAAGAAATTTTTTTAAAAAATATGGCTTGCACAGAGGGAACTTTCTGGAGAAATGTGAATAATTAACAAAAATTTGAGAAGCAATTTCGATAATTTTCAGCAAATGATCTTTCCCCGTAGTAATTCTAATCTGTCAGAACATAAATTGTCAATGTCAATGTCAAAGTCTTTCTTTTTTAGAAGCATTGGAAAAACTAATCCAAGGACAAACCTTTGTGTAGAATCTGGTTCTCGATAATGGGTTGGGTTATATTTCCTCTTAGAGTCTCCAGATTGATGGAAGCAAGATTCACGGAAAAATATATATCCACCAACCTTCAACCATTTGGTCATCCTTTCAGCCAAATTCTCAACCTGTCACAACACAACATGTGTTTAAGAAGAAGGTAAGGGAAAAGATATAATCCTTCTTTACTTCAAACAACTAGGGACAAACCTATTCAGCCATGAATATTACACAAAGAGAAGTATAAAACTGGTTGTAAAAACAGCACTAGATTAAGGTGGCACAAACAAAAGCATAAAGTCAATAGCCATAAAGGCAGCAGTCATGCTCAAATTTATTAACATAAAGCTACGCAGCATTTAGGAGCACTAAACTTGTACAACACGTACAAGCAGATAACCATGATGAATATGCACAATTGGGATCCAAATGAGTCTAATAACCAAAGGATATTTTCAATGGAAGCATTCAGAAGGATCTTTTTTCAATTTAACCTAACCACAGAGAAATAAAGAGAAATTCAGAATATACTCAATCATTACACTGGATCACATAACCAATAAACCTGTGATGATTACTCACAAAAAGTTCTGTACAGGGGAAAGTACCCCTGATAGTATATTTCGATGCAGCATAAACATCTCTCATGACTAAGACATGATCCAGCACTCGCAAACTTTCTAAATGGAGAGAATATTTACAAGATGGATAGACTTCATGGTAAATGATGGTAACCGATTTTCTTACTGCAGTCATGCTCTGTTATCAACAGTTTATGCAGGAAAAGAATACATGAAGAAAACGACTATCACCTTCGTGTCCGAAAGATACATTAGTAACCAATTTGAGAATATCAAGTCTACAGAATCTTCTGCAATTTTCAAATCCGGGGATGTCACATCGGCACATTGGAACTTGACATTCTTATGATGCCCGTTGATGCTCTCATTCTGTAAAACAGAATTTAAAAAATGCATTCAGACAACCCATGCAATAGATTACAGCATGCTCTTTAAGAGATGCATTATCTAAAGCTTTTCATTTAGAGGCACGTTACCTTCTTGATTGCACCATCAATGAAGTCGAGAGCCAAAAGCTGACCAGCTTTCTGGGCTAACTCACCAGTAAATCGACCAATGCCAGCCCCAAGTTCCAGAACTGATTTTCCCTCGTATGGTGGGAGTAAAGAAAGGATCTACAACCCATATAAGTTTATGGACAAAATCATGTGAAGCTAAGTAACACAGAGCAATAAAGCAGATATCAGGCATTTTGCTCCATTTTAACACTCGTGCATATCCCACTCAGCATGGTGTAATGGTGACCATAGCCTTTTTTAATCCAGCAAAGTTGGTCCAGCTGGACATGACTGCTGTTGTGGCTGCCACCTCAAGTCAACAAATATGGGAATGCCTAATAACTGAGGCACATGGAGAAAAACCCACTTCTTGGCTGATTATGACCATTGCTGCTGGAGTTGCTCGAGTGAAGTATTTTCTTCATGCGGATATTAACATGTTTATTCTTTCCTTATATTATTAACCCAAGGAATTGAAGACGATTAATCTCACATTGTAGTTCGATTCAACACAAGCAAGTATTGATCTTTCTTTATTCTTTTTGGATGAAAGCAAAGTTGCATAGTTTTACCATGAAGTATATTCTTTTTCCTTTAAAGTATAAGGGATGGAAAAGTTCCACCCAAATCCAACATGTGTTGATCGAGCAATGCGAGCCGGATCCTCAAATGTCTGTGTGATATATATAATGGAGCCGAGTGAACAAAGTTGCATTCCCTTTTCCCAAAGAAAAAAGAACAACCTCAAATCACTGGCAAAATCTTTGGCTGTAAGGGGATTGTCATAGTTCCTGGGATTGAGAAAAACAAGGAACAGTACTGTCCAGGAGAGTGCTTGCATGAAGCTGTCACGCCTAAACGTAACATGTCCAACAGCCTCCGGGGCGCGTTGACGATTCTTGCAATAATAGTAGCAGCAGTAATAATAACGATAACAACAAAACAAAGGGAGATAAAAGGAAGGGAAGGCATCAATCGATTCTCGCATCAACTGAAACCTTCAAAAGTGACAATTGCCTTAGAGATTCCGACGAACATTACGCAAGCGTCGCCATCAGAACCACAAAACCAACAACAGCCCATTTCCACCAACAGGAACTAAACTCAAATCGCCACCATTTCCACAAACTTAAGGAAATCACGGAAATTTCAAGAGAGGGACAGAGAGGGTACCTCGGGGCGCTCTTCTTTGTCGAGATTGGAAGCTTTGGAGTCGAGCATCATGGCCTCGACGGTCAGGTCCGCCGAGTGCTCGACCCAGTAGCTCTTCTGCACCTGGCGCTCGTCTCCTGACAAGATCCCAAGCCCAAAACTCGGTCAGCATTCCGCGAGCCCACAAGAACATACAACAAAACAACGCCAACCCAACAATCTCCGACCACAAGAAAGCAGAGAGAAGCCAGAGGAACGATTCCTAGGGCAGCCATTGTTGCAGGGGAAGGTGGCAGACGAAGGTTGAAGGGAAGAGCGAGTGAAGCGGTGCTCAACTGCACCCCTGAATGGCGAGGCGACACCTAGAGAAGCTCCTAGATCTGCGGTCGTGGGCTCTCCCTCTCTGCTGCATAGGCCGTATGATCTCTCTCTCTCTCTGGTCTCTCTCGTCTCTCTGCTGTCGTACGTGCGTTCACGAGCGATGATAGGGCGATGGCAGTAGCATTCGCGCAATGCGTATGCTCCTTTATAGAGGGAGGGAAGGAGCGCGCAGCGCCGCCCCCAGGCAGCCAAAGTTATCATTTTTTTTCTCTCTTTGCCTCGTCTCGCTCTGTTTACTTTTCTCGTCGTCGACGACTCGGCGCAAATAGTTCAACAGTACCCCTGTTTCTTTTGGCCTAATTCCCTAAATAACTCCCTAATTTTAGATCAAGTCTTAAACCTGTCCCGAACCTTTTTTTTATCTCAGAAAAAGCCTCAAACTTTAGATTTAATCCTAAATTTACCCCCAATTTTATTTTGTGCAAAAAAAATCACCAAAATTCAATTTTTTTTAAAAAATATACCCCGTGATTCAGTCCTAACTTGATGTGACACTTTCACGTTGATAACAGATCCACATCAACAAAGTAATGGGGCTTTTTTTCAGACAAAAAAAAGTTCGGCGCAAATTTGGATTAAGCCTAAAAATTAGGATTTTTTTAAATAAAAAAAATTGGAGTGGATTTGTTATCGTCCCTAACTTTCATATCATAGAATGGTTTTATTTTAAAGAATTTCAATAAATTTTATTTGGTTTGATTTGTTCTTGAAGTGGAAATACGACATCGGTCTGTACCTATTGCCCCATTGCTTTGCTGATGTGGATTTGTTATTGACATAAAAGTGCAACGTCAAGTTAGGACTAGATCATGAGGGTATATTTTTTAAAATAAATTGAAATTTGCTGATTTGTTTTACATAATACAAAATTCGGGATAGATTTGGGGTTGAACTTAAAGTTTGGAGTATTTTCTGACATAAAAAAAGGTTTGGGGCAGATTTGGGACTGGACATAAAGTTTGGGATCTTTTTTAAGACAAAAAAAAGTTCGAGGCAGATTTGAGATTTGACCTAAAGTTTGAGGCTTTTTAGGAAATCCAC
Source organism: Syzygium jambos (assembly GCA_031216235.1). NCBI lineage: Eukaryota > Viridiplantae > Streptophyta > Magnoliopsida > Myrtales > Myrtaceae > Syzygium > Syzygium jambos. Next base: position 6,652,662 of record CM062221.1, read on the forward strand.
CCTCTTTCTTTTAGGGTTAATAAGACAAAAAATCATAAATTAGTATACATGTAATAAATTTACCGCAAATTAAATTTTTTACCCCAAAAAATCCAAACCAGTATACTTATGATAGATTTACCCTCCGTTAGTTTCCGTTAAATTTTATTGTCAAATTATTGAGTTAAATGACACGTGACAATTAACAGGTATACCGATTTGTGTACCCAATGTTTGTCGCAAATGTACTAGTTTATAATTTTTCGTGATATTAATATAATTTAACGGAGATTAATGGAGAGTAAATTTGTCACAAATGTACCGAATTGAGATTTTTTTGTGGTAAAAAAATTACTTTGTAGTAAATTTATTATAGGTGCACCGGTTTGAGGTCACCAAAAAATTAGTTTAAGATAAATTTATCACGAGTATATCGGTTTAAAGTTTTTTGTGGTATCAACCCTAAAATATATTCACAATTTTTTTTTCAAAAATTGCCTTTAAAACTTTAGTTGCAATAAATTGATCACTCTTGTTATAATGACTACTTTTCTTGCACTCACCACTCATTTTCTTCCGATTAGATTTGTACTTGCATTTTAAAATACTGTGGGTCCTTGTTTAGCAGAAAAAACGTTTGTTTTAATGAATTTTATATGCCTGGTAATGTCATTGATTACGATGACATAAAAAATGTCATTGATTAAGTGTAGAGATTCTCTAAATCATTATAATAATGACTATTAAGAATTTTATAATCGTTACCACGTTCCTATATTTTTTATATTAATATATTTATGAACTAAGAATTTGGCTCCTGTGTTGTTCGAAAGAGGGAGATTCATATGAAATAGGATAGAATTGAATTGACGATATTATATCCAAATGTGTATCCCGATTTTACGGAAATGAAAAAAAATCATGCTATGGGTATGCTACTAGTTAGTATTAGAGCAAGACCTCTCCAAAATAATCAAAGTTGTTGATCACATGGAACCTATATTGAGATCCATACGATCAAACTGCTAGTGGTCCGCCTTAATAATCAATCAAGATTGATACTCTAATATTAGTTGTGGATTAGGTTGTGTCGGAAAATCGACTTTCACTATATTTAAATAGTCATAATGTCTAGCTAGAAACCGCTTATGACTTGTGGGCCAAAAAAGGGTTTTGAGCATACTGCTAATGTTTAGTGAACCTACAGGGTCGCACATAAAAGCGAACTGAGTTAATATTTTATGTGCGCCGGAATCTACTTAAAATAAGAAGAAGATTTTAATTTATTCTCCTATTCAATTTATCTACGCAGTCGTACACGTTATGAGATAACGATTAAATGTACGATTGAAAATGGACGGTTTGGTGGGCCCAAATTGCCTGGCCCACTTCTTTTAATTCCGCTAGATAATGAGGCTGTATAAATAGATATATAATCGTTCTCTGTCTAGGGTTTTTTTTATGGAGTATCGAAAATCAAAAGGCGTTGAAGAAAAAAAACTTCAAGATCTTTAGCTAGCACTTGAATCGTTGAAGACTTCTGTTCGCGTGTGTGGATACCGGTAGAGGCGCAACACTTGGGACGCTAATCCAGACACAATCAATTGTAAATTTACGTTCGATTTGCAAAAGGTACGTATCGAACTTCTATCTCGATTTTAATATACACATGGATCCTGTCTAGGGTTCTAGAGTTTCGGTTTACAAAAATATTCCGATGTGTTTTAACAACTGTGGAACCCTACGTCGAATCCTACACAAACAACTATGATGAGCTTGATCCATGTTGATCTTGGTCTAAACAAGAGTTTGCCCTCTTAAACTATAGTAGATGTTCGACAAAAAAAAACACTTTGGTAGATGTGCCGCTTGAGAACGGATCGGGCCCTGGTAGGATAAAGTGATACTTCTAGCAGGCTTATAGGATGACAAGAATTTAGAGGGGTACCTGAATTACACTTCAAATTGAATGCTCATTAACCTACCCATTTAGCCTGCTTCACAAGCACCTGACAACACTTTTGGGTGAGGTTGAACCAGGGCCGGCCAGGCTCACCTAGCCCGCATAATTCTTATGTAATTTTTTCACGATGGGCGGGCTTAGGCAATTTTTTAAGCCCGGACTCCTCAATCGATCATATCTATTAGTAGGTGATATGTGTTGATAACGACGAAAACGCCCAACACTTTTTTTTTTATCGAACTATGCCGAATACTTAAGTGAGAGTTTATTGCACCTCGACACAAATTACAACGGAGTCACAAACTTAGGATTCCGATCCCAAATTGCAGTAAAAATAGCACAATGCTAAGAATTACAGCGTAGTCACAAACTTATTTTCACACGAATATTTGTGAACGTCGTAGTATCGTCACGAGATTTCGTAACTTTACTCTTGTGATGGACGACCTTTTACCACGTGATTTGGTACGCGGAGCTGACATATGTCCTTGTTGATGGTGGGCCATATAAATCAACGTGAGGCCTACCTGTGTGTCTTATGTACGCAGCTATCTGCATAAACTCTTTACAATAATTTAGATTCCAATAATCAACGATAGTACAGCTACTTGACACATAAATTAAGGACCATTTTTATATAGTGATTTATCATAAATCGGGAAAGAGACTCGCTAGAATATCTAACGCGAAAACTTAAATTGTTAGGTGGAAGGAGATTAGGTGTGCATAGAGGTGGCCACGGTTCGGAACCGACCGGTTCCAGTTCGGAACCGGCGGTTCCAGTTCGTGGCCAAGTATGAACTGGAACCGGAACCGCTTCTAACGGTTCCGGTTCCGGGCCGGTTTCAAATTTTACTTATATGTTTTTTTTCTTTTTCCTTTTCTTTTTTTTTTCTTTTCTTCCTCCGCCGGCCCCGGCTAGGGCCGGCGGAGGTGGCCGACCTCAGGCGAGGCCGCCCTCGCCGGCGTCAGGCGAGGGCCGCCCTCGCCTGGGCTAGGCGAGGCCGGCCTCGCCGGCGTCGGGCGAGGCCTCGCCCGACGCCGGCGAGGCTCAACCTCGCCTGCAACTGGCGAGGCCGGCCTCGCCCGACGCCGGCGAGGTCGAACCCTCGCCAGATCTGGCGAGGCTCGACCTCGCCGGCGTCGGGCGAGGCCGGCCTCGCCAGTTGCCGGCGAGGTCGAGCCCTCGCCGGTCTGCTGCAAAGCTCACACACTACAAAAAAACATGGATTTTGCGACGGAAATTTGCGACGGGGATTTTTTTCGTCGCAAATTTGCGACGGAATTTGCCACGAAATAAAAATCCGTCGCAAATTTGCGACGGAAACAAAATCCGTCGCAAATTTGCGACGGAAAAAAAAAATCCGTCGCAAATTTGCGACGGAAAAAAAATATCCGTCGCAAATTTGCGACGGAATAAAAATCCGTCGCAAATTTTTGCGACGAAAAGAAAAATCCGTCGCAAATTTGCGACGGATTTTGCGACGGAAAAAAATCCGTCGCAAATTTGCGACGGAAAAAAAAATCCTTCGCAAATTTGAATCGGAAAAAAATCCGAAGCAAATTTGCGACGGAAAAGAAATCCGTCGCAAATTTGCGACGGAAAAAAAAATCCGTCGCAAATTTGCGACGGAAAAAACAATCCGTCGCAAATTTGAACCGGAAAAAAATCCGACGCAAATTTGCGACGGAAAAAAAAATCCGTCGCAAATTTGCGACGGAAAAAAAAATCCGTCGCAAAATTTTCCCCGGAAAAAAACGGACCCAAATTTGCGACGGAAAAATAAATCCGTCGCAAATTTGCGACGGAAAAAAACATCCGTCGCAAATTTGCGACGGATGTTTTAAAATTCCGTCGCAAATTTGAACCGAAAAAAAATCCGACGCAAATTTGCGACGGAAAAAAAAAATCCGTCGCAAATTTGCGACGGAAAAACAAATCCGTTGCAAATTTTGCGACGGAAAAACAAATCCGTCGCAAATTTTGCGACGAATTTTGCGACGGAAAAACAAATCCGTCGCAAATTTGCGACGAATTTTGCGACGGAAAAACAAATCCGTCGCAAATTTGCGACGAATTTTGCGACAAAAAAAAATCCGTCGCAAAAAATTTGCACGGAAAAAAATCGGACGCAAATTTGCGACGGAAAAAAAATTCCGTCGCAAATTTTCAGAAACCCGCGTACAAAATTTTCAGAAACCCGCGCTCTATTCCCCTTCGCGCCGTCGTCTCCCCTTTGCTCGGTCTTTTTATTTCCTCACCACCACAGCTTTCCCTCTCTCTCTCTCTATCTAACTTGTCTCCCTCTTTCTCTCTCTCTCTCTCTCTAGCCTCTTTTGCCGCTCCTCCACCATGCACCGCTGCCTCCACCAGCCCCACCTCCCCCCCTCCGACTCCCCTGCTACCCTCTCCTCCTCCGCCGATGACGACGCCACCACCAAGCGCGGCAGCTACAACTGTGGCAGCTGCGGCCTCCCCAAGAAGGGCCACTCTTGCCACGCCGGCTCCTCCCCCTCCCTCGCCGCCGACTCCTCCTCCTCCTCCGCCGCCCCCACCGTCGCGGCCTCCTCCATGCCCGTCAACGTCGCGGCCTCCTCCATGTCTGAATGGATAAGAGGCATGTTCTCCACCTTCCATTGATGATCATGTTGTCGAGGGCGTTGGCGTCGACCGGCGCGACGTGACGGCATCGCGCTTTGCTCCGGTCACCGCCGGGGGGAGCAGCAAGTCCGACGCCATCTCCGTCGAGCAATACACCGAGGACGAAGTCGCAAATATTTGCGACGGAAAAACAAATATCCGTCGCAAAAATATCCGTCGCAAATCGTCGCAAATTTTTGCGACGGAAGAAAAATCCGTCGCAAATTTTTGCGACGGAAAAAAAAATCCGTCGCAAATTTTTGCGACGGAAAAAAAATCCGTCGCAAATTTGCGACGGAAGAAAAATCCGTCGCAAAAATTTGCGACGGAAGAAAAAATCCGTCGCAAAAATTTGCGACGGAAAAAAAAATCCGTCGCAAATTTTTGCGACGGAAAAAAAATCCGTCGCAAATTTGCGACGGAAAATAAATCCGTCGCAAATTTGCGACGGATTTTGCGACGGATTTTGCGACGAATTATTTGCGACGAACTTTGCGACGAACTGTGTTCGTGGCTAATTTGCGACGAATTTTGCGACGATTTTTGCGACGAATTTTGCGACGAAAATTAATATTTTCCGTCGCAAAAATTTGCGACGCCCTAGTAGCGACGGAATTTTTTCCGTCGCTAAATTCGTCGCAAAAATGATTTGCGACGGATTTTTGCTATTTTTTCGTCGCAAAATCCGTCGCAAAAAACATGTTTTTTTGTAGTGACAGCTGCAGCTTTTTTTTTTTTTGTGGAACCGGGCCCGGTCAACGAGCGGGGCTCGGGTTTGACCGGGCCGGTTTCGGGCCAAAACCGGCCCGTGGCCATCTCTAGGTGTGCATAAGATCCATTGAAAACTTGAAAAGCCGTTGTTAACTAAAATGCAAATAAAAAAACATAGTTGTCGCTATGCAAACATGAAGTAGGTTATGCATAATGGCGCCTGAAATTGGACTCGTGGTGTACTTTGAACCCATAGACATTGCAAATTTAGCTCCGCTGAATATATACAAACACCAAAATCACTGGAACATTAACAAGCAGCGCAATATATCTGTGTACTAGTCGGACTCAGGACTTCCGACCTATTGAGCAATGTACGTGCGATGACCGATTCTTAAGGACAAGTCCCCTCCTCTTTCTTAGTTTCAATTCACCCCTTCGAAGTTAAGCCCAACAAAGGAGGTCGATAGAATCGACGCATCGAGTCACGCGACGGATGGCAATTTTGGTCACTCCAATAATAAGCGAGTCATATTCTATATCCAATAACATACATAGCGGGACCCGGCCGGCGAGGGCTCCGGGTTCCGGCTTTTCCAAAGTGGGAAGCAGCGACGGGCAAAGATGGCAAAGGAGGGCCAAACATGAACGGGCCCGTCGCCACGGGAAATCCGTCTGTCGCCATCCGCCAAATTTCGTCGCTATTTCCCAGCCCCCACCAAAATCTTGAAAAGTCACCAATCAAATTTTGAATTATTAACGAAAGAGGAAACGAATCGCTCTTGGCCATATGCGTGGAACAATGGCAATAAACAATTTCGGAATACGTGGCCCGAATCGTTTTTGTCTGCATTTGGGTCGGGCTGTATCTTGATCCTATGATTAAATTAAAAAAGAAAGATCTCCTGAGTCCTAGATCTATTGAGCTGCTTAGCGAGGGCGTTAATCTCATGTCCAGATCGCATTAGACCCGCCAAACGGGAGGGTCAGGATAAAAAATGGCCCAATCCAAATTGACCCGTTTTTATACACTACGATATAGTGACTCACACCTGACCCGACCCATTTTGCTAAAACACTTACTACGAAAACTTATATCCAAACTGATGTAAAATTACGGGGCGAGCAAGTGGGCGCATGATTGAGTGAGGGCGAGAGAATGGAGATTGGGCCCAACTTCTAAGTAAAGTTTGAATCCATTTAACACCCATGTTATTTTGAGTTTTATTATTCTAAATACATCAATGACTCATTTATTGAATATAACTAATTTATACAACAACTTAGCTCATTAAAGACAAGTCTAAATCACATGTCCCGATAAAATTAAAAAAATTCACACTTGATGGTATCGTTTGATCACATTGACTAGCCTTACAACCATCCCCCACCAACTTTGCATTAAAAAAAATACTCACAAACATATATAATCGAGGATTGATACCATTAAAGAGTTCCAAAATAATTAATTTTTGTCTCGCGAAGAATCCTCAACCGGTACACCTGAATCGAATCTATCCATTTTGGATATGATGCAAAAGGTAGATTTTGGATTTGGCTACCAGTTTGAGATTTTTCGTGAGACGAAAATTGATTTCGGGTAAAGGCGTGATGAGATTATTAGTTCGGAATTTCCGTGAGATGAAAATTAGTTTGGGATAAATGTGTCATGTGGCATCATTTTGAGAATTTAAATGGTATTAAAACTTAGGAATTTAACTCGCTTTTTAGTGTATGATTATACCTTTTTCAAAAGATTTTTCTTTTGTCCATCCAAAAGCCTATATGCTAAAAAGGAAAATGACACCAATGATTCCTGAACAATGGCCCATTGTGCAATGCAGTTCATGAACTTTCAATTTATTTAATGTGATCTCTGGACAACGTGGAACATTTTCATATAGTTCATAGACTAAGTTGAACATGTAATAAAAGTCCAGGGACTACATTGAACAAATTAAAAATTCAGGGATCGCACTGCACATTTGCTAAAGTTAATAAACTGTATTAAACAAATTAAAAGTGTATATAAGGCTAAAATTCATGAACCATTTACGTCATTATTCCATATTATTACGACTTCCTTGGTGTAGTACAACAAAAAATAATTGGCAAAAGTACACCGCAAGTGCCATAACTTGTGTACGGCGATCACTTTGGTGCCATAACTTTTTTTGGATCACTTTGGTGCCAAAATCGGAAAAAAAAGATCACTTTAGTGCCAATTTGGCCGGAAATCCGACGTGGCATTTTTTATTAATTTTTTACGCCGACGTGGCTCGCCGGAGGCTGAGTCAGCGTGTACAGTCAGCATTTTTTATTTTAAATAATTTTTTTCAACGCGTACAGTCAGCATTTTTAATTTTAAATATTTTTTTCTTTATTTTTTCCTTTTTCTTTTCTTTTCTTTTCTTTTTTTTTTCCCCTGTGGCCGGCCGGTCGCCGGTGGCCGGCCGGCCGGCCGGCCGGTCGCCGGCGAAGCCCGACAAGGGCTGGGCGAGGGCGGCCTTGCCCATGGCCGGCGAGGGGCGGCCGACCCTCGCCGGCGACGGGCGAGGCCGGCCCTCGCCGGCGTTGGGCGAGGCCGGCCCTCGCCGGCCCAGGCGAGGGTCGCCCTCGCCAGATCCGGCGAGGGCGACCCTCGCCGGCGTCGGGCGAGGGTCGCCCGCGCCCGACTCAGGCGAGGGCGACCCTCGCCGGCCCAGGCGAGGGCTGCCCTCGCTCGACGCCGGCGAGGGTCGCCCTCGCCAGATCCGGCGAGGGCGACCCTCGCCGGCGTCGGGCGAGGGTCGCCCGCGCCCGACTCAGGCGAGGGCGACCCTCGCCGGCCCAGGCGAGGGCTGCCCTCGCTCGACGCCGGCGAGGGTCGCCCTCGCCGGATCTGGCGAGGGCAGCCCTCGCCGGCGTCGAGCGAGGGCAGCCCTCGCCTGGGCCGGCGAGGGTCGCCCTCGCCTGAGTCGGGCGCGGGCGACCCTCGCCCGACGCCGGCGAGGGTCGCCCTCGCCGGATCTGGCGAGGGCGACCCTCGCCCAACGCCGGCGAGGGTCGCCCTCGCCTGGGCCGGCGAGGGTCGCCCTCGCCTGAGTCGGGCGCGGGCGACCCTCGCCCGACGCCGGCGAGGGTCGCCCTCGCCTGGGCCGGCGAGGGTCGCCCTCGCCTGAGTCGGGCGCGGGCGACCCTCGCCCGACGCCGGCGAGGGTCGCCCTCGCCGGATCTGGCGAGGGCGACCCTCGCCTGGGCCGGCGAGGGCCGGCCTCGCCCAACGCCGGCGAGGGTCGCCCTCGCCGGATCTGGCGAGGGCGACCCTCGCCTGGGCCGGCGAGGGCCGGCCTCGCCCCTCGCCGGCGAGGGTCGGCCGCCCCTCGCCGGCCATGGGCAAGGCCGCCCTCGCCCAGCCCTTGTCGGGCTTCGCCGGCGACCGGCCGGCCGGCCGGCCACCGGCGACCGGCCGGCCACCGGAGAAAAAAAAAGAAAAGAAAAGAAAAGAAAAGAAAAAGGAAAAAATAAAGAAAAAAATATTTAAAATTAAAAATGCTGACTGTACACGTTGAAAAAAATTATTTAAAATAAAAAATGCTGACTGTACACGCTGACTCAGCCTCCGGCGAGCCACGTCGGCGTAAAAAATTAATAAAAAATGCCACGTCGGATTTCCGGCCAAATTGGCACTAAAGTGATCTTTTTTTTCCGATTTTGGCACCAAAGTGATCCAAAAAAAAGTTATGGCACCAAAGTGATCGCCGTACACAAGTTATGGCACTTGCGGTGTACTTTTGCCAAAAATAATTCAAGAAAAAGGGAATGATTTGTTTAATTTATCTCCAATTTTGTTGATCTGCAGGTTGTATCTGGGAGTGGTGACATGCTATTAGCGCAAGAGATGCTCACTGGATTCAGTGGGTCCCACCGTCGGTCGGCCAATCTCCGCCTGCGACGAATGATTGTCCGGTTGTGCCCTGTTCAATGATTCTACCCCGATTCCGACGGCCCACTTGAATTTACATGGGGGCGTTTGGTACCAGAAATCACAAAAGACAAGAAAAGAAAAGAAAGGTCATTTTCCAAAAATAAACAAATAATATTTTTATTTGCATAATGCATTTGTGACCTTAAAAAATAAATAGTTTTATATGTTAATAGAGAATTGAGAGCCACGAAAATGAAGCTTGGCTGACTTAATGATCCGGGGGAGTGAATGTAGCTCTTTTGAATAAGTGAATCCGTCACTAAATTCAATTCGCACGTCACGCAATATGTGAATTGGTGGGATTTTAGTGTGCTCAATAAATGTAACTACCAAAATAGATGGCCCGCTTCATTTGGAAGAAATTAAAAGGAAAAAGGGGTCATACAAAATACAAATAATAAATCATAGGTTAGAGTTTCTTACATAACGACAGATAATGATGAATCTGATTTTGTCTTGTTTTTTTATTTTTGAAAAAAGTTTGATAGATCCCTATGCAATAATATATCTGGTACACCTGCCAAGCTCAAAATTTATCTTAATCAAAAAGTATTTATTTTTATATTTTTTTTCGAAAAAGGATGATAGATCCCTTTGCAATAATATATTGGGTACATTTCCGAAGCTCAAAACATTATATTAAACAAAATAAAAAAGTTGATCAGAAGATGTCCCCTCGAGATGCGTGGAGCTGCTTTGATTTCAGCTAATCAAGAAGATAATATTTTGCCAAACCTAACTTTAATAAATTAGGTTTTCAGAGTTATTAAATAAAAAGATTAAGACCACGAAAAATCCTAAATTAATATATTTGTGAAAATTTTATTTTAAATTAATCTTTTGACCACAAAAAAATCAAAACAGGCATACCTTTGACAAATTTACCTCAAACTAATTTTTTGACTATCAAAAACCCAAAACTGATATACTTGTGATAAATTTACCCTCTATTAGTTTCCTTTAAAATGGATTAATACAGTAAAAAAATCCAAAACTAGTACATCCCAATCCAATACACCCGTCAACTCTTAGCAAATTGACAGTAAAATAACGGAAACTAACGGAGAGTACATTTGTCATGGGTATACCAGTTTTGGATTTTTGGTGGTCAACAAATTAGTTTGGAATAAATTTTCCTCAAATATACCAGTTTGAGATTTTTGTGGTATTAATCTTATATAAAAATAATAAAGCAAAGTCATAATTAAAATATCTCGCACGTAAAGAAGACGTGCACAGATCGCATCTTATCACTTTCGAGCTTTATATTCCCAAAATAATAATTTACTTTGATATAACTTTAATCCAAGGATTAAATTTACCTTAAGTTAGAGTTGCTCGCCCTAACCGGTGATTCCCTTGTCCACAATATCACATTCGACGATTTCTAATTCAAGTGTCTGAAAGGCAAGATCCAAGAATATTACGAAGAATTTAGTAGTGGAGTCTTTTTCCCCTCGATTCTAGCTAGCCCTAGATTAAGGTAAATTTAATCCTTAATCCGCGAGAGAGCATGTAGCATACGGACATACGTGAGGTTGACTAGGCCATAGAGCTGTCGTTTAAAAGAGAGAGAGAGAGAGAGAGGAAGAAGGGAAGAAGGCGTGGAATTCTGGGGGGGATCATCGGGAGGAGCGAACCAAAAACGACGTGACGATTGAGAGAGAGAGAGAGGGAGGAGTGAATAATGAAGAGCAATGGCGATGGAGAAATACAGCATAAGCAGCTCATCACTCTCTCTCTCATATTAATGGGTCTTCTCAAGTTCTCATGTCTCGTGCCTTTCACCATTATTCTCAATCCGAACTGCCCCTCTTCCTCCCCCTGCTCCTTTGCCTTTTCCTTTGTCTATTCTCCTCTCTCTCTCTCTCTCTCTCGCCCAACAAGGAACAAAAACTGAAATTCTAGCAGAATTTCGAAATACCTTTCATTTCGCCAAGAGCCAGAAAATCAAACAAGAAATTCACCTCTCTCTCTCTCTGTCTAGGGGTGAGCAACTTGAACTGCCCAAATTGGAACCAAACCGACGAGTTTGGTCTGGTTCTCGGGATTATTGGTCCAGTTTCCAGTTCCTAAAAGCGGAACCGGTTTCCGGGCGGTCTGGTTCCTGGTTTCAAGAGGGAACCGGACCGGACAGGACCGATTATTTAATATATATTTTTATTTTTTTCTTTAAAAAAATTAATAAAATGTCAATTAAACTCTAAGTGAACTTCATTATCATAAATTCATTGATAAAAATTAGTAAAATATGAATTAAATCCTAAGTAAAACTTCATTAACATAAATTCATTGACAAAAATTAGTAAAATGTGAACCAAACTTTAAATATTTAATAAAAAAAACTAAACTGTAAGTGATCGGCGATCCAGTTCGATTCCCGGTCCTAGAACCAACCACTGGTCCATGGTTCCCAAAATTGGGAACTGGTTCTCTCGGTCCGGTTCCTGATTCCACCTTGGAACCTGACCGGACCAACCGAACTGGGAACCGATCACCCCTATCTCTCTCTTTCTGTGACCAGGTCGTACGGTGCATTGGCCCTTTTCCAACATCTTCTTTTGTCCAACTATTTCAATTTCAATTCACCCACACGCTTTTGTGTTCCATGTACGTTTCACACACAAGGGGACAATCGTCATATCTTGTCCTAACTTACATGGGTAAAATTGCGCTAACCCCCCTTGTGATTTGGCGCATTTGCTCTCCTTCTCCCCATGAACAAGAGACAAACAACATTGTTAGGATAAGATAGACAATTTGTGGTTTTGCACGTCCGTCGAGTTTGAAGTTAGGGTTTCTCCCTGTTATTAGGAGTCTTGACCCAAAACTTGCTGAACTTGGATGCCCCGCTTCGGCCATGGGGTCCTCGTGTCCTCTGGTGGAAGATTCGGTGGCATTTTCTTCCTCAAGCGCACAATATATGTCCTTTCTATGAAATTGCATCGTATCTCATTTGCATTTCTTGGCCAAGAAACACAATAAAGTGTCTAGGGTTTTTGTTGTAACCAAGAAATTGAGAGAGGATACTCTCTATCCTTCTCTCCAATATACAGTCATATACTTTTGTTTTTCTCAATTCCTGATCGAAATAAAAGCTTCCTCGAATCGGGTCTCTAATTGACGGGTTAGAAATATAGACATTGCCAGCACGCAAACTTAACTAAAAATAAACACAAATAATGTCCGGGCTTGTATAACCCACCAATTAGAAGACCGATACGAAGGAAAACATGAACCTATAATTATCTCCGTTTTAACGAGAAAGTCACCTTAAACGGGTACTTCGGTGTTGGTTTACATTTCTCCAATACTATTGTATCGCTGTAGAGAATGTATCTTTTTTTTTCCTTTTGAGTCCTCCTCATTAATTATTCATTGTCCGCTCTATGTTCCACGCTACGAGTTATCGTCCCTCCTTGCGTCACATGGTGGTAATAAGAATGAAATAACCACCTCTCTCTCTCTTGTGTACATGCTATCACTTTTGCATGCGGAGATTGTGTCCTCATCTCGAATCTTTTTCTTCCCCTCATTCAATGCCCTCTCGCTCTCTCGCATATTCATCTCTCTAACTCATCAATGGCTTGTCCCAATCTCCATCTCATTTGTCCAGTGTCCCATTTCTCCCACGACGCCTCATTTATCTCTCTCTCTCTCTCTCTAGACCCAAGAAAGGGCAAACCAGAAAGAAATCTAATATCATCATTGTTAAATAATTGGAAGGCTTGGTAGAGAGAGAGAGAGAGAGAGAGATGGGGCCAAAAGATTTCATGTCTTCTTCGGTGGCTGACTACAGCCCACACTGCACATTCAATAATTTCTATGCTGCGGGATACGTCAAGGGACGCGAGAAGTGATGTGTGAAGATGGGATGATGAAGCTCCTCTTCATAGGTATCTAACTGCAAAATCATGATGTTGGTGGTGGTGGTACTGACGATTGGTGACGATGCATTTGGCCACGTGTACGGTGTAGTGCAGTGACTTGGACTGAGATGTGATATCATGAATGATGGGAGGGACTGTCAGAGAATTGTTTTGGTGTTTGTAACAAAGGGTTTAATAAAATAAAATGTTGAGTAATTCTTGATTTTTCACATTTTCTTGTACCTAAGATTGGGTCGTTTACTTATGAATCACTCCATAAGATTTTTCTTATCTGATGTTTAATCTTGAGCATTGACACTAATTTCTACGTAAGTATTATCCCGCCCCTAAGTCCTGAGGATGTTATGGTAAAATGATGATTTCGAATGTCTTTCCCTCGATATCAATTAAGTTTGCCCATATTTGTAAAGGAATTTAGTTAAAGTGTGCATCATGGAAACATGTGAAGTATGTAATCAAGGATCACTATAATTTCAATGCATTAAAAGTTTTGCGTGAAATTTAATCAGCATTTAAAATTAAAATTTTCTCGACAGAATATGTTTAATCAGTGTCTCAGAAACAACCTGCGACATCTCTAATCTCTAAGGGTGCGCATGGAATGCATTCCGGAATAAAAATTCTGTTCCGGAATACATTCCGGAACAGAATGACGTTTGTTAAAAAATTTCCAGAATGCATTCTAAAGCGATTTTTGCATTCTGGAATAAAAATGCGTTTGTTAAAAATACTTGATTCCAAAATGCATTCTTGATTCTAGAATGCATTTTTTATTCCAGAATGAGTTTTTGGCAAGAAAAAGAGAAGCTACTTTTTGTAGCTTCTTTGATTCCGGAATGCATTCTCCCTATTTTCTCACAATTTTTTTTCAGAAAATGCATAAAAATTGAAAAATTCTAGAAAAATTCATAAAAATTTCTAGAAAATAAAAAAATCATATTTCGGAAAAATATGAAATTTGGTGAATTTTTTTAAAAAAATAAAAATAAAATTTCAAAACTTCACAAAATAGCTTAAAACACATGTGCCCACCCACTTTGAGTGAAATTTAAATTTTTTGATGTGCCCAAAAAAAATAAAAAATTTCAAAACTTCACAAAATGGCTTAAAATACATACGACCACCTATTTTGAGTGAAATTTAAATTTTTTGAGGTGCCCCAAAAAAAAGAAAAATAATAAAAAAATAAAAATTTTCAAAACTTCACAAAATGGCTTAAAATATCTGTGGCCACCCACTTTGAGTGAAATTTAAATTTTTTGAGGTGCCAAAAAAATAAAAAAAATAAAAAATTTTAAAACTTCACAGAATGGGTTAAAATGCCTATAGCCACCCACTTTGAGTAAAATTTAAATTTTTTGTAGTGCCCAAAAAAATAAAAAAATTCAAAACTTCACAAAATGGGTTAGAATACCTGTGGGCCACCCACTTTGAGTGAAATTTAAATTTTTTTAGGTACCCAAAAAAATTAAAAAAAATAAAAAAATATCAAAAATTTACTGAATGGCTTATAATATCTGTAGCCATCCACTTTGAGTAAAATTTAAATTTTTTTAGGTGAAATGAAAATCAACAAATCAAAATAGATTTCTGCTTCAGAAATTGATTTCTGGAGCAGAATTAGTCATGTTTTACCAAACAGATTTCTCCTCTAGAAATCAATTTTTGGAAAGAATTCTAGAAATCAATTTTCGGCAAGAATTTGATTTCTAGAGCAGAATGGTTACCATTCGCACCCTAAATGTCCATTGAAGGATATACCCTACTTAGTTTTCAATAATTTTTAATGTCAATCAGAACTTATAGCTGCAAATCTGCTGTCATGTCGAGGATTTTCTTAATAAGTGCTTCCACAACAATTGTGGATCTAACTACTCAAGGGGAACTTACAACTATTTCACACACTGTTTTTGTTATATTATGTGTAATAAAAATTTTCGAAATAGAAATAATTCTGGCAAAGTATGTTTTAGCAAGGATTTGGCTAGCATAACGGCACCGTTACAGGCAATTAATAAAGATACCAGCAGGACCATGTTCTGTTTTTGCACAGAATTGGCAAACAGAGCATCGGTTTCAAACTCCTTTAAATATCAAAGGCGAGCATCAAACATCTTGGCACTCATATCTCATAATTTATAGGTCAATATTGCGGAAAAAAAAGAGAAAAATAAAAATAACATTTGAGAATTGATAAACCAGAAAAGTAAACATCAAGTATGAAAATATAAATGGTGGACTCTGAATTTTTAATGTTTTCGTATCACATACCCAACGACTATGTTCTTTCATCTACGCAATGAAAAACAACTTAGTCTCGCTTTTCGAAAAAGAAAGTTTACTAGTCCCTTATTAACTTTAATCACACACAAGTATATTGTACTTGAATAACGTATTATAGTTGTTATATTTGGCATTAAAGTTTTAAACTCGTATGAAACGAATTATAGTAATGAAAGTATAATTCTTTAAAATGTGATAGAAGATTGATGTAAGCATAAAAAAAAGAAAAAGAAATGTTACCTTAAAATGTAATATAAGATTTAGATCAAACGTATATTGTTTCATATATTTGTGATTATTTGGATCTTGGTCATTACTAATTTTAGGTTTTTCTCCCTTTTTACTTAGGCCAAATTTTTACTATTTAAGGGAAATCCCACTAGGTGAGATTTGCATGGATTCTTGATTTTCCAAGGAAATTGGATAAATCTTGGGGAAATCTGCAATGCATGGTTAGTGCACCGTCACCTATTCAAGAATAACAGTGCAGTCAGTTTCTCATTTTTCTTATAAAAAGTATTTTGAAAAAACTTGTTAACAAGATCATTATGACGAATATTTCATGAGAACCGTGCCACAAACTTTTATGTCGCCATGTTATGGTTGACGAGATTGTGCAGGGAACTATTTCATCAAGTTGTAATATTCTAAATTCATACAAGAAATGTTTTCGATGAGTTTCCCTCAAGAAAGTTCTTTTGAATTAATTCCAGAAAGTGAGATTTGTCTCCACTTACCATGCTAATTATTGTCAGCATTAATTAGTACTGCTTGGGGAGCTGTAACTTGCTGATCCACACAACTGTTCCTTGAAGCCCGTTCTTCGTTGTTCATTATATTAAAGTCCGTACAGAGCTAATCTCCAGATTAACTCGGTGGTTCCCTTCTTTAGCTGTCGGTACAGTTGTTTATACATCAATTAATGCAGATGATGAAGCTAACCACAAACTAATCAATGCACTGTGACCTCTGCATTAACATATTGAGAAGGGCTAAAAGGGAAACCCTAGAAAAATATCAGAAGTGCCCTTCACTGACGCCCATATTACTTGTTTTTGTGATTATTTTTTTGCTGCGGTATAGGTAAGTACTTTTAAGCGCAGTGACTGATATCTGGGAGTAACCTTTGAGATGACCAGGTGGCAAGATCAAATGGGTACTAGGTTGTTTGACTGTGTGGGTATAGGCTGCACCAGCACGCAGTGCAATTTGACAAGAGCTTTTTGTCTTCAGCCAAGGCCTAATTAAGTGTGGGACACACCCGCCTAAATTGACCATAAGGGTTCGTTGCCCTCGTACAATTGGCTGGTCAACCACTACATGCCACCAAATGATTTATTCACATCGAGAAGGGGAAGTTGAAGAGGACAATTAGAGTAAGTGGCGGTGATGTTTTGAGAAGCCGAGGAGCCGGTTACTTTAAACGAAACATGCCTATGAACTTGGGTTGGATAAGAGTTTGTCTCATGAAGGTACAAGAGGGTCCTCACATCTAGATTTGATACCAGCTTATTTTATGATTTTATATGAATCCTATTAACCGGAGGCCTATGAGCGTCTGTCTATTCACTTAGTCATCGCCTAAGGAAATTGTGCGGTTTTCCATTGTACTAACCATTCGTGTGTGATCTTACAATTAATACTTTTCAAACTGAATTATTTTGGATTAAACATAATTAAAAAGTACTCTTAAGGCACTCCTTGATAGTTGATATGACTATTTCGTCTTGGGAAAATTGTCAAAAAGTCTTAAACCTATTGTACGGCGGCCAATTCAGTGTTAAACCTTTTAAGTTTGCCAATTCAATACTTCCGGTCAATTTTGGCCGGCTAGCACTGACGTGGCCGCCGGCCGTCCAGTCAGCGCTGACGTGGCAATTTTTAATTATTATTTTTTTGCTTTCTTCCCTCTGGCTAGTTCGGTGACCAGCAGCCGGCCAAAGGAGAGGGCCGGCGAGGTCGACCTCGCCGTCCTCTGGCGAAGCTCGCCCCTCCGGCCACCGGCGAGGGCGAGCCTCGCCAGCCCCTGGCTGGGCGAGGCGAGGTCGGTCGCGCCTCACTGTCGCGACCCAGGCGATGGCAAGGGGAGGTCGGTCGTGCCTCGCCGTCGCGACCCAGGCAATGGCGTGGCAAGGCCAACCTCGCCTCACCCAGCAGAGGTGAGGTCGAGCCTCGCCGTCACCTAGGTCGCGACGGTGAGGCACGGCTGACCTTGCCTCGCCCAGCAGAGGCGAGGTCGAGCCTCGCCACGCCATCACAACCTAGGCGGCGGCGTGGCTAGGCTGACCTCGCCTCGCCCAGCAAAGGCGAGGTCGAGCCTTGTCGTCGCCTGGGTCACAACGGCGAGGTCGAGCCTCGCCAGATCTGGGCAAGGTTGGCCACGCCGTCGCGACCCAGGCGACGGCAAGGCGAGCTTTGCCAGAGGCCAACGAGGTCAACCTCGCTGGCCCTCCCCTCTGGCCGGCTGCTGGTCGTTGAACCGGCCGCCGGTCGCCGGACCTGCCAGAGGGAAGAAAGCAGAAAAAGAAAAAAGATTAAAAAGTTGGAAAAAAATTATTAAAAATTGTCACGTTAGTGTTGACCGGACGGTCGGCGGTCACATCAGCGTTGGCCAGCCTAAATTGGACGGAAGGACTAAATTGGCAAGAATTAAAAAGGTTTAGGACTGAATTGGAAAATTTAAAAGGTTTAGGACTGAATTGGCAGCCGTACAATAGGTTTAAGACTTTTTTGACAATTTTCCCATTTCGTCTTACATAATGCCATCCATGCATATACAAACTCGACTTGATTCCTACTTAACACGATCTTCAATTTGATCGGTAAATCACTTCATCTAAGCTTGAACATCTCGCGTCTCACCAGACCGACTTAGAACCTAGTGGCCGGAACACCGGAAATGACAAAATCGCATGTGGCTCCTTGATCGCGACAGATGGGGATCCTGAGAGATCCGAACCCGGGAAAAATGATCTTTCCGCAACTCCAAAATGATAGGATGGTCCTCCTCACAAGTGTCCATCAATAATCTCTTTCTTGGAACTCAAAGATGAGGATCAGGCAAATAGGGAAGCTGCTGTGTCGGTCATTTAGGAGAGGTTTGGTTTAGAAATCAAAGCAGATTCGTGTGGGAGCTCCGATCCAAGAAAGGGACCAGCGTACTTCTAAATCGAGTATGAGAATGTTATATTTCTCTTATCAAGATAAGTTCACGTGTTCCTCACACTCCCACGTTAATCTATCCCATCATTTCCTAGCACTAGGTTGAAGAAATTTAGCTGCACATTGCTATAGATTTCTGTGATGCAATACAGTATTCACCTTTTGGTGTTCGATCTTCTTCGTGTACAGTATTCTCCTTTTTTCTAGGTAGTACAATTATAAACCGCAATCCCAAATCAGTACCCCGTAGAATATGTTGTTCCTCAAATTAATTGTTGCCTCGCAAAAAACCTAAAACCGGTACCTTTGAACCCGATTTGGCATCCATTAGCATTCTTTCCAATATCCCGTGAAAATGTATATGTATCATCGTACATGGAAGACGACTGTAAAATGGATCCCACGTGAAGAATGATAGTTCTAACATTGAAAATTCACGTATATTGACGCGAATGCTAACACACGTGGACTTTTCACCTCAAGTTTTTCATTCTTTGAGTTGCAATCGTTAGCTACGTATATGTCGCGTATTAACTGGATATTGGAAGGACTGCTAACGAACGGTAGATTTGGGGCAGAGGTACTGATTTGAGGAAAACAATGTCATGGGGTACCAGTACGAGATGTTCTTTTGTAAGACTAGCATCAATTGAGGGTAAATGTATCGTGGATGTACCGTTTGGGATTTTTAATGGTATTAACTCCTTTTTTATTTAAATCATGCGACATTCATGTATTGAGAACACCATAAAGGGATTCATCTTATCAATCCAAGCACACCTAGACAAAATCGTCGATTAGTTTCTAGTAATCAACTTGAGCCAGCAAGGGGACCATATCAGCAATTCAACCCTAAACCATCTTCCCCTTGCCAGACCACTGGGGTGCCCGCACCCTGATTTTTCTCGATCTTTTCTGTGCTTCCACTTGTGCAAGAATAGACAGCGATGATCGCGAAAGCAAGGGCGAGAGAGAGTTCTGGAGGAAAACCCAGAAACCAAAAGATTTGAACGTTGAACGTTGACTTCATGTGGTGTTTTGGCACGGACTCTTGCCAAGCTGCCCTGTTGATGGATGTGGGATTCTTGGAGGTGATCGGCTGTGTTAGCATGCGAATTTGTTTGTGGAAACCCTAAAATAGATTTTTGAGAGGTTGTGAGGGGGAAAACGTAATGTGGATCTGATCCTAGTTGATCGAATCAAATGATGGGTTCATGTTGATAACATCCCCATGTTTGGACACCCAGAGATTGGGGAACCTTGTATTGTATGACCCCAAGTGGCAAGATTTACTTTGAATTTGATGCAAGTAGTTTGTCTAATTGGAGATCCATCACCAATCTCTAGTAATCAATCAATCCAACTCTTTAATATATATATATATATATATATATATGTATTAATTTATATATATATTAATCGTGACAACAAAAAATCAAAAGGACAATCATGACAACAAGCTGTAGTATCATCTTGTGCTATAAAATAGCATAGACTCTCACTTGTATCGGCAAAACTTACAATCGTGTTTTAAAGATCACACTTGTTTTATCTTTGTGCGCCATAAGTTTCTCACAATCATTTGCAATCTTTCAATATCTTGTAATCTATCAATCATTTACATGTCAATCACGTAGTTTACATCTATATTTCTTATAATCTAATAATCATTTATATTAGACATATTTCAATTGCTACTTTCTTCTAAAACGAATCTCCTTAGATAAAAATAGGATTTATACCACGAAAAATCCCAAACTGATACATTTATAACAAATTTATCTAAAACTATTTTTTTATCATAAAAAACTCCAAACTGGTACACTTGTGACAAATTTATCTTATGTTAATTTTCATTAAAATTTACCGTCAAATTGCTGGATTGGATAACACATGACAATTGAGTGGTGCATCGGTTTAGAGTCTTACCCTTTGTTTGTCATAAGTATAGCAGTTTGTGGTTTTGCGTGATATTAATCCAATTTAATGGAAACTAATGAAGGGTAAATTTGTCACAAGTGTATTAATTTGAGATTTTTTGTAATAAAAAAATTAGTTTGGATTAAATTTGTCACAAATATATTAGTTTGTGGCTATCCGTGGTCAAAAAATTACTTTTCGATAAATTTGTCATAAGCATATCAGTTTAGGGTTTTTCGTGATATTAACTCTAAAAAATATATAAGGATATATTCTAAGGAGATCTACCTTAAATATATTCTTGTTCCCATATAATTCTCAATCTTCTTATTTACAGTCAGCATCCTCTGAAACCCTTTTTTGTGTAAAATGTAAGTATTATTTAGTAAATGAAGTACATAAGCCTAGGAGCATCCCAGCATTACAAATAGAACTAATAATACGAGAAGATGGAGATAGGAAGTCTTCACATAGTAGTCAATTTCAACATTAGCATGGGAAGGTCTAAAATGTTTGTAGAGTGAAGCTCTATCTCTAACGATTTTTTGCACCTTAGCCAAAATAATGTAGATATCATTTGACTTGCTTTGAAAATGTAAGCGATTGCACTCCATTTAAATGCAATATATGGTCGATAGACCTGTCAAAATGGTTCATAAACCCATTTTTTAACCCATTTATTAGTAAACGGGTCATAAATGGGTTAGTTATATTTAGTAAATGGGTCATAAATGGGTAAAAGTCTTATATTAGTGTTAAATGGGTCATAAATGGGTCGCAAATGGGTCATAAATGAGTTTATAACTGATTTAAACTCAACGCATTTCTCTCACCCTCACTCAATCTTGCATTCACTCATTCTGCACTCTCATTTCAGCTTGGGTATGAATTTTCCTATATTTAATTAAATATGGAAGTATTTTAGCAATACAGGTCTAATCGGGTATGGGTCGGGTATGGGTCGGGTCGGGTATGGGTCAACAAAATTGCATTGCGCATAAATGGGTTATAAACGGGTTAATGGGTCAATTTGGGTCGGATTATTTATGACTCGACCCAAACCCAACCCGACCCGCCCATTTGACAGGTCTAATGGTCGATAAGAATAATGACGCCCATTTGAGGAGCCTCGCTGCCAAGTCCTTGCCTTCAGTATCCTTGATTATCCATTGAAGTTCATCATTCCATCCTCCTATAGAACACTGAATCTCATGTTGTGCCAGGACACTACGCCATGTACTTCCAGTTCAGTTGCATTGGAAGAACGAATGAATTATGTCTTCTATACTGGTTCTATAGAAATTGCATTGGATATCAACTGAAGGCATCCATCATGATACAATCTCTCCTGTTAGAAGCCTGTCTCTACAAAGAAGCCGTCCAATGAAATTGTGTTTGCTGATACCAATGGTCCAAATTAGGTTATGCCACTCCATAATCGACCCCACTTGTCGGAGTTCATCATGAATCTCTTTATAATAGTACCTAGAGCTAGATATGACCGAAGTTAGAGCAGGTCTCGTCTTAAGAAGACCTTGCCAACTCCAGGTCGTAGTGCCATTGATGTCGAGGTGCATAATTAGAGTTCCTCTACATTTAAACTGTGAACCCAATTATCCATAGGGAAGAAGATGGATAATTGATAAGGTTCCAAAGCATGCGGCGTAGCAATACTTTGTTTCATAATTTCAGATTGAGAAACTCTAGTGCCCCCTCCCTTTGGGTGAGCGAACTACTTGCCAAGCGATTTTCTAGAATTTTTTTAAGTAAATATATTTCTATATATATCCAGCTCAATCCAACCTGAACATTCCTCCACCATGAATTTTTTTTGGCCCACTTTTTACTCACTTTATCTATTTTGCAGTAAAAGAAAATGAAAACCATGATTATTGATTAGTCAAAATTGCAAACTATTGTTAGGCTAAATTTGTCATGGTTTATTTGCTCAGAATGTAAGGCCAATCCCACTTTGTTGTGCGATATATATTGGATGAAACACATGGTCCATGAAGGTGCAGAGCAGCCAGTGACAACTTAATTTCTTGGTGATGTCATATTGATAAATTATTGGGCCACCACATATGTGGGTTTTTGCTATGATTAATTAATGTGTACATAGCCAGGGTCGTAGTCACGCGAGCTTGCATCACTTCTCTACATTCGTCTTCTTGAATTGAAGGCTACGCTTTAGTAGGATTGTGTTTGTACACAGACCAATTCTTCACCATGACATAAATAAATGTACATACTTTTATTTTTATAATTAACTTTCTATCGATATATAATAATGATAGAAAATGAATTGCGCGAAAATTGTGATCCATACCCAGATTCTTCGGCTGAAAAATTGGGTACTAATTCGTGCACCATATATCCTGAACTAGCTTGATATAATCAATGCTTGAAAGGGCTTGCAAGCTTCAATCAGAGGACAGACACTAGCCGTGTGAAAAACTCGTATTATATCGCGCGTTCTACCGAGGAAAGCACGGCATGCGTGCGCATAGAACACCGAAACGACGTCGCGAGCAGCAACAACAGTAAGCGAAATGAATTGACGGGTCATAAGCTGCAAAGAATACTGACACTATGTTCCCTGAGCAAGCTATGTATATTTTGGCAAATAGTTAATATGCCATTCTTTTCATGCACCTATGCCCCAAAAGAAATTAAATGGCACAGCTTCTGAAATTAATTATTTTTGGGACCAAAGGAGAGTTAATATTTGGTGAGGCAGATGCTTTACGGCTTTACGTTTGCACTGTCCCATCTGTCTCTTGGTTTCTTCCTTTAGTTTCTGTCGTTTCACATTGTAAGTAAAGGCATCAATGATATGAAATCAATGGCTCCCCGATTCTGCGCCATGCATGCTCCCGAATCGGGTCCAGCTTCAGATCCAGAACTGCATCAGACAGCATGACTCGAGTTAGACGGAGGTCCACAAATCATTACGTGCAAAGAAGATCACGTACCAATACCATTGTCGTCGTCGTCACACGAGGGTGGACCTTGGGTTGGTGTTATTCTTTGGTTGTTCTTGGTTGGACGAGGAAGACGAGAAGTGGAATGTGAGTTGTCTGTATGGACTCGAGCTTCGATTGGAGAAGAAGTGTTTGTTTGGGGTTTGATGGTTGGTCAAGGGAGAGAGAGAGATGTGGGCTCGGGCTTGTTAGCGGGAGCCGGCATGAGTAATCATTGTCGAGCGCTTGCATAACCCGGCTCAGAAACGACTCGATCTTCAGATGCTCGAACTCAAGGTCATAAGATAACCCAATTGATCATCCACGTGTGCTAGATATGATTCCATTCGTCTTGACATTGACATACGCCTGTACGCATTCTCTTGCATGAGAGAATTTTGCTACAAAGTCCACAAATCGGTTAACTCTAATTTTTTCGACCTGTGCAGGTAGCCCTGATCCAGATCATTTGCATGTATCTGGTGGGATTTGAGCAGGTAACTTTGGTTCCCAAGTCAGCTGCCTCGATCCTGCACCGACCTCGAAATGTTCATCACATATTAGTTTATTTATACTTGAATGTTCGCAGTTACATTTGTATTGGGATCTGAGGTGTTATATATTGCATAAAAGTAACAGTTGTTAGGCCAACATAGAAAACGTTTAGTAAAATCACAAAAAAAAGAAAACAGATCTTTTATCTTAACGTACATTTTCCATCAGAAAAGAAAAAAAATAATATTTAATTAGCTGCCAATATCTGGCAAAATGGATGGTGTAATTATTCACTGTGCATTTATTTTTTTAAAAACCATAAATGGTCTCGACGCCATCTAAATATTAGTTGACCCATCACTAATAGGCCCTTCATAACTGTTCATCGTGTCAATCGGTGAACTCGAGATATACATTTTAAGATTGTGAATTCGCATTCGTGGCTTAATTTCTATGGTAATATCAACTATAAAATGTTGTATTTTTGTTAAGCATGCTAGAAACAAGGGAATCATATCAGTGGTTCTTGTAACTCCTGCTTGAAGTTCAAAGTCGTCCTCGACCATACATGTTCCTCTGATTAAGGACAATTGCTGTACTTTTTCTAGCAAAAATGTGTAAGTTTTTTTTTTTTTGATAACCCAGGGAACCCCCGCACGGCCGATAGCCGGGGAGTAAACCCTGGGGGCGACACGTGCTAGCCACCACACACGTGCCACCAGTTAAGTCACCCTGCGGCGCTCGGGATTCGAACACTCAACCTTTTGCGAAAGGAAGAGTGCGCGCTCCAGCAGCGCCACCCAGGCGGGTGGTATAAAAAAAAATGTGTAAGTTTATTCGGGCTAATTCTAAAAAAAAGCACCAACTTTATCTTAAGTGATAATTCTGGCCCGAACTTTTTTTTTATCTCAATAAAAAGCACAAACTTTTATTCGAGTCCCAAATTTAGACCCTGTGATGTGAAATTTTCAAATTGTTTGGGCAAGATTTGTGATTTAAGTAAAAGTTAGTGATTTTTTATAAAACAAAAAAAGTTCGGGCCAGAATTGTCGCTTAATGTAAAGTTGGTACCTTTCTTTGGAATTAGGCCAAGTTATTTTTTTAGAACGCGACATGGATTCAAATTGCTCACTTGTACACGGACCATTTTCATGTAGAAATTTTTTTTTTTTTAACTTCTTAGGTCAGAAGTCGAACAATTTCGATCATTTTCCCAAACTAAAATTAGAACTTAACCACAAAACTAACATCCTTTTATACACACGCGATGAATTTTGTTTTCTTATCGAAACGTTCCGAGAACAATCTGTGAATCTTTTTAAACATACAATGACAGGTTCGAATAGACCGTAAATTGATAAACGATTTTGCATTTCGAGTGATGGGACAAGATCTACTTAGGTCTATTTTAATCCTTCGGAAAGATGTATTCTGAATTCTGCCAAATTTTTAATTTGTCTACCTATTTTACGAACGTGTCAAATCTTGATAATTCGTTCAACAATTATTGCTTCTCAGAAAAGTGAACACATCACCTCCTAGAACACAACAATAAAAAACAAAACATGACCACCAAGGTCAGTAATTGCAGAAGAATAATGTCTATATTTCTTCTCTACTTCTCTCTCTCTTGCTTTTAGCTGCATGGAAGTTTGGAGCTTTCTCTCTACACACGTGCGCACACGCGCGCGTGCGCGCACACTATATATATATATATATATGTACACCTTATATCTTCTCCTCTCGGAGGTGAAAGCTGAATTTCCAGAACTTCTTGCAAGTATGTATTGGACCGAGGCCCAATGCTGTTTTCTGTAGTTCTTGGTCCTCTTGAAAAGCATCTGCGGATCTTCATGTACCACCCGCAGTTCGCTTGAAGCGTGCGTGTTGCAATTCACATGTGCATTTGAAATGAAAAGGGTTTACTTTGACTACAAGCATAACCACAGAAAACATATGAAATCCACCAAAGATACTATGTGCAAGTCCATCATACGGTTTTTGATCAAATCGTGGTGTCTGATAAGCAACATTCGACAATAACCAATGATTTGATCGAGGTCGCCATTAGTCATGACATTTGAAAGGATGCAATGCAAACTTTTCTCCTTGAGCTCGTAGCTCACAACTAGGTCGGTTCGATCATGCAATGACCAAACCCCAATTGTTGCATGATCCTAAGTCTTTTAGGGGGTTGAATCAAATAAAGCTCAAGAAATTGAATGTTGATCTAATGACATAATTGGCAAGAACAGAAACCAATGTTGTGTCACCGGCCATTGGTTTCCTTGATGAACCAATGATTTGTCATTTTTCCAAAATGTGAAGCACAATGCAAAGGTGCAATGTCAAATGCTCATAATAATCCTCAACTACCCCAAGTGGATTATGCCGATCTACAAAGTAGCGTAGAACGCCATATATCAGAAGATCACACTAAATCCAGATCAAACATCATTGTGCCCGCAAGCATGGCCACTCTAAATCTGTCAAGACGACGTCTTATTAGCAAAGTCCAACGGAGAGTACACAGCATTCAACATACAGGATCAACTGAACAACAAGCAAGACCAAGGGAAGGGATATGACCAGAAAGGCCCCGTCACCAGCCGGGGAAAATGCCCAACAACCACGAAATTCTATCCACTAACTGAGCAGATAATTTATTGCATGATTTTAGCAATCAACTCATCACTTTTTCTTGGCGATGAAGAGACCCCATCGCTGCTCACCCGATGAACTCCTCGTCAGCTTGGCCTTCCAGCCCCCAACTATATCATTATAGTCTTCCTGCATATTTTAGGACAGCCAGGCAAACAGAATTTAACACAATAGCAAGTTAATCCGAGACTTTTTGCAAAGACGACAAAAAGGTTATGGAGAACATACTTCAGAAAAGTCGCTGATGAATACATCTTTTTCCTTCTCAACAGCATTTAATTCTTTCTCCAGAACTTTCATGAACTGAAAGCACAAGCAAGGGATTTGTTTCAGAATGGAAAACAATTTGCACAACATGGCAACATACCAAAAGATTTATACAGACCTGGTCGGTACGATCCTCTGCTATGACCTCAGCAAATCCAGCATCCCTAAGCATCTGCATATGGTGAAAAAAAAAACAGATTAAATAAGCTTGATGTGCTAAGGATAAATTTGTCGGCACAAAGCACAAAAGAGATGTTTTCAACATGCTAAAGCAGACCTGACCATATGCCTGCACACCATGGAGATCATACCCTCTTTGCTTGATATATGCTGCAAACTCTGGTGAAGGAGTTCCCGCATGTTTGCAGTAATCACTAATAAGAACTTTACCTCCAGGCTTCAACCACTTAAAGAAGGATCTGAATAGTGCTGGTTTGTCCTGGAAATAGCACACGAATAGAACTTAGCACCGAGGAGGCACATGCATACTTCTACATGAGAGGAGACGGATTGACAAGAAGTAATGTGCATCCATATATAATCTCCAACCAAAATGTCTCTACATTGATTATTAAAGATCAAGTGACTTCATGAGAACTGTACAAAAATGTAGATGACAAAAATAGATAAATGAGTACCAAATCAGCTTGATTTACTATGCCACAAGTGCAAATCTTGTTTTGAAAAAGAGAAGTTACTTTTTTTACTTTGAAAAAGAAAACTTACTTGAATATGCAGTATTGTGTCACGACTGTAGATCACGTCAAAAGTATTATCAGGGTAACTTTTCTTGGTGCAGTCGGCAACCTCCAATTCAACGGAGCATTTGAGTCCAATGGCACGCTCAAGAGCAAAAGAGATCATATTTATGGAAAGATCAATGCCAGTGACCTCGACATCAAAATTCTCTGCCATGTAGAAGTCTCCTCCACCAATGCCACACCCAACATCTAAAACTTTCTGACCAGGCCGGAGTTCCAGCTTTCCCACAAATTCTTTAGTTGTATCTGTCGCAAATAGTAATGGTTAAATTAATTAATCTAAGACCAAAGAGAGACCTCAGGTTTGAATAATCCCAGAGATCCATCAAATGTTCATAAGAAGCCAAGGTGTCTCAACATAGAAGTATCACAAAGCAATACATGATAATTCAAATGTTTCCGAATTCAATTAAATCTTTTTTCTTTTTCTTTTGGCCAAGAAAACTTATGTGATTACTATGCATTTGTCAAACTGAAGCATTGTCTTTTCTGTGTAAAACTGGTATTGCCCCCTAGAGAATCAGAAAACTAATGTCACACACTACTAAATCATCTGGGAGCATTTGTGCACAGCTTCCCAAGAAGATCACTTTTACTTATGATTATCCATCAAGGACTGATAGGTGCAGAACTATTCTAGGTGAAAGCTTCCAGTTTCTTAACAGGCGTGGGAATGACGGCAGCTATTTATCCTTTTTTTTTTTTTAAACATGCATTTTCCCCCAGATAACAAGTACTCTTTTTGAATTTCAGACAGTATAAATGAACATTTATATAAATAATTTTTTTTTCATAAGCATACCAATCCCGCCTGTGCTCACATAGCCTTCCCCAAAGACACGCTCATAACGTAGAATGCCACTACTCTTATACTGAACATTGTCCAAGAATCGCTGAAAGCCTCTATCATCCTCTGACTTGACTTTCTGCCATATCCAGCAAATCTGCATCAACAATCATGTTGCCTGTGTTATTATCATATCTACTATCCACAAAGCTGTAACTGGAAAAACAAAAAAGATCAAAAAGCTGAAATTCAAGTTTTGGAGTATCATTTGCCTGATTCTGATTTTTTTTGTTTCTCACATAAGCTCCAATGCACTTGCAGCTAACAAGAGAAAGTTCAAACAAATCTCCAGATGCATCACGCATGTGGCATTCTTTGAAAACCTGCAAACGAATGTGAACAAACTAAAATACCCACTAACATATCCACTAAAATATCTAGCATGGATTCTAGAAAGTAAATTATTTACTTCAAAATATGTACACTAGAACCAGGCATAAAGGGACTAGAAAAGTTCTGCAAATCCCTCAAGAAATATCTTGAATTTGTGCAACCGAAACATGCATCGAGGCAAATCTAAAACATAGTTACATCGTCTCCCCCCTGTTTCTACAGTGAAGAAATTTTTTTGAAAATATGGTTCGCACAGAGGGAGCTTTTTGGAAAATCGAAATGTGATATAATCAACAAAAATTTGAGATGAAAATTGGAAAAGATTTCAGCAAATGATCTTTCCCAGTAGCAATTCTAATCTGTCAGAACATAAATTGTCAATGCCAATGTCTTTCTATTTTAGAAGAATTGGGAAAACTAATCCAAGGAGAAACCTTTGTGTAGAATCTGGGTTCTCGATAATGGGTTGGGTTATATTTCCTCTTAGAGTCTCCAGATTGATGGAAGCAAGATTCACGGAAAAATATATATCCACCAACCTTCAACCATTTGGTCATCCTTTCAGCCAAATTCTCAACCTGTAACAACAAAATACGTGTTTAAGAAGGTAGAGGGAAAAGATATAATCCTTCTTTACTTCAAACAACTAGGGACAAACCAATTCAGCTATGAATTTCACACAAGGAGAAGTATAAAACTGGTTGTAACAACAGCACCAGATTAAGGTGGCACAAACAAAAGCATAAAGCCAATATATAGCCATAAAGGCAGCAGTCATGCTCAAATTTGTTAACAAAAAGCGAAGCAACATTTAGGAGCACTAAAATTGTACAAAACGTACAAGCAGATAACCATGATGAATATGCACAATTGGGATCCAATTGAGTCTGATAACTTAGGGATATTTTCAATGGAAACATTCAGAAAGATCTTTTTTCAATTTAACCTAAACACAGAGAAATAAAAAGAAAATCAGAATGTACTCAATCATTACACTGGATCACATAACCATTAAACTTGAGATGACTACTCACAAAAAGTTCTGTATAGGGGAAAGGATCCCTGATACTATATTTTGATGCAGCATAAACATCTCTCATAACTAAGACATGATCCAGCACTCGCAAACTTTCTAAATGGAGAGAATGTTTACAAGATCGATTGACTTCATGGTAAATGATGGTAACCGACTTTCTTACTGGAGTCATGCTCTGTTATCAACAGTTTATGTAGGAAAAGAATACATGAAGAAAACGACTATCACCTCCGTGTCTGAAAGATACATAAGTAACCAATTTGAGAATATCAAGTCTACAGAATCTTCTGCAATTTTCAAATCCGGGGATGTCACATCGGCACATTGGAACTTGGCATTCTTATAATGCCCATTGATGCTCTCATTCTGTAAAACAGAATTTGAAAAATGCATTCAGACAATCAATGCAGTATGCTCTTTAAGAGATGCATTACCTAAAGCTTTTCATTCAGAGGCACGTTACCTTCTTGATTGCACCATCAATGAAGTCGAGAGCCAAAAGCTGACCAGCTTTCTGGGCTAACTCACCAGTAAATCGACCAATGCCAGCCCCAAGTTCCAGAACTGATTTTCCCTCGTATGGTGGGAGTAAAGAAAGGATCTACAACCCAAGCAGCCATATAAGTTTATGGAAAAAATCATGTGAAGCTAAGTAACACAGAGCAATAAAGCAGATAGCAGGCATTTCGCTCCAATTTAGCACTCATGAATATCCCACTCAGCATGGTGTAATGGTGACCATAGCCTTCTTTTATCCAGCAAAGTTGGTCCAGCTGGACATGACTGCTGTTGTGGCTGCCACCTCAAGTCAACAAATATGGGAATGCCTAATAACTGAGGTACATGGAGAAAAACCCACATCTTGGCTGATTATGACCATTGCTGCTGGAGTTGCTCGAGTGAAGTATTTTCTTTATGCGGATATTCACATGTTTATTCTTTCCCCATATTATTAACCCAAGGAATTGAAGACGATTAATCTCACATTGTAGTTCGATTGAACACAAGCAAGTATTGTTCTTTCTTTATTCTTTTTGGATGAAAGCAAAGTCGCATAGTTTTACCATGAAGTATATTCTTTGTCCTTTAAAGTATAAGGGATGGAAAAGTTCCACCCAAATCCAATATGTGTTAATCGAGCAATGCGAGCCGGATCCTCAAATGTCTGTATGATATATATAATGGAGCCGAGTGAACAAAGTTGCATTCCCTTTTCCCAAAGAAAAAAGAACAACCTCAAATCACTGGAAAAATCTTTGGCTGTAAGGGGATTGTCATAGTTCCTGGGATTGAGAAAAACAAGGAACAGTACTGTCCAGTAGAGTGCTTGCATGAAGCTGTCACGCCTAAAAGTAACATGTCCAACAGCCTCCGGGGCGCATTGACGATTCTTGCAATAATAGTAGTAGCAGTAATAATAACGATAACAATCAAACAAAGGGAGATAAAAGGAAGGGAAGGCATCGATCGATTCTCGCATCAACTGAAACCTTCAAAAGTGACAATTGCCTAGGAGATTCCGGCGAACATTACGCGAGCGTCGCCATCAGAACCACAAAACCAACAACAGCCCATTTCCACCAACAGGAACCAAACTCAAATCGCCACCATTTCCACAAACTTAAGGAAATCACGGAAATTTCGAGAGAGGGACAGAGAGGGTACCTCGGGGCGCTCTTCTCTGTCGAGATCGGAAGCTTTGGAGTCGAGCATCATGGCCTCGACGGTCAGGTCCGCCGAGTGCTCGACCCAGTAGCTCTTCTGCACCTGGCGCTCGTCTCCTGACAAGATCCCAAGCCCAAAACTCGGTCAGCATTCCGCGAGGCCACAAGAAAACGTAACAAAACAACGCCAACCCAACAATCTCCGACCACAAGAAACCAGAGAGAAGCCGGAGGAACGATACCTTGGGCAGCCATTGTTGCAAGGGAAGGTGGCAGGCGAAGGTTGAAGGGAAGAGCGAGTGAAGCGGGGCTCAACGGCACCCCTGAATGGCGAGGCGAGACCGAGAGAAGCTCCTGGATCTGCGGTCGTGGGCTCTCCCTCTCTGCTGCATAGGCCGCACGATCTCCGTCTCTCTCTCTCTGGTCTCGCTGCTGTCGTGGGTGCGTTCACGATCGATGATGGGGCGATGGCAGTAGCATTCGCGCAATGCGTATGCTCTTTTATAGAGGCAGGGATAGAGCACGCAGGGCCGCCCCCAGGCAGCCAAAGTTTACATTTTTTTTTTCTCTCTTTGCCTCTTCTCTCTCTCTCTCTCTTTACTTTTCTCGTCGTCGACGACTCGGCGCAAATAGTTCAACAATACCCCTGTTTCTTTTGCATAAAAAAACCCCCTAATTTTAGGTTAAGTTTCAAATTTATTTCGAATTTTTTTTATCTAAAAAAAAGTTTAAACTTTAAGTCCAGTCTTAAATCTATTCTAAATTTTATTTTGTATAAAAAAAATTACCAAAGTTTAATTTATTTTAAAAAATATACCTCGTGATCCAGTCCCAACTTGACGTGACACTTTCACGTCGATAACAAAGCCACATCAACAAAGTAATGGGACTTTTTTTAAACAGAGAAAAGTTCGAACCAAATTTGAACAAAACCTAGATTTTTTTAAATAAAAAAAAATTTGGGATGGATTTTTTATCGTCTCTAACTTTCATATCCTAGAATGGTTTTATTTTGGAGAATTTCAATAATTTTTATTTGGTTTGATTTGTTATTGAAGTGGAATGCGACATCGGTTTGTACCTATCGCCATATTACTTTGCTGATGTGGATTTATTATCAACGTGGAAGTGCCACATCAAGTTAGGACTAGATCACTATAGTATATTTTTGAAGATAAAATAAATTCGGGACAGAACTTAAAGTTTTGGGTATTTTCTGAGACAAAAGAAAGTTTGGGGCAGATTTAGAATCAGACCTGAAGTTTGAAATTTTTTCTGAGACAAAACAAAGTTCGGGGCAAATTTGGAATTGGACCTAAAGTTTGAAATTTTTTCTAAGATAAAAAAAAGTTTGGGGTAGATTTGAGACCGGACCTAAAGTTTGAGGTTTTTTAGGGAATTCACCGTATTTCTTTTAGGGTTAATAAGACAAAAAATCATAAATTAGTATACATGTGATAAATTTACCGCAAATTAATTTTTTTACCACAAAATATGCAAACCAGTATATTTGTGACAGATTTACCCTCATTTAGTTTCTGTTAAATTTTATCGTCAAATTGTTGGGTTGAATGACACGTGGTAGTTTATGGGTATACCGATTTAGGTACCCTATGTTTGCCACAAACGTATCAATTTATGATTTTTCGTGATATTAATCCAATTTAACGGAGACTAATAGAAGGTAAATTTGTCATAAATGTACCGGTTTGAGATTTTTTGTGGTTAAAAAATTACTTTGTAATAAATTTGTCACAGGTGTACCGGTTTGAGATGGCCAAAAAATTAATTTTGGGTAAATTTATCACGAGTATACTAGTTTGGAGATTTTTGTGATATTAATCCTAAAATATATTCACAATTTTTTTTCAAAAATTGCCTTAAAAACTTTAGTCGGGATAAATTGATCACTCTCGTTATAATGGCTACTTTTCTTGCACTCACCACGCATTTTCTTCCTATTAGATTTGTACTTGCATTTTTAAACACTGTGGGTCCTGTTTAGCAGAAAAAAAACGTTAGTTTTAATAATTTTATATGCCTGATAATGCCATTGATTACGTGTAGAGATTCTCTAAATCATTATAATAATTACTATTGAGAATTTTATAATCGTTACCACGTTCCTATATTTTTTTTTTTTTTTTTGATAACCATATATATATTTTTATATTAATACATTTATGAACTAAGAATTTGGCTTCCGTGTTGTTCAAAAGAGGGAGATTCATATGAAATATGATAGAATTGAATTGACGATTTATATCCAAATGTGTATCCCAATTTTATGGAACTGAAAAAAAAAATCATGCAATGGGTATGCTACTAGTTAGTATTAGAGCATGACCTCTCCAAAATAATCAAAGTTGTTGATCACATAAAACCTATATTGAGATCCATATGATCAAACAACTATGATGAGCTCGATCTATGTTGATCTTGATCCAGACAAGAGTTTGCCCTCTAAACTCCGGTAAATGTTTGACAAAAAAAAAAACACTTTGGTAGATTGTCGCTCGAGAGCGGGTTGGGCCCTGGTAGGATAAAGTGATATTCTTAGCAGGCTTATAGGATGACGAGAATTTAGAGGGGTACCCGAATCACACCTCAAATTAAATGCTCATTAACCTACCCATTCAGCCTACGCCACAAGCACCTGACAACACTTTTGGGTGAGGTTGAACCAGGGCCGGCCAGGCTCACCTAACCCGCATAATTCGTATGTAATTTTTTCACGATGGGCGGGCTTAAGCAATTTTTTGAGCCCGGACTCGTCCATCGATCATATCGATTAGCAGGTGATATGTGTCGATAACGACGAATACACTCAACATCTTCTTCTTTTTTTTTATCGAACTACGCCCAATACTTAAGTGAGAGTTTATTGCACCTCGACACAAATTACAACGGAGTCGCAAACTTAGGATTCCGATCCCAAATTGCAGTAAAAATAGCACAATGCCAAGAATTAGAGAGTAGTTACAAATTTATTTTCACACGAATGTTTGGGAATGTCGTACTATCGTCACCAGATTTCGTAACTTTATTCATGTGATGGACGACCATTTACCACGTGATTTGGTACATGGAGCTGACATATGTCCTTGCTGATGGTGGGTCATATAAATCAACGTGAGGCCTACCCCATGTGTCCTATGTACGCAGCTATCTGCCGTGAACTCTTTGCAATAATTTAGATTCCAATAATCGACGATAGTACAGCCAGTTGACACATAAATTAAGGACCATTTTTATATGGTGATTTATCATAATCGGGAAAGAGACTTGCTAGAACATCCGATGCAAAAACTTAAATTATTAGATGGAAAGATGTACGTAAGATTTATTGAAATCTCATATACAAATGACTTGGAATATTGTAACATCATCGATGGAAAGCCGTTGTTAATTGAAAATGCAAATGAAAAAACAAAGTTGTTGCTATGCATAATGGCGACAGAAATTGGACCCGTGGCATACTTTGAACCCACAGACATCGCAAATTTATTCTTGTAATCAAGGAACCAATCTCCGCTGAATATATATGAACATCAAAATCACGGGTATATTCATAAGCAACGCAATACATCTCTGTGTACTGGTCAAACTCGGGACTTCCGACCTATTGAGCAATGTACCTGCGACGGTTGATTATTAGTGACAAGTCCCTCCTCTTTCTTAGTTTCAATTCAACTCTCCGGAGCCCATAAATTGTCCGATGCTAAGTAAATTTCATATTCAACCAACGATAAGCACTCCACAGGATATCGACAGAATCGTCTCATCGAGTCACGTGACGGATGGCAACTTTGGTCACTCCAATAATAAAGCGTGTCATATCCAACATCGAATAATAGCTCGGCGGGTCCTGCCGGGCGACGGTTCTGGCCCACGGCTTTTCGAAGAGGGAAGCAGCGAACGGCCAAAGATGGCAAGAAAGGGCGAAGGATGAATGGCCCAATCGCCCCGGTGAATCCTCCCGTCGCCATCCACCAACCTTCGTCGGTATTTCCCAACCCCCACCCAAAAATCTTGAAAAGTCACCAGTCAAATTTTGAATTATTAATGAAAGAGAAAATGAATCGTTCTTGGCCATGTGCGTGGAACGATGGCAATAAACAAATCCCACAAATACGTGGCCCGAATCTTTTTTGTCCGCTTTCGGGTCAGGTCGTATTTCCGACCCGTATCTTAATCCTCTGAATAAATTTAAAAAAAAACAGAAAGATCTACAGAGTCCTAGATCTAATCAGCCGCTTAGCGAGTGCGCGAATCTCCTTTCTAGATCGCGTTACACCCGCCAAACGAGAGGGTCAGGGTAAAAAATGGCCCGACCCAATTTGATCCGTTTTTATGCACTACGATAGAGTGGCTCATACCTGACCCCAATCCATATTATTAAAATACTTACTAGGAAAACTCATATCTAAACTTAGGTGAAAGCACGAAGTGAGCGAGCGAGCGCGTGATTAAGTGAGGGCGAGAAAATGGAGATTGGGTTCAACTTCTAAATAAGTTGTAAACCCATTCAACATTTATGTTATTTTGAATTTTATCATTCTAAACACATCAATGACTCATTTGTTGAATATAACTAATCTATACAATAACTCAGCCCATCAAAGACAAGTCTAAATCACATGTCCCGGTAAAATTTAAAAAATTCACACTTGATGGTATTGATTGATCACATTGACTAGCCGCCAACTTTGCATTTAAACATAACAAATACTCACAAACACACATAATCGAGGATTGATACCATTAAAGAGTTCCAAAATAATTAATTTTAGTCCGGCGAAGAATCCTCAACCGGTACACCTGAACCGAATCTATCCGTTTTGGATATGATGCGGAAGGTAGATTTTGGATTCGGCTACCGGTTTGAGATTTTTCATGAGACGAAAATTGATTTAAAGGCGTGATGAGATTATTAGTTCGGAATTTTCGTGAGACGAAAATTAGTTTGGGATAAATGTGACGTGTGGTATCATTTTGAGAATTTAAATAGTATTAAAACTTGGAAATTTAACTCGCTTTTTAGTGTATGATTATACCTTTTTCAAAAGATTTTTCTTCTGTCCATCCAAAAGCCTGTATGCTAAAAAGGAAAAATGACACCAATGATTCATGAACAATGCCCCAATATGTAATGCGGTTCATGAACTTTTAATTTATTTAGTATGGTCTCTGGACAACGTGGAACATTTTCGTCTAGTTGAACATGTAATAAAAGTCTAAGGATCACATTGAATAAATTAAAAATTCAGGGATCACATTACGCATTGGGCTAAAGTTAATGGACTGTATTGAACAAATTAAAAGTTCATGGACCACATTACATATTAGGCTGAAATTCAGGGACCATTTGTGTCATTGTTCCATATTCTTACGAGTTTCTTGGTGTAGTACAACAAAAAATAATTCAAGAAAAAGGGAATGATCTGTTTAATTTATCTCTAATTTTGTTTGATTTGCGGGTTGTATCTGGGAGTGGCGACATGCCATTAGCCCACGAGATGCTCACTTGATTCAGTAGGTCCCACCGTCGGTCGGCCGATCTCCGCGGGCGACGAACGATTGTCCGGTTGTGCCCTGTTCAACGATTCCACCCCGATTCCTTCGGCCCACTTGAAATTTATGTGGGGGCGTTCGGTGCCAAAAGCCACAAAAGAAAGAAAAGAAAAGAAAGGTCGTTTTCCAAAAATAAATAAATAATATTTTTATTTGCATAATGCATTTGTGACCTTCAAAAAATAAAATTGTTTTTATATGTTGATAGAGAATCGAGAGGAACGGAAAATGAAGTTTGGCTGACTTAATGATCCGGGGGGAGTGAATGTAGGGCTTTTAAGCGAATCCGTCGCTAAATTCAATTCGCACGTCACGCGATATGTGAATTGGTCGCAACCGGGGATTTTAGTGTGCTCAATGATTGTACCTACCGAAATAGACGGGCCGCTTCATTTGGAAGAAATTAAAAGGAAAAAAGGATCATATAAAATAAAAATAATAAATCATAGGTTAAAGTTTCTTACATAACGACAGCAAATGATGAATCTGATTTTGTCTTTTTTTTTTATTTTTGAAAAAAGTTTGATAGATCCCTATGCAAATAATACATCGGGTACACCTGCCAAGCTCAAAATTTATCTTAATCAAAACGTATTTATTTTTATATTTTTTTTTCGAAAAAGGATGATAGATCCCTTTGCAATAATATATTGGGTACATTTCCGAAGCCCAAAACATTATATTAAACTAAATAAAAAAAGTTAATCAGAAGATGTCCCCTCGAGATGCGTGGAGCTACTTTGATTTCAGCGAATCAAGCAGATAATATTTTTCCAAACCTGACTTTAATAAATTAGGTTTTCAGAGTTATTATGTGAAAATACTAATACCACGAAAAATTCTAAATTAATACATTTGTGATAAATTTACTTTAAATTAATTTTTTGATCACAAAAAAATCAAAACAGGTATACTTTTGACAAATTTACCACAAACTAATTTTTTGACCACCAAAAATCCAAAATTGATACACTTGTGATAAATTTACCCTCCGTTAGTTTCCATTAAAATGTATTAATACCGTGAAAAATTTCAAACCGGTACACCCCAATCCAATACACCCCTCAACTCTCAGCAAATTGACAGTAAAATAACGGAAACTAACGGAGGATACATATATCACCGATGTATCGGTTTTGAGTTTTTAGTGGTCAACAAATTAGTTTGGAGTAAATTTTCCTCAAATGTACCGGTTTAAGATTTTTTGTTGTATTAATCTTATATGAAAATAATAAAGCAAAGTCGTAATTAAGATATCTCGCGCACAAAGAAGACGTGCGCAGATCACATCTTATCACTTTCGAGCTTTATATTCCCAAATAATAAAAATTACTTTGATATAACTTTAATCCAAGGATTAGATTTACCTTAAGCTAGGGTTGCTCGCCCTAACCGGTGATTTCCTTGTCCACAATATCACATTCGACGATTTCTAATTCAAGTGTCTGAAAGGCAAGATCCAAGAATATTACGAAGAATTTAGTAGTGGAGTTCTTTTCCCCTCGATTCTAGCTAGCCCGCGGATCTCGGCTCGCACGACCTATTGCTCTTGCTACGACGGATGCAATAAGCGTCCACTAAGGCATGTTGATAGTCTTCGATCCACGACCCGATCCGAACCCAACTCCATACCGGTCCAAGCCGGATCATTATGGGCCGAGAGAGAGGCCCAATCCAATTATTGGGCCGCAAAGAATGATTCCTCATGAGCCCATGCCAAGAGAATGGGTACGATGAATGGCCCAAAACCAGATCATTATGGGCCGAGAGATGATCAAAGGGTCCATGTGACTTGTGAGCGAACCGGTCGGGTCATTAATGACCTGTTCGGCTTGGTTGTACTGCATCTCGTCTTCAATTATAGTTCATGGCTTTCGATGTTTCGCCCTTTCGCCAATGAAGGCAAACCCGCGACTCGTGCCGGTCGCCGGGCTTGACTGTTTTTACCTAACCGGAACAATGCGAGTTTTCGCGGGTGCTCGGAGGGGCGGGCGGGTCCTTAAACGGGAAAGCAGGTTAGACAAGCGCTACACTAAGTGAGCCGATTGTTTCTCGGTCAAGAAGGAGATGGAGGGAACTGGCTGATGTATTTTCCCGTGCGGTGGGTGAAACCGTCGAAAGCCCCTTAATTACCACTCCGTTTTTTAGCTTTCTTTTTTATTGAACTTTTAAGTTTCCACTTAAGCAGAGTAGGACAACAATATTTGATTTTGGATTGATTCCCATGCGTAGGGGAAAATTTCAAATAAGGCGCTATAGTGCGGCCGCTTTTCTCAAAATGGACTGCAGAGTGGACCTGATTCAAATAAGAATTGAAGCGGGCAATTCAGTCTTAAAACGCGTCCCTGCTCACTGGCCGGTCAAATCTTTGCCGTCAGGTATTCACGGGCCATTTTCCCTCGTCATGGCTGGGGGCATTTTCGTCCAAGACATTTTCGTCTCGCGCAAGTCGCTCCGGCAGCCATCGCTACGGTATCCGAATTTGGCATGCTTGACCGACAGGTGACCACGATCGGCTATGGAATGAGAGCTGTTCGAGTTGTCTGCTACACCTTCGTCTCTTTTCCTCTCCGTGCAGAAGTTGCCAACTATGTCCATGGAAGTCACGACCACCATCGGTTCACTCCGATAGAGATCACTAGCCCTGCATGGCCAATTGGCCATAGATCCGTGGTTGCGCGAGGCGGTCACCTTTATGGCCCTAGCGTCAAGGCTTAGCTTAGCTGATTTGCGCGATTATTCACGCAACAAAGAGGGACCTGCAGCCCTATTTCCTCCGACGAGGTCATGTGCCTCCTGCAACCTCTAAAACGTGGCCACATGACGTCGATGACCTCCATGGCTGCGGTGATCGGGGCCCAACAGTGGCAGCACTAGAGGTGGGACGACGGTTAGGACACATCGTTTGAAGGCGAGAAAAAAAAAGAAGAGAAAAGAAGAAAAAAGAACCGAAGAAGATGGAGGCGTAAATAAGAAAAAAGAAAAAAAAAAGGAAGGAGGAAAAAGAAAATGTGAGTAATGCCCGCAGAGGAAATGCATGTCATTACCGTCTTTGCTGGCTAACGAGCTGGAAATGTTTTTCAAGACTAAATTATTCACTTTAAGATCTTACTCGAGATAATATCAAACTTGAAGATACCTTCGAGGGAGCACACACGATCATGAGCACGTGTAATTTCTGTGTTCATGTGCTTTGTCTTTAACGCATTAATTGGCCCCATTTTCATGCTTAAACATCTACGAGTGAGTGTCTGCTCTTAGATCAATCGACTGCTTTTTGGCTCAAGTGCGTGCAACAGCGAATCAATCAGATCAAAGATATTTGCTCTTAAGGCATGCTCATACAATAGTATCGGTCGATGACACGACGGCGGCCCAATTGTCGAAAAAAGCATGGCCATCTGTTCCAAATTTTTCCAAATGATGGCCCAACTTAATTTCGATCCGTGGATATTTATGTACTGTTTTTTTTACCTCAGCTTAGAAGGTTTTTTGGACGCTACAACACACAATTTTTTTTTGTCAATTTCTATTCACTTTATAGTCATTAAATCACATTATAATGAATAGCATTCAGTGATATATAGCATCTCTCTAATGTCTACCGCACGGTGATATGATATTCATATAGAAAATCATCAGGATAGTCACAAAAGCATGCGATCATTTACATTGTCCCATCATATTTGAGATTCACAATAATGAAGATTGCAATCAAATAAAAGATAATTATGTAAATTTAATTCTAAACATTTTATAATTTTTATTCAAAATTTTCTTAATATTTTATAATTTTTTTTCTTTTTACTATTCGCTTCCTGGAAAGGGCTGGTGACACTTGCCTACGGCCAAATTTGGCTAGTGAGGGCTGCGACCCTTGCTTGCCAAGCCCTCGCCGGCCAGACCTGGGCGAGGGTTGCCGGCCAGACGCAATGGCCCTTGCCGGCCCTTTCCAAGAAGTGAACAATAGAAAGAAAAAAGAAAAGAAAAGAATATAAAAAAAGTTTAGAAAATTTTAATAAAATTACGAAAATTGTCCTCGGCAGTGTCAGTCATACCACATTAGCAATATTCGGCCAAAATTGGATAGGGGCTAAATTGGCAAATCGTCAAAATATTTAAGATTAAATTAGCACAATGGAAAGGTTTATGACTGAATTGACATTTATACGATAAGTTTAGGATTTTTCGGACAATTTTTCCAATCCAACATGATGCGACCAAGGTGATGACCACATCACTAATGTCACTTGGACATGTAAACTTCAATTTTCTCCATGTTTCAAGGGCAAGATGATTTTTTGCATTGGAGGAAGGCAAGCCCCTTGCCCTCTTAAGGAAATCCTAGTGGGTCTAGTTCAACTTTTCACGTGCATTTAGATAATCTTATCATTCTGGGTTCTAAAGAATGCAAAAGAATGTTTGATTAGTCTAAGGGAAATATTCTACACATATCCTTATCTCTTCGCTCTATATATCTACAATGAATCTTAGGGCTAAGAATATACGAAGAGAGAGAGAGAGAGAGAGGTGACAAAAGTCCACAAAGCAATGTTGTTGAAGTGGCCGACCCAACACAAACTAGTGGGAGACATCAAATAGAGTTTCTAGAACCCCTCTCTTCATCCTTCCTTCCTTTTTTTTCTTTCTTTCTTTTTGGTTTTCCTGATGTTCATGAATACTTTTTCATGCGATATTCCGATATTGAAATGTACAACTTGAATAATGGTCTTACGAAACCTTTAGCTGTTGTTCAATGTCTGGAATGATGTCTGTACGTACTCAACAAAGTAAATGGGATCCTCCGTCCAAGTGCGTGCATGCTTTAGAATATATTAATTCTCTCTGTCTCATGTGCATAATATCTCAGTTGGGGGTCCACGTTTGCCTTTTCCTCTTTTCTTTTTCTCTTTCGAAATTTGGTGTCTGAATCGTAGCGCTCTCCTATTTAGAATTTATGTCTTGTCTTGTCATGCGTGGGCGAAATATCATTTGATTCGCGAATACTCCAGCAAAGAAGTTTTTATGTGCGCTCTAAACCTTACGTTTCTCTCTTGGATTTAAGCATGTTCTTAAAAGATTTCGTTTCGATCTTCATTTGGATCTCGGAATCATCAAAATATAAAATTTCTAGAGAGTATTCTTTATCCCCGAGGAAGACGAAGATATATGAGAAATTGGGGGTGTAAAATGTTTAGGTATTGACACGTTTAAAATAAGAAACGCATTCGTAGAGCCTACCTCATCGTATAGGAGCAACCCGCGGAGGCCCTCGTAGGAGCGAAAGCTCCATTTATTTGGTGAGGTTATTTCTTAACTGAATACCAAAGATTCAAGAGAAAATATTTTTTTGTGCTCTCTAAACCTTATGTCTCTCGAATCAACCGTTACTAAATTAGTCATCAATGTTACACTTAAAGTTTTGATGGACGGTAAGATCGGATGAAAATACTAATTGGGATAGACGATCTTGTCATGGTCGATTCTATCAGACTGAACAAATCACGTAAGTTCACGTGTTGTGAACTTCTCTATTTTCTTTCAAGACATGATGTTGGGCATCTAGAGCCGAGCGTGATAGTCCAATAGTGAAGGGACAACACTATCTTTCACGAGATCATAGATTTGAGCCTCGTCATGAACTTTTGACAGCTTGTGTCTTAGGTATGCATTTGCTATCTTGTATGAAGAGATTTACTAGATTCTGGCATGCCAGTGGGACTGCACTAACATGTTTGTCAATCTCAGACCTTCGAGCTCTTAATAGAATGAGTATTTATGACTCAATTCAAACATTCTATACAAGTATTGAATATTTATGATAACTTTGAGAGAGGCGGCTCCGAAGATGGTCCCTTGGAAAACAAAAAAAAACTTCGCAATTGGTGATCAATTTGGATGCACATCAGCATCATTGAATCAGAAAAATTGCATGGTGGGGACACAAGAAACACGATATGGAATCGGTGATCATGAGGGAGGAAGACTCACTCGTTTTAGCAATGAATGGAGACATCTTGGTTAGTGATGCCGAGCTCTCTTCAAGGCCCCATGCAAGCACTGTCACCACCTATCCTTTTTCTATTTCTTCTTTTGGCCTCTTGGATATATACATACAATATCAGAAATATTTTAGAAATATTCAATTTGTTTATTTACAACACTAAAATCCTACGCATAGGAGGTAAATCGAATATCCCAATTTATTCCTTATATAAATACGACTCTGGCCACTAATAAGATGGTTGGTTGAATGATTCAAGACTTGATTTGCAAATCGAAGGCTATAGATCTGATTCCCCAGTATATTTTTGAAGATGAACCTAGGCACTGGTGTTTGACTTTCGGCTTCTCCACCCATATCTAGTGGGGCTGCGGCGATGGGCTCGACCAGTTGACAGTGAGATAAATCCCGAACCCAACTAAACCATGTTTTTTTCGCACAAAAATATGATAATGGTCCAATCGTCATCATTTAGATATAGTTGCAACACAAGTTAAATTCATTTAATTAATGCTGAAAATTGACAGCCATCGACACCATTTATCAACTAGCATGACCTCAGTAGCCTACTTTATACAGAGAGGATGACATTTTCATGGTAATTTGACTAAAGTAGCACGAGATAGATATTAAAATCACCCGTGGAAGAGAAATGTCATATCTAATCAAGCACACCAGACCACTAACCACAGTCCAAACCTTTTAGTTCTAGGTTAGTGCAATGCCTGGAACGATGTCTCTGCGTACTTCCACAAGTGATCCTCCATACAAGTGCGTGCATGCTTTAGGACATATTGATTCTCTCCGTCTCCTGTGCATAATATCTCAACAAACGGTAGAGTTTTGCTTGATTCACTTTTACCTTATATTCTTTTCTCTTTCGAATCCGGTGTTTGGATCGTAGCGTCTCCTGTTTAGTACTTATGTACGTCATGCGTAGGTAGAATCTTATTCGATCCATGAATACCCAATACACAAGGAAAAGTATTCTGCAAACTGTATAACAAAGAGATTTTTGTGTGCTCTCGAAATGTTATGTTTCCATTAGACAATAGATCTTTTGTTTATGCTGTTCGGGGGCTTTCAACAAATTTCAACCGATACCGAATTAGTCAAAAATCTTACAATTACCCCTTTTCACGTGAAGGGTTTGGGTGGACTGCGACATCGGATGGAAACACCGATGGAGGCAAAGGATCCCATCATGGCCGATTATGTTCACCTAAACAAATCACCTAGCACCGAGTGCTGCGAACTTATCCACTTCCTTCTAATTATAATGTTGGGCACTTACCACTGAGCTTGGTAGCACAGTGGTGAAGGGATCACAATGTCTTTCATGAGACCACA
The DNA here is from genome assembly GCA_031216235.1 of Syzygium jambos. Classification (NCBI taxonomy): domain Eukaryota; kingdom Viridiplantae; phylum Streptophyta; class Magnoliopsida; order Myrtales; family Myrtaceae; genus Syzygium; species Syzygium jambos. Next base: position 6,697,133 of record CM062221.1, read on the forward strand.
AATTCAAGCCTTGTCACGAGCGAATCTCTAGCCAACTTGTGCCTTGGGTATGCATTTGCTACCTCGTACGAAAAAACTTACCAATTTTTAGTGTGCCAGTTGGACTAAACACTCTAGCAATCTTGAACCTTCAGGCTCTTAGTGGATCGAGCAATTACAATTCGATTGAAATATTATGTGTCAGTACCAAATCTTTATTATAACTCTCAGAAAGACAGTTCCGGTAATCTTGCTTCTCCACCATTTCTTATAATCAAGAAAAAAAAAAGAATATGTCGCAGTTGGTAATCAATTTGGATGGACAACAACATCATTGAAACAGAAACTGCGATGGCAGGGACGCAAGAAGCACGATATGGAGGTGTTCTTCACGAGCTCCATCGATGATCCCGAGGAAGGAAAACTCAGTAATTTGTGCAATGAATGGAGACATCTTGGTTAGTGATGCCATGCCCTCGTCAAGGCCCCATGCAAGCACCGTCTCCATGTAACTTTTCTTGTTTTTTGGTTGCTTTTCTATTTGCAAACTCCACTTAAATTTAAACTTTAAATTCGATGGGAACGGCAATGATTATGCTCGTGGGGGCACAATTTGAAAGCTGAAAAGAAGATGCGATGAGCCTCCCAAAGGGGCACATTGAATATGCCAATTCATTCCCTTTAACTATAAGATGCCGGTTGCCAATTGGGTGGTTGGTCAAGTGGTAAAAGAATCGATTTGCAAATTGAAGGTCGCATGTCTTGGTCTCCAATCTATTTTCGCTTTCATAAAACCCGGTTAGTCTACGAAGTACGAATCTGGGCTTCATGATAAGTCGATTTTGAGCTTCCCCACTCGCGCCTAGTGTTGCTGTGGTGACAGGTCTGCTTAGTGGAAAGTTGTCGGCGTTCCCGTAGTGAGCGAGGTAAATTCCGAATCCAACTAAACCTTCTTTTTTTTTTTCACAAAAATATGATAATCGTCCATTGGTCATCATTTAGCTATAGTTGCAATACAAGATCAGATTTATTATAATTAATGCGAGAAATTGACTACCATCGACACCATTTATCAAATAGCATGACTTTAGTTGCCTACTTTACCTAGAGGATGGCATTTTCATGGCTATTTAACTAAAGTAGCTCGAGACAGACATCGAATTCACCCGTGGAAGAGACATATCATATCTAATCGAGCACACCAGACCACTAACCAAAGTCCAAACATTTAGTTCAAGGTTAGTGCGATGTCTGGAACGATGTCTGTGCGTACTTCCACATGGGATCCTCCATACAAGTGGGTGCATGCTTCAGGACAAGTTCATTCTCTCTGTTTCATGTGCATAATATCTCAATAGATGATAGGAGTTTATCGTGATTCACTTTTTCCTTTTGTTTTCTTCTCTTTTGAATCCGGTGTTTGGATCATAGCGTCTCCTGTTTAGTACTTATGTACTTCATGCGTAGGTAGAATCTTATTCGATCCATTGAATACCCAATACACAAGGAAAAGTATTGTGCAAATATATATAACAAAAGAGATTTTTGTGTGCTCTCGAAACGTTATGTTTCCGTTAGACAATAGGTCCTTTGTTTTTGCCTTTTGGGGCCTTTCAACAAACTTCAAACTATACCGAATTAGTCATAAGTCTTACACACCCCTTTTCACGTGAAGGGTTTGGGTGGATTGCGACATCGGAGGGAAGCACTGGAGGCAAAGGATCCCATCATGGCCGATTATGTTCACCTAAACAAATCACCTAGCACCGAGTGCTGCGAACTTCTCTACTTCCTTCCAATTATAATGTTGGGCACTTGCCACTGAGCTTGGTAGTACAATGGTGAAGGGATTGCATTGTCTTTCATGAGATCACAAATTCAAGCCTTGTCACAAGCGAATCTCTAGCCAACTTGTGTTTTGCGTATGCATTTGCTACCTCGTACGAAAAAACTTACCAATTTTTAGTATGCCAGTTGGACTGCGCAAACACTCTTGCAATCTTGAACCTTCAGGTTCTTAGTGGATCAAGCAATTTTGAAATACTGAATGTCAGTACCAAATCTTTATTATAACATCTCTCAGAAAGGCAATTCCGGTGATCGTGCTTCTCCACCATTTCTTATAATCGAATACTTCGCAGTTGGTAATCAATTTGGATGGACAACAACGTCATTGAACCAGAAACAGCGATGGAAGGGACGCAAGAAGCACGATATGGAGGTGTTCTTCACGAGCGCCACCGATGATCACGAGGAAGGAAAACTCAGTAATTTGTGCAATGAATGGAGACATCTTGGTTAGTGATGCCATGCCCTGGTCAAGGCCCCATGCAAGCACCGTCTCCATGTAACTTTTCTTGTTTTTTGGTTGCTTTTCTATTTGCAAACTCCACTTAAATTTAAACTTTAAATTCGATGGCAACGGCAATGATTATGCTCGTGGGGGTGGGCGAGTAAGGCGATTTGAAAGCCGAAAAGAAGATGCGATGAGCCTCCCAAAGGGGCACATTGAATATGCCAATTCATTCCCTTTAACTATACGATGCCGGTCGCCAATTCGGTGGTTGGTCAAGTGGTAAAAGACTCGATTTGCAAATTGAAGGTTACATGTCCTGTTCTCCAATCTATTTTCGCTTTCATAAAATCCGGTTAGTCTGTGAAGTACAAATCTAGGCTTCATGATAAGTCGATTTTGAGCTTCCCCACTCGCACCTAGTGCGGCTGTGGTGACAGGTCTGCTTAGTGGAAAGCTGGCGGCGTTCCCGCAGTGAGCGAGGAAAATTCCGAACCCAACTAAACCTTCTCATTTTTTTTTTCACAAAAATATGATAATGGTCCATTGTTCATCATTTAGCTATAATAGTTGCAATACAAGATCAAATTTATTCAATTAATGCGAAAAATTGACAAGCATCGACATCATTTATCAACTAGCATGGCTTCAGTTGCCCACTTTATATAGAGAGGATGACATTTTCATGGCTATTTAACTAAAGTAGCTTGAGATTGACATCAAATTCACCCGTGGAAGAGACATATCATATCTAATCAAGCACACCAGGCCACTAACCACAGCTCAAAACAGTGAAAAGGAAACGAGTCAAGAACAAAGGGCAAGATGATGATGGACGAATGGACCCTCGTCTGCACTATCTACAGGCGTTTTCTAAAAGCACAGAGTCTCCATGAGAGCATCTTCCCAACATGTTGGACACTCTTTGCCCTAATTTCTCTGGCCCCATCTTCTGGTGTCTATCAAGATTACAATCTCTTTTTCCCCTTTAATCTGCTTAAATGACAACCCATTAGTCCATTAATGTAATCAAAGCATTTTGTTACGTGATTGCGGTACAATAGTAATCCTTTGAGCTTTGGATGAACTTGACCAATGCCATTGACCAACATGTTAATTCGATAACTGGTATCGTAGGGTTTGATCAAACAACAAACTTTACCATATTCATAGATGAACCTAAAGTTCGATTCTCCTCTGATTTTGCTTTATCATAGTGTCGCATAATGCTTACAGAGATGCGACGATTACCCTGTTGGGTATAGTTGGAGACGAGATAAGCCAGACTAGCTCTCTTTAAGGTCACTGCTTAAAGGGGAGTTGTGGCTATCCGTCCACAAAGTTACTTTGCTTTCACACTGTACCAGTAAGGTGTTGGCTTAGATGGGAGAGGAGTTTGCTCCTCTCTTTCTGATCTTGGATTCCAGTCTTGTCAGAAGCATTTTGAGAGTGAAATGTTGAATGCAACAGACCGATGTGAGGGAGTGTGCTCTTACGATCGCCTAAAGAGATGGGCTAGTTGAGACAGTTGAAAGTCGAAATAATTTTCACCTCTTGTTAACTAATTCGACAAGTAACCTAAATTTCAATCCCAAATTTTCAGTATCGTCTCAAACATAGACATACTATTTTTTGTTTGAAATTTTGGATAAAGCACAGAGAGAAGAACAAACTATGGCTCGTTAGGGATTCTTAAGTGTGACGCCGTGGTGGTGGGTCCTGCGCTAGCGTCACTCGAGGACTAGTCGTGCATCACCGCCGGTTTATAGCTGAGTCATCGCTTGCCGGTCGCGCGGACACCTCGATTATCAAAAAAAAAAAAGAAGAAGAACAAACTATGGAGATTTTAGCATACCGATTCTTTCGTGTAGAAAACCAGAGGGAATAATCACATGATAATAAGCACTCTCTTTCTCTGTCTCCCTATCTCCGTTTCCTATTTTTCCTTCCTTATGTCTCCTAGCTTTTCATATCGATCCAAACTAAAGAAAAAAAGGAGCCAATGGTGGGAGGCTCAATTGGTAACGATCAAGCACTTTGCATCGACCATGCCTAGGTCCGGTTCCCGCTGCCAGTACTTATTGGTATATGATCAGCAAGGTCGGAACGTAGGCTTGTGGCATGCTCTGACCTTGGAGTGGGGTAACCTCTCCCCCCATAAAAAGGCTAGATAATTTCTACTCACTACAACCATGATTTTACAGCTTTCCTAGAAATACCATCGGAGAAGAAAGATTATTCGAAACTATGATATGTTCTCCGTCATTTCTCTGCAAGATCCTGTGAACTGGCAATCGAGTTAAGAAGCCTAATTCTTCATCATCTCTTGAAGATTTTAGAGTTTTTCTTCGCTCTTCAGATGCCCAGCAAAATGTAGTAGACGAGTGTAATTGGCAAGGCGATTAACATCCCGAATATGACACTGCATATAATCAATCAAGTGACCAATTAGAACAGGAATTGCATAAATTAGAAGTTAAGCAAAAGAGAAACTAGAATGGCATTTACAAGTACAAATACAATACTCACGCTGTGCTAAGAATGTCGGGGTGTAGGCTGTATTCTTTGGCGAAGACGAAGGGGTCAATTCCCTGAGGAAGAGCTGCCTGTCACATTTGTATAGGGCATCGTGAGCACTTCTAGTTCATAGAAAACCAAGAAATCATGTGATTTACATGTTGATGATGCACGTCATCAGGCGATCACGTGTTAATGGTGAGAAAATGTAATTGAGAACATATTAAATTGAATATGGAGATTTAAATCTTGTGAATTCCACCAAATTTGACGATCTAGATTCAATTTGGTGCATATATTATTCTCACATGATAATTTCTGCGAGGTATGGGACTGACCTGTACGATGGCGACACGGAGGAGGTCGCCCCTGAGGCCGATAACAAGGGAGGCAGCAGCCATGACGGCCGGACCGGTGAGGAACCTGACTGCCATGGCGAAAGACGCGATGGAGTTCCCACAGGCTATGATCCTGGGTTGCAATGCCATGAACAGTCCTGTCATTCATTCATCATAACTCACAGTCAGTCCCTTCATTACAACACCCCCCATCTTTCCGGAACCAAGAAAAGAAGTCGATAAATCTGTACGTGCAAAGCGTTATAGAAGGTGAATATTCGGTCCTGCAAACACAAAGAAACCCTAACCCATCATTATTTGCATGTGACTCAGCCCTTGATTTGAGGCCTGCGATATATACTGAGTCCACGCGTTCCCGGTACATCGGGAATGTTCCTCGCTGCCCACCCCACCCTACCCCACGCTTCACTTTGCTTGTTCTTGCAGGAAAAAATCTAAAGAGTGCGCTCTTTTATGAATTATGAAGGAGTGGGGCGTGACCCAGAAAAAGAAAGTGTAATCAACAGAAAAGCTGAGAGAGAGAGAGAGAGAGAGAGAGAGAGAGAGAGAGAGAGAGAGAGAGAGAGAGAGAGAGTTGGGAGAATATTGACTGACCAAGACTGAACATGGCCATGCCAAGTCCTGCATCTGACAGTATGGAAATGGACTTGGCTATGATTGCAGGCATCTCAATGTTCCACCTAGGTGAACCAAAACAAGAAGGAAAAGTAAACGATACCAATGAGAAAATATTAGAGCAAAGCATGAAAATTTGCAGACCCAGAAGCCAGAAAAATCGAATGAAAGTATTCCAAATTGTTTTCAAACTGATGATACACCTGAATGAGACGAGGGACCAAGTGATGCCAATCAAGCTGGAGTAGGTGTTAGGGTTCCGGATGAGCTTCCTCCAGACCATGATCAAGATGAGCCTCGTCATCACGCTCGTTGGTGGCATTGCATCCCCACCGCCCACTTCAACATTCTCTGCCCTTCTGTTTCTGAAGCTGAACTCATCTCTCTCCAGTTGATCACCTTCTTTACTATGAATCTGATCTGCTGATGATTCAACACAAATTACCCAAAGAAAGAACACAGCCAAAATGCACAAGAAAAAGAATCACGAAAGAAGAAATATTTTACCCTTCTCATGAGTTGCACCAGTGGGCAAGTCATGGTTATTCCCAAACACATCAGAAACTGGAGAAGCACTTGAGCTCCAAACAAACATGTGAAGATCCCTCCGACCGCCACCACCATCTTCACCCCCTCTCTTCCCTCCTTGCCCATTCGCCCTCTTCCCTCCGCTCCCACCGCTGCTCTTTGGTGAGAACATCCCCGGATTTGGGGCCGGGTAGTTAGCGGCCGGGCCGCCTCCGTTGCCGTATGGGAACCTCGGCTGCTTGTTATCCTCCTCGTAATTTGACGGCCTCGGTGTTGGCCCGAATGTCGTCGATAGGCCGTACATGTCGGTGGACCCAAAGTTCGACCCCCTCCCGCCACCTCCAAGCCCCACAGCAACGGAGTGGAGGTCAGCATGGTTGAAGCTGGACCCCCTTGGCGTCGGGTTCCGCGACGACTGCAGTGAGTAGATCTCGGCATTGGTCAGGTTCGACGGCCGTGGGGAGAGCCATGCCGCGGGCTTGAAGACGTCCGACCGCGAGGCGCTGGAGCGGCGGACGGTGACACGGAGCTTGCCGTCGCTGCCGACCTCAGCCTCGGCCTCGAGTGGCTGCCGCGAGCCATCGAGGGAGACGACATCAGGGTCGACTCGGATGGAGATGATGGACGCTGCGGCAGCGCCAGGGAACTGGTTGGAGATGAGAGTTCGCGCGGCGCGGAACTCGAACAGGAAGAGCATCAGAGTGTACCAGATGATGCACTGGAGGACGACGATCTGGACCATGAGCTCACCGGAGTAGGGGCCGTACATGCCACGGAGGAGGGGGATGCCCATGACGAGGGTGTTGGGGAGGGTGGCTAGGGAGAAGAGGGTAATGGACCAGTCGAGGGAGCCACGGCGGGAGAGGTGGGACCAGAGGGCGAGGGCGAGGAGGATGAGGAGCTTCTGGAGGGAGTCTGCGGCGAGGAATCGGAGGTTCATGGAAAAAGGGTTGTTGGAGGAGATGAAGTGGAAGGAGAGGAGGGGGACTGCGAAGAGGGCGACGAAGCGGTTGATGCCGGAGCACTGGTCCGGGGTGAAGATGCGCCACCACCGGACGGAGCCGTAGGCGAGGATCATCGCCACGTACAGCGGCACCATCGCCGTCATGACGTGGTAGAAGTCCGACCCCGTGATGATTGTGCCTCTTGGGGTTGATCTAGAAAAGGGAGCGTTTGGGTGGTGAACTTGAGGAGGAGGTTAAATAGCATGCGTTGCAGGTTCTCGCGAGCGAGAGAGCTTGCAAATGGCGCTTGGCTTGCTTCAGCTGGCTTTGCCTTTAACTTGACCTTTTCTTCTGTTCCCTCTTTCTTTTTAGGGAGCAAAAAGATGTCCAAAAAGCGGATGCACTCTGTTCACTTGCCATGTGAAAACTTTAAAACTTTACTCAAGAACAAGAAACCCTCATCCAACACAAATCACCATTTCCTTTCTCTACCTCTCTTCACCGGCGACCGCCTCGCGCGCCACACCGGTCCCCACTTGGAGTGTTGATCATCTGTTGTTACCGCTTGACCACCGGTTTGATCATCTGTCTCTCTCTCTCTCTCTCTCTCTCTCTCTCTCTCTCTCTCTCTCTCTCTCTCTCTCGCAAAGATTCGAGGCGAACCGCCCCCCACCTATCTCCGTATTCAAGGTCGATCGCGGTGGCCCAACCCAACCCAACACACGCACGCAGACTGGGGCAGCGGTGCGGATGGCTGCGGCAACGGAGAAAGGAGGGAGAGGTGGCCTGGAGATTACAAATCAGGACTAGATAGGATAGGACTTCCTCATGAAATAATGTTCTCTCATATTAAGCGTACACGTTCGCAATTAAAGAAATCTATGAACGTGCAATATTAAGTGTTCATAGTAGCAACATTATCCTTACTTGCTACCTTGGCTGCAATTTAACCTTTTACAATGAGAAATCAATGAAATGACTCACTACATGCTCAATTATAAATGTAAGGGTTAATATCACGAAAGAACCTAAACTGGTATTACATCTGTGATAAATTTACTTCAAACTAGTTCACCAAAAACTCCAAACTGATATATTTATGAAAAATTTACCCTCCGTTAATTTTCGTTATATTGAATTAATACCACAAAAAATCACAAACTGGTATGCTTGTGACAAAAGAAGGGTAAAACACCAAACTGGTACATTCGTTAACTGTTATGTGTCATCCAACTCAGCAATTTAACGGTGAAATTTAATGGAAATTAATGAATGGTAAATTTGTCACATAAGTACCGGTTTATGATTTTTGGCAGTTAAAAAATTAATTTGTGATAAATATATCACAGGTGTACCAGTTTGATATTTTTTGTGATATTAACCCTAAATGTAAAAAGACGGTGGAGTTTGGAAACCTGCAATGTTGATGGGGTCGCATCTTGACTTGTGATTGACGTAATCTATTAGACTAACTAAATGCACTAGCTTGTGTGTGCCTATTTGTGAATTCCTAATAGCTATACAACAAAAGGATTTACATTAGAAAATTGTCCTAAAAGGCCCCGGTCTTTTGTGTGGTGCCCAAGTCAGTTCTAAACTTTTTAATTTGATCAATCTAATCCTAAACGTTTTGACGATTTCCAACGTAGTCCATCTTTCCGGCTAGTTTTGGTTGAAAATTGCTAAAGTGGACGCCGGCCATGCCATGAGGGCTTCTCGGACCTTGCTGACGAGTTGCCCATTGAAAAAAAAGGAAAAAGAAATAAAAGAAAAAAAGCAAAAACAATTAAAAAAAATTGCAAAAATTGTCCATATCAGTGCTGGCTGCACCATGTAAGACGATCAATGTCCACATCAGCGATTTCCCACCAAAATTGATTGAAATGACTACATTGGCAAATTGTCAAAATTTTACGACTAATTAGTCAAATTGAAAAGTTTAGAACTAAATTAACCACTGTAAAATAAATTTATGACTTTTTGAATGATTATCCCTGTCTAGTTACACTAGCTAGTGATCCCGAAGAGTCACAGTCTTGCCAAATTCCTATTTTGTCCCCTTTTTTTTATGCTTTCTTGCAATAATTTCTGATTGAATTTAAGGAGGGGTCAGGTCAGGGGAGGCTCAACGTAACAGAGGCCATGGCAGTTTGCGCTTGTCTTTTGTTCTTTAATTTGGAGGAAGCACTAAAGTTTGCCCTCACTGGCGGCCGATGCGGCTCGGTACAAGGCAGCACTGACTTTTTTATTTGATTTTATAGTCTTTTTTTTATCGAAAAAAAGACGTTTTTTTTGTCATGGTGGATACAATTTTTTCTTAATAAATTCTCGAGAAAAGATATGGAAACAACAAAGAAAAAGGGAACAGATGAAACGTCAAGGTCATATGGTCTTTAGGAGTCATGAAAAAGAAAAGAGAAGCGTGGCTTTTGAAGTAAATTTCGGAAGCCATCAAAAGAAAGAGAGACGTGGGGAGTCAGTCGAGTCGAGCCAAAGATGCCCCAAACACCATGTTTAAACTTCACGCAGTGCAAAGAGGGAGACCCTGTAATTTCCAAGAGCGTTAGCAGCGGGCATTTCTTTAGTTCAAATCATCCTGTTAAGCATGAAATCTCATATTTGATCTGTATTCGGCGCAATCTGTAATCCCGACGTCGAAGGCTCGTCTTTAACCAAATTGGGCGGGTTGACTAATTAGTTTAGTGCGAGATAGATGTCCCGGAATACTATCCGAACACCGAAAACAGAAACTTCATTTCGGTAATATTCAGGGTTTCTTTTTGACCCTTTCCCCTTTCATCCCCCTCTTAATCTGGATCTACTGGAGAAGATGAGGAAAGCTTATGAGTTAACAGATGGTACCCCTTGTAAATGCGGCGATATGCCATTAATCTGGACATTCATGCCTCAGCGATTTCTGTTCCTAGATGCACGTACACCACTTTGCACACCATAACTATAGCAAATTTCTCACTTGCTAGGATCCACTGTTGAGTGCAAGGGTTTTCAAACTTGAATAACCTAGTCCATGAAAAAACAGAAATTTCATGCGGAGTTTCGGAAGAAAAGATCAATCCGCGCATGAAAAGTTCTGTTCCCTTTGCATCGCTTGACCTGTGAACAAAAAGCTCCACGATACCATGATAGCCCTACTGATGCAAAAACCGAAGGTAAGCTTCCGATGATTTAATCTTAGTAGAAATTTTCGAAAGCATGAGTAAACAATCCCCCAAGAAAGTTCAAAGATTGCCAGAAATAGCAAGAGATAAGACTGCACAAGTGCTTGCAAATACACAATCACCACTTTCAACCGTGTTCATGTTGTTTCAAATAGCTTGACCTATAAATCATGTGAGACGAGCATTTGCGACATGTCTACCTCACTAAGCACATACAAACTAGTCATGAGTGGGCAAAAACACAGACACAACAGCTTTGCTTCGCAGGATGGTATGAACAAGAGAGGTTCAAGTACAGAACATGGGCCAACCTCATGCAGCTTTATAAGCCCCTGGAACCAGGAAGATCGATCCACTGGAGCTGAATCTCCACTTCTCCGCACTCGACATTTCTCAGTCTGAGGCACATGTCTTGGACAACCCGGCCTTCACTCCAGATGATGCAGCTTTCTTCGGCGAGGCAGTTTTGTCTACTCGGTTGCAGCCTTGTTATGACAGTGCCACTGGGAAGGCCTTGCAGATTCATCTTGAGAGCTTCTATGAATGGTTTTATGTCAAATTCAGCATCTCCCATTTTGTCATCCTTGCTGAATGTATCGTGGTCATAAATGGTCTGCACTTAAGCAGGAATCCAAATAAAATATGAGAGAGAGAGAGAGAGAGAGAGAGAGAGAGAGAGAGAGAGAGAGAGAGATCTAAAATTGCTGTACTTGTCGCATTTACTACAATATGGCCCAGAAAATTGAAGCCACGAGGAAACATCAATATCTGTCTTCTCCTAATCAGGAAAAGCTTCATTAACTGAACTTGAGACTACAATGATAACCAGATGCAGAATGATGCCGTCTTAATTTCTATCAGATTGACGAATTGAAAGTATATGAAAGAACCTAAGCGCGGAAACAGGTTCCTACACGCAAGCTATGGCATGTCGGAACTCTCTGACTTCTTAACAGTAGTAAAAACAGCAATTACTTTATGAGGTCATCTCATTTTCCCTATACTATTCCTATCACATTGTGGATCCTAAGGACAATCAAAATAGTTTGAGAACAACCCAATTCTAGATGAGAGGGAAATCTAATTGTATAATGAGCTGCAGCATCTGTAATGACTGAACTTTGAGAATACTGATGAGGCAGAGACCCGAGAAATTTGTAGTGAACAAAACTTGCATTTAAACCCTTTGAAAAATTAATAAGCAGGATGAACATAATAAATATGAGACGACAATAAAATGTGATGCTATTAATAGGAAAAAAGGTAGCTATTCTTTAGAGAAAGCAAGCAAAGAGAGCAGCTGCTGGTATTGTGCTAAATGACAACTACATCTGCACTCTGCATCCTAAAAAGCATCACTGAGCCATGGCTTCTTCTTTGCTTTAATGTCTTTTCCACAGCTAAAATACACAAATAGTGGAAGAGCCAATATACATACAATAAAAAGTGAACTCTCTCTTTCATTTTTTTCATACTCCACATACAAATGCGAGAAAATTTAGGAAGCATTCTGACTGCATCCTTCCATGTGTTGCCATTTATGCGATATGGATTTTGTATGAACACTTAGGAAGCATTCTGACTGCAGCCTTCCATGTATTGCACGACACGGATTTTGTATGAACACTTGACATGTCTAAGCTGTGTAGGTAAGTTGAAGAACAAACAAATAAATTGTAATGTAATATGTTTGTAATATGGCTTGTAATGACCCTATAAAATTGCATGCAAGTATGCTAAACTTAATCATGATGTCTTTACATAAAATCTAGTCTTAAAACATGATACATCATCTAAAGATACTGTCAGACAACTTCTTTAGATAGCCCTTAACTTAAGCACAATAGTGAGAAAGAGACGGGCAAACACAGAGGAAAAATAATTCATATTTATCCAGCTTAAGTTATAGAGAGAGAGAGAGAGAGAGAGAGAGAGAGAGAGAGAACTTACCAGCTCGACTGGAATAGTAGGATCTGAAACAGAGAGAGTTAGATCTTCATTCCACTCGGGATTAACATCCTTCTTTATAACACGGGTCTTCAATTTCTGCATCATTTATTCCTTCTTTAACTAAAGGATTTCTAAGAGAGATCAATGTAAATGATAAACATTTGACAACAAACCACCATATAAAAACATATCCATCTCACATAGGAATAGTGAAACATGACGTGACATCAAGAAGCCCGGACTATCATGGAAGTATTTGATGTTCTCTGACCTTAAGTTTATAAATGAATTAACAGTGAGCAGGATGCATTTATATCAGAAAGAAAAGTAGTACAACGAATATATTACACCCTTCCTTTTTTACAAAAAGGTAGACTTCAAAGCTTGAACCTGATTTGGGAAAAAGTGATTCCTATGTGGATCCATCGGATCCTTGTCTTAAACAGCAAAAGGGAAAACAAAAAAAGTAGGATTGACATTCGAAGGTTAATATCTGCAGGACAGGAACATGATATGCCATCAAGGCATTAAAATAACTGAAGAAAGGCTAAAAGAGCTAAAAGCTTTTTGGGTTCCAAAAAAGTGAAGAAGCAGCTCCAGTGATTTACCGGAGTTCATTATAATGCCAGCATGGTTATCAAGTTCTTCACTTGAGACTGCTAAGGCAAGATATAGTGAAAAATAATCTATTAGCATGATTAGCAAGTGAAATCTTGTACAGATAATTTGTCAACATATCGCCAACATGAAAAAAGTACTAATATACTCATCAGCAGAAGTCGATGCAGAACTCATCAACACGGGCAATGCATAATAAACTCATGGCAGCATCATGCAATTTTCAAGAGGCAACGAAATTTAGGGACTAGATAATCTCATCAAATACAGTTAAAAGATTGTGGGAATTATATGGCAACTGGATCGAGATCTCAGCTCTACAGAGAGACCCTCTGTTCAGTACTTCATTCGTTCAATCGAGACACCTGATGGGACAGAGTTCGCCGCGCAACTTGAGGAAAGCTCAAGGGTCGCCGGCAGGAATAAATGAGGAGTCACTGATCTTCAATAGAAGGTTAACGCCTAACCCCATGATCATGAATCAAAGCAGCTTTAAGAAATACAACCCACCAAGAACAATCAATCAGCGAGACATCATCATCAGCTAATTTCCCTTCAATCCGATCATTTGGGCAACGACTCAAGTCACCAAAATGATCCAGAAGCACACCCACATTTTCATTTCCTCCCTAAATCGATACGCGGGCGAAAACAAGGCTCAAATCATCGCATCTCAAGCGCTGCATGCAACAAAAGGCGAAAAAAGAAGAAGAGAAAAACAGAGAGGGGCGCTGAAAGGAGGGCGAGGACCTGCTTCGCCATCTTGACGACCACGTACGGATCGCTGGATCGGACGTCGCGGACGGCGAGGTTGACGCCGCGCTTGACCCGGATCCTGAGAAGGCCCAGCAAGCTCTCCATCATCGACATCGCAGATCGGCCCCCTCGCGACGGTGGCGTTCTCGGCGACGACATCTCCCCTGCCTCTCCCTATAGATATAGCGGACCCGTGCGGTCACTCTCTCCTGCAATGCGACGTCATCAATATCCCCAAAAAAGTAAAAAAAAAAATTGAATTCGAGACGAAAAGAAAAGTCAGAAACACGACAGCGCCGTGCGGTTGTAGCGGCGTTATATCGTATTTAATTCGATCAAATCGGCCACGAGGAGCCAACCTCGGTGGGGCACCACCTGGCTTGACTTCTTGGGATTTCTTGATTCGTCTTCTTTTTCCTGGAAAATGTTTTCCGGGCACGCGAAAATTCTCGTGATCTTTCACTTCAAGAAGGGAGATTCTGGAGAGAAAATGACTGCTGAAGGTCCGAATTGCTCCGACGGGGACGCGAAGACGGAGGTGGCGGTTTTTATTTTGTTTTATTCTTTTTTCCTTGGGTGACCGGTAATTCCGGTGAGCGGTGGGGAGGACATTCGGATGGCGTTGTTGTCCGAATCGACGATAGGATTCCGAGGGGAGCGTTGACTGGTTGGGGAATGAGAGGGAGAGGGGTGAACGCGGCGGCGGCTGCTTTGTTCCGTCGGCTTTTGTTTTCCGATTTTCGCCGCATGACATCATTTGTTTATGAAAAAAAAAAGAAGAATTTCTTTAATAGATAAATTCGGAATTGATAAAGCGAGGATAACGACACAAATAGTCCTTAAATTTTGACCTGATGCACAATGTCGTTCCCTAATTTTTAATTTGTTTGATGTGATTTCTAAACTTTTCAATACATGTTCACGTCAATTCCTGAGTTATATGAAAATGGTCAATGTTATTAATTCAATTGATTCAACTTCAGCGACAACATTAAACATTTTTACATGATCCATGGGCTAGATTGAGCATGTATCAAATTGGAAAAATTGAAAGTTCAGGGACAACATTACACATTTGGCTAAAATTCAAATATTATATTACATAAATTAAAAATTCAGAAATCGTATTGCATATTGATCCCAAGTTTAAGACTACTTGTATCATTTCCCCTAATAAAGTCCTACAATAGTATTGGAGATCAGATAAGGCGAGAATAAATCATTTGCAAATTGATAGCCTGAAATATTGAACCGGTATTGTACGTCAAAATTATACCCACGGTTTGTTCTTTTACAGCTGCACAAACCTTATATGTACTATGTTTATTTTCTTGTACGTGCCGCGAGGACAAGTGAGTGGAAACGAGTTTTGTCGGTATGGTTTTGACAAGAAAAGTCAGAAACACGACAGCGCCGTGCGGTTGTAGCAACGTTATGTCGTATTTAATTCGATCAAATCGGCCACGAGGAGCCAACCTCGGTGGGGCACCACCTGGCTTGGCTTCTTGGGATTTCTTGATTCCTTCTTTTTCCTGGAAAATGTTTTCCGGGCACGGAAAATGCTCGCGATCTTTGACTTGGAGAAGGGAGATCCTGGAGAGAAAATGACTGCCGAAGGTCCCGGATTGCTCCGACAGGGAGGCGAAGACGGAGGTGGCGGTTTTTATCTTGGTTTTTTTTTTTTCTCTTTTCCCGGGGGGGTGGGTGGGTGGACGATGAAGGTGAGCGGTAATTCCGGTGAGCGGTCGGGGGAACATTCGGATGGCGTTGTTGTCCGAATCGGAGATGGGATTTCGAGGGGAGCGTTGACTGGTCGGGGAATGAGGGGGAGGAGAGGGCGAACGTGGCGGCGGCGGCGGCCGCCGTGGCGGCTTTGTTCAGTCGACTTTTGTTTTCCGGTTCACGCCACGTGACATGATTTTTTTGCACAATATCGTTCTCGAACTTTCAACTTGTTCGGTGTGATTCCTAGGATTTTCTGCACGTGTTCATGTTCGTTTTCGAACCATATAAAAATATTCAATGTTATCAATTCCATTAATTTAAGTTTAGGTTCAACACTGAACAATTTCATATAGTACAGGGGCTAGATTGAACGTGTATCAAAAGTTCGGGGATCACATTGAACAAATTAAAAGTTCAGGAACAACATTGCATATTGAATTTAAGTTCAAGAGGTATTTTGAGCAAATTAAAAATTTGGAAACCGCATTACACATTGGGTCAAAGTTTAGAACTATCTGTACCATTTTCCCTAATAAAGTTCTATAATAATATTATGGATCAAATTAGGCGCGAATAAATCATTTGCAAATTGAGAGCATGAAGTATCGATCCAATACCGTATGTCGAAATTATGCACACAATTTGTTCTTTAACTATTGCGCAAACCTTACGAGTTTCATATGCTAATTTTTAGTCTTCCATTTATTTTCTTGTACATGCCACATGGACAATTGGGTCGAAAACGAGTTTTGTCGGGACAGTTTTCGACTCTCCACTATCACTAAGTAAAAATGATGTCGTGCTTAGTCGACTTTTGGGTTTTGGACCGTTTCTTATTTCATAGAATCCGGAATGCACCTACTGTTATTCAACATGAATTATCTTTATTTTAGTGAAAAAATCTTTTGAGGGCTTGATTTATTTTATGTAAATTACTGGCCATCTATGTATAAAATTGGGTGGCCACCTCTTTCTTGGCACCTTTTCTTTTGCAATGTCCCATGAATTGAGATCTGGTCGCTCAACATCATCAATAGTGCCCAAATTTTTCTTTGATAATAATAAAAAGAAGGTCCAGGTTGATCCTTACGGTTTTAAGTATGTTTTTTTATATTTAAAATATGGGTATATATGTGTCGTCGGATCGGTAGAAATAAATATATACTACATTTGTATGATGTTTTATAAGATGAATATCATAGTGTTCTATTAAACTATGATTTGAATAATTAAGTAGAAATAAAACTTTTAAGTGACCGGTTAGTTTTAGTGAATGGCATATATATCAAAGCACATATAAATAAAGAAGCTATACAAATTAATGTTAAGGGACACTATTCTTATCCTTAACCAGGTAAGTAAATCTTCCGTTTTAAAATAATATATAAGAAGAATAAGAATTGAGTTTTGTGGACAAGTTTGCAATATAAAGTAGCATTTCCTTATCTGTCTATTGGATTCTTAAAAAACTTGACAAAAACAATTGACCACACAGTCAGAAACTTCTCGCACTGTTTCGTCCTGGAGATACACTTTCTCATGAGGAAAGATTGGGTTGCAAACATGTCAAATTGCTCAATTCATATGATAAGTATGAGACAAGACTATATGTTTGAAAGATTGGGTTGAAATGGATACCGGCTGCTTCTTGTTAGCATCACTATATCCCTATGATAAATATAGAACAATATTATGTAAGTGTGGAGTGTGACTGCTTCTATGAGAACTTTGGCAAAATTTTTAGACTACTTAGGAATCAACCAGACACACGCATGGCCTATTAGTGCAAAACCGCATTGAACAACAAAGTTTGTGGGGGGGGGGGGGGTATAATGTGATTGGTGAAAATTATAATTTACACAAGAAATTCTTGGTTCGTAAAAGTTTCAAACTTCACCAACGATTTCATGAGTTTTTCATCATTTATTGTTTTCTTTTTTCTTTTTTGTTCCTCCTCTCCCTCCTTCCTCCAGTCGGTTGCTGGATCGGCGATCGACGAGGTCGACCTCACTGACCTCTAGCGAGCCATGCTGGCCACTGGCGAGGGTCGAGCCTCGCAGACCATGGGGGAGGCCCGACCTTGTCAGGGTTGCGAGGTTGAAGGCCTCTGGTGAGGCACAACCTTGCCGAATCTGGCGAGGGCTCGAGCCTCGCCTAGCCATGGCGAGGCTTGCCTTTGCTGTTGCTGGCGAGATCGACCTTGCTGGCTTCTGGCCTTGAGCCGGTCGCTAATCGGGAAGGCGGGAGGGGAGGAAAAAAAAAGAAAAAGAAAAGGAAAAAGGAAAAAATTTAAAAAATTCAAAAAAATATGAAAATATTATTAAAAGTTGTCCACGTTAGCGCTAGTAACACCACTTAGGCCGGCTGGAGTCCACTTCAGCAAAATCCGGCCAAATTAGCCGAAATGACTGAATTGGCACAAAGACAAAATGTTTAGGACTTAATTGACACAAAAAAAGGTTTATGACTCAATTGGCACAAATACAAAAAGGTTTAGAACTTTTTGATACTTTTCCCTCTATTTGGGTATAAGTTTTTCTAGATTAGATTAAATATAAAAGTGTTTTAGCAATATAAGTCGAGTTGGGTATGGGTCATTAGATTTGCATTACATAAGAATGGCTCAAAACGGGTTAAATGAGTTTATGTAAGTTAGAGTATTTTTGACCCGACTCCACCCGATCCACCTATTTGACGGATCTAGGCTAAGGTCCACATTTCGTGCAAAGAAGATTGCACGTCATTGTCGTCATCCTAGGAGTAGGAGGGTTGATCTAATGTTGATGTTGATCTCGTTGTTGTTAGTTGGAAGAGGAAGATGAAAGTGGAATGCGAATTTGCTTGTATAAAATCAAGGCTCAATTATATTGGAGCAGAAGTTTTTATCTGGGGATTGAAGGTAGGTCAAGGGCTCAAGGTGGAAAAAAACATCAATCGCTACAAGTGTGAGATCGGAGTGTTTCTAAAGCGTCCTTCCACATTCCTTCCATAGGCTCTCTCGAGAGATAAACAAAAACCTATCTTCGGGCTAATTAGTGGAAACTTGCACAGGTAACGCTATCGAGTGCTTATGGAATCCAACACGTTTGTTTCGAAAACAGTTGGATGGCATTCCTTATATGGAGGCCATTCATTCTAAATTTGAATCTTATCATTTGCTTAGACATTCGTCAACTATATCAATCCCTGTCGACGGCCACGAGTGAAGCACGAAAAAAAACCTCCCATTCCGGGACCGTTTGCTCGAGACACTGTGGGTCTGTATGATCAAGGATCATTGGATAAAAGTACAAATTCTGTATTTGTATCCATGCTGGAGTAGCATGGAACCGGCTTGCATCTAAAATCAATGACCTTTCGGTGTTCCTTAGCGGTTTGCGCTCCGCTCTTTCTCGATGCGATTATTAACCGTAGGAAGCCTAGCCTCTCTACAAAGGGCAACAGGAGTCGGTTTGCGGAACCCAGGGATTATTAACATGTCTTCAGTACCTTGCATGCCAAATTTCATCGGCAGTGGCTGGCGCTGAGCCCTCTTTTGGAAAAGCTGGAGCCTCATGATGTGACTTTAGTACATGCTATACATTCTGTGGCAGGATGATGATATTGCTAGTTCTCGAACTTTCTTTTCACACAGTTCAATGTGCTTGTGTCCTGTTTGAATTTTTAATTTGATGATTAATTTTCTATTATAAAGAGCAATGTTATCATGATTTTATTAGTTCGACTCAATTGAACTCACAAATTATTTTAAAATATTCACCTATCATATTTTTTTTATTAACGAAACGGTGCTAAATCAAGATAAAATCTCTCATTCGTTACGGACAATTTTATCTCATTCCTTCCCCGTCTGGGCTTCATCGGATTTACGGAAGATGATTGATTTATAAAATATTATTTTCATTGTCGACAATAATCTATGTTTAGAATGATAAATGTACTTTTCGTTCATTCGTTCATTTGTAAGTTATACAGGGCGATTAATTTTAGGAATTTTTTTAATTTTTAAATCATGCCCATTTGAGCCCTTTCTTGTAATTTTACCTTCCTTAATCTTTTTCCCGCTTCGTCGGCCCGTCTCTGCGTCTCCCCTGACACTCCAGAGCTCTTCGCCCACATCCGTCCGTCCGTCCGTCCGTCCGTCCCCCTCTCTCCGCAAAAAAAACCCTAGAACTCACAGAGTCGAACCTTCTTGCGCTACATCCCATCCCCATCTCTCTTTCCTATGTCTCTCTTTGCGATTTAGCTTTTGCTGTTTGCCCTCTCTCTCGAGGGCAGTCAGGTGGACACCGGATCGTTTCGTTAGGTACGCTCGCTCCCCTTTTTGTTGTTGCATATGTGCTCCTGTTTGATTGCCGTTCGGTGCTCTCTTTTGCTTTCTAATTCTCTCTGTCTGGTGCTTTCTGGTGTTGCTTTGTTGAGATGCTCGGTGAAGGGAAGAGTTTAAGAGAGTATGTTTGTCATTGTCTGAAATAGACTGGAGTCGTCTGCTTAGATTTGACACGATGTTGTTGGAAAGATTAGGATCAGGTGACATTGAATCGTTTCGGTTGGTTGACACGGTGTTGTTGGAAAGATTAGGATCTTAGTAGTTTTTGTTTGTAGTTGACAGAATGGCAGCTTTGAACTTTATTTTGATGTCATCTTTTAGTAATGAAATCTCCATGCTTTTACTAATGATACATCATTCTTATTGCAGTCTTGTTTCGTCAATCATTCCTCAACATTACTGACAAGATGTAGCCAATATATCTATGAACACTTTGCCTCACTATTTTTCTATGCACTATGTGCATTGGTTCCTTCTGCTCGATGGGAACTGTTTCTGATGAATGGGTTGTTGAACTTGTAAGGGACCATTGTAGCTCTTCCAAGGTTGCGATGGGCGCTCCGTCTTGGCCTGGTCTTTCCACCGGCTATCTCTCTAGTGGCATTCCTTATGTGGAGGCCATTCATTCTGAATTTGAATATCACCACTTCGTCATTAGTCAACTGTATCAATCCCTGTTGATGGCCATGAGTGATGCACCAAAAACACATTTTTGTTCCGGGGATTGTTGTTTGAGACACCGTCCGTATGATCAAATATTTGTGGATACATGTAAATTCTGTATTTGCATCGATGCTGAAGTAGTGTGGAACTGCTTGCATTTGATATCAATGGCCTTTGTTTGTCCCTCTTCACAGTCCGCTCTTTGTGGATGTGATTATTAGTTGTAGAATGCCTACTCTCTTTACAAAGGATGATAGGAGTTGGATTACCGAATGCGGGGAATCTGAAGATGGCTATGCCGAAAACCAAACTAAACTTTTGTCCACTGTGCAATATGCCTATGACATCTCTGAATTTTCAATTATGGATTATTTGTCTAATAAGCAATGCTATCCCTGAATTATTAGTTGACTCAATTATGAATGAGAAGCTTCTTCGATTTACTTGCTGTAATTGATACGCCCTTTGGGTCTATTCGTTTCTGCTTTGTCTTCAAATAAATTGGTTCTGGAATAATCTTGCATATTGTTGTGATGTACTCGAAGATGAAGTTATGAACCAATCCATCAATTTCAGTTTCTCGACTTACTTTTGTTTTCTAACTTTCCATGCAAGGCCTTAAGCTTTTTGCATATTCATTTCATGTTATTGTTTCTTGGAAGTGCTGTTTTCTTTGCTGAGACTAGGTTAGTTTTGGAATCACATTAATGGATTGGGCATTGCAGTCACGCTTGCTTTTGGCTTTAACTGCATATTCACCAACGGCATGTCATCTACTTCAAGTTGAAGTGTGATTTGGTATACTGAGAGATAGGCAGGGATTTGAGATTCTTTTGATCTATTCTTTTTGGGCTGAAGCTTTATCTACTCATGACTTTTCTAATTTACTCCCAACTTCTCTTCATTTGACTTTATAAGCTAAAGAACAAGGTTACACTGATATATTTGATTATCCTCGTGTAGAATTCCCTAGCTCATGACTAAATTTGACAAGTGAATGTTGTGTCTGTCATTCAGTTCTGGGGAAAATATTAGCTTGCTTAGTAATTTATTTGGTAAAAATCTGTGTGCGACATTACTTTTAAGATCACATGTTAGCATCACTTGTTAGCATGTTCTGACTTCATTTCATCAACCATGGACCTAATCTGAGTCAACAAGCTGTCCAGCCAAGGACAAATAAAAAGAAAGTAATAAATAAGAAGCGAAAGTGAAACCACGACAAGATGACCATGGGAGACCATGGGAAATTGCAAGACGGACGAGTTCGATAAACCTATGCAAATAGAGTTTTTTTTTATTGAAATAGAGCGTGAATTGACTTTAAAAAAAACTTCATCTAAATCGAACGTCGAAATAAAATTGTCATTCTGATAGAGTAAGCCATGATTAAGCTAATAACAGCAATGTAAGAAAGAAGTGGAGCCATCAGTTTCTGTCAAATGTAAGGTACAAAGAAGAGAGCCCGGTGATCATGCTCTCACATAATCATCTAAACCCTAGAAGCATCTCTAAGACTTGTGAATGAAGATGTTCAGTATTCCATGAACATTAGTGTTAAATAAGATTGGAACAAACAGCAGGACATCAATAAATAAAATCTCAAGAGTAAAGTCATTACAGAGCGATGCAAACTCGATGTCTATTGGAAGGTAAATTGATTCAAATGCTTGAGCTCTACAACTTAACCGGGATAAAATTTCATGCACTCGCCGACTAACATAATGAAGAATCAAAACGCATTTAAACTTTACCAGTCACTAAATATTTGACAACATCAATAAACTTTGATCCACAGGTAAATTGAAACCAAAGTTGCTAAGCTACCGATCAATTAGACATTGGTAAATTCCAATGTAATTAGTAACTTTAACGACTAGTTATAGAAGTTTCATATCAACAATATAAGTAAATTGTAATAGGCACCGTATGAATTCAAATCTCAACTGGTCATGCTAGTTTCATTGATGAAAGAATTCTCGAGAAAAGCAACTCTAACCTAGGGGTGAGCATGGGTCCTAGGGTAGAATCGGGAACCAAACTGAATTGGCCATAAGAACTGGTCCAGTTCTAGGTTCCCACAGTTACCGGTCCTCTTCCCAGTACAACAAAAAAAGTAGAGCCGATACCGTGCAGTTTGGTCCAAATCGGGAATTGAGAACTAGGAATGAATAGGACCGGGAACCTTTTTATATTACTTATTTTAAACTTTTGTTGTTTATTTTATTTTATGTGCTCATCTTTTATAGATTATTGCTAATGACAAATGGGGATTTTTGTTGTTTTGTTCACTTTCATTTTGCTTAACTAAAAAAGAAAAAAAGATGAAAAAGATTGAACAAATTGAAATGAAAGGAAAAAAGGAATTGGCTAGTTATTGGATAAACCTGGAACTGACTGAAGGTAGATTTCATATTTCAGGATATGCAGGGTAGCTTCCATGTGGAACATGGATTGACTCAGGATCCGCTCACCCTTAACTCTAACTTTGTAGACTCAGGGACTACCTATATATTATATGTTTCAGTGAGTGAAGAGTTCCGCTCAGGATTTTCCTGGATTTGGGATAGGAGGCAGTTGAGGCAACAGTAATGGAACCACACGAAAGTTATCCAGTAAAACTGGATAGGTTTAGGCAACAGTGTCTGTTCACGAATCTCAACCTTGTCCTTTGGACAAAAATCGTCGAGACAAAATTCAGGAAAAAGATTAAAAAAAAAAACAAATCGAATCACCTCGATATAGTCTCATCGTTGTCCTTGAATTCCATCTCATTTTCCGTTCCAATGGACAATATTTTGTAAATACATCTGCACGTTTCATGATTTTCATGTCAGACTTCAAATCTGAAGTGCAAAAACCAAAAATCAGTTCAGAACTGACTCAATCGACTTGGAAATGTGCGAATTGAAGTCGTACATCTTCCGGGAAAATTACCAAAAAAGTCCTAAACCTTTTGCAATTGTGCCAATTCAGTCCTAAACCTTTTTTTTTGGCCAATTCAATCCTAAACCTTTTACAAATAAGCCAATTCAGTCCATTTGGCCGGCCGGCTGACGTGGCGCCGGCCGGCGTTCACGTAATAATATTTTAATGTTTTTTTAATATTTTCGAATTTTTTTTCCTTTTTTCTTTTTTTTTCTTTTCCTTCTCCCCCTTGGCTGTCCGGCCAAGGGGGAGCCTCGCCGGCGAGGGCCCAGCTCCGGCGAGGCGAGCTGGGCCCTCGCTGCAGCTGGGCGAGCTCGCCCAGCTCCGGCGAGGCGGAGGTCGCCCAGCCATGGCGAGCTCCGCCTCGCCGGATCTGGGCGAGGGCGGAGGTCGCCCAGCCATGGCGAGCTCCGCCTCGCCCAGATCTGGGCGAGGGCGGAGGTCGCCCAGCCATGGCGAGCTCCGCCTCGCGGCCGCTGGGCGGAGGTCGCCCAGCCATGGCGAGCTCCGCCTCGCCGGATCTGGGCGAGGGCGGAGCTCGCCCAGCCAAGGCGAGCTCCGCCTCGCCGCCGCTGGGCGAGCCTCGCCCAACTCCGGCGAGGCGGAGCTCGCCCAGCCATGGCGAGCTTCGCCTCGCCGGATCTGGGCGAGGGCGGAGCTCGCCCAGCCATGGCGAGCTCCGCCCTCGCCCAGATCTGGCGAGGCGGAGCTCGCCCAGCCATGGCGAGCTCTGCCTCGCCCAGCTCCGGCGAGGCAGAGCTCGCCTTGGCTGGGCGAGCTCGCCCAGCTGCGGCGAGGGCCCAGCTCGCCTCGCCGGAGCTGGGCCCTCGCCGGCGAGGCTCCCCCTTGGCCGGACAGCCAAGGGGGAGAAGGAAAAAAAAAAAGAAAAAAGGAAAAAAATTCGAAAATATTAAAAAAATATTAAAATATTATCACGTGGACGCCGGCCGGCGCCACGTCAGCCGGCCGGCGGCCACGTCAGCGCCGGCCGGCTAAATGGACTGAATTGGCAAAAAAAAAAGGTTTAGGACTGAATTGGCACAATTGCAAAAGGTTTAGGACTTTTTTGGTAATTTTCCCTACATCTTCCTCATCATCATTTCGGGGAAGAGCTCGGGCTCGGCTACGGCCTGCTCCTTCGAGACGGATTTCTCTTCTTCTTCTTCAGGAGGAACGGTCGACATTTCGAGAAGAAGAAAGAGCTATTGGCTGCTCCAGTCGCGGGTTGTGGATAGGATAGATGGTGAAGAGTGTGCAGGTTATTTTATCAGTTTTTTTTTTAAAATTAAGATAGGTAAGAACTATGCAGCAAAGAGAATTGAGCAACTTTCGTATATTTATGTGTTTTATGATGAAAAGTATACCAGTCGACTATAAAAGGGTAACAAAATAATCAATCAAGGATATGGACAATAAAAAAAGATACAAAAAAATCTGTTAGATATGTGCATAATCGAGCAAAATATCATGATTATCTCTCAAAAAAAATATTCAAAAATTCTTCGCATCATTTTGTTTTTTCTTTATTTTATTTTCCTTACAGTCTCGTTAATTAGAGCAACTTCTTCAACACTAGAAGCAGCCCGTAAAAATCATGTCCGGCGCAAATGTGAACATTTTATTAGCGAAGCAACATGAATACATATCAAAGTGCCCTAAAAACAAAATTGTCAGCGGATTTAGAATAATCTTCAGTAATTCTCTAGACCTCATCATCCGACAAACACCAAAGAGATGATAAAAATATTTCTTGTATTGA
The DNA here is from genome assembly GCA_031216235.1 of Syzygium jambos. Taxonomy (NCBI): domain Eukaryota; kingdom Viridiplantae; phylum Streptophyta; class Magnoliopsida; order Myrtales; family Myrtaceae; genus Syzygium; species Syzygium jambos. The sequence goes on from CM062221.1 coordinate 6,722,276, forward strand.
AAAAACTCGAAAGTAGTTATCAACAAACAGTTAATGCCAGTTTTGGCAGAGCAGTACTCAGTAGACCTATTGAAATTGAAGCTACGAGTGTACATTAACTTTAAAACGAATGAAATCATATCCGGCATACATGGACTTATAACTATGAGCACGAGCATTTGAAGATCGAACTGTTTTGGAACTAACGTGTTGAATTCCGCATGCACTTGACAGCGTTACCTGTGCAAGCTCCTGTTAAGTGAAAAGTACAAAGAAAGTCATAAATCTATTGTATTTGTGCTAATTCAATCTAAACTTTTCAATTGCATCAATTTAGTCATAAACTTTTTGATGATTTGTCAATATAGTCCACCCGTAGAATTTTTTTTGGAAAACACTGACATGGACATCGGTCATCCTACGTGGCATAACCGACGCTGACGTGAAATTTTTTTTGAAAATTTTATTTTTTCTGAATTTTTTGTTACTTTTTGTTTTCTTTTTTTTTATTGTTAAGGGCTAGTAGGGGGCCACCAGCCACCAGATGTGGGCAAGGGTTTGCAAGCTCTTGCCGAGTGGCCAACGAGGACCAACTGGAATAGCACGCTACCCTCACTAGTCACATGCAAGGGCCACGAGTCCTCCCCAACTGCGGGGAGGGTCACGGCCCTCACCTAGCTCTGAGCGAGGGCTGACGATGGCTCGCAAGCCCTGTGGTTGACTGGGTTTACCAGGCCGCCAACCCTTAACTATAAACAAAAAGAAGAAACAAAAAAACAAAAAAAAAGTAATACAAAATTTGAATTTTTTTTTAAAAAAGTAATAAATTGTCCACGTAAGTGCCGGTCGCGCCACGTATGATGGCCAATATCATTGTCAGCAATTTCCTTTCAAAATTGATCGTATGGACTACATTGGCAAATCGTCAAAAGGTTTAAGATTCAATTGGTATAATTAAAATGTTTAAAACTGAATTGGCACAAGTGCAATATATAAGATTTTTTAGGAAAATTCCAAATGAGGGCACTGCCTGAAGTGCCCTCATTTTCTCAAAAAAGGGCATGAAGTAGACCTTATTTCAAATAAGGGAATGAAATGTCATCATTTTCTCAAATAAGGGTCTGAAGTGAATCTTGTTTCAAATAAGAGTCTGAAGTAACTATGTCAGTTTCAATGAAGGTTTTGACTTTCCGAATGATTAAGGGCATTTTCGTCCTTTACCTTTTTTTGAAAATTTTCCCTTTTTTCATTTTTTTTCTTTTTTCTTTATTTTCTTTTTTCCTTTTTATGGTTTTTTCTATCGGCCATTGGTGAGGGTTAGGTGAGGGTCGCCCTCGCTAGCCACAGGCGATGGAAGGCAATGTCACCTTGCTAGCGATAGGCCATCGGCAAAGAAGAAATAAAAAAAACTACAAAAAAGGAAAAAGAAAGAAAAAATTAGAATTAGAATTGTCTTTGGACGAAAATACCCTTAATCGGCCAGAATATATTTAGCTGGCCGATGGCCGGCGACGTAAAGCCCTTATTTGAGACTGACATGGCCACTTTAGGCCCTTATTTGATAAAATAATGGCAATTCAAGTTTTTATTTTGAATTTTCCCAAATTTTTTTAGTATTTGTCCCCTCCTGCTATATGCCCAAAGACACATTTGTTTATCTCTCTCGTGAGCCTATGGAACGAATGTGGACGGACGCTTTAGGAACACTCCGATCTCACACATGTAGCGATTGATTTTGCTATCCACTTTGAGCCCTTGACAAACACTCAATCCCCATATAAAAACTTCTGCTCCAGTCGAGCCTTGAGTTAATACAGGCAAATTTGTATTCCACTTTCATCTTCCTCTTCCAACCAACAACAAAGAGAGCAACACCAACACTAGGATGACGACAAAGAAGTGCAATCTTTTTGGAAAATGAATTTCGATTTTTTAAAGAGAAAATCATTTTCCTAAGTTTAAGTATAGGTTAGGAAAACATTTTCTGTTAACTTATTATTTTTTTTAGTGATTCAAGTGCCGAAAAATGAGGAAAATATTTTCCTAAGCGAAACAAACGGAGCCTAATAAAATAAGTTAATTCTTGTTGGGAAAGAAAAGACACGATTGCAAACAGAAGGAGAAACGTGCTGTCACTACGTGCTAGTTGCCTCGCAACAAGAGCTACTCAATCTTCATGAAAAACCCAAATGAATTTCGATTGTAACCTGATTCATCTTGTGCAAATGAGAACCGAAAACTGTATTTCCCCCTTCTATAACATAATTAAATGTCCAAATTTGGAAGTGGAGAAACAATGGAAGGTAAAGAGAATCCTAAAATTGTGCTTTTCCTGTCTACTGATAGTAATTCATGATAGCTCGTTAATGTCGCAGCACCTCAAATTCTCATGGCCAAAGCCTTGAAAGAATGTCTTGCGTTGTGCTTCAAGCACAATTATTATAGGCACCAATCATATGGTGGGATCCTGACGACTTAGTAGATATGAGATAAGAGTACGCAACAACGCGTTGAATTCTTCATGGTAGATATGAGATAAGAGTATGCAACGAAGTGTTGAAGTCTGCGTCATCCTATGCTTCGAAAAGAAGGTACACATATACTCGTCACTGTGGACATTCATAGAGCTAACTCCGAAAACATAGCTCGCATTTTGAACAGATAAATTACCTCTTCCTTCTTCTTCATGTATTCCTCCAGTTGAGCAACCTTATCGGCAACAGACTTCTCCTTCTGTCCTGATATCAACAGGTAATAGACTTAATATGTTAGTACGATGGAGATAAAATAACATGTGAGTTTGGTTCATCGAAGAGAATGGGAGAGATTCTGAATCTCACTTGTTTGTTCATATTGCGCAAAGAGAGTTTCCTTCTCCTCCTCAAATGACTGTATGATGAGTGGCCAACGTAACCAAGTAAGTAATCAGACCAGCCAAGAACATAATGGTTCATGGACTATCCTTTTTAGGATGAAGGTACATATATAATTTATTGTTTTTTGAGCATTCTCTCGAATTGTAAAATGTAAATGCTTTTTGCCTATAAAAGCTCTATGCTTAATTGTCCAATTTTTATTACTTTAAACTCTAGAAACTGTAGTGCAGACGTAGAAGCATAGCCAATCAATCAAAGTAACTTATGGTGGCAGTCAAACTTCATGTTTTCACTCTGCATGTCATCGTGTATTATGATTTCTCTCACTTACTTCTCCAAGGCTCCTCTGAAGTAACTCCACAAAGCATTGTCTACATAAACATATTCATTAAACATAAACATTGTACTGAAGCAAGTTAACATGACCGCAATTGCGAGTATAACTTTTTGAATTTACCTTTCATTCTCATGTTCTGACCCTATTTCATCAACCATGAACCAAATCTGAGTGAACAAACTGTCCAGCCAAGGACAAATAAAAAGAAAGTACTAAATAAGAAAAGAAAGTGGAACCACATGGGAAACTACAAGTCAAATGAGTTCAATAAACCGATGCAAATAGAGTTTTTATCATTGAAATAGAACATGAATCGACTTAAAAAGAACTTTATATAAATTGAAGTTGATATTACACAGTCATCCTAATATAGTAAATGGGCAATGCTGTGAGAATTGGGACACTGGCGAAACAAAACATCGCTCGACACATGGGACAAAAATCAGCAAAAAGATTAAAGAAAACAAGTCGAATCACCCCGATATAGTCTTTTCATTTTTCACGTAGGCCTTATCGTATTCCACTCCCATTTGCTTTATATTATGTCTGCACATTCCACGATTTTCATATCAGATTTCAATGTAGTTGCAAAAGTTCAGAAATTACTCCAGAACTGACTTGAGAATCGATCGATTAATGGACTTAGAAATTTACATCCACTTCATTTGGGAGGAGAGCTTGGGCTCGGCTTCGGCTTGCTCCTCGGAGACGGATTTCTTTTCTTCTTCGGGAACGATCGACATTTCAGGAAGAAGAAAGAGCTATTGGGTGCACTATTCGAGTTGTTTTTTTAGAGTGTAACTAAAGAGAGTTGTGTAGTTTTTATATATTTCTGTGTTTTATGATAAGTACACAAGCCAATACGTTTTATTAAATGACTATCATAAGATAACAAAATAATCAATTAAGGACGTGCATGATCGAAAAGATATTTGAAGAATCTCTTAAATATACACATAATCCTGAGAGATATAGAAAATTAAGAAAAATATCATAATTATCCGTAACAAAAATATTTAGAAATTCTTTGCATCATTTTGTTCTTTTGTTCACTTTATTTTGGGTCACGCTTTTTCCACTCTTTCTTTACCTAATACATTTCTCGTAACAGTATTTTGACTATATTATCCCTCGCGGGATCCAATTTTTTAGCAGATTATACCCGACTGTCATTCAAGTTAAATATGGGGCCCATTTTGACGTTATTCTCTCTCTTTGCTCATTTGTCATCATCTTCTTCCTTGCTCCTTCTCCACCTACGTCATCCACTGCCCACCCGACCTTAAATGTTCCATGGACCGTGCCGTTCGTTCGCTTCGCCGCCTCGCTGCCCCTTGCAGCCTCGACCCGCCATCATCAAGACATCACTCTCTCGGTGATATCATTGGCTTCTAGATCCTGAAGCTCTTGTCCTCACTCGGTCCAGATCTTCCGAGTTAGCTCTAGTCACACCAATCCAAAGTCTTAGGCATGTGAGGATGCTCGACAAGTGCTTGGTGAGCTCGTCGGAGCTACCAGATCCGGCAGGAGGTGCGGCATGGCGAGGTGATCATCCTATGACCATCATCATCCTTCGCGGCACCATTGGCGCCGGAAAGATTGGCATGCTAGAGCTGGACTTTAACGACCTCGGCCACCACTTCTACTTGTTGAAGCGCGTGGAGCCCCATCGCGTCCTCGAGGAGGTCCTCACCGAGTCAACCCGTTTGTCGGCTCAGTACGAGTCAACTTTGTCGTCGTCAAATATCTTCAAGATGTTCCACATATGGAAGATCCTTGTTGAGGAACACCAAGATGAGAAACGGGATATGAGCAAAGCCGTGCAGTCTCTGCCTGAGGATATCTGATTGGGAGAAGCAAAGAGCTGAGTCGCTGATGAACGCCCAAATTATTCCAATATCAATCGGCCTAACAAGCCGACTGAAGCAAGAACCCCATTGGTGATCATTACTTGTTAAAATTGATTAAAAATAAGATGGATTATTGTAAGTTGTACGGTATTGAAATCTTTCACAATAGGGCACCCTTAGATGTGGAGATTGCTAGGTTTTGGGCTAAATTGCCTTTGATTAGGAAACTGTTGTGATCACATTTGGAGATTGAGTTCTTGTGATGGACGGACAGTTATGCTATGTTCTCTGCTATGGTGTTTGAGGTTGCATGGGGGAGGCATAAGGACCCTAACGTTATGATGAAGTTCTGAACCATCCTCACCAAGCAAACCAAGCTCGGCGAGGAGTTTCACTGCCGGTCGCCTTCTCCAACGACAAAATTTTCAGGATGCCTCGGAACTGTCGGTGGACAAGCAAAAGAGAGAAAGAGAGATAAGAAGAAAAAGAACCAAATAAAAAGTGAGATACAAAACGGGCTCCTTATTTAATTGGAATCTTCGCCTGAAAGTGGGACTTATGGGGATAATATAGTCAAAACACCATAACGAGGAGTGTATTAGCATGAGAGGAAGTGTAAAAAGATTTGCGTATAAGAAAATCAAAACTAGCAACATAAGAGATCAGCCATCGTATCAAGCCTCACTTGGCTTGGCTAGTACATTGAAAACTCATTGACTAAGTGGACCTCTCTTATGGAGTAGGAAAATGAAGAATTCCTATTGTATTTCCATCTCAGCAAACAAGGGGAATAATCTTCTGGAAGAGCCAACCCTGTTCAAAGGTCTAGGAGCTGGCAGGATTACCACTGGAATATTTTGTCGAAATGAATACAACGTAGCAGGGATTTGTAATAGGAGCTCCTGCCCTCTAGCTAATAGCCGCTATGCTACTATCCGTGACCATGATGGTAGTGTGATTTAAATGTTCTCATGACAGGGCTTCTTTTTCGTTCTGCCATGTCTTTCAAAATCCTTAATAGTATGTGATATCAACAAACTGATTTGACATGAGATTTCCAGTTCCAAAGTTATTTTGACAGCTTCGGGACAGCAATTGATTGCATTCTGTTTTGATTTTAAACTTGTTGCGGAAGCCAAGCGATCGAACAATAAATTTGACAGAATAAGAAAATAAATCAGACACCAGATTTACGTGGTTCGGTCGTAGTGACCTACATCCACGGGGAGAGCAGCACGGAATTCCACTATAGATCAAGCGATACAACGGAGATTACAAACACACTCGAGTCACTCAAACACTCTAAGTGTTTCCCAAGCCCCAATTACACCCAATAACTCACGCGGTGTTTAGCTCCACAATTTCTCACGAAATAATCTCTCAATCTCGCAAAAGAATTGTATACAAATCTTAACACAAGATTTACGCTTGAACACTAATTCTTCTTGGATATAATTCACGAACGAGAATCCACGGAAACACCCACCGCCAAGCACTCACGAACGTCTTCACGTCAACCGCGGCGCTTCAAGACTTCTTTATCAACAATAGCTCTCCATATAAACCAACGTATAAGCTATAAATATAATATACGTCCACCGCCTCAGAAGAAGTCCAGTTCGGTCAGCACATATTGGTCAAGAAGGAAATCAAAGTTGACTGAATATTATCCCCACGTTGGACTTTCCAATTTCAGTCCAAGAGACTAACATAATATAGGAAAGAATATTTTCTTCTTTCCTCTTCTCGCCGTGAATTCCACAAGAATTAGGAAAGGATAATATTCTTTCTTTCTTCGCTGATTCCAATTTCGTATCAGGAAATATCCAATTTAAAATATTCAGACATCCACATAAATAATTTCGAGTCGGGCTTTATTTATTGGGCTCAAACTCGAGACATATTTTCAACAAAACTAATCTCCAAGTAAATGTTTTTTTCGTCTCTCATGCAGGTGTCTTTTACTTGTATATGAAATCAATAGAAAGGGCTCACATGCCCGGCAAATTGTGGGAAAGAGTGAAGCTGCCGAGAAATTATGAGAAGGCCCTTGTGATTATTGATGAGCATCTGGTATTGGCAATTTAGCTTTGCAGTGTAACATGTTTTTCTTTGTTCTGGCATTTCGCTAATTGCTTCGGATTCTCTGTTGTCAGATGTATTGGCCGAAATTTCTTGTTCATAAGACCAAGCAAAGGTTGACCAAAATGACTCAAATGCGCATCCAAATGAGGAAGCTTGCTCTGAAAACTAGGTTCAAACCCCTTCATGCATTTGGCTGCTCTATCATAGAATGTGTTTTCATGATAAACTACATTTCTTAATCTTCTGTTTTGCAAATCGATGGCACTTCTTAATTTAATCAGTAATATGGCGATTATAGATGTGTGTCATCTAGAATTTGTCATTGCTCGACTTTTAACTCTGCATGTTGTTGCCTCAGATGCGAATGAAAAAGAACTATTTGTTCAAGTGAATGTTTTTGTGTCAGATTTGGGAAAATGAATCTCTTGTCAAACAATTTTGTCTTTAGCAGCAAATATTTCTAGGTTTATCTACAGTTCTTTTCTTTTTTTTATCTACATTTCTTAACAAGAGATTTATATCTACACTTCTCTTGGTAAGGTTTCTCTACAGCTCTCTTATGTCGATTTCAGCACTATATTTATTTTCCCCGAAGTTTCTATATTGTACATATCTTATGTGTTGCCTTATGCTTATTATATCATGATTGTAAAATTCACAAGTTCATTGCATTTGCATTTGTGAAACCTCCTTGTTCAAGAACACGCAGTGGACATTGCTATTACTGATGTCTGGACTGGCCCTTCGGGGCATCTCCTCTGTTTCAGCTTTATACTTCAACGTGCCTTTCTTTCCTAATAGGGAAAAGATTATGACGACGCCGAGGAAAGAAAAGAAGAGAGAGGCTAGAAGGGAGGAAAAGGCAGAAAAGGCGGCAGTTTTGGAAAAGGTTGGTGGGGTTCACCTTTATACCCATGGAAGTGCTTCATCCATTATTTCACCCAAGATTTTTACTTATTCTTGGCACTACTGCAGAGTATTGAGAAAGAGCTATTAGATCGCCTAAGGAAAGGAGTGTATGGTGATATCTACAATTACCCCGTCAAAGAGTGCAAGAAAATCCTTGAGATGGATTCGATGCAGGCTGCCGATGAAGATGAAGAGGAGGTATACTATATGAACACATGTTACTTTTGTTGTTTGAGAAGGCACATATGGCTCTGCTAGAACAGTATTTCTGTATGAAATAGGTAGAAGTTTTGCTTCTTGCTAGAGTTCATTGTTTGATGATTATGCAATCGTTATTCTGGAATGAGCAGGAACCTGAGATACAGTATGTGGAAGGTTACGATGAACTAGAGGAAGAACTAGAAGATGATATTGAAGATTTTGGAGGTCTTGCAATGAATAGAGTTCGTGCAATTGGTGACAGTGGCGAAGGTTCTTTCTATACCTAGATACATTTTTTATCAAGAGCTGTTGTCTTTTTTTCCCGTTCTTTATGGTTTCTTGCTGAATTGACATTTTTCTTTTCTTCATTCCCTTTAAAAATCATGTGAGATGAGAAGTTCTGAGAGGACTTATGTGCTTCCTGGATCCAAGTAGTGGAGCTAATTATTTTTGGTTCAGATGAAGACGGCGACGGTGATGAAGATGACGATGCGGAAGCTGATCGGAAGAGGGGAAGAAAAGAATCCTCCTTGGCTTTGAGTAAAGTTGAGAAAGGTGATACTGGTTGTAAGCCCAAGAAAAGAGCTAAGGTTCTCGTTGAGGTGAGCGCATCATTTTAAATTTTCAGATCTGCAGTCAGTATAAACTTTGTTAATGATAAGCATGCGTTCTGTATTAGTAGTGACAAATTTAAGTTAAGCTTTGCCAAGGAATGAGAATTTTCTGTAAGTAGAGACAAATTTATAGTTCAGCTTTTTTTCTTTACATGGAAATCACTTCGTGCAGCAGTGCTAGGTAGTCTTTAATACTAGAGTGGTATCGTGCCATGACCAACCTGCATCCTTTTCCAATATTTTCTCATCAAAGTCCCATACATCATAAATATTGGTTGAGACTTCGTTTTTTTCTTTGGGTTATTCCCTTCTTTAGCAGCAATGAAAGCTTTTTAAATTAAGATTCCAATAATTTTGATGACATCCTCTTTCCTGAGGAGAGAAGTAGCAAAGGCAATTTAACCCACTCCTTGGAGACTGTCTTGATAGGATCATGCCATATAAATGTGACCAGATGGGCAACTTTTTCTATGCTGATGTCAAGCGAAGGATGCAAGGGATGGTGCTTACTCCTATTTTGTGCAAACTTTGCTTTGATAGATTATGGTTGAGTACCAGAATATCTGTTCATGTTAACTTTGATTAGGCTATCCAGAGGTGCATGGTTTGACGTTTTACGCTGGGGTCTCCTTCGATCTCACCTAGTGTGCTGGGATGGCACAATTCACACATCTTAGAATGTGTTCCCATTGCACGAACCTGTGCAGGTGTGGTTCTCCATTTGGGAGTTTTGAGGGGGAAGAGAACAAAAAAGAGAGAAAGGGTGGAGGGCAAATTCTATTTATGTTTTTCTTTGGCCATCGATACATGGTTAATTTACTTGGATGGGAAATTGTTTTCTTTAGTTCATCATGGAAATGGCTTGTTCCTTTCATCGGTTGTTACTAAATCAGTGCCGTGTTAGTCCAGGATTATTAACCCCGTTGTAAGCAGTAAATGCCGATGGGGCATTCAATTAGTTTTTCCTACTTTTCTTATAGATTTCTGTCTGACTTGTCAAAATGAATAAACAACAACGACGATGACGACGACGACGACAACAACAATAATAAAAGCTGAGTGTCATTTTCTGCGCTTGTGCTTTATATTATCTTCTGTATGATTTATAAAAGGATCTCATCCCAATATCAGTGTCTGAAATCAATTCGTTTGATTGGCAGATTGAGCATGAGAATGCTGATGACAGACAAACTGCAGTTCACTGAGGTGAGGCCTTGCTCTGATCCGTTTTGCTTTGTTTGGCCGGGTAAGGCAGATGGGGGCGGCTGTCTCGGCTTTGGAAGTGTGTATCATGCTTTTCACGGTAGCACAGAAAGCGTCACCACAAAGTTTTGACAGAAATTAACGGCAGTTCTGGTTAATATTGTATCTATCTTCTGCTTTTTCCCGACACTCCCGTTGTCTTTTTAAGAAAGGTTGTAATCGGTTGTGAGCAGAGAACCAGCATCCAATGGATGCATGTTGCAGCAATGGTTTCCTACTGACCTATGTTTTTGCCCTTGGCTTCAATAGATGGGTTGAGAACTATGTTGTTGCATTATGTGAAATGACTTATTTAATCTATTATTTACGTTGAAATAGTTGGAAGTTTATCGACCTATATAAATTTGAATATGGAATGATATATTTGTCTTCATATTTTGTTTTAAACATCGAAACATGTATGCGTATCTCCATTTTTACATCCGAGAGGAAAAGGTGTGATATAAACTTAGGTTGGTGCGTTCGTTTCACAATAAAATGAAAGTTACTGTTTATGATGTTTAGAAGAACTAGTCAACGGAAAATATTTTAATCATCGATACAATTTATATCTAATTATTTTCGAGGGCAATGAAAAAATTTTCCCTTCATTTATTTTTGTAAGAGATTATTTTTTGTAAAATATTTTTTAAACCACTTATTTTTTTGCGAAATAAACACACCCGGTAGAAAATCTTTAGCCCATCTTGAAGGGAGCGTGACTAGGCCAAATTTGAGCCTTTGGGATACTCTCGTTCACTTTGGGCAATTCCATGCCAGCTTTGTCATCCTATGGTTAGTTCAGAAAAAAGGGGGATAAAAGCTTCAACAATCTGAAAATGGATCTAAATAACAGGAAAAGTATCAAAAAAATCATTAACTTTTTGCATTGGTATAAATTCACTTATAAATTTTTTAATTAGACTAATTTAGTCATAAATTAATACTAATTCAGTCCACCCGATCAATTTAGGCCGGAAATCACTAACGTGAATACCAGCCATCCGACGTGGCACGGCCGGTACTGACATAGACGTTTTTTAATAAAAAAATTTTGAATTTTTTTCCTTTCTTATTTTTGCTTTCCCTTTTCTTTTTGACGGTGGCCATAGCCACATGCCATGGTCGACAAGGGGGGTGGGGTCGCCCTTGCCGGGCCGCCCCTAGGTGAGGGCGAGTGCCGACGAGGCCCCCTCGCTAGATCTGGCGAGAGGCCGATCCTTGCCCAGGCCAGGGCGGACTCGTCGCGCCTCGCCCTGGCTCGGGCGATGGTCCGCCTCGTGTTACAGGAGGCAAGATTTCTTTAGCCATAAACCTGAACAATGATAGATCGTGGATTCATATAACTAGTGACACCTGAATTTTTTTGTCGTCGACAAATCAAAATGCATTATTTGTAAAAATAAATAAATAAATAAATGAATGCCCTTGAAACCCATCTGGCCCAAGCCCAGATCCGGGATCCCGGCCCATATCCGCGATTTTCAGCCCGCCAGACCCGATTCATCAGAAGAAAACTCAGCCCATGCTTAACTGGCTTTAAGTCGGCGCGGCTTCCCCCTCTCTCTCTCGCGCGCTCTGGTTCAAACGAGAGTTCCGCGGCCGCTCAATCTCCGATCACCACCATCACCTCCGGCGATTCGCCGTCGCGGTTCCTCCCTCCGCATCGGCCGCGGCTCGGTTCACTCCTTCGGTTGCGATTCCGATGCCGTCCAGTCGTGTTCCCGATCGTGCTCTGTTCTGACCGCGAAGGAATCCATTCCTCCGATTCGTCGTCACTCGTCCCTGCGATCGATCAAAGGTAATAAATCTTAGGTTTCATGATAAATCTCCGAGGATGTCGAGTTCGAATGACATGATCTCAAGTTCATCCCTCGTTCTTTCGAGCCGAGTAGTAGTCCGGTGTTGTCAGGTTCGATTCGTTGCTATTATCGCTGAGTTCCGATGCTCTTGTCGATCTTATCATGCATGTTCGCTTTCGATCTCGTCTGATGCGTATGGTTCCTGTCACAGTCCGTAACCTGTAGTTCAGTGTGTGTACGGAGGCCTTGGGCGCACTGAATTTGCCTTTGGTTATTCCAGTTTCGGTTCAGTTTCATGTTTGGCCGAGAGGCAGTTTAACGCCTACAACCTGTTTGATAAAATTCCTGATTCAATCATAAATAGTTGGTTCCTGTGATATTCTGTTTGCATGCGATTTACTTGGTTACAGAATTAAAAAGTAAATGTAGAGGAGTATACATCAGATTATTCAAGCTTTACCAGTACGACTAGCCTTTGAGTTTGTAAAAGTTGCAAAAATAATTCCTCGGGCTTGGGGCAGCCGAAGAGTCAGGTCTTGTGCCCCCTGCGAATCTTCAAATATGTGTACTGATCGAACAGCTTGAGTTGTGGAGACTATGAGACTGTCCTGTTCTTTCAGTTTCTGATCATGTGCATGACTCTCTTGGCATCGTGCATGCTCTGCTTCTTTGAGTTGCGGAGATTGTACGGCTGTTCTTGGTATGCTTCTTTGTGTTCCTAGAGTAGTCTTATTTAAGAGGCGGGTCAAAAGGATCACAATTTACTTAAGATCTGTGAGTACTCATACTCAGGTAATGCTTTTGTCTTTGCTATAAAACAAAACGCTCTTCGAGCCATGCCAGGCAAATATGTGCAAGTGCAATCACCGACTTAAGTATGCTATGCTCTCTGTTCGATTGGGCTTGCGCATCATTACTATCTGATTGTTCCATGGTGCTGGGCTGGAAGGTTTATATCAGTTCATTGTCTGTCGTTATGCCAGTAACATAACAAGTGGGGTTGTTTGAAAGCCGCCTTCCTCCCACAGGTATTATGATAAGAATAATACATGCTTGTGGAAGAGTTAATCCTGCTAGAGTCTCGATTTTGTTAACTTTGTATCGTCTTTATATGTGGCATCAAGGAGCTTTGCACAATTAGTGTTCAAATATAACTCTCCAAATATAGGTGTGGATGTGACAGTTATCCAGCTTAAGGTAGCTTATTCTTTGGATTTTGTGCAATAGTACAGTCATGATGTTATGAAAGCATTAGAGGACCGAAAGTGCTTGATCAGCTCAGCATCATACAAAGTCAGTCATAGTATTGTTTAAGGCTCAATTCCCATTCACCAAGGTCTCTGCTTTCAGAAACTTGCACAATGTCTAGAGCCGCAAAGCGAGCAAGGGAAGATGAAGAGTACACGAGGGAAGCAAAGAAGAGAAAGATGTGAGTAGATTTGGACATCTTCAAGTAAATTGCAATAATTTCTGATTTTTACTTTCGATCTTCTGAAACATGCAGTGAAGCACGGTCCCTAAGTGATGCAGATGAAGAATACCTCGAAAAGATCACTGAGCAACTATGGAGGTGATTTGACTTCCTTTTCTTTTTTATATATATTAAAATTTATTTCCTCTATATTGAACTCTTGTTTTGCAGAGAGATTATGGAGATGAAGGCCAACATGGATCGATTGCAGTTAAATCTTGAAACAAATGGGTAAATTTAATAAATTATACGTAATGTTAATTTTTGCTTCAGTAAAATGTCCATATATGATGAATATGTTCTTTTTGTAGACAAAATTTGATAGATACACTAAAGAAAAGATCTGAAGAAGTAAGTGAGGAACCCTTTTGTATTAGTTGACCTTGATAACATGATTTTGTTTGATTTTACTTGATTTTACTTTATTTGATGATGTTATGCAGTATGAAAACAGTTTGAAGGATGAGAGTAAGAAGCTTGACAAAATCTACGAGGAGATTAACAATTATAGAGCTTCCCGTCAAAAATCTAGAGGTAACTTTATGTGGTTTGTAGGGTAACTTGTTCCCAATTTAAAGTTCTTGGTCAGCGTCATAACTGATTTATTTTTGTTGGCCATGTACTTATCTTTCCATAGATGCTTTTGTTAAGTTCGAGGAGGAAAAGGAAAAGCTCTCAACATTGGTTAAAGAATCAAGAGAGAACGAAAAGGCTTTGATGGCAGCAATTGGGGAAAACATTAAAGAAGCCGATGAGTACATAAAAATAACGAAAAGGGTGATTTAATAGTTTGCGGTATGTGGTGTTTTTGGAGTAGCTAAATGCATGTTCACATGTGGACATTCTTTTTATGAAATGCAGGTCTTTGACAATACGAAGGATATGGTGAAGATTTTCGTCTCGAGGAAGGATCAGGACTGAATTTTTCACAGGAGGATGGTTTGGAGACAGTCGCTATGCGACTGTGGAAATTTCTGCACAGAATGGTTGATTTCTCTGTATTTGACTTGCATTTTATGACCTGAGCGGCTGAACCTAAGTGGGTTCTGACTTCACGCTCATAGGATGACGATGGATGTGAAATAAAACTTTAGCTGTGTAATAAAACTTCAGCTGCTAGGCTGGCTACTATACCCTGTATGCCTTGTGGGTTAGGAGGACAAATACTGTGATAGAGTATGGTCATACTCATCATCACGGTGTCACGAAGTTCGTTGTATGAGCATGATGGCATTTTGTTAGCCGGGATATTAAGGTTTGTTTGGAATTGGTGTGGAAAATTCATGATGGAAGTGAATGAATCCCAAACTTACAGAGTGTCAAGGTTATTGGGTTGCCATAGAGACAAAGATGAAGTGAATTGCTTTCTATGGTTTAGATAAAAAGCGGCTTTTCTTTTTGGAGTAAATGTTGTACACATCAAAAGTCAAAGTGGTCTCCAAAACCCTGATTTCAGGGCATTTACTATTTACTACAGAGCAATTGCCACATGAAATTGTTAACTACATTAACATTACATCAGCAAACTAGAGTCCAGATAGTTAACTTACAGTAGTGTCTGAGCGGCAAGAAATGCTGAAGAATAAGTGATCAAGATCGCGTAGCTTCTTGCTGGTTGGATTAAATCTTAGAATGCAACAGATTGACCAATTTTGATAGGGTGTTTTGGGTGATTCTATTGCAAGTAGATGGTCAAGGGACATGAGCCTTGTCCACTTAAAAGCACACTCAAGGAAGCACTCATATCTACATTCTCCATGCCTGAGAGAATGAACAAGAAAAACTTGTTCTGTTCTCTATATAGAAAGAGTTATAAATGTAACAAGTAGATATTCTCGGTTGGAGAGTATTGGAGCACAGTGAAAAATGACTAGCTATGTGAAGGGTTTCGAGGTACTTGTTGGAGTTGTAACGACCCGGTCCGACGAGGGCGGGGAGTGGTCGCCGGGGTCCGAGGACCTGGACAAGGAGTGGCTTCTGGCAGGCTTCTAGGATGGCAATGGGGGGCATGTCTCCCCTCCCACATCGCCTAGGGAGGGAGCCTTGGGCTTGCTTATAAAGGCTTGGGAAACCTTAACTTGCAAGAGGCCTTTTCTGGGGGTAGTATGGGCTGCCCTCGGAGAAACAAAACCGTGAGGACTTAGTGTCCAAAGCGGACAATATCTTGCGAGTGGGACCAGTAACGACCCGGTCCGACGAGGGCGGGGAGTGATCGCCGGGGTCCGAGGACCTGGACAAGGAGCGGCTTCTGGCAGGCTTCTAGGATGGCAAGGGGGGCATGTCTCCCGTCCCACATCGCCTAGGGAGGGAGCCTTGGGCTTGCTTATAAAGGCTTGGGAAACCTTAACTTGCAAGAGGCCTTTTCTGGGGGTAGTATGGGCTGCCCTCGGAGAAACAAAACCGTGAGGACTTAGTGTCCAAAGCGGACAATATCTTGCGAGTGGGACCCAGGTTGTTACAGGTGGTATCAAAGCCGACTCCCGACCGCATGTGGGGCCACAGCGAGGACCGACGAGGGCGGGAAGTGGTCGCCGGGGTCCGAGGACCTGGACGCCCTCGTCGGTCCTCGGGGTCCGAGGACCTGGACAAGGAGCGGCTTCTGGCAGGCTTCTAGGATGGCAAGGGGGGCATGTCTCCCGTCCCACATCGCCTAGGGAGGGAGCCTTGGGCTTGCTTATAAGACTTGGGAAACCTTAACTTGCAAGAGGCCTTTTCTGAGGGTAGTATGGGCTGCCCTCGGAGAAACAAAACCGTGAGGACTTAGTGTCCAAAGCGGACAATATCTTGCGAGTGGGACCCAGGTCGTTACAGGAGTCAAATGCCACCTCTGCCGGTCAAACGGGAAATGTTTCCATGATACATCCCGAGCATCTCCTTCCTTGACACTTACACTAATTTCGTCAAAATGAAAACATAGTCCTTGCCATACGAGAACTCTGAAGTGAAGAGCTAGACAAGCGATGCTATGCATCATCATATGGATAGCTTCTACATGTATTCGCAGACCCAATTACTCATATTTAATAACAAGGTTTTGCGTTTCACTAGATGCAGCTGACAGTAGTGTATCAATCACAAATCCAACTAACGGAACCATTCATGGACACCTTATCTTTGGTTCAGCATCAGTGCGTCAAACATGCCATAGCTTTCTCCAAAGAATTACCAAGAACATCAGGTGAGGTGTGCAGGTCTTGAAGCAATGGCACTCAATTAACTTCTCTTTCTTCAGTTAAAATGATGCTCTGGTCATTAACAATACCCAATAAGAGACAATGGGCACATAAAGAGAGGCACATCATCCTGAACTGAATCTCTTTCCCGGGTAGTGTACCAAAAATTATCAGTTTTGTAGATTCTCAGGATGATTTGGTCAGTGACAATACCCAAGCAGAGATGCAGATAAGTTAAAGAGGCACAGATGCATCCTGAGACGAATGTCTAGCAAATTTATGAGTGAAATCACCTGAACAGGATTCAGAAGGATATTAATCTGTTGCCTGAGAGACTCCCTCCATGAGCTTGGCTTTTCTTATTCATAAAAACCAACAAAAGGCCTTGCATCTAGAGGCAAATCAACCCATTCATATCTTTGTTTCATTCGTAAAGAATCATCCTCCTGATTGATTGATCCACTTCTTTTTAATCCGGCGGTTGATTCGGTCTTGTTATCCCCAGCTGCACCATCATGTGAACCTCCCGTACTGAATTCTCCATTGCGAATCTCATACATCCGGCAACGACCACTCACCGCCGGATTTATGATAATATTAGTGTTGAAGGAGAAAAAACTGACGTATCTTTCTCTCATATAAACAATAGTTACAACAAGTCTCTATTTATACACAACAGAAACTAGTAAAAGAAAAACCCTATTTAAAAACCTATTTAATAGGTAGTTGGTAGGATGACAGCTAACACTAATTAAAAGCTATGACAGCTAAATAACACATTCCAACATGCTAATTAATATCTATAACAAATTCCAACAATAACACATTCCAACATGCTAATTAATAGCTATAACAAATTCCAACACTCCCCCTCAAGCTGGCATGAAGATATCTTCCATAGACAGCTTGCTCACTAGACGGTCAAATTGTCTTCTATGCAGTCCCTTGGTCAGAATGTCAGCAGCCTGTTCATCACTTGAAATATACGGCATACAAATTAGACCTCTATCAAGTTTTTCTTTGATGAAGTGTTTATCAACTTCCACATGCTTTGTTCGTTCATGTAACACAGGATTATGAGCAATAGCAATTGCTGCCTTATTATCGCAATACACTTTCATTGGTGTGGAGCTCAAAATTTGTAGTTCATCCAAGATGCCTTTAATCCACATAACTTCGCAGACGCCATGTGCTACGGACCGAAACTCAGCTTCAGCACTACTTCTTGCCACCACACTCTGCTTTTTACTCTTCCAAGTGACTAAATTTCCACCAACAAACGTGCAATAGCCTGAAGTAGATCTCCTATCCATACTGCTTCCAGCCCAATCTGCATCGGTGAACACCTCAATTTCCAGATTTCCATGTTTCTCAAACATTAGCCCCTTACCAGGACTTCCCTTCAGGTAGCGTAGAATTCTGTATACTGCTTCAAAATGCCTTGGCCCTGGTGAGTGCATGAACTGACTTACCATACTTACGGAAAATGCTATATCAGGTCGAGTGTGAGATAAGTAAATAAGTCGACCGACAAGCCTTTGATATCTTTCTCGGTCTATCACTTCTTCAGCCTTAGCTGGTTCAAGTTTCAGATTTGGCTCCACGGGTGTATCCGCCGCTTTACATCCTAACAAACCTGTCTCTTTGAGCAAATCAAGTGTGTATTTCCGTTGGTTTACGAATATGCCTTTCTTGGATCTTGCAAATTCTATTCCAAGGAAATATTTCAAAACACCCAAATCCTTAACTTCAAACTCCCCAGCCAGCTTCTTTCGCACGCTTTCCAACTCAATTTTGTCATCACCGGTCAGTATTATATCATCAACATAGACAATTAGAATGGCACGCTTACCTTCCTTTGAGTGTTTATAGAATAGAGTGTGATCCCCTTGACTTTGGTGATAGCCGAACCTTCTAATCACTTTCCCGAACCGTTCAAACCACGCTCTTGGAGATTGTTTAAGTCCATACAATGACTTTTTCAGTCTACAGACTTTGCCTTCATTTTCTGCAAAACCTGGTGGCAAACTCATAAACACTTCCTCCTCCAAGTCACCATTCAAGAACGCATTCTTCACATCTAATTGGTATAAGGGCCAATCAAAAATAGCAGCCAAAGATAGTAAAATCCGAATAGAATTTATCTTGGCAACTGGGGCAAAAGTCTGTTGATAATCAACTCCATAAGTTTGAGTGAACCCCTTTGCCACTAGCCTGGCTTTATACCGCTCAACACTCCCATCAGGTTTACATTTTATAGTAAAAACCCATTTACAACCAACAATCTTTTTTTCTTCCGGTGTATCAACCAATTCCCATGTGCCATTCTTTGTAAGTGCCTGCATTTCATCCTCTACTGCCATCTTCCACTTTGGATCCTTCAAAGCGTCATGGATATTTCTAGGAATGGATATGTGAGACAAGTTTGACACAAACACTTTATGATGATGAGACAATTTTTGGTACGACACATGTTTTGATATAGGATGCTGAGTACATGATCTAACCCCTTTTCTACGAGCTATAGGCATATCAAGATTAGAAGTATTAACATCAGAATTTGAGACTGGAATGGAGGGAAAAAAGGTACTACTAGGATCACCTGATGATGAAGGCAAGGAATCATCTCTCGGGGTTGCAGACAGATGAGGCTCCAAGACAAAGTTCTGATCAGCAACCTTTTGAAGAGTTTTTCTTCTAGTATAAACCTGAAGCTCGGGCTTGTTGATCACATTTTGAACTTTTTCTCCCCCTGTCTCTCCCCCTGTCTTTGACACATCAAGGTCTGGCAAAGGTTTTTTCGAAGACTCAAACAAAGGAGTGGGAAGAACAGGAGAGTTTGATTGCCACAAAATCTCTTCACTAACCTCAGCATTCTCCCCCTGAAGAGATGTGTTGGAAAAAAACGATTGCGACTCTAAAAATGTGACATCCATAGTGACATGAGTTTTCCCAGTATGTGGATTGTAACACTTGTAACCTCTTTGGTTAGGTACATATCCTATAAACGCACACTTTTCGGCCCGAGGATCTAATTTAGATCGACACTGACTTGGGAGGTGGACAAATGCAGTGCACCCAAACACCCTTAGAGGAATATCAGAAAAAATACGGGCTGTGGGGTACACTTTTTTGAAGCAATCTAAGGGAGTAATGTAATTTAATACCCGAGTAGGCAGCCTATTAATTAGGTAAGATGCTGTTAACACAGCTTCCCCCCATAAATATTTAGGCACAAACATTGAAAACCTAAGGGCACGAGATACTTCAAGGAGATGGCGATTTTTGCGTTCAGCAATGCCATTCTGTTGGGGTGTAATTCGGCAAGTGGACTGGTGAAAAATGCCTTTTTCTCTCAAAAAACTCCCCAAATACTGGTTATAATATTCAGTACCATTATCGGTACGAAGAATTTTAATAGTAGTGCTGAATTGAGTCACAACCATTTGATAAAAAATTTTGAACAGAGACTCCACTTCAGACTTAGCACTCATCAAGTATGTCCAACATAAACGGGTATGATCATCTGTAAAGGTGACAAACCATCGTTTCCCAGTTTTTGTTGGCACGGGTGAAGGACCCCAAACATCACTATGGATTAAATAAAATGGTGATGATTCACGATACTGTTTGGGACTATAATGAGTACGATGACTTTTAGAAAAAACACAATTGTCACAATGTAGGGAAGAAATATCCACACCTTTGAACAAATGAGGAAACAAATATTTCAAGTAGCCAAAGCTAGGATGGCCTAATCTTTGGTGCCAAACCATTATTTTTTCTTGAACAGGGGAAGAACTGAAAACAGAGGAAGAACTGAAAGTTCCAGACGCCTGAGCTTTTTTATCAAAGAAAAACTCTTCAAAATAGTAGAGACCATCCCTCATCCTAGCATTACCAATCATCTTCCCCGAGTTCTGATCCTGAAACTCACAATGGGAAGCAAAAAAGACAACACGACAGTTAGACTCTTTGGAAAGTTTACTAACAGACAGTAGGTTACAAGCTAACTTAGGAACATGCAGTACATTATGAAGTGTAATAGAATCTGAAAGTGGAATTGATCCTTTGCCTGCAATAGACGAAAAACTCCCATCGGCAACCCGAATTTTTTTGTTGCCGGGACAAGGAACGTAAGATGTGAATAAATATGGAATATTAGTCATATGGTCAGATGCCCCTGAATCGATGATCCAAGGTACAGATTGCGAACGACAGGAGAGGGCTTTTAAATTTCTACCTTGGTGGGCAATCGAAGCAGTAGGATTACCGGATACAGACCCAGCTTGAAGTAGTTGCAAAAGATGGTCTAGTTGTTCTTTGCTGAAAGGGGATATGGTGGCCTCGTTAGCTACAGGAGGCACATGCTGAGATGGCTTATTATCACGGCTAAATGAAGCTGGTCGGCCATGAATCCTCCAACAGGTCTCCCGTGTATGACGGGGTTTGTTGCAAACATCACACCAAATGCGAGGTCTCCCATCTGATCTTCGCAAGTTAGCAGGGATTCTGCTTACATTTGGCTCGGAGACCCTTGTTGTAGGAACATGGCTCTTCTTGTTTTCGGAAGTTGCCAATGCCGAACCATCCAATGATCCATCCTTTCCGCTGGTTGTCGCCTTGCCCAGCATTATTCCCCGTCTACTTTCTTCTCTTCGAACCTCTGAGAAGACCTCTCCAATAGGTGGAAGAGGTTGCTTCCCAAGTATTCTACCACGAACTTCATCAAACTCATCTCGAAGTCCTGCCAGGAAAGTGTAGATACGTTCGGCTTCTACAATTTTCCTGTACCGATTACCATCGTCAGTACAATTCCACTCATGGTCATTGAATAAATCCAACTCGTGCCACAAACGTTTCAAAGAGTGAAAGTATTTCGTGACAGTTTCCTCTCCTTGCCGCATCTTCCCCAGTTTCAAGGTTAACTCATAGATTTGAGATTGATTTCCCAAATCTGAATACATCTCATACACAGCATCCCAAAGTTCCTTAGCAGTATGATAGCCCAGATAGTTCGCACCAATATCTTCTTCCATTGAGTTGGTCAGCCACGTCATAATCGTCGAATTCTCCGCATCCCAGACAGCCCAAGTGGGGTCATTTATCGCTGGTTCTGCGGTATCTCCAGTCAGATAGCCAATCTTTCCTCTGCCACGTATATACATTCGGACAGATTGAGACCACCGAAGAAAGTTATCTCCATTAAGCTTAATGGAAGTGATTTGAATAGGGTGAGGTTCGGTGGATTTTGGAAGAAGTGATGGAGGATTAGACCGAGTGATTGATGATTCTTCTGACATAGTGATCAAATGATCAAAGAGAGAGACCAGAAATTTTTTTTTTTTTTTTTTTTGGACGTAAGAGACTGGTGGCTCTTCTTAGGAGAGAAGTGATGATGTAAAAGAGACCTGCTCTGATACCATGTTGAAGGAGAAAAAACTGACGTATCTTTCTCTCATATAAACAATAGTTACAACAAGTCTCTATTTATACACAACAGAAACTAGTAAAAGAAAAACCCTATTTAAAAACCTATTTAATAGGTAGTTGGTAGGATGACAGCTAACACTAATTAAAAGCTATGACAGCTAAATAACACATTCCAACATGCTAATTAATATCTATAACAAATTCCAACAATAACACATTCCAACATGCTAATTAATAGCTATAACAAATTCCAACAATTAGTGATTATTTTGAGGCCGGAAACCTTTCGGGGAAGTCATCTTTGGAAAAGTCAACATTTCCGAATTATAGACACCAAGCCAAAGTTTTCCAATTTCAAGACCACTGAATTGCTCGCGGTCGCCCACTGACGTCCATGAAATACTACTTGAAAAGGGCCCCATTCCAAACGGTGCATTTTATCCCTGCTCAGATGCCTTGACACACCTTGAAGCTAATCGGAGGATAAATTGCCAAATCGAGAAAGCCCCACGCTCTTCATGTGTCACCCACCTTCTCATTCAAGAAAAGAAGAAAAAAAGAAAACAAGAATCGCATCATGGAACAAGAAAGCAAGAAATTTTGAGCTGACGAATCATTCTTTAAGCAATATGCATGCTTATTTTCTGCTTTCCGTATATGATTCTGATGTTCTAAATTTAATCAAAGACTATCTCAAGGTTAGTCAGGATAGCCTACTGCAGGTTGGAAGCCAGGAGGTAGCTACGAAATCCCATCCAGTCCAGGTTAAGCCAAAAGGTGCCATCACGAGGTTCTTTTGTCTCATGAGTGTGATGCATTCAAACTGTTTTCAGCCCATGTGACACATCTATAAGGTGACTGCCTATTTCTTTGTTCCGCATTATTTTATGTTTAAATAATTTATATTGTCAATCTTGCTCTTTGGGTTAGGTAAGGAGATAGCTGTTCCGGAAGAAGACACGAAACGACATTTGAATGTTGTTTTCTTTGGCCTTGTTGGTAGGTTGATTTTGATTGCCTTTCTTACTCTTTGGTTAAGTTTCTACCTCATTTGAGTTTGACATTTGAATGTTGTTCTCATTTGCTGGCTGTAATGCTGCAAGAATTTACACGTCTCCTGCTTCTGATTAGTTCTGTTTTTACGTGTCTTTCATCGATTATGTTGACTCATTAATGGTTGAAAATCTTGATGGCTGCAGATGCTGGGAAATCAACAACTGGAGGACAGATACTGTTTCCAAGTGGTCAGGTTGATGATCGTACTATACAAAAGTATGAAAAAGAAGCCAAGAATAAAAGCAGGGAAAGTCGGCGAGACTTCTGTTGGATTGTAGAACCTGATAATCATCATTCATGCGGTTTCTTTATTGCTTTTACGCAATGAATATAATTGATTTGTGATTGTATCTCACCTAGCTCTTTCAATAGCTAGTGGTACATTTTACATGAGTAGATGGTTGACTCTCCTTAGCTGTGTGATATAGGGAATGTCGGTTTTCTTGTGGGAGCTGTTTTCTATAGCAAGGCTTTCTCGTACATTATACATTAGTGCTTTCAACCATGCTTTATTGATCATGTGGTCTGAATCAGGTACATGGCCTATATTATGGCCTATATTATGGATACCGATGAGGAGGAAAGAGTTAAGGTAACATGATAGCGGTCCGGGCTTCATAAAGTTGCTTTTATTTTTTTAGGAGTTATAGATGTGCTTAGGATCAAGGTTCAGCCAGGTTGGGTTTTGAATTTTGTAAATATACTGCTCCTGCAGGATAAACTGTTGAGGTTGGAAGAGCACATTTTGAAATGGAGACCACTAGATTTACTATTCTTGATGCACCGGTAAGTCCTTGGTTTCCCATGCGATGGTTATTAATTTATTATCTGCAGTTTGTCTGCTAATTACACGTTAAAGGGTTAATCAAATGCTTGTGCCAAATTTCCTGTTCTTGTGAATAATATGCAGAGAAGGACCGATTGCGTTATTGTGTTAGGCTTGTGCTATGCATGCAGAGAATGTTTCTCATTCTCGTTGGCATTTACTTGTACATGGTCATTTTCCCTTCATTTCTCTCTCTCATACTGTTTTTTTATCAAGCTTCTCTGTTCTTTAGGGCCAGAAAAGTTATGTCCCCCGACATGATCAGTGGGGTATGCCAGGCTGATATAGGCGTGCTGGTAAGATAGTGTTATCACTTTCACATTGTCATTTGTTTTGTTGATTATTTAAAAATCTCTCTCTCTCTCTCTCTCTCTCTCTCTCTCTCTCTCTCTCTCTCTCTCTCTCTCTCTCTCTCTCTCTCTCTCTCTCTCTCTCTCTCTCTCTCTCTTAATTTCTGCTCGGAAGGGTGAATTCGAAACTGGTTATGAGAAAGGTGCTCAAACCCGTGAGCATGTTCAGCTTGCAAAAAACCTTGGGTGTTTCGAAGCTACTTGTAGTCGTAAATAAAAGGGTTAATACCACGAAAACCCTAAACTGGTACACTTGTAACATATTTACCCCAAACTATTTTTTTAACCATAAAAAACCCCGAACTTGTATATCTGTAACAATTTTACCCCGAACATACCATAAAAAACACCAAGCTGGTACACATGTAACAATTTTATCCCGAACTAATTTTTTATATTATATTTTTTTATTTTTTGAATTTTTTATTTTTTCTTTTCTTTTCTTTTTTTTTTCTTCACCTTCAACTTTGGCCGGTCGCCGGTCCGGCGACCGGCCAAAGGCAGAAGCCGACGTGGGCGGCCCTCGCCTGACGCAGGCGAGGCTCGCGCTCACCGGATCCGGCGAGGGCAGCCCTTGCTCGACGTTTAGCCCAGTTGATACTAGCACAATCTTATTTCTGTTAGTGTTATTTCCTTCAACTTTAATGTCTTCCTTCTCGTGGGAAGTCCTAATTGATCGGAGGCAGGAATTGAATTTTCTCTACGGACGTCGGGTTTCGAGTATCGTCTACCTGATCAAAGATGGTCAGACATTATGACTGGTTTCGTCAGATTCTGTTAGAAATTGCAAAATTCTTTGTCATTGTTATGTGGTTCTGATATGCAATACTCAAGTACGGGTTCCTTCTTTGTGACAACTTTATTGTTTGCTTAAGTTTCACTGTGAAATTCTGAACCAAGTTTTTGTGTTGATTGTAATAAAATAAATAGATTCTGTTCACAACTTCATTGCTGATACAAATTTTATTGCAGACGTACAGTTCTTACCTTTTTCTGGCCTGGTTGGAACGAACATGAAAACCAGAGCACTGGTCCGGGGTGCAGATTCGCCACCATCGGATGGAGCCTTAGGTCAGGATCGTCGCCGCCGTCATCAACGAGGTGTGGTAGGAGTCCGACCCCGAGATCATCGAAGTAATGACAATCGTTTATAGGAGGGAACTTACTATAAAAAGTCGAGAAAATAATAATTGCTCATGAAAGTAATTTCCTTACATATCGAAATTTGCTACAGTCAATTTTAAGATTGGGCGATTTTTGACGTCATCTTTCACGGTTGAAAGAATCGGTTTCTTCTTCCTTCGACCCCGCCTTCAAAATCCCATTTGCCTCTCCCACTCGGGACTCGCTCCTCTGTCATCCTCTGCCTCTCTCTCCCCCAGAAGAAGAAAAGGAAGAATCTTTCATGGCAGATCAGGCCAAGCAAGGAGTGCTGTTCGAGCTCGACAATGGTGGGACCATGCAAGCGAAGATCGCCAATCTCGGTTGCACCATCTCTTCGCTTTGTGTTCCGGGCAAAGATGGTCCGTCGCTGATTGATCGTTTCTGTTCATGGCCCAAGTCGAACTTTTTTCTGTGCCTGAAATCGTTGCTGAGGGCTCGATTGTGTCCGTTTTTGTCGTTATTTCTAGGGAAATTGGCTGGTTGTGGTCATGGGTCTTGACTCTGTCGAACCGTGTCTGGTGAGAAAGTCCATTACCTTGTTGCTCACATAATCTAATTGATCATACTCTTGCGCTCATGGAGATGGTTCGTTAATGATGCATTTTCGTTGTCTTCTCTTCCATGACTCTTATTAATCTGCCGGAAATTTCGAACTTCTATAAGCAACTGGAATTGAGGAGGTCTCCAGTTGGGAGAGGAGACATTGCGAGGTCCAGGAAAGTGAAATGCGTAGGGATGAGCTTCTTCTCCTGCCACAGCAGACGTCTCCTCCTTCGTCATCTCCTCTGAACTTCTCTTCGCCATTTTCACTCTGCAACACCCAACACACGCGCACGCGCACTGTCGTGTCTATCTCTTGCTTTCTCCTCTGTTCTCCAGTTACCCAGAGAGAGAGAGAGAGAGAGAGAGAGAGAGAGAGAGAGAGAGATCTTGGCTTCATGGTGATAGATATCGGCTGAACAAAATTTATTAATTGAGTCAAAATCTCATCTTTCGTTGCGTTACATGTGGTTTGGATCTCGGTCGGAGACAATGGTGAGATTTTGAAAACGCCCTGGGCCTCGTAGCGTCGCATCTCCGCAACGGTCATATTTCTCCGTCGTCGTCGTGGGCACCGAACCGAAATTACCAAATTGACCCAACCCGCTCCATCTGGGAAAGTCAAAGAGGCTGTGGGCCTCTCTAAAAAGGCCAATATCAGGAAAGTATCCCAGGTGGGACACAGTATCTCTACGTATTTCGCGTTTCTGTCTATGCCGTTTTGAGTGATCTGGTGTAGTTGCGTGCTTTTTGTTGTATGTTTCTTCAAAGCTTCGATTGAGCTGAATTAGTTTAATCAGGCAGAGGATTTGAAGTGACTACGCCTGTGATAGTTTGAGAGAGAGAGAGAGAGAGCGATTGTTTCGCATCTTGGCAAGATGCGTCCGGAATTGATCAACTGGTCGGGGAAGTGGGCGAATTGTATATTTCAGTGAGAAAGATGGCAAAGTTGGATAATGGAACATTGTTTGGAGATTTCTCGTTATATGTTTCGGTCAGATTTGATCTCCTAAAGGCGCTGCTCCATAATATGCCTGTTGGTAGTTGATTTTGAATGGGAAGGGTCGGTTCTGTTCTTATGCAGCCTCTTACTATTCTTCTTTTAACACTTCGGAAGCTTGAAAAAATGGAAGACATGAGAGCCTTTTTGTCTCTTAGTGCCAAATAACGGCTTCTGGTTACATAGATGGCACCCTTAAATCCTCTATAGGGTTTTAAAAATCATGAATTAGTGTGTAGCTTAACTGTAATCATTGTATGTTGTGAGGTGGAATAGAAAAAAGTATATATCCAGTGCATTCCTTGGCAAGTGACCTGTTACAATCATTTCTTCTTGTGACTATCTGTTTAATTTAATCAGGATGGTCTCACAGGCAATGTCCTGTTCTCTCCATTTTTCTGTTCTTTTTCATTTCCTACTTAGTCCAATTTTTCTGTCAATCTCAGCATTTTTGGACTATTATGACATCCCCTACAAGGTTGTTGAAGTCAACCCACTTAGTAAGAAAGAGATAAAATGGTCCGATTACAAGAAGGTTCCTACACTGATGGTGGATGGCGAGCAGCTAGTTGACTCATCAGGTTCTGTGTTCCCCTTTTGTTGCTACAACCTATAATCCTGAATTTTTCTACCTTTAAATCCACATTGAGAAAACTATAAAACACTATGTTCATTGAGGATATTTTTCTATGTTATTCAGCCCATAAGGCCCTTGTTACTTCTGAGTGCCATTATGATCATAATTTATATGAAAAATTTGAATCCTGCAGATATCATTGACAAGCTGGGTCGAAAAAATTCTTCCTGAAAAGTCAGCTAAACTAGCCACAGAAGATGATGACGATGAAGAGAAAAAGTGGCGGAGGTAGTCTCCTTTTTCTATATTATGACACGATGTTATCATTGACGATGCGGCTACACTCATGAAGTCTGCCATGTCAATTGTAGACCATAAAGAAATATTTACTTGTTAATCCGGATGTGGCAAATCTCACATCTTTTGCACGCCATCCAAATCGTGTGTATTGGTTATTTACTTAGTATCAGCCAGATCAACTGGGGCTTCACCTGTGTGCTTTAAGCTGTAGTGTAAGTATAGAAACTTTCGATATTGCTAAGAGTTGATGATTGTGCTCATTTTGTTCTAACTACAGATGGGGTGACAATCACTTGGTGCATGTCTTATAACAAACATCTACAGGAAAACCTCCGAGGCTCTCAAGTCATTTGGCTATATCACGAGCAATGGTAAGACATGCTTATGATTTTTGATGTGAAGTTACAACTGGTATTTCGATTTACCTTCCTCTACAAGATGATTAATAAGTTTGGCAGCAAAAGAAGGTGATTGATAAGTTGTATGCTTTGCTCATCTGGTAGGATAGGAGGATGTATTTTTTATTGCTTCACTAGGAGGGCAACAAATGCTTCTTCATCTCGTCTCTGTAACAGCTCATGTATACGACCCAGGAGAGTGTTTAGCAGGCAAGACTACAAATAACAGTAATTGCTGGATAAGTAGAGCGAGTCATCAAACTGTTGTGCGCAAGTTTCTATATGATTGATGCCTAAGAGATTGTGGTTTATATGTGGAGATGAATGATGGAGCCAATCACATGATTTTTCTTTGGCATGTGATTTCTCGTTGGTATTATTTATTATTGCTATCATAGATGCAATTGAAATAGAATCCATGGAATAAAAGCTATGCCAAATTTCTCACTGACAAAATATGCCATTTTTCTGTATGAGTGCATTATATAGCTTGACTCTTTGATAATATATTTCCTGTCAGTCAGTTTTATTGAAGGAATTCCATCTAGGGTTCTTGTGTACGATTGATATTGTTCTGGTGGAATTAACTCATGATGTAGATAGGTGGAAAATGCATAATTTGGAAATTAGATGTAAGTATCATTGGATGATCGCAAAACTAATGCAATGGTACATGCCTTTTGGATCAGCTCCATGGGTGGGTTTGTTTTACTCAAATATGGCCATATGGTATTTGGCTCAAATATATAAAAAGTAGATGTTTTTATGTAATTTCTCATCATAATGTGATCATAACTTACGTAAAATAAAGCCATGAGCTGGGATTGGCTTAAATTGTTGATTTATTATGTCTAAGAAAGCTGAAACATGATATACTGACTCATTGTAATGGAGTGATATATGTTATGTGCTCTGGCCTGCTGAGGTGAAGTCACCTTTCGTGTTGTCAAATGTGTTTTCTTTTGTTTCACATAATCATGCTGCAAAACAGGAGAATTTTTATTTTTTATTTTTGGAGGGAGTGTGAGGGAAAAAAGACTTAGTTAGGTTGATTTGCTGATAAGGTGATTTTATATCTTTCAAATCCAATTTGGTTGTTTTGGTGTTTAAAATGTTGAATGCATAAAGTTCATTATATCGGTATTGCTTTTCAAACATTTACAGAAGGTGGGCTTTTAGTGTCATCCATCTATTTGCAATATTTTGGTCAATAATATTTTTCAGCTTGTTTTAAGAATCTTACTGTAGAACCGGCTGTATTGGTGTCTAGATTTACACATTCTGTGATTCCAGGTAATTTCAGCTTCACTGAGAAAACTACGGTAAAATATGCTGGAGCTGCTGCGATGTACTTTGTATCCAAGAACCTGAAGAAGTACAATATTACTGACGAACGTGCATTTTCTACTCTGCATATGGTACCAGTACAGTCGTACATATCATGAATACTGAGCTAATATGAGCGCAATTTTCTAATGCTAATAGAACAAGTTAATTCCTTGTTGGGAAAGAAAGGCAACAACAGCAAACAGAAGGAGAAACGTGTGCCACCATTGCTAAATTGCCTTGCAACAAGAACTGAGTCTAGCCCTAAATCTCCATGTTAGATGGAAAATTAGAGATGGTCGTGGGACTTCATTTTGGTTTGATTGGTGGCATGAGAGAGGTCCGCTCTTCAAGATCTTTAGCGACATGGATATTTACCGATCGCGCATTCCTCGGCATACCTCTGTTCGGAGCTTTTTTGACTCAATATGGCAAACTTCCGCAACATTGGACTCCTTCCTAAGTTGAGCGGAACCAGCCCCTGTTTTTATTGATTCTCCGGACTTATATTCTTGGACGGCTCATCCCTCTGCAGTTTTTTCGGTCGCCTCGGCTTGGGACCATATCAGACCCAAAGGCCGGCCCTCACCATGGCATTCCTTTGTCTGGGATCGGGATATGGCCCCTCGGCATGCGTTTCTTTTATGGCTAATCTCCCGCCGCCGCTTACCTACCCAAGCCTTGTTGCTCCAGTATCATAGGATTACTGATGGATCTTGTGCGTTCTGTCGCTGCTGCCCAGATTCTATCGATCACCTATTCTTCTCTTGCCCTCAAACGGCCAGAATTGCATCGATTTGGGCTTCAAAGTGTGGTCTGCAGTGGACGAACCAGCCATGGAGTGTCTTCATTGGATGGGCTACGCAACAGTTTGGTGGCTCTTCTTTCTCTCAGCGTATCTCACGTTTCTCGCTTGGAGCCCTCTGTCATCTTATTTGGATGGAAAGAAACAATATACTCTTCAGAGAGAAGGTTTTCTTTGCACCGGGGTTTGTTAAACATCTTGTCAAGGTGGTCAAGGACAAAATTATCTCTATTGGTGAAGTGCCGGACACTCCTCAAAATAGAAGAATGCAAGCAAACTGGGGACTTTCCCCGTTCAACCGTGTGACCACTTCTTTGGATTAGTAGCCTAGGTTTGGTCTGGGCTTGGGTTTTGGCCGCTATTTGGCCTCCTCCTTTTGGTTCTCTTTGCTCCTTGTTGTCTGTTTTGTTTTTGCTTTAGTTTGTATAGTTGTTCTTGGCTCTGGTTAGGCTTTTGCCTTAGCCCTGATATGCTGATTCTCTTTTAGTCGTATCACCTTCAACCCTTATGGACATTCTGTGTCCCTTATGGGTCGAGGTTTTGTGTGCGACTCTTCTTGTACTCGTCAGCATTGAAAAGCAATACATTATTACTGTACCCAAAAAAAAAAAAAAGAATGTCTGGCGTTCCTTACCAAAAAAAAAAAAAGAATGTCTGGCGTTGTGCTTCAAGCATAATTATATTAGGCACTACCATAATTACATAATTTCATGTCCGACGGTAGAAGTGCAAAGTAAGAGATTATACAATGTCCTTTCCTTATTTATAATTTACGATAGCTCATTAATGTCACCAAACCCAAAATCTTCATGTCGAAAGATATGAAAGAATGTCCGGCTTTGTGCTTCAAGCACAATTATATTAGGCACTACCATATGGTGGGGACCCAAGGAGTTCACAGACATGAGCAAAGTGCTTGCAGCAAAATGTCGTATTCTTCTTCAATCTGCATCCCGAAAAGAAGTTCCATGTGTACCCGTTATTGTGCACATACGTAGAACTGACTCAAAAAATGTAACCCATATTTTGAGCAGATAAATTACCTCTTTTTGTATTTTCAAGGACTTATCCAGTTTAGCAACCTTATCAGCAATTGCGGATATCATAGACTTCTCCTTCTTTCCTGTTATGAGCAAGTAATAGACTTAGTATGATAGCAATAAAAAATTAGGCGAGTTTGATTTAGTTCTAAGGGATTGAAGATAATAGAAGAGAATCTGAACTCACTTATTTGTTCATATTGCATGAAGAGCCTTTCCTTCTCCTCCTCAAATTTGGAAATAATATCTATGGAAGCAGACGAATGACGGTATGATGGGGAAAGGACATGGCCAACATAACCAAATATGGGATCAGACTAGCCAAGAACATTCTATTGGGAAAAACTCAAAGAAAACTCAATCATGGTTCATTAGGTATATTTCTTTAAGAAGAAGGTGCGTATGTTACGAGCTAATTTATTAGGGAAACATACAGTTTTTCAAGCATTCTCTCAAATTGTAGAACCTCATCTCTATCTACATTGTCATTGTACTGTTGTTACCTCTATCTACAATTTCATTGTATTATTAGAAAACCCAATGTAAATGGTTTTTCCCTATAAACGACTTGCAACCAATAAAGTTACCATTTAAAGCCTGCAAATGGGCCTGCTGATGAGAAGCTTTATCCTCGCAACACTTCTCATTAAGTTCATGGAACTTGGCGGTTGCATTCCCGCTATTTTCACACTACACATCATCATCATCACATCAAGTGAAATTCTCTCCGAGCAAAAACCACGTCACCAAGGTAGACCTTGTTCAATAGAATGAAAATATTATAGTTTTCCACACTTACTTCTCCAAAACTCTGTTGAAGTAACTTCACAAGAGATTGACTACATAAAGAACGTATTCATTAGATATAAACATTGTACTGAAACAAAGTTAACAATTGCATGTATCTATTTGAATTTACCTATTCTTCTCATGTTCCGACTTCAATTCATCAACCATTGACTTGATCTGAGACATCAAACTATCCAGCCAAGAAAGTAATGAATAAGAAAATGATCACGATAAAATGACCATGGGAAACCTCAAGACAAAAGAGTTCAATATAACAATGCAAATAGTGCCTTTGTCATTGAAATAGAACATGGATCGGCTTAATTAATTAAACAACTTTATACGAATTGAACAAATATAATAAGCCATGATTAAGCTAATATCAGCATATAAGAAAGCAGGTGAAGCCATTCAAAACTCAATCCAAACGTCTCTTTTGTCAAACGAAAGGTATAAAGAAGAAAATCAGCGATCATGCTCTCACGTGATATCTAAATCCTGGAAGAAAATGAAGCAAAGGATTCAGTATTCCACCAACATTAATGTTATCAGCATGCTTATTATTGAGTAATCAACTAGCGGAATCTGATTCAGCGTGCAAAGGGAAAGATAGGAACAAGCGTTCCAAACAGCAATAGATAAAATCTCAAGAGTACGGTCAATTCAGCGCAACACAAGCTCGATGTCTATTGAAAGGTAAATCGATTCAACACTTGAGCCCTTAAGCTTAATCAGAGCAAAATTTCACGCACTCGCCGACTAACATAATGAATCAACATTCATTCAACTTCACCAGTCACTTCAGATCGACAATACTAATAAACTTTGATCCGCTAGTAAATTAAAATCAACTAGACATTGGTAAATCCCAACGTAGTTACTTAACTCGACAAGTTCTGTAGAAGTTCCATATCGACAATACCAGTAAAATTTTGAAAGGCCCGGCTTAAATTCAAATCTGAACTGGTCAAGCTAATTTCATTGATGAAAGCCTGCCCAGGGACAAGCAAATCCAACCTAGTAGATTCATAGGCTACACGAGCCAATAGCCAGCAAATGTTTGAGGGAGAGAAAGAATTTCTCTCGGAATTCGGGTGGGATTTCCGGAGTACCCATCTCATCGCTCCAACAACTTTTTGGGCGAAAGGTAGAATGTGCAGTGCAGTGCAGTGCAGCACAGGCATAAGAAATGAGTGTGAACGGGGGGGACTGTCACAAATCGCAACCCATAGACTCAAGCAAAACAAGTCGAATCACCTCGATATGGTCTCTTCGTTCTTCTTATTGAACTTCCGATTTTCCTCTACCATGGACTTTAACCGGTTCATATTACTGCACCAGTTCAAATTTCCACGTCAGATTTCTCGAATCAAGGGTGCAAAACAGAAATTAGTTCAGAACTTACGCATAAATCGATTGCTCGATCGACTCGAGGCTATCAGAATCTAGTCCGCTTGTCTTTCTCTTCATTTTTTTTTGGGAGAGAGGAGAGCTTGTGTGAATCGCAGAGCTTTTGGGGAAGAAGAAGGGCTCCTTGGCTGGGGCTATGTTTCGAGGGTTTCCGATGGCTGAGAGCGGGCAACTCTTTCTCTCTTTCCCGAATTTAAAATAGGGCAGCGCTATTTCCGATTAAATTCATCCAACCGCAAAAGGACAAAATTATCCCCGGTAATTCAATTGCAATTCACTTTCCTCTTTTTAGCTTTTTTTTCATGTTTATGCAGGATTTAGTTGCATAATTGAAAATTTTAGTTGTCTTGTTTTCGTTCATTGTGTATGCCCATTTTTCTTTGAGGTTAATGCCACAAAAAAATCCAAAATTGATACATTTGTGATAAATTTATTCCAAATTAACTTTTGGACTACAAAAAATCCCAAACCGGTACATCTATAATAAATTTACCATGTCACAATGTGTCATATACGTCGGCAAATTTAACGTTAAAAATTGACGGAAGCTAACGGAGAGTAAATTTATCACAGGTGTATCCGTTAGACCTGTCAAATGGGTGGGTCGGGTTGGGTTTGGGTCGGGTCATAAATGGTCCGACCCAAATTGACCCATTAACCCGTTTATGACCCATTTATGCGCAATGCAATTTTGTTAACCCATACCCGACCCGACCCATACCCAACCCATACCCAATTAGACCCATATTGCTAAAATACTTTCATATTTAATTAAATATAGGAAAATTCATACCCAAGCTGAAATGAGAGTGCAGAATGAGTGAGTGCAAGATTGAGTGAGGGTGAGAGAAATGCGTTGAGTTTAAATCAGTTGTAAACTCATTTATGACCCATTTGCGATCCATTTATGACTCATTTAACACTAATATAAGACTTCTACCCATTTATGACCCATTTACTAAATATAACTAACCCATTTTGACAGGTCTAGTATCCGTTTAGAGTTTTCGGTAATCAAAAAATTAATTTAGGATAAATTTGTCACATGTATATCAGTTTTGGATTTTTGATGATAAAAAAATTAGTTTAAGGTAAAATTATCACAGATGTATCAATTTGGAGTTTTTCGTTATCAAAAAATTAATTTTAAATAAATTTGTAATAAGTGTATCAATTTTCCGTAGTATTAACCCTTTATTTTTTTGGAAAAACCCATACGACATCGCCGCGACAAAGTTCGAGCACCAGCAATCTCTCGTCGGTAACCACCACTGGTCGCACGGCGGCGATCGCCGTCTTCCACCGCCTGGTGTAGAACCTGCGCGGTTTTCCGTTCAGATCGTCGGCGCCTTCCGAGTCATTGACGGGCTCTCGTCGCTGTGCTATGATGCGAGCGCGCGTCCTTCGTTCATTGCTCAAACCCTAAATTGCGATGCTCTCTTGTTCCGGTACATTCGATCGCCTTGTCTTCTGTTGATTCCCAAATGCGTAAAAGTCTCAAACCCAAGCATGCTCTTTCGAAATTCGAATGGCTCAAACCCTCAAACCCTAATTGCGGTGCTCTCCTGTTCAGCATTCTGTGCTCCTTCGATTTTCGAATCGCCTAAATTTCGGTTCTATCTTGTTCAGGTACGTCCGATCCACTGATCGTTGTGTCTTCTGTTGATTTATTGATTGAGGGTTGGTCGAGGCTTTATGTCTTCTGTTGATTTTGGGTGAGTTATCGATTTATTCATTGAGGGTTATTCCGCCTCGCGGATTTATGTCTTCTGTTGGTTTTGGGTGAGTTATTCATTGAGGGTCGTTTTGGAAAAAGAGAAGCTAATCGATATGTAGTTTTTGTAATGACAAGCTTCTTCGATAACAATGTCCCAAGACGAGCTCACCGACTTTACCACCGCCGGCAACCACTACGATAGGGTAGTAGAGGAGCAGGTGATATGAGTAAATTTGGATATCTCCAAGTCAATTGAAGTATAATTTTTGCTTTTCACTGTCAATCTCGTGTAATGTGCAGTGAATCAAAGAAAAGGAGAGTGACATCCCTACAATACATGAGGAAAATAGATGAGAAACTATCGAGGTGATTCGACTTTTTTTCTTTTGTATATGTTTTCCGATTGTTGTCCAATACGTTAAGTGTGAGTGAGTGAAATTCGTGAAGTGTAACCATTTTTCTGCGCATTCACCCCAGTTCCTAACGCTATGTTGCACTCTTGTGGCTTATACATCTGAATTGCTATGGAATATCAATGTTTAATCCATATACAATCGTTTAATTAGTTAAGCCGATTCATGTTCAATTTCATCGTTATATTGAACTCTTGTTTTGCAGTGAGATGGCTGAGATGAAGGCCAAGATTGATTAAGTGTGCTCGGACGCCGAGGAAAATGGGTAAATTTAATAAGCTATACATGTAGTTGGTAATGTTAACTTTTGCTTCAATACTATGTTTATATCTGATGAATATATTTTTTTTTGTAGACAACTATTGCTAAATGCATTCCAAAGATGCTCTGCAGAGGTAAGTGAGGAACTGTATTGAATTAGTCGACTTCGATAACATGGGATTTTACTTGATTTGACAACGACATGCAGTACGAGAACAAATTGAAGAACAAGAGCAAGAAGCTAAACAAAACCTCTCAGGATGAGATTTATGGAGTTAACATTATTTGGTTAGGTCCGGTAAGTTTATGAGTTTTTCCAAATAAGCTGATTTGGTTATGTTGGTTTTATACTTTTCCATAGATGAATTTCGTCAATCCCAAGCAGAGAAGGAAAAGTTCATGGCACGGCTTGTAGAATCAAGAAATATGGGGAAGGATAAGCTGGGAACAATTGATGATCACATTAAGCAAGTGAATTACTACATTAAAAGGAGGAAAAAGGTAATTTAATGGTTATAGATATGGGATGTGTTTTTGCAGTCGCTCGATGCATGCTTACTATAACACGTGGATATTGTTTTTTTTTTTTTCGAAATGCAGGTCTATGACGATGCTAGGGCTTTGGTGAAGTTGGATGTGGCTGATTCGGTGGATGAAATGCGTGTGGATCCCACAACCACAACATCAACATCATAGGTCCCTCCCTCCCCGCGGAGCAGTTTAAAGCTGATTACTTGTTGATTTTAGGGAACCGTTCAACTTCTTTCTCTGGGAACTCTTTGTTGGATATTTGAAAATTTTGATCAGGTTGCAATTGCCCTAGCCACCGAGTTCGGCTTGTTTTTGGGAACACTTGGATGATCTCGCATGTGCCATGACTACTTTGGCTTGTTCAAGGATTTGATTCCTACTCAACACTATCTTTGGTTTGATGACTTTGTTACGGATGATCGCAATTGACTTTGTTAACGATGTGATGGCTTTGTAAGTTATTTTTGAGAGATTGTGAGGGGAAAAAGGCATTGTGGATGTGATCCTAGTTAACCAAATTAAATGATGGGTTCATCTTGAATTTGTTCCCGTGTCTGGGCACCCAAAAATGGCAGAACCTTATATGGCCCCAAGTTGCAAGATTTACTTTGGATCTTGACGCAATTAATTTATATGTTTGGATTGATCAGTCAAATTTGTGGATGACTATTATTAGGTTTGACTTCCATTGTCTGTCGTGGGTTCCTTACCTGGAATGGTAAGGCCAATCTCGCTTTGCCGTACGATGCAGATTGGATGAACATATGGTCCATCATGAAGGTGCAGAAGAGCAGCCAGTGACAAGTTAATTTCTTGGTGATGTCATATTGGAAAATCATCCGACCACCACTTTCGTAGATAAGGTCATAGCCACACGGGAGCTTGCATCACTTCTCTACATTAGTTTTCTTGAATTGAAGGCGACACTCTAGTCAGGAATGGTATTTATGGCCTGCTTAATTTGTATTCTGTACAGGCACCACTTCTACACCATGATATATATAGGTACGCACTTTCATTTTTCATAATTTAATTACTATCTACATATACTAATGATAAATAGCGTTGCGAGCATCAACAACAAGTGAAATAAATTGACGGGTCATAAGCTGCAATATACCGACACCATGTTCCTTGAGCAATCTACATAGGCAGAGAGCTAATGATGTTTCATGTACATTTGTCGCAGGCTTTATGCCCTGTCCCTATGTCTTTTTTTTTTTTTTTTAGTTTTTATTGTGCCACACGGTAAGCGAAAGCCTCAATGATATGAAATTAATAGCTCCCGACCTTGCGTCATGCATGCCCCCCAAAAGGGTCCAGTTTCAAATTCATAATTGAATCGACAGCATGACTCCAATTAGGCATGCCAAGGTCCACATTATGTGCAAAGAAGATTACATGTCGTCGTTGTCCTAGGAGGGTGATCTAGTGTTAGTGTCTCTCTCGTTGCTGTTGGTTGGAAGAGGAAGATGAATGCGAATTTGCCTGCATAAACTCAAGGCTCAATTGGCTCAAAGTGGAAAACAAAATCAATGGCTACATGTGTGAGATCGTAGTGTTTATAAAGCGTCCTTCCACATTCGTTCTATAAAGCTCACGAGAGAGATAAACAAACGTGTCTTTGGGCTTATTAGCAAGAGCTTGCACAGGTAACGCTGTCGAGTGCTTGGGGAATCCAGCACGTTCGTTCCAAAACAATCGGACTTCAAATGCTCGCGCTCATAGTTGTAAGTAATCCAATTGATCATCCATGTGCACTAGATATGATTTCATTCTTCTTAACTTTAATATACACTTGTACACATTTTCTCGCAGAAGAGAATTTGCGCGGGCAAAAATCACTCGCGCAAAGGATTTTTTTTTTCCTCCGATTTTCTCTCATATTTATTCTTGGCAAGTACACGTCCCTTAAGATGGCAATTAATGGGCCTATCTTCTTCTAAGAAGAATGTGTTTGTTTGACTTTCTTAGGAGAGAGAGAGCTCCAGGCAACCCTCAGTTCTTGCATTGGAAATCACCTAACCCCCCCCCCCCCCAACCAACTGTATCAATCTTGAGATGTTAATCACATATTGGTTTACATATCCTTGGATATTCCTACTTACATCATAGGGATATCAAGTGTTAGATATTGAATAAAAGTAACGTTTGAAATGCTAACAGAGAGAAAGGTTAAGTAAAATCACAAAAAATCATGTCTTTTATCTTAATGTACATTTTTAATCCGGAGAGAATTATTGGGTTAAATGTACAACGTAAATATTCACTGTACATTTTTCTTTTAGAAAGTCGTCAAGAGTGGAAGAGAGGCCACTGATCGAGGATGCGAGTTTTTGGGAAAATTCCAAATAAAGAACCGAAATGTCTTTATATTTTTAAATAAGGGCTTGAATGGGACTTTGTGTCAAATAAGGACATGAAGTGGCATTGTAGTCTCAAAAAAGGACCTGAAGTGGCCATGAGAGTCACAAATAAGGGCTTGACTTCACCGGTTGCCGGTCGGCAAAATTTTCGGGCCAGTCAAGGGCATTTTTGTCTAAAAATAATTTTAAAATTTTTTTCTGTTTTCCTTTTTCTGGTTTTGTTTTTATTCTTCGCCGATAGCCGGTTCCGGTCGCCTACCACCGGCGAAGCCCTAGAGGGGCTAGGTGAGGGTTGCCCCCGTCCGATCTGGCGAGGGATGACCTCACCTGGGCAAGGCTACCCTCGCCGGCCATGGGCGAGGTCGGCCCTCGCCAGAATTGGGCAAGGGTCGCCTTGCTAGCTACCGGCGAGGGGTGGCCTCGCTTGGGCGAGGGTCTCGCCGGCCACCCCTCACCTAAGCGAGGGCCGCTTTGCCTATTGCCAGCAAGGGTGTGTCACGCCCCGAATCCCATCTAGCTCGTGACATCCCTCTTTGGTCGAATTAGTACGACGTTCCAGGAAACGCTGCCGACCTAAATCAACAGATCAGAGATACAATGCACTAGCGAAAGCCATAAACACCCAGACAGTATTGACTAGGGGTAAAAGGGAGAATAAATATCCATTACTAATTCAAACTTATACAATATCCACCATACACAAACCACATAATTTACATGCACACCGAATTTCTAAACTATACACCACCGATATCAAAAAGATCAGTAGCCTGGGTACCCTAACTCAAAAAATGGGACATTGCAAACCTTCATTCTACCCCTAAGACTAGCCCCTACGCCCCCTGGATGGCGTCCACTCCGAATCTGACTCCCCAGAAACCGAGTCTGAATCCCTCTAAGCCACCTGCTCCTCTGAGGACTTCGAATCAGCCTCGATCTCAGTCGGGTACTCTACCACATTATGGTCAGTGTGCATCAGTAATCCAAAACGTTGAGGCAGCAGCAGTGGAAGATTTATGGTTCAGGCCGGGGTTTTGAAATTGTTTGGTTGAAATAATCATGAGAACATGTCTCAGCAAGTAACACTCTAAACCCCATCTAGGCTAACACGTACCTCTAGACAAGTTCAAACACCAACACACTCAATCACCACATAACAGGCACACAATTTACACTTACCTGGGCTTTTCCTGCGTGCAACCTGCACGCTAGCCACAATAGCACAATTTCCAACCACATGCACGTTTCAAATACATTTTATGCACTCGGTCCTGCTTCATCACACTATTTTTACTCAACTCGCTAGTGACCCGCGTAATGGTACCTCCTCATGTTCACTGTGACCACCTCATATTTTTTACTCAACTCGTCAGTGACCCGCGTAATGGTACCGTTTTAGGTTCACTGCGACCATCTCATATTCACAACACTTTTTACCCTATGTAATGGTACCACCTCAGGCTCAACATCCATCACCTACGACACAACCCGCGTTATGGTACCGCCTCAGGTTGGCCGTCCTCCGGTAATACTAGGCATCATCCCGCGTAGTAGTACCGCCTCAGGACGGATCAATTCCTCGCGTAATGGTACCGCCTCAAGGATTCTCGTAGCCACACATACAGCATCACACACAATTTCTCGCTCGTTCACTCGCTCGATTTACACGCCAACATGCCAACATACTAGCTGATCAAGTTCGGCCCGTGCACGCACCAAACCACACACATTTCACATACTCAATCAACACTCAATCGTGGCCAATTACCAATCGCATCAATTCAGCCCGTGCGCGCACATAACGACCCACATTTAAATCAATCAACTCACGATTCAACAAACATACAAGGCTACTATCGGGCCCACAATCACAACCAATATCATGAGCATAAATTCTGCATTTCTAGGTCTATTTCAAGCCATAATAAGCATCACAACCAACCACGACACCACACACATCAACTGACACTTTTAGTCCCCGAACGGACCATATTGCTCATCATTACGAGCTACAATTTCCAGCCTTCAATTCAGCATTAAATCAGCCCCGAAACATCACAATTCCATCCATAAACCAGCCAATCCAATTCAATTCGCATATGCACAACTAACTCAAGTTTTTTGCATTTTAAGCCGAATTTCACCATTCACGGGCGTCGTACTCCTACCGACAACCCCCAAATCAACACGTACTATATTTTAATCACCAATATGCACTAATTCGGCCACTGAATGAACAGTAATCCGGCCACCATAGAAAATCACCGTGACGGCACATTTAGGCCCGTTTTTCACGCGATAAGCCACAATAATCACCCGGAATCATTCCGATTACCTAACCAATCCATTCTAACCTCAATTCCACCTCAAAAACTATCACAATTCCATCCCAACCACTCAGCCAAATCAGTCCAACCATTAGTCCACGATTAACTCGCTAAAACGGCCCCGAACTAACCCGAAAATACTCGTTATCCTAGGCGAGGGTTAGGATATCACTTATTTGTGATTCCTACGCGAAATTGAGGCCTCAACAGTGGCTGGACAGGGAGCGAACAGCAGCGGCAGCAGCGACAAGCGGTGAGGGTTATCGGCGACTTGCCGGCGGACACGAGCTGCGGCGCTTGGCCGCTGGTTTTCCTCGGCTGGATTGAACAGGAATGAAGGCTGGTGATGGTGTTTCGGTGATGGGAAAAACATGAGAGAGAGAGGGACGGTGGTGGTGGTGGTGTGGCGAGACGGAGGGACAAACGGTGGCTCGACGGAACGGTGGCGACGGCGAGCTTGGGCGGTCGACCATGGCCACTGGAGGAGAGAGAGAGGGGTCGGCCGAGATGGGTAGAGAGGGAGAGAGGTGAGACGTGAGGAAGAAAATGAGGAGAGAGAGAGAGAAAAGAAAATAAATAGGAAGAGAAAAGGCTATTCTAAGCCTACCCTAGGTGAAATTACCATTTGACCATCCTCTCTACTTTCCATCCAACGGTCAAGATTCGATCTTATCCTAAGATCGACGGTCCGGATTAATTCTTGCCAAAAATATCCTAGGGCATAATTGGAATTTCATAAAATTTTCAAGGGCAAAATTGTCCAAAAATTTTTATTTCTAAAGTAGGTGTGAAATGACCAAAATGCCCCTCTCACATTATACTTGGCCTTAACAAAACCCCAGGGGTAAAATAGTCATTTTCCATTTCTCGCCAGAATTCGAATTTTCTAAAGAATCCGGACAAATCTGAGGCTAACTGAGCTAATGACAACATCGTCCAATTATCATGTCATGACCTTCGTAATTTTCGAGGCCCAAACTTGGTCTCTAATTAATGATTAAATTTAATTTACGTAGCTTGAGCGTATCTCGAACTAATGGGTGACTTTTGGGGAAATTCGTACATTCGACCCGTGGCCGATACTAAATCAAGCCATGTTCAAGTTCACTTGGGTCGTGACAACTTCGGTTGTCACTTAATTGTGAGGATCGATCGTTAGTTCCAACAGGCACGATCGTTTGGTATAGGTTTGGGGTCATTCGTCAATTCATTTCGTGATCAAGCGGAATCACCCGCGATCCACTCGTATGACAATGGCGAACCGATCCCTAACTATTCTTGGATCGGCCTACATTGGCTCACAATGTCACCTCGACAACTTTTATAGTCGAAAGTCGGTTCACGATCGAGTTTCTTTAGTCGCGCGAATTTAAATCCCTAATTAACCTTTCTCTAACAGTTAGTATCCTAGGAATGATCAGTTCCCGGTGAGATCTAACTACAAGTACGTTTGTAAACCATTCATTTCATAAATTCCAAGTGGGTCAGATTTCAGAATGTCACAGGGTGGCCCTTGTCCATGTCTGGCAGAGGACCGCCATACCTGTGCAAGGGCCGATGGCCATCCTGTAGACCTGGGCGAGGGCCGCTGACCCTCGCCAGATCTAGGACAGGGTCGCCTGACCCTCCCAGTTCTGGCGAGGGTCGCTGGCAACCCCGTCGGCTATGGCTACAGCCCCACTGGTGATGGGGCGGCGGCCACAGGCGGGGGAGAGCCCTCCCCCTTGTTTTTTTTTAACTTTAACTTTTTTTTGAGTTTGTTTTTTATGAAAAAAAAACACAAAAGGAAAAAAAAAGAAAGAAATAAAATTTAAAAATTAAAAGACGAAAATGCCCTTGACTCTAGTAAGGTTAGGCCGCCCTTATTTGAGACTGAGATGGCCACTTCATACCATTATTTGAGACAGACTTCACTTCAGGCCCTTATTTGAGAAAATGAGGTGTGAAGCCCCAGAATGTCACGCGCGACACGTGTCAATTAATATTATTAATAATTTTTCCGCGCAGAAGTCAAAGTCTGAACGAGTTTTAAACATGAATACCACGCAAGTTTAGTCAACAAACTTATACTTCTTATTAACAACACTTGTCAAATTTACAAGCCCAGACAAAACATCATATAAGTACAAAAAAAGAAAAGTCTGGATAAGTCAAGGTTGCTTATCTCCATGTTACAATCCACTCCAAAAGACTGCTTATACAAAAGTAGACTTTACAACGAGTCGTAGGTGTCGCCGCCTAGGGGTGAGCGCGGTTCCAGGGTAGAACCGGGAACCGGAGAACCGGATCCGGTGGGTCCGATTCGGTTCCAGGTTCCATAGACAGAGGGTCCGGTTCTCGGTTCCCATTTTTAGGAACCGGCTGTTCCGGTTCCGGTTCCCGGTTCATATCAATCAAAATCCCGCAACGGCCCAACCAAGTCGCCATTGAGGTTCATATACCATACTATAAAATCGATGAGGAACTCACTCCGGAAGCCCCACATCAACCCATATAGTCGATACACATCTAGTCTAAACTATATCTGTCCCCGTGAAAAGCATACCAATGTTCTGGCACTCATAGTGTCTAGGAAAACTAGCAAGTATTGGCGGCAGATTGTCTAATCCTATACGTCTAAAAAATAAAGGAATGAGCCGAGGCCCAGTAAATGAAATCTCTAGTTTTAAGTTAAGAAAACCAAATTACCGCTTCACCTGGCACAAACAACATACATGCATAACAACTGTATACATAGAATTTGAATGAATGTTATACCTTTTCCATCTAGATATGCCACACAAATCAAATCACTTCATTATTCCACAATATTTTCATTCAGACACAAGCACATGGTATATAACACTCATGTTCATGCATTAAATTTATTATTTCTCCTCCCGAATACTCTCGGGGCATCCCGTACCACACAACGGGGCATCCTGTACCATAAAGCAGGGCATCCCACACCACACAGCAGGGCATCCCAAATCTTGGGACATTGTCACCTTTTGATTTATGGGTGACGAAACTATACTATCTCCATGCAAACCATAACCACATTCATAAGCATTTGTACGCATTTTATTATGCACATTCACCTTTTTGCTCTACCACATATTCCTCAAGTATGAAGTCTTGACCAAACAAATAAGTATGAAGCAATACGGGTTCAGACTCAAAGGCTAAAGCCTACTCAAGTTCAGAAAGTACACATATATTCAGACTTTGAAAATAAAGTATACTCGGGTTCATAAATACATACGTTCGGACATTGAAAATAAAGTCTACTCGGGTTTAGAAATACATACGTTCAGACTTTGGAAATAAAGTCTACTCGAGTTCAGAAATACATACATTCAGACTTTGAAAATAAAGTTTACTCGAGTTCAAAATACATAAGTTCAGACTTTCGAAATAAAGTCTACTCGAGTTCGAAATACATATGTCCAAACTTTGGAAATAAACTCTAGTCGGATTCAGAATACATATGTTCATACTTTGAAAGTAAGTTATGGATAGTTTTAAAAAAACGGCTTGTCCAGATTCTGACCGTAAAATCTGTATAGTTTTAAAAGTAGTCAAAACCAGAATTTGAGGCTAAAATTTGCTTAGTTCAGAAGTTTGAGTTTAAAATCTGTTTATCTCAGAAGTAAACAGAATCAGAATTTGAGTTTAAAATCTGTTCATTTTATAGGTAAACAGAATCATCATTTACACTCACCTAATATACTTCACTTT
Source organism: Syzygium jambos (assembly GCA_031216235.1). Classification (NCBI taxonomy): domain Eukaryota; kingdom Viridiplantae; phylum Streptophyta; class Magnoliopsida; order Myrtales; family Myrtaceae; genus Syzygium; species Syzygium jambos. The sequence goes on from CM062221.1 coordinate 6,767,164, forward strand.
GAGTAAAATGATTTTCTACCCTTTTAAACATACATAAAACTAGCAAAATAATTTCCAGAATCACCTCAAAGATGACATTTACACGTTCAAATTTAACCATTGCACTTGTCGATTTTCAACGCACTTTAAGGAAACAAATCACATCCATTTGAACATGTACAAAACTAGCAAAGCAGATCCAACCATCATCATATATTCACTATTATCACACATTAGAATAGCATTTCTCGAGCAACCAAGTTAAAAATTGTCAAGGAGATTTAACTAGCTTAACTCTAGAGTCTTCACTTACCTTGCCTAAAATCTGAACGCCCAAAACCAGCTTATAGATTTCGGATCGGGTGTTGATGACGATAAAAACTCTTTGAAGATTGACGGTGAAAAAGAGTTACCATATAGGGATGAGAATTCCTTCGATGTTACCCAGATAAAATGAAATAGAGGGGTCGACGTTGAGGTTGACAAATACATTGCACTCACAGGTGGCACTTCCTCTTTCCATCACGGCTAGGTGTAAGAAATCAAGGGCGGATTACGTAAGCGTAATGGCCAAGGAAAATGATTATATATAGCTAGGTGTCAAACTAGAACAAGAAGCTTGGTTTAAGAGGTCAAGTGGCGTGCGGCCAAGCTTACTGTTTCATAAGCCACGTGAGAGGAGAGTCTGAGGAGATATTTTGGTGAGAATATCTCCCCTTCCCCCCCCCCCCCCCTTCCTTTTTAACACCAATTAGAAATTAATAAAATGGTTAACACTACTTAACCAAAAATTAACCAATAATATTACCCACTAATTACCAAGACAACGGTAAATTAATTAAAACCGCACTACTATTAATGTACACAACAACGTTTAAAAATTCTAAACACGTCGAGCGTGGAACGATTACGTTCCTGAATTCGCGCCTCGCAATTTATGGTCCAACAACGATTTCTACGCATCCGCACGAATACTAACTTAAATAATACTTAGCTTTATTATCTAAGTATCATTTTTGAACATGGAAAACTTTGAACGTCACATATATAGTATTACGAAATTTTCGGATGTCACATGAGGGCACTTCCTGTTCTTATTTGACATAAGATCCACTTTAGGCTTTTATTTGAGAAAATAAGAGTACTTCGGATCATTATTTGGAATTTTCCTTGAGTTTTTCTAATTGGACTGTTTGCAAATTAGCAATATCATGAAAGTCCAAAACAACAAGCTCTCTCCGACAAAAGAATCGATCATTGCCGACCGAGAGAGGCACCAAATCGAGTCTGAACTCAAACTTCACCAATAACTACTCAATTATCGAAAGTAATCGTGTTCTTCTTGTCGAGAAAATTAAAAAAAATTGATAATTATTTTTTATCTAAAATACTTTGAGCAAAGTGGTCGTGTCTCCCCACAATGATTGATGGTCATCGATATATACATATCTGCCCAGTATCAATAGGCTTCCACGACCGTTCACGGGGCCAATCGGTGAAGTTGAGATACCCTCGTTAAGATGGGGAATTTGTGTTTGCATGTTGATTTAGGGCCCGCTTGGTAACTTGCCAAATAGTAAAAATTTATGTTCTTTTGTTTTCAGAATCAGTTTGAGAACAGAAATCCGTTTGTTAAATTTTTTGTGCTTGGGCACAATTTTGCAAAAAATTGTTCCCAAAATCAGTTTTGGAAAAGAATCAAGAAGTAAAAAAAGGTAGCTTCTTGATTCTCGAACAATTTTTCCATTTTTTATTCTTCTTGATTTTCTTCTTTTTTTTGGTTTATTGTTGTTGTTCGGCCCGCCAGCCGCCACCCGCTGGCCACCAGCAGCCGGCGACCGGCCATAGACCTGGGCCGGCGAGGGCGTTGCGGTCCTCACCGGTGGCCGGCAAGGACGGCTTGCGGCTGCGACGGCGAGGGCGGCGACGCCCTTGCTGGCCTTGGCCTGTAGCCTATCGCCGGCACCGGAGAACGGCCATGGCCAGGGAAGGGAAAGAAAAAAAGAAATAAAAAGAAATAAATATTAAAAAATTCAAAATATTATTAATAAAATGAAATTTTTGTAGTTACCAAACGCATTTTTGTTCTTTTTCTATTCTAAGAATAGAAATTTTAGGCAGTTACCAAACGTTTTCAAATGCTTATAAATTATTTCCGGACACAGAATAAAAAATAATCATTTCTGAGCAGAATCTATTTTCAGGTACAGAATGATTTCCATGCGCGGCCTTATATGGTAATGTATTTATAAAATGTTGTCTTTTGGTATGGAATCACATCAATGTGGTTCTTACACTCATTGTTTGAAATTCAGAAACGTCCTTGTCAATTTATTTTTCTTATCCTCGTACTTCTTGGGAAAATTCGTTAAGTTATTTCACGAATGCGACATGGATACAAAATGCTTTTTTGGACAAACAATGCACAGGTTTTCTTGTCGACTACTTCAATTCTAGATTTGATGACTCTGTTGCGGAAAATGTACACAGAACTTTTTTCAGTATGGGGACTCATTTAACTTCTTAGATCAGAACATGAACTATTTTGATCACTTTCGCAAATTAAAAATACTACTTAATGATGAAACTGAACATCCTTATCTTCACATCAACAAATTCTTTTTGTCTAAATGGTCGGAGGACGTTAGTTATATCTTTCAAATTACTGTGACGAGTTTGAATATGCCGAACATAAATAAATGGTTTTGCATTTCGAGCCGAGGTAGACATCATTTTGCTTTGTAAAGATGTATTTTAACTTCTTTCCACCTTTTAATTTGTCAATACCAATTTTATACACGTGTCAAATCTTTCTTCTTCATCTTCACCCAAAAAAAAAAAATCTTTCTTCTTCATTTTTTTTGGTCGAAGTGTCCAATCTTGATAATTCGTTTATAATGTTATCATTGTCACTCAATAATAAAAAAACAGAACATGCCCTCCTGGTTAGTGATTGCAGAGCACGTGAGATCTCTGAGCACATTGTCGTTGTAACCACTGAACAAGTTCCTTCCATCAGCTCTTCCTTTCCAATCGGGCTGTAGATGACCTGCAGTTTTCCGTGCAGAACATCGTCCGATAATTGGCATTACTATTGATAGCAAAAGAATAAAATATTAGCAGGCAATCACAATTGTCAAGTTCCATTATCGTGAGGTGCTTATCATAGCCAGCATGCAAGACCATCATCTGATGAAGCTGTATTTGTAATAGCCCGGGTCTACATTGTGTAATATTGTTCGCTTTGGGTCCACTGACCCTCATGGCTTTAAAACGCGTTACACAAATATAGAACTCCAAGCCATATAAGTTAGCTCGGAACTTCCCTCCTAGGCGATGTGGGACAAGAGAGGTACCCCACTTCCCTGCGCACGTTTGGGGTAATGGCGCGGACGCACCGCCATCCCTCCTCCCCGTGCTCCGTTGCTTGGCTTGGGCCGTCACACTCTCTACCCCTTACGGGCACAGCGTCGACGCTATGGCCCCACACGCGGTCGGGACTCGGCTCTAATACCACCTGTAACGACCCAAGGACCTACCTTAGCACGATATTGCCCGCTTTGGGCCGGAGCCCTCACGAATTTAAAACTCGTCGTACTAGGTTAAGGCTCCTCAAGCCTTATAAGCAAGGCCAAGGCTCCCTCTCTAGGCGATGTGGAACAAGAGAGGTACCCCACTTCCCTGCGCACATCCGAGGTAGTGGCGCGGACACACTGCCATCTCTCCTCCCCGTGCTCCGCCGCTTGGCTTGGGCCGTCACAGTATCCTATGCATTGATCGCTCCAGATATGAGGTACTGGCCATTCGACTAGTCTTTTGCATTTTTCCAATGGAGAATCAACTTAGGCAGGTATATGTAAGTGAGCAGAGGAAGTAACATCAAAGAACAGCCCTCTATGCAGCAAAGTATTCTCAATCAAGAATATACGACTATAAGGCGTATGGACTGCAGAAAAATGACGGATTTACAGGAATTCATGTAACCTATTCCTCCGTACAAAGTCAAGAAACCATCTTGCCAGAAAAAATGGAGCTACAGAGCATGATAATGACACAATACTGCATAATCAAGAGTAACCAAAATACTATGTGCTTACTGTCGCGACCTAAATTTCCTCAGGCTAATGAATTATTAAGACTAAGCCTAACTCGGGCCCTCCCAAGCCCTACCAATTCGCAACTTAGGGTTTAAGCTTTTAACATGCAAAAGTTTTCATGCTTGGAGTAGCTACTAATCTATTTGTGGTAGGTCGATTAGAAACCTAAATAAAACATAGGGAGATATGTTTTATTCCTACGAACCAGAGATTCTAAGCTTGGGGACTTGGTTATGCTAGATCTTGTCTAACGCCCTTTCGGTACCTTTTCTTTTCAAAAATATTTATTTAGGCAGTCTAGATCCATTTTATTACCTAATCACTAACATGTGAGGTGTTCATGCAGGTGCGCAAACCACCAATTTAACACCCAAGAAAGCAGTAAATAAATTGCAAGATTAGGAGAATGACATACCTTAATGCAACGCAAGCATCTGCATTGTTAATAGAAAATCATACAGACAATCCTAATATGATTTCTAATTAACAAAACAAGGCACTCGAGGTGTTCTTTAGGGTTTGCGCTTTATTAAAATGCAAACTAACCTATATGCAATGACGTGCAAAATATGACATGCGATTAATGCAACCTAGCATGCGAACTATATGACATGTGACAACGTGACCTAATTCTAATGACGGAAAACGATGTGTTTTTTCCAATGAAATTCTGAATTAAAAAATGCCTAAATTAACATGCAATCTGTTCTAAAAAAAATAATTTAATCTATCCTAAAGTGACTTCTTTTTTATATTTTTATGAAAATTCAAAATCAAGAATTACCCTAAAATGAACCATCGAGAACCATCGAGATCAGGATAATATCTAAATTAAACTAGGAAATAAATTACTCTAGTTCCTAATTTAAATTAAAAAGTTATCCTATCGACTCATTCAAAGAAAGTTATTCTAAAATTATCCTAAACATGCATCATTATCTTCTAATAAGATCAATTCCATTCCTAACTAATCTTTTTTGAAATTTTCTTTTTAAAGGAAATAAATCAAATAGATAAATAATCACCACGATCAAAACAAGTCCACGCAATCCGCAAGGTTTGTTTTATTATCTTTGAATTAAGGAAACGATATAAACCTACCATCATATCCATGTGGTTATGGATATTGATGGAAGGCTATTCGTTTGAATTTTGGAGCAAAATAAAATCTACTATCGTATCCAAATAGTTATGGACAGGATAAAGATTTTCTGTGCTACCGAGTATCGTATCTCATGGTTGAGATCGGATAGTTTTCCCGACACGTTGTTAAGTTAGGAATTTTCTAACTTAGTGTTTTTTTTGGAATCTTGCGAATATGCCATGCATCATTCAAATATATCTACTATACAACCAAAGACAACAAAATTACTCGAATTAGGAATTTAAATATTTGAAATGATATCGGATAAATTTCTTACCTAATTTACGGATAACTTCCAAATTCGAGCTTGATGCCGGATCGGGTTTGTGGATCACGGGACGGTGAGTGGACCGGCGGCGGGTGACCGACGACGAGCAATTGGCGGCGGACGCGGCGGCGATGATGAGACTTTCAGTGATGAGCGGCAAGAGGGGGAGATCACGGGCGACTTCTCGGATTGGTGATCGACAGTGGAGTTCTAATCCTGGACGTGAAGATCGTGGCGGAGAAGACTTGGCTTTTGAAGGCTCAGATTTCATTGGTGCCCTCTCGGCATTCTCTCCTGTAATATTTCACGTATCGTGGAAGTGGAGGCGTGAAAAGTCCAGTGAGCTCCCATGTGGATGAGATGGCAATGTCCACGAATCCTTTTTTCTCAATCGTGGATGTCCCTAGAATTGTCGGTCGTCTCTTCGTGGATCTTGCCAAGAACTTGCCGAGACCGTATGCAAAACCTGAGCTGATTATGCTCTGCTCGAACTTGACAGAGGAGATCACGCGCAGCGGGAACCCGTCGAAAAGCCTGGACTCGATGGTAGGCGGTGGGGAAGAACAGCAGCGGCGTGAGCAGGGGGTCCGCAGTTCGGGTGGCTGCGGCGGTAGCAACAGCGGCAGCGTCGTCGTCGATGGAATCAGGGACGGCGGTTCACAGCCACAGGTCTGGCCGTGAGCAGAGGGGGCGGTGACGGACAACAAGAGGAGCTGCGGCAGGGGCGGCAGCAGCACGGGCAGTGACTCAAGCGTTGCGTGGCGGCACAGCAAGGCACGGGACAGTGGATGGTCGGCTCGGCATGGGCACAGCTTGGCAGAAGCTGGGGCTAAGGGAAACTCGGCCAAGGGGGCCGACGGCAGCGGGCTCGGACAAGTGGCGGATGCGGGTGGCCAGGCGTGGGAAGCACCATCGGGCACACGTGCGACCATCTCTCTTTCTCACTCTCAATCCCATGTGTGTCTCTCGTGCTATCAAAAGTTGTGTTTCGGAAATTATGAGAGCCCCCTCCATAGCTCTGAATGTGTGGCCTTTTATAGTGACAGAATATCAAATTTTGAGACAAGGAAAAGAAATATACTCTTTGATTTTCTCTCAATCAAGTGAGATTGATTGTTATTTCTTCTCCTTTTTGCTATACTGCCAATATTGCGTGAATATGGCGAGAGGATCATGCATGGGCTCTTTCTTCTTTATTTAATGCTGATCAATTTTCTTGCCCTCTCCATGTTGACCGAATTTTGCTCAATTTTACGGCTCAATGCATAATTTTCCTTCCAAGTGTGGATGGGATTCTCCATATGCAAATCAGTGGCCGCGTACACAGTGCTCTTCTTTATATTTGCTCCTTCAAATAGTTAAGCATGTACGAATATACTGGGAATCCTTGCCGATTGCATTGTTTGTGACAAAAAATCTTGATAATATCAAGCTTTATTGTTTCAAATATTCATCAAATTTTCCTCACTTGATACACATGATTTTAGCCACTGCGGGCTTAGTCCAGTTAAGCTCAAAACCATTCACTCGAGTTCATCCGCCGCCAATCTAATGGAAATGCAATTATATGGGTCTAATTACTAATGTAAATGCTCCTAATCTATATGCAATTTAACTATTATTTTTGTTTAGGGGCCAAGATAGATCCCTAATTTTCTATGCAATGAACGACTAATTAGGTTGTCAAAATTTAGGTGTCAACACTTACTAATGTGGCGGTGTAGGCAGGATGTGTAATATCGAGATGGAGTTGGTCCTGCCGGCACAAAGTCCAAAAACTTTGCAAGAATGTGATTAAGCAGCATACAGCATTCACCGCATCAATATTAAAGACCAACTAGCTCCCTATTCACATCTTTTGAATGTGCTTCCACCACATATTTCTAATGCAAAGTATCCCGGGAGTTGAGAAACGGAAGAACTGGTCCCTAATATAAGGTAAATAGGAAACATGGATGTACCCTGTATCAAGCAACAGAATTGCTGGAGGATGGAGAATATAAATATCTAAGGAGAATATAAATATCTAAGTATGGCCTGTAGAAAGATGTACCTTTTGAATGTGAGTTCATATAGCCCCCGTAGTTCCATCAGTTACATCGGCGTCATTCTTCAAATCAACTCTCAAAGTCCTCAACATATGCTCTTGCTCTCCAGATCCCACATCTTAATGCTGTTCTCTGGGGCTGCACAGAGCCAATAGGTCTGAAGTACTATTTTGAAGTCATTGAATTTTGTGAAGCCCAATGGCTATATTTGGTATCATGATAGTTCGTCACTTTATGCCTTGTCAAATTTCCTGATTACATTAGAATTAAACAACTATCACACCTTGCCTCTTCGATGCAGTGTCATCTTATCCTAATCTGGCGTACCCATTATAGCTTTTGTATTTCGGGACAACCAATACTTTTTCTGATGATATTTTCAATTAATTGACAGACGGGCTCATTCTGGATGATCTTTTCTTTCTCAAATTTTGCTAAGTTGCATTCTTTTCTGCCATCTTATTTGATTCCTACTACTTGGTCGTGAGCTGGTTATTATGTTTGACTATTTCCTTTTTCAGGCTGCAACAGTTAGCTTATAAAACAAAGCGAACAGATTGAGACTGTGAACTGTGAAAATAAATATAATCAGGTAAGTTGTCTTTGCAGTTTCCATACCTATGTTGATGTTTTCATTAACATAATTTTGCAGGTGGATGATTTGAATATTCGCTATTAACAGCAAAATACTGCATATGACCTTAATGCTTTGTCTACACAACTTATAGGGCTCTGTCAAGAAAATATAGAAATTCAAGGCTGCTTGTGTTGGTATTAAAAATGAGCTAGAAGTGCTAAAGAGAGAAGCTGCGGAGAGGTATATGGCCTCTTTGGCATTTTTCTGGTATAGGTCGTGGGCTATCTTCGGAATTAACTTTCGATGACCTCTTTAGGGGTTGGAAGTTGAAACCGCTATGAAGATTGTTCCTCCTCAGCATTACAATCACAAAGGAATGCCTGCTCATTCAATTTACGATCTCCCTCAGTTTATGTGGTTAATATGACAAAATTTCATTATTCAAATGCGAATCTATGAGCTTTGCCAGCCACTCCATTGTTTTCTAAAGAACAAGACACTGGATGTATAGCCAGCTGACTATTCTGATTATTGAGAAGCTACTGGGCATGTCTTCATGCATTTTGGGATTCCTTTTCTTCCTCTTTTCGGCTCTTCTGATATACTATGCCACTGGGTCACACCGATTTGCTCTACTGATAATCCCGACCCTTTCTCTTAGGGTTAGCCAGTGCCTGTATTGAGTTGATGGTATATCATCTAAAGTCAAAAGCAACTCTCTTGATGCTGCAGCTGATTCTCCTTGCTGATGTATTGCCGACTGCCATGGACATGGATTGAGGAAATAGGTTTACCTGTCCGGATGGTATCAATAGATAGTAAGCCTGTATTCTTATCAGCCACTTGTACCAATTCTTCCTCCATTGGTCTAGACAATCAAATTCTGAATACATCTCAACTTCTATGCTTTAAAGCTCAGACGAGGTTGGACGGAATGGTTTACTTTGATAGTTATCTTACTGTTTTCAAGCGCAAAAATAGGTTCCTCGTCGCTGATTGTGGAAATTTCTCCACAGAATGGTTTGATTTCTCCGTATTTGACTTGCATTTTATGACCGGAGCAGCTGAACCTAAGTGGTTTTCTGACTTCACGGGCATAGCATGATGATGGATGTGAAATAAAACTTCGGCTGTGTAACAAAACTTCAGCCGAAAGGCTGGCTAATATAATGGCTTGGGGGTTAGGAGGACAAAATGCGGTGATAGACTTTGGTCATCAACACGGTGTCATGAAGTTCATTGCATGAGCACGACGGCATTTTGTTAGCCGGGATATTAAGGTGCGCTTGGAATTGGTGTTGAAAGTCCATGATGGAATTGAATAAATCCTAAACTTACAGGGTGTTGAGGTTATTGGGTCGCCATAAAGAATTGAGGTAGAATAATAGCAGTTTGAGTTTCACGCATTTTCTCTAATTTTCTTAAGAGTTATAGATGTGCTTAGGACTAAGGTTCAGCCAGGCTGGGTAGTGAAATATACTTCTCCTGCAGGGTAAAACAGTTGAGATTTTGAGCACATTTTGAAACGGAGACCACTAGATTTACTATTCTCGATGCACCGGTAAGTCCTTTGTCTCCCACGCAATGGTTTTTGGTTGTTATGCCTTTATTACCTGCAGCTTGCCCGCTAATTGCACGGTAAGGAGTTAATCAAATGCCTGTGCCAAATCTCCTGTTCTTATGAAGAATATGCAGAGAAGGACCCATTTCGTTATTGTGTTTGGCTTGTGCTACGCATGCAGAGAATGTTTTTCATTCTCTTAGGCATTTACTCGTACATGGTCATTTGCTTTATTTTTCTCTCATATTGTTTTATCCAAGCTTCTCTGTTCTTTAGGGCCATGAAAGTTATGTCCCCAACCTGATCAGTGGGGCATGCCCAGGATGATGTAGTTGTGCTGGTAAGATAGGGTTATCACTTTAACATTGTCGAATGTTCTGTAGGTTATTTATTAATTCTCTCTCGGTCTCTTTCAAAGGTAATTTCTGCTCGGAAGGGTGAGTTCGAAACTGGATATGAGAAAGGTGGTCCGACCCGTGAGCGTGTTCGGCTTTCAAAAACCTTGGGTGTCTGTAAGCTAGTCGTAGTCGTAAATAAAATGGATGATCCCACTGTCAATTGGTCCAAACAAAGGTTATTCATGACTCACACAGTATTGCTGATTTTGTATTTTAACAATATAGGGTTCTCCTATTGGTCTAGTCTCCAGGTATGATGAAATTGAATCCAAGATGATACCTTTCTTGAAATCTTCAGGTTACAATGTTAAGAAAGGTACGCAATAATCTTTCTCCAGCTTCTTGTTCACTTTAAATGCTTATGTGCTAGAAGATTTGGTGCTTAATCAGGGAGTTAGCTTGACTGATTTCTTCCATCTGCTGTGGCAGTGGTTGGCTTAAATTCAGGATACGTCCGAGTTGACTTTGTGGTTGTTTCTTCTATGCATGTCGTTAAATTCTTGTAACAAGGCTATCTCTCTACTTCAACATTTACAAGAAAATATTGAGGAGCAAAAGGAGAATATCGAACATGGGACACGTTCCGTCTTATTTATTCATTTGATTTCATCATGCTGAGGTGGAGTGCTGTGAACAAGAAAATTTGGCAGTTGGTCTGATTATCATTCAGGAGATATAAGTTGCCAGGTAGTTAATCTAACTGAATGCCTGGATTTTGATCTAGAATTGATAATATATTGCCACTTAATTAGAATGCTTCAAGCCACCTATACATGCAGTCCCCCTCCCCTTCTTCCTCTCTCCCCTCTCCTCTTTTCTCCTCTTTCCACACTCATGCTCGCATGCATATGCCCCCACGCACCCGTTTAGTCCAGTTGATACTAGCACAATCTTATTTCTGTTCGTGTTATTTCCTTTAACTTTAATGTCTTCCTTCTCGTGGGAAGTCCTAATTGATCGGAGGCAGGAATCGAATTTTCTCTACGTGCGTCAAGTTTTGAGTATCGTCTACCTGATCAAAGATGGTCAGACATTATGACTGGTTTCGTCAGATTCTGTTAGAAATTGCAAATTCCTTTGTCATTGTTATGTGGTTCTGATATGCAATGCCGAAGTATGGGTTTCTTCTTTTTGACAACTTTATCGTTTGCTTAAGTTTCACTGTGAAATTCTGAACCAAGTTTTTGTGTTGATTGTAAAAGAGGTTATAGATTCTGTTCACAACTTGGTTACTGATACTAATTTTAGTGCAGATGTACAATTCTTACCTATTTCTGGCCTGATTGGAACGAACATGAAAACCAGGGGGGGACACATATTTGTCCGTGGTGGAATGGCTCCTGCCTCTTTGAAGCTCTAGATGCTGTTGAGGGTCCTCCACGTGATCCCAAAGGCCCCTCACGGCACAATGAATCGTCGAAGGCCTCTATGACCTCGTCCTTACTATTGCATGATTTTGTTTTAACAGTTGATAATTAATTAAATGAAACTGAACTCCCTTTGTGCTTGAAACTCGTGATTTCTGCTACAATATAATGACTCTTGACTTTCAGTTTGACAGGTGTTGTCAGGATGTTCTGTCTAGGTATCTGCTGATAATGATCCACAATTGTCCATTGAGCTATTATCTATGCAGTTGAATGAGGAGCCGAGACTGAGATAGGCACCTTCAAGGTCTCTGTTCTGGGATTGATGTCTTCACTCGGCTGAATTTGAAGTCTTTCTCGCTTGAATTTGTCCGAGCCCCTCAGTGGTGGAGAAGAGCTCGGCATGGTCGAAGCTGGACCCCCTCGGCATCAGCTTCCGCGATGACTGCAGTGAGTAGATCTCAGCATCGGACAGGTTCGATGGCCGTGGGGAGAGCCACGTCGAGGGCTTGCAGACGTCTGATCGTGAGGCGCTGGAGCGGCGGACGGTGATGCGGAGCTTGCCGTAGCTGCCGACCTCAGCCTTAGTCTCGAGGGGCTGCCGGGAGCTAGGGGTGTCAATCAAACCCGCGCCGGCCCGGCCCGACCCGCGCCGGCCCGGCCTGGCTCTTAAATTTGGGGTATTTTGGGGTCGGGCCTTAATTTTATTCAAATATGACCCTAAAAGTTGGGTTTCATTAGCATTTGGGTATTTTAGGGTCGGCCCATTGACACTCTGGGCCGACCCATCTCCCTCTCTCAGTCTCTCTTCCCTTCTCTCTCCCCTCTCTGGCGCTACGCCTCCGCTCCTCCCCCCTCGCCGTCCCCCGCCGCCGGTCCCCCAGCAAGCCCCTCCGCCTCTCCACCGCCGCCACCCGCTCCGCCATCTCCGTGGGCGACAGGCTCCCCGACGCCACCCTCTCCTACTTCGACCCCGCCGGCGAGCTCCAAACGACCACCGTCTCCGCCCTCACCGCCGGGAAGAAGTCGATCCTCTTCGCCGGGAATAATAATAATAAAAAGGACCAAAATCATCGGCTGATCGCCATTGGCAGTGGCATCGCCCGCGGCCAACAGCTCGCGAAAACCACGCGCCGCGAGACGACGCCGGAAACGCCCCCCCACCCACCCCCACGGAGCGAGGGGAAAATCACTTGCCTCGACGGCGCTGCCCCCGATGCGGAATCGCCGGAAACCCTAGACGGCGCGAGGATCGCCGGGTAGCGCCTCCTCGGGCGCCGAAGAGAGAGAGAGACACACACACACACCGCCGCGCGCACGGTGGGGTGGCACCGGAGCGATCGAGCGCGAAGATCGCCGGGCGGAGGAGGCGGCGGCGCCGGAGGATTCGGTATTCACAGGTGTAGAGAGAGAGAGAGAGAGAGAAAGCGACGGCCTCCTCGGATCGGACGTGAACCAGAGGAGAAAAGGCGAGAGAGGAAGGAAGGAAGAGAGGCGAAGAAGGAGGAGGAGGAGGAAAGAAGCAAGTGAAAAACCCTAAAGCCTGGCCCGGCCCGACCCGACCCGGCCCGGACCTTGAGGTCTACGGTAAACAGGGTCTTGGGCGGGTCTGGGCGGGTCAAGCATGACCCTGTAGGTTTCGGGTTGGGTCGGGTATCAAGAAAGCCCGACCCGATCTGACCCATTGACACCCCTACCGGGAGCTATCGAGGGAGACGATGTCGGAGATGGTTTGGTGTTTATGCATTTTCTTTTTCTTCTCTTCCATAACTCTTAACCTGCTGGAAATTTCAAACTTTTATAGCAATCGAGCTATCTTCATTAATTTAAATGGGGATTGAATAATATTCACGTCATCTTCCTATCGATGCATTGATGATTGTTCACAAAATCCTAAAGGTCCATTGAAACAAACGAGACATAATATATTAGCTTCTCGGGTCCAAGTTGGACTCATGAAGTGCCACATCATGATGATTAATTTTGAACTCCATAATAGCTCTATGGAATTAAACTACTCAGTAGTTTGGGAAGTGACCACGTTACTGAAAAACCCGTCCAGCATTTACCACACATTTGATGAATTAATCACCATAGGAAATCAGGAACTCAACTATGTGGCAGACCAAGACTCACAATGCCCTCGTATAGAATTAACAACACTCGAGCTTCGTCAACCATGATATATCAAAAGCCCATTACCAGTTTCAAAGCCACATCCAATTTGATCATTTACGGAACTCCAGTTTTTGAGTTGCGTCTCTGCTCATAATGCCGCTTTAGAAGCCTACAACCAAAGCAAACACCTAACTACAGTATTCCTTTTGGGACTCATCCTTCAAAGTCGTGTTTCCTATCATGTGATGATGTCCGGTGGGAACGCCGAAATTAAGACGATCACCAATTATTGAACACACACTGCGCGACATATATGTCATATACACAGATCATGTTTCGTCATCAGAAGCAGAGATGGGGGTAATTATTTGAAACTAAGGGACCGAGCATAGAGTTGAAATGAGATGAAAACAATTTGGGAAGCAATTTTGTCTCATGACAGAAGAAAAGGCAGATGAATAAGGCAGTCACTTATCTTAGTGCATTGAGTGAATGTGAATCCACGACCTATGGTTGTTTAGGTTATGTTTCACATTCAATTAACGCATGACTAAAGAAAATTTCAACTAGTCGAAAACAATGCTCCCCAATAGAATGACAAAAGGTGAAATCTCTTCGTTCATTGTCCACTGCTTAAGCGTGTACTATTGAAATCTCTCTGTTCATTGAGCAAGCGTGAACTATTGTTATCCTAATTCCTCTGGGAGGAAGGCGGGTTCTAACAACCCACTTGTTATGTTACTGGAAAAATGACAGACAATGAACTGATATAAACCTTCCAGCCCATCACCGTGGAGCAATCCAAAAGTAATAAGCACAAGCCCTATTGAACGGAGCGCATAGCATCCTTAAGTCAGTGATTGCACTTGCACATATTTGCCTGGCATGGCTTGAACTTGAAGAGCATTTTGTTTATAGCAAAGACACAGGCATCACCTGAGTGTAACAACTCAAAGATCGAAGTAAATTATGATCCTTTCGACCCGCCTCTTAGATAAGACACTCTAGGGACACAAAGCAATCTAAGAACAGCCACACGGTCTCCACAAATCAAAGAAGCAGAACATGCACAATACCAAGAGAGTGATACACAAGGTGAGAAACATAAAAAGCAGGATAGCCTCATAATCTCCGGGACTCAAGCTGTTCGATTAGTACACACAATTCAGGATTTGCAAGGGGAACAGGACACTGGCTCTTTGGCTGGCCCCAAAGAGCCAGTGTCTAGCAAAATCCTTCAGCTCCTCAATGTCTAGCAAAATCGCATACTGAATCACCAACAATGACAAATGCCTCACATCGAACTCATAAACAAAGAAACTTTTTCACCGATCGAATTCAAAACCTAAAGAAACACCACAAGAGAGATGACGACGCGATTCAATTCGACTACCTTCATATGATTCGAGGAAGGCATCCCCTAGAACTGTTGAAAAAATGAGAATTGTTGGAAATTTATTGAAAAAATGAAAATATAAGATCAATTGTCTGGGGTGTGCAAATACTGTTTTAAATGATAACTCTACCCCTCGAAATACAAAACTCAGTGCGATAGTTTATAATGGATATCCTCCCAAGATACATCGGAAGGAAAGATAGATATGAGAAGCAAAGGAAAATTCTCTTTTTAAATCAGAATATCTTGAAGGATTGTGGTTTGAGTTCAATTTTCTATTCAAATGAAAGATCGAGCCCTCAAGAAACAGTTATTGGTAATTATTAAAACAATAGACCGTTATAAAATAATAGAGGGTTTATAAAGAAATAAATCAAACGTTACAAACCCATTAAATAATCGTTACAAGACCGTTTCAAAGTCATTATACATCTATTACAGAATGATGGCTTTCATGGCGTCATAACTTCTATCAAAATATTTCAAAATCATTGAAATATCCACAATCCCTCACATATTTCGAAATGTTATGAAAAGAAAAAAAGAGAATAATGCCGGGTTATTGGGTGTGATGCATCGGAACCGGTACTTGTTAGGCTATGAACCAAACCTAAAAAGAATGAAATATAACTCACGAAAACATTGGTGAAGTTTGAAATTTCCAAGAATCAAGAATTTCTTTTTGTGAACTATAGTTTTCACCAATCACAACACTCCCATAAATATTGTTGTTAAACGAAGTTTTGTGCTAATAGGCCATGCGCGTACTTGATTTATTCATAAGTGCTCTAGAGATTATTCTCAACAAGGAGCGGCCCCACTTCACGATTATATAGATGAGTCCATCAAGTGTATTGTACAATTAATACACTACCAATAATGGATATAGAATTCATTAAGAGCTTAGCTCAGCCTCTTTTTCAATACAATCTTGCACTATTCTCACCTTAGGAGGGATAGAAATTTTTTTTATAGTGCATCAGTATATCCACAAGTAACTTGTTATCACCTATATGAACCTAATTGATGGGATTGCCAATCAAATAGGTTGTGTTACCGTCACTATTGATTTTCTTCAATTGGCTTAAGTCTCAATCCTCTCGAGTTATAGTTAGAGGATCAACCAAAATCACTTCTGACTTTACATAATCGAGGACATAATTCCATTTTAAGCAATTGCTTTACCACATCACGTTTTAACTGATCAAAAGTTTCATTCTTCGCAATGGCTATTACCATTGGGCAATCACAATGCATAAACATGAAAGGTGTCGATTTAATTCCCTTTCCCAAGAACTTGAGCATTTCTCAAATTACCAAAAATAATAAATATTTTCTTTTCCTACCCCTTCTAGATTGTATGAGGGTTAGCATTTTGTTTATACATATATGCCTGATAGCACCTGATTCTACCACCATTCTTTCAAATTGTCCACAATATTGGCTTGAGAAATGACCGCAATGATAACGTCATTGGATCATATGCTTCAACCTAGTCGACTTTTGGTTTAGCAAGATTGCCATTTATCCCACAATTTTGTTTGGCTGATTTTCAAGTTACAGCAACTTCTTCACCACTAGTAGATGTTCCAATTTCCTTAATTCCATCTAGTCCATATCGTAAGTCTGAAGCATCCAAGATCAATTGGCTTTATGAGATAACTAACCTTAATGAAGCTGAGAAGATCTCACCTACTACCCTCCCTCTTGTAAATTCTTATGCCGCTTTTGCTGAACAGCCGTCATCTTTCTCTTCTATCTGTTCTGTTAGACAGTTAATCCATCACACTCCAAAAGAGGAGAAGGAATATGTTCAATCTACTCGGTTTGATTAACATCCTATCCTTGCTACTCAACAAGAATAGTTCGTTACTCTCCAAATTCCTTCGCCAATAGATTCAGCAAGGATATACTCAATTGCACTATGGTGCAATCCATCTTGCTTTATCATTTCATGGTTGAAAAAGATCTTGTTGCTCGCATGGCTCTTCTAGATACAAGGTTTCTTGACTATCAACATGCCTGAATTGGGACAGTCGAGACTACCTTGAATGTTGGAATGGTGTTTGTCACCTTATTTCAAAATTTCAACATGGTACTTTGTGACCCTGAACTTTTTACTACCTTGAAAGTCCAACTCCAAATTACTGAAGCCCCCCAAGTCACCAATTCTATTGTTGTTACCTTGCACTATCAAATGGTGTAGAGGGTTCAGAACTATGCCATAGATCTTTTTCTTCCAGCATCAAAAGAAGCCTGAATGATCCCCATGAACAATAATCATCTAACATCTTATGTTCATATTCCCAAACATATTTCCAAAGATGAGTCGGTTAAACTTCTCCCAGAAACTTGGACAACCAACTTTGAAAAGCTTCACAAGGATGTTTGTCCAGTCCAATTTACTGAGCCAAAATTTACCAAGAAGAAAGATGATAGTGTGGTTATTAAATTTGACGGCATGAAACAGAAGATGGAAACGCCTAGCTCTATTTTCTCCACTCTTCTTGAAGATAAAGAAAATGGTTTTTGGCATAAACGTCACATAGATCCTCCGATTCATTCCTTTGATGCAAGTGATAATCCTATTTACTACTTCAAATATCCGATTATATGACAATGTTACTTGGATGTTGACTACCAATGTGAACTTTGTTCACCCCCTCCAGAAAAAGAAGATGATCGCCCTTCTGCAAAAAAGAAAAAGAAAAAGGCCCGCTATCCTTTCTCCCGATGGATACCTAGATGGAGATTCTTCCGTAGGTTCTCTTTGTGAAGACAGTAGAAGGTGCCAGTTTATGGTATCCTACGCAGTGCCTAACCTTACTCAAGTATTATCTCCAGCCTCTCCCCTACCACCTCCTAACCATATAAGCATAAGGAACCACCAAAACCAGAGCTTCAAAAACTAAAGCCAAAACAACAACTGATTTTCCCATTTTACAAACCTATTTACAAGTAGATTAAGAAAAATTTCCTCTTGTAATCCATAACCACTCAAGCTAGGAGAAGCCTATCCTCCCATTGATCCAATGCTAAATGACCAAAAAATTCAGAAGCTTAAACAAAATACTTCTACACAACTTTCGGCTATATGTATGCTCTCTCTCAGTGAGTTTCCCCTTTGACACCTATACCTCAGCTAGAAGAAGAGTTTGAAACCACTAATTCTGGCCAGAGCTATAAACATGTTGCTAAGGTGCCAAAACCTCCAGTTGATGCTAGTAGAAAATCCAAGAAGATTTCTGCAAGAGAAGTTGTCCTTAATTAGCCGACTGAGAATGTGCTTCTCCAAAACAAGGTGCTTTTCTTCTCATACTATTACTCTTCAGCAAATTGGCTCAACTCTCGAAACCATGCATGAAGGTTTCGATGCTATGCACAAACGACTTGATCGTAGACACCAGAAAGCTTACCAAAGTGCATAAACTTCCATCAAGATAGGAGGCAATATTAAAAACCTAAAAAAAAAAGCTTGCTAATCTTGAAGCCGGAAGAGTCCAGCATCACCATTTGGACAATCCAATGGAAGAAATAGCAAAGGTGAAATAACATATTGCTGAACTTAAAGAGCATGGTGTGACATCTGGAAAATTCCAATATTTGTTAATAATATTTAGGACTAATTTCCGCAACTAAACCGCTAGGAGTCTGAGGCATTAGAATTAAGTTGATAGATTTCGATGGGCAAAAGAACACTACAAGTGTCATAAGCTGTGTACGGCACTCACTTTGGTGCCATAAGTTTTTTTTTGGATCACTTCAGTGCTAAAATTTTTAAAAAACGATCATTTAAGTGCCAATTCCGATGCTGTACATAATTTTTCGCCGGAAATCCGACGTGGCATTTTTTTTATTAATTTCTGAAGTTGACGTGGTTCGTTGGAGATTGGCACTTAAGTGATTGTTTTTAAAAAATTTTAGCACTTAAATAATCGTTTTTCAAAAATTTTAGCACTTAAGTGATCGTTTTTCAAAAATTTTAGCACTGAAGTGATCCAAAAAAAACTTTTGGCACTTAAGTGATCGGTTTTCCTCTGATTTGGCACTTAAGTGATTCAAAAAAAATTTATGGCACCAAAGTGAGCACCGTACACAACTTATGGCACTTACAGTGTCATTTTGCCGATTTCGATGTGAATGTTAATGGTGTAGAATGACGATGCTTATTTCGCCACTAATCTATTGGTAAACTAGGGCGGTATGTTCTGAAATTCATATTTTCTTTTCTTAATTTTGATATCCTTCACTTATGATTTTAGTGGGTTCAAAGTATTTTCAGATTTACCAAGGTTCAGAATCAAATGTTCATAACGAAAATATTTTCAGAGGCACAAATGCTCATAACTGAATGTTCAGAATGAAAATCCAGCTTCTTAAATCTCTTTTTCTCTTCGATTGACACACCACTTCTCTTTTCCTATCTGTCACGCCCTGAACCTCAACAAGCTCGCGACACCCCTTCGACGGTCGTATTGAACGCGACGTCCCAGGACGCGTCGCTGACCCAAACGAAACACCCACCAGAATACACAAGCAGAAGCGAAATAAACAACCTAGACAAATAACAATGACAAAGGGATAACACTTGCATAAATCAATAAAACTCATTACATATGCTTGACAGTTACTTACTGCATTCACAAAAGACAACCACAAACTATGCCACAATAACATAACCACTTTCATCATAATGGAGCAGTGGGTGGTAAGTTTAACTCCTCTACAAAAATGGGTCATACAAAAGACGGAGTAACTTGACCCGTCCTCGATCCCCGAAGTACCTTGGCGGCGTCTCCCAATCAATCACTGTCGCAGATCTGAAAATGATTTGCAGTAATGAGATTACATCTCAATAAGCAGACACCCTATACCCCATGTAGGCCAATGCGTACTCAGACAAGTTCAGCATGCAATCTAACCAATAACATATATATAATTCACATAGATGGACTTACCTCGCCATCCAATCACATGCCTACGCTACAAATTAGTCAAACCATGATAATGCAATAATATCCCAAAGGTACATCATAATCACTCGAACGCCATACATACGTACATTCACCCAATTCATCCATGCATAAAACACATGCGCATCCATCCAACTTTTTCACGACCCGGGTCAACACCCCACAGGTCAGCCCTCCGATCAATCCGGGCTCTGTCCCAGGTCAATACCCCACAGGACCTTTCAAAAATAAATTTTCACACGACCCGGATCAACACCCCACAAGTCAGCCCTCTGATCAACCCATGCTCTATCCCAAGTCAACACCCCATAGGACCTTTCAAAAACAAACTTTCACACAACTCGAGTCAACACCCCACAGGTCGGCAGCCCTCCGATCAATCCGGGCTTGTCATGCACACACGCCACATAATTCAATCAATTCCATGCCATTCACATACTCAACATCATACAACCGAGCTCAAACGCCATTGAATCAGTTCAACCCATACATACTGTAAATTGATCACACTTTCAACAATTCAAGCCACAATTTGCCAAGCTTGCCCGGCCCCACCTAAGCCAACAATTCCAACTCACAACCAAGCACATTTTGACTCGAAAAATGAGCTCTAAACTCGAGCGCAAGAGCAACAACGATTCAGCTGCGACACAGCCAACATAACATCATATTTTAGATCACAAACCAAGTCACAACTCATCAATATTAGCCCAAACAAACCAACACGAACAATCGCCAATCGAACATTAAATCAAACACAATCAAACACCCATGTTAACATAAGTTCTAGCATAAATACTATTTCAAAATTAGCCACAAACTCAGCCTTGAACCGCCCCAATAAGCCCTATTTCAGCCCACAAAACGTCACCGATTAGACCGCCATTCTAGCATATATAAGCTCGACAAAATTCCTCACAACCCAGACAATATAGAGCATCAAATAGACACACGAACAACCACAAAATGAGTAACATACGGGTACAAGATCAGCTACCAAAATTAACCGGCATCGACCCCTAATTGGCCTCAAATTCAGCCATCCAATTCCACACTAAACAACCCTAAATCAAGTCTAGCCATACCCAAAGTCCTATGCGAAGTTTAGGGTGTCGCTTACCTCGGCTTGAGCAAGAAAACGGAGCTGGGCAGCAGGAGAAATCGCCGACAGCCGCAACGGCGGCGATCAACGAGGCTCTCGGCCATGGCCTGGCAATAGCGGAGGCAAGGGAGCTCCGGCTGAGGCAGCAGCAGCTCGGCGGCAGTGGGGGCAAGCAGGGGCCTCGCCGAAACAGCAGCAGCTCCGGCAGACGCGCGGCGACTCACAGCGGCGACGAATTAGTGGCTGGAACAGGGGCGGGAAAAGGCTCGGCTAAACCAAGGAAAAGGGGGAGAGAGAAGCAGCTTGGTGGGGGTGTGAACGGCAAGCCAGAGACGGCGAGCGGCCGGCAGCTAGGTAGACGGGCGACGGTTGCTGGCCGGGTGGTAAGCGGCGAATCTCGTCAGCCTCGGCTCCGGCGCGACCAAAGGCCGCGCGAACAAGAGAAGAAAAAAAAAGAGGAGAGGCGATGGCGGCAACTCCGGTTTGGGACGAGCGGCCGACGGTGACAGTGAGCTGGGCGAGCGCGCAGTCGACGAGCTGAGGCGGCGGAGGCTCGGCCGGAACAAGGGAGGTAGACACGTTGTCGCTGGAGCAGCAGGGGCGATGGCGGCTTGGGGGGGAGCTGGGATGGTGGTGGCAAGCCGGTGGGGGCAATGGCGGCCGGAACGGCGACGTGCAGCGGTCGCGGGTGAGGCAGAACAGGGGAGGAGTCGAGGTGAAGAAAACAGGGGAAAGGAAAAGACAGGGGGGTCGTGGTGGCGATGGCGCGGCCAACGGCGATGTGGCAGCGCAATGGCTGGGTGAGCGGTGATGCATGGCAGACGGTCGGTGACGTTTGAGCATCGGCAAGCAGCGATCAGCAGAGGGGAGCAGGAGCAGCGGCACGGGGACGAAGGAAGAAGAGGAAGAAAAAGAAGGGAAAAGAAAATGAAAGGAAAAGAAAAAGGAGGAGGAGAGAGAGAGAGAGAGAGAAGACGTGACCGTGAAGGGGGGAGGGGACGTGCATGGGGAAGAGGCCGGGAAGAGGAGAGAGAGAGAGAGAGAGAGAGAGAGAGAGAAAGTCAAA
The DNA here is from genome assembly GCA_031216235.1 of Syzygium jambos. Lineage (NCBI taxonomy): Eukaryota > Viridiplantae > Streptophyta > Magnoliopsida > Myrtales > Myrtaceae > Syzygium > Syzygium jambos. The sequence continues at coordinate 6,789,258 of CM062221.1, forward strand.
GAAATCGAGTGCGATCCGACGGTCATGATTCGAACCCAAAAGCGGTCCAACGGCCCACGAAAATCGTAATAATAAATTAGGGAAAAAGGGACCACCATATTTCGATGGCAAGGAATATAGTATCTGGAAGAATAAGATGAATGCATTCATAAAGTCAATTGATCACATGCAATGAATTGTCATCATTAGAGGAGTCAAATCAAAATCTTCTGATTCAAAAGAAAAGATAGAAGGAAACATACCAGCAGATCCTCCATTATCTCAAACTGAGATATCAAAAAGAGAAGCCTTATATTCTAAAGTAATTTATTCTTTTTATTGTGCCTTAGCACCTATTGAATATAAAAAAAATTGCTTCTTATGAATCAGCTAAGAATATCTGGGATACTCTCTACACTACTTATGAAAGAACAGATCGATCCAAGAAAACTCAAATCAATCTATTGCTTGGCTAATATGAAGCCTTCAAAATGAAGCCTGAAGAATCAATTGCTGATATGTATGATAGGTTTGCTGACATAGTAAACAGTCTTGCATACCAAGGATAACCAGTCTCAGATGCGATGAAAGTCAACAAACTACTGAAAGGACTGTCAAAGCAGTGGGATAATATCAAAACATTTCTTCGACAAACATAAAAGATCATGCCTCTATCAGTGAATGAGTTAATTGGAACTCTTCAATCATATGAGACTAAGCAACGGAATGAGGAGAATGAATCCAGAGGTAAAAAGTCAATGCATTAAAAACTAACATTGATTCTGATACAGATTCTGAAGATGAAGATGTTGATGATGAAGAGCTGGCCCTCTTCATAAAGAAGTATAAGAAGATAAAAATCAAAGGAAGAAACCTCAAAGAGAAGAAATCTTTTGAGAAGAAGAAGGCTCTTGATGAAACAAAAAATCAAAGGAGGTAATCTGCTTTCACTATAGGAAACATGGACATATCAAGCCAAATTATCCACTTCTGAAAAAAAAAAGACTAAATTTGAGAAAGCAAAAATGGTTTTAAAAGCAGAAACCTAGAGTGATACAAAGTGTGAAGATAGTAATAAAGATATCTCAAACTTCTGTCTAATGGCTAAGTCAGACTCAGACGCAGATTCAGATTTTGATGTTAAAGTTGAGATTGAGATAAAGCATTTTGAAATGCCTACTGAAATATCAAATTACATTGATGAATTATGCTTTGAATTTAAGGCTGCTCTTAAAAGAATCTCTTCTTTGAAAAAGGAAAATTCATCACTGAGGCAACAGGATGTTTCACAAAAAGAAAAAATTGATTTCCTTCAAAAAGAATTTCATCAAGTCAAGGAAAGTCGAGATTTTTTTTTCAAAGAAAATGCTCTTTTGAAAAAGGAAATTTCAGAAATTACTTCCAAGTTTTCAAAAGGTTCTGAAACCTTGAAGCATATCCTTTCTATATAAATTCCTTATTACAACAAATCTGATCTCGGATTTATGAAGGAAAGTGATAGCTTAATTGATTTTCCAAAAGTCAAGGAGAGATTAAGACAAATACCTCCTCGACAAGTTTATAAAAATCATTTCAAAAGGAATTTTGTCAAACCTGTTGGTCGAAGTGCACTCAAGTGCTCAAAATGTGGAGATCCATAACATTTTGAGAATGAATGTCCTAAGGTCTGGAGACCTATTCGAAGAGACTTTGTTAAGATAACCTATACTAATGCTCAAGGACCCAAACAAATTTGGATACCAAAGAAAACTTGAGATGTTGTGATTTTTGCAGGTTACCACAAAGAGAAAAAGAAAGTGGTACCTAGACAATGAATGTTCTAGACACACGAGAGGAGATCCAAGCATATTCGTTGAACTACAAAGCCTGAATGGTGGAAAAGTTTCCTTTTGAGGAAATAACAAAGGAAAAATAGTTGGCAAAGGAACGGTTGAAATTGGAGGACTCACGATCAATGATGTGTCATTGGTAAAGGAACTCAACTACAACCTGATAAGCATAAGCCAACTATGTGATACAGGTTTTAGAATCAATTTTCAAGAAGATACATGCTTAGGAACAAGCAAAGATTCTTCTCAAACATTCACAGGAAGAAGACGTGGCAATATTTATCTTCTAGATGTCAATCCAAACTCCACTCATTGCTTGACCTCAATCAAAGAGGATGAAGATCTATGGCACAAAAGATTGGGGCATATCAGTATGAAACAAATCTTAAAAATCTCAAACATGAAATTGGTTCGAGGTCTGCCAGATTTGAAATACAAGAAAACGGAGTTATGCAATGCCTGCAAACTAGGAAAATAAGTAAGAAGCTCTTTTAAGTCTATACATCATGTTTCCACTAATCGTGTTTTACAGCTTCTTCATATGAATCTATTTGGACCAACCAGAACACAAAGTATTGGTGGTAAGAAATATTGTTTAGTTATTGTTGATGACTTCACTAGATTCACTTGGGTATTCTTCCTTGCTCATAAAAATGAAGCATTTTCATATTTTTCAAAATTTGCAAAGAGAGTTCAGAATGAAAAGGGCTATATCATTTCCTGCATTAAAACTGATCATGTAGGAGAATTTGAAAATTAAAGTTTTTCAGATTTCTGTGAGGAAATTGGCTTTCAACACAATTTTTCTACTTCTTATACACTAGAACAAAATGATGTTGTGGAGAGAAAAAATCGTTCTTTGCAAGAAATGGCAAGAACTCTGTTGATTGAAAGCAAGATTCCTTTTCATTTTTGGGCAAATGCAGTTTTTACAGCTTGTTATATCATTAACAGAGCTTTCCTCAGACCCATTCTTGAGAAAACCCCCTATGAGCTTTACAAAGGTAGAAAGCTCAATATTTCATATTTTCGTGTGTTTAGCTATAAATGCTTTATACTCAAAAATCCAAATGACCACTTTGGTAAGTTTGATGAGAAAGCAGATGAAGGATTTTTCCTTGGATATTCTACTACAAGTAAAACATTCAGAGTTTTCAACAGGAATTCTTAGATTGTGGAAGAAACAATGAATATAAGGTTTGATGAAAATATTCAGACTCACAAAAATGAATCTGAACCAATTTCCAATATTCAAGAGATATCTGAAACTCAACAAGAATCTTCAAAGATCGTTGAATCTGTAGAAGAAGGAAAAGAAGATACAATCTAGACTCAATCAAAACCTTCAGAGTCTAAGGATATTCAGAAAGAAAAATTTGACAGAAACTGGAACTATAAATCCAGTCATCCGAAGAACCTCATCATTGGAGAAATAGAAGATGGCATCAAAACTAGATCTAAACACAAAGAGAACATCAGCAACTTGGCGTTGATATCAGAAATAAAACCAAAAGAAGTTGGAGAAGCATTATCAGATAAAAACTGGATCGAAGTTATGCAAAAGGAACTTCAGCAGTTCAGAATCAATAAAGTATGGGAACTTGTGCCAAGACCCAAAAATCATCCAGTAATTAGAACAAAATGGGTGTTCAAAAACAAACTGGATGATAAAGGGAAAGTCACAAGAAACAAAGCAAGACTGATAGCAAAAGACTATTCTCAAGAAGAAGGCATAGATTATGATGAAACCTATGCACCAGTTGCAAGGTTAGAAGCCATTAGGCTACTATTAGTTTATGATTGTTTCCATAACTTTAAATTGTTTCAGATGGACGTGAAAAGTACCTTCTTGAATGGTTACATCAAAGAAGAAGTATATGTGAAACAATCACCTGGTTTTGAAGAGCCAAGGAAGACTGATTATGTCTATAAACTCAAAAAGGCCTTTTATTGTCTAAAACAAGCACCCCGTGCTTGGTATGAGAGGTTAAGTAACTTCTTTCTGCAAAATGACTTCACAAAAGGTAAGGTTAATACAACTTTATTCATTAAGAGAAAAGGTAAGGATTTTTTACTTGTTCAAATTTATGTTGATGATATCATTTTTGGATTCTCTAACGAACTGCTTTGCAAAGAATTTTCTAAGGATATGCAGAATGAGTTCGAGATGAGTATGATGGGCGAATTGACATTCTTTCTTGGGCTACAAGTGAAACAAACCAAAGATGGTACATTCATTTGCCAAGAGAAGTATGCAAAGGAGATTGTCAAGAAGTTTGGATTGCAAAATTGCAAGAAAATAGACATTCCCATGTCTCAATCATTCAAACTGGACAAAGATGAAAATGATAAAAATGTTGATAAGAAGGTATATAGAAGCATGATAGGATCATTATTATATCTTACTACATCTAGACCTGACATATTATTTAGTGTATGTATATGTGCAAGATTTCAATCTGGCCCAAAGGAATCACATCTCTCTCAATTAAAAGGATAATCAATTACATTAGAACTTATCCAATGTTTTTTTTTTTTGGTAAGGTAAGCATTTGTATAACTTTTCAAAACACCATGTACAGCCTAAGCACAAACCCACTCCTGACCAAATAGGACAGAAGGATGTCCAAACCAGGTCAAGAAGGGTCCAGCAGAACTAGATACAAAAAGGCCAGCAGCCAGCTAAAGAAAAGAACAACTAAAACAGAAAAACCCAAAAACCAACCCGAAGGATGGAGGGCGACCCAAATCTTCGGCAGCAACAACTGGATAGCGAAGAATGAAGACCTATAGCTCCGAAACAGACCGGATCAGCAATAAGCCCGTGAATGTAGAAGGAGAGAGCCCAAACCCGCCCGGAGCTCTGGCTAGGAGGCGCACTAACAGCAGGATAACCTTCCACTGAACGGCCAAAGGAAGTCTGAACGCAGCTCTAGCCAAAAATAGATGGTGGAAGGTCCCACTTTCTCTGAAGCAGCCGATTCCTATAAGTGTCTTCAATTGTTCCCATAGATACGACTTTGTCCCTGACAACTTTGAAAAGGTGTTTACGCATCCCAGGAAGAAAGATGCTCTTGTTCCTGAATATCGCGTTGTTCCTCTCGGTCCATATGACATGACATAAAGCCCCAAAGGAAAATCTAGCTATGCGATGAGGGAAAGACGAACCACCGCATACTTGCATGGCCCAGATGATATGATCTTGCCATGGCTGGTTTCGCCAAGGAAGATTGCATTTAGTCGCCCAAAGAGAAGCCAGTCTATTAGTGAAGGGGCACTAAAAAAAAGATGGTTAATAGAATCAGGAGTAGTCCCACAATAAGCACACAAGGCGTCTTCAATTCTTCGGTTTTGAAGTAGGAACACCTGCGTGGGAAGCCGGTTAAGAGTAATAAGCCATAAAAGAAACCCATGCCGTGGAACTATGTGCCGGTCCCAAATGAAGGAATGCCACCGGGTTGGCCGCCATTTCCTTCGAATATGATCCCAAGCGCGACTAACAGAGAAGGCCTTGGATGGATGAGGAGTCCAAATAAAGTGGTCCAACATATTGTCTAGAAAACGCGGAGGGCTATCCATCCAGCTCATAATAGTTGTCAGAGTACTATTCGGATGCCAAGAATCTTCAAAGACAGATCGGACAGTAGCATCCCGAGGGATGCGCGACCGGTAAATTTCCGCATTGGAAAAAAGAAGATAAAGAGGCCCCCTAGAGTGCCAGGAATCAAACCAGAAAGAGGTAGAACGTCCATTTCCAATATCCCATCGGAACAAAGTATGTACCGAAGCACGCATATCAAGGATATGCTTCCATGTCCATGAACAGAACGTAGGTTTGGAGACTACCCAGAAATTTGACTTCTCTAAGAAAGTAGAATGTATCCATTTGCACCACAGCGACTCTTTGTCAGTGAAGAGTATCCAAATGTGCTTTAAAAGCATAGCATTGTTGTATTCGACAAGTCTCCTGATACCTAAGCCACCTTCCGCTTTAGGTAAGCAGACAGCGTTCCATGCTACTTTTGCTCCACCAACTCCCAAGTCAGGGCCTTTCCAAAGGAATTGACGTAAAATGGCCTCAATACTATGCAACACTGTTTTTGGAAGAGAAAAAGTGGTGGCCCAGTATACTTGCATAGAATGCAAAACTGACTTTATAAGTTGTAATCGACCCGCAAAGGATAGAAAGCGCTGAGACCAAGAACGGGCACGAGCAGTGATAGAGTCGATCAGAGCTTTACAATCTACTATCCCCAGCCTAGTTGATATAATAGGGACCCCCAAATACCGAAATGGTAAAGTACCCCGCTGGAATTCAAGGCACTGAGTTAACTGATCTTGTAAAAGCTGGGTCCCTCCCGAGATGAAAATATTGCTTTTTGCCTTGTTTGGTTTCAAGCCAGACCAATCAGAGAACAATAGGAGAGAGTCCTTGATTAGCTGGACTGACCCGAGGTGGCCCTCTGAGAAAAGCAAAACATCGTCCGCAAAGAAAAGGTGTGAAAGCCGTATCTTCTTACAGCGCCAAAACCAGTGGAAAGCAGGCATATCAGTTTTAGCATTTAGAATGCCCGAAAAGATCTCCATAACCAGAATAAAGAGGTAAAGCGATATAGGGTCTCCCTGGCGAATGCCCCTAGAGCTCCTAAAAAAACCATGCAATTCCCCGTTAATAGAGACGGAGTATTTTGCTGTCGAAACACATGCCATCACCATCTTGATAAAGGAAGCAGGAAATTTGAAAGCTGTCATGACAAGTTCTAAGAAGTTCCAGTCAACAGTGTCATATGCTTTCTGGAAATCCACTTTGATTGCACACTTGGGAAGGTATGGACGGTGGTGGAAATCCGCAAAGAGCTCTTGGGCTATCAAGATGTTATCACTAATCCTTCGTCCTTTAACAAAGGCCGATTGGCTAGGACTAATAATAGTTGAAAGAACACGCGCCATCCGTCTAGCCAATATCTTGGAGATACATTTGTATAGTGTATTGCAGCAGGCAATAGGACGGTAGTCCGACATAGCTGAAGCATTTGGAACTTTCGGAACTAAAGTCAGAATGGTATTGTTTATCTCTCTAAGCATACATCCTGATTCAAAGAACTCCCTTACCGCCACCAGAATGGAGGGACCGACAATATCCCAGCTAGCCTTAAAGAAATCGACATTAAACCCATCCGGTCCAGGGGCTTTACCCTTGGCAAGAGAGAAAAGAGTGGACTGGATTTCATCATCCGTGACCGGGAGTGATAGAACGTTCCTTTGATCCTCATCAAGAGTCCGACCAATGAAGGTACTTATCTCACTAACCGAGGGCCTAATAGAAGCATGTTCACCATTAAGCAAACCCTGGAAGTGGTTGACAATATGAGCCTTAACCGCCTGCGGATCCGTAACTAAGGATCCATCTTCTGTTGATACCGAAAGAAGTCGGTTAGTTACATGTCTTTTGGAGACAAAATGATGAAAGTATTGCGTGTTAAGATCTCCTTCCTTAAGCCACCTTATACGGGACTTTTGCCTGAAGAAGGATTCCTCCTGCAATCTCAAGGTGGAAAAAGAGCGCGTGAGTTCCACTTCTCTGTCTTGAAGAGTCAGATCAAAAGGGTGAAGCTCAAGGGCAGTTTGGACTGAATACAGCTCTGCTCTAATTTGATCGGTTCTAACAGAAATGTCAGAGAAAGAAGACCTGTTAAGGAGTTTCAGCTTCTGCTTTAGAGACCGAAGTTTGCAGCAAGTGATATACATAGGTGTACCCTCAACCGGCGTGTCCCAAGCTTGTTTCACAATATCCAAGAATCTTGGGTGAGAAGTCCAGAAATTAAAAAACTTGAACGGCTTCTTTGTATTAGGTGGTGTTGATGAAAGTTTAACCACCATGGAAGAATGGTCAGAAATCCCCGGGGGAAGAAATCTAGCTTCTGAGAAAGAGAACTGTTGCTGCCAGATGTCATTAACAAGAACTCGGTCAATCTTGCGGATCTTCCGACTTTCTCCAGACGAATGAGTCCAGGTGTACCTACACCCCACATATCGAAGGTCTTCCAATCCGGACTGGTTTAGACACTCCCCAAAATCATCAAAAGCGGGGATCCAGGGAGTAGTACTACCAACTCTATCAGTTGGGTCTTTGATTGCATTAAAGTCTCCCGCAACAACCCAAGGTAAGTCCGAGGAGGAGAGAGATATAAGGTCAGCCCATAATGGCCGCCGTTTCACAAAGGAGTGCTCACCGTACACAATTGTAAAAAGGCAAGACTTATTCAACTGACGGAGCTTGAGTTGGAGGTGGATGAATTGATCGGAGGAGGAGAGGAGAGTAGCTTCCAAATCATCAGGGTTCCAGCCAAACCAAATCCTCCCCAGGGGAGAATAATCGTAATTAGCTATCCACTGCCAGTTACCACTCAAACTATGTGAGATACCAGCAAAAAGGGAGTCCTTAGCTTTGGTTTCAATAAGACCGATACAAGAGAGGCGATTGATCCTGATGAAGCTACGGATCTCTGCTTGCCTAAGGGGACCTACCAGGCCCCTAATATTCCAAGCACCAAAAAACATAGGGAGAAAGGACTTAAAAAAACCAGCAACCAAAAAACAATGGAAGCCCAGGGTAATTATCTGTGGGGTCTCCTGGCCTTCTTCCTCTTGGCTTTCTTAGAAGAAGACAAACCAGGAACCTTACCATGGTCACTCAATCTAGGTAAAGACTGTTTGGCGGCTTTATGACGAGACCGGGTGTTTGGAGGTGACATCACAGCGAGTTCCTCCCCCAATAAGTCGTCAGAGTCACTTTCATTCACTCCGCCATGAGATTCCAAAGAAGCTTCTGAGGAAGAATGGGAAAAGATGGCTAGGTCCTCATTATGCTGGTCTGGAACAGTAGGAGGACCCTGGCCTGTGTTGGGAACAGGTCGAAAGAGACCATGATCAGGGGAAGGCCTGAACGTAGAAACCTGACCAGATGTCCCCCCTGTACTCTCCCCAGGTAGGTTGGTTGCAAATGAAGAATGGAGAGCCAAAAGATCTGGACAATCGTGGGTTTCATGAATAGCAGGAAGCACCTGTTCTGAAGCGGAGATTGACCGAGAGAAAGCCTGAGCAGAGGAAAGTCCATCGGGAGAGATCTGTCCAGCCGCCCCCCCTGAATTCACCTTTGAAGAAGAGGAGAGCTGTCCCTGTGGTGAACTGATCCTGTGGTGACCAGTCGCCCCCCTGGACTCGACTCAGTCCCTGTGGTGATATGATCTAAGCAAGGAATATGGTCAGGAACACAATCCATCGGGGGAGGATGCAGAGCAGGAACAGGGGCGAAGTCTGGTTCTGCGTGTGTTTGCTTCTGTGGAATCAGCAGAATGGAAAGAGGTTGATCGATGCCTTCAGCAGATGGTAAAGGACGAGAGCTGGACTCAGCTGCATACTTAGAAGAAGTTTTGCCTTTCCTGGATTGGACTTGGACCCATTCTTCATTCCTGTGGGGCTGTTGAAGCTGTCCCTTCCTAAGGGCAAGGTTAGAGGGTCCCGCAGCTATAGTTGCAGGCTTAACAATGGGCTGATCAGAGCAACAATCAAATCCTATGGAACCTTCTTTGTGACCGAAGATAGCGCAAGAAGAACAAGCCAGTGGCTTCCACTCGTACTCAACATTGATGGTATTGACCTCATCATCCCAGCAGAACTTCACTTGCTCCACTCTTGGCTTAGAAGCTTGAAGTTCCACACAGACTCGCACGAAGGATATCCTAGTCATCTGTTGAGTTTGGAGATCCACATATAGGGGTTTGCCAATAGCACTGGCTATAGAACCAATGCCAGCAGGGGACCATAACGAAAATGGAATGTCTCTAAGCCTTACCCAGACAGGGATTGTATCCAGGACTCCCTTCTTGAGCTTAAGCTTGGAGTGCCATTGTTGCAAAATCAAGGTACAGTTGAATATAGATATCGGGCCCGAGTCAATGATGTTCCTACGGAATTCATTATCAGGAACACGGAAAAAATAAAAGCCATTCTCGTGTAGTTTAACCTCAGCAACTTTGTCTCCCCAAGCCTTTCTTACCGCCTCCTCAGTCAACTTGAACAGAGCTTTCTTCCCTATAAAGCGGCCAACAATACATTCGAGCCAAAAGGGATTCTCCGCAGCAGCTATAGCAGGTGTGATAATCGCCATCTCTTCGCCATTCACCATCCGTGGAGGAACATAGGTTAGGCTATAACCTTTGGTTAGAACTCGGGCAACATTAGCCCAGAACTTATCCAATGTTAAGTCTTTGGTATTCCAAAAATTCAGATTTTATTCTTACTGGTTATTCTGATGCTGATTTAGCTGAAGGTAAAATGGACAAGAAAAGTACTACAGGAACATGTCAACTACTTAGAAATATGTTGGTATCTTGGTACTCAAATAAGCAAAACACAGTTGTACTTTCTACAGTAGAAGCAGAATATGTAGCTTTTGGAAGCTGCTGTGCATAGATTCTGTGGATGAAGCAGCAGTTGCGAGACTTTGCTATTGAAGATTCAAGTGTTGCAATCAAATGTGACAACACAAGTGCTATCAATCTGACCAAGAACCCAATTCTTCATTTACGTGCTAAGCATATTGAAATCAAGCATCACTTCATTCGAGATCATGTTCAAAATGGTGATGTGAATATTCAATTCATTGATTCTAAGAATCAATTAGCTGATATATTCATAAAACCTCTTGATAAGTCTTCATTTGAGTATATTAGAAATAAACTATGCATCACTTATCCATTTTCTTGAAGTATTTGTTAGACAGGAATTTTTCATACTCAAATGTTCTCAGTATGAATGTCTATTTCAGACTCACAAAGAAAGGTACGTCTTTAATTCAAATTTTGGTGGGTATATTTTTGGCATTTCTAGCAGGATATTTTCGTATTTGTCACTTTCGGCAGTGAATCAGGTATATTTTCTAATTTATCTGATTTGTGCTTAAAATATTGTAGTGATTGTCTATGCTTAGAATATTATATTTCCTTCCTATATACTAGGATCACTTTTTTTTTTCAAAACGTGGTCTTTTCTTTCCAAAACCTGTTCTCCTCTTTTATAAAATTGTCCTTCTCTTTTCCAAAACCCTATCAGTACGAACCTTTTTCTCTCCTGACCTTCACGGTACTCCGAGTCTCCTCCTCTTCCCTCTCCAAGATCACATCTTTTTGCTCTAGAACCAATCATAATGCCTTTCAAGAGACGATCGACAAGGATTCTAAATAGAGACATCCAATCGTCAGAGAAGCCAGAATTCATGGATATTTCTGATACAGACTCAGATCATGACAATAAACCTTATGAAGTGATGCGACAAGCACCGCAACCATCGTCTCCTCCAAAAGATTAGGGTAAAACTGATTTTTGCTTCCCGAACATCAAACAAGTATGGAAAGCTTACAAAAGATTGAAAATGGGTAATGCATCTGAATCTGCTCTTAGTCAATGTTTAAAAGATAACAACTTTCGATTCGAAGAAGAGTTAGTTCGCTGCTACACTCGTTTGTTTCCTAGTCTCTCAGTCCACAGGTACTTTCAGTAAAGGCAAAGCGAAGATTGGAGAATCATCTACTCCATCGTAAAGAAAACCAGTTCAGACAAGCCCTAAATCGCCCACTGATTCTAAGGCTATGGTCGATGATGATGCCAGACTTTACAATAGTTTCAGCAAGAAGGTAGGCATTGCTTATGGTGAAAAGGGCAGCGGAGGTTTGTTTCTTTCTAAAGTTCGCCATGAATATTACAAACTGTTGATGAATAGAGGAATTATGCATCATTGCAGTGTAGATTTTGATTATCTCAATCGGGTTGGCATTCTTGTGCAACATTTTTTTGAGAAATTAGATATGACAGAATTCTGCTTTCAATCTGCACATACATATGCAGAACTAACCGCATATTTTTACTCGAATCTCTCAATTTTGTCACCCAATCGGCTTCAATTCATTATTGGAAGCAAGGCTTATGATCTCAAAGTGGAAACTCTGGCTCGGATTATTGGTGTCAAAAATTACAAATTTACTCCATTTGAAGTGAGTTTGGAGGAAGCTTCTAAGGCTGCATCAGAAAATTCAACTTTTGCTAGAGGTCCTAAACGTCTAATCTCTTATTCGGATTTGACCAGAAGAACAATGATCTTACATAAGATCATTATCAATTGCTTGAGGTCTAAAGCTGCTTCTAAAATATACTTATCCAAATCTGAGATCAAGCTTATATGGGCAATTCTGAATGGGCAACAATTTTCTCTTCCTCATATTATCATTTTTCACATGTATAAAACAGTTCTGAAGGACAAGGGACAACTCCCTTATGGCGCTCTTATCAGTAGGATATTTCATTTCTTGAATATCACTAGTCCTAATAGTTTGTGCAAGACTCATGTTCCTTTAATGCATGTTGGAGAGAAAATGCTCATCAAGATGAATTTGAAGCAATTTGACTATCACAAAGAGAAAGTTGCTATTGAAAGTGCAGAAAAAGGAAAGTCTGTTCAACAGTTAGAAGCAAAAACTGTGGATAGGAAAGAAGAAACTGAGAGAGCAGCAAGAAAGAGCGCAGGATCAGCAAGAGCAAGCAAGCAGAGTGCTTCTTCAACTCCTTTGATGGTGTATCGTAAGAAGTGAAAACTTCTTCTAAGAGATGAGGATGAAGAGTTTGAATACCTTGAAACAGGACATGATGTTGGTCCAGATCATGTCTCAACATCTGCTGCACATGCTTCAGAACCAACACCTATTGCCAAAGTTTCAGAACCTGTATCTACTGCACAAGTTCAAGCACCTGTTATAAGAAGAGCTTCAGAACCAACAACTGAAGACTTTAATCTACTTCAAATGGCAAAATACATTGTTCCACTGAGGACAAATGTAAGTCACTCTTCCCTTAACACTGAAGAACATGCTTCTGCAGACCATGCACCTTTTCGGGGGGAGATTCCAACAGAAGTAGCAACTGGGTTCGATAAGACTGAACAAGCCAATGTCCAGGAACAGCCCTTAGAAAATCAGACTATTCTAATCCTTCTGCTCGAAATCAAAGACAAACAAGCTGCACTTGAACAAGACGTGAAGAATCTACAGAAAATCATTAAGGAAAACAATCAGACTCAACGTCTTCAAGCAGCAAAAGACAAGACAAAACTTAAGGAAGCTATTGCTCTGTGCTCAATAAACATAGAGAAAGCTATGGGTTAATGTTCTTCGAAGATTGACGAAACTATCTCCATCTTGGAAAACTTTCAACTTGTTCAAACTCCATCCAAGAAATAGCATGCTTTTTACCCTTTTTTTAAAAAACCATCTCTTTCAAAATTAGTCCTATAATATTTTAACAATTCCTTTTGTTAGACTGTTTGTATGGTTTATATCAATGCTTTATTCTATCTATTATTATTTTTTGCTGATAACAAAAAAGGGGAGAAATTATATATAGATAAATTGCCAAACTAACATTAAATACGCAGATCATATGCAGGTTATATACAAAGGAAGAAAAAAAACACAGATCTCAATAGAGTTTGCTCTTTCAATCTGTGCCTCATGTGCTTAATATGCTTATTTATTTCAAATTAATCTCAAATTAATTCAATTTGCAAGAAAGTTTTGTCACCATAAAAAATGAGGAGATTGTTGAGGAAAACTCCTAATGATTTTGAAGTTGATAAAACTTTCCATGTTAATGTAACTCTGATATTTATTATGAACTATTTATTCCAGGTATATATATATATTCCGGAAGGTCAGAAGGAAGTTTTTCAGACTTTACAAGCTGTCAATATGAGAAGTTCAGACTTTAACATAAAAGACACTCAGACTTTATAAATTCATATCTTACTGAAGACCCACATAATCTTAGTTCTGTAAAGCAGACACAGAAGTTAGTCAGATGTAGACGCAGACGTAGAAGTTATTCAGACGCAGACGCAGAATATCTTCAGATGCAGACGCAGAACTCAGAACGAAAAATAACAGCTAGTGATCTGGTATGGATTTCACAGAATGAAAATTTTGATTGTCTCAATCTCAATCTAATTGATTGACAATCAAACATTACAACAAGTATGCATTACAACGGATAAAGCTCTACTTATGGAAATCAAGATTCTAATTATATGGACAACCAGAATCAGCGGGATTCAGAATCTGTCATCCAATGGCTACTCAATCCTTTTTATACAAATCTATTCAAGGTAAAGATTAGAAGATGATCCTCTGAAAGCTGTCCAACGGCTAGTTTGGAAGTGGAAGAGTATTTAAGGAAATCAACGAGCAGCAGAAGAAAGTATAGAATCAAGAATCAACAAGTCCAAAGTCTGAGCATACTCAGATCCTTTCTCTTGTCTTTCTTGAGCCAAACATTAAGATCTTGAGGAATACTTTGTAAGAGTGATTATGTGAGATAGAGAGTCCTATCATACACAAGAGTGTTGTCACTAAAAGCTGTAATTCCTCTTGATTACATAGTGAAATCCAACCGGTAGGCTGTTAGCGTGGGAGAGTAGACGTAGGCTTACTATAAGCTGAACTACTATAAATTTATATGCAGTTTTTTTATCCCTTATCTCTTACTTTACATACTACACATCAAGAGCACTGTCTATATAAACTGTTTTGAATTTGAATTTTATTCATACTCAACTGTGTTCATTCATACTGACTTTACACGCCCAGCCTGAACTGCTCCCGCCTGTGCATTTCGCGGGTACTGTTCACCCGGCGAAAATCCACTGATTCCGGCCACTTCCGGCGTCTGTTGCGGCTGATTTTGGAGACAAGGATCCTCCCTACCTCCTTTATCATCCCTCCAAACGGATTCTCCTCTTGTGGAGTCTTGAGACCTGAGGATCAGATCTGGATTCGCAGCTCTGGTGCGTTTTCTGAGCTTCGAAATCACTGTTCACCCGCTAGAATCTGCTGGACCCATCCAATTCCGGTGGTTTTTGGGACTATCTTTGGAACCAAGGATCCTCTCGGTTGCCCTTTTCATCCCACTGAATGATTTCCCTTTTGGTTAGTGGTGCGGCCCATGGAATAGATCTGGGATTCAATGTTTGGAAAGTCTCTGCTTCTGATCTTCGGTGGTTTCTGGGTTTTTGTGTGGAATCTGAATCTGCCCCAACCCCCCTTTTTGCTGGGTTACTCGGATTCCTTGGTTGGTAACCGTATCTCCTCTCTTATGGATTTCGTGTGAGATGCTATGAAATCCTCTGATATATCTATGAATGAATTTCCCCTTCCCAAGCCTGTTGTGGCTAAGAGAACAGAGAACCAGATTGAGATGCTTTCAAAACATCTCCCTGGGTCCTGGATAGAGGGCACTAACAATGATGTCTACCCAAGTGCCCAGGTTGAGCCTAATAGTAGCAACTTTGCTGCTAAAAATGTGGGTACGAGCATGCCCATAACCTATGAACGGGTTAACACCCGTACTAATAGACGAAGCCGGAGTAGAGGGCGAGCTCGTTCAAAGCAACCCCGTAATGCTGCAAATCCGACAGATGGTGGGTCTCCTACTGCTGCTATTGGACCCTCAACGTCCCAACCTCCCAACCTGAATGGTGAAGGACAGCAAGGAGGTAACCAGAGCAGAGTTAGGTCCTCCTCTAAGGGACCACGACGGGAGCCAAAACCTGCCATGCGATCCTAGGCTGCCATTACAAGGACAGATGAGAAAGGTTATAACCTCTCTTATGTCCCTTCTTCCAATATAAATGGTAGACCTTTAGTAGAAATTTCTGATGCTATCCTTAAGGACGCCAATCCGAAATGGAGGGAGTGCCTCGTTGGATACTATGTGGGTAAGAAATTGCCTTTCAAGCTAACCGAGGAGTTGGTTAAGAAGATGTGGGGTCCATATGTTGTAGATGTTATGGCCAATGATGAAGGATTTTTCTTCTTTCACATTCCGGATGATTCCTTTCGTCGAAGAATCATTGACGGCGGCCCTATTACCCTTCTTAGGATACCAATGATATTACAACAATGGCATCCGAGCCTGGAACTTAAACAAGGGCAGCACGAAGCTCTTCCTGTATGGGTCAGGTTAAGGTCGATCCCGTACGCCCTTTGGTCTGCTTCCGGAATCAGTACAGTTGCTAGTGACATTGGAAAACCTTTATATGTTGATTTGCAGACAGAACAAATGAAAAGGATCTCTTTCGCCAGGGTATGTATGGAGATTAAAGCTACCCAGCCTCTAGCTGATTCAGTTGATGTCATGCTTAATGGTACCCTGCGCCCCATCAAAGTTGAATATGAATGGAGACCAAAGGCGTGTGAAATCTGTGGCATTTTTGGCCACAAATGTGAGCCTACCAGAAGTGTTTCTGCTGAGATCCAGAAGACTCCTGCCGCTGGTAGTGCTGAAGTGGCTCCTCAACAATCAGAAGAGGGATGGGTAAAGGTACAAGCAAAGAAGGGTAACTCGATACACAAGGACCCTCCTCCATCGATCCCCATTCAGACGGACAAGATGGCGTCGCTTTTGCTATCAAATCTGGAGGAGTCGGCTATACAAAACCAAAAGGACCTGGATCGGTCACTCCAGGCCACCCCTGTGGCGTCATCTGATTCAGAAAAGTGAGAATGAAGCTGCTAGTGAGATTGGTAGTGATGAGGATGTGCCCTTCCCTCCCGTTGACCCTTCTCCTACGAGAGGGAGAGTGATGCCAACTCCAAAGAAGGATCACAGCCCTATTACTCGAATGCCTAGTCCTTCAGCTCAGCAACAACTAGCTGCCCAATCTGCCACAGTCTCTGAGAGCAGTCCTTCCACAGAAAAGAAGGCCATCCCGAAATCCTTAAAGAGACGGGTTGGCAAGAAAAAGAGGTAACCCCTTGTACTATCTTTGTACATATGTTTTTTGGAGTTTGGAATATTAGGGGTCTAGTTGATCCCCTCAAACAAGCGGAAATTAGATCCTTTGTTAGATCAAATAACATCTCTTGCCTTGGTATTATTGAGACGAATGTTAATATATCCCTTTTTGATGATATTTCGACTGGGCTCTTACCTGATTGGAAGTGGACTTCCAACTATGAATCATCACCCCGTGGTAGGATTTGAGTTGGTTGGGACACCAAGTTCATTGAACTTATGATTATAGCTTCCTCTGATCAAGTCATTCATGGCAATCTGCGGCTCTTGTCCATTAATAAGTCGTGCATCTTTTCGGTGGTCTATAGTGAACACACTTTTGGTTCCCGGCGAGTCCTTTGGGCTGACCTTATTCAGTCCAGTGCCTCTTTTAGTAATGTTCCTTGGCTAGTGGCGGGGGACTTCAATGCCATTCGTACTCACTCGGATAGAGTTGGCGGCTCAAATGCTTGGATCCCGGTTTTTAATGAGTTTGGTGATTGCCTTGATCAGGCGGTGTTGGATGACCTTCAGTATGTTGGACACAGGTTTACTTGGTCTGCGTCTTCTGGGGAATTCCGTAAACAGAGGAAGATTGATCGTGCCCTTGTTAACGAACATTGGAGCAGTATTTTCTCCTTCTGTGAGGCATCTTTTCTTGCACCCGGAGTCTCGGACCATACGCCTATACTCATTAGGCTTATGACCCCTCCAAACTCCAAGAAGCCCTTCAAGTTCTTTAACTTCTGGATGACACACCCGGATTTCTTAACCATCACTGCACAGGCTTGGGAGGCACGGATAGTGGGGACGCCGATGTTCATGGTCTACCAGAAACTTAAGCTCTTAAAAGGGCGGCTCAAACAAATGAATAGAGAGGCTTTTTCCGATATCTCCTCTCGTACGGCCCATGCCAGGGTAGCCTTAGCCCGCACCCAAGAAGCTTTAGAGGCTGACCCCTGGAATCACGACTTGGCTGAGCTTGAGAAGGAGCAGCTCTGATCTTTCTCTGAGCTAGGGGTGTGCAACCGGACCGGGTTTACCCGGGAACCGGATCGACCCACCCGAAAAACAGGTCCGGGAACCGGTTCTTGTTTGAACCGGTTCGGGAACCGGTTCTATTTTTTCGGAACCGGTTGGAACCGGTCCGGTTCCCGGGTCTAAGTAAAAACCCGCCCGGACCGGTTTTAGAACCGGTTTTAAGTTACTGTAAAAAAAAGTAAAAACCCTAGGATTGAGACTTGAGAGTGCGACCCCTTTCTCAATTTTCTCAGTCGCTCCCTCCCTCCTCTTCGCGACTCGCGAGTCCCCTTCCTTCCAGTTCCCTCGTCGCCGCTCATCGCTGCGGCTGCTCGTCGTCGTGGCTACTCGCCGCAACCCAGCTCGTAGCATCTCGTCGCCGCGGCCGCTCGCTGCAAGCCAACTCATCGCCACTGCCCACAGCTACTCGCTACCTGAGTCGCCGTAACGCCGCTCGTTGCTGCTCGTTGCCGGAACCCAGCTTGTCGCCCCTCGTCTTCGCCACAACCCAACTTGTCGCCGCTTGTCGTTGCGGCTGCTCGCCACCTCAGTCGCCGCAACCCAGCTCGTCCAAGCTACGCCGCCGCGAAGGTCAGCTCACGGTTCCCCCCCCCGATCCCGCTCCCCTTGCCTAAGTTCGAGTTTCAGTGACCCCCGACCTTGGATTATTTGCCGCCGCTTGAAAATCTTGTGCTCTGGTTTTGTTCTCGAAGTGAATCGGCAATGGTGGCTGATGTTCCACAGAAGAATATGGTTGTAGATTATTTTCCGCCGCTTGAAATTTTTTTTTTTGAATCGCGATCTCTGTTTCTTGAACTCAAGTGCTGTGTTTTTGTGGATCGCGGCGTACTTGTGGGCTGTAGTATGGTTGTTCGAGTTTTTGATTCCTGATATTTGCATTTTTTGTCCGTGCAAATCTGCTCAGACAAAAGAAGGGTGTTCTTGTTCTATTTGGTTCAGATTGATTTCTCTATCTTCTTGAAGTTCCTGGTCTTGGACATGTTGTTTTGTTATATTTGCACACTAAGCTCCTTTTGTTCATGAATATGGCTTCTTGTGTCTTAAAATACTTTAGTTTTGTGTTCTTTGGACCTTTTTTCCACTGGATTTGAAAAGGGAGAATCATTTTTTGCTTCGGTGTTGCCCTTGATTGGTGAGACCAAGAAATTAATGTGTTTAAGCCGAGTGGTTCTTTCAGATACAGTCAGATTTGATCTCTGTTTTCTTTGCAGGCTAACTGTTTGTTCTTTTAGCCGCAAGAACAGAGCAATCCTTGGGGTTGCTCTGCTCATGGGGTTTCCTCTGTGACCTCTCTCTTTTTTCCCCTTTTAAACGGATTTGTGCCGAAAGATAGTAATTTGAGAACAAAACCAGATTAGGCCTCTTATTATGCTCCATCACAGTCATGCACAGGAATGAGCAAAAACAAGGTTGTGCCACAGAAGAATATGCAGCTTGTGCAAACAATTGAATTAGTTCAATCATTCATAATATACAAGCCAAATACTTCCATATACCTCCTGAAGAAGCACATGACCTCAGCTTAAACTTTGTCATTCATAAACTTTCGTAAAATCGTTGATAAAAAAAACAGGTTATCGGGTAGACCCTGGAACCGGACCGGAAAAACAGGGTAGGTTCCAAAACAGGGTCTAGGTAAAACAGGGTAGGTTCCAGGTTCCAAAAATTGGGAACCGGTTGTAACAGGGTAGGTTCCAGGTTCCAGGTCTGGACCCTACCCACCCTGGAACCGATCACCCCTACTCTGAGCTGAGACTTCAAGAAGAATCATTCTTCAGGCAGAAATCGCGGATCAAATGGTTGAAGGAAGGGGATCTAAATACAAAGTACTTTCACCATTATGTAAACAGGAGGCATCTCTGCAATCGTATTATGTCGGTGGTGGATAATGATGGATCTACCCTCTCTGAACCGCAGGCGTTCCAGCAACATATTGTTCAACACTTCTAGGCTTTGCTTAAAGGAAATACCCAAGTGGCTAGGCCTGAAATCCCTACTTTGCTGGAGCTGTTCCGAAGTACTTTGGATAAGAACCAAGTTCGATTCTTATCTCGCCCTGTAACGGACCTTGAAATCCGAAACATCATGTTTTCCTTGGCTAAAGGTAAGGCCCCTGGCCCTGATGGTTTCAATGTCGAATTCTTTAAAGCTTCATGGGATATTATTGCGCCGTCTGTATCTTTAGCTATAAAAGATTTCTTTGAAAATGGATATATGCTCAAAGAAATAAATTCAACCATTCTCACCCTAGTGCCGAAGATTCCCAATGCCTCGGCCATGAATGATTCTCGGCCTATAGCGTGTTGCAACACTATCTATAAATGCATCACCAAGATCCTTGCCAATAGAATGGCATGTGTGCTTCCTTCTATTATCAGTCCCACCCAGAATGCTTTCGTCAAAGGACGGAGGATTAGTGATAATATCTTGCTTGCCCAAGAGCTCTTTGCGGGATTCCATCATGATCCCTACCTACCGAAATGTGCAATCAAGGTTGACTTTCAAAAAGCCTATGATACTGTTGATTGGGGATTCCTTAAAATGGCACTACTAGCTGTCGGTTTTCCTCCTTTGTTTGTCAAGCAAATCATGGCCTGTATTAGTTCTTCTATGTTCTCGGTAGCTATTAATGGTGAACTCCATGGCTACTTTGCTAGTAATAGGGGTATTCGCCAAGGAGACCCTATATCGCCCTACCTCTTCATCATTGCTATGGAGGTACTCACCGGAATCATCAACGCTAGAACAAAGCTCCCGGGGTTCAAGTATTTTTGGCGATGCAAAGCCATGCAGCTGACTCACCTCTTCTTTGCCGATGATGTCCTTGTGTTTGTTGAGGCAAACATAGATACTATTAATGTCTTGAAGGAGGGACTCGACCTATTCTCAAGTTGGTCTGGATTAATGCCAAATGAAAACAAAAGCGAGATCTTTTTCTCGGGAGGATCTGATGATTTACATCAACACATCTAGCAGATTATGGGATTCCAAGAAGGTACGCTACCTTTTCGATACTTAGGTGTTCCCGTCATTGCATCAAAACTTGGCAAGGCTGATTGTAATGCATTGGTTAACGCCATTATAGCTAGAGCCCGCTCTTGGTCCCATCGGTTCTTATCATTTGCTGGCCGGCTTCAACTAATTAAATCAGTTCTGCATGCTATTCATACCTATTGGGCCTCTGTTTTCTCATTGCCGAAGTCTGTTTTGTCCCGAATTGATTTGATCCTAAGACAATTTTTGTGGAAAGGACCGGATTTGGGTGTGGGTGGCGCTAAAGTCTCGTGGCAACAGGTTTGTTGTCCCAAAAATGAGGATGGATTGGGGATCCGTAGGTTGTTAGACTGTACTCGGACAGCCATGCTTAAACATATTTGGATCTTATTTACGGATAATGAATCTCTGTGGTGCAAATGGATCCACTCTACCTTCCTGAAGAACAAGAACTTTTGGGTAGCCCCGAAACTCACCTTTTGCTCTTGGGTTTGGAAGAAGATCCTAGACACCCAAGCTGACTACTCTTCGCTTTTCAAATGACGGATTGGAAATGCGAAATCAACATCCTTTTGGTTTGACCCATGGCATGATAGAGGTTCGTTATACAAGCTTTTTACGGATAGGGACATTTACCGATCCGGCATTCCGAGACATGTAACAGTTCGGGATTTTTTTCTCTCAAGTCTAGCAGCCTTCAACAGTTCTGAACTCTATCAGAGGTTGGCCGAAAGCTATCCCCACCTTTATCGAGGATAGGAGGGACCGATTTGTGTGGCAAGGGCACCCCACCGGGGAATTCTCTTTTGCCTCTGGCTGGGAGAACATTAGAACTGCCGGACAAGTGGTCCATTGGCATTCTTTCGTGTGGGACCGGTCTCTAGCGCCGAGACACAGCTTCCTTCTTTAGCTTATAACACTCAACTGCCTCCCAACTCAGGTTCTCCTTCTCTCTTATCACAGAATCTCGGAAGGGACGTGTCCCTTTTGTCGATGTAGGCCAGACTCCATTGATCATCTCTTCTTTGGATGCTCCATTACGGGGTCGATCGCGCTAGTATGGGCATCCAAGTGCAACCTATCATGGCGGAATGGTTCGTGGCAAGAAACCATCCTCTGGGCCAAACAGAACTTTGGAGGTTAGAGCTTTCATCACCGTATTGCTTGTTTCTCTTTTGGGGCGCTTTGTCATATCATTTGGACGGAACGGAACCACATCCTCTTCCGCAATAAATCTCTCTTTGTGCCGGCTCTAATCAAGCACCTCATGAAGGTTGTCAAAGATACGGGTCTCACCTTCCACCGTGTTGAAGATCATCCCCGCAATAGGAGAATGTAAACAGCGTGGGGCATCTCTTCCTCAATTTTTGAGGACACTTCTAGGTCCCCCTAGGCCCCACCCCTAGTTTTTCTTGTTTCCACCTCTTCCTCAATTTTTGAGGACACTTCTAGGTCCCCCTAGGCCCCACCCCTAGTTTTTCTTGTTTCCACGCATCCTTGGTTGATGTAGTGTCGGTTTGTCCTTGACTCCGTTTGGAGATCCCTTTCTTTGCTTAGTCGTTACACCTTTGTACCCCTTGGATACTCTTAGGTATCTCATTGGGTACGAGGTTTTTGTGTACGACTCTTGTCTTGTATCTTCATTTGTGAAAAGTCAATATACTACTTATCTTACCAAAAAAAAAACTATGTTCATTCATTTCCGCTTAAATTATTAAAAATTATTTAACATCACCTATTCACCCCCCCTCTAGGTGATCCTTGCTAGCTATATCAATCTTTAAAACAACATAGGGGATTTTCCCGACAATAAATAGATTTTTATGGCCACTGACTTCTACTTTATGGACTCTTGTGGCTAACATGCTTATAACATACTCTGACCGACAATTTTTTTCATTTTGCTACAGTAGTGAACAATACTACTACAATGCCTTGCTATAGTGCTTTAATGCAGTACCGAACAATTTTTCGGGCTAGCTTTTATCGCCTTTACGCATCGTATTTGTGGACTAGTTCTTCATTGTAATTATCATTGGAATTGTTTGAATTGTC
Organism: Syzygium jambos; assembly: GCA_031216235.1. Lineage (NCBI taxonomy): Eukaryota > Viridiplantae > Streptophyta > Magnoliopsida > Myrtales > Myrtaceae > Syzygium > Syzygium jambos. The sequence goes on from CM062221.1 coordinate 6,812,033, forward strand.
TCCGTCCTTATGTCTTATGTATCGTTTGAGAAGCCTTTTAAATTCGAAAATTTTTAAAGACATCTCTTCATGAAGTTTTGAGGATTTTTATCTTTTTTGTGGAGAATGATAGGAAGTAACTAGAACATTTGCGGAACGTGCGAGAATGTCAGTGGAACTAGATGGAACATTTGGTTGGGGTACATTCCCAAGTTGGAGTGATAGATTACTTCTATCAAGACCTAAACTAAGTGCAAGCTTTATCTCACTATAGTCATATGGATCTTGCTATAATGGTTCTCTCCATAGATCCTATGGTTGAGGGTTTTGGGATGAGAATGAGGTATTTTCAAGAGTAGCAATATACATATCAGCTTGCATATTTATGCCATAATATTGGCAGAGTGTTATATCAATCATTGTCTGATATTTGAGATCAATAGGATGATCCCAAGAAGCACTACTAGATCCTGTTCGCCATCCTTTTGGCAGTATTGTCTAGTTATATTGGCATAGAAGTCTTTAGAGCTCTCTATATTCTTGAGGGAGTGCCGAGATTTTGCAGGGGAGAGTTTTAAAAAATCCTTCTTGAACCGGTTGAGGTTCGTAAGTTGTTACCCCCACGTCAGCTAACGTTTTGCTGACATCTCCATTGGGACGAATAAACAATCATGGTCTGTGAAACAGGGTGGTTGTATGTAACTCTGGGTTGGGTGCACAAGCTTTAAGGTGTTCCTTAAACACACATTTCCATCATCTCAGTGGTTTGAACCCATTAAATATGTCACCCAAATGCTTAAACTTTTCTTCTCCCTGAAGAATTCTGCTGATAATGAAAACCATTTTAGCTATTGGAAATTCAATGGCTATGGCATAAAGATTGAATAAATATCATCAAGCGTAAAATGCATCAGGACGGGTTCAATACCCCGCATAACACGCATCGGGGCTTATAGTGATCACACATATACACACACCAGATTTTATCTAAACCCCACGTAAAACGCATCATGGCAACTAGGTGATCACATGCTCATGTCAAGCACGCATACTCGCACAATTCTCATATCATGACAATGCTCAACATGCGAAATGCATGGTCATACAATCCAGCACTCGGGCAATAACACGATGTACAATGAGCATCCAATTCCAATAATGGCACGCAAACAAATCATGCCAAGTCATGCTCAAACAAATGCCACGACGTGCTCAAATAACACTTCAGCATGCCCGAAGAATCATTCAATCCAAATCAGCCACTACATGCCCAATTAACATATTATTATGCCCATTTTAAGCAATTCAATGCAATTTAGCTTCGGCATACAATCGGCACATAATTTATGCAATTAGCACAACACAAACTCGCACACTCGAGGCCCGCCATGCTACTCCATACACAACCACAATATGCACGCGATATGGCATCATGAAATTGATAACAACCGAGCACAATTCAACCACCAATCGGTCAATCCAAGCACCCTCGACAATTACGCAATTAAACTATAATTTGTCCAAACTTAGTCCAATTTAATTTCACGGGGACAGCCACAAACCAGCCCGTCCTAGGGTGTTAGTCCACCTCCATTTCGGCTCATTTAACTCCCAAATACACCACAAGATCAGCCACTAATCATCAGCCTTTAATCAAGCTTAAACACACCCTAATTAACCACTAAAATACCCTAAACCTATCTAGAAATGCTTAGTAGCTTAATTAGGGTTTAGGGTTAATTATTCACCTAGGCTTCTAAGCTCCAATTAAGACTGAGCAAGGGGGAAAACGGGCCGGCTGAGCTTGATCATGGCGATTCTAGCGGCAGTGGACGGCGGCTTCCTCAGCGGCGGTGAATGGCGTGGACGGCGAGCGGCCAAGGGGGCTGATCCTCATGGCCGAAGGGGAAAAAATGAGAGGGAGGAGAGGATGGGAAGGACGGTGATGGTGCAAGGCGGGCGGCGGCACCCGGCATACAGCACTGGCGGGCGGCGGCGGCACTCCGGCGGGCTCCTCATGCGACCAAGAAGAAAAGGGAAGAGAGGGGGAGCTTGGGGGAGAGAGTGGCCGGCGGTGATGGCGAGGAAAATGAGAGAAGAGAGAATGAGTGGAGAGTTTTTGCATTATTGGCTTAGTGGAGTGGTTGAGCAACTCCCCCACAAATGACCATCTTGTCTAAGTTTCAAGGGTTAGGATTAGTTCAAGCCAAAATATCTAGGGGTAGTTTAGTCATAGGATTTCAGCAATAATAGAGGCTGATCAAGACTATTCTAAACCCCAGAATACGGAATTATCACTTAGGAGTCCAGAGGCAAAATGGTAATTTTCCGGTCCCGGGCTAAATTTCCAATTTTCGACTCTACCGATCCCAAATATAATTGGCCACACTTATACAATGTTGTCCTTGCAAAATAATCGCGCACGTCCACGAAATTCGACACCGAAGTCTGGACTCAATTCCATGATAGATTTCGCTCAAATGCGATTTTAGCGTCTCTCACTAACGGACGGCTGTTTAGGGGTTACGCGTATCAACCTAGGGTTACTCGAGTCGTGACGATCTCGATCTCCCAGAGAACACGAGGATTTATCACTAGTTCCGGGGGTCGCGATCGTTCAAAATAAGTTCGGGATCGTTCACCACGCGTACTCTCGGTCGTGCGGAATCACCCGCGATCCGATCGTACGTCGCTAGCCAAACCAAATCCGTCACTCTCCTTGGACCGGCCCACATTGGCACAAAATATTCCCTCGTCGTTTCTCGGAATCGGGCCTCGATTCACTGTCGAGTTCTTGGGTCCACGTACCGTTTTCCTAGTTAGTCATTCTCTCTTGGTCAGTATCCCGAGAATGATCAGTTCCGGGTAAGACTTACTAAAACAAAATGAGAAATACGTGTCCATTTTATTGATCACGAAAGTGGGTTGAATTCAGGATGTTACAAGAAGCCTTCTTACGTGAAGCCCCACACAAAAACCAGCCACTTTTCTTGCCTTCTTGCTTCCTTGTTCCTCATTCACGCTCAAAGAAACACACAAGCCAACCTTGTTCTTCCTCTTTGCTCGTTTGGCCAACTAGGAAGTAACACCCGATACTCGCCCGCGGCCCCGTTTTTGCCGAAATCAAGCTTGTTCCGTGCTCAAGCCAAGCTACCGGCCACTTTCTTCCTTTAACATCTCGTGTTCTAGTGGTTGTTGAGTAAGTGAATTCCCTAATATCAGGAAAGGAAGTTGCGATACGTTGTAACATGGGTTGCTTGGCCCGTTTCTTGGTTTCATGGTTGTTCGTTCTTTCTCGATTAACGATGTTCACGTGTAGCACTCACGTTTGATGTTTGTTTTGTTGGTTTCGTAGCATAACTTTGCTATTTGAATTGTCATCGATGTCGGTACGGTAAGAGTCGACTTGTTTGAACGATGATTATCTCGTCATCACTTGATATTAGTATTTTCACTTGCTGAGTCTCTCTGACTCATCCCCCGTTGTTTCCCTTTTTCAGGTCCGTAGGATAGCATCTCCCCCAGCCCACGTTGGCAATCCCGTGGAGCATAGAGCCGAAGTGCTCACCGTGATAAATGTCAAAGGAGACCGCGCCTACCGTTGAATCACGACGGTTGTGACAATTCGATGAGGGCCTAATGGACTTGGTGTCTCATCCGTACGTGGCGTGGTATCGCTATATGGATTGGATCCCTATATAGGTTCAACGGTGCTTTGGCGGTGTGGGCGAGCCGGCTCCGGGATAAAGCCACGGGTGGGATGTGAGATGGCCTAGCGGACAGGACTGAGGTGGAAGTGAAGAAGCAAGGAGCGAGAAGCCGTAGTGGGTATCGGATAACCCAAGTCAAGTTTTGCTATTCATAGTCGGCTATGAAATATGTGTTATTTGCCATGGCCCGAAGGGCTTGTTAAAACATGTTTGCATGCACTATAAATATAAGGTTTGCTCATGATGCTGCTTGTCTTATTTCCACTGTGTGTATTGAATGTGATTGTCCCGAAATTATGCTTCCGCTTGTGTGTAAAGAAAGATGACAATAAACGGGACGTCACATGAATAACCCCGAGGTGGGGGCGTTACACTATTGATTGGTGTACATACATGAAGGTCAATGGGAGCAAGTTTATTTTTCTAGTTCTATATGTTGATGACCTTTTGCTTGCCACTAATGATCTTGGTTTGTTACATGAAACCAATAAATTTCTCTCCAAGAATTTTGAAATGAAAGATATGGAAGAGGCAATGTATTCGATAGGAATAGAAATATTCAGTGATAGATCACAAGGATTGTTAGGGTTGTCTTAGAAAGCCTATATTAATAAAATTTTAGAGAGATTTAATATGGATAAATGTTCAGCAGCAGCAGTTCCAATTTAGAAAGGTGACAAATTTAGCTTTATGCAATGTTCGAAAAGTGAATTAGAACAAAAATGAATGAAAAGTATTCCTTATGTATCTGTTGTTGGGAGCTTAATGTATGCTCAAACTTGCACGAGACCATATATTAGTTTTGCTGTCGGAATGCTGGGTAGGTATCAAAGTAATCTAGGATTAAATCACTGGAGAACTGTAAAGAAAGTTCTCATATACTTGCAAGAAATTAAGAATCATATACTCACTTATAAAAGATTTGGTCATCTTGAGATAATTGAATATTTAGATTCAAATTTAACTGGATGTGCAATCAATGATTGCTACATCAATTATGGAGGTTGAGTTTGTGGCATGCTTTGAGGCCACTATTCATGGATTATGGCTATAGAACTTTATTTCGGGGCTTGTGATTGTCGACATTATTGCCAGGCGTTGAAAATTTATTGTGATAACTCTGCAGTAGTTTTATTCTCTAAAAACGACAAGTAGTCTAAGGGTGCTAAACATATGGAGATTAGATACTTGTCTATTAAAGAAAAAGTTCAGAAACAAAGAGTGTCAATTGAGCACATTAGCACCAAATTTATGATTGCAGATCCCTTAACAAAAGGACTGCCACCCAAAACATATAATGAATATGTTGAAAGGATGGACATTATTGGACGTCATTAATGATTGTATTATGAGGCATCAAGTTATTTATTTGACACTCTGAGCTCGGTTATGTATTTCTGATATTTCCTGTTATCTATTTAGTATACATGATGGAAATAGATGAATGTATAACAGGATAGTCTCTAACAGAGACATTATGGTTGGACCATTACTAGACTTCTCGTTTATGGATCATGTTAAATAAAAATCTGTAGTTGTAGTTCACGGAAGGGACTATGTCGATTAATGACATACAACCGCTATAACTCACATTAGTTTCTTTATTTAATTATGATTATTATGTGATAGCCAATTTAAGAAAGGTTTTAGCATAATGTTGTTGTGCACATTATGGTCTTTATTAAACCATGAAAGGAATGTCATATGGGCCAAGTGGGAGAATATAAAAATAATGCGGCCCACATGATGTTATTAATAATGGTTTAATAATTATTTAAATGTTATAATAACGATATTAGCTTCGAAGAGGTGCAACTCTTATGAAATGGAATGTGCTTTAATGGAATGCACTTATTGATAGCATGTATAAATAGAGCCCGGTCCTCTCTCCACCCACAAGTAAGAACGAACATTGTATTTTATCCTTTATCAGATAAGATACGTTAAAGAGAAAAGTGGATTAAGGGAAGGAAATCAGATTATACGTTTTTCTATTTTTACAACAATTATCTTCAAGGACAACGCTATGGATAAAGGTATGTTTTCACCTTTCTTACTATGAAAATCATGAAGATCCTGAATTTCAGAATTTTTCCGCATAAAAGAATTACATTATTGCTTACAAATACATGCATAAACTTTATAAAAACAAAACAGCTATAAGTTCCCGCAATATTCCTTCATTACACTAAAAAATCACTTGCTAATAATGCCAATGCCTTTTCCCCTCGAAAATAAAAGCTATGAACATTTGTGAATTTCGACCCGCAATCAAACTTAATCCGACGGGGCAACGCCGAGCACCTTGGGGCACACGGGAAGAGGCTCCTTAATGAACCCGAGTGGATTAGCCTGGCGGACTGGCAAGGCCATGCCATTGTTGGACGTGTCCGCGGATCCGTGCGCCCTTCTGAATGTGGGGAACGGTGTTGATTTCCTCGCGCTCGGGCTTGTTACTCTTAAGGAGCACGATCTCACATATTTCCTCCGCGCGGTCGCCACCCTCAAGGAGGCGGGTACGTCCTCGTTTCATTCGGTTACGACGCCGACAGACTCGACACTGTGTGGTAAGCTCCCCCTCACGGTCTCCGTACTGCAAGCCCACCTCAGCACCTCTACCGAACCTCATCGCATCATGTCTGTTGTTATTTGGGATCTAGTATGTTGCGTCATTTGGGTGAAAACTACAGAGTTCCATTTGCTTGTGTATATGTAAGCCTCTGTTTTCCCTTTCGGGGAAATTAATGGCTGAGGACTCAGATAAAAACGCGTAGCGGAAATCTACTTTCTCTAGTCACCCTACACGTATCGCAGTTGGCCCATCCCTTGATGAAAAAACGAGCGTCGCCGTGGGTGAATTGTTGGACGGCGAAAAAGCAAAGTACAGATGATAGGAAGGCAATAGCCTTCAAAGAATTCACCCTCGCTTATGGTTTCTGATTGTTCTTCCACTCGAAAAGTAAATGGAGATTTGATTGTAGGCGGTAAGTCTTCTCAGAGAAATAGAGAGGGCTCTCTCTTTGTAAAGCTAAAGATAGGAAATGAGAAAATGTTTGCCTTTGGCAATGAGAGATAGTTAGGACTTCAGGGGTTGCTATAAGCGAGTCAATTTCTTCTGCAGTTGTGTGTGATGGGAAACAATGTTGGACCCGTTTTGCTCTCTTGCTCTCTCATTTTTGAGTCCCTGATTTTTACACAACAGTTCGAAGCCGTCCCTCTAGTTTCTCGGACGCATGAATTTGGGTTACACAGGTGCAGATCTATGACATTCCTGCGTAGAAGTCTCTTAAGCATCTGATGAAATTGAACCGATGCAGAACATATAATATCTTCATCAAGAAGAATACTACTTAAGCAATTAAGCACCTTCAAACCCAAGGACCTCTTGCCTATTGACTCGGGATTTCTCCTGTACCACATGCTTTCACCAGGAAAGGCAATTTTCGTTTTCGAGCACAATTCAAACCCCAGGCGTCGCAACCCCCGTCCCAAATGCCAAGCCATGGAGCCAACTCGGCCAATGTCCAGTTGGTGCCACAAAAAGGGACTACTTTTGCAGGAATTTGAACTAGCTTGTCCTAATGGAAAGAATGAACCTAGTAAATAATTAACGACTCTCGGCCAGAAACTCGCCAATCAAGAGGACAAACTTAAAAACGCATTTACATCTAAATGCAATATGTCATCTTATCTAAAGAATGATCCATCATATGAGCAAGTTAAAAGACTGATCAAATGAAGAGTCCCTGATCATATCCATTCATGTCTCATACCATCAATGCTACAAACTCCGGACCCATGTGCCGGAACAAAAATGTGGGAGTTACAATCAGCGAATTGTCCAAGAGCAAAAGAAAGGAAACAAACTTCTCATTTTCCATAATATAAATAGAGGCAGTTCCTGGATCTCGGCAGAATAATAGTCAAAACCAGATAAACAGCTTATACACAAGAAACGGCCATTGTTTCAGCAGTAGAATAATCACGTGTATAAAAATCCTCCTTTCCTTCATATCGGTTGGACATTTATTACAAAGTGAAACAATGATGAAAGAATCCCAAAACTTTTGTAAACACATATCTTACCACCAAATATTATAAATCTTGGAGGGTAAAAAATCAAGAATATTATGGACTCGTCTCTTTCTACAGCTGGCCATACTGGGATACAGAACCAATTAGCGACCATTAGTTTAAATAGCAGAAAGCATGTTCCTGAATCTAACAGGATTCCATTTTAAGCCTTAATCCTCGAGGACTCGCCCACAGTACTCTCCATTCTTGAGTACCAATCACCAATACGAGTGTGCTCCACCATATCCCTACCGGATCTCAAATAACGGATCGGTCTTAAAACACCAAAGACAGCAAGATCAGCCAAATTAGGCTTTGAGCCCCCTGAAACAGCAGATATTATGATGAGCAAAACATCTTGACCACAAAGGTGCGGACACTATTATGAACAAGGAGGCATGTGATCACAGACAATCTTTTGCACATTTAAAACTTTTCTCCAGCTGTCAACTAACAGCTATATCAATAAAAGCTCTATATGAGACACATAAAAGGTTTTCAGCTCAAGCATTATCATTCTAATGTGAAAAGGTCAGCAACACAAAGCATCATGCCATAAGTTCACACTTCCAGAATCGATAATTAACGAACATTTCCTAAATCTCCTGAAGAAGGAATTTCCCACAACTTTTGAGAATAAGAGAGCACATCTTTTATTGCTTACATCCCATCCCAACTTTTTAATGGTATTAAAAAAAGAGAGCACATCTTTTTTGTGGTCAAAAAAATAGTTTGAGGTCAATTTGTCACAGGTGTACCAGTTTGGGGTTTTTCATGGTATTAACCCTTCTTTTTTTACCACTAAATGAATTTTATTCTAGAAAGCAACCACTAAATGAACATTTTACTATTCTTTCAATAGCTTATTCAAAAATTTAAGGAAAAAAAATGAAAGAAGGTGAAATTGATTGTAGGAGCAATTACAGAATTTCACCGAGTGCACTTTTTAGTATAAAGCGGGTAGTTAAATTATTGCTATTACCATTTCATCCTTGTTCTCTAGCCAATGTTATGTTTTTCTCTAAATTGCATTACTATTAGAGTAGTAATCAAATGATGGGAAAATGGGAAATTTTAGAGTAAGACGAGGGTATTTTGGCTTTAAATATATTGATACGTGCTCTCCTACAAATTAAATGATATACTACTCACTTTAGGCCCAAAACCTTATCCCAATAGATGATGAACATTCAGCTCATCCATTAGAGTTGGTTACCTATGTGAGGTGCAGAACAAATAAAACCAGTGATGCAAGTAAAGCAATCAGTGCAAAAGCCAGCAGCCCATCCAAGGTGGAGTGTGACAAAGGTGATCCAGAACTGTATGATCACAACATCTGCCTCCGTTCATAAAAATCCCCCTTTTATCGGGGAGGGGTAGTCACCTCACAATAGCCGTGCAGGATGCAAAATGATTACATCACATGCATTGAAAATATGTAATACACAATCTATCAACAGAGGTCAGTAGATAAGTAAAAGACTGATATAATTATTAAAAGAAGCATGTTTCAAGCAACTATTCCATATCTAGAGTGCATACCCAAGAACTCCCTGCCATTTAAGGCATCAACCCATGTCTCCGCAGCATCGTAGAGGGCAGCACGTTCATCAGTAATATTGTACTTCTTCTTCAGGTTCTTGGATACAAAGTACATCGCAGCAGCTCCAGCATATTTTACAGTAATTTTCTCAGTGAAGCTGAAATTACCTGGAATTACAGAATGTGTAAATCTAGACACCAATGCAGCCAGTTCTACAGTAAGATTCTTACAACAAGCTGAAAAACATTATCAACCAAAGTATTGCAAATAGATGGATGACACTAAACACCCACCTTGTACGTCTTTGAAAAGCAATAACAATATAATGAACTTTGAGCATTCGACATTGCAAACACCAAAACAACCAAATTGGATTTGAAAGATAGCAAATCACCTTATCAGCAAATCAACATAACTAAGTCCTTTTCCCCTCACAATCCCTCAAAAAAAAAAATTTCTCCTGTTATGCAGCATGATTATGTGAAACAAAAGTGAACACATTTGACAGCTCAAAAGATGACATCACCTCAGCAGGCCAAAGCACATAACATATATCACTCCATTACAATATGTCATTATATCACATTTCAGCTTTCTAAGACGAAATAAATCAGCAATTTAAGCCAACCCAAGCTCATGGCTTCATTTTACATATTTATGATCACGTTATGATGAGAATTACATAAACAAATCTACTTTTATATATATGAGCCAAGTACATGGCCATGTTTGAGTAAAACAAACCCATGAAGCCAATCCCAAAGGCAGGTACCATTGCATTAGTTTTTCAATCATCCAATGATGCTTTCATCTCATTTCCAAATTATGCATTTCCACCTATCTACATCATTAGGAGTTAATTCCACCAGAACAATATTAATCATAGACAAGAACCCTAGATGGAATTCCTTCAATAAAACCAACTAAGGAAATATATTGGGTTAATACCACAAAAAACCCCAAATTGGTACACATATGACAGATTACCCCGAACTAATTTTTTGACCACCAAAAACCTTAAACCGGTACACCTGTGATAAATTTGCCCTAAACTAATTTTTTGACCACCAAAAACCTCAAACTGGTACACTTGTGACAAATTTACCCCGTAAAATTGGATTAATACCATGAAAAATCACAAATTTGTAAACTTGTGACAAACGGAGGGGTAAAACCCAAAACTGGCATACTCGTCAACTGGTATATAGCAATTTGACAGTAAAATTTAATGGAAACTAACGAAGGGTAAATTTGTTACAGGTGTACTAGTTTGGGGTTTTTTCGTGGTATTAAACCATATATATATTATCAAAGAGCCAAGCTATATAATATATTCATACAGCAAAACAAATGGCATATTTTGACATTGACCGAATCAGTATGGCTTTTACTCCACGGATTCTATTTCAATTGTATCTATAATAGCAATAATACAAAAATACCAATGAGAAATCACATGCCAAATAAAAATCATGTAATTGGCTCCATCATTCATGTCCACATATAAACTACAATCTCTTAGGCATCGATCACATAGAAACTTGCATACAACAGTTGAATGACTCACTCTACTTATCCAGTAATTACTGTTAAGTTTTGCCTGCTAAACACTCTCCTGGGTCGTACACATGAGCTGTTATAGAGACGAGATGAAGAAGCATATGTTGCCCTCCTAGTGAAGCAATAAAAAATTTCCTCCTATCCTACCAGATGAACAGCATACAACTTATCAATCATCTTCTTTTGCTGCCAAACTTATCAATCATCTTGGCGAGGAAGGTAAATCAACATATCAGTTGTAACTTCACATCAAAATAATAAGCATGTCTTACCGTTGCTCGTGATATAATCAAATGACTCGAGAGCCTCAGAGGTATTCCTGTAGATGTTTGGTGATAACACATGCACCAAGTGATCATCAACCCATCTGTAGTTAGAACAAAATGAGCACAACCATCAACTCTTAGCATGATATCGGAAGTTTCTAGACTTACACTACAGCTTAAGGCACAAAGATGAAGCCCCATTTGATCTGGCTGATACTAAGTAAATAACCAATGCACATGATTTGGATGGCATGCAAAAGAAGTGAGATTTCCCACATTTGTATTAACAAGTAAATATTTCTTTCCAGTCTACAATTGACACGGCAGACTTTATGAGTGTAGCTGTATCGTCGACAATAGCACATCGTGTCATAATAAAGAAAAAGCAAACTACCTCCGCCACGTTTTCTCTTCATCTTCATCATCTTCTGTGGCTGGTTTGGCTGACTTTTCAGGAAGAATTTTTCGACCCAGCTTGTCAATGATAACTGCAGGATTCAAATTTTCATTTAAGTTCTAATCATAATGGCACTCAAAAGTAACAAGGGGCTTATGGGCCGAATAACATAGAAAAATATCCTCAATGAACATAGCTTTCTCACTGTGCATTTAAAGGTAGACAAATTCAGGAATATAGGTTGTAGCAACAAAACGGGAACACAGAACCTGATGACTCAACTAGCTGGTCGCCATCCACCATCAGTATAGGAACCTTCTTGTAATTGGACCATTTTATCTCTTTCTTACTAATTGGGTTGACTTCAACAACTTTGTAGGGGATATCATAATAGTCCAAAAATGCTGCAATTGACAGAAAACTTGAAATAAGCATGAAATGAAAAAGAGCAGAAAAATGGAAGAAGAAGATAACATTGCCTGTGAGACCATCCTGCTTGGATTAAATAGATAGTCACATCAAGAAATAACTGTGACAGGTCACTCACCAAGAAATGTGCTGGATCAATACTTTTTCTATTCCACCTCTCAACATGGAATGATTATGGCTAAGCTACAATAGGTGAGACACTAATTTGTGATTTTCCAAACCCTATAGAGGATTTAAGGGTGCCATGTATGTATCCATAAGCCGTTAACACAAGCAAGATCCCGAATTTCATATCATTTGGCACTAAAAGACAAAAGGCTCACGTCTCCATTTTTTTCAAGCTTCTGAAGTGTAAAAGAAGAATAGTAAGAGGCTGCATAAGAACAGAACCGATCCTTTTCATTCACAATCAACTACCAACAGGCATATAATGCAGTAGCGCCTTCAGGCGATCAAATCTGACCAAACATATAACGAGAAATTTCCAAACAATGTTCTAGTATCCAACTTTTTCATCTTTCTAACTGAATTATACAATTCGCCCACTTCCCTGACCAGTTGATTAATTCCAGATGCATCTTGCCAAGATTCGAAATAAATTTTATCTCTCAAATTATCACCGGTGGGAGCACTTCAAATCCCTTGCCTGATTCAACTAATTCAGCTCAATCGAAGCTTTGAAGTGAAAAACAACAAAAGCACGCAACTACACCAAATCACTCAAAACGACAAAGACAGAGATCGCATCGTCGCACCAAACACCAGACAGACGACCAAACAAGCCAGCGCAGAGTGCCTTACCTTTAACTTTGTTGCAGAAGGGGCAAGCTTCGTATTGGTATAGGACGACCTCCTTCGGGACCACCTCGGGCGACAGCGGCTCCTTCGCGAGGACCTCGCCGGACAGGGCAGCCGACGCGGCCGAGGTCGCGAACAGAGCGCCGGCAATGCCGAGAGAGGCGGCCTGAGGCGAATCGAGCAGGCGAGAGAACCAGCGGCCTCCGGCGCGCCGGGAATAGGCTCCGCCGCCGCCGCCGCTGCTGCCGTAGAGAGCTGCCTGGAGGAGGCGGTGGTGGTGGTGGTGGTGGTGGAGGTGGACGGAGGCGGAGGAACCGTTGGCGGAGGAGGCGAGGGCGCGGGAGAGGAAGGAGGAGGGGGCGGCGAGGGCGGAGGAGGAAGCCCTTCTCATTGCGGCGGAGCGAGGGGACACGGCGGATCTCGCGCTCTTCCACGGGCTTCGCGTGTCGAATCTGGAGAAGGAGAAGAAAAAGAAGAGTTTGATGGGGTTTATGGCGATCTGGGTTTTACCGGTCAAGGGGGAAAATGAAAAAAGAATATTTAGAAAGAAACTTCTTTTTTTTTATTTATGTTTGTCAAAATAAAAAAAATAAAATATATATATACACACACTACAATCGATCTTATTGATTTGATTATTCGAGTAAAAATTAAATGTTATAGTTACCGGTTTAGTTATTGGAACGGTGCATGTATGTAAATGCATATCGAAAAAATTAAGCTACGCAAATTAATGTCAAGGTACACTAATGTTATTCTTGACGAGGTAATTAAATCTTCTTTTCAAAATTAATATATAGGAATAATAAGAATTGAGCTTTAAGGTACAGTGCCTAACTATATAGTTACATTTCCTTATATGTCTATTAGATTCTTAAAAAAAATGTGTCAAAAACAATTGACTTACAAAAACATCTCAAATCGCATTTAGTCCTCGAGTTAAAATTTCTGATGAGATTAATTAGGCTAGAAAATAATCTTATAACTTATATTTTTCTTTTAGATAATATTGTAACAACCAGTACGGCGGTGCACAAGTCTATAAAGTTTTAGTGAATCCAGGTCGGGATTGGATCCTATCAAAGGCCCAAACAGGTTTTTTAGAACCAATGTCATTGTGATATTGATATTGACGCCTATTACTTTACCATCATTGCAATCGCCCCCATTATGCAAATGGCCATTGTCGCTTGAGGAGCGGGACACAAAGGTGGCTGCGCAGCCTTAGATTTTTAAAACAGAACTCAGAGAGAGTTGCTCTACTCGCTGGGCTTTACTCTTCCTCCATCACAACCGCCTTCAAGAGCATCGGTGGGTCAATTCATGTATCAAATCCGGATGCCATGATCCGTTTTTCCTGGATACAGCTAGACCTGTCAAATGGGTGAGTCGGGTCGGGTTTGGGTCGAGTCATAAATGGTCCGACCCAAATTGACTCATTAACCCGTTTATGACCCATTTATGCACAATGCAATTTTTTTGACCCATACCCGACCCGACACATACTCAACCCATACCCGATCAGACCCATATTGCTAAAACACTTCCATATTTAATTAAATCTAGGAAAATTCATACTCGAATTGATATGAGAGTGCGAAGTGAGTGACCGAAAGATTGAGTAAGGGTGAGAAAGACGAGTTGAGTTTAAATCAGTTGTAAATTCATTTATGACCCATTTACAACCCATTTATGACCCATTTAACACTAATGTTAAACTTCTACCCATTTATGACCCATTTACTAAATATAACTAACCCATTTATGACCCATCTACTAATATATGGGTTAAGTAATGGGTTTATGACTCATTTTGACAGGTCTAGGTACAGCTGACAAGCGAATTTGTTCAATAAAGCCTCGATCAGCTCCAAGAGCTAGACCTGTCAAATGGGTGAATCGGGTTGGATATGGATCGGGTCATAAATGGTCCGACCCAAATTGACTCATTAACCCGTTTATGACCCATTTATGCGCAATGCAATTTTCTTGACCCATATCTGACCCAACTCATACCTAGATATGTCAAAATGGGTCATAAACCTATTTCTTAACCCATTTATTAATAAATGGGTCATAAATTGGTTAGTTATATTTAGTAAATGGGTCATACATGGGTAGAAATTTTATATTAGTGTTAAATGAGTCATAAATGGGTCGCAAATGGGTCATAAATGAGTTTACAACTGATTTAAACTCAACGCATTTCTCTCACCCTCACTCAATCTTGCACTCACTCATTCTGCACTCTCATTTCAGCTTGGATATGAATTTTCCTATATTTAATTAAATATGAAAGTATTTTAGCAATATGGGTCTAATCGGGTATGGGTTGGGTCGGGTATGGGTCAACAAAATTGCATTGCGCATAAATGGGTCATAAACGGGTTAATGGGTCAATTTGGGTCGGACCATTTATGACCCGACCCAAACCCAACCCGACCCACCCATTTGACAGGTCTACTCATACCCAATCCATACCCGATCAGACCCATATTACTAAAATACTTCCATATTTAGTTAAATATAGGAAAATTCATACCCAATCTGAAATGAGAGTGCAGGGCGAGTGAGTGCAAGATTGAGTGAGGGTAAGAGAGATGTGTTGAGTTAAAATCAGTTGTAAACTCATTTATGACCTATTTACAACCCATTTACAACCCATTTAACATCAATATAAGACTTCTACCCATTTATGACCCATTTACTAAATATAACTAGCCCATTTATAACCCATTTACTAATATATGGGTTAAGAAATGGGTTTATGACCCATTTTGTCAAATCTATCAAGAGTCCAGATTTCGTATCGCAGGTCGCGCGACATTTGAATTAAAGACCCCGACTCTAAAATCAACCTTAGGTACACACATATTTTACAAAATGAGTTTATGATGATGAATAGATAAAGAAAAAACCTTAGAAAGGAAATTAATTTTATCTCATGATTGCTGCAGCCTGCGTAAACCTTCTGTCGTCTTCCCCCCAAAAACCCTCTCGAGCCACACCGCTCAGCTCCATCCATGGACACCGTCTAAGAGCCCCTCCCTCCCTCCCTCGCCACCGTCAGCAACCGCAGCAATGTCCGCCTCCAAGCTCTTCCTCTTCGGGACCGCCGCCCTCTTCCGCCCCCGCGCTCCCCTCCCTCCGCCTCCCCTCCTCCTCCCCAAGCCACTCCGCTTCCGCAGGTACTGCTCCGCCGCGGAAGCCGTCGCGCCCGAGGCCTCGCAGGCGCCCCTCCTCCACCACCCGTGGCCGGAGTGGGTGAGCTTCGTCGACCGCCTCAAGGCCAAGGGCTACCTCGCCGGGCGGTCGCCTCCGGGTGAGGGGAGCGAGGAGGTTCCGGTTGGGAAGGAGCTAGGCGACGTCGTCGAAGACGGCGCGCTGTACAAGGAGATAAGTTCGTTGAAGGATCCTTGCCTCAGCTTCGCGCGCGACAGATACGACATTTTCAAGTAAGGAGACGTGGACTGTGGCCTATCTGCTCTTTGCTCGTTATGTTGTGGGGTTTTTCCTTGGTTCTTTTGGAGAAGTGGGTGTTGTTATTTTTTCCGTCTGGAGGTCTTTTAAGTAGTGCGTGTGATCAGATTATCGGATTCGGATATGAGCCGTCGGCTCTCATTTTCAATGGGGCTCAAGAATTGAGGGTGCGGTATATTTTGGTACCAATGATTGCATATGGAAAGCTTAAGCTGATGGATGATTACTTGTTCTGATAATCAATCGCTCGATCGCACGACCTCACATATAGGGCTTTGACTTGCCTAATTCTAAGGGAGACGAGCGAATAGTCTATAGATTTGAACACGGTGCAGAGCAGGGTCTTTAATACTTTGGTACGACAGTCAATCACTGTGCAACTATCGAGGCTGCTTTTATTTGGTGTGAGGATCAGGTCTGCTAGAAGAATGATTGTTTCGAATCATTAGTTGGGCGGACTCACAAACTTCGCACATGATATGGTTGATTTGTTTGGGATAGAAGTATGACCAAACTACGGTTAGAATCATATCAAGGCTGAGCAATTTGTCGGGCTGGCATCAGCAGCCACTCGTGGCATTTGACATTTGTTTTGCAACTGTTCTTGAATACAATCATCCCAATTTTGAGTCATGATCTTGTTGTTATTGGTGCAGATCGTTGTCTTTACAACACATTCAGACAGTGGTGGAGCATGGATGCCCCAATCTTCTTCGCAAGGCTGTCAACTCGGGGAAAAGGCTGAGAGTCCATGTGCGACTCGATGAAGGGGATGTATGTTTATATATATTTTTCAGATTCAAATCCTACTCTAACTTTTGTTGCATTTCTATAGATTTTGATTGCCTACATATGGGAAGCTACTTAATCTTGACTGAGACGATTTGATGCAGGTCTGCAGTGCGTGCAACCTGCGAGGCTCTTGTGATAGAGCTTACGTGATACTCAAGGAATCTGAAGCTCCTGCTCGCACAGTAGATATTGTCCGGATATTGTTATTCTATTCAACAGATCCACTTATTTTTTCAGCTGGTCAGAAACCTCCTGGGAGAGACCTCGTTGAATCATCTGCAAGGGAATTGCTTTCTCAGTTAGTTAAACTGAGTGAGACATCCCCTGATCCAGAACTCCCCAAACCAGCTACAAAAGCTCGGCGTGCAGAAAAGCAATCAATTGATTTTGTTGACGATAATTTGTCACAAGATGTGGAAATGAAGAGGGGTGACTGGATGTGTCCCAAGTAAGTCTGTTTAGGGGATCGAGATTAGTACAGTGTATTTGCTTTAGGTATGTTTTGTGCTCCTATGGAGATTAATAGAGTCAACAAGTACTTATAGAATTTTTATCAGATTCCTTTATTTGTGTGTCTCAGTGCATCTAAATTTAAGCAGTGTTTTGAGTGTCTGTGAGAAAGTCCTGAACACATTGCTCCTGATACTGGTGAGAGCCTTCTTGATATTTTCCTTGGCTTATGGCTAGGTTTTCTCTTTCATTTGATAAGTAAGCTGAGAGCCCACTGCTTCCATGCCATTGAAAGTTGTGATATAAAGTGGATTCTGTTTCTTGAAGTTTGAGCCCCTGCAAATTAGTCTGCTAGTGAGCCTGAGATGCATGAACGGAACCAAAGCTCCTCCTTTTTTATTTATATTAAGCCGCTGCTAGATAACCTTCTTGTCAATGTATTATAGTTCCATATTTTACTTCTAACCTATGATCTAATATCTTTCTCTTTGCTTGGTCATGTTGCACATATCTTTCCCTCTTGTTTAAGTTTTTCTGGCTAAATTTAAAACTCGCATATCATCACATTGAGATGTTTTCATTCGATGTGACCTTGTGATTTACTTTCTGGCAATTGCCAATATACTTGTGGAGCCATATATTTCTATGGTCCTTCATGAATCTTTGGCTGAGCAAGCTCTGTTGTCAACAAAATACACTGCTCCATCAACTATTAGCACCACCACAAGTGATTGCTCTAAATAATTTCAGTCTTTAGACTGTCCAGATATTGAGGAACTTGTGTCATGACTTCTGCGAGGATAAAAAATTTTGGTCGGCAAGCAATCAGATTTGATCTTAATTTATAAGCATAATTTCTTCTATAAGAACCATACATTTCCACATTTTTTGTTTTTTTGTGTTGGGGGATCAGCGACTTCATGGGAAATATAGTAGGCCAGCCATTGCTTGTGATTAGGTTTTTGACTTTTGACTTGTTGATTTAGCCTGAAGCTAACTTTAATTTCCAGTTGAGAAAGTCCTACAGCAATCTTTGGCTTTTCCATTTTATTCCCAAATCTGATGTCTGTATCTTTTGTTCTTCTAGTTATCAGGGGGGATCTTTTGAGAATTCTTCCTTATAGTGTTAGCTTCAGCAATATTTTTAGTTAGATGTGATGATAAGATTTTGGTACATTGCTCATCTCTTTTTCTGTTTGATCTACTGCTTGCTTATGTTTTTTGCCTCTCGAGGAACTTATGGCATTCATTTTGTGGCAGATGCAATTTCTTGAACTTTGCTAAAAATATTCGATGCTTAAAATGTAAAGAAGATGGCCCCAAACAAGTTGACATGGGTAATGTCGAGATTAAGAAAGGAGATTGGATCTGCCCTGAGTAAGTCCTTTTGTTTGTTCTGCTGTGTATTTTGTTGATTATGGCCTATTATCTTGTGTAGGTCATTAATCAAAATGATATCTGATTTATAACATAGTCTAGTTAATTTATATGGTTTGTATGTCATTTGAGCTGTCCTGTTATTGACAGATTCTTTGCTTCTGAGTGAATACTCCATCACTTTACTTTTATTTTCTTTGACACTGACTTAGAGATTCCAATCGATGTGCAAGGTTGCTTTACTGTGAGAATAGGGGAACTGTAGTTCTTTATGCTTCCCGTGGGGTAAAAGCATTACAGACATAAGGTGCATGATTTTAGCGACTAAAAGATGTTTAAATGGGCAAGCGCAAGTTGGGACATGAATGAACATCCGAATATGAGTTTTGTGACTAAAAATCTTGAATAGGCAAGCACAAGTTGGGAATGAATGAACTTCTTTTTGTTAGTATTGTTAGATTATGATCTTGGATTCTGCTTCTTGGTTGAAGCTTATGTAGATGGGTAGAACAATCTTGAATGAGGCCACTTACTGTTTAAGATATTCTAAGGATTGCATGCATTTTCTGTGGAAGTATGTCTGGAAAATTGTTGCTTAGTTTTCTAATATTGTCAAGATTTTTAGAGGATTTTTCTTGACTCAGAAAATTTCCTGAAAATTCATTGTCTTGCTCTGTTGAGCTGTTGATCTCAAGCCCAGTTAGAGTATAATTTCCTGCAATGTATTCAAAGTCTCTCAAGTGGGTCAATGCGAAGGTAATCTGATCAAGCATTTAGATCGGACTGCAAAAGGAAACCTTTTAGATTGGCTATGAATGAATCTTCTTAGATTTGCTGTGTTTCTGGAAAGAGAATCATTATTCTAGGAAAAAGAAATGCTGATATAAAAGCTGCAAATTTCAGAATACCGTTGTGGCATGATTGAGCTTTTTGTTCCATTTTGAAGATGTAATGGTTTTAAATGACTTGCCTACAACCTTATGCATGAAATGCATTGGCTCTTTCTATTCTTGAAATAACCATTTGGTTTTGATGCTTCATTTATACGTTCGTCGGGATGCTTTTCATACCCTGCAAATGAGCAATAATGGCTGAAGAATAGTTGTAGAATTAGTTCTCTAATGCTGCCTTTCATGTTTTATGTTATGAGATCACAGATGCATTGGTTGCTTAATCACATGAAATGGGAGTAATTCAGATTCGTCTGCATACAAAAGCTAGAGTGACACCCATTCACATTATGTTTTGCAGATGTAACTATGTCAATTTTTCTAGAAATGTACATTGCTTAAAATGCAAAACTCAGGGCCCAAAGAAGGTTGGTGTCGATGAGGTGGAAATGAAGAAGGGGGACTGGAATTGCCCACAGTAAGTTCTTCGGATCTTGCGTCCCCCCTTTAAAACTTTCTCATTTATGCGATTAAGAGATTGTGTGGACTTGTTCTAGTTATTATCTTAATGTAAATTTTTGTGTTACTCTGTTTGTAGGTGCAGTTTCATGAACTTTGCAAGCAAAAAGAAATGCTTGCGCTGTCAGGAGCCTCGTCCCAAAAGAAAGTTAAATTATGGAGAGTGGGAATGTCCTTCGTGAGTTTCTCTGCCCTTTTGTATCACGCCATTTCCTGCCTAAATGGCTGCGTGATGACCTTTTCTGAATGGCTGATGGCTTTATACAGGTGTGACTACTTGAATTACAGAAGGAACGCATCGTGCCTAAAGTGCAACCACGGGCGGCCCCAAGAAACGAGGACGGAGTATGACGAGCAAATATGGAGGAGCCCTCGTTAAGCTAACTCTCAATAAGGCGGTCGGAATAGTTCGATGGCGTGATCTCGAGCAAGCTGCTTCCATTTGCTTGCATTCCGTTTATACGGCATGCAGAAAGAGCATTAGTTTTCACTTTCATTCTGTTTTGTAAATTTGTAATGTCCCCAAATTTTGTGAGTTAAAATAGAAGAAGAGATATGATTATAAGTTGACAAATGGGATCTTATACGCTGTATGGCCTGCCAAGCATTCCGTTCTGGCAAAAGAGGTTGGTGTGGCTACTGCATATTTTGGCCTGATGTTCTAAGGAGTCATACTGAACATTTTGGTAGCTCTATTAGAATAGGCTATAAAATTAGTATATTAAGTGATGTCATGGCCATTTGCGCTTTCAATAGAAAACATCGTTACCTACGTTTACATACCAAATTTGTAAATTAACCTTAGTATACCAATGGATGACGGAGGATGTCAAAGAGAAGCTGGTGTCATACAGACACCGGAGGCGATCGGCTTGGCCCGAGAGATAAATGGACAGGTTTGGGCAGAAGTCTCACGTTAAAATTTCCAGCCTGAAAAGTTCTGTATACACTTCATGAGATAGGCAGGTTCGGGCAACACGTTAGGCCCGACCTTTGGATCCATCTCCCTCCAAAGGATTGCCTCTCCCAAGAGCGAAAGGGAGAAAAAAATTACAATAGGAAATGCTTCAAAATCATAAAATTTCCTCCCTCCTTCGCTAGAAAGAAAACTCAATTTCTCTTAATTTTTTACTCAAAACTTTTCGTTTGATCGGGATGGAGGATGTCGCCTTTTCAATTTGGGATTTGCCGCATTCTAATAAAGCACTCAAATGTAAATAATGCATCTCTCGAAAGATAGAGAAATATGAAGAAAATGATCGGTTTGAAAAATTAAAAATATCGTTTGTATCACTTAAAAAATTAAACTAAAAATATTTTTTATTTTTCACGGAAATATTTATACATAAACTATTGTCAATAATGAAAATATTTTTCACTAATCAATTAGTTCAAACATTACAAATAATTAATTTTTTGTAAAATATTTTTAAAATTATTATTGTCATTTTTTCGAAACAAACCCACGAAAACCGCCTCCACCTCCTCCTCAAAGCATCCGCCCCCAAAATTCAAAAAGGCGAACTTTGTGCGCCAATCCAAACCTCATTTTTAGGGTTTTAGCCCAGCGGGAGTTGCAGAAGAGAGAGGGAGAGGGAGAGAGGGAAGAGAGATGGAGGAGAGAGACGACTACAAGTTCCTCAAGCTGAGGGACGCCATCTCCTGCCTCAACCAAAGAGTGAACTTGGTCGGCGTCGTCCTCGAGCTCGGCCTCCCCAAGAAAAGCAAAGGCACCGGTACACATCTCCCTCTTTCCTTCTCGTCGCGTTTCGCAGCAGTTTCTCGATCGAGATCGAGATCGAGAGAAGGTTTTGGGATGTTCTTTTCCTGGGCAATGATGACAAAAAAAGGCCGGGCTTACGGCTGCTACCGCGAGGTCGGTAGTAGGTTGATGATAAAATCTCGTATAAGGTTGTCGTCTGAGCCGCTTCTTTGTCTGGAATTCGCTGCTTTTTTTTGTCCTTCTTTCACCTGCCGATAGCCTCTTTTTCATCGTTCTCTGTGCATTATACCTGAATCTGAGCTGTGGTAATGCTGCAAACCTTGCGTGCTGCGCCCGCGACATGAATGGATCTGCTCTGCTTTGGTTTTGTTTTGTTTTGTTTTGTTTGGCCGGGGAGGGGGGAGGGGGGGAAGGGCAGCTGATTTAAACTCAGTTATTTTTTTTTATAGTTATTACCTTGATTTAATTTGATATGGGAAGAATGGGCTTCCTTTCTTGCTCTCTATTTGGCATTTTGGAAAGAGGGTATTTGAAGGTGTGTCGGAGCGATTATATTGCGTACTTCCCGGATGGAAATGAGGTAACGTGTCTAGTTCCGTATGTTCTGGGTGCACCCAACTCTTTTTTTCTTAAAACCAAATTCTGATGGGCTTGCAAGTGTGTGATGTTCGGCTTCATATTCAAACGGTGCGCCGTGTTCAACATTGATGAGTCGATGGTGGCACCGAGACTCTTTTGAACTGGACATCACAGCAGAATGAAGTTCTTATTTAGTTTTATTAGTTTCTTGTCCATGCATCCTGATCAATGTGATCGTGTTATCAATCTAAACTTTCTTCTATTTCTTCATCGGAAGTTTTCCGTATTTTTCCAGGTCTTTTTATCGGACATATTCGTATTTCTTTGCAGATTTCTTTATCTCGCTAAAAATAGCTGATGAATCCTATTCGGATCCTGGAATTTCAGTCAACTTCTTCGCTGAAAGTGTAGAGAAGCTTCCCGTAGTTGCCTCACCGGGAGATATAATCCTGCTCTCTCATGTTGTGGTATTTCCAACAGTTACTTGCTTCGAATGCTATTGAAATAATTGGGGAGTTAACTTAAATGTCTAGCCTAGAAGTATCTTGCTTCTACGAGTCTGAGACAATGTTTTTAGCTCCTCATTCATGACATACACATAGTCTTTGAGATTGAGTTAAAGTGGTTTTGCTGAAATTCTTTAAGCCATTTTAAAGACCGTGATCCTTTCCTTTTATTTCTGCAGATGAAAACACATGAACGTGAAGTATATGCTTTCTTCAATAAGAAATTCTCTTCATTTGCTTTATATGAGGGCATAAGTGGTGGAGACTTCATTCCTTATCAAGTTTCTGCAAGATTTCGAACTAGAGAACTGGATAAGAAGTTCATAGCAGACCTTAGAAAGTGGTTGACTGGTTTTCAGCTCAATACAGGTAATCTCCCAGCTATGTATCTTAGTTTGTTCTTTTGTGTTCATGATGATTGTTTTCTAAAAGAAGTTCTTCCAACTCTACATGTGCTTCGTAGATCCAAATGATTTCCAATTCTTGAGAGAGATCAAGGAAGGTCAACGCCTGAGTCTAATTTGCAAGGTGATCAACGTATCATCATCTCATTGTCATCATCAACATTTAATATGTGTAGAATTTCAGTTACAGTAATTTTGTGCCACTGTCATTGCTTCTTGGGAAATTTCATGGACTTATACTGTGATTTCAAGACTGTAATTCTATTTATCTGTTTCTTCTTCAGATTCTTCACATACGCGAGGTTGCAGAAAAGGAGTGGATTATCTTTGTTTGGGATGGAACTGATGCCCCCAGTAAAAAAATTCAGACGAAGTGAGTCAACTTTGTTCATTTTTTCTTCTTTCTTTTGTTGGTAAAAGTTGAAGTTTCAAAACTTGTAAAACACCTTGAACTTCATAGTTGGGTGGGTTAAATGATAGTCAAGTGCCCCGAGGAACATCATCCATAGTGGGATGCTATTCCCTTGTGGACTGTTGTGGTTTGTCTGCCATTTGTTGAAGATGAACTGTAAGCTGTAATGTTGGATTTTGTTCCCTTCCTGTCTGCCATTATTGGCCATATAGTCCTTTACAATCGTTCATTGAAGTTTGACAGATCGGATTGTCATGAAACTTAGCTGTGAAATAAACAAATTAAAGTTTTGATTATTGGCAATGAGGTTGAATTGAATAACGATAGCTCTGAGGTAGAAATGTAAATGTGCAGTTCATTTCAGTTTTCTATACAAAAAGATAATAATGCCAGAAAAAAATCGAGTAAAATGCTCATCATTTATATTTCTTTGTGTGTTTGAACAGTTTCTTTAATTAATATGCTCGTTATTACTGATAAAGAAAGAGAGTAAACCAGTCTTGGTGATCTAGTTTCAAGGTATTTACTTTGTACATAAATGGGCAAAATAGCGGATTTAATGACATCAATTGTTGTTGGAATCACTCATAAGATATTTGTTCTTTTTGTGCTGTTGGACCAGAGTTTTTTACATCCTTTGCGAAACACAGGATGACTGATGAGATGGACAACCCACTCCCTTTACAATTGGAAAAAGAGCCACTGCCTAGAGACATACTCTGTACCTTTCCCTCTGTTGGGAGTGTCTTGACGGTGGTGCTGGGTGAAGGCAACAAAAATCTTGGTCTTGGTTTCTTGAAGACTGGCATGTGGTTAAACTTTCTCAACATCATCTGCGAAGTTCATGCAGGGCTTTGGCGTGGTGTCTTGATGCCCTTCACAAAACTTCGTTATGTGCCTAAGGAGGACCGCTACGTTTTGGGGTGCCAAAGGTCAGCAAAGCAAATGGCAATTTAAAGGTTTTCTTTTGGCGTGTTTTAGGTTAACTCCTCAATTACCTTGGATAATTCAGTTGTTATGAAGAACGATTGTCAGAGAAATGGGGTCGCATGCCGTGGTCTTGCTTTCCTTCACCATCGACAGTTACAGGTTTGATCTCTTGTGTGGTCAACTGTTCCTACGGCCCTGTTTTAGGATTGCAGGCATGCACTAGTCTAGCCCTCTCCTGGAGTACTGCAGCTGCTTCAGCACTCGGATTAGAATTCTGATACACCGATTTCAACATGTCTGCAATTATATAATCATCAATCAACTTGTCTTGTCCCTTATGGCGTGGACAAAAAAAAGAGATTTGTGGGTGTTTGGTGAGGCTTGTGCTTTTCACTTTCACCTTTTTCTTCTTAGAGAGTGAATCGTATCTAAATTGTTAAACACCTCAAATTCCTAGAGATGCCTATATTTTAGCATTTAATGACCCCAAAGTTAATGACTTAAAGTCAAACCAAACAGGCCCTTAAATCTTTTCCCTAAGCAAAAGTATCTTTTTACTTGAGTAAATGATGGTATTGACACCATAGAGAATTGCATAATGGTCATATTAGTTAAGATGGGTAGAACTCATTTATTTTTACTTAATGCAGGATGCTTTCTGTTTGTTTGATTCATTTTTACTTATGAGGTCTGTTCATTCATAATCTTGATGAATTTTAACTCTATCAGAGGTTGAGCATGATCGCGTGCCGCTTGTTACATTAAGGGATATTCTCACCTATCCTGAGGTAAATGATGCAGTTTTATAAGTTCTGTCCTCTTGAAGAATTATGTTGCTCATTGAAGATATAATTCTTTGAAAGCTGCCCGGAATCTTTTAAGTCACTTTGAGGTGACACCTCACTGCTATAGTCTCTGCAAATGCTGTGATGACAAGTCAGACCCGTGAGTTAGAAATTGGGTGTTGATCTGAAGAAAAATGATATGTAGTCTACTGATTTTTTTTTATCATTTATCATATTCTACATAATGAGATGCTTGCTTCTAAGTGCTTCTAAGCATGCCGTCAACCATTGATTAATTATATCCTTTTATCATGCTACCTAGTGTAATCTTGCTAAACAGTTTTCCTAGAGTGATGATGTAGATATCAATGCAGCACTTTTCCTGTGTTGTCACATTCTAATTCAATAGCTTCTTATGGAAACACTTCAGTTTCTCATCTTACTTACCCACGACAGATCAATTTAAAAAAAAGATCCTTGCACTTGAAGCCCCAATTGCCAATTATCTAGTTCACCTAGTATGGATGAGCAAAAAGATTTAGATCAAGTTCCATGTTAGTTTCTGCACATCTTTAGATGAGGTTTTGTTGTGGGACTTGGAAATTATTCCTCACTTCGAAGACCTGCTTGAGACTTATTGTTATTTTGGAAAACATAAACTCATACTAAGAAGAAGAAATTTATACTTTCCAGGTTACTGCCAAGTTTAAGTGTGTGACACGAGTTGTGGCAGCATTTCCATGCGAAGCTGAGAACTTCCTCTCTCCTGTTGGGACATATAGGGTTAGGCTGACTATTGAAGATCCAACTGCTCGAGTACATGCATTTCTGTATGCTGAAGATGGGGTATGATAAAGAAGTGAAAGAATTTCTTGAGTAGCCATCTATTTTGATTATCACTTTCTATTAGCAATAGTAAGTGAAAGGTTCACTGACTATTGCGAGAAGAAAATTAAGGGTTTTATCTTCACAAATAGGCCTCGTTATCTTTTAATCAGTCGAAGTCCCTCTTTGTGCAGAGAGCTTGACTGGAAAAAGGAAAAAGTTAACTCAGGGAGAGTACAAGAGATTTTCACTCCCAGGATTGCATTTTTTTATAGGTTAATGTTGCTAGTGAGTTTTCAGAGCATTTCCTGCTACCTTCTTTTTGGCCTTTTATCCTTTTGCAATTTAGGTCTATAACTTTGACCCCAACGGCATAGCACCTTACAAAGCAAGAATCTTTTATATGTTTAGTATCTCCTCTGGATAAAACACCAATCCTACTTGGTCAGACCCAAAAAAATGAAAATTAAAGTTTTTCATAAAGAAGGTGAAGTAGGTATACATCAATAGACTCCTGTTCTGGAATTGCTTGTAACCTTGGTCTTTAGCTTTATGGAATTTTTTTCTTTGCCCGATGACCTGGCATATTCTTAGTTGATGCTACCTGATCTTGTTCTATGAATTGGTCTAAACTCTAGGTGTATGAAACTTGAAACCATTTTCTTGTCGTTCCTTTGCAGGAAATGTTTTTTGATGGCCGTCCTTCTACTTGTGTCTTGAAGAGGAGGATGAACAAGCTACTCGGATTAAATGAAGATGACGACAGCAAGGGAACTGAGTATACGGACAGAGACCCACCCTGGGTCTTTTGTTGTCTCAAATCTTACTACCTTAATGAAAGTGATGTTTGGGGAAGCCGTCGGTATCGAATTTTCGACACCAAGCTGGTGGGTTAAGGATCGATCTTACTCAGTATATAGGACAGTACAGTAAAGATGTAGAGATGTAAATATATGAACCCCTTAATGCCCAGGGTTAGCAGTGTTTATGTATTATACTCTTTTTGGGTTTTATTCCCCTTTCTTTCCTCCCTTTTGGGATGAACTTTCGACTCTTCGTCGAGGCTTCGCCATTGAGGCAATGTTAATAACCAGGCGATTTCTCGATGCATCTCAAGCATTTTGTGCTTGTGCTTTTACCAACAGGTTGATTAAAAATCCTGCGACACTGGTATCACAGTCATTCAATATTGGGTTGCCGTCGTTGCAAGATGAGAAAAATTCTACACGGGCATTACGACAACACAAAAGCGAGGGCTCTCCCGAGTTTCGGAAGACCTAAAAAGACTCTAGAGTGAGAAAATTCATCTTTTTGGAAAGATAAATACATTTTTAGTTTAAAGTTGAAGCGATTTCATAATCTGAAATAGCATCCATTTTTAAGTTTCAAAGTACAAGGGTTAACGGAAAAGCGCGTATTCTCATTATAACCCTGAAAAATGGCAGAAACTGGAAGACCTTTTCTATCTCGTACTGCTGAAATTGGAACTGTGAGTATACTCTTTAAAATACATTTGTGTCAATCATGAAGAAGAAAAAGACAAACTCTTATTTCGTAAGTTTCCTCTCCCTACCTACTCTCTCTATATGTTACGGTGTTCAGTAAACAAAAATTGCTGCCATTAAATGAACAAAAAGGAAAACAATCAGCTATACAAACATCGTGAAAAACCCCACACGCTGCCCCCTCGAGAATTAATGTGAACCTCATGGAAACAGGAAATGGACACGACGACAGGCAGTTAATTGAGTCCAGGCACCACAGGTTCGATCGGTTGCTGTTGCCCTCCAACCACACCACCGACTGCAGCGGCATGCCTGCGCTGCCGCTCGCGGAGATACAAGACCGTAAGGAGACAGACAAAGAGCGTGAGTATTGTGGCGTTTCCTTCTTCCAAAATCACATTATCTACCCATTCTTCCACTTTCGGATAAGCCTCAGGCAGTGAATCAATAAAATTGACCTGAAAAGAAAACCAACGGTTACGAATCGTTCGGACTCAGATGCTCGGAAAAAGAGGAGCATTAATTAATCAGCTAGCTGTGTCTCCCTAATCAACTATCAGCACATACTAGTTCACTAGGTATGATTCTCATACCAAACTATTTTTCGAAGTTAATCAACGAGGTAATTTAAGTCTTCCTCGTTACTTTCCTGTGGAATCCAGAGTCAAGGCATGCTTATAGCAGCAGTAGAAAAAGTAGGACAAACCATAAAATGAAGTATGAACTTGGGTAGATGCTATTCTTCACTTCCATCCATGGATATGGAACATAAAAATGATGGGCCAAACCTGGCTATGAGCCAACAGGTGCAACAAATCCTCCTCGAAGCAGTAAAACTCTTGCCTACTCATATTTTCTGAATTAAAGAAAAAAAATGCAGGCAGAGAGACAGAGAGAGAGAGAGAGAGAGAGAGATAACCAGGAAGCTGTCAGCATAATTCTTCCGTATCCATAAGCTTGCGAGGGCCAGAGTAACAGGCAGTTTTGCAGTGGGATCATTCTCAAGGGCTTGATCATAATAGCGTTTTGCTAAATGAAGATCAAAAGGAAGACCCTGGCCATGTTCATGCATGTAACCAAGATTGAACATGGCTTGTGCATTAGATTGGGATTTCGCATGCATGTAAGCCTCTGCTGCACGGTCATAATCTCTTTCGGTACCCTAAGAGAGGACAAAAAAAAGTTAGGCCCAATAAGAGCTGAGGCAACTCAAGTGAGATCCAAGTCCGTAGACCTGAACTACTCCATCCAGAGGTTAGAGAGCCCACTTAAGAAAAACTTATCTTTTCTCTTTCCTATAGTGAATCCATTGAAAATACATACCCGTCCATAATAGTATGCATCTCCGATCAGCAAAGCAGCATGCTCGTTTCCTTGCTCAGAAGCTTGCCACCATAAATAATGTGATCGTTGGTGTCGTTCTGCATCTGTGCAGAATCCTGCTTCCCCCATGCACATGCTGCGCTCACCATACTTGTCAAGAATCCATGCAGCATTACTTTGTGCCACCTCATAGCCCAACTCAGCCATCCTTGAGTACAAGAGGAACGCCTTGCCCACATCGCCCTTTAAATATGATTCAAGGGCCCATCTTGACAAAGATCCCCATGGTCCCCTCTCTGCAACTAGCTTATACAATGAAGTAGCCTGAAAACAAAATTAAGCTTTCAAATATTCAGCTCGATATATTACCTTACATATGAATCAGGATTAGTATGGCCTTGCAATCTTCTCGGAATACTAAGCAAAAAGAGAAGATAGGATACACATGGATGCATATCCACAAATTTTACAAGATACACACATTACATACATATCGATGCATGATGTATGGATAGACAGTTGCAAACACACAAATTAAAGTATTTTGGTTTTACCGTGGGAAGATTTTTCTTGAGCCCTACACCTGTATGGAACATTTTTGCTAGCTGGTAGAATGCCTTTGGTTGGCCTGCATTGGCAGCTGATATGAAGTATTTGCACGCTAGCATCACGTCTCTTTTCACCCCAATGCCTTTAAGATACATTACCCCCAGGTTATAGTGCCCACCAGCCTCATCATTGTCAGCAGCCCTCTCAAAGTACTCCTTTGCCTGCAATGAATTACTGTAAGTCTGGGGCAAATACTATCTAATTGATCTCGTCACACCATTACAGATAAGGAATGTGAATGTACACAGGAAAAACCTAGTGCTCAGAAGTTGATTCTTTATGAAGCGATGTCTCATTGTCCAAATCGAATCAAATGCACTAAATGAACAAGCCTTGGAAAGAAATATCAAGTCACAGGAATGAGGATTTCATGAATTAAGAAGAAGAAAACAATCACGAAATGTTGTCATCATCGAACAAATAGTAACTCCCCAACTACTTATCCTAGTGATGACATACAAAAATTTGCTTGGCACCTGCTTCAATTATCCTAATGTAGCTAAGTCAAGAATCAGACACCAATTGAAAAAGGAAAGACGATTTAAAGGAAAGATAAAAAGGGGCATATGGGAAGTTCATAATGTCAAGGGTCAGAGGACTCGAGTCAGGAATTCATGAAATTGTGCTTTCCAAGAACATTTAGTTATAACAGAGAGAATCTTCAAATTAACAAAACCACATTGTAATCCGAGAGCAAATAACTAATGAGTTAATGAGAAGAACTTGACTACATCGAATGTGTTGAGGAAACAAGAGTTGAAGCAGTCATGGGATATGAGACAAAGCAGTAACACTAGTGTTTCCAAATAGTAACATCTTTGCCAAGGGTAACCGAGATCCAATTTTCACATATAATGGAAGCATTAAAACGAATCCACTTATGAAACAATTGATCCAATTCACCTTAGTGTAGTTCTTCTTTTCCACTCCGTAACCTTTGACGTATAGATAGCCCATTCCATTATAAGCCGAGTAAAGCTGCTGCCGGGAGGCAAGCTTTAGCCACTCAAAAGCCTTTGTATAGTTCCTCTCAACTCCAGCTCCCCTAGCATATATCTCCCCAAGGAGTTCCATTGACCTTGGCTCGCCCTTGTCCACAGCCTTTCGAAACCAAAACAATGCTTTCGCATGGTCTCGCCTTAATCCTCTCAGGCCAAAATAATAGAACAGCCCCACTTTGTACATTGCGATCGCATTCCCCTTCTGCGCCTGGTACTCCAATATCTGGAAGTCCTCGTCGTCCTCACCTCGAGACTTTCTCAGAGCTTCTTTATTCTCCTCAGCTCCGCTGTGAATCCTAACTGGTTCTATAACAGGAGAATCCTTCGTGATTAAAAAGCTATTTACAGCTACCTCTGCTAACTCGGCATACAGCTTGACTGCTTTATCATACATCTGTGACCACATTACAATAAGGATCAGCTCATCGAGTTAAATAACAACCATCTTAAAACAAATATTACTACTTCCTTCAGTGTCCAAATTCTTCCCAAACCACCCAGAACACGATAGAAGTGAAAATTCAAAGGAAAACTTACGAATCGCCTGTCCATAGAAAGCCCATTTTTCACAGGGTCTACTAAACTAACTCTCAAGATACTACGAGCGGCCGACCTCGGCCTCATGTCCGAAACAACAAACTCAACTTGCAATCTACTCTTTGAAATGAAGACACTATAAGCCTTTAACGTCAAATTAGTAACACCATCTACAGCTAATGCAAATGAAAGTCTTTGTTGAATTGACATTAACGATGGGTCATCTGCTTATAGGTGATAACGACATATAATTCTATACCCACATCTTGACGCATGTAGGTGTAAGCAAGCGCCATCTTAGACTGCATATTCCCTCCCTCGGCGGCGAAATGGTGGTACAGGAACGCCTTGCCCTTGCTCCGATCCCTCATCTGCCCCATCCCGTACAGGAACCCTAGCGCCGACTGCGCGTGCGCGTAGCCCGCTGCGGCGCCGTCCTCGAACTCCGACACGGCCTCCTCCATCAGCCGCCCCTCGCCGGAGCTGGCGGCGGCCATCATCTTCGACACGCCGGAGTAGTAGAGCTCCTCCGGCGCGGATCCGCCGGCGGCGGGGGGGAGGGGCTCGCCGCCGTCGGGCTCGAACATCGGGCGCCAGGACCCCGGATCGAGCTCCTCCTCGGGGCGGGACTCGGAGTCGCCGAACTCGTCCCAGTCGGCGGAGTCGACGAGCTCGTCCGGGGGGGCGGCGGCGGAGGCCTCCTTCAGGTCGTCCTGGGAGAGGATGAGGACGAAGGGGCGGGCGGCGAGGGAGAGCGGGTGGAGAGAGATGACGAGGAGGAGGAGGAGGAGGATGGGGGCGAGGAGGTTGCGACCCGGATCGCGCATGGTGGCCGTCGGGATGGGAGGGCGGGCGGGCCGGCGGAGGAGGTGGTGCGGCGGCGGGAATCTTCGGGGAGGGCGGCGGTCGTCCTCGTCGTCGTCGACGGTGAAGAGAGGGGTTAAATGGGAAATTTAGGGGAGTGTGATCGTGCTTATAATATGCTGCAGTGAGGCCACGTCAGTTCTCAGGATCTGGCCAATGAGGTTTCGCCGCGTCGGAGACCGGGTTTTGTGGTAAAAATTTGATGGACCGGATCCGGCTACTTTCGTTGACGGCCCCACCAGGCCGACCAAAATTGCATAATTTCGTGACCCGAAACAGCCGATTTTGTTTAGCCTATGCATGTAATTTTTTTTTAAACAGGTGATCATATGATTTAATAATTTCGCGAGCTAAATCGTGTATCTTTTGTGAGGTCACGAGTTCAATGCGTATCGTGAGCTATTTTTTGAATGATTATGCTGAATTATCTAACTGCAACATAAATCGTTCGTTGAGACTTTCGAGTTCTGGGTACTTTAGTGGAATTGGGTGCGTGAATTTGTCGGATCTTTCAGTTGTGGACGGTGCAAATCATGGTTAAAATTGAACATTTTATAAAGAGCGTGAAACTTTAGAACCAGCCTGGAATTGAATCGCTCTATTTCAAGATTGACTCTAAAGTAAAAGGTTATTTCAAGTAACATATTTCTTATTTTAGAAAAACACCGCCATAATGGTTAACACATTGATGAGTATCCCAAGTTTTCCAAGTACGAAACTCATTTGCAATATATCTATCTAAATTTTAACCAAAGTATAAAATAAAGGACTGAACTTGGTTCGAGCCGATTCTCAAGTAGAATAGATGGTTTATAATATAAAACCGGCTCCCGAGTCAGTTAGTGCCGATTCCCTAAAATCGATCTTTTACCCAATCAAATAAGGCCGGTGTAATTGGGTAAAAGATCGATTTTAGGGAATCGGCACTAAAATCGATCTTTTACCCAATTACATCGATCTTTTACCCAATCAAATAAGGCCGGTGTAACCACCACCCGTAGCGGGTGCGTTGGCTTGCGCTCTGGTCCCCCCACGAAGGGATCAGAGTTCAAACCCCAGCCTAATCGTTAGGGATTCTTAAGTGTGACGCTGTGGTGGTGGGTCCTGCGCTAGCGTCACTCGAGGACTAGTCGTGCATCACCGCCGGTTTATAGCTGAGTCATCGCTTGCCGGTCGCGCGGACACCTCGATTATCAAAAAAAAATAATAATAAGGCCGGTGTAGTTTAATTTCAGATTAAATCCACTCAATCTCTCAATTTAACCTAGAGTAGAGGGGGTCGTCGGGGCATATCCCCATATATAGTCCATGCAAACCGACGAATTTTGATTGAAATTTCTCGATTTTGTCATTATACTAAATTTTCGATTGGTATCACCAGAAGCATCAACAACAACGTCCTTCCTAGTCGCGCGAAACGCCGTCGTTTCCGCTTCCATCAACGCCAGTCCCTGCTGAGTCCTCCACCATCGCCGCCGTCGACGCCGGACCGCCATCTCTCGCCGCGTCGCCGGAGCTCGCGATGTCGTCGGCGACTCTCGAGATCAAGCTTTCTCGCCCGAGCCGCATCTACCGCCCTTCCGTACACCTCTCTCTCTCTCTCTCTCTCTCTCTCTCTCTCTCTGCACACTGTTCGATTCTTCGTCGGAATCACGATCGGAGGTTGACGGAATCTACAGGAACCTCTCGAAGGCAAGATCGTCGTGAAGTCCGCTTCCTCCATCTCTCACCGCGGCGTCCGCCTCGCCGTCAACGGCTCCGTCAACATGCAGGTGCCTCAAAACCGTTCTTCTACTCTCTCTCGCTCTCTCTCTGCCTGATATTGCTGTGAGAATCGAATTCTCAGGTCAATTGAGCGAAGGCTCGGTAGAAACCGGTGATGATTGTGGTGATGCTCATCGTTCTTTGTCCTCCTCGTTTTCAGGTTCGCGGAGGAACGGCGGGACTTATCGAGTCGATCGTTGGTGCTGTCAAGCCTGTCGTGATCGTGTATGCACGCTTCCCTTTTGCATTTCTCTAAGTTCGCTGTCGTTTTTCTCTGTTTGGAACCAAGGCTAGTGCTAAGAAATCTCTACAAAGGTCGTAAAATTCCGTGCGAGGTTTTTGTTTTTGCCAAAGTGAACGGTCTTGTCTGTTCGTTCCTCGTGTTTGCTTTTAGGACCTTGAAACCAAGTTCATACGCTTCTTTCCTCATTAATTTTGACTATCTTACAGAGTTAATTCGTGGGCAAATCAATGCAAGTTTTTTTCTGCTTCTGGTTTTGCGTATTTGCCAGAATTTAAATCGGGAGCATATGAAATTGCTTCTCTTTGGATGTTTAGAGTATTTAAAGAGTAAAAACCCGCTTTTCTTAGGTTCGTAGCAGAGATGGGGAGTCCATGTGGCTCGACTTCATCTCATACGGAAATGTTTGATTCTTGTAGAATGTAACTTCCTTTTGTGTAAAAATGCTTTTCATGGCTGTAATAAATGCTGTCCACATAACCTTCTTTTGCTGTTCTATGCGATCTTTTTGAACAGGAATAGGATAATTGAAGTGACGCCTTCCGGGAGGATTGCACCAGGTACAACAGAGGTAGTGATATGCAAAAAGGTTTACATGTATGCAACGTCTTTTTGTTTGGAAAGAGCGAGCTGATTAGTGTTTCCATATCATTGCAACTTACTTGATGAATGGTTAATGTCTTCCAAATACAAATATAATCTCTATCTCTTGATAGAAGTAATCTTAAGTTCACGGGTATTGATGCCTTTACTACTTCGAAATTGACTGCGGCCTCTTCGTTAAGGACAATGTTGCAAACTTGTCATATTCGTTACTATAACGCGCGAAGCTTTTTTCTATTCTTTGCTCTATTGTCTTAATTGGATATGAGTCTTTGAGAACAACACAACACGGTTTTTTGGAGTTTACTACTGCTGATATATTAATATTGGAATGGGTTTTCCTATTGTATTGATGTCTTATGCTAATATATTGGCAGAGTGCAAATAACCCAGTATTTCCCACTGCTTACGTGCTTTCATTGTTGGGCCATATAGTTGTCCTTGTTTTTACCTTTATCAGATTCGACTTATGAAATGAAATTCTTGAAGCCATCAACTTAGTTCTGTGTTGTTCATGGCAGATACCTTTTTCTGTAACTCTGAAACAATCAGGAGATGACACTCGTGAAAGATTTTATGAGACCTTTCATGGAGCTAATATCAATATCCAGGTGAATAATTTGATCGTGTACCTGATCATATTTGATATACTATGGAACAGCTATCAGTTGCAGATTCCATTTGATTTTTATAGACGGCTTCTGTATGACTTGTGCGTTGTGTAACTGTTGTATCTTATTTGTAGATAGATACGTTATTTAGAATTATTTGCTTCTACCCAAAAGCGAGGGATGTAATCCTGGTTGGAGCCGCTGTGGACATGAATATTTTTTCTTGTTCGACAAAAGGCTAGAAAATGCCAAATTGGTTATTTTTCTAAAAGAGATTTATATTTCTATTAAAATTTCATTGTATTTGTCTAATTTTCATCATATGAGTGCTAACTTTCTTGAAAGAAAGACTTCCATATTTAAGTCTTTCATGAATAGACGTGTTGAATTTCTGAAGTTCTTTGTCTTGTCTATTGTATTTTGAATGGTTATTTTTCATTTTTGTTTGCTTGTGAATATGAACTATATAAGATGTTGTTTTGATCCTAATTTGGGTACAAGCATAAAATCCATGCAAGTTCTGTTGGTCGGAAAATATCTTGATGATCTTTAGATTTAAACAACTTGTTAGGGAATGAAGTTCTGGATCATTATTGTTCCATGTTCATCTTGGCCTGAATCACCATTAAGGCACAACGTGTCTGTCCAAATAAGTAATTCTCTGTGCTAACCTGAAATTAGATGGTGGCCCTTCGCAGTCTTCGGGGTTGGTTAATAGATAATTGGATTAGATGCTTGATGTATGAGCAAGGGTAATGGATCATAAGATTAAAAAAAAATTGATAGTTATTCAATGAAGGTGATTGATGAGCTTGATCAGATGCTGATGTGCCCTCTTTATTTGTCGTAGTAATCTTACGAGCTTTTAAAATTTGGTAGACACGATAAGTTAATGCTATATATCCATCATGTCTTTCCATGAATGAGTTCTAAAGTACAGTTGGCACAAAGTGAAAAATGGTAAAGGATAGGCAACCACAGAAAATGCAGGCTTGCACTTGGCTCCCTTCTTCTGGACCATTTAGTTATCGGATTTCTCATTTCCCCTTCTGGAAATGTTCTTATTTCTGACTGATTCTAGAGACTACTTTCATGGTTGATATTCTTTATATCTGTTACAGTACTTGCTAACTGCAGATGTAACAAGGGGGTATCTGTACAAATCCTTATGTACCACAATGGAGTTCATTTTAGAAACTGACAAGGGTATGACATGCTTCCTCATTGATTCTAAATCAGTTCTGGCAATGATAACTTACGGGTAGGATCTAATCCAGTGCTTCCTCTGTTAATTTTTTCAGCTGAGCTTCTTGATCAACCAGCTTCTCCTGAGACGGTTATCTTTTACATTACTCAGGATACCCAAAGACATCCATTGCTTCCGGAGTTGAAATCAGGCAAGCTTCTATATGTATCTATCTTTCAGTGTCTCTTAGCATAATTCTAAACTATAGTCAATCTGTCAGATAGAGCATTGTACTACGCTGTTTTATTTGCTCATGCACTTTTGGATGAAAAGTGACAGAATGGGCAAGTTCTGCTACAAGCAACTGTAAAGGCCTCATTGGTTTTGCTGCTGTTTATATCTAAAGCAAATATACATTCGCCTGATCCAACTTCTTACGAGGAAGATGATGATGTACAGGTGGTTTTCGAGTGACTGGAAAGTTGTCTGTTCAGTGTGCGCTGCCGGATCCAATTAGTGGAGAGCTTATTGTGGAAACATCTGCAGTTCCAATTCACTCTGTTGACATACACATACTTCGAATTGAGTCAATTCTTTTTGGAGATAGAATTGTGACTGAAACGTCCTTGGTACAAACAACTCAGGTGTGCAAAATTTTTGACTAAATAGATGTATATGTTTGGATCAAAATCTTCCCTAACAATGTCCTTCTACATGTATTAGATAGCAGATGGAGATGTTTCTAGGCGTATGATGTTGCCCATTTATGTTATTCTTCCTCGCCTTTTAACTTGTCCAACGACCTTGGCTGGGTGAGTTGCCTGATTCACATTGCCACCACTCTTGTGTCTCATTCTTTTTCTGCCTAAGTATGTGTAGTGAAACTCAACAGCTTAACAGTGATTCTGTATTCTTAGCTTAGGTCCCTTCAGTCTTTAGACAATTAATCTAATATATTGGAGAACTCTACAACAATTGAGCATTAGCGTTATAGTGAACCAAACTGGTTAATCTTGCTTTCAACACTCTTACTAGGTTCAATTTCAATTTTTTTTTCAAATATCCAGAGCAAGTAATGGAGACTTTTCTTTTGTAGATAAAGATCTATATTCACAGTCAGTCGTTGTAGTTAAATCAGGAAATATGCAGCAACCTCAGCTTTAAGTAGATTGATTGACCGCATTGAGCTTCACTTATTGAATGGATGAGCATCCGACACCGAGCCCCTCGGCCCCCAACATAAGCACACAAACAGAGAATGCTTGGACCTTTCTTTCAAAGGCTTGGAATGAAATCCCTGAGAGGCCACTGCACAACCTTTTGAAATGCTCTGTTCTTGAAGACATTATTGATTACTTAGTTTCCCCCGTGACCATAGATGTATGGCAGGCTTCTGTTTTCTATTTCTCATGCCGCTTTGGAAAATTCATCTGCAGTTGTTTGTTCTTTTCCTTTTCTATCAATTGCTATGGACCAGTGGAAGCTACTACTGCTGTTGACTTTCTATTAAATTGCATCTTCCAAACAGACCATTTTCAATCGAGTTCAAAGTTGCCATAGTTATTACCTTTCAGTCAGAGCTATTGAAGATGCAGGCCAAGTCTGATCCCAGAACTCCTAGGCTGTGGGTATGAAAACAGGTTGTTTTAGTTTTATCTGCTGTATCTTGAGCTCTATCTTGAAAAATGCTCCCTGTTGTCAATCTTAGATGGCAATGGAAACTCTACCACTTGAACTGGTTCGCACCAGATGAGAATTAGCGTGCAGGCAACAACTCAGACTTTAATGTCTGTACTTTCTTCAGAGAAGTTTTTTGTATCAGCAATCATTCGGGCAGTCGTTCACCGTTGATTCAGATTGTTGTCATGCACGACTGTTGGTGGAATCTGGTCACAATCTTGATGGCAATGTCTGCACTGTCGATAGGTTTTTTTACTACTGGATATAAACAGAATGACAAAGTTTGTTATGTTATGTCCTCTTGGATATTTGGAGGCAACAGCTCAGACTCTAATGTCTGTCATTCTTCGAAGTGTTGGATTTTTACTGTTTTGGCCTTTCGGAATGTTTATTGTAGGTTGATGACTGCTCGTCCATATGCTAAAGAATTGTGGACCATTTACCATTTATACTCGGATTAGATAGCACGTTTCAAGGTAAATTCATTTGTATGTGTAAATAGAGAAGACGCATTGACATAGGTGGAGTTGATACAACGTAATAACAGACAGCAAGAATAACCATGGTGTCCAAACCAATGCTGTCTAATTTGTACCATCAATGAAAACCACTAACGCCAAAACCGAAAAGAGAGAGTACAAGTGCTTAAAAATTCGAGCATTCCACTAGAAAGCGGAGAATAACGTAAATGAAAGCACTCGGCCATTCTTATTACTTCAAGGATGTACTGCATTTCCATCAAGACATATAACTTAGGTGAAGGCAAACAAACTCAGAACTCATTTTATTAACAGAAACCTTTCCAATGTTTCACTCTATTGAAAACTCGAAAAGCATGGAGTGCTTGTACTTCTCACCAGGTTGAACAACAACAGAAGGAAAGTTTGGTTGGTTGATGGCATTGGGAAATCCTTGTGTCTCCAAACACACTCCAGAGTGCTTGCCATATGCTGCACTGCCTTTACCGACTACTCCATTTACGTAATTTCCAGTGTAAAACTGCATTCCTGGAGCATCGGTCCATAAGTCAAGAACCCTAGAACTCGAAGGGTCCTTCAGTTTGGCAGCATGTTTTAGGCCCGACTTTTCTTCCCCACAGTCCAGCACATAGTTGTGGTCATACCCCAAACCAGGCACCTCATGGATCGAAGCGCCAATCTTCTTCTCCATCGTGAAATCAAAAGCCGTTCCTTTGATGGGCATGATTTCACCTGTTGGGATTGTATTATGATCCACGGGAGTGATGTGATTAGCCCATATCTGGATGGAGTGGTCGAGTATGTTTCCTGAATCGTGACCAGCTAAGTTCCAGTAGGTATGCTGAGCCAAGCTGATTGGAGTGGCCTTATTAGGCACGCCTTCCATGTCGAGCCTCATGGTTGTACTAGAAGTTAGGGTGTAAGTAGCAGTTACAGCAACATCTCCCGGGTAACCTATAATCATATGACCGTGCAACCCAAGGCATCAAAGCTGTGTTGGTGCCAATGCATGGGTGTGTTGATGAGCATGCGTGCCAGTGTGCGCATGTGTGTGTGTGTGTGTGTGTGTGTGTGAGAGAGAGAGAGAGAGAGAGAGAGACCTTCTTCCCCATCATGACTGAGATATTTGAAGGTAATGGAAGGATTTTCTCCTTTCTTATAATCAGCTACCTCCCATATCACCTTATCAAAACCCTTGTGCCCACCTAAGTAAACACCAAAAAATTCAGAAGGCTATTATCGGATTGACATTTTGAAGAATTAGGTTGCTCCAGATATACATACTTTTTGTTCTAAGAAAGTAGACCTCTTATCACCAACACTAACTGGAAAAGGCAAAATTCTTCGTGGATCCCATAATTATTGAGCAATACTTATTTTCCTCGAAATGTTTCTTCTGCTTAATGTGCTTGTGTGTGCGCTCTGTGTCCGATGGTTGGAAACAAGTAAAAACTTGGTTCCCTTCTTTTGTCAGAAACAGTTCACATGAGTTACAATACAACTACAGTTGAGGTGATGAAACCATAAGTAAGAACACTTTCCCCAGTGTAATTTCAATTCAGGGGAAAAGGACTTAAAATTCCCTCAATACTTGATAAGCCAAGCATCAAATTTAAACTGAAGTGCTACAAATCCTCAAGCTTCCACAGAGGCAGGATGTCAAAGTGTGATGAAATCACGTTCGACAACTCTATTGCACAATTCTATTCCCGACACTACCTATCTAGACGAAACAGATACACAGCAGATGCCAAAGGGAGAACATAGAGAAGGCATTTACGCAGCAGATCGATAGTCAAACACACACAGAAGGCCGACGATCACAAAGACGACTAATTCACTCGCCGCGTCATTTAGTATGATCTCGTCAGCTCGAGCAACATCGACATTGAAACTATACTGATCATTAGCAATTCATACCATGAAGACTGTTTGGGGACTTGTTGATAGGCAAAGAGTATTCAACGCCATTGAGGGTGAACTTGCCCTCCTTTATCCTGTTCGCGACCCGCCCCACAATGCAGCCGAAGAACGGCGCGGCACCTTTCTGCGCGCGCACAAAAACACACAAATCGATTGACAAATGGGTCCATCAACCAAGTCTTCCCAAGTTCAATCACCACCAAAATCAACGAAAACAGCTCAATTGCTATAAAAGGACGAATTTTTCAGCAGATCTAACAGTCACGGAAGTGAAGAAAACGAAAATGCATGATCACCCGAAACATCTCCACAGGCACAGGAGCAATAATTAACGATCGTGTAGGCAGAAAGCCATGAACTTTCTCACCAGATACGGTTCGACGGAGTCGAAACCCAGAACCACATCAGCCGATTTCCCTGAAAGCAACGAAAAAAGAACAGACACGATCGAGTTATCAGCAACCATTTCAGGCTCGGAAAGATTCGACTCCGACCACGAACAGGAAACGCGATCGATCATGCGACGGACCGTCTTTGCCCGGAACGCAGACCGAGGTGATGGTGCAGCCGAGGTTGGTGATCTTCACCTGCATGGTCCCATTGTCGAGCTCGAACAGCTCCGCTTGCCTGGCCTGATCCGCCATGAAAGATTCTTCCTTTTCTTTGGGAAGAAAAAACGAGAGAGAGAGAGAGAGAGAGAGAGAGGATGACAGAGGGGAAGTCCGAGTGGATTGAAGTTGGTCGAAAGAGGAAGAAGAATCGGATTCTGTGTGTCAACTACTGCGAAATATGACGTCATATATAAGATATATATCGCAAATTATG
This sequence comes from Syzygium jambos, assembly GCA_031216235.1. NCBI lineage: Eukaryota > Viridiplantae > Streptophyta > Magnoliopsida > Myrtales > Myrtaceae > Syzygium > Syzygium jambos. Next base: position 6,853,612 of record CM062221.1, read on the forward strand.
GATTTTTTCGATAAAGAATCACCAATCAATTATTAAAATTAGGGATAAGCGATTGAAACTTGAAAGTCTCAAAATTTATCTCGAAGGTACGATTGAGTGTTGAAACTTTCAAAAAAGTGCAATCGAGTATTAATACTTGTGACGAAAGTGTAATCGAGTTCTAAAACTTTTAAGAAAGTGCATTCAAATCCTGAGACTAGTCGCGAAAGTGCAATCAAGTCCTAAAACCTTAAAAATTGCAATCAACAGAAAAACTTATTATATCAATTTAATAAGTTTTAAGATTTGATTACACTTTTTGAAAATTTTAAGACTCGATTGCACTTTCATGACAAGTTTTAAGATTTTGAGTACACTTATCCTTTAAATTTATTAATAAATGGAAAGTTACTATCCACATTTTTTTTGGTCAAATACTATCCACACTGATTTTGATACTTTTCTATATCAAACGTTTGCTATGCATATCCAAAGTTATTTTGATGTATACGAAAACCACTAACCACATATATACGTTATCAGTAGATGAAAAGGTACTGACTTAATTACATATTTTTTCTATGTGAAAATTTACTAAGCACATTGAAAACCTCTTCGATGTAAAGTAACATTACCGATCCTTTTGAGGATATTATTAGTAAATAAAAACTTACTGAATATAATTTGTCACTTCTTATATTAAACGCTACTAAGCACATTGAAAGTTTACATTGATATGTAGGAAAATTACTTTCATGATTACGAAAGTAAGTTCGATCCTATAAGCAATTTGTAATTTTCTAGACTTTTTAAAGTAATTTCTTAACTTGAAATTGATTTAAATCTATCCGATCAGTTAGTAATCAACAAATATCTTAACTAAATTAAAATATATAACAACACGTAATTTTTCACACTCATCTGTAAGTTTTCAATTTCTCTTTTCCATTATTAGTAAATTTTCGCAAGTAAACAACAGTAATTTGTAGCTATTAATCAATTTTTTTAAGTGTTTAATATTTTCCCAACATTAGATGCAATTTATATGACCAATTTGTTAAGAATCTTACTCAAAAATTTGCATAACAGGTTGCGAGTTGGATTCTAATAGCTTGATTTAGAGATGCTCGTTGTTTTATCGAAAATGAATTATGTAAATGACCCACGTATGATTATCCACAAAAGAGACCATGGAATTATAGAATTTGCCTAAACTTTCGAGCAAGTCTACATAAATCACATACCACAGCCCTTCAACGCACTCTCTTACTTAATAGCTTTTATTACTTAATGTTAAATTTGAATAGATGGTTCCATCTCTCTTCATAATTTCTTATTCGCTAGCAAAAGAGCTCGTGCGAAAAGAAAATAAAAAATTAAATATGTTAAAAGAAATAATAAATGTTTGAAGAGTTAGTTTATTCGTAAAATGAACTATTTTTTTTTAAATATTAGAATGATGTTAACTTACCTAAAGAAAAGATACAAAAGATCTATATCTACATTTGAAAAGTATCGAAAATTTATGAACTTACAATATGAAGTATGACAGATCTAATTTATTTTTGAATTATGATTTATTCCCTTTTTGACATTGTATGATGAGTTTTTTTTTAATGAAAGTTAGTGTGAAAAGTTTTAGTTTGAAATTATCTTTTCGCTTTATTATATAACATAAACCGATAAACTAAGAAATTGATTATCAAAAAGACTATAACCAGCAATAGACAAAATAAAACAACGCATCAAGAAGTTTTTTATAACAGCTTTAGAAATAATTGACCCTCGAATAATGTATGCATTGACATATAACAAAAAATTATGATAATAACGAATTATGTGTATAATTTTGGCACATGATACTAAATCGATTTCTCATGAGGATCCATTTGCAAATGACTTTATATTTGAGCTTACTTACTTGGATTTAGATTCGCGCCTTATTAGATCTATAATATTACTATATTGCTCGTCAATTCCAAATTTATCTATTTAAGGATGTTTTTTTCATAAACAAATTATGCCATGTGGCCGTGTTGGAAATCAAAAGACAAAGTTGATGAATAAAGCCACAATGTTTTTTTCACCAAAAAATGGGAAAAGCAGCAAAAAAGTCCTAAATATATTATATTGATACTAATTCAGTTCTAAACCTTTGATGTTAGGATTGTTTTGGAATGGGAAACTTTTTCGATATGAACGCTCTGTAAGGGTTTAAATATATTTGTTATTAGTCTTTATTAGATGCTTGGCATGTTCAATCTGTTAATTATTTGAATTATCATTACTTTTAGACTTCCCAAAGCTTCGATTCACATTGATCAAGGTGGTTCTTTCAATTTTGAGGAAAATGGGTAAATTTAATAAGTTACACATGCAATTGGTAATGTTAACTTTTGCTTTAGTATATTTGATGAATATGTTCTTTTGTAGACAACAGATGGTAGATTCATTCCAAAGAAGATTTGGAGAAGTAAGTGAGGAACCATATTGAATTAGTCGACTTCAATAACATGAGATTTTACTTGATTTGACGATGAGGCATAGTTATGTCGGCTATGTACTTTTCTAATAGATGCTAGAAGACAAGCAAAAGTTCTCCACATATTTTAAATAAACAAGACAGAAGGAGAAGGGTTTGCTAGCAGCATTTGAGGATAACACAGTGAATGAGTTCATGAAGAAAAGGATACATGTAATTTTATAGTTCAAGACACAGATTATATTTTTGGAGTCGCTCGATGCATGATCATTATAACGGGTACGTGGATGTTTAATTCATTCTATGTGGTACTTGAAATATTCCTATATCTTCAATCTAATCCTTCAACTTTCTACTATTGATCGGATTTTTACTGATATTATGTTTCCATCACGACATATGTTTGGCTCGAATTCCGGAAATTTGCTATTTTGACAAATTTTTGAAAATTGAATTGCATTTTCAAAAGTTCGGCTTGGGAGCTTTCTGTAGATGTATAAATCGAGTCTATTAGACCTCAGATGGAAAGATTATACCGGCCAAAGTTCAGCCAATTGACTCACCTCAAATGTAGTTAAGTATATTTGAACTTATGATCTCTATGATAATAAAAATATATCTCATTTAGAGTTATATCATATTTGTATTTCTTTTATTTCAAAAATAAAGGTTTCGTAATAATATTTAATAATTATATTAATTTATCTATATATTCTCATACTTATATTAAACTAAATATTGTTTCTAATTTTTTACAGATATAAAATTTTCAAGTTTTTGTGTTTTGTGTATTCTTAATTAAATTTAGTTCAATTTGTAAATTAAAAAAATTAAAATAGTAGGAATATCAACCCGATATGACCGTAATCGATACACACAGTTGTTTTGGAATGAGAAGCTTCTTCAATTTTCTCGATGTAATCAATGTGCACGCTTTTAAGTCTATTCATTTCATGTTAGGGTTGTTTTGGAATGAAAAGCTTTTTCGATGTTCTCGCTCTCCCTGTAATTGATATGCATGCTCAGTACATAGGGTTTAATTATCTGTGTGTTATTTAAGTCTTTATTATATTTGTTAATCATCTAAATTATCATTACTTTTAGACTTCCCAAGACTTCGATTTATATTCACTAAGGTCACTCCTTTAAAAAGCGTGCACAGTATGCAAATGGTCTATCGGAAGCGGGGATAGCGATGACTACTCGAGGGAAGGAAAAAAAAGGAAGATATGAGTAGATTTGAACTTCTCCAAGTCGATTGTAGTAATTTCTTTTTTTCACTTTCGAGGTCATGAAATATGCACTGAAGTTTAGTCCACAAGAGATGCAACTCTACAATTCCTCAAAAAATATCGATGAGAAACTAGTGAGGTGAATCAACTTGTTTTTCTTTTTTATTCGCTTTCCTGATTTTTGTCCAATACACTGAGCTGCTAGACATTTGAGTGAATGAAATTCGTGAAGAGTCTCAATTCCTGTACGCGTTCACACCATTTCCTAAATGTATGTTGCACATCTCACTTGTTTAGCTTATCCATGACTTGTATATCCAAATAAAGTCGTTTAATTAATTAAGCCAATTTTGACCAATAAAAAAAATTAATTAAGCCGAGGCATGTTCTATTTCAATGATATATAATAACTTTTTTTTTGCATCGTTATATTGAACTCTTGTTTTGCAGGGAGGTGTCTGAGATGAAGTCCAAGATTGATCGACCGTGATTAGATTATGAGGAAAATAGATAAATTTAATAAGTTATACATGCAATTGGTAATGTTAACTTTTGTTTCCGTACAATGTATATTTTCTTTTGTGGACAATGGTAGGTAGATTCATTCCACTGGAGAAGTAAGTGAGGAACCGTGTTGAATTAGTCGACCTCGATAACATGGTTTCGCCTAACAGAAGATTTTACTTGATTTGACGATGATATGCAATATGAAAACAGATTGAAGAGGGACGGTGAGAAGCTGGACAAACTCTATGGGGAGATTTCCAATTACGGAGCTTCCCATTATCAAATTTTTAGAGGTAACTTTATTTGGTTAGTCCGCTAAGTTTATGAGTTTTTCCCAATATAACGTTCTTGACTAGTATTAGAACTAATTTGGTTATGTTGGCCATATACTTTTCCATGGATGCTTGAGGACAAGGAAAAGTTCTCGACATATTTTAAAGAAACAAGACAGAAGGAGAAGGGTAGAAAAAGAAATTGGGTAATTTTGTAGTTCTAGATACGGGTTGTGTGTTTGGAGTGGTTCGATGCATGCTTATCGTGACGGGTATATGTGGACTTTTAATTCATTCTAGTAAGCCCTTAAATTATCCTTAAATGTTTAATCTGGTCCCTCAACTTTCTACTATTCATAAATTTTCATAATTACACTATTGAGCGGATTTTTAATGGAGAAAATATTATCTTTCCATCACGACATACGTTTGGCCCAAATTCTATAAATTTGTTATTATGACAAATTTTTGAAAATTGAATCGCATTTTAAAGTGTTCTGCTCGAGAGCTTTCCGTAGAAGTAAAAATCGAGTAAATTATACCTAGGATGGAAAGGTTATACCTAGTCAAAGTTCGGCCAATTGACTCACCTCGGATGTAATTAAGTATATTTTAACTTATAATATCTATGATGATGAAAATATAGTTATATGATATTCATATTCCTTTCATTCAAAAAATAAAGGTTTCGTAAGAATATTTAATAACGATATTAATTAATCTATAGATTCTTGTACTTATATTAATCTAATTGTTCCTAATTTTACAGAGATAAAATTTTCAAGTTTTTGTTTTTCGTGTATTCTTATTTAAATTTAGTGCAATTTATAAATTAGGAAATTAAAATAGTAAGAATATCAACTTGATATGACCATATCAATGTACATGGTTATTTTGGAATGAGAAGCTTCTTCAAGTTTCTCGATGTAATGAATGTGTACGCTTTTGGATCTACTTGTTTCATGTTAGGGTTATTTTGGAATGAGATACTTTTTCAATCTTCTCGCTCTTGCTGTAATCGACATGCACGTTACGTTGTTTAAATATCTATGTATTATTTAAGTCTTTATTAGATGCTTGACCTGCTCCATCCGTTAATTATTCGAATTATCATTCCTTTTAGACTTCCTCAAGTTTCGATTCACATTTACCAAGGTCCCTTCTTTCAAAAACATGCACAATGTCCACCTTTAGGGTCTATCAGAAGCGAGGGATAGTGATGACTACCAACGGAAGCAAAAAAAGGAAGATGTAAATAGATTTGGACATCTTCGAGTCGATTGCCGTAATTTGTTTTTTCACTTTCGATCTTGTGGAATGTGTAATGAAGTAAAGTCCGCAAGAGATGTAGCTCTATGATACCTCGGAAATATGGACAAGAAACTAGCGAGGTGATTCGACTTGTTTTTCTTTTTTATTCATTTTCTTGATTTTTGTTCAATACATTGAACTCTTAAAGTTTTGAGTAACTGAAATTCGTGAAAAGTCTCAATTCTTCTATGCGTTAACACCATTTCCTAAACCAATATTTAATTCAAATAAAGTCGTTTACATAGTTAAGCCACAGCATGTTCTATTTCAATGATAATAATTTTATTTACATCGTTATATTGAACTCTGATTTTGCAAGGAGATATCTGAGATGAAGTTCAAGATTGATTGATTGCTTTTAGATTATGAGGAAAATGTGTAAATTTAATAAGTTATACATGCAATTGGTAATGTTAATTTTTGCTTCGACACATTATATCGATGAATATGTTTTTTTGTAGACAATGATTGAGAGATTCATTCCAAAAAAGCTCTGGAGAATTAAGTGAGGAACCTCAATAACATGGTTTTGCCTAAGAGATTATTTTACTTGATTTGACGATGATATGCAATTGAAGGGTGAGAGTGAAAAGCTGGACAAGAGATTTCCAATTACGGAGCTTCTCATTATCAGATTTTTAGAGGTAACTTTATTTGGTTAGTACAGTAAGTTTATGATTTTTCCCACATTCTTGACTAGTGTTAAACTGATTTGGTTATGTTGGCCATGTACTTTTACACAGATGCTTGAGGACAGGCAAAAGTTCTCGACATATTCTAAAGAAACAAGACAGTAGAGAAGGGTTTGCTAGTAGCATTTGACGATAACATATGATGATAACATACACGAACTAAATGAGTACATGAAAAATAGGAAACGGGTAATTTAATAGTTCAAGATATGGGGTTGTGTTTTTTGAGTCACTCAATGCATGCTTACTATAGTGGGTACATGTGGGCTTTTAATTCATTCTATGCGGTCCTTGAATTATTTCTATATGCTCAATCTAGTCACTCAACTTTCTACTATTTATAAATTTTCATAATTCCTCGTGGCCTTGATGATTGATACAGTTGATAAATGTTGTAGCGCACAGTAAGTTCAAGCTCAGGATGAATGGCCTCCACATAAGGAATGCCATAAGAGAGAAAGCAGGTGGAAAGACAAGGCCAAGAGGGAGTGCCAATTGCAATCTTGAAAGAGCTACAATAGGTGGTCCTTTACAAATTCGACAACCCATTCATCAGAAACTGTTCCGAACCAGCGGGAAAATTGTCAAATCAGTCCTAAACCTATTGTACGGCGGCCAATTCAGTCCTAAACCTTTCAAATTTGCCAATTTAGTCCTAAACCTTTTAAATTCTTGCCAATTCAGTCCTTCCGGCCAATTTTGGCCGGCCGGTGCTGACGTGGCCGCCGGTCGGCGCCGGCCGTCCGGTCGGCGCTGACGTGGCAATTTTTTATTATTTTTTTTTATTTTTCTGCTTTTTTTTTCTGCTTTTTTTTCTCCTTTTTTTCTGCTTTTTTTTTCTCCTTTCTCCCCTCTGCCGGTCCGGCGACCGGCGACCGGCCAGAGGGGAGGGCCGGCGAGGCCTCTGGCGAAGCTCGCCCCGCCGGCCACCGGCTCGGCCTCGCCTCGCCGGCCCCTGGATGGGCGAGGCGAGGTCGGCCTCGCCTCGCCGTCGCCTGCCAGGCGACGGCGAGGCGAGGTCGAGCCTCGCCGTCGCCTGGCTCGCGACGGCGACGCGAGGCGAGGCGAGGTCGCGACGGCGAGGCTCGACCTCGCCTCGCCGTCGCCTGGCTCGCGACGGCGAGGCTCGGCGAGGCGAGGTCGAGCCTCGCCGTCGCCTGGGTCGCGACGGCGAGGTCGAGCCTCGCCCAGATCTGGCGAGGTCGAGCCTCGCCGTCGCGACCCAGGCGACGGCGAGGCTCGGCGAGGCGAGGTCGAGCCTCGCCGTCGCCTGGGTCGCGACGGCGAGGCTCGACCTCGCCAGATCTGGGCGAGGCTGGCGAGGTCGAGCCTCGCCGTCGCGACCTCGCCTCGCCGAGCCTCGCCGTCGCGACCCAGGCGACGGCGAGGCTCGACCTCGCCTCGCCGTCGCCTGGCTCGCGACGGCGACGCGAGGCCGACCTCGCCTCGCCCATCCAGGGGCCGGCGAGGCGAGGCGAGGCGAGGTCGAGCCTCGCCGTCGCCTGGCTCGCGACGGCGAGGCGAGCTTCGCCAGAGGCCTCGCCGGCCCTCCCCTCTGGCCGGTCGCCGGTTGCCGGACCGGCAGAGGGGAGAAAGGAGAAAAAAAAAAGCAGAAAAAAAAGGAGAAAAAAAAGCAGAAAAAAAAGCAGAAAAATAAAAAAAAAATATTAAAAAAAATAAAAAAAAATAAAAAATTGCCACGTCAGCGCCGACCGGACGGCCGGCGCCGACCGGACGGCCGGCGCCGACCGGCGGCCACGTCAGCACCGGCCGGCCAAAATTGGCCGGAAGGACTGAATTGGCAAGAATTTAAAAGGTTTAGGACTAAATTGGCAAATTTGAAAGGTTTAGGACTGAATTGGCCGCCGTACAATAGGTTTAGGACTGATTTGACAATTTTCCCCCGAACCAGCAGATGGAACGAATTCACAATAACTTCATTTCACTCTCCATCTAAAAAAATTTCCAAGAGATCGGATATTACTTTTCGAGTTTTAGTGTCACACTCCTCACTAGTTGAACCAACTGCATGCCTTCCTTCAGCCTGAAGACAGCACCGCTCTGGGCTAGTAACACCTTGAATGTCTTCTCCAATTGTAAGAGCTGACAAACGAGCGATAACTTTGGTGGCTCTTCCAACTGCACTAGAAGCACTTGTATTGGAATAATGAGCTTCGGGAGACAACTGATGTTGTTTTCGTGAGGACTTGCCAGGATTGAAAGCTCCAGCAAGAGTAGAAGGCGCTTCTGTGCAAGATCTATCTCAGGTACTCGGCTCTGAATAACCAAGAACTTGCCAAAAGAGGGATAGTCATGTTATACTGATAAGCAAAATAGGCCTTGCAACATTCCACGAACTTCGAGAAGAGGGAGAGTTTGTCTAGGAACACCTGCTGTACAATCAGGTACTTTGGCTAGTGTTGGGCCAGGTAATTTCGGCTCTGAAGCACCTCCACTAGGTCTACTTGTTCCCCCAGGTATGCTGCTGATAGTTTGTTCCTAGCTTTGAACACCCGTTTCGATTTGAATATGGATATTACCTTTTTTACTTGGAAAAAGAGTAACAAAATATTAAATATGACACAAGATACAAAATAAGAAAATCAAAACTAGCAACATAAGAGATCAGCCATCGTATCAAGCCTCACTTGGCTAGTACATTGAAAACTCATTGAATAAGTGGACCTCTCTTATGGAGTAGGAAAATGAAGAATTCCTATTGTATTTCAATCTCAGCAAACACGGGGAATAATCTTCTGGAAGAACCAACCCTGTTCAACGGTCTAGGTTTTCCTTTCAACGACCAAAAAAATAATCCTTTCTAGTGGTTATCTCCGTTTCTTCTTCATTGTTACAGGGACGGATGGAGCAATTTCTCTCTTCTTTGCAAAAGCACTCGCTCTGCTTTCTAACTCGTCATCGATATCACTATCGCCACCTGGATCTCTCGCAGTTGGGCTGGATTCCTCAGCATTTTTCGCAGCTTTTCTTTTTCCAGACTGCAAGTTGGCATACAATTTCCTTTCCACGGGGTCATTTAAAGGTCCGGTTCTCATTTGACGTGAAAACTTTGCACCAAGACCAAGTCTAAAGAAAGATTTGAATTCGACTTAACAATAATGAATTCAACTTAACAATAACACAACTAGGGAAATATTACATGGGAATATTAAGAAGATAGCCTACACTGACCTAGATGGTCGACCCTCGGATTCTGCCTCTGTTTGCTTGTCCTCCGCAACTTTAGTCATATTATTGACCCATCGTTCAGCCTAAACATAAGCATGTTTGCATCAGTGGCAGAAAAAATAGAAATCAAATGACAAACCTGAGCTTTAGAATGAGTCAAAAGTAAAAAAGCAACAACCAACGATTGAAACAAAACCAGAATATTAAATGATATTCATGAGCCCATTGATGCAATGATGATTGTTCACAAAATCCTGATGGTCCATTGTAATAAAAGAGGTATAATACATTATCTTCTCAGGTCTAAGTTGGACACAATCAAGTGACCACATTTTGATGATTAATTTTGAACTCCATAATAGCTTTAGTAGTACAAAAACCCCTCTAGCAATCATTAAAAATTTCATGAATTAATGGCCGTAGGAAATTAGGAATTCAACTATATAGTAAACCGAGACTCGCAATGATTTAGTATACAAATAACAACACTGTTTTATCAACCATGATATATCAAAAGCCCATTACTAGTTTCAAAGCCACATCAGATTTGATGATTTGAGGAACTCCAGATTTCTGTGTTGCTTCTCCGCTCATAATGCCCTGTATTTAGCAGCCTGCAACAACGCAAACAAAGAACTACATTATTCCTTTTGGGCCCATCCTTCATGACAACACTTGTGAACAACACCAAGACAACACCAGAAAGAGCAAATTCTTCTGTAAGCATGTACGAGAAACATGGAAATAGAACAAAGAGGCAGCAAGACACATCTAACAACCGAAACCTCTGCGGGGATAAGGGCAGATGTAGCCAAGTCGATCAAGGCCGTGGATTGTGAATCCACCTCACGAAGGGGAGACCAGTAGGAATCCTTCTCAATTCAATAGAGAACTTCAGTTGAATACCAAACTGCTTGCGAACAGAATATCACAGGAACAAACTGTTTACGATTGAATCAGGAATTTTATCAAACAGGTTGTAGGCGTTAAACTACCTCTCGCCCAGACATAAAACCGAACTGAAACTGGAATAACCAAGGTAAATTCAGTGCGCCCAAGTCCTCCGTACACACTGAACTACAGGTTACGGACTGTGACAGGAACCATACCCATCGACAAGAGCACGCGAACTTAGCAACAAATCCAACCTGACGACACTGGACTCCTACTCGGTTCGAAAGAAATATGGAAGAACTTGAGATCATGTCATTCGAGCTCGAGATCCTCCGAGATTATTACTGACATCTAAGATTATTACCTTCGACGATCGATCACAGAGACGAGCGACGACGATTCAGACGACCGGCTTCGCGGTCCGAGCAGAGCACGATCGGAGACACGACCGAACGTCACCGCAACCGCAACCGAAGAAGTGGACTGCGCCGACGAGGAGGAGGAACCGCGACGGCGAATCGCCGGAGGTGATGGTGGTGGTCGGAGATTGAGCGGCCGTGGAACAAGAGAGGGAAAAGCGAGACCGAGAGAGAGTATATTTCGTGATTATTCTGGAGCTTCTGTGACGTTCTTCGTGTCGACCGGTAGAGTAGTTAACTACTAATGAAAGGCAAACCGGCTCCAATCTAACATTGCCAGTAATTACATCACAACTAGAGATAATGCCGTAAACAGTCTGAACTCTGGCAAATTTGGAACATGATTCTTAAATATTTAATTTGTTCAATATAATTTCTGAACTTTAGCTTAATATTTAATGTGATTTCTGAACTTTTAATTTATTCAACGTGATCTATGAATTTTTAGTATATGTTCAATATAATCCCTGAATTATATTGAATATTTTTATATAGTTCAGATATTAAATTGAACATGTAAATTTTCCAGTGTAGAGAAGCGATGCAAGCTCCCGTGTGTGGTGGCCGATGATTTTCCAAGATGACATCACCAAGAAATTAACTTGTCACTGGCTGCTCTTCTGCACCTTCATGGTGGACCATATGTTCATCCAATCTGTATCGTACGGCAAAGTGAGATTGGCCTTACCATTCCAGGTAAGGAACCCATGACAGACAACGGAAGTTAAACCTAATAATAGTCATCCACAAATTTGACTAACCAATCCAAACATATACCGTTTCGTCTTTAGAAGGCACCTCCCGAACCCAAAGTTGCTGATTGAAAGAAGACATCAATTGCTTAGAAATTTCAGCAGGTGGAACAACCTTGACAACGAAAGCATAGTCGAGAACAGCGAAGGCGACGATGCCTGGATTCCTCCAGAAACGGGCGAAACGAAAATCAATATAGTTGTAGCTCACCAACCTGGATCACTAGAAGGATCAATCGCCTGTGTGTGCAGCGACTCAGCTGGAACTTTGATCGACGGATTTGCAAAGGACGTCCCAGCCTCCTCAGCCTAGCAAGCCGAATGCCTAGCAATGGTAGAAACCCTCAAATTTCTCTCCTCACGTGCGGATGAAAGACTGACTGTCCAGTCAGATTGTCTGAATCTGGTCAACACCTTGAAGTCTTCACAAGCACTGTCGTGGGAACAGCAGGTAGTCATTACTGAAGCACGTGGGTTGCTGTCTCTCTTTACTAATTTAAAACTGCAATACTGTAATAGAAATACAAACAGTGTCGCGGACTGGGTAGCGAAGACCCCAGGAACAAAACACTCACTGATCACTAGTTGATTTGTTCTCCGCAGGCCCTTAGAGACTTGCTCTGTTTTGAGACTCCAAAAAGGGGTTATGGTTTTACTAGATATCAATGAAAAGTATCTGATTCTGGAAAAAAAAAATCCAAACATATAAATTAATTGCATCAAGCTCCAAAGTAAATCTTGCAACTTGGGGCCATATAAGGTTCCGCCATTTTTGGGTGCCCAGACACGGGGACAAATTCAAGATGAACCCATCATTTAATTCAGTTAACTAGGATCACATCCACAATGCCTTTTCTCCCTCACAATCTCTCAAAAGTAACTTACAAAGTCATCATATCATTAACAAAGTCATTTGCGATCATCCGTAATAAAGTCATCAAACCAAAGATAGTGTTGAGTAGGAATCAAATCCTTATACAAGCCAAAGTAGTCACGGCACGTGCGAGATCATCTAAGTGTTCCCAAAAACAAGCCAAACTCGGTGGCTAGGGCATTTGCAACCTGATCAAAATTTTCAATATCCAACAAAGAGTTCCCAGAGAAAGAAGTTGAATGGTTCCCTAAAATCAACAAGTAATCAGCTTTAAACTGCTCCGCGGGGAGGGAGGGACCTATGATGTTGATGTTGTGGTTGTGGGATCCACACGCATTTCATCCGCCGAATCAGCCACATCCAACTTCACCAAAGCCCTAGCATTCATAGACCTGCATTTCGAAAAAAAAAAAATATATCCACGTGTTATAGTAAGCATGCATCGAGCGACTGCAAAAACGCATCCCACATCTATAACCATTAAATGACCTTTTTCCTCCTTTTAATGCAGTAATTCACTTGCTTAATGTGATCATCAATTGTTCCCAGCTTATACTTCCCCATATTTCTTGATTCTACAAGCCGTGCCATGAACTTTTCCTTCTCCGGTTGGAATTGACGAAATTCATCTATGGAAAAGTACAAAACCAACATAACCAAATCAGCTTATTTGGAAAAACTCATAAACTTACCGGACCTAACCAAATAATGTTACCTCCATAAATCTCATCCTGAGAGGTTTTGTTTAGCTTCTTGCTCTCTTTCTTCAATTTATTCTCGTACTACGTGTCATCGTCAAATCAAGTAAAATCCCATGTTATCGAAGTCGACTAATTCATTACAGTTCCTCACTTACCTCTGCAGAGCGGTTTTGGAATGCATTTAGCAATAGTTGTCTACAAAAAAAATATATTCATCAGATATAAACATAGTATTGAAGCAAAAGTTAACATTACCAACTACATGTATAGCTTATTAAATTTACCCATTTTCCTCGGCGTCCGAGCACACTTGATCAATCTTGTAATCACCTTGAGGTTTTTCAACCAAAAAAAAAATCACCTTGAGATTTCAAGCCTTAGTTGACGAAATTTGAAGGCGGTGTTGGTTGCATGGAAGAGAGATATGGCGGCTATAAAAAGCATATAGTATTCATTATCAAGCGATACTTTACAATATCTCAATAGTCTCTCTTGCGTGCAAGCCAAATGAGGAGCGTGGAATTTTGACTGGCTTCGATACCACGTTAGAAAGTCCATCCCAAAAGTTTACACTGATCGATAAAGGGACACCACATGAGTATAAAGAGCATAGGGGATCCACTGTTAAGCGATATAAAACAATATTTTAACATCGGCGATGACGAAGCAAGTTGTAGAGACGTGGCGACTATATACCTAGAGAGAATTATGTGTTTAGTAAGGATTTTTGTTCGTGTTGTCAACAATTATTTAGACATTTTGTGCTGCAGATGAGAGCACCGATCACATGGACGAAGGAGGAGGTTTCTTCAATTTAGGATTTGAGCAATGAACAGAGGACGCATGCTCGCATCACAGCTCTGCGGCGGGAGCCCGTCAATGACTCGGAAGGCGCCGACGATCCGAACCGAAAACCGCGCAGGTTCTCCACCGGGAAGTGGAAGACGGCGATCGCTGCTGTGGGATCAGTGGTGGTCACAGGCGAGAGATTGCTGGTGCTCGGACGTTGTCGCAAAGAAGACATAAAGCCTCGACCAACCCACAATCAATAAATCAACAGAAGACGCAAATATCAGTGAATCTGACGCACCTGAACAAGATAGAACCGAAATTTAGGCGATTCGAAAATTGAAGGAGTAAGGGACCCTAAACAAGAGATCATCGCAATTAGAGTTTGAGGGTTTGAGCCATTCGAATTTTAAAAGAGCAGGCTTGGGTTTGAGACTTTATGCATTTGGGAATCAACAGAAGACAAGGCGATCGGACGTACCGCAACAAGAGAGCACCGCAATTTAGGGTTTGAGCAATGAACGGAGGACATGTGCTCGCATAACAGCTCTACAACGGGAGCCCGTCAATGAATTGGAAGGTGCCGACGATCCGAACCGAAAAACGCGCAGGTTTTCCACCGAGCGGTGGAAGATGGCGATCGCTGTCGTAGGATCAATGGTGGTCACCGGCGAGAGATTGCTGGTGTACGGACGTTGTCGCAAAAAAGACATAAAGCCTCGACCAACCCTCAATCACTAAATCAACAGAAGACGCAAAGATCAGTGAATCGGACGTACCTGAAGAAGATAGAACCGAAATTTAGGCGATTCGAAAATCGAACGAGCAAGGAACCCTAAACAAGAGAGCATCGCAATTAGAGTTTGAGGGTTTAAGCCATTTGAATTTTGAAAGAGCAGGCTTGGGTTTGAGACTTTATGCATTTGGGAATCAACAGAAGATAAGGCGATCGGACGTACCGAAACAAGAGAGCACCGCAATTTAGGGTTAGAGCAACGAACGGAGGACGCGTGCTCGCCTCACAGCTCTACGACGGGAGCCCGTCAATGACTCGGAAGGCGCCGACGATCTGAACCGAAAACCGCGCAGGTTCTCCACCGGGCGGTGGAAGACGGCGATCGCTGCCGTAGGAATAGTGGTGGTCACCGGCGAGAGATTGCTGGCGCTCGGACGTTGTCGCAAAGAAGACATAAAGCCTCAACCAACCCTCAATCAAAAAATCAACAGAAGACGCAAAGATCAGTGAATCGGACGTACCTGAACAAGATAGAACCGAAATTTACGCAATTCAAAAATCGAAGGAGCAAGGAACCCTGAACAAGAGAGCATCGCAATTAGGGTTTGAGGGTTTGAGCCATTCGAATTTCGAAAGAGCAGGCTTGGGTTTGAGACTTTATGCATTTGGGAATCAACAGAAGACAAGGCGGTCGGACGTACCGGAACAAGAGAGCACCGCAATTTAGGGTTTGAGCAATGAACGGAGGACGCGTGCTCGCATCACAGCTCTGCGACGGGAGCCCGTCAATGACTCGGAAGGCGCCGACGATCCGTACCGAAAACCGCGCAGGTTCTCGACCGGGCGGTGGAAGACGGCGATCACTGCCGTGGGATCAGTGGTGGTCACCGGCGAGAGATTGCTGGTGCTCGGACGTTGTCGCAAAGAAGACATAAAGCCTCGATCAATCCTCAATCAATAAATCAACAGAAGACACAAAGATCAATGAATCGGACGTACCTGAACAAGATAGAACCGAAAGTTAGGCGATTCGAAAATCGAAGGAGCAAGGAACCCTTAACAAGAGAGCATCACGATTAGGGTTTGAGGGTTTGAGGGTTTGAGCCATTCGAATTTCGAAAGAGCAGGCTTGGGTTTAAGACTTTATGCATTTGAGAATAAACAGAAGACAAGGCGATCGGACATACCAGAACAAGAGAGCACCGTAATTTAGGGTTTGAGCAATGAACGGAGGACGCGTGCTTGCATCATAACTCTGCGACGGGAGCCCGTCAATGACTCGGAAGGCGCCGACGATCCGAACTGAAAACCGCGCAGGTTCTCCACCGGGCGGTGGAAGACGGCGATCGCTCCCGTGGGATCAGTGGTGGTCACCGGCGACAGATTGCTGGTGCTCGGACGTTGTCGCAAAGAAGACATAAAGCCTCGACCAACCCTCAATCAATAAATCAACAGAAGACGCAAAGATCAGTGAATCGGACGTATCTGAATAAGATAGAACCGAAATTTAGGCGATTCGAAAATCGAAGGAGCAAGGAACCCTAAACAAGAGAGCATCGCGATTCGGGTTTGAGGGTTTGAGCCATTCGGATTTCGAAAGAGCAGGCTTAGGTTTGAGACTTTATGCATTTGGGAATAAATAAAAAACAAGGCGATCGGACATACCGGAACAAGAGAACACCGCAATTTAGGGTTTGAGCAATGAACGGAGAGCGCGTGCTCGCATCACAGCTCTGCGACGGGAGCCCGTCAATGACTCGGAAGGCGCCGACGATCCGAACCGAAAACCGCGCAGGTTCTCCACCAGGCGGTGGAAGACGGTGATCGCTGCCGTGGGATCAGTAATGGTCACCGGCGAGAGATTGCTAGTGCTCGGACATTTTCGCAAAGAAGACATAAAGTCTCGACCAATCCTCAATCATTAAATCAACAGAAGATACAAAGATCAGTGAATCGGACGTACCTGAACAAGATAGAACCGAAATTTAGGCGATTCAAAAATCGAAGGAGCAAGGGACCCTGAACAAGAGAGCATTGCAATTAGAGTTTGAGGGTTTGAGCCATTCGAATTTCGAAAGAGCAGGCTTGGGTTTGTGACTTTATGCATTTGGGAATCAATTGAAAATAAGGCGATCGGACGTACCGGAACAAGAGAGCACAACAATTTAGGATTTGAGCAATGAACGGAGGACGCGTGCTCGCATCACACCTCTGCGACGGGAGCCCGTCAACAACTCGGAAGGCGCCGACGATCCGAACCGAAAACCGTGCAGGCTCTCCACCGGGCGGTGGAAGACGGCGATCGGTGCCATGGGATCAGTGGTGGTCACTAGCGAGAGATTGCTGGTGCTCGGACGTTGTCGCAAAGAAGACATAAAGTCTCGACCAACCCTCAATCAATAAATCAACAGAAGACGCAAATATCAGTGAATCTGACGTACCTGAACAAGATAGAACCGAAAGTTAGGCGATTCGAAAATCGAAGGAGCAAGGAACCCTGAACAAGAGATCATCGCGATTAGGGTTTGAGGGTTTGAGCCATTCGAATTTCCAAACACCAGGCTTGGATTTGAGACTTTATGCATTTGGGAATCAACAGAAGACAAGGCGATCGGACGTACCGGAACAAGAGAGCACCGCAATTTAGGGTTTGAGCAATGAACGGAGGACGCGTGCTCGCATCACAGCTCTGCGACGGGAGCCCGTCAATGAATCGGAAGGCGCCGACGATCCGAACCGAAAATCTCACAGGTCTCCACCGGGCGGTGGAAGATGGCGATCGCTCCCGTGGGATCAGTGGTGGTCACCGGCGAGAGATTGCTGGTGCTCGTACGTTGTCGCAAAGAAGACATAACGCCTCGACCAACCCGCAGTTAATAAATCAACAGAAGACGCAAAGATCAGTGAATCGGACGTACCTGAACAAGATAGAACCGAAATTTAGGCGATTCGAAAATCGAAGGAGCAAGGAACCCTGAACAAGAGAGCATCGCGATTAGGGTTTGAGGGTTTGAGCCATTCGAATTTCAAAAGAGCAGGCTTGGGTTTGAGACTTTATGCATTTGGGAATAAACAGAAGACAAGGCGATCGGACCTACCGGAACAAGAGAGCACCGCAATTTAGGGCTTGAGCAATGAACGGAGGACGCGTGTTCGCATCACAGCTCTGCGACGAGAGCCCGTCAATGACTCGGAAGGCGCCGACGATCCGAACCGAAAACCGCGCAGGTTTTCCACATGGCGGTGGAAGACGGCGATCGTTGCCGTGGGATCAGTGGTGGTTACCGGCGAGAGATTGCTGGTGCTCGGATGTTGTCGCAAAGAAGACACAAAGCCTCGACTAACCCTCATGCAATAAATCAACAGAAGACGCAAAGATCAGTGAATCGGACGTACCTGAACAAGATAGAACCGAAATTTAGGCGATTCGAAAAACGAAGGAGCAAGGAACCCTGAACAAGAGAGCATCGCAATTAGGGTTTGATTGTTTGAGCCATTCGAATTTCGAAAGAGCAGGGTTGGGTTTGAGACTTTATGCATTTGGAAATCAACAGATGACAAGGCGATGGGATGTACCGAAACAAGAGAGCACCTCAATTTAGGATTTGAGCAATGAACGGAGGACGCGTGCTCGCATCACAGCTCTGCGACGGGAGCCCGTCAATGACTCGGAAGGCGCCGACGATCCGAACCGAAAATCTCGCAGGTCTCCACCGGGCGGGGGAAGACGGCGATTGCTGCCGTGGTATGAGTGGTGGTTACCGGCGAGAGATTGCTGGTGCTCGGACGTTGTCGCAGAGAAGACATAAAGCCTCGACCAACCCTCATTCAATAAATGAACAGAAGACACAAGAATCAATAAATCGAACGTACCTGACCAAGATAGAACCGAAATTTAGGCGATTCGAAAATCGAAGGAGCAAGGAAACCTGAACAAGAGAGCATGGCGATTAGCGTTTGAGGGTTTGAGCCATTCGAATTTCGAAAGAGCAGGCTTGGGTTTGAGACTTTATGCATTTGGGAATCAACAGAAGACAAGCCGATCGGACGTACCGGAACAAGAAAGCACCACCATTTAGGGTTTGAGCAATGAACGGAGGACGCGTGCTCGCATCACAGCTCTGCGACGGGAGCCCGTCATTGACTCGGAAGGCGCCGACGATCCGAACCGAAAACCGCGCAGGTTCTCTACCGGGCGGTGGAAGACAGCGATCGTTATCGTGGGATAAGAGGTGGTCACCGCACGAGAGATTGGTGGTGCTCGGACGTTTTTGCAAGGAAGACATGAAGTCTCGACCAACCCTCAATAAATAAATCAACAGAAGACACAAAGATTAGTGAATCGAACGTACCTCAACAAGATAGAACCGAAATTTAGGCGATTCGAAAATCGAAGGAGCAAGGAGCCCTAAACAAGAGAGCATCGCAATTATGGTTTGATGGTTTGAGCCATTCGAATTTCGAAAGAGCAGGCTTGGGTTTGAGACTTTATGCATTTGAGAATCAACAGAAGACAAGGCGGTCGGACGTACCGGAACAAAAGAGCACCGCAATTTAGGGTTTGAGCAATGAACGGAGGACGCGTGCTCGCATCACAGCTCTGCGACGGGAGCCCGTCAATGACTCGGAAGGCGCCGACGATCCGAACCGAAAACCGTGCAGGTTTTCCACCGGGCAGTGGAAGACGGCGATCTCTGCCGTGGGATCAGTGATGGTCACCGGCGAGAGATTGCTGGTGCTCGGACGTTGTCGCAAAGAAGACATAAAGCCTCGATCAACCCTCATGCAATAAATCAATAGAAGACGCAAAGATCAGTGAATCGGACGTACCTGAAAAAGATAGAACCGAAATTTAGGCGATTCGAAAATCGAAGGAGCAAGGAACCCTGAACAAGAGAGCATCGCAATTAGGGTTTGATTGTTTGAGCCATTCGAATTTCGAAAGAGCAGGCTTGGGTATGAGACTTTATGCATTTGGAAATCAACAGAAGACAAGGCGATGGGATGTACAGGAACAAGAGAGCACCTCAATTTAGGATTTGAGCAATGAACGGAGGACGCGTGCTCGCATCACAGCTCTGCGATGGGAGCCCGTCAATGACTCGGAAGGCGCCGACTATCCGAACCGAAAATCACGCAGGTCTCCACTGGGCGGCGGAGGACGGCGATCGCTGCCGTGGGATCAGTGGTGGTCACCAGCGAGAGATTGCTGGTGCGCGGACGTTGTCGCAAAGAAGACACAAAGCCTCGACCAACCCTCAATGAATAAATCAACAGAAGACGCAATGATGAGTGATTCGGACGTACCTGAACAAGATAGAACCGAAATTTAGGCGATTCGAAAATCGAAGGAGCAAGGAACCCCTAACAAGAGCAGGCTTGAGGGTTTGAGCCCTTCGAATTTCGAAAGAGCAGGCTTGGGTTTGAGACTTTATGCATTTGAGAATCAACAGAAGACAAGGCGGTCGGACGTACCGGAACAAGAGAGCACCGCAATTTAGGGTTTGAGCAAGGACCGGAGGACGCGTGCTCGCATCACAGCTCTGCGACGGGAGCCCGTCAATGACTCGGAAGGCGCCGACGATCCGAATCGAAAATCGCGCAGGTTTTCCACCGAGCGGTGGAAGACGGCGATCGCTGCCGTGGGATCAGTGGTGGTTACCGGCGAGAGATTGCTAGTGCTCGGACGTTGTCGCAAAGAAGACATAAAGCCTCGACCAACCCTCATGCAATAAATCAACAGAAGACGCAAAGATCAGTGAATCGGACGTACCTGAACAAGATAGAACCGAAATTTAGGCGATTCGAAAATCGAAGGAGCAAGGAACCGTGAACAAGAGAGCATCGCAATTAGGGTTTGATTGTTTGAGCCATTCGAATTTCGAAAGAGCAGGCTTGAGTTTGAGATTTTATACAATTGGAAAGCAACAGAAGACAAGGCGATGGGATGTACCGAAACAAGAAAGCACCTCAATTTAGGGTTTGAGCAATGAACGGAGGACGCGTGTTCGCATCACGGCTCTGCGACGAGAGCCCGTCAATGACTCGGAAGGCGCCGACGATCCGAACCGAAAATCTCGCAGGTCTCCACCGGGCGGGGGAAGACGGCGATCGCTGCCGTGGTATGAGTGGTGGTCACCGGCGAGAGATTGCTGGTGCTCGGACGTTGTCGCAAAGAAGACATAAAGCCTCGACCAACCCTCATTCAATAAATGAACAGAAGACGCAAGAATCAATGAATCGAACGTACCTGACCAAGATAGAACCGAAATTTAGGCGATTCGAAAATCGAAGGAGCAAGGAACCCTGAACAAGAAAGCATCGCGATTAGGGTTTGAGGGTTTGAGCCATTCGAATTTCTAAAGACCAGGCTTGGGTTTGAGACTTTGTGCATTTAGGAATCAATAGAAGACAAGGCGATCGGACGTACCGGAACAAGACAGCACCGCCATTTAGGGTTTGAGCAATGAACGGAGGACGCGTGCTCGCATCACAGCTCTGCGACGGGAGCCCGTCAATGACTCGGAAGGCGCCGACGATCCGAACCGAAAACCGCGCAGGTTCTCTACCGGGCGGTGGAAGACGGCTATCGTTATCGTGGGATCAGAGGTGGTCACCGCACGAGAGATTGGTGGTGCTCGGACGTTATTGCAAAGAAGACATAAAGCGTCGACCAACCCTCAATAAATAAATCAACAGAAGACACAAAGATCAGTGAATCGAACGTACCTGAACAAAATAGAACCGAAATTTAGGCGATTCGAAAATCGAAGGAGCAAGGAACCCTGAACAAGAGAGCATCGCAATTATGATTTGAGGGTTTGAGCCATTTGAATTTCGAAAGAGCAGGCTTTGGTTTGAGACTTTATGCATTTGAGAATCAACAGAAGATAAGGCGGTCGGACGTACCGGAGCAAGAGAGCACCGCAATTTAGGGTTTGAGCAATGAACGGAGGACGCGTGCTCGCATCACAGCTCTGCGACGGGAGCCCGTCAATGACTCGGAAGGCGCCGACGATCCGAACCGAAAACCGCGTAGGTTCTCTACCGGGCGGTGGAAGACGGCGATTGTTATCGTGGGATCAGTGGTGGTCACCGCGCGAGAGATTGGTGGTGCTCGGACGTTGTCGCAAAGAAGAGTTAAAGCCTTGACCAGCCCTCATTCAATAAATAAACAGAAGACACAAGAATCAATGAATCGAACGTGCCTGACCAAGATAGAACCGAAATTTAGGCGATTCGAAAATCGAAGGAGCAAGGAACCCTGAACAAGAGAGCATCGCGATTAGGGTTTGAGGGTTTGAGCCATTCGAATTTCCGAAGACCAGGCTTCGATTTGAGACTTTATGCATTTGGGAATGAATAGAAGACAAGGCGATCGGACGCACCAGAACAAGAGAGCACCGCAATTTAGGGTTTGAGCAATGAACGGAGGACGCGTGCTCGCATCACAGCTCTGCGACGGGAGCCCGTCAATGACTCGGAAGGCGCCGACGCTCCGAACCGAAAATCTCGCAGCTCTCCACCGGGCGGGGGAAGACGGCGATCGCTGCCGTGGTATCAGTGGTGGTCACCGGCGACAGATTGCTGGTGCTCGGACGTTGTCGCAAAGAAGACATAAAGTCTGGACCAACCCTCATTCAATAAATGAACAGAAGACACAAGAATCAATGAATCGAACGTACCTAACCAAGATAGAACCGAAATTTAGGCGATTCGAAAATCGAAGGAGCAAGGAACCCTGAACAAGAGAGCATCGCGATTAGGGTTTGAGGGTTTGAGCCATTCGAATTTCCAAACACCAGGCTTGGATTTGAGACTTTATGCATTTGGGAATCAACAGAAGACAAGGCGATCGGACGTACCGGAACAAGAGAGCACCGCAATTTAGGGTTTGAGCAATGAACGGAAGACGCGTGCTTGCATCACAGCTCTGCAACGGGAGCCCGTCAATGAATCGGAAGGCGCCGACGATCCGAACCGAAAATCTCGCAGGTCTCCACCGGGCGGGGGAAGACGGCGATCGCTGCCGTGGTATCAGTGGTGGTCACCGGCTAGAGATTGCTGGTGCTCGGACGTTGTCGCAAAGAAGGCACAAAGCCTCGACCAACCCTCAATCAATAAATCAACAAAAGACGCGATGATCAGTGAATTCGGACGTACCTGAACAAGATAGATCCGAAATTTAGGCGATTCGAAAATCGAAGGAGCAAGGAACCCTGAACAAGAGAGCATCGCGATTAGGGTTTGAGGGTTTGAGCCATTCGAATTTCCAAAGACCAGGCTTGGGTTTGAGACTTTATACATTTGGGAATCAACAGAAGACAAGGCGATCGGACGTACCGGAACAAGAGAGCACCGCCATTTAGGGTTTGAGCAATGAACGGAGGACGCGTGCTCGCATCACAGCTCTGCGACGGGAGCCCGTCAATGACTCGGAAGGCGCCGACGATCCGAACCGAAAACCGCGCAGGTTCTCTACCGGGCGGTGGAAGACGGCGATCGTTATCGTGGGATCAGAGGTGGTCACCGCGCGAGAGATTGGTGGTGCTCGGACGTTATTGCAAAGAAGACATAAAGCCTCGACCAACCCTCAATAAATAAATCAAAAGAAGAAACAAAGATGAGTGAATCGAACGTACCTGAAGAAGAGAGAACCGAAATTTAGGCGATTCGAAAATCGAAGGAGCAAGGAACCCTGAACAAGAGAGCATCGCAATTATGGTTTGAGGGTTTGAGCCATTCGAATTGCGAAAGAGCAGGCTTGGGTTTGAGACTTTATGCATTTGAGAATCAACAGAAGATAAGGCGGTCGGACGTACCGGAACAAGAGAACACCGCAATTTAGGGTTTGAGCAATGAACGGAGGACGCGTGCTCGCATCACAGCTCTGCGACGGGAGCCCGTCAATGACTCGGAAGGCGCCGACGATCCGAACCGAAAACCTCGCAGGTTCTCTACCGGGCGGTGAAAGACGTCGATTGTTATCGTGGGATCAGTGGTGGTCACCGCGCGAGAGATTGGTGGTACTCGGACGTTATTGCAAAGAAGACATAAAGCCTCGACCAACCCTCAATAAATAAATGAACATAAGACACAAAATCAGTGAATCGAACGTACCTGAACAGGATAGAACCGAAATTTAGGCGATTCAAAAATCGAAGGAGCAAGGAACCCTGAACAAGAGAGCATCGCAATTATGGCTTGAGGGTTTGAGCCATTCGAATTTCGAAAGAGCAGGCTTGGGTTTGAGACTTTATGCATTTGAAAATCAACAGAAGACAAGGCGATGGGATGTACCGAAACAAGAGAGCACCTCAATTTAGGGTTTGAGCAATGAACGGAGGACGCGTGCTCGCATCACAGCTCTGCGACGGAAGCCCGTCAATGACTCGGAAGGCGCCGACGATCCGAACCGAAAATCTCGCAGGTCTCCACCGGGCGGGGGAAGACGGCGATCGCTGCCGTGGTATCAGTGCTGGTCACCGGCGAGAGATTGCTGTTGCTCGGACGTTGTCGCAAAGAAGAGTTAAAGCCTCGACCAGCCCTCATTCAATAAATAAACATAAGACACAAGAATCAATGAATCGAACGTACCTGACCAAGATAGAACCGAAATTTAGGCGATTCGAAAATCGAAGGAGCAAGGAACCCTGAACAAGAGAGCATCGCGATTAGGGTTTGAGGGTTTGAGCCATTCGAATTTCCAAAGACCAGGCTTCGATTTGAGACTTTATGCATTTGGGAATGAATAAAAGACAAGGCGATCGGACACACCGGAACAAGAGAGCACCGCAATTTAGGGTTTGAGCAATGAAAGGAGGACGCGTGCTCGCATCACAGCTCTGCGACGGGAGCCCGTCAATGACTCGGAAGGCGCCGACGCTCCGAACCGAAAATCTCGCAGCTCTCCACCGGGCGGGGGAAGATGGCGATCGCTGCCGTGGTATCAGTGGTGGTCACCGGCGACAGATTGCTGGTGCTCGGACGTTGTCGCAAAGAAGACATAAAGTCTGGACCAACCCTCATTCAATAAATGAACAGAAGACACAAGAATCAATGAATCGAACGTACCTGACCAAGATAGAACCGAAACTTAGGCGATTCGAAAATCGAAGGAGCAAGGAACCCTGAACAAGAGAGCATCGCGATTAGGGTTTGAGGGTTTGAGCCATTCGAATTTCCGAAGACCAGGCTTCGATTTGAGACTTTATGCATTTGGGAATGAATAGAAGACAAGGCGATCGGACGCACCAGAACAAGAGAGCACCGCAATTTAGGGTTTGAGCAATGAACGGAGGACGCGTGCTCGCATCACAGCTCTGCGACGGGAGCCCGTCAATGACTCGGAAGGCGCCGACGCTCCGAACCGAAAATCTCGCAGCTCTCCACCGGGCGGGGGAAGATGGCGATCGCTGCCGTGGTATCAGTGGTGGTCACCGGCGACAGATTGCTCGTGCTCGGACGTTGTCGCAAAGAAGACATAAAGTCTGGACCAACCCTCATTCAATAAATGAACAGAAGACACAAGAATCAATGAATCGAACGTACCTGACCAAGATAGAACCGAAACTTAGGCGATTCGAAAATCGAAGGAGCAAGGAACCCTGAACAAGAGAGCATCGCGATTAGGGTTTGAGGGTTTGAGCCATTCGAATTTCCAAACACCAGGCTTGGATTTGAGACTTTATGCATTTGGAAATCAACAGAAGACAAGGCGATCGGACGTACCGGAACAAGAGAGCACCGCAATTTAGGGTTTGAGCAATGAACGGAAGACGCGTGCTTCCATCACAGCTCTGCGACGGGAGCCCGTCAATGAATCGGAAGGCGCCGGCGATCCGAACCGAAAATCTCGCAGGTCTCCACCGGGCGGGGGAAGACGGCGATCGCTGCCGTGGTATCAGTGGTGGTCACCGGCGAGAGATTGCTGGTGCTCGGACGTTGTCGCAAAGAAGACATAAAGCCTCGACCAACCCTCATTCAATAAATGAACAGAAGACACAAGCATCAGTGAATCGAACGTACCTGACCAAGATAGAACCGAAATTTAGGCGATTCAAAAATCGAAGGAGCAAGGAACCCTGAACAAGAGAGCATCGCGATTAGGGTTTGAGGGTTTGAGCCATTCGAATTTCCAAAGACCAGGCTTGGGTTTGAGACTTTGTGCATTTGGGAATCAACAGAAGACAAGGCGATCGGACGTACCGGAACAAGAGAGCACCGCCATTTAGGGTTTGAGCAATGAACGGAGGACGCGTGCTCGCATCACAGCTCTGCGACGGGAGCCCGTCAATGACTCGGAAGGCGCCGACGATCCGAACCGAAAACCGCGCAGGTTCTCTACCGGGCGGTGGAAGACGGCGATCGTTATCGTGGGATCAGTGGTGGTCACCGCGGGAGATATTGGTGGTGCTCGGACGTTATTGCAAAGAAGACATAGAGCCTCGACCAACCCTCAATAAATAAATCAACAGAAGACACAAAGATCAGTGAATCGAACGTACCTGAAGAAGAGAGAACCGAAATTTAGGCGATTCGAAAATCGAAGGAGCAAGGAACCCTGAACAAGAGAGCATCGCAATTATGGTTTGAGGGTTTGAGCCATTCGAATTTCTAAAGAGCAGGCTTGGGTTTGAGACTTTATGCATTTGGAAATCAACAGAAGACAAGGCGATGGGATGTACCGAATCAAGAGAGCACCTCAATTTAGGGTTTGAGCAACGAACGGAGGACGCGTGCTCGCATCACAGCTCTGCGACGGAAGCCCGTGAATGACTCGGAAGGCGCCGACGATCCGAACCGAAAATCTCGCAGGTCTCCACCGGGCGGGGGAAGACGGCGATCGCTGCCGTGGTATCAGTGGTGGTCACCGGCGAGAGATTGCTGTTGCTCGGACGTTGTCGCAAAGAAGAGTTAAAGCCTCGACCAGCCCTCATTCAATAAATGAACAGAAGACACAAGAATCAATGAATCGAATGTACCTAACCAAGATAGAACCGAAATTTAGGCGATTCGAAAATCGAAGTAGCAAGGAACCCTGAACAAGAGAGCATTGCGATTAGAGTTTGAGGGTTTGAGCCATTCGAATTTCCAAAGACCAAGCTTCGATTTGAGACTTTATGCATTTGGGAATAAATAGAAGACAAGGCGATCGGACGCACCGGAACAAGAGAGCAACGCAATTTAGGGTTTGAGCAATGAACGGAGGACGCGTGCTCGCATCACAGCTCTGCGACGGGAGCCCGTCAATGACTCGGAAGGCGCCGACGATCCGAACCGAAAATCTAGCAGTTCTCCACCGGGCGGGGGAAGACGGCGATCGCTGCCGTGGTATCAGTGGTGGTCACCGGCGAGAGATTGCTGGTGCTCGGACGTTGTCGTAAAGAAGACATAAAGTCTTGACCAACCCTCATTCAATAAATGAACAGAAGACACAAGAATCAATGAATCGAACGTACCTGACCAAGATAGAACCGAAATTTAGGCGATTCGAAAATCGAAGGAGCAAGGAACCCTCAACAAGAGAGCATCGCGATTAGGGTTTGAGGGTTTGAGCCATTCGAATTTCCAAACACCAGGCTTGGATTTGAGACTTTATGCATTTGGGAATCAACAGAAGACAAGGCGGTCGGACGTACCGGAACAAGAGAGCACCGCAATTTAGGGTTTGAGCAATGAACGGAGGAGGCGTGCTCGCATCACAGCTCTGCGACGGGAGACCGTCAATGACTCGGAAGGCGCCGACGATCCGAACCGAAAATCTCGCAGGTCTCCACCGGGCGGGGGAAGACGGCGATCGCTGCCGTGGTATCAGTGGTGGTCACCGGCGAGGGATTGCTGGTGCTCGGACGTTGTCGCAAAGAAGACATAAAGCCTCAACCAACCCTCATTCAATGAATGAACAGAAGACACAAGAATCAGTGAATCGAACGTACCTTACCAAGAGAGAACCGAAATTTAGGCGATTCGAAAATCGAAGGAGCAAGGAACCCTGAACAAGAGAGAATCGCGATTAGGGTTTGAGGGTTTGAGCCATTCGAATTTCCAAAGACCAGGCTTGGGTTTGAGACTTTATGCATTTGGGAATCTACAGAAGACAAGGCGATCGGACGTACCGGAACAAGAGAGCACCGCAATTTAGGATTTGAGCAATGAGCAGAGGACGCGTGCTCGCATCATAGCTCTGCGACGGGAGCCCGTCAATGACTCGGAACGCGCCGACGATCCGAACCGAAAACCGCGCAGGTTCTCTTCCGGGCGGTGGAAGACGGCAATCGTTATCGTGGGATCAGAGGTGGTCACCGCGCGAGAGATTGGTGGTGCTCGGACGTTATTGCAAAGAAGACATAAAGCCTCGACCAACCCTCAATAAATAAATCAACAGAAGACACAAAGATCAGTGAATCGAACATACCTGAACAAGATAGAACCGAAATTTAGGCGATTCGAAAATCGAAGGAGCAAGAAACCCTGAACAAGAGGGCATCGCAATTATGGTTTGAGGGTTTGAGCTATTCGAATTTCGAAAGAGCAGGCTTGGGTTTGAGACTTTATGCATTTGAGAATCAACAGAAGACAAGGCGGTCGGACGTACCGGAACAAGAGAGCACCGCAATTTAGGGTTTGAGCAATGAACGTAGGACGCGTGCTCGCATCACAGCTCTGCGACGGGAGCCCGTCAATGACTCGGAAGGCGCCGACGATCCGAACCGAAAACCGCGCAGGTTTTCCACCGGGCGATGGCAGACGGCGATCGCTGCCGCGGGATTAATGGTGGTCACCGGGGAGAGATTGCTGGTGCTTGGACGTTGTCTCAAAGAAGACATAAAGTCTCGACCAACACTCATGCAATAAATCAACAAAAGACGCAAAGATCAGTGAATCGGTTGTACCTGAACAAGATAGAACCGAAATTTAGGCGATTCGAAAATCGAAGGAGCAAGGAACCCTGAACAAGAGAGCATCGCGATTAGGGTTTGAGGGTTTGAGCCATTCGAATTTCCAAAGACCAGGCTTGGGTTTGAGACTTTGTGCATTTGGGAATCAACAGAAGACAAGGCGATCGGACGTACCGGAACAAGAGAGCACCGCAATTTAGGATTAGAGCAATGAACGGAGGACGCGTGCTCGCATCACAGCTCTGCGACGGGAGCCCGTCAATGACTCGGAAGGCGCCGACGATCCGAACCGAAAACCGCGCAGGTTCTCTACCGTGCGGTGGAAGACGGCGATCGTTATCGTGGGATCAGAGGTGGTCACCGCGCTAGAGAGTGGTGGTGGTCGGACGTATTGCAAAGAATACATAAAGCCTCGACCAACCCTTAATAAAGAAATCAACAGAATACACAAATATCAGTGAATCGAACGTACCTGAACAAGATAGAACCGAAATTTAGGCGATTCGAAAATCGAAGGAGCAAGGAACCCTGAACAAGAGAGCATCGCAATTATGGTTTGAGGATTTGAGCTATTCGAATTTCGAAAGAGCAGGCTTGGGTTTGAGACTTTATGCATTTGAGAATCAACAGAAGACAAGGCGGTCGGACGTACCGGAACAAGAGAGCACCGCAATTTAGGGTTTGAGCAATGAACGGAGGACGCGTGCTCGCATCACAGCTCTGCGACGGGAGCCCGTCAATGACTCGGAAGGCGCCGACGATCCGAACCGAAAACCGTGCAGGTTTTCCACCGGGCAGTGGAAGACGGCGATCGCTGCCGTGGGATCAGTGGTGGTCACCGGCGAGAGATTGCTGGTGCTCGGACGTTGTCGCAAAGAAGACATAAAGCCTCGACCAACCCTCATGCAATAAATCAACAGAAGACGCAAAGATTAGTGAATCGGACGTACCTAAACAAGATAGAACCGAAATTTAGGCGAGTCGAAAATCGAAGGAGCAAGGAACCCTGAACAAGAGAGCATCGCAATTAAGGTTTGAGGGTTTGAGCCATTCGAATTTCGAAAGAGCAGACTTGGGTTTGAGACTTTATGCATTTGGCAATCAACAGAAGACAAGGCGATCGGACGTACCGGAAGAAGAGAGCACCTCAATTTAGGGTTTGAGTAATGAGCGGAGGACGCGTGCTCGCATCACAGCCCTGCGATGGGAGCCCGTCAATGACTTGGAAGGCGCCGACGATCCGAACCGAAAATCGCGCAGGTCTCCTTTGGGCGGCGGAGGACGGCGATCGCTGCCGTGGGCTCAGTGGTGGTCACCGGCGAGAGATTGCTAGTGCGCAGACGTTGTCGCAAAGAAGATATAAAGCCTTGACCAACCCTCAATCAATAAATCAACAGAAGACGCAATGATCAGTGATTCGGACGTACCTGAACAAGATAGAATCGAAATTTAGGCGATTCGAAAATCGAAGGAGCAAGGAACCCTTAACAAGAGAGCATCGCGATTATGGTTTGAGGGTTTGAGCCCTTCGAATTTCGAAAGAGCAGGCTTGGGTATGAGACTTTATGCATTTGAGAATAAACAGAAGACAAGGCGATCGGACGTACCGGAACAAGAGAGCACCGCAATTTAGGGTTTGAGCAATGAACAGAGGACGCGTGCTCACATCACAGCTCTGCGACGGGAGCCTGTCAATGACTCGGAAGGCGCCGACGATCCGAACCGAAAATCGCGCAGGTCTCCACCGGGCGGCGGAAGACGGCGATCGCTGCCGTGGGATCAGTGGTGGTCACCGGCGAGAGATTGCTAGTGCTCGGACTTTGTCGCAAAGAAGACATAAAGCCTCGATCAACCCTCAATCAATAAATCAACAGAAGACGCAATGATCAGTGAATCGGACGTACCTGAACAAGATAGAACCGAAATTTAGGCGATTCAAAAATCGAAGGAGCAAGGAACCCTGAGCAAGAGAGCATCGTGATTAGGGTTTGAGGGTTTGAGCCCTTCGAATTACGAAAGAGCAAGCTTGGGTATGAGACTTTATGCATTTGGGAATAAATAGAAGATAAGGCGATCGGACGTACCGGAACAAGAGAGCACCGCAATTTAGGGTTTGAGCAATGCGCAGAGGACGCGTGCTCGCATCACAGCTCTGCGACGGGATCCCGTCAATGACTCGGAAGGCGCCGACGATCCGAACCGAAAACCGCGCAGGTTCTCCACCGGGCAGTGGAAGACGGCGATCGCTACCATGGGATTAGTGGTGGTCACCGGCGAGAGATTGCTGGTGCTCGGACGTTATCGCAAAGAAGACATAAAGCCTCGACCAACCCTCAATCAATAAATCAATAAAAGACACAAAGATCAGTGAATCGGACGTACCTGAACAAGATAGAACCGAAATTTAGGCGATTCGAAAATCGAAGGAGCAAGGAACCCTGAACAATAGAGCATCACAATTAGGGTTTGAGCCATTCGAATTTCGAAAGAGCAAGCTTGGGTTTGAGACTTTATGCATTTGGAAATCAACAGAAGACAAGGCGGTCGAACGTACCGGAACAAGAGAGCACCGCAATTTAGGGTTTGAGCAATGAACGGAGGACGCCTGCTCGCATCACAGCTCTGCGATGGGATCCCGTCAATGACTCGGAAGGGGCCGACGATCCGAACCGAAAACCGCGTAGGTTCTCTACCGGGCAGTGGAAGACGGCGATTGCTGCCGTGAGATCAGTGGTGGTCACCGGCGAGAGATTGCTGGTGCTCGGACGTTGTTGCAAAGAAGACATAAAGCCTCGACCAACCCTCAATCAATAAATCAACAGAAGACCCAAGATCAGTGAATCGGACGTACTTGAACAAGATAGAACCGAAATTTAGGCGATTCGAAAATCGAAGGAGCAAGGAACCCTGAACAAGAGAGCATCGCAATTATGGTTTGAGGGTTTGAGCCAGTCGAATTTCGAAAGAGCAGGCTTGGTTTGAGACTTTATACATTTGGGAATCAACAGAAGACAAGGCGATCGGACATACCGGAACAAGAGAGCACCGCAATTTAGGGTTTGAGTAATGAACGGAGGACCCGTGCTCGCATCACAGCTCTGCGACGGGAGCCCGTCAATGACTCAGAAGGCGCCGACGATCCGAACCGAAAACCGCACAGGTTCTCGACCGGGCGGTGGAAGACGGCGATCGCTGCCGTGGGATCAGTGGTGGTCACCGGCAAGAGATTGCTGGTGCTCGGACGTTGTCGCAAAGAAGACACAAAACCTCGACCAACCCTCAATCAATAAATCAACAAAAGACGCGATGATCAGTGAATTCGGACGTACCTGAACAAGATAGATCCGAAATTTAGGCGATTCGAAAATCGAAGGAGCAAGGGACCCTGAACAAGAGAGCATCGCAATTAGGGTTTGAGAGTTTGAGCCATTCGAATTTCGAAAGAGCAGGCTTGGGTTTGAGACTTTATGCATTTGGGAATCAACAGAAGACAAGGCGGTCGGACGTACCGGAACAAGAGAGCACCGCAATTTAGGGTTTGAGCAATGAACGGAGGACGCGTGCTCGCATCACAGCTCTGCGACGGGAGCCCGTCAATGACTCGGAAGGCGCCGACGATCCGAACCGAAAACCGCGCAGGTTCTCGACCGGGCGGTGGAAGACGGCGATCGCTGCCGTGGGATCAGTGGTGGTCACCGGCGAGAGATTGCTGGTGCTCGAACGTTGTCGCGTCGATGTTGTATGGGTTTTTAAAAAAAAATAAAGGGTTAATATCACGAAAAATCCAAACTGATATATTTATGATAAATTTCTCTAAAATTAATTTTTTAATGACAAAAAATTCAAAATTGATACACCTGTGATAATTTTACCCAAAACTAATTTTTTGACCACAAAAACTCCAAACTGGTACACCTGTGATAAATTTACCATAAACTAATTTATTGATCACCAAAAACTCTAAATCGGTACACGTGACAAATTTACCCTCCATTAACTTCCGTCAATTTTTAACGATAAATTTGTTGACGTGTATGACACATGATAACGTGGACTTGCCACGTGGAAATACTTAGGGTAAATACCACGAAAAACCTCAAATTTATCTGCTAACGAAAGGTGAATTTATCAAAAAATTACCAGTTTGGAAAAAGTTGACGGCACTCACCAAAAAATTGGGAAAAATACCAAAAAAAGTCCTAAACATATTGTATTGGTACTAATTCAGTCATAAACCTTTGATGTTAGGGTTGTTTTGGAATGGGGAACTTTTTCGATAAGCATGCTCTGTAAGGGTTTAAATATATGTGTTATTAGTCTTTATTAGATGCTTGGCATGTTCTATCCGTTAATTATCTGAATTATCATTGCTTTTAGACTTCCCAAAGCTTATGAGGAAAATGGGTAAATTTAATAAGTTATACATGCAATTGGTAATGTTAACTTTTGCTTCAGTACAATGTTTCTATTTGATGAATATGTTCCTTTGTAGAAAACGATTGGTAGATTCATTCTAAATAAGATTTGGAGAAGTAAGTGAGGAACCGTATTGAATTAGTCAACCTCGATAACATGATTTTGCCTAAGAGAAGATTTTACTTGATTTGAGGATGAGGCATTGTTATGTCGGCCATGTACTTTTCTAATAGATGCTAGAAGACAAGCAAAAGTTCTCCACACATTTTAAATAAACAAGACAGAAGGAGAAGGGTTTGCTAGCATCATTTGAGGATAACGAAGTGAATGAGTTCAGAAAGAAAAGAGTACAAGAAGAAAAAGGATATAGGTAATTTTATAGTTCATGACACAGGTTATATTTTTTGAGTCGCTCGATGCATGGTCATTATAACGGGTACGTGGACGTTTAATTCATTCTATGTGGTACTTGAAATATTCCTATATGTGCAATCTAATCCTCCAACTTTCTATTATTCATAAATTTTCATAATTACACTATTGATTGGATTTTTAACCGAAAAAATATTATGTTTCCATCACGACATACGTTTGGCCCAAATTCCGAAAATACGCTATTTTGCCAAATTTTTGAAAATTGAATTGCGTTTTCAAAAGTTCGGTTTGGGAGCTTTCTGTAGATGTACAAATCGAGTCAATCAACCTCGGATGGAAAGATTATACTGGTCAAAGTTCGGCCAATTGACTCACGTCGGATGTGGTTAAGAATATTTTAACTTATGATCTCTATGATAATAAAAATATAACCTCATTTAGAGTTATATCATATTCGTATTTCTTTTATTTCAAAAATAAAGGTTTCGTAAGAATATTTAATAATTATATTAATTTATTTGTAGATTCTCATACTTATATTAATCTAAATATTGTTTCTAATTTTTTGCAGATATAAAATTTTAAAGTTTTTGTGTCCTGTGTATTCTTAATTAAATTTAGTTCAATTTGTAAATTAAAAAATTAAAATAGTAGGAACATCAACCCGATATGACCGTAATCGATACACACAGTTGTTTTGGAATGAGAAGCTTCTTCAATTTTCTCGTTGTAATCAATGCGCGCGCTTTTGGGTCTATTCGTTTCATGTTAGGGTTGTTTTGGAATGAGATATCTGTGTGTTATTTAAGTCTTTATTAGATGCTTGACTTGGCCTTTTTTATTCGTTAATCATATAAATTATCATTACTTTTAGTCTTCCCAAGACTTCGATTCATATTCATTAAGATCGCTCCTTTAAAAAACGTGCACAATATCCACCTTTAGGGTCTATCGGAAGCGGGGATAGCAAGGAAGATGTGAGTAGATTTGGACTTCTCCAAGTCGATTGTAGTAATTTCTTTTTTTCACTTTCGATCCTTAATTCCTCTACGCGTTCACACCATTTCCTAAATGTATGTTGCACATCCCACTTGTTTAGCTTATCCATGACTTATATATCCAAATAAAATCGCTTAATTAATTAAGCTGATTTTGACCAATAAAAAAATTAATTAAGCCTAGGCATGTTCTATTTCAATGATAACAACTTCTTTTTTTTGCATCGTTATATTGAACTCTTGTTTTGCAAGGAGCTATCTGAGATGAAATCCAAGATTGATCGACCGTGATTAGATTTTGAGGAAAATAGATAAATTTAATAAGTTATACATGCAATTAGTAATGTTAATTTTTGCTTCGGTACAATGTATATTTTCTTTTGTAGACAACGATAAGTAAATTCATTCCAAAGAAGCTCTGGAGAAGTAAGTGAGGAACCGTATTGAATTAATCGACCTCGATAACATGATTTCGTCTCAGAGAAGATTTTACTTGGTTTGACAATGAAATGCAATATGAAAACAGATTGAAGAGGGAGGGTGAGAAGCTAGACAAACTCTATGGGTAGATTTCCAATTATGGAGCTTCCTATTATCAGATTTTTAGAGATAACTTTATTTAGTTAGTCTGCTAAGTTTATGAGTTTTTCCCAATCTAACATTCTTGACTAGCGTTAGAACTAATTTGGTTATGTTGGCCATATACTTTTCCATAGATGCTTGAGGACTAGGAAAAGTTTTTGACATATTTTAAACAAACAAGACAAAAGGAGAACGGTAGAAAAAAGAAACTAGGTAATTTAATAGTTCCATATACGGGTTGTGTTTTTGGAGTGGCTCGATGCCGGTGATGGGTATATGTGGATTTTTAATTCATTCTATTAAGTGCTTAAATTATTCTTAAATGTTCAATCTAGTCTCTCAACTTTCTACTATCCATAAATTTTCATAATTACACTATTGAGCGGATTTTTAATGGAGAAAATATTATCTTTCCGTCACGACATACATTTCGCCCAAATTCTAGAAATTTGCTATTATGACAAATTTTTGAAAATTGAATCGCATTTTCAAATGCTCGGCTTGAGAGCTTTCTGTTGATGTGTAAATAGAGTCAATTAGACCTAGGATGGAAAGGTTATAGTCAAAGTTCGGCCAATTGACTCACCTCGGATGTAGTTAAGTATATATTAACTTATAATATCTATGATGATGAAAATATAATCTCATTTAGAGTTATATCATATTCATATTCCTTTCATTCCAAAAATAAAGGTTTCGTAAGAATATTTAATAACGATATTAATTAATCTATAGATTCTTGTACTTAAATTAATCTAATTGTTCCTAATTTTACAGAGATAAAATTTTTAAGTTTTTGTGTTTCGTGTATTCTTATTTAAATTTAGTGCAATTTATAAATTATGAAGTTAAAATAGTAAGAATATCAACTTGATATGACTATATCAATATACACGGTTGTTTTGGAATGAGATGCTTCTTCAATTTTCTCGATGTAATGAATGTGTACGCTTTTGGGTCTACTCGTTTCATGTTAGGGTTATTTTGAAATGAGATGTTTTTTTCAATTTTCTCGCTCTTGTTGTAATCGATATGCACGCTACGTTGTTTAAATATTTATGTATTATTTAAGTCTTTATTAGATGCTTGACCTGTTCCATCCGTTAATTATCCAAATTATCATTCTTTTTAGACTTCCTCAAGCCTCGATTCACATTGACCAAACTCCCTTCTTTCAAAAACGTGCACAATGTCCGCCTTTAGGATCTATTGGAAGCGAGGGATAGCGATGATTACCAACGGAAGCAAAAAAAGGAAGATGTAAATAGATTTGGATATCTTTAAGTCAATTGCAGTAATTTCTTTTTTTCACTTTCGATCTTGTGAAATGTGCAATGGAGTAAAGTCCGCAAGAGACGTTGCTCTATGATACCTCGGAAATATGGATAAGAAACTATCGAGGTGATTTGACTTGTTTTTCTTTTTTATTTTTTTCTTGATTTTTGTTCGATACATTGAATTCTTAAAGTTTTGAGTGACCGAAATTCGTGAAGAGTCTCAATTCTTCTACGCGTTAACACCATTTCCTAAACCTATGTTCCACATCCCACTTGTTTAGCTTATTCATGGCTTATATATCCGAATAACTATGGAATATTAATATTTAATTCAAATAAAGTCATTCAAATAGTTAAACCAAAGCATGTTCTATTTCGATGATAATAACTTTATTTACATCGTTATATTGAACTCTGATTTTCCAAGGAGATGTCTGAGATGAAGTTCAAGATTGATCGACTGCTTCTAGATTTTGAGGAAAATGTGTAAATTTAATAAGTTATACATGCAATTGGAAATGTTAATTTTTGCTTTGATACATTATATCGATGAATATGTTTTTTTGTAGACAATGATTGGGAGATTCATTCCAAAGAAGCTCTGGAGAATTAAGTGAGGAACCTCAATAACATGGTTTTGCCTCAGAGATTATTTTACTTGATTTGACGATGATATGCAATTGAAGGATGACAGTGAAAAGCTGGACAAGAGATTTTCAATTATGGAGCTTCTCATTATCAGCTTTTTAGAGGTAACTGTATTTGGTTAGTATAGTAAGTTTATGATTTTTCCCAATATAATGTTCTTGACTAGTGTTAAACTAATTTGGTTATGTTGGACATGTACTTTTACACAGATGCTTAAGGACAAGCAAAAGTTCTCGACATATTCTAAAGAAACAAGATAGAACAGAAGGGTTTACTAGTAGCATTTGATGATAACATTTGATGATAACATACACGAACTAAATGAGTACATGAAAAATAGGAAATGGGTAATTTAATAGTTCAAGATATGGGGTTGTGTTTTTTGAGTCACTCAATGCATGCTCACTATAATGGGTACATGTCGACTTTTAATTCATTTTATGCGGTCCTTGAACTATTTCTATATGCTTAATCTAATCACTCAACTTTCTACTATTTATAAATTTTCATAATTCCTCATGGCCTTTGACGATGATTGATACAGTTGATAAATGTTGTAGCGCACAGTAAGTTCAAGTTCAGGATGAATGGCCTCCACATAAGGAATGCCATAAGAGAGAAAGCAGGTGGAAAGACAAGGCCAAGAGGGAGTGTCAATTCCAATTTTGAAAGAGCTACAATAGGTGGTCCTTTACAAATTTGACAACCCATTCATCAGAAACTGTTCCGAACCAGCAGATGGAACGAATTCACAATAAATTCATTTGCACTCTCCATCTTAAAAAATTTCCAAGAGATCGGATATTACTTTTCGAGATTTATTGTCACACTCCTCACTAGTTGAACCAACTGCATGCCTTCCTTCAACCTGAAGACAGCACCGCTCTGGGCTAGTAACACCTTGAATGTCTTCTCCAATTGTAAGAGCTGACAAACGAGCGATGACTTTGGTGGCTCTTCCAGCTGCACTACAAGCACTTGTATTGGAATAATGAGCTTCGGGAGACAACTGATGTTGTTTTCGTGAGGACTTGCCAGGATTGAAAGCTCCAGCAAGAGTAGAAGGCGCTTCTGTGCAAGATCCATCTCAAACACTCGGCTTTGAATAACCAAGAACTTGCCAAAAGAGGCATAGTCATGTTATACTGATAAGCAAAATATGCCTCGCAACATTCCATGAACTTGGAGAACAGGGAGAGTTTGTCTAGGAACACCTGCTGTACAATCTGGTACTTAGGCTAGTGTTGGCCCAGGTAATTTCGGCTCTGAAGCGCCTCACTAGGCCTACTTGTTTCCCCAGGTATGCTGCTGTCCTAGCTTTGAACACCTGTTTCGATTTGAATATGGATATTACCTTTTTTTGCTTGGAAAAAGTAACAAAATATTAAATATGACACAAGATGCACGATAAGAAAATCAAAACTAGCAACATAAGATATCAGCCATCGTATCAAGCCTCACTCAGCTAGTACATTGAAAACTCATTGAATAAGTGGACCTCTCTTATGGAGCAGGAAAATGAAGAATTCCTATTGTATATCCATCTCAGCAAACACGGGGAATAATCTGCTGGAAGAACCAACCCTGTTCAATGGTCTAGGTTTTCCTTTCGACGACCAAAAAACATAATCCTTTCTAGTGGTTATCTCTGTTTCTTCTTCATTGTTACAGGGACGGGTGGAGCAATTGGTCTCTTCTTTGCAAAAGCACTCGCTCTGCTTTCTGACTCGTCATCGATATCACTATCGCCACCTGGATCTCTCGCAGTTGGGCCGGACTCCTCAGCATCTTTTGCAGCTTTTTTTTTTCCAGACTGCAAGTTGGCATACAATTTCCTTTCCACGGGGTCATTTAAAGGTCCAGGTCTCATTTGACGTGAAAACTTTGCACCAAGACCGAGTCTATAGAAAGATTTGAATTCGACTAAACAATAACACAACTAGGGAAATATTACATGGGAATATTAAGAAGATAGCCTACACTGACCTAGACGGTCGACCCTCGGATTCTGCCTCTGTTTGCTCGTCCTCGGCAACTTTAGTCATATTATTGACCCATTGTTCAGCCTAAACATAAGCATGTTTGCATCAGTGGCAGAAAAAATAGAAATCAAATGACAAACGTGAGCTTTACAATGAGTCAAAAGTAAAAAAGCGACAACCAACGATTAAAACAAAACCAGAATTATTAAATGATATTCATGAGCCCATTGATGCAATGATGATTGTTCACAAAATCCTGATGGTCCATTGTAATAAAAGAGGTATAATACGTTATCTTCTCGGGTCTAAGTTGGACACAATCAAGTGACCACGTTTTGATGATTAATTTTGAACTCCATAATAACTTTAGTACTACAAAAACCCCTCTAGCAATCATTAAAAATTTCATGAATTAATGGCCGTAGGAAATTAAGAATTCAACTACATAGTTAACCGAGACTTGCAATGATTTAGTATACAATTAACAACACTGTTTTATCAACCATGATATATCAAAAGCCCATTACTAGTTTCAAAGCCACATCAGATTTGATGATTTGAGGAACTCCAGATTTCTGTGTTGCTTCTCCGCTCATAATGCCCTGTATTTAGCAGCCTGCAAAAATGCAAACAAAGAACTACATTATTCCTTTTGGGCTCATCCTTCATGACAACACCTGTGAACAACACCAAGACAACACCAGAAAGAGTAAATTCTTCTGTAAGCATGTACGAGAAACATGGAAATAGAACAAAGAGGCAGCAAGACACAATGAACAACTGAAACCTCTGCGGGGATAAGGGCGGATGTAGCCAAGTCGATCAAGGCCGTGGATTGTGAATCCACCTCGCAAAGGGGAGACCAGTAGGAATCCTTCTCAATTCAATAGAGAACTTCAGTTGAATACCAAACCGCTTGCGGACAGAATATCACAGGAACAAACTATTTACGATTGAATCAGGAATTTTATCAAACAGGATATAGGCGTTAAACTACCACTCGGCCAAACATAAAACTGAACTGAAACCGGAATAACCAAAGGCAAATTCAGTGCGCCCAAGGCCTCCGTACACACTGAACTACAGGTTACGGACTGTGACAGGAACCATACCCATCATACCCATCGACAAGAGCATCCGAACTTAGCAACGAATCCAACCTGACAACACTGGACTCCCACTCGGTTCGAAAGAAATATGGAAGAACTTGAGATCATCTCATTCGAATTCGAGATCCTCGGAGATTATTACGACATCTAAGATTATTACCTTCGACGATCGATCACAGAGACGAGCGACGACGAATCAGAGGACCAGCTTCGCGGTCCGAGCAGAGCACGATCGGAGACACGACCGAACGTCACCGCAACCGCAACCGAAGAAGTGGACTGAGCCGCGGCCGACAAGGAGGAACCGCGACGGCGAATCGCCGGAGGTGATGGTGGTGATCGGAGATTGAGCGGCCGTGGAACAAGAGAGGGAAAAGCGAGACCGAGAGAGAGTATATTTCGTGATTATTCTGGAGCTTCTGTGGCGTTCTTCGTGTCGACCGGTAGAGTAGTTAACTACTAACGAAAGGCAAACCGGCTCCAATCTAACATTGCCAGTAATTACATCGCAACTAGGGATAATGCCGTAAACAGTCTGAACTTTGGCAAATTTGGAATATCATCCCTAAATATTTAATTTGTTCAATATAATTCCTGAACTTTAGTTTAATATTTAATGTGATTTCTAAATTTTTAATTTGTTCAACGTGATCTATGAATTTTTAGTACATATTCAATATAATCTCTGAATTATATTAGATATTTTTATATAGTTCAGGTATTAAATTAAATACGTAGATTTTCCAGGGCAGAGAAGTGATGCAAGCTCCCGTGTGTGTTGGCCCGATGATTTTCCAAGATGACATCACCAAGAAATTAACCTGTCACTGGCTGCTCTTCTGCACCTTCATGGTGGACCATATGTTCATCCAATCTGTATCGTACGGCAAAGTGAGATTGGCCTTACCATTCCAGGTAAGGAACCCATGACAGACAACGGAAGTCAAACCTAATAATAGTCATCCACAAATTTGACTAACCAATCCAAACATATACCGTTTTGTCTTTAGAAGGCACCTCCCGAACCCAAAGTTACTGGTTGAAAAAAGACATCAATTGATTAGAAATTTCAGCAGGTGGAACAACCTTGACAACGAAAGCATAGTCGAGAACAGCGAAGGTGGCAATGCCTGGACTCCTCCAGAAACGGGCGAAACGAAAATCAATATAGTTGCAGCTCACCAACCTGGATTACTGGAAGGATCAATCGTCTGTATGTGCAGCGACTCAGCTAGAACTCTGATCGACGGATTGGCAAAGGACGTCCCAGCCTCCTCAGCCTAGCAAGCCGAATGCCTAGCAATGGTAGAAACCCTCAAATTTCTCTCCTCACGTGCGGATGAAAGACTGATTGTCCAGTCAGATTGTCTGAATCTGGTCAACACCTTGAAGTCTTCACAAGCACTATCGTGGGAACAGCAGGTAGTCATTACCGAAGCACGTGGGTTGCTGTCTCTCTTTACTAATTTAAAACTGCAATACTGTAATAGAAATACAAACAGTATTGCGGACTAGGTAGCGAAGACCCCAGGAACAAAACACTCACTGATCACTGGTTGATTTGTCCTCCGCAGGGCCTTAGAGACTTGCTCTGTTTTGAGACTCCGAAAAGGGGTTATGGTTTTACTAGATATCAATGAAAAGTATTTGATTCTGGCCATAAAAAAATCCAAACATATAAATTAATTGCATCAAGCTCCAAAGTAAATCTTGCAACTTGGGGCCATATAAGGTTCCGCCATTTTTGGGTGGCCAGACACGGGGACAAATTCAAGATGAACCCATCATTTAATTCAGTTAACTAGGATCACATCCACAATGCCTTTTCCCCCTCACAATCTCTCAAAAGTAACTTACAAAGTCATCATATCATTAACAAAGTCATTTGCGATCATCCGTAACAAAGTCATCAAACCAAAGATAGTGTTGAGTAGGAATCAAATCCTTATATAAGCCAAAGTAGTCACGGCACGTGCGAGATCATCTAAGTGTTCCCAAAAACAAGCCAAACTCGGTGGCTAGGGCATTTGCAACCTGATCAAAATTTTCAATATCCAACAAAGAGTTCCCAGAGAAAGAAGTTGAATGGTTCCCTAAAATCAACAAGTAATCAGCTTTAAACTGCTCCGCGGGGAGGGAGGGACCTATGATGTTGATGTTGTGGTTGTGGGATCCACACGCATTTCATCCACCGAATCAGCCACATCCAACTTCACCAAAGCCCTAGCATCGTCATAGACCTGCATTTCGAAAAAAAAAAACCAATATCCACGTGTTATAGTAAGCATGCATCGAGCGACTGCAAAAACACATCCGATATCTATAACCATTAAATTACCTTTTTCCTCCTTTTAATGTAGTAATTCACTTGCTTAATGTGATCAGCAATTGTTCCCAGCTTATCCTTCCCCATATTTCTTGATTCTACAAGCCATGCCATGAACTTTTCCTTCTCCGCTTCGAATTTATGAAATTCATCTATGGAAAAATACGAGGCCAACATAACCAAATCAGCTTATTCGGAAAACCTCATAAACCTACCAGACCTAACCAAATAATGTTACCTCCATAAATCTCATCACAAGAGGTTTTGTTTAGCTTCTCGCTCTCGTTCTTCAATTTGTTCTCGTACTGCGTGTCGTCGTCAAATCAAGTAAAATCCCATGTTATTGAAGTCGACTAATTCAATACAGTTCATCACTTACCTCTGCAGAGCGGCTTTGGAATGTATTTAGCAATAGTTGTCTACAAAAAAAATATATTCATCAGATATAAACATAGTATTGAAGCAAAAGTTAACATTACCAACTACATGTATAGCTTATTGAATTTACCCATTTTCCTCGGCGTCCGAGCACACTTGATCAATCTTGGCCTTGATCTCAGCCATCTCACTGCAAAACAAGAGTTTAATATAACGATGAAATTGAACATGAATCGGCTTAACTAATTAAACGACTGTATATGGATTAAACATTGATATTCCAGAGCTATTCAGATGTATAAGCCACAAGAGTGCAACATAGCGTTAGGAACTGGGGTGAATGCGCAGAAAAATGGTTACATTTCACGAATTTCACTCGCTCACACTTAACGTATTGGACAACAATCGCAAAATATATACAAAAGAAAAAAAGTTGACTCACCTCGATAGTTTCTCATCTATTACCCTCATGTATTGCAGGGCTGTCACTCTCCTTTTCTTTGATTCACTGCACATTACACGAGATTGACAGTGAACAGCAAAAAATATACTTCAATTGACTTGGAGATATCCAAATTTACTCACATCATCTGCTCCTCTACTACCCTATCGTAGTGCTTGCCGGCGGCGGTAAAGTTGGTGAGCTCGTCTTGGGACATTGTTACCGAAGAAGCTTGTCATTACAAAACAACGTATCGATTAGCTTCTCATTTTCCAAAACGACCCTCAATGAATAACTCACCCAAAATCAACAGAAGACATAAATTCTCGAGGCGGAACAACCCTCAATGAATAAATCAATAACTCACCCAAAATCAACAGACGACGTAAAGCCTCGACCAACCCTCAATCAATAAATCAACAGAAGACACAACGATCAGTGAATCGGACGTACCTGAACAAGATAGAACCGAAATTTAGGCGATTCGAAAATCGAAGGAGCAAGGAACCCTGAACAAGAGAGCACCGCAATTATGGTTTTGAGGGTTTGAGCCATTCGAATTTCGAAAGAGCAGGCTTGGGTTTGAAACTTGACGCATTTGGGAATCAACAAAAGACAAGGCGATCGGACGTACCTGAACAAGAGAGCACCGCAATTTAGGGTTTGAGCAATGAACAGAGGACGCGCGCTCGCATCACAGCTCTGCGACGGGAGCCCGTCAATGACTCGAAAGGCGCGGAC
Source organism: Syzygium jambos (assembly GCA_031216235.1). Taxonomy (NCBI): domain Eukaryota; kingdom Viridiplantae; phylum Streptophyta; class Magnoliopsida; order Myrtales; family Myrtaceae; genus Syzygium; species Syzygium jambos. Next base: position 6,897,616 of record CM062221.1, read on the forward strand.
GATCCGAACCGAAAACCGCGCAGGTTCTTCACCGGGCGGTGGAAGACGGCGATTGCCGCCGTGGGATCAGTGGTGGTCACCGGCGAGAGATTGCTGGTGCTCGGACGTTGTCGTGTCGATGTCGTATGGGTTTTTTCAAAAAAATAAAGAGTTAATATCACGAAAAAATCCAAATTGGTATATTTATGATAAATTTACCTAAAATTAATTTTTTAATGATAAAAAATTCAAAATTGATACACCTATGATAATTTTACCCAAAATTAATTTTTTGACCATAAAAAACTCCAAATTGGTACTCCTATGATAAATTTACCATAAACTAATTTATTGATCACCAAAAACTCTAAATTGGTACACGTGACAAATTTGCCCTCCATTAACTTCCGTCAATTTTTAACGTTAAATTTGTTGACGTGTATGACACATGATAATGTGGACTTGCCACGTGGAAATACTTAGGGTAAATACCACGAAAAACTCCAAATTTATCCACTAACGAAAGGTGAATTTATCAAAAAATTATCGGTTTAGGATTTTAGGACTTAATTACACTTTCGTGACAAGTTATAGAACTCTCGATGCATTTTTTGAAAGTTTTAAAAATCGATTGTACTTTATTAATAAATTTTAGGATTTAATTATATTTTTTAAAAATTTAAGAATTCAATTATTCTTCCGTAATAAGCTTCTGTATCTATCCTTAATCGGAAATAGCGCTGCCCTATTTTAAATTCGGAAAAGACAGGAAACTGAATATATCGGCCAATCTCCCGCAAAAACAAATTTGCGTGCTCTTCGCCATCCGTAACCCTCGAACAATGCCAGCCAAGGAGCCCTTCTTCTTCCCCAAAAGCTTTGCGATTCACAAGCTCTCTCCCAAATGAAGAGAAAGACAAGCGAAATGGATTCTGATGTCTCCGAGTCGATCGATGATGAATGGTTTGATGCGTAAGTTCTGAAGTAATTTCTGTTTTGCACTCTTGATTTGAGAAATCTGACGTGAAAATTTGAACTGGTGCAGTAATATGAACCGGTTAAAGTCCATGGTAGAGGAAAATCGGAAGTTCAATAAGAAGAACGAAGAGACTATATCGAGGTGATTCGACTTGTTTTGCTTGAGTCTATGGGTTGCGATTTGTGACAGTCCCCCCCGTTCACACTCATTTCTTATACCTGTGCTGCACTGCACTGCACTGCACATTCTACCTTTCGCCCAAAAAGTTGTTGGAGCGATGAGATGGGTACTCCGGAAATCCCACCCGAATTCCGAGAGAAATTCTTTCTCTCCCTCAAACATTTGCTGGCTATTGGCTCGTGTAGCCTATGAATCTACTAGGTTAGATTTGCTTGTCCCTGGGCAGGCTTTCATCAATGAAATTAGCTTGACCAGTTCATATTTGAATTTAAGCCGTGCCTTTCAAAATTTACTGGTATTGTCGATATGGAACTTCTACAGAACTTGTCGAGTTAAGTAACTGCGTTGGGATTTACCAATGTCTAGTTGATTTTAATTTACTAACGGATCAAAGTTTATTAGTATTGTCGATCTGAAGTGACTGGTGAATTTGAATGAATGTTGATTCATTATGTTAGTCGGCGAGTGCGTGAAATTTTGCTCTGATTAAGCTCAAGGGCTCAAGTGTTGAATCGATTTACCTTTCAGTAGACATCGAGCTTGTGTTGCGCTGAATTGACCGTACTCTTGATATTTTATCTATTGATGTTTGGAACGCTTGTTCCTATCTTTCCCTTTGCAGGCTGAATCAGATTCCACTAGTTGATTACTCAATAATAAGCATGCTGATAACATTAATGTTGGTGGAATACTGAATCCTTTGCTTCATTTTCTTCTAGGATTTAGATATCATGTGAGAGCACGATCGCTGATTTTCTTCTTTATACCTTTCATTTGACAAAAGAGACGTTTGGATTGAGGTTTGAATGGCTTCACCTGCTTTCTTATACGCTGATATTAGCTTAATCATGGCTTGTTATATTTGTTCAAATCGTATAAAGTTGTTTAATTAATTAAGCCGATCCATGTTCTATTTCAATGACAAAAACACTATTTGCATTGTTATATTGAACGCTTTTGTCTAGAGGTTTCCCATGGTCATTTTATCGTGATCCTTTTCTTATTCATTACTTTCTTGTTATTTGTCCTTGGCCGGATAGTTTGATGTCTCTGATCGAGTCAATGGTTGATGAATTGAAGTCGGAACATGAGCAGAATAGGTAAAATTCAAATAGATACATGCAATTATTAACTTTGTTTCGGTACAATGTTTATATCTAATGAATACGTTCTTTATGTAGTCAATCTCTTGTGAAGTTACTTCAACAGAGTTTTGGAGAAGTAAGTGAGGAAAACTATAATATTTTCATTCTATTGAACAAGGTCTACCTTGGTGACATGGTTTTTGCTCGGAGAGAATTTCACTTGATGTGATGATGATGTGCAGTGTGAAAATAGCGGGAATGCAGCCGCCAAGTTCCATGAACTTAATGAGAAGTGTTGCGAGGATAAAGCTTCTCATCAGCAAGCCCATCCGCAGGCTTTAAATGGTAACTTTATTGGTTGCAAGTCGTTTATAGGCAAAAACCGGGTACATTGGGTTTTCTAATAATACAACGAAATTGTAGATAGAGGTAACAATAGCACAATGACAATGTAGATAGAGATGAGGTTCTACAATTTGAGAGAATGCTCGAAAAACTGTACTTTTCCCCAATAAATTAGCTTGTAACATATGCACCTTCATCTTCAAGAAATATACCTCATGGACCATGATTGAGTTTTCTTCGAGTTTTTCCCAATAGAATGTTCTTGGCTAGTCTGATCACATATTTGGTTATGTTGGCCATGTCCTTTCCCCATCAGACCGTCATTCGTCTGCCTTCAAATTTGAGGAGGAGAAGGAATGGCTCTTCATTCAATATGAACAAATACGTGAGTTCAGATTCTCTTCTATCATTTACGACCCCTTAGAACTGAATCAAACTCGCCTAATATTTTATTGCTATCATACTAAGTCTATTACTTGCTCATAACAGGAAAGAAGAAGTCTATGTTATCCGCAATGGCTAATAAGGTTGCTAAACTGGATAAGTCCTTGAAAATACAAAAAGAGGTAATTTATTTGTTCAAAATACGGGATACATTTTGAGTCAGTTCTACGTGTGTGCACAATAACGGCTACTTATGGACCTTCTTTTCGGGATGCAGAAGGAAGAAGAATTCGACATGTTGCTGCAAGAACTTTGCTTCTGTCCGTGAACGCCTTAGGTTCCCACCGTATGGTAGTGCCTAATATAATTGTGCTTGAAGCACAACACCGGACATTTTTCCATGTCTTTCGGACATGAAGATTTTGGGTTTGGCGACATTAACAAGCTATCATAAATTATAAATAAGAAAAGGACATTGTATAATCTCTCACTTTGCACTTCTACCGTGGGACATGTAATTATGTAATTATGGTAGTGCCTGATATAATTGTGCTTGAAGCACAGTGCCAGACATTCTTTTGTGTCTTTCAACATGAAGATTTAGGGCCAGACTCAGTTCTTGTTGCAAGGCAATTTAGCAGTGGTGGCGCACGTTTCTCCTTCTGTTTGCTGTTGTGCCCTTTCTTTCCCAACAAGGAATTAACTCGTTCTATTAGCATTAGAAAATTGCACTCATATTAGCCTAGTATTCATGATACGTATGACCGTACTAGTACCAGATGCAGAGTAGAGAAGATTATTGTAACTGCCTGCTGATCTTTTTTGGTCAGAAACTGCTAGCTGATCGAAGTGGTTCGAATTAGCTAGATGGGACAATGTCAGCATGTTAGGCGGCTCTGTGGGGTTAGACTAATTTGATAAAATGAAATGTGCAGACAATTCATACTTTGTTGTGCTAGTCACTTGCTGTAGAAATCCAATCTTGTACCTCCATAAATGAAGATTCTGGATTCTTTTGCTGGCAATAGTTAAATCCTATGAGGACCTGAATGCTTTCCCTGCAAGTTTTTCTTGTCCGGTGCTTTGCATCTTCTGAACGGTCAGCTGATTGTAGAAACGGACATTCAACTGTTCGCATCCTCCTCCTTTATATTATAGGGCGTTTAGTAGAAATCTGCCGAGTGAAGTTCTGCGGAGACATCCGCTAGAAAAGAGCACACACCTATTAGGAGGCGTCAATGAGAGGCCTTCTTAGATTCTAATTGGGCAGTTCAACAGACCAAGAGGAAAAATTTGAGCTGGAGAGAGCCAAATCTGCACTCTCTCCTCCAGACTCGGGCGGACAAGGCATCGATTTCATCAACAGTTAACCTGGTAGAGCTACATGTTTACACTTTAGAATGAATAAACATAACTCCCAAATCTGTATATTACTCTTCTAAATCGAATGAAGTTCGAGGGATTTTAAGTTACAGATGTTGCATTTAGGCATGCGAAGGCACCCAAGAAGAAAAGGATTTGCATCAAACTGGTTTGATTTATCACTTGCCACCGTGAGCGTCCCACCTCTTACCTGCTTGCTTTACCTTGTTAATTATTTGCATCAAGGTGTTATTCGTTGCAACTGATAAAATGGTCACCCCACTTGACTAAATTTTTTCATAGGACTGATAAAGTGATGGTCACGAAATCCCCAAAATTACTATCAAATTTTTGGCAAAAAAGAAGTCCCTCAAACTAACATCAAAATTATTCAATCACAATTAGACCAATCATATGGGTGGGTCGGTTCGGGTTTGAATCGGTTCATAAATGGTCTGGCTCAAATAGATCCATTAACCCATTTATGACCCATTTATTATAAAGCAAATCCAGTGATGCATACTTAACCCGATCCGACCTATATTCCTAAAATAATTTTATATTTACTCCAATTTAGAAAAATTCATATCCAAACTAAAGTGAGAATGTGGAACGAGTAAGCACAATATTAAGTGAGGGCAAAAGAGAATGAAGAGAGAGTAGGTAGAAGGTGGTAGGTGGATTGGATCCAAGTAAGTTGTAAACCCATTTATAACTCATTTACTACCCATTTATGACTCATTTAACATTCATATTATATTTAAACCCATTTATGACTAATTATTAAATATAACTAACCTATATAACAACTCAGCTCATAATATATGAGTTAAGAAATGAGTTTATGATCCATTTTGACATGCCTAATCACAATGTCGTTGCGGTCATTCTACGAGTGAAACCTGCCTGACCCAAGGAACGTGGATAGGACGATTTACGTGCACATCTCGTGTCTTAAGAAGAACATGTATTCTTAATTTGCAAAGTTTTTGAAAGGGAAATTACCTAATCAATCATAAACATATTATATAGATATGTTATAAACATATTATATAGATATTCTTACAAAAAAAAAACATATTATATAGATATCAATTTAGTCTTAAACTATTTAATTTTGCCGATTAGTCATAACTTTCATTTGAAAGACATGAAAGAATGTTTGACTTTAGCTTGACCAGTTGAGATTTGTTTTTAGATGAATTACCAGGTAGAAAAGGTAGACTCTTTCCATCATAAGTGATTCTACTGATTCCAGTTCACCAAGTACAGTTAATGCCCCACTAGATCTCCGTACGTCAAATGTTTCTAAAATTGACTATCTTTATGAGGTTTCATACCTTGACGAAGATAGCAAGATATTAGAAACTCATCTTTCATTTATCAATCCATATTCTGCTTTTGCTAAACCGTCTTCTTTGTCTCCTCTTTGCTCCATCAAACAGCTTATCAAAGACACACCTTGAGAAGTTAAGGAGTTTGTTCAGTCATCTCAATTCGATCAGTATCCTATTCCTGCTACTCAACAAGAGCAGTTTATTACTCTCTAGATACCTTCTGGTTTTCCTCATTTATGGGTATAGCAGGGATATACGCAGATTCACTTTGCTGCTCTATGTCTTGCTTTATCCTTTCACGGTAGGAAAAGATTACCTGTTGTTGCTAGAATGGCCCTTCTGGATACTCGTTTTTTGGATTAACAACATGCTTGTATTGGTATTATCCAAACAACTCTCAATGTATGAGCTATTTCCAACTTTCAATATGGCCCTTATAGACCTTCGACTTCTCTTTGCTCTTAGAGTCCAGCTACAGCTCACTTGGGCTCTCCAGACTCCAGATTATATAGCTGCTACTTACACTACCAAATGGTATATCGGGTCCAGAATCATGCCATTGATCTCAATTCCCTAGTACTGAGGATGCTCTATTCATCTCAGTGGACAATGATTAAACTTCTTGTGTTTATATACTCGGGAAAATTCCTCAAGATCAACTAGTTAAGTTACTTCCTGATACTTGGGTAACTAACTATGAGAAGCTTCATCAGAATTCTAGGCCTATTCAGTCCATGGAGTCTTAGTTTACCGAGAAGAAAGATAGTACATTTGTTATTAAATTTAATAAAGAAAAGGAACAAACTTCTTATTCTATTTTCCCTACTATTTTTATGATACAATCCTGTCATGCTTATGTTTCTACTAAAAAGGTGATTCAGATCCAAAAGATAGTCTTTTGATTAAGAGGAACGACCCATTCATTTTTATCAGGATCCTCGAATAGGACACTATTTTTAGGATGTTGATTGTCAATGCTCCCTATGTATAAATCCTTTAGATGACGAAGAGGATGACGGACCATCTAGGAGAAAGAAGAGGTCTAAAGATAGTCTCTACCAGAGATATCTTAATGGAGATCCTACCCTGTGACATCCAGAAATTTCGTAATAATATGTATGTGACATTAGAAATTTTTCGTGTTCGATAATGATATTTAGATTATAAACTAAGTATTATTTAGCTTAGTATTTGTATGGACATGTAGAAATCATTGTTAGACTGTAAATTTGTGAGGCGCGGATTTGAGAACATAATCATTCAGAGTTCAACGTGTTTAAAATTTATAAATGTTAATGTGTGCATTAATAGTGTAACGGTATTAATTAATTTACCGTTGTCTTAGTAGTTAATGGGTAATATTATCAGTTAAACTTTAGTTAATTTGTGATAACCATTAATTAATTGCTAATTGGTGTTAAAGGGAGAAGGTATTTTGATCTCTACTTAATTCTCACAAAACTCCCTCAAGACACCAAATAACTCATGTGGCCTATGAAGGACTAAAGCTTGGCCACATGCCCCATTTGGAGAATTCAAGCATGCTACATGCCCTTCTTAAACTAAGCTTCTTACATTAACTTGACATATAGCCATAAGCCATCATGACCTTGGCTATTACTCATACCTAATAAATTTTAATTTCTTACACTTGGCAGTAGATTGAGAGTGGAAGTGCCACCTATGAGTGCATGCAATTGTCCACCGAAAATCTACTCCTGCATTTCACTTTCATCTGGGTAACATCAAGGAGAATTTTCATCTTGGTTGTAATTTCTTTCTTCACTTTCTACTTTCACCAACACCCAATCCAAAATCTACAATAATTTTTAACCGTATGTTCAGATTTTGCGCAAAGTAAGTGAAAACTCTAGAGTTAAGTTAAATGGATCTACTTATCACTTTTTACTTGGATGGTTGTGATATGCTATCTTATGTGCTATAATATGGTAGATTTGGTGATTGTTGGTTTTGTTTTGCTGGCCTTGTTTATGTTCAAAATGTGTGTGAACTGTTTTCTTAAAGTGTGGTATTATTGGCAAATGAAATTGTTAAATTTGAACTTGAAAATGTCATATTTGAGGTGATGGTTGAATTCGTTTTGCTAGTTTTATGCATGTTTAAAATGTACTTGATCATCTTACTTAAATGGGGGTACATATGGTGAGTGGAAATGATGAATCTAAACTTAGAAAAGTTATATTTGTAAGTTCAAATTTAAACTGTCATTCGTAAAATCTATTGATTTCTAAACTCGAGTAGACTTTACTTGTTAAATCTGGACATATGTATTTTCTGAACCAAATTGCTGTTACCCCCAAGATCTGGATATGTTTATTTTTAAAAGCCAAATAGATTTCACTGTTAAAATCCCAACATGTCTATTTTTGAAACCAAACAGATTTTACTATCAGAATCAGTACATGTCTATTTTTGAAACCGAATAAATTTTACCGTTTGTATCTGGATGCGTCTCTTTTTGAAACCAAACAGATTTTACTCTCAGAATTTGGACGTGTCTATTTATGAAACCGAATAGTTTTTACTCTTAGTATCTGGACCTGTCTACTTTTGAAACCGAACAAATTTTACTATCAGAATCTGGACGTATTTACTTTTGAAACCAAACAGATTTTACTATCAGAATCTGGACGTGTCTATTTTTGAAACCGAACATATTTTACTTTCAGAATCTGGACATGTCTATTTTTGAAACCAAACAGATTTTACTCTCAAAATCTGGATACATATCTATTTCTAAATTTGAATCTGGAAATGCTTATTTCTAAATTCGAATATATTTTACTTTTAAACCAAAATATGTTTACTTCCTAAATTTGAATAGAATTACCTTATGAATCAAGTAGCTTCACTTTCTGAACTTGAGTAGATTTTTAGCCTTTTGAGTCTAAATCACATATTGCTTCGTACTCATTTGCTTGAATAATACGTTTGATTGTTTCAAGGGATATATGATGTAAAAAGATGGTGAGTATATGCTTGCAAATACTTATTTGTCATGGCTTGCATGAGAAGAATATATTTTCTGTCACCCACAAAACAACGGTGACGATGCCTCGTGTGTTGGCATGCCCCATTTGTTGGGATGTATCGGAGGTTGTACGGAGATGCCTCAGAAATTGAGATATCCGGTTGGTCGGGATGCCCCAGGAGTGTTCGGGAGGAGAAGTAATGAACCTAATGCATGTGTATGAATAGTATATATCATATGCTTGTGTCTGAATGAAATTAATGCGGAATAATGAAGTGATCAAATTATTGTGACATATCCAAATGAAAAAGATATAACTTTTATTCAAGTTCTATGTATACTTACCGGTTGTTATGCATTGATGTTGATTGTGCCAGGCAAAGTGGTAAGGTGATTTTCCTAACTTAAAACTAGAGATTTTATTTACTGGATCTCGGCTCATTCCTTTATTTTTTTAGATGTGTAGGATGGATGGTCCACAATCTTTACGTTTTGGAGTTCCCATGTATTATGAAAGTGTGGTGTTTGTACCTAAGTTTGAAATACTATACACTAAATATAGCTCTACTGTATGGATCGACATGGGTTTTATGAAGTGGGTTTCTTATCGATTCGTTGCATGGTATGGTAACCTCAACGGTGAGTTAGTTGGCCCATTGAGGGTTTCAACATAGATGATGATGGTCCTGCAATGGAGGGCGAAGTTATCGATCCATGACGTCACTAGACTTTTATACAGGCAGACTTTTGGAGTATAATCTAATATGGAGATAAGCAACCTCAACCTATCCAAACTTTTGTTTTTATGACTATATAATGTTTGAATGGACTTGTAAATCTAATAAGTTATAATAATAAGAAGCACTAGTACTTTAACTAAACTTGTGTGATTTTCATAAATTAAGTTTGATATCTACTAAACTCAAGGGTAAGAAATATTCAAATTAAGGTTCTACCTGTCTATTTATAAATTGAGTTTGATATCTATTAAAGAACACGTGTCGCAAGTGACATTATGGGGCGTTACACCTTGTCCCCGATTTCCTTCGTTGTTTCACAAGAAGTAATTTTCTTATATTCCACAAGTGCTAAAGCACAATAGAATGAATAAATTACTTTTGAATCCAAAGCTTCTCTTTTGTCTACCTCTGTTTGAGATAGTGAAACAACTACAAGTGTGTTTCCATCTTGTTGGGCATTTGAGAAAGTTGTAGGAGTAGTTGGATTGATTCCTCTAAGAATAACGTCCCACGGGTCAATGGATTTGATGAATGCCTTTATTTTGTTTTTCCAAACGCTATATTTTTTGCCATCAAAGTATGGATGTTTGGTGTTACTATGTCCTCCTACAAGACTTAGAGCACTCATGCTAGCCATGAAGATTGTTAGCTCAGAAATAAACACTTCAATAAACAAGCAACCTACAATGATACCAATTGAGGTAGCTAGCAAGGATTACCTAGAGAGGGGTAAATAGGTGATTCTAACAATTTTTGATAAATTTAAAGTGGAATTCAAATATTGAGAACAAAGTCTTGACTTTAAGTGCAACGATAAGATTTTAATTATCTTTAAAATAAATTGTTCGAGTGTACAAATGTGCACTAGAAAGTTATAAATATAAAGAGCTTTAAGGGATGAGAAAATCTGCAAACAAGATATATAGTGGTTGGGCTTATATCAAGCATACTGGCTGAATTTCACTAGATGATCGATCAAGAGATTACAGTTGTGAGTGATAACACTCAATGTATGATAGGTCTCACTATCTCACTCAATCACTCTTACAGTATGTCTATCAAGATCACAGATTTTCGCTCATGAAGGACAAGTAGTAAAGATTGGAGTATGCTTAGACTTTGGAATTGCAAATTATGGACTTCGTCTCTTGTTTCTGCTCCTCGACACGTTGGTCTCCTTTTATACTTCTCCACTTTCAATTTAGTTGTTGGACAATCTCCAGAGGATCATCTTCCAATCTTCAAGTCGGACATATTTATATAAAGAGGATTTAGTAGCCATTGAGTGACAAAGTCTGAATCCCGCTAAATCCGATCGCCTATACAACCAAAATCTTGATTTCCATAAAAAGAGCCTCTCCTCTTAAATAAAACTTGCCTCGTGGTTGATTGCCAATCTTTTTAAGATATTTTGCAATATAATATTCCCTTGCAAAATAACATTTGAGATCGAGTCAATCAAGACTTTCTATATGTGAAATCTTAGTCAAATCACTAGACGTTATGTATGTTATGAGTTTGTGTCAAAGTCTAGATGTAGTTTGGTTCTATATAATCTGGTTTTGCATTCAGAACTTATGTCAAGATGTGTTGTTCTTTAAAGTCTAAACCTTTCGATTTCATATAAAGTCTGAAGTTCTTCATCTGCCATATAAAGTCTGAACTTTATCGTTTGCAGTATAAAATCTGAACTTCTCCTTCTACATGTATGAAGTTTGGAACGTCTGACTTGAAGTAATTCCATATTCTGAACTTGAATAAGACAATGATAGCCATATGATTTTCTTCCAAGAATAACTTTCTGAATCAAAATACTTCAAAGCATTTATCAAACTTAAGAAACACACATGGCTAATTTTGTAAACTTTAAAATCTATTCAAAGGTTTTCCAAACAGGTTCTTCATTATTCATGTATGTTTCCAGAAGTCCGATTGGTGGATTTCGAACACAAGACATGAAGTCCAGATTCCCCAGTAGAATGTATCCTCCTAAAGTTCCAAATTTTATTACATCCGACATTCTAGTTGACAATCTCACGAATCTCATGTGGGAACATCAGTACAAGATCTTCATGAAGTATGGTGGACTGAATCTTCAATCAAGTGACATGCATCTAGATTATCTGTTCATTCATCCTTTGTCTTTCTCCCCAAATGACATATTTATGAAAGAACTCAAATGGTTTTATTGGTATACATTTAATTACCATACTTTTGCCATTCAATTTCCAACAGCGAATATGCCAAGAATTATTGGTCAAGCAATCCAAGAAATCGGCGATAGAGGAAAATACCACCATTCTGCGCGAAATGCTTTGTTGGTTTAAACCCTTAAGAGCATCTAAAGTATTTTTCACTAACAACAAAGAGCATGCAAGCCAGATCTAGAGCTACAAGCAATCATTTTCTTTTACAGGCCATGGATATTTATCAACTTGACAGCAATGTTTCCAGATACCAGGCGAATGGAGGAGTCACAACCTATAAAGCTCATGTAGTCCCTCCTAAGCTTTATAAAATATTGTCATGTTGTATCGGAGCCAATCCACGAGAATACAGGGAAATCCAGCAAATATTTTGCGAGAATAATCGCATCATTCCTCCAGGAGTTTGGCCAGACGACAATACGAATGTACCATGGCATTATTCATGAGATTATCATAATACAAAACCCCTGATTCAAGTTGCTTTAGCGGAGTTCAAAAAATATAATCTCGACCAGCGATCATCTTCACAAGACCTAGGGAGTGGACCACTTTCTCAAGATCCCTATGATTATGGACTATCATTAAATCTTAGAAACTCCTCATCAATAATGAATATGGACAACTGGCCTAGCCCGTCAAGCCAGGAACACATTTATCTCTCGGTAATATTCGAGTAGATCTCTTCAAGATCTAATGATGTTCTATCAAGCTCTTATCACTCTCTAGGGGTGAGCATTATTCCAGGGTAGAACTTGGAATTTGAGGACCATACTGGTGTGAACCTATCAGTTCCAGGTTCCAAGGTATGCAAGGTAGATTCCAGGTTTCAAAAATTGGAGAACCTGTTTCGACCTGGAAGCTAAAACCTAGAACCTAAAACAAGTTTTGTGTTTGTCTTGGTGTATGTCTTTGCACGACCTTGCGGTATTCCATGGCATTCGATGATGAATGTATAATCTGAAATCACTAGTCTAAGCTTCGGTTTTATCACTGAGACTTTTACTTTGTTAATATTTCATATTTTTTATCACACCCCGAACTAAGACCGTGGCACTTGGTCCTAGCCCAATTGAGATTTTTTGTTCCAGGGATTTTCATCTCGACATCCCATTATAATTTTCTTTGGTTATGTACAAGCAGAAGCAATTATACTTAACAAACAACGACAAGAGTAACAACATGAGCTAGGAAGCATGTATTACAAACACACATTAATTTACATGATAGGTGCCTATTTTACAAGCCCTTTGTCCTTACGGGCCTTCTTGTTTATTCATTTACATTCAAATGGCATCCGGTCTATCACATATTATCTGTGTGGCCGGAGTAGTCTTAACTCCTCTACCACGGCTTTCTTCACAAAAAATACAAAAGTTAGTTTTTCCCAAGCTCGGTCAACTAGCTACGGTCCTCCCACGTTCCCATTGGGCGCATCATCGCTTGCAGCCCCAAGTGGTCCGTCGAAGTCGGACAGGGGTCCCAGGAGATCTCCCTCAAACCAAACAAATCAGGCTTCATAGTGGTGGGGGACTAAGTAGTCCGCATCTTCTTGCACCCAAACCGTGGTAGTACATTTGCGATACGTGATTTCGGACTCTACATCAACTATGTCAATAACGGACGCATGCATTTCTATCGGAAGCCCATGGCGAACCGGGGGTGGTGTGGCCATACTTACAAAACTGAAAATAATAAAGAGTGGGTCACAACTCAGTAAGTAAATTCATTATATTTCGGTTAAGAGGTAGCCTCGCCATTGAACAAGAGAACAACTATTACCATTTTGCTTGTCAATGGTAGATGAATAGCAAAATGCTTCTTACCTTGCCTATGTATTATACATGTCATGCTCACCAAGCAAGGGAACATCAAGCATGATAGTTAAACGTTGCATGCAAAGATCGACGCATAGAATTCATCATTTTATAATCGAAATCCATCGGTTCCTCCGGTATTCATCAGGCATCCGAACTCCATCGGGTATCGCCTCGAAATCCATCGATGACGGCATCTCCCCGAAATCCATCGGTGGCGGCAACGTCCCGAAATCTATTAGTGACGGCTTTAGTCCGTTATGTGATTATGCAACAAGCATCAAATAATCTGATTTCTTATTTTGATAACATTAGCCCATGCATTTAAGCCCGAAGGCGTACGGTGTTCATCTCTAGGACAAAATGCCTATTGTGCAGGGCGCGGTCTAGGGCTCGTGGCTCGGTCCACCATGCCAAGCGTCGACTTGGAGCCGAACTTGGCTAGATGTATGTGCCTCAACATAAACCCGCACCAAACCCGCACCAAACCCGCACCAAGCCGAGCTCAATCCGTCACGCCACAACATGAATACGAGACCATACGACGCCCCGTTTCGTGACCTGTTTATGCCTTGACTCACAGCCATGATGCAAAACAACCAATCACACGTGCAAGCATAAAGCACTACAAACATGGTCATCACTCGAGCTCAACCATCAACATCACATCCTAATCAAAGGATAGGGAATTCACTTACTACATGTGTCATGGGGTGGTCCTAAAAAAGGTGTTCGGTGATGGTGAGGGTGAGGGCAAGTGAGGGTGTGGCCAAGAGGGTATGGCCGAGAGAGTGAGAGGCCAAGAGAGCGATGGGAAGAGAATGGGCATGCAAGATTGAGGGAAAGAATGAAATGGGATGGTGGCTCTCCTATTTATAGACCAAGCTTTAATGATAGTCTTGGCAAATGGACCAATCATTTTCATGGAGGTGGCGCCTAATAATAGAGGGATATCTTATAAGGATCTTAGGCCTAATTATTGATGACTCAATTGGCTAACAAGTGTCCTACTTATCTTGCAAGTCTCTCATTAGGGTCATTATGCCCTATGTTTAGGGTATATGAATCACTTTTCTCATTAATGACTAAGAGGACACCTAAGCCTCCAATGATGGTTCCTCCAGCAATTTCATTGACTTGATCTTCACTCTTCTTTTTCTCCAAGCTTCTTGGGCGTGTGGCTCTTCTAAAGCTCTCAAGAACACTCAATTATTGGATATCTTATGTGATAAGATCTTCTCTAATGATCAGTCCTCAATTATTGACTTAAGTTTGACTTGGTCTTCTTGGCTACTTGTTGTCCAAGCTTGGTCGTGTAACCCTCATTCTTGCCTTTCAAGGACACTTAATAATTCATTAAGAACAACCAGCTCATGGTTCGCCTTCTTCATTAAGTATGACCTCCAAAATCCATAATGATACTTAGCAAAAATGAACTAAGTAAATAAGAATTTACGAATCTAAATCGATCGACAATCCTATTCAAATCGAGATTTAATGTAAGAATATGTCTAAGTATGACCAGACATAACCAAGCCAAAGTCCAAGTTGAATGGTGTAAGGTCGGATCAGTTAGGCTGACCAAGCGTGTGGCCTGTTCGGTCGGGCCTGACCAGGTGCAGGGCCTGGTACACAGCCGGGCCATACGGGCGTCGGGCCTAATGCAAGGGCACATGATCGAGTGCACGGGCACGATGCTAGGTAGCACGAGCGGTGCATCGAGCACAATGTTGGGCTACACGAGCAAGGGACCAGTTCATGGGTTGAACACATGCATTGACTCACAAACGGACACAATGCATGGCTTGTGGCCAAGTATGCTTGACACAGAACTTGGTCGGAGCCAAATCTGATGGGCATAAAGCCTAGCACAAGGGTCAGGCATAATGACTGGCACACGGCCGAATACAAAGCCAATTCATGGCCTAGCTAACAAGCACAAGGGCCGGTCTATGATCGGGCACAATGCCTGATGTCACGCCCCGATCTCCATGGGAACGTGTCATCCCACCACGGTCTTTAAGAATGCGACATCCTAAGATTTGTCGCCGACCCAAACAACGTACTAAAGAGCAACACACACAGAAGCAATTCGAGCTCTCCATGCAACAAACATTCAATCGGGATAATAAAGAGACAATTGAAGCACATTAACGAAACAATTTTATAGACAAAGCATCAATAACAACATATACACTTCCAAGCCTTCGACGAGGCAACTAATTACGGATCACATGTAATAAAAAGGGTCAGGTGGTCAGTTAGCCTAACTCCTTTAAACAAAAGATGGTTTCTCAAAAGACGGGGGACTAGACCCATCATCAACCGTCACGGTAATCTGGCGGCATCCCCGGATCTTCCATATCATCATAAGGCTCAGGGTTCTAAAAGTTTTATGATTCAATAATGAGAATAATTTCAATAAGTCATACCTAAGCTTTGCTTAGGCTAACACGTACCACAGAACAGTTCAGAGCATGCAATTCGATCAATTAACATGCCACATCAATCACAGGCATCTTTACCTCATCTTGGCACACACACAAGCCTTGCACCTTAGTAAATAGCCACAACATAGCAACCATTCATCGCACATAACCTGAAGCCGGGCAAGCACATACATAGCACATTT
The DNA here is from genome assembly GCA_031216235.1 of Syzygium jambos. Taxonomy (NCBI): domain Eukaryota; kingdom Viridiplantae; phylum Streptophyta; class Magnoliopsida; order Myrtales; family Myrtaceae; genus Syzygium; species Syzygium jambos. The sequence continues at coordinate 6,913,652 of CM062221.1, forward strand.
AATAATCCAAACATGCCCAATAATATTCTCAACATGGCATACAACAATGCATATCACCATCACAAGGTCCATATTATTAACAGCCTCTCGGGCCGCGTAAAACGTATCAGGTTATTTGCTTCCAGCGTAACCGGGCATCGTCTCGCTACGTTAGCGACTGCATCATCCCGCGTCACACGCATCAAGACGGCATTCCATGAAAAGCATCAATCCGGCCTTCACTGTGATTGGCATCCAAGCCTCCAAGGCATCCGATAAATCGGGCATCATCTCGCGTAAAATGCATCAAGACGGGTTACAACCCCACGTAAAACGTCTCAGGGTATTGTATGAGCATACGGGCATTCAACACTCAAATCAATTTATCATCTTTCAATTAGCCAATTGCCACACAATTCATGTTCAACTCACATCCAGCCACACCCCTCACACGCAACAACAACATTGAAAAGCTCCCGAGAGAGAGAAATCAATTTGCACAGAATCAGGCTAAAAATAGGTAATTACGCAATAACCAAAACCCTTTCCAAATAAATAGTAATTCAACTTGAAAAATTCTGAATTTTAGATATGTCATTGGAAACACCTTGATGAACATTTTCCATGCAGAACACAAAACCCAGTTCCAACTGAAAATGCCTCGTTTTGTCCCACAAAGTTAGATCGAAATCAACCCGTTAGGACAAACTGTCCGGCCTTCAAAATCCATTTCAACTAGTACCCAAATCTCCTTTGAAAGTTTTGAAATTTTTATATTTCATAGAAATACGTGTCCTTGACAAATTTCCTAAAGAATTGTTGAAAAGAGGTTTGGAAAATTTTATAAAAATTCAAAAAGACAAGCCAGTCAAGTGAACAGTAAATCTGGTAGGTTTGAGACGGTCCGAAACCAGACTTCAGAATACCCCCAATTGGTATCCAAAAATTTCAGATTTAATATATGACATACTTCAAGGTGTTAGGGACAACTTTCATGATAACATCTCTCCCAATTCAGCCCACACTGATCTCCACAGAAATAACAAAACAATAAGACACATCAACAATCAATCCGAGAACCAACCAAACAACAACCAATCACCATTCAAGCTCAACCAGCCACTAAACCAACTATTATTAACCCATAATCAGCCCCTAAATATGCCATTGATAACCCATTGTCCTAATCAAGACTTAGGAAGTACTTACTAGGAGCCGTAAGCTTAAGATAAGCAAGATCAGCCAAGCAAAGCCAAGTCCAGCAGTTGTTGTTCTGGTGGCCGGATGGGAAGAATGGAGGCGGCTCCGGTCACGGTGGTCCACGGTTGAGGCAAACACAGGTTGGTAGTCACGGTGAGGGGTGGTGTTGGCTTCGGTGGTGGCTGGAATGGCTACTGGTCGGGCAAGGTAGTGGGGTGAGGGAGCTTGGCCAAATGGGAGAGACAACGAAGGAGAGAAAGTGAGCAAGAGGGAATGAGAGAGAGAGAGAAAGAAAACATGATCAGATTTTACTAACCCCACTAATAAAACCTCATCACCCACCCCACTCACAAATCCAATGGCCTAAATTTCATCCCCTTCTCTAAGTCAAGATCCAAGAGTCTACATAATTTCTCTCATTAATTTCCCAAAATTCCTAAATGGCAAACAAAATAAAAAGACAAGATGAAGAGGGGCATAAGGGTCCATAATTTTTAGCCAAGGAGGGAAATCCTTAATGTCCAAATTGCTCTTCAACTTTTCGAATGAATTCAAATATATTCGAGGGTAAAATGGTCTTTTTCCATACCCGGTCCAAATTAGACTTTTCCGATAATTCCGAGCGATCTAATAGTTGGCGACGCTTAATGAGACGACGTTCGATAAATTTTCTTGAAATCTCGAAAGTTTGACATCCCATTCCGGATTCTAATTCATGGCTAAAACCAATCAATCGCGATTTTAATGTTTCTCAAACTAACAGGCAGCTTTTAGGAGTTACGCGTATTGACTCGTGGTCGGTTCGATATCGGGCCACATCTAAGTTTACTCGAACCATGACGACCTCGATTGTTATGTAATTGCGAGGGTCAATCACTAATTCCAATTGACGCGATCGTTTGGATTAGATTTAAGATCGTTTGAAATTCATACAATGGTCAAACGGAATCACTTACGATCCAATTGTAAAACATTTGCGAATTGTCCCATAGCCATCCTTGGATCGGTCAATAATGGCCCAAAATATCTTCTCGTCAATCCTTATGGTCGAAGTGTCGATCCATGGCTAAGTTCTTAGGTCCATAAACTCAATTCCTAGTTAGCCATTCCCTCATGGTTAATTTTCTCAAGAGTGATCAATTCCGGATGGGATTTAACTAAAGTCCATCGAAGATATAATCATTTCATAAATCCCGAAAATGGGTCAAATTTCAGAATATCACACCTAGCTTGCGAGGCCAGCACAAAGCCTAGTCCATGACTAAGCCACAGGACTCTTGACCTAGCACATTACTCATCCATAGCCTACTCGACTCAACATGACAATCCATGGCCAATTCACGATCGATCCACGTTGAGTATCAACGACCCATGGTCGACCCTTGGTTATCATGTAGCCAAGTGGAATCAAGTACCACGGAATTATTCCATAGTCATCCGCGACCGGTACATGGCCAAGCGAAATCACCCGCGATCGACACATGCCCGCACAGCACTCATGTATGGTCGTCCCAGACTGTTCTACTAATGGCCCTTATGGTTGAAAGGTTGATCTATGGTCAGATCACTCTAATCGACTTATGTGATTGGGGAGTCATTCCATCATCGATCCCTAGGCTAATTCATGGACAATCCTGCGATCGAGCCATGACCAACCTCAGTACACTCATTTCAACCGTACTATCCGTTCCATTACTGACTCTCGGCTCGGATCGCTCGCCCAATTCCCTTACCATTTACCTTTGGTCGTCTTGGCCCAAATTGGAGATGTCATATTTTTCGTATACATAAATATAAATTGTGGTCAGTGAATTGTAATAGCAAGTAGTGGTCATTAAAAGTGATGAGTCACTGTAATCGTTCAATTAACAATACAGGTGGAACGATAAGCTTGCTTTGTGTCAAGTTGGAAGAAGGCATTGCTCAATTTGAAACATGGGGAAAGTAGGTTATAAAAGCAAAACCCACGTCAAGAAAAATAAATGGTAAAATGAAAACATATAGCAGAATTCAAAAGTCATTAAATATAAATAAAAAAACTAATTCAATAATACAATATAGATGTAATGTGAATTGAAACCAGTCAAATTAAAAATAAATGGTAAAATGAAAACATATAGCAGAATTCAAAAGTCATTAAATATAAATAAAAAAACTAATTCAATAATACAATATAGATGTAATGTGAATTGAAACCAGTCAAATTGTCTATAAATGTGTTAACGTGGTAACACGAGTTATCATGTATAAACATAGTTTACGTGTTCTTTACCAAAAAAACATAGTTTACGTGTTTATCATGTCGACACCTAATAAGGTGACCTATTTGAGAATTAATCAACCTATCTTTCCTCTTTTGGCTGCAGCTGGAGACCCCATATTGGATCATCCCCTATGCCAGTTAATAAGCATAGGACTCAGTTGAGAGTTGTCTACCAAATTTATGGCTTCCACGAGATTTTCCTTGGAAGTTCCATGATCAAACCGTGACTGGAACCTGCCATAAAAGCATGTGCATAACCCTGTTTAATTACCTACTCAACCCAAAACTAAGACCAGAAAAACTACTGATGCAAGGCAAACCACAAAGCACCGATAAAACGTTCATCAACCATTCTCCATATTCCGTGTTCTTTAAAACTGATACTTTAGGTTTAAGCTCAGGTTAAAAGGCATACAACTTCCACAAGATCCATTTATCGAAACAGATGGTATGCAGAGCAGAATGCCAAACCAGGCTTCTGCAAATTGTTTGGCTGCATTTGACTGGATAGGTATCTCTATAATGAAGGTTTCATCCTTTTTATGTCGTTTGGGCAAACAACTTGGATTTTATAAGATGGCATAATTAAATTGATCTAATCTGTACAACAAATTTAGCTGAATCTCTGCTTCAGATAAGTACAGTACCAGTATTCTTCTCTTATTCAAGCAGATATGAAATACGCTTACATTAGCCAGTTCTGCAGCAAAGATGCAACAGGCTACCAAGAGAATCCCTCCTTGCTTAAAGGCAGCAGGATGGATCCGCAAGGAAAATGAGCATCAAACAAATCAAACTCTACTTATAGCCATGCACTTTAGTCCATGCCCTAAACACTAAGTACAAATTTGCAATCTAGAAAAAGAATAGTGGGAATTTTAAAAGACAGGAAAAGGAAAAGTAACCATTTTGTGAAGGAGCAAAAGATTTCTTGGAAAAAGTCAAAATTAGTCAAAATCGTTTCTTTGAACTTTAAACTTCAAGAAAGTGAAACTGATTGAAAATAAGAAGAGAAGAAGTTTGAGTTATGAGCGTTCAGCTTTGGCAGATAAAATTACAACATAAGATGTAACAGGGTAAGAAACTTCAGCATTATGAATAAAAAAGCTCAATGGCCTAATTGAAATAATACAAAATTTAGGGATCATATTATATGTTGAGCAATGACGTGGCCCTTCGTCAATCCAATCCAATTATAAGACAGTGTTCTTCACAAAGCTTTGCAATTAGGTCGATCATTCCTGAAACAGAAACAAAACTAATAATTTAGGGACAGAGTTGCTGATTAAACAAATAATCGAAGAACAAATTGAACCAATTCAAAATTCAGGGTGGACAAAAGTTCAGGAACTAGAAATATCATTTTTTTTGGTCGCAAAACTAGTAATTAATATCATTAACCTGCCAAAGAATGTATCACATCTACTAAAGTTATATCATGGGTCTTCGGCTTTTCCATTAAAGCCTGGTCATTCAAAAGAAGCCTCAACTGCACCCACTGCCAATAAAATTTGGCATGTAGGGTACTCAAGACATGCACAATCCTATCCAAAAGTTTGGTTTGGTTTTCGGCACAACAATCTTCAGATTCCCATATTCAGTATTCGACTCCTATCATACTTTGTAAAGAGAGCAGGCATTCTACTGTTAATAATCACATCAAGAAAGAGCGGAGCATGAAGAGGAACAAACAAAGGCCATTATTTTCAAATGCAAGCCGGTTCCACACTACTCCAGCATGAATACCAATACATAATTTACTTGTATGTGCAGATACTAGACCATACAGACTCAGTGTCTCAAAAAAACATCCTGGAACGAAAGGTGTTTTTCGCGCATCGCTTATGGCCATTGACAGTGAATGATACAGTTGATAAATGTCTAAGCGCAAGGTAAGATTCAAATTCAGAATGAATGGCCTCCACATAAGGAATGCCATAAGAGAGAAAGCAAGTGGAAAGACAAGGCCAAAAGGGAGTGTCAGTTGCAATCTTGAAAGAGCTACAATAGACGGTCCTTTACAAATTCGAACAACTAATTTATCAGAAACTGTTCCAAAGCAGCAGATGGAACAATGCACGATAACTTCATTTGGACTCTCCATCTAAAAAATTTCCAAGAGATTGGATATTATTTTTCAAGTTTTATTGTCACACTCCTCACTAGTTGAACCAAACTCCATGCATTCCTTCAGCCTGAAGACAGCACCGCTCTGGGCTAGTAACACCTTGAATGTCTTCTCCAATTGTAAGAGCTGACAAATGAGCGATGACTTGGTGGCTCTACCAACTGCACTAGAAGCACTTGTATTGGAATAATGAGCTTCAGGAGACAACTGATGTTGTTTTCGTGAGGACTTGCCAGGATTGAAAGCTCCAGCAAGAGTAGAAGGCGCTTCTGTGCAAGATCTATCTCAAATACTCAGCTCTGAAGCTCACCAAGAACTTTCCAAAAGAGTCACAGTCATGTTATACTGATGCGAAAAATTTGCCTCGCAATATTCCATTAACTTGGAGAAGAGGGAATGTTTGTCTAGGAACAACCTGCTGTAAAATCAGGTACTTTGGCTAGTGTTGGCCCTGGTAATTTCGGCACTAAAGTGCATCAGGTATGCTTCTGATAGCTTGTTCCTACCTTGGAACACCCATTTCGATTTGATTATGGATATTATCTTTTTTGCTTAGAAAAAAGGAAACAAAATAATAAATATGATGCACAATAAAAATATCAAAACTAGCAACATAAGAGATCAGCCATCGTATCAAGCCCCACTTGGCTAGCACATTGAAAACCCATTGAATAAGTGGACCTCTCTTATGGAGTAGGAAAATGAAAATTTTCTATTGTATTTCCATCTCAGCAAACAAGGGGAATAATCTTCCGGAAGAACTAACCCTGCTCAACGGTCTAGGATTTCCTTTCAACGACCAAAATAATAATCCTTTCCAGTGGTTATCTCCATTTTTTCTTCATTGCTAAAGAGACTGGTGGAGTAATTGCTCTCTTCTTTGCAAAAGCACTTGCTCTGCTTTCTAACTCGTCATCAATATCACTATCACCACCTGGATCTCTCGCAGTTGGGCCAGACTCCTCAGCATCTTTTGCAGCTTTTCTTTTTCCCGACTGCAAGTTGGCATACAATTTCCTTTCCACAGGATCATTTGAGGGTCCAGGTCTCATTTGACGTGAAAACTTTGCACCAAGACCAAGTCTATAGGAAGATTTGAATTCGACTTAACAATATTACAACTAGGGAAATATTACATGGGAATATTAAGGAGGCAGCCTACGCTGACCTAGATGGTCGACCCTCAGATTCTGCCTCTGTTTGCTCGTCCTCAGCAACTTTAGTCATATTATTGACCCATTGTTCAGCCTAAACATAAGCATGTTTCCATCAGTAGCAGAAAATAGCAATCGAATGACAAACATGAGCTTTAGAATGAGTCAAAAGTAAAAAATCATCAACCCACAATTAAAACAAAACCAGAATTATTAAATGATATTCATGAGCCCATTGATGCAATGATGATTGTTAACAAAATCCTAATGGTCCATTGTAATAAAGGAGGTATATTTCGTTATCTTTTTGGGTGCAAGTTGGACACAATGGAGTGACCACATTTTGATGATTAATTTTGAATTCCATAATAGCTATAGTACTAAAAAACCCCTCTAGCAATCACAAAAAATTTTCATGAATTAATGGTCGTAGGAAATTAGGAATTCAACTATATAGTAAACTGAGACTCGCAATGATTTAGTATACAATTAACAACACTGTTTCATCAACCATGATATATTAAAAGCCCATTACCAGTTTCAAAGCCATGTCAGATTTGATGATTTGAGGAACTCCAGATTTCTGTGTTGCTTCTCCGCTCATAATGCTCTGTCTGTAGCAGCCTACAACAACACAAACAAAGAACTACATTATTCCTTTTGGGGCTCATCCTTCATGACAATGCCTGTGAACAATACCGAGACAACACCCAAAAGAGCAAATTCTTCTGTAACATGGAAATAGAACAAAGAGGCAGCAAGACACAATGAACAACCGAAACCGCTGCGGGGATAAAGGGCGGATGTAGCCAACTCGATCAAGGCAGCGGATTGTGAATCCACCATGCGAAGGGGAGACCAGTAGAAATCCTTCTCAATTCAATAGAGAACTTCAGTTGAATACCAAACCGCTTGCGAACAGAATATCACAGGAACATACTATTTACGATTGAATCAGGAATTTTATCAAACAGGTTCCAGGCGTTAAACTACCTCTTGGCCAAACATAAAACCACACTGAAACTGGAATAACCAAGGCAAATTCAGTGCCCCCGAGGCCTACGTACATACTGAACTACAGGTTACGGAATGTGACAGGAACCATACCTATCATACCCATCGACAAGAGCATCCGAACTTAGCAACAAATCCAACCTGACAACACTGGACTCCTACTCGGTTCGAAAGAACGATGGAAGAACTTGAGATCATGTCATTCGACCTCGAGATCCTCCGAGATTATTACTGACATCTAAGATTATTACCTTCGACGATCGATCACAGAGACGAGCGACGACGAATCAGAGGACCAGCTTCGCGGTCCGAGCAGAGCACGATCGGAGACACGACCGAACGGCACCGGAACCGCAACCGAAGAAGTGAAACTGAGCCGCGGCCGACGAGGAGGAGGAACCGCGACGGCGAATCGCCGGAGGTGATGGTGGTGATCGGACATTGAGCGGCTGTGGAACAAGAAAGGGAAAAAAGCGAGACCGAGAGAGAGTATATTTCGTGATTATTCTGGAGCTTCCGTGACGTTCTTCGTGTCGACCGGTAGAGGAGTTAACTACTAACGAAAGGCAAACCGGTTCTAATCTAACATTGCCGGTAATTACATCGCAACCGGTGATAATGGCATGAACACTAAACAGTCCCTAAACTTTAGTCAATTTATAACATAATCCCTAAATATTTAATTTATTTAATATAATTTCTGAAATTTAGCTTAATATTCAACGTGGTCTCTAAATTTTTAATTTGTTCAATGTGGTTTATGATCTTTTAGTACATGTTTAATGTAATCCATGAATTATATTGAATATTTTTATATAATTCAGGTATTAAATTGAACATGTAGAAAAAGTTCTAAATGACATTGAACAAGTTAAAAGTTTAGAGGCCACATTGAACGAATTAAAAGTTTAAGGATCACATTATACATTAACTTAAAGTTCATGAACTATTTGAATCATTTCCCATCCAACTAAGCAAATGTATCAACTGTTGGCAGCGCTTTCGCAAATCGTTTATTTTATCATTTAAATCAGGAGATTAATCAACCAATGTGATCTTGATTTGCCATGAGCCGTGTTTAGATTGTGACGTGCGGGCACGATTTCAATAAATTGCTCTTGAAATTCGATGCGAAACCCTTTCTTTGTTTCATTCACGTGCATGAGATCAGACCGCTGCTGATGAATAATCAGACTTTCACATGTGATTAGGAAAATAGAATCCTCTAAACGAAACGTCGCGTGAGAACCATCGATCAATATAAGTCTTAGGTCGAAACAAAAGAGCGCGAGTGTGAAAGCAGCTTGATATGCCATTCTATTTGTTAATCTCCTAATCATTAAATAACTATGAATAATTAACAGTCTCGAACATAGTTCTCAACCTATCTATTGAAGCCAAAGGGCAAAAACATAGGTCCAGTAGGAAACCATTGCTGCAACAAGTATACATTGGATGCTGGTTCTCTCTACTCACGAGTTTTGATCTTTTTCACGACCGATAATACAACCTTTCTTAAAAAAGACAATGAGAGTGTCGGGAAGAAGCGGAAGATAGATACAATATTAAACAGAACTGCCGTTGATATCTGTCAAAACTTTGTGCTAACATTTTCTGTGCTACCGTGAAAAGTATGATATACACTTTCGAAGCCGAGACAGCCGCCCCCATCCGGCTTACCAGGCCAAACAAAGCCAAACGGATCGGAGCAAGCCCTCAGTGAACTGCAGTTTGTCTTTCATCGGCATTCTCATGCTCAACCTGCCATCAAAAGAATTGGTTTCAGACACTGATATTGGCAGGAGATCCTTTTATAAATCGTACACAACAAAATATAAAGCCCAAGCGCAGAAATAAGAATAAGCTTTTATTATTGTTGTTGTTGTTGCTGCTGTTGTCGGCGTTCGAAAAAATATGCATTTTGACATGTCAGACAGAAATCTCAAAGAAGAGTAGGAAAAACTAATTGAATGCCTACACGGGCATTTACTGCTTACAGCGGGGTTAATAATCCTGGACTAACACAGCACTGATTTAGTAACAACCTATGAAAGGAACAAGCCATTTCCATGATGAACTAAAGAAAACAATTTCACATCCAAATAAATTAACCATAAACAGATGGCCAAAAGAAAAACCATAAATAGAAACTGCCCTCAATCCAATGACAGACTATATTCATTTTACTATCCTGACTACATGGCACATAGGCACGTGCTCAAGTGTCCCCCTTTCTCTCTTTTATTCTTCCCCTCGAAACTCCAAATGGAGAACCACACCTGCACAGGTTCATGCAATGGCAAAACATCCTAAGATGTGTGAATTGTGCCATCCCAGCACACTAGGTGAGATCGAAGGAGACCCAAGCATAAAATGCCAAACCACGCACCTCTTGATAGCCAAATCAAAGATACTACAGCCTAATCAAAGGTAACATGAACAGAAATTTTGCTATTGCACCATAAACTATCAAAGCAATTTTTGCACAAAACAGTAGCAAGCACCATCCCTTGCATCCTTCACTAGACATCAGCATAGAAAAAGTTGCCCATCCGGTCACATTTATATGGCACGATCCTATCAAGACAGTCTCCAAGGAGTGGGTTGAATTGCCTTTGCTACATCTCTCCTCAGGAAAGACGATGTAATCAAAATTATTGGAATCTTAACCTAAAAAGCTTTCATTGCTGCTAAAGAAGGAAATAACCCAAAGAAAAAAATGAAGACCCAACCAAAATCATGATGTTTGGGACTTTTGATGAGAAAATATTGGAAAAGGATGCATGTTGATCATGGTACGATACCACTCTCGTATTAAAGATTACCTAACACTTCTGCACAAAGTGATTTCCATGTAAAGAAAAAAAGCTGAACTATAAATTTGTCACTACTTACAGAAAATTCTCATTCCTTGGCAAAGCTGAACTTAAAATTTGTAACTACTAATACAAAACACATGCTTATCATTACCCAAGTTTATATTGACAGCAGATCTGCAAATCTAAAATGATGCACTCACCTCAACGAGAACCTTAGCTCTTTTCTTGGGCTTAGAACCAGCATCGCCTTTCTCAACTTTTCTTAAAGCCAAGGAGGATTCTTTTCTTCCCCTCTTCCGATCAGCTTCTGCATCGTCATCTTCATCACCATCACCGTCTTCATCTGAACTAAAAATAATTAGCTCCACTACTTGGATCCAGGAAGCACATAAATCCTCTAGGAAATTCTCATCTCACATGATTTTAAAGGGAATGAAGAAAAGCAAAATGTTAATGCAGCAAGAAACCATAAAGAACGGCGAAAAAAAGACAAAAGCTCTTGAAAAAAAATGTATCTAGGTATAGAAAGAACCTTCGCCATTGTCGCCAATTGCACGAACTCTATTCATTGCAAGACCGCCAAAATCTTCGATATCATCTTCTAGTTCTTCCTCAAGTTCGTCGTAACCTTCCACATACTCTATCTCAGGTTCCTGCTCATTCCAGAATAACGATTGCATAATCATCAAAAAAATAAACTCTAGCAAGAAGCAAAACTTCTACGTATTTCATACAGAAATACTGTTCTAACGTAGCCATATGTACCTTCTCAAACAACAAAAGTAGCATGTGTTCATGTAGTATACCTCCTCTTCATCTTCATCAGCAGCCTGCAATGAATCCATCTCAAGGACTTTTTCGTACTCTTTGACGGGGTAGTTGTAGATATCACCATACGCTCCTTTCCTTAGGCGTTCTAATAGCTCTTTCTCAATACTCTGCAGCAGAGCCAACAATAAGTAAAAATCTTGGGTAATAGAATGGGTGAAGCACTTCCATGGGTATAAAGGTGAACCCGACAAACCTTTTCCAAAACTGCTGCCTTTTCTGCTTTTTCCTCCCTTCTAGCCTCTCTCTTCTTTTCTTTCCTCGGTGTTGTCATAATCTTTTCCCTATTAGCAAAGAAAGGCACATTGAAGTATAAAGCTGAAACAGAGGAGATGCCCCAAAGGACCTATCCAGACATGAGTAATAGCAATGTCCACTGTGTGTTCTTGAACAAGGAGGTTTCACAAATGCAAATGCAACGACCTTGTGAATTGCAATTTTACAATCGTGATATAAGCATGAGGCAACACATAATTTATGTACAATATAGAAACTTTAGAGAAAATAAACATAGTGCTGAAATCGACATAAGATAGCTGTAGAGAAACCTTACTAAGAGAACTGTAGATAACCCTAGAAATATTTGCCGCTAAAGACAAAATTGTTTTAAAAGAGATTCATATCCCAAATCTGATGCATAAACATTCGCTTGAACAAATAGTTCTTTTTCATTCACATCTGAGGCAACAACATGCAGAGTTGAAAGTCAGAGCAATGGAAATTCTAGATGACACGCAACTATAATAGCCATATTACAGATTAAATTGAGAAGTGCCATCAAATAGCAAAACAGAACATTAAGAGATATAGTTTATCATGAAAACACATTCTATGATAGAGCAGCCAAATGCATGAAGGGGTTTGAACCTAGTTTTCAGAGCAAGCTTCCTCATTCGGATGCGCATTTGAGTCATTTTGGTCAACCTTTGCTTGGTCTTATGAATAAGAAACTTCGGCCAATACACCTGCCAACAGAGGATTCAAACCAATTAGTGAAATGCCAGAACAAAGCAAAACAATCTGTTACACTGCAAAGTTAAATTGCCAATACCAGATGCTTGTCAATAATCTCAAGGGCCTTCTCATAATTTCTTGGCAGTTTCACTCGTTCCCACAATTTATCAGGCATGTGAGCCCTTTCTATTGATTTCATATACAAGTAAAAGACACCTGCATAATAGACAAAAAAAAAACATATACTTGGAGATTAGTTTAAAATCAAAACAGAATGCATTCAATTGCTGACCCGAAGCTGTCAAAATAACTTTGGAACTGGAAATCTCGTGTCAAATCAGTTTTTTGTACCATATACAATTAAGGATTTGGAAAGACATGGCAGAACTAAAAAGAAGCCCTGTCATGAGAACAGTTAAAACATAGTACCGTCATGGTCACAGATAGTAGCATAGCGGCTGTTAGCTAGAGGGCAGGAGCTCCTATTACAAATCCCTGTTACATTGTATTCATTTCGACAAAATATTCCAGTGGTAATCCTGTGAGATCAAATTAGAAGCAAATAAAGGTGATTATTGCCCAAATTGGCAAGGAGAAGTAACATGATAAGGTGAGATCATTTCGGGTTAATCTACTCACTTGGCCATATAACTACAATGGTTGTGCCGTATGACTTGCCAGATAACCTCATCGTGCTGCATCTCTGACAGATAATTGGTTCTCCAACCTGATTATTCAGTTGCTCGTTTGGCTTTGAAATTTAGTGTATGAGGTTCTTCAGCATTAACTTCTTAGCACCTCACCTTGTTGTCAGAGGCCAATAAACCTGCAAGGGCAGATATGCCCTTCTATTGGTAGATCATAACGGAGTCCTTGAAATAAGGTTGAATAGCTGAGTTGAGTGGACAAAATCAGATAATCGAACTTGACTCAATTAAAACACTCAAATCAAACAAGCATACAACACACAAACAAAGAGGAAAGAAAGCAAAGTACAGTTGCCTAGAAGAAAATAGCCATGCAATCAAGCTAAGCATACAAGTCGAAAGCTTGATCTCGACTCAACTCCTAAAATTAATACTCAAATTTCAACTCAAGCTCAAATATCAGTTTCCGTGCTTGAACTCATCACGAAAATATTTTTTGCAAGCTCGAATTAACCTGACTCAATCTTTGCCAAACTCATAATTGAGCTCGAGCTTGTTTGACTCTTCTTTGCTTATTTTTTAGTAGGGGCTTATGCTTCCTCCCGCTTAAATTTTGTAAGTTACTTTTCCCAACAAAAGTATGAAAAGTGAGTGACTGAAAGAGTATAACTAAATAGCAAACGAATTTCCTAAACAACACAAATCGAAACAACGAGAATGTACAAATCCTATGACTGAGCATAAACCAAACTAAACAACCACAACTTGAAGAGCAGATACAGATTGAAAGTCAAAAGCTCAAAACTTCTGGAATGAAGCACGCGCAAGATTACACAAAGCTCACAAATACAAAAGAAGATTATTCGAATGAATTACGCAATCAATGACCGGTTTTGTAACGCAAAAGAGAAAGAAAAAGATAACCCAAGACCCTGAAACTTCCGCTTCTTCCTTCATATAATCCATATTGTACACTAGTCTGAAACTATCACATGAGTGGAGTCCTTATAGTTTTGGTAGATTGCATAGCAAACTGCCTTAATAATTAACAATTTGAAAAGCAGCTTACTTAAAATACCCCGTATGCATGTATTCACGATTGGAAAGTTAAATTAGCACAAAGATGGATAATTACTCGAACAGAACTTTGACAGAATTTTCTTATTTTTCTTTCAACCTGATCAAGTGTTGCAAACTGGGTGAAGAGAGAGATAGAGAAAAAAAATCAATAAGTTTGAGGATCAGTAAGTTTCATATATAATTTTTCCCGAAATTCGATTTCGGGTCTCCTTCCTCGGCTGCACCCCTACCACCTGATCATGTGCTTAGTGGCTGCCAATTGACAAGTTACTTGTAAAAGAACTTTTTGACCCATGCACATGACATACATGCAGGCATTACCCAAATTATGTGTTGCAAATTCTCATCAATCATTTTGTTTGTAATACTCAACTCGAAGTCACATGAAATTATGGACAGTAGGACTGTCAAAAATCAACCTTTGTGAAAAATACAAATAGAAGATGTTTGGAAAGCTCTAACAATGATGTTATTTATCACATGCAAAAGAATTGAGGGGTTTACACAGTTATCAGCACAAACTAACGGGCATCATAGTGCAAAAGTCACCTATATCACAGACAGCCTTGCAATTTTGACCGTAATTTTCTCCATACCAATTTCTATTAACCACTGTTTTTCCTTCAATGTACCTCACAATGCAATCAACAAACTTCAATTTTAGGATGGTTTTCATAGAACATAGCAGAGACTATCTCTCTCAAGTGTTGAACAATACTATGACTGACTTTGTATGATACTGAGCTGATCAAGCACTTCCTACAATTTAACTCTTTCATAACATCATGACCGTAATATTCGACAAAATCCAAAGAATAAGCTACCGTAAGCTGGACAATTGCATTTCCGCAGCTATACTCAGAAACGTTTATACAGACACTAGTCATGCAACGCTCCTCAATGCCACATATAAAGACGATGCAGAGAAATGAGACTCTAGTAGGATTAAACCACAATAACTAGAACTTCCCAGTAGCCATATCTCTAGCAGTATCCAAAGAATAGAGGAACATTCCAAAAATCTTCCCAAAGTAGTGCCAATTGCTCGAAATTTCTCCCTATAGCGGACTTTGTTTCACCCCTTTATCAAGCAACTGTCGGGGTCATAAAACCCCCGATATCACTCGGGGGGTGTGAGCCAGGAAGGAGACCCCAAATTGAATCTAGAGAAAAATTAAAAGAAAAAAAAATCCTTATTGATTGGCACACAGAACAATTTTTTCTCTATCTCTCTCTTCACCCAGTTCGCAACACTTCAATTTTCTTGATCAAGCAGCCTTATTGTTATCATAATTCTTTTGGGAGGAAGGCGGGTTTCAAACAACCCCACTTGTTTTGTTAGTGGCAAAATGACAGACAATGAACTGATATAAACCTTCCAGCCCATCACCATGGAACAATCAAGCACAAGCCCTATCGAACAAAGTTCATAGCATCCTTAAGTCAGTGATTGCACTTGCCGATATTTCCCTGGCATGGCTTGAAGAGCATTTTGTTTATAGAAAAGACGCAAGCATCACCTGAGTATGACTACTCAAAGATCCAAAGTAAATTACGATCCTTTTGACCCGCCTCTTAAATAAGACTGCTCTAGGAACACAAAAGCAATACGAGAACAGCCAAACAATCTCCAAAACTCAAAGACGCACAGCATGCACAACACGAAGAGAGTGATACACATGGTGAGAAACTGAAAAAGCAGGACAGCCTCATAATCTCCACAACTTAAGCTGTTCGATTAGTACACACATTCCAGGATTGGTAAGGGGATCAAGACACGGGCTCTCTGGCTGCCCCCAGCCCGAGGATTCAATTTACACCTTTCTACAAACCCAAAGACTAGTGGTACTGATAAAGCTTGAATAACCTGCTGTATGCTCCTCCACATTTACTTTTCAATTCTGTAGCCAAGTAAGGTACAACGCAAGATATAAAAAGGGTTGAATTTTTCACAGAGCAGAAGACATGGAAGCTACGATATGCTATCATTTTCTAACTTCTAATACCTCTCCAAAAGCAAATTACAACAACAGCTAAACACTGTAGTTTGATGCTATGTACCCACAAATGGGACGTCCAGAAAATAATCCTCTCACTTCCATATCCTCGCCATGAACCCATCAATAAAGCACCTTGTTTTCACCGAGAGAACTCCAACACCTTCCCGAGACAGGCAAGGAATGCACCAAAAGAGAAGACGGCGCGATTCAAGTCAAATTACCTTCAAACGATTCGAGTGAGGCGTGGCCTAGAACCGGCGCTGGAGCTCGAGAACCATGCGAGGGTCCAGTTCGACGGCGAGAGCGGGCTTGCCGGCGCCGAGGAGCTTCTTGGTGAGGTCACCGGCGCCGGGAACGATCTCGAGGATGACGTCGGGCTCTTGTAGGGTTGTGCGCGCGCTCAAGTTCGTCTCTGTAACATTTATTTCAGTTATTTCCTACTTCTACTTTAGCTCTTCAACTCTCTCTTTTTCTTTAAAAGAAAAAACTCACTTTAAAAAAAATTGGGGATAAGCACAAAATTACAATCAAATTCTAAAATTTTCAAATAATGTAATTGAGTCTTAAAATTTATCACCGAAATACAATTTAGTCTTAAAACTTTCAAAAAATGAAATTAATAGAAGACTTTGATTGTATTAATTTGGCAAATTTTAGAAATTTATTGCAATTTTTGAAAGTTTTAAGACTTAATTGCACTTTTGTAACAAGTTTCAAGATTTAATTGCACTTTTTGAAAGTTTTAGGACTAAATTACATTTTCAGGACTAGTTTTATCACTTTTATGTATTTACCCCTAAAAAATTGTAACACTCATAATTTGATTTTTTTACTTATTGGTAGAAATTTCTAGTTTATTGGAATGTGTCCATTAGTGAGGTGGAATATTATAAAAGTAAAAATTTGTCTAAACTTGTTTTTGCCCATCTACTTGTTGATTTGTTTCCTCACTCAAGTTGGTTATAAGATATTATCTAGGATTCTGGTATATTCTCTTGATTTAATTTACTTGTATAAAGTTATTGGAATAGGACACCATCAATGCTAAAACCGTTGTACAGACATCTATTTTGGTGTCAAATTTAGTTCAAATGTCATTTAAATGACACAACTTTTAAAAAACGATCAATTAAATGACTTCCACGACTTAGCTTGCTTGAAAGATGTGGGATTATTTTAATAATAGAAGGTTCACTAGAGTCACTTAATAGATGTTTTAAAAAGGTTTTGATATAAAAAGGATTATCATAAAGTTTAGATACTAAATTGATTGTTTATAGATATGAAACTTGGGAAGGGAAGTGAAAAAAATTTTGCTCACTTTTTTCTCTTTTTAGGAGGGAAGCAAATAAATGTTTGTGATTGTAAATGAAATTATTTGTGGATAGACATATAAAGAGATTGCTCCATGACTTAAATTTTTAGTCTAACATAACAAAAATGGGAGCAAAAATTAATATGTTTTATTTGTGATTTTTGCTTGCAAACACGACGGATGTGAAATTTCTAATTTTGAAAAGTATCGTGCCGAAACTTTATGAATAATCAATTTAGTGCCTTCGTAAAAAAAAAATTCAATTTAGTGCCAAATTTTACCAACGATAATTTCATTGTCAACTTTTTAATAATGTCTACTTTAGTTATAAATCCTCTTCGGCAAACTTGATATCATTTCACATTTCATGATTCACGTCAAATTTCACAAAATGAATGATGAAAAAGAGAAATTACTTCAATTAACTTAAGATGTCTGATGTCTGAATCAACTCATTTAGATCCTAAATGCTTTTTATATGAAGGCGTGATTTAACATTTAAATATTCTATCAGCTTCTTCTTCAATCACTTATCGAAGTAAGTGCCTGCTCTTTAGAGGAAGGCATGATTTGACTTGTATTATTTATGATCTAGAAAAACAGTTATCAAGACATTTATCAATGTTTTAATCTAAGATAATTGCCACAATTTTGAAGGTTGATATTTTTGTTTGATCCATTTTATCACACTTGAAACCATATCTTTCACAAATGCCGTGGGGACCAAGTACATAGCTGAAAAAAATGAAGATGTCTCATTATTCTGGAAATTAAGATACTTTACATCTCCAGGTCAATACCATTTGTTCAACTCCTTGAGGATTAGTGAAGAATAACATAACAGCTTTTGTCATCACGCTTTTCCAGCTGACCCAAAGAGGTGCATCTTTTCTGCAACAACAGCCTTCATAGCTTCCTTCGCGGATGACATGACATTGACGAGATCTTTTTTGGGCTCGCTCAAGCATTCCATGTACGCCTTTCGCAGCTCTGTGTTCACGTTGAACTTTCTGACGCCCATCTCGATGCATTCCTGTCAGAAGCAAACGATTCGAGTTGGTTTTGTTAGCTTCTAAACATTTACTCATGCTCATCACAATCATCCATTTCGAATCAGTTGCATGTTAAGGAGTTGCTTTTTGTAAGAATTAATTACCTTGATGAATTCCTCAGACAAGCCCGAAGCTCCGTGAAGCACCAAGGAGACTCCTTTCTTGGATGTCAAAGATTGCAGGTCCTAGGGAAGGGAAACATTGATGGATAAGATGAAGCAAGGATAGAATCCATATTAGTTCTCAAAAATTCCGAAAAGAGTTGCAGATATTTTGCCGGGTAAAAAGGTCGTGGATGAATCTCTCACTAGGCAATTGGTGAATGCTAATCAACACTTTTTATGATGCATACATGCACGAGACTGAGAACATCTCGACTTTCACAGAAAGAGTCAGACAATCTGGAGCAAGCCCAGCCTTGCAATGATGCAATTCTAACAGAGAGTTTGATACTGTTCTTTGAGCAGCTAAGTAGTCACTCAGGATTGAATAGTCAATGGCGTGGGCAGTGTCAAGTAGCATGAAAGACCAACAAATGCTTCACTACCTTGGGTTATCAGATTATGCCTGCTGCTAAATTTTTTAACCCAATTTTGCCTCCTTAAATTAAGCCATTATACTACTATCCAGATTGGGATGTGGCCATCAAGAAGCAATAAGTGTCCTCTTGTAATTCATGTGTTGATCCTGATGAGCATGTGGAATGAGGATTTGGTTACCCGAGATTTGGGCACTGGCAGTATTAAACATGCACAAAAAGAACCTTTTTACTATCATAACTGCAATATCTTTCACCGCCTATATGGCTTACTAAGAAACTCTATGTACCTCGATATTTCGCTAGTTTTTCTTCAGAATATACATACTAATTTTTCTTCATAATGTACATAGAGATGCATTTGAGCTTAAGTTTTTCTACACAAATATTAAAATATAAAAGTGTCTTAACCACCAATGCATTGTGATTGCATGATTAAGGATTTTAATAAGGGCCAGAGAAAAATATTCCAGACCTTAAGCAAATCAAGCCTCAAATTTGGACCGCCGGGAGGATATTTTCCATGAACATTTCCAATACAGACCGCCAAAGCATCTATTCCAGTGCGATCAATAAATTCTTCTGCCTGAAAATTAAAGAGGCCGGTTCACGAAAAGATGACATTTTAACCACGAATATAAGGCTTGCATATATTAACAGATATATTGACCTGATTAACATCAGTTAGCCTTGCTTCATAATCTTCAACAGTCAGGTCATCCTCTGTCCCTGACAATCTCCCTAATTCAGCCTCAACGAGCAGGCCTTTTGAGTGGGCCAAAGACGATATGAACTTTGCATAGGAGATATTATCATCAAAGGAGAGATGCGAACCATCTGCCATTACCGAATGAAATCCCTGGAAAGTTAACGTGAACAGAGAATTAATCAACCCATGTTTCCTTTATAGAATATGCTGCAGCTCGAGACCCCATACTGGATCATTCTCTATGCCACCAATATAGCATATGACTCAGGGTTGAGAGTTATATACCAAATTAATGGCTTGCACGAGATCATCCT
This sequence comes from Syzygium jambos, assembly GCA_031216235.1. NCBI lineage: Eukaryota > Viridiplantae > Streptophyta > Magnoliopsida > Myrtales > Myrtaceae > Syzygium > Syzygium jambos. Next base: position 6,933,646 of record CM062221.1, read on the forward strand.
TGGAAGCTCCATGATCAAAATGAACTGTCACTGGAACCTGCCATTAAAGCATGTGCATAACCCTGTTAACTTTTCGACCAAAAAAACCCTGTTTAACTTATCTATACTGTTTTCTGACCAAAAAAAAAAAAACTTATCTATACTGTTGACATTAACTGAAGTAGAGTGTTCATGGCACGACTCAACTGGACATATAATTGCAAACTCATGTCTTATAACCCAAAACTTTAACTGGAAAGACGAATGATACAAGACAAACCACAGTGTACCAATAAAACATTCACAAACATTCTCTATGTTCAATGTTTTATTTCAAAACGGATACTTTTGGTATAAGCTCAGGTTAGATGGCATATAATGTCCACAAGAACCACGTATGAAAACAAATGGCTATGCGGGAGCAGATTGCCAGACTAGGCTTCCACGAATTGCTGGGCCACATTTGACTGTATAAGGATCTCTATAAACCAACAGTGTCGTCTGACTTTCTGTCATTTGTGCAGAGAACTAACATTTTATAAGAGAGCATAAAAAATTTATTATATCTGTACACCACATATAGCAGAGTTTCTGCTGCATATAAGTGCATTACTGATGTTCTTCTCTCTTTCAATCAGATATGAATTAGCTTACATTAGCCTGTTCTGCAGCCGAGATGCAACAGGCAACTAAGGGAATCCCTCCTTGCTTAAAGGCAGCAGGATGGATCTGCAAGGAAAATGGGCATCAAAAAAATTATACTCCACTTATAGCCATGCACATTTCAATTTATGCAAGTCCATGCCCTAAATGCTACATACAAATTTGCAATCTAAAAAAGGAATAGTGAGAATTAGACAGAAATGGGAAAAGTAATCATTTTGTGAAGGACCAAAATATTTCTTCATGCCAAAATTTGTCAAAATTGATCCTTTGAATTTTAAGCTTCTGGAAAGTGAAAAGTATTGAAAATAAGCAGAGACGACGTTGAGTTACAAGTGCCAGCTTTGGCAGAAAAAATTACAACACAAGGTGTAACAGGGTACGAAGCTTCAGCATTATGAATCCTTCCAAATGACGAGCCTTTTTGCTGTCGGATTATTAGCCAAACTTTAAAGGTGAAGAATAATCAAGTTTCAGGTTCATTTGTCCTACCTGTAATATAGCCGGACTCTGTTCTTCCTCTGCCGCAGCAACAACTGCTTCAACTCCTTCCAAGTTATAAACATTGAATGCACCAACAGCATAACAACCTTTTTCTGCATTCTAGTAATAACACAAAACACTTGTATATTATATTATTTTAATCCTATCAAAAAGACTAATCTCAATGATCCTGACCCTAAGAATCTCTTTTGTTGAGGCAAGTCTGACTGGAGGAGCCCACGATTTTACGACTTCAGCCAGTGCTGTGCTGCTGCCAACATTACCTAAGAAAAGAGAGAAGCAATCCTTGCATGAGAATCATATATTAAATGTGTGGATGTGCAAGTTGTAAAAATAAAATAGAGCTTCACCTGGGAATACAATGTATGGAACTCCTGGATGTCTACTTTCAGGACCTAATTGCCATAGAGGAACACCGGCTAGAGCTTGTCCAACTATTTTAGCACACTTTGCCTCAAGGGCCTTTGTAGCGAGATCTGATGAGGTGATTCCACCCTGCCCTCAAAAATAAGATGTGGACAGCATCATGTACTATAACATAGAGAGCTTAGCTATCAACATGCCCCAGAACAAAAAACCCACACAGGAAACATGAGCAGGGTCAGTAAGAAAAGCACATAAGCATTTGCACATATAAAGAGATATAGAAGCAAAAGCAGCCACCCCTTAAGTATATGTTACAGGACGATGCCTGACCCAGTTCCTACTGCTTCAAGTTCAATCCAAATATTCTAGTGCATATATAGTGTCTGGTTTGAATTGTTAATATGGGATTAACCAATTGCCACAGCCCACTGGTATACCTGATTTACCTGGTCTACATTCTGAACCCTGGTAAGAAATATTTGCCAACTGATTTTAGAGCATCATCAAAGTTAGCTCACACCCAGTTTCAGCTTTGGCATGTCTATTGAGTAGTTTGTGGCGGCCGCCAATATAGACTAAAGCCTCCTTTTGGTTGATTAAAAAACGAAGTATTCAGCTTTACTACAAAGCAAGTAAAACTTCAGAATATTCCCACACATAATGGTGCAACAATTGACTATTACAAGACCACCTGAGACACCATATGGGGGAGAATCATGTGCTGCAGCAATCACTACAACAATACATATTGTAGCTTGAAATGATTGCGGACACTTTGCATTTATAGAAAGCAAGCAGCACAAGAAAAGGATATCAGTACTCTCATGTTCAGAAAGCATAGTCGAAAGAAATAAAAGCAAGGAAATTCTGGTTACTCCAGCCAATGTTGAGAAAAGCATAACATCTGACCACAAAGTACTTTGCACCTTACACATGGCTAACAAACAACAAACTGAAAGTACCTTTGCAAGGATGTAGCGAGGTTTGGTCATAATCCTCCTAACTACTTCCACCAGTGCTGAGCTCACCCTAAAGTTGATCTCCAGACTCTCAAAAGGATCTGCCACACGGACGCAATGCCATTAGACAAAGAGTATTTCGCATACATTCACATGTGTAGCGGCGCATGCAGAGAGAGAAAGAAAGTCTCAAGCAATATAAATGTGTTTGAGACTCTGCATCATTTTTCCCTTTCCTTCACGGATAACTCCTATCACTCTAAGAAAAGCTATTCGTAGACAATCTTTTAATTAAAGTTCAATGTGGATGTCAGGCAAGCTAATTCACAAGGGAATGGTTCGATGATTCATGACATAGTCTTATCAATTAAGAGAAAGAATGGGGTGGGAGACTAACTTTTCCCTGTAATTAGCTCCCGACTTGTCATAATCAGAGTGTCCGTACGAGCCTTAAGAAATGCGTCTGCAATCTCTGCTGCTTTCTCAATTTCCTCCTCTCTCTCTTCACTTGATTTCATGGCAACTTTATCGACAGAAATCTATTCATGTAAGAAAAGGAATCAAACTATTAAAATTGTAGAAAGTATTAAAATCACATTACGAAAAGTAAGAAATTCTTTTAAGAATAAGACACGAGTAATTAGTTGAAAATTGAAGTTATCCCCTGGAAGCATTGCACCAACTGTTACAAAACCAAGAAACACTGATTTACATTTCACTCACCTCTATGCTTTTAATGATCTGCGCGCACTGTAATTTAAGCTCTAGCAGCTGCAAAACATGGTAACATAGAGACCTGATTTAGGGAAAAAGCATCAACATAAGGGAAGAGAAAAATCAAATGTGCCAAATTTCAATTTTTGACCTGTTTTGTTGTTTTTGGAACATATGATCCCACAACTATTAGTCCCCCAGTCTTCTCTTTGGTTATTCCTAAGTCCTTGGGTAAAACTGGGGCTTTTGGGATAATTCCAATCCGGGCAGAAACGAAACTAGCTGCAGTGCGGCATAAGAAATGCTTTCCCTGCAGCTCTGCCTGTCAATGGATCAAGTTGATATAGAAAATGAGCTTCAACGGAGCTCTAGTAAGCAATTGGATGGTGAGACATGGAAAATAATTTCAAAGTAAAAGCAGTGTCACCTTTTACCTTTATCATTCCTGCTGCAAATACATACATGTCTCTTTCACTAGCTGCATTTATTACACATGTTGAACCCTAAGAATTCAAGAAGAGCTTTTAGTGAGCATAAGGGAGCAGAATCTATTTTCAGATGGGCAAGAAAACATCATCTATTTTTCAGAAAGCCAGGACATTTGCAGTGTCATGACTTATGACGTTCAGATACATCAAAAAAATATGAAGAATTACTCCTCTGGATATGTTGACAGCATCACCTAATTATACTATTCATTCAACAGTCATCACTTGGATTCGCACTTACATGCTCCTTTTTCCTTCCATTAATCATACAGATTTGCATATAACAAAACTTTTGTTCATTGGAAAATAATTCCTGAGGCCAATTTGCATGTCTCAATTCTCAAGTTAAAACAATCGTACACATTATAAACCTGCAGCAAAGTGAAAAAATGTATTTTACAATTGTCATACTTGCCAAACCCAAACGACAATGTTGGTACTGGTAAAGACTCCCCAAAGATATTTTCTTAGGAAGAGGGCCAACAAAAGAATAGCAACAGCCACACTGACACAATCTAGTATGCTGAGCAACATAAGATAAAATCTTTAATGCTCCAGCATATACTTTCTCCATTTATGGATGGCAAAAAAGTACTCATACTTTTTTACCATTCTTCTGTAACAGTGTAAAAGCTAGCCCATCTCATATAGTGTTGTTACTCTTCTAGCATAACATGCTGCAGAAGCTGGATTTCAGAAAATGATTTGGAAATTTTGAATAGTGCATGGACAATAATTAACTTCCGCGTCAGATATTTTTGGGGTGCATAATTATGTCTACACCTTGTGAAGGTTGGGTTATATACCTTCTTCAAACTGCAAAGGAACTGGCAAACAGCGTCAGGTCCACCTTTCCTCAGCAGCTGGATTGAAATAGATGATACACCACCTGCTGGAATGCGGCCTCCAGTTTTCTCTTCAACCCACTATGATTCAGATGACGACAGGTCCAATATTTTTGGTATTAAAGCAATAAAAATAATGTTATAACAATGCACCAAAATACAAATAAAAATCAGGACCTCGCGCAAGTTTGATGATCTATACCCAAAAGCGGCATCTTTTGCAAACTCCGTGTCCCCTGCAGGAACAAGCCTGCAGATAAAGCAATCCACGTAAAGTTTTCTTAATCAGTAAAATTTATTTACAGTGTGGTTACTAGAAGAAGAGGAAGGAAAAGAAAGAAAGAAGACTCTACATATCAGCATCCGCAACATAATGAACGTCATCAATGGTATAACGTCCTCCTTGAAGAAAAAAGGGGCAGATGATCCATGCGTCCATCTCACCAAGTACAGAAACAGCAGCATCAGCCTCCTGAATGTATAAAGTACTTGTCACAATCTGAAGCTTCCTAAAATGTTTTGCCACTGAAAACAATTTTAATAAAGATTTTATCCTTGCCTCTGGAAAATGACCTCTTAAAGTGGAGTCACCTCTTAGAACTACCGTGTAGTCCACATTCTCCAATAACTTTACCGCCATTTGCAGGTTTTGGCAAATATCTTTGATGAGTGCACTGGCCTGTAGCAAAATGACATTTTGTTCAGGAACGAATATATAAATAAACCAAACCTACTAATTCCATAGGGCAATAGCAATTTCCCATTATCCTTCCTTTATATCTTGATTAGGCAGACCCTAGATTTTCCTCACTGCTCCTCAACAACAACAATCCATAAAGATTCATAAATTCATTTATGCAAGCAAAAGAATTAGTACTTGCCTTGTCAGAACTCAGTGACCTGGAGTTAGTCAATATGAAAAAGCATGTCGGTTTTTTCTTGAACTGCTCAACAAGTGACTCAACTGTCCTGCAAACAATCATCCACCATATCTTTTGAGGGCTGCTTATCTACAACTCTTTTAAATTGAGAAACTTACTATTTACAGGACAATGAATGAGCAACATCCATACTGCTTGGTTATGTAGAGAGAGAGCTAATTATTATAATAACGGATAATCACTTCTTCAAACATATCAGAAAAGAAGAAGGTAGCCGGCACATGCAGAGGCTTACCATTCTGTCAATACCTCAATATCATGAACAGTCTGTGTTCCAGTAGGATCATCGTCCAGAACAACTAAGGTTTTTGAACTGTTCTGATTGAGCCTCTGTATGTCATCAACTGGATCAACTGACCACTCAGCTGGAAGAGATTGCAAAATGACTTCTTTCTTAAGCATAGGAAGTTTCCCTTCGACTTTGACACCGGTCAGTGTCTCATACACCTACGTTGCACAACATAAATTTAATCTGATATATACATTGTTCAGCCAATTGGTCAATGTAGTAATTTCTCAAATGTTGTTTGCTATGATAGACACAAGACAGAATCATGCAAAGAACATCAGAGCTCATTATTGAAACTCCAGAGAATCTAAGCAGTAAAACCATAGTGGATTGAATTTAATTATCTAAACAACTAAATGGTCATAAATTATAGTTATGTAACTTTAACAAGTGACGATTGCAACAAGACGTATGGTAGTGAGGCAAAAAAATCCCTGAAATTGCAGTCAGACTAGTTTTACCAGTACATTCACGACTAGGGAGGTAATGTCATGCTTAGTAGTTCTAATCATACAATTGAAGTATCCCACATCACTTGTCTATGGAGTGAATATGGTCTCATAGTCATGTTGTCTCCCTCCACCAATTGGCTTAAGCTTTTAGATTTGATATTCTAACATGGCATCAGAGACAGATTTCGCCTTGGATTTATTTCACGTGTGAGGCTCCCTGACATCAATTCCACATGCCGTTCTCCAATCAGTTTGCATGTGAAAGGGGTATTAAAGTACCCACCCTTATTTATGGGGTTTATGGGGGCCTTGTACTCATGTTGTCTCCCTCCACTTTTTAATTTAAGCTTTTAGGTTGGATATTCTAACACTTACCAAAGACTATAACATCCAGTAATCTGATTTACAACAACAAACCTAGCCTTATCCCACTAAAAAGAAAAAGAAACAATCAGATTTTGCCTGAACAATGTTCCGATTGGTTGGATTGTTCTACAATTATGTATTTGGTCAGACTTCTACTTTTTACAAGTTTCTTTTTCCTTTTCTTGCGGCTCTAACAATTTGATAATTCGGAACACCTAAGGCCGTTTAAAAAATACAAGTAATGATATGAATATTCATATATAGTTCTTTATAATTTTTTATAATCTTTTTAAAACTTAAATTTTTCTTATTTAAAATAAAAAGGCGATATTTGGTTTTTTAAACAAAACGAAACAAGCTCAAGTCAACCCAATTAACATTAAGGTTTCAAAATATTACATTATTAAGACTAAAGATCCTCCCCTCCCCCTACACAACAACCATTCAATACTCATAGTTACACAAGCATTGTCGTCTCATCTATCTTCTATGTCCAGCAACAATCAGGAATTGGTCGTGACAACTAACAACATGTTTATGCAATGTACCACATGTCAAGACAATGCAACCAGCTGAAAACGAGTTAACATAGAGCTTAGATTTCAGTCTCCATACCTTTACTACACCAGCATCATCTAGCCTGCCCCATCCAGCAGCAGAACCTGCTCGAGAACACAATTACCAGTGGTCAATCAAATTTGTACTATCATGTAAACTTCCCACTCTCTTAAGAATAGACTAAACCGGACTGCTGACTTGTGTGGCCAGTTTATTATATTTATGCACCAGATTTTTCTTATAATCACTTGTTTTTAATCTTTTTCCTCATGTGCTGAATGACCACCAATTTAAATAAACAAGGAGATCATGCAGGCCACTAAAGTCGACAAACAAAATTGAATCTCGTTAGACTTCAAGATTCCATGTCAATTAGCAGATTATCAGGACTGAGTTGTTTCTTTGTAATCAATAGAAATTTAACGCAAACACAAGACAGTGGCTCCCTGACATTCTCCTGAATTGAATTTAAGTCATTTCCTATATCCAGGATGCAACCCTAATATTTCACAAAGCACTGAATGATAAGAAAATCCTGCTGTAGTTCTCATTCCTTGCCATGTAGAAAATCCAGATGGAAGAAGAGGAGGATGGAACTACATCACACTAAGACTAAGGATTGAATTCCAAACCTGCCAGGAAGAGCTGGTGTGTGACTGTTGCTATGTGAAGAGGAACTTTACGTGATGAACATTCACGGGAAACAATGCCCTGGAGAAATTATAAGAGTGTCTATATAGTTTTTCACAAATTCTTCAAAAGAATGCAAAAAGCAAGACACTTATGCCATACCAGATCCTTCACAAATATATCAAGTGCCGAGTATGGTGTATAATCATTATCCAGCATGTGGGGAACACGATTTTCAAACATCCTGCAAGGGATAAGAACAAATGATCAAGCATCTTTTAAATTGACAAGGAAATGGGTGCTCTTCCAAGAGAGCAAATGCAGTTCCACATTCTCAGGAACCCTTCTATGACTCCAAGCCCTAGGTTAAGTTTTTTTTTTTTTTGGTAACCAGCCCTAGGTTAAGTTTCACTTGTCGAAAGTCAAGAACATGTTAGAAAATCCAACATAAAAGCACAAGCTTTTAGACACCCAAGATGTGCAAAGAAGGGAAAAAATAGGTGAAAGGGGGAGTGTGCAGAGTCTAACTCAAAGATCTTGAGCTTTAATGGTATATTAAAAGGTCCAAAGCTTGAGCTATTAGAGAACCGTGCAGAAAATATTTATATCCTATCAGAACAGTTGAACCCTTTTTACTGAATGTATGGGTTTAGGAATGAATGAACAAGGGTGGAAAAGTGATTGCCAAAGGCCAATGAGGAGGTTTTCTGATTTTCAAATGCAACATCTATTTAGATAGGCAATAGTGGCCACTGAATATAACCGGTATGGTTGCAATCAAGTGCCCCTTCATAAAATGGATAGTTACAGTAGATTAATTCTACAGCAAAGCAAAATGTCAGCAGCCAAAGCAAGAAATTTATCTTCCAAGATCCTATTGGTTTGCTGCTGACAGCATATAAAAGCTTCTCTCAAATGACATACCATGAGCTTCCCGTACTGTTTGTTATCGCATCAAACAATGTTCTTGTGTTAAGACTAAAGCGAGCTCCAAAAGCCATTGCCTCAGCTGATGATGCAATATGAACTCCCGCAAGCAATTGGTTAACCATCTTCACGACACTGGAAATGGAATAAACCAAAAAAGCAAAATGTTGCTCTCAAATAAAACAAAACCAATTATTTCCAAGACAAATGTTTGAAAATTCATTGATTATGCATTTGTGCGGCAAAAAACTGTTTTACATTCCTAAGACCCTTAAATGCTTGAAAAGAAAGAGAAGCTAATAAGTACCTGCCAGCCCCACAACCTCCTTTGATAATATAAAGCTTTTCGCTTAATGCTGTTATCAGTAAAGCAGCACATATCACTCGTCTGAAACATTTTCAAGTCAGAGATATGAACTTCCCCATATGATAATTGGAACAAAATGCCAAATACCTGAGAGAACTGAACCAGTGCTTTTTAGAGCAGCATCACTTCCAGAAGCCATTATCTTTTTAACAACATCCATATGAGTCAGCAAATTGCAGAATCTCTGTTCATAATGAATGTAAAAGATCATGAAAAGCATACCGTAAGTGTTCCCTCAGCAGCTCTTTTAAAACCACCAGAAACAGGGGCGTCCACCAATTTCAGATCTTTTCCTTCACCTGCAATATGACACATGTAGCACAAAATTTAGCAGAAGAATGCTGGCAAATAAACCCGTTAGTTTATATCCAATAAAATTTTTAGTATTCCGTTTTCATCAACAAAGGTAAACCTTGTTCAGCTATGAGTGTCTGCAGCTTATTCAATATACCATCATTTTGACAATGAATTTTATTCTTGTTATTTAGATGGGCATTCATCTTTTAAATTAATCCACTGCATGACAAAGGACATACTTTGCAATCGCCGCTCCAGCTGGGTCACGAATCCAGGAGAAACAGTGGATGAAAGAATTATGGATGCACCAGATGGAAGTGCTGAGGTTAGACCAAATAACATGTCAATACTCACAAAAAATCAAACAAGTATTATTATGAATAAGTTACCTGGGATTGCACCAAGATCTCCATATAGGACACTTTCTGCTTGAGATTCATTTTGGACCATGATCACAAGTACATCAACATCTAAAGGTTGAAAATATGTCAGGACCCAATGGTTTCACGTTTCAACATGAAAGAATAGGATGACAGAAAGGGGAAGCCACTAAAATGAAGGCTTCACTTGCTCGCTCTAATGCTCATTTAGGAGACAGTGAGTGGAGTGAATAAGCCCGTTTAGAGCTAGGGGAAGTACCAGTGGGCCTTACAACAAATTGAAGTGAATGAAACAACAAAGTTCTCCACACCATGTACAGTGAAAACCAGTAAACATCACAACAAAGTCAGAGCAAGTTTTAAAGGAAATTTCCTAACCTTTAGATGCTTCTGCTGGAGAGTTTCCAACCAAGCCACCGGCATTTGCAAACCGATCAAGAGTTGGTTTATAGACCTGCCATGCAAAAGAAACAGGTACTTCTAGTTAACATCTGAATATAGCATACAACAAATCCCCAGAATATTCGTGCGGCAAAACAAAATGATCCTGGATGTTTGTCTATCCACAAACACATACATCAACTTGCATATGGAAACAAATTCCTTAAGAGTATTAATAGACGTGATTGATAGATGCACCCTTATCTTCTCAAAATCCCAGTGATAGACTAAGATTATTATAGTTATATTAAAGAAATCATGCCTTTGTCAATAACTAATTTACTTTTCACGAATAGCTCCTAAAATTGCATCACCACATGTCTGTTGTATACTACAATAGAGGATACTCAATGATGGCCCTATAAAGTTCCATTCTCACAATAAGTGTGTTAGAGAGAAGAATTTTGAACAGATAAATTCTGTGCATATGGATAGAAACAGATGCATCAATGGCTAATATAAGATGATAGTAACATATTCATGCGCCTAGTTTCTGCTCTGAGCTAGCAATGGACTATTTCAACTCCACTGGTGGAGAAAGCTAGAGGTGAGCAATTACATCAAATCCAGAAACACAGTAATTCGACTTCGCTAAGTGAGTTGCCATGCCAAATCCCATTGCACCAAGACCAATAAAACCAATTCGACCGACAGTGTCTGAATTTGCAGCAATTTCTTCTGCAAGTTGTTCAGGGAAGTACTTTTCTTCATTGGCTGCGCTGATAATGTTTACTCCATATACTTCTTCCCAAATCTGTCAAGTAGTCAGTGCAGTTGTACAGGTGAATGTGTCATTCAAGTATTAAAAAAAAACGACATGCACTAAAGAATACTTCTTAACCTTAACAAGGTTCAGATCTCCATCTCGGTGACCATGCGCAGAAGCTGGAAAGGAGTTCAAATGGAATGAGAGATGGAATGGGCTGCTTGTGGCAAACTGACAAGTATATGAAGTGATAGAGCACTATACAATTAGCTGAAACATTAGATTGGTACCAAGAATAAGTTGCTGATGAGCCACTGACAGCAGAGGGACAGGAAAAGTGTGCAACTTGGCCACATTAAGAACAGTACCCTGAAATCAGAGGATAAGTCAGCTCCTCTTCAACAAATAATTACCACAAAAATTCAGAAGACGTCAAAAAACAAATTATTGGATGACCTGCAATAAAGACACTCTACTAATATCCTTCCTTGATATGATCAAAATAATTTAGACATCTAAAAGACCAAATTCGCTAGAAGGGAAAAAATATATGCCACAGAACATGCAATGATATATACCAGAGTTATACCATAAGCAGAAACGATAGAGTAAAAGATTGATGTCATAGAAATAGATTGAGGGCCCAAATGAGAGACAAGATATCCAACTTATTACATATCCCCACTGTCTTACCAACTTCCGAATAAAATCCAGGAGGTATTCTTCGGTGCCATTACCCCTTAATAGTCCAGGAATATGGTTTTTGAAAACCCTGCATGGGAAGAATACTCGTGTGTTTTAGGATAATAACAACTTAGAGCCCTTCAGGTAACCATAGTTTCTGGCCTCACAAAGCATTTGAAATAACTTGGATCTTTATGAAAAAAAGGACTAGGATCCCTAGAAATCATGCCACATCACCCAGAATTGCATCTCAACCACTCATTTGGGTTTCAAGGTAATATGGCATGATCTGGGCTGCCTAAATTGAGTCAAGTAATTGAGAGAATCCCAATCCATTAGATAGTTTAAAAGATACTTGAAATGACTGCCTGATGTAATCTTCAGGGCAGTGTGCCATGACATATGTTTTCCAGAATTAGACCGAAAAAAGACAGCGAACAGATAGGACTCAAGAAGTGTCATTTGATCTGTGCTACATTGTACTCAATTATATTTATGATTGCCAGAAGTGAAATCACAAAAGGTATGCTCTTACCATGAGTTTCCAGCAGCATTGGAAATAATGTCATAGATTATCCAAGGATGAATACCAGCCTTGATGCCCAAACAAATTGCCTCCACCGCAGCAACCAGATGAATTCCCTCAAGCAGATCGTTAACCAACTTATATTTGCTGCAACATAAATCCCGCACTTAGTGCAATACATTCGTTGGTCAAAATAAAGCACTCTAAACACGATTTACTTCTTAGTGAAGCACATCCAGGATACAGTTAGCGACATAGAATTTCTACCAATATTTCATCTTACAGCACGGAATGAACATCATCTACCACAGGATACGAATTTATAATTTTTTTTTGGTCAGATACGAATTTATACTTTAATGATAACAAAACGTAAACATTTCATCAAAATATGCAAATGTTTTCTGAGGTCAAAGTGAGCAGACCTTCCTGCTCCAATTTCTCCGTCAAATATGTACAGTTTGTCAGACATTGCTGCATACACAACAAAATCCAATAAACAGTTGTAATATGTTTATAACCAAGATAGTTAGCATACTGTCAAGAGAGGAAGAATGGTTAAACCAGAGAGAATAGGCCTCGCCCTTGCAATGGCATCTGACTTTCCTGATGAAGAGATCTGAACAACAACAGGAAGAGCAAAGGGAGAAGGAAGAAAAATCAAAAGCAGCACTCTAATTTTTAACCAACTAGATAAATATACAGTGTAGCTCTACATGCGCAAACTGCAAAATAGTCAAAAAGAGAACGTTAGATTACCATGAGCTTTCCGCTTAAGTGCTCGAATGTTCCCCTCGACACATATGCATCCACTACGAAGGCGACCTCAGCATTTTCTGCATGAAATAGATAGATCAAGTTTGTCAAAGGCAGGCAACACTAGCCAGGATTCTGAAACAGTGTCTATTGCATGTTCATTTACAATATAAAGGGAATCTAAAATCTCCACATTCCTACTTGGCCTCCAAATTGCTCAATGCCATGCATTTTCTACAATACCGCCTTGACCTGACTCATTTACCACCCATACCCTCTTCAACAATCATTCAGGGAGACCATTTTCCATTTTTTACCCGATACAAATGCGTATACATGCATGCAAAGATGACGTGTTTACACTGTTCATATGACATTTAGGTAAATCTGAACTGAAAAAGATGTCAGATTACAAGTGGAAGACCACCTAAAGAGGTGCATTTGCACACTACTTCGCACCTATGGGCAAATTCGCTTTCAAATTATATTACTTTTATAGAATGGCGGTACCTATCTAGGCAATTACATAGCCTTTAGCATCCTTGTCCTTTTCAAACTTCAGCAAGATAAGGCTCTTAGTCAGAATCAAAGTGAAGGTAGGTGTCATTGAGTGACACACAAAAAATTTTGTCATTTAATATTGTTCATAGCCACAAGTTACAAAAGAATAAACAGAATAAACCGGTTCTAGAACAATCAGTCAGCACAAATAAAAAATATCAGAGTATAAATTTCTGACACATTTAACTTTCACGAAATTAGCATTTCATAAGAGATGGAAAGATTTATTGCCTGTTAGACGCTTCTCTAATTTCTGCAAATGCGATGGCAAAATGTTTGAGTGAAGGATGACAACAGTGTCTCTCTCCAATTCTGCAATATCATAACAAAAAATATAGCAAAGATCATAAATTCCAAAGATTCAAGGGTCAAAATGTACTCAAGCAATATTGGGAGGAGAAACTTCAGAAACCTTTACAAGCACCCGCTGAACTGAAGAACAGGTCATTTATATCATCAGCATGAGATATTAACACGATCAAAGCTGCAATACCAGCATTGAAGGAAATGAAAATAAATTAGTAATATTGGAAGTCAGTATGCAGTATCAAACCATAAAGAATCATCTAGACTACTAAACCAAATCATTCTGCACTATCAACTACACTGATCGGGTAACCGAAAAGATAGAGAGAATAGTTTCTCTTACCTTTCCCTCCGCCAATAGGAGAGTCGCACCGGCTTCCCCCAAGCTTCACAAAAGCATCCATCAGAGGCCCAGCTCGCTGCCAAAGTAATGCAGTTAAATAAGACCATCCGTCACTGGAAACCAGTTCCAAATTCAATAGACATTTAGATAAGGAAGGAATGCATACTTCAGTACACATAAAAGGGGGAGATGTCATGTTACCGTGGTTGGTCATTACATATTGCGACGAATTAAATATCATTGATAATCCTTACCAAAAACTTCATGTCGTGATTTGCAAGGTTAGTGTACAAAAGTAAGTTAGATAAGATCAGAACCCAAAAAATTAAGCGGTGATCAACACCCGAATATGAAGTCAGAACCAATTCCGAACCTAGTATCTCGCAGCTTCCTAATGCCTGCTGTCAAGAATCAGTTAACTAGCACTTTACCTCAGTTGAATGTACGTTCACATCAAGCATTCAAAAGGACATACTGATTATTAATAGACTAATTCAATGGTTTTTTTCTTTTTTTGGGTCAAAGACCAATGTCAATGTTGTCTCGTAATAAAAACCGCAATTCAATCAGCATGGCCATTTAAGTAGTATGAGCTTAAATGGCGAAAAGAACTCCCATGATGCCCATGATTCCAACAGCGACACAGTTAATGCAAATTGCTCGCACAGTCTAATCTAGTTTGAATTAGACGAATCACTGGTGTCTAGAAACACTAAAAATCGCCACACTGTCTGCAGGAGCAGAAAAACACTCAATTGCCCGTGAAAACCAGAAAGTCAACAGCGAAGCTTTCGCTTCCTTTTGAAACCGAAATCCATTGGAAGCAACGCAAAACTCAAGAAACTCCCAAAGCGGACGACCGGTTACCCCCAGAAACAAAGCAATCCCCCATCATCTTTACGTAAACCAAATTCGACCTTCTTTCCATCAATCAACAAGTTATTCCCAACCTGAAGCGCCTGGACTTCATATCCCGCGCGAACAAGCGAGGCAGCCATTTCCAAGCTCAACTCGGACAAGCCCACGAAAGAAACCACGTCTCCGGACGACCCCATCTTCAAGAATTCCTCGCAGCGTCCAAGCTCCTCCTGCCCCCCTCGCCGCTTCTCTATCCTTCTGGGTTTCCTTGCTTGACGTGCGATGGCGAATTCGGCGCTGGAACGCGGAACCGATGAGCGCTGCTGAATTGTAGCAGAAGCGAAAGCAGGAAGAAGACGACCCGGAACGACAGCGGGAGGAGGAGGAAGAATTTTATAGACGTGGGAAAGCTGAGTAAGATCAGTGTCACTGTTCCACGTTGTCGCCGCGCGAAACATGGGAGCGCGGTCGCTGTTGATGTCCTTTGATTCGCCTCTTCCTCTTTCGGGAAAATCCGAACTCATTAATTGCAAACCTTCTCCAATTGCTATTATATGTTGAACTGTATAGATATAGATGTAAAATTGATAATATGAAAAATATATGAGATCTTTAAATTAAAATCTAACAGAAAAGCTACATATGTGAATTTTAGGTATTTGGATTACGGAATTATTACGAATTTTCAGAAAATTGTCAGTACGTGTAGTCATATTGCAGTGGACGGCCATGTAAGCATTTCCCAATTGATAATACGAAAAATATTTGAGATCCTTAAATTAAAATCTAATAGAATAGCTACATATGTAAATTTTAGATATTTGGATTGCAGAATCATGAAGGATTTTCAGGAAATTCTTAGTATGTGTGGTCCTTATCTTGATACCCACTTCTGGAAATGACTTTGCAAAAAGGATTAATTTTAGAAATGGGAAATTAATGGATCGTTTGGTCAAAATTGCCAAATTAAAATCATTGCCGATTTTTTCAGTATAAGAGAAAGAATAATAATAGACAATAGGCCTACTCCACCAATTATCTTTTCCAAAAAAGTTTAATTTGTTGCAAGGGTCCACTGAGGAAATAAGAGGATGTTGATGTAACCCATCGGCGCGATAATCGAATAACAAGCAAGATAAGGAAAAAGTACGTCAAAACTCGAACATGTAGATAGTGCTTCAATGTCGCGTCGGACAATTAAGTGTCAAGAAATAGGCTGCCTCCTTGAGTGACTTTTATGGCCGTGTTCCCCCATGCTGGTATTTTGCATTCGAGATTTTAATCCTTTAGTGCTCCCAACAATACCCAAAAGGGCGCCCTATTTTCACTCCCCATATGATTAAATCCACTCAATTTTGCAAAAATTGCTCTCAATCATTCTATTGCAATTTAGCGTGGTGGTTCTAAATGTATTAAATTTCCTTTTTTTTTAGTTTATCTATATCTAAGTAGAATCTACTTACCATAATTAAAAAATTGGGAAAAGACCGCCAAAAACTCCAAATTATGCCACATGTGACAAATTTATCCTAAAAATTTTTTTGAGACGTGAAAAACCTCAAATTATGCCATTTGTGACACATTTACCCCACGGTACTTTAACCCATGGGTACTTTCATCTTTTTTACTTTTTCTTTTTTTTTTCCTTTCTTCTCTTCCCTGTGCCGGTAATGGCGGAGGGAAGCCAGCGAGGACTGCCCTCGCCGGCGTTGGGGTTGGCCGAGCGCCACCCTTGCCTAAGTTGGGCGAGGGCGACGCTCGCCCGACACTGGCGAGGGTCACCCTCGCCCAACCCCAAAGCCGGCGAGGGTGGCCCTTGCTGGCTTCCCTCCGCCATGGCCGGCGGAGGAAAGAGAAGAAAGGAAAAAAAAAAAAAAGACGAAAATGCCCATGAGCCAAAGTACTATGGAGAAAATGTGTCACAAATGGTATAATTTGAGATTTTTCGTGTCACATAAAAAATTTCAGGATAAATTTATCACAAGTGGTATAATTTGGGGTTTTTTGTAGTCTTTTCCCTAAAAAATTTACATATTAAGTTTTTGTTAATTGAAGGTTTCCCACATATATCAAAGATGCTATGTTTTTTTTCAGGGCAGCGCTATTTCCAACCCCTATATGACTAAGGGTGCACATGAATACCATTCTGTGTCCGGGAACTATTTCTGAACAGAAATGATTTTTTTTTATTCTGTGCCCGAAAACAATTTCTGAACATTTGAAGACGTTTGATAAACTGTCCAAAATTTCTATTCCTATAGTAGAAAAGAACAGAAATACTTTTAGTAACTACACAAAATTTCTTTTTATTAATAATATTTTGAATTGTTTAATTTTTTTTTTCTTTCTACACATTTTCTTCTTTGGGCATGGCCGGTTACTGGCGACCGGCCATAGCCCAAGGCCGACGAGGGCTGGACCCTCGCCGCCTCACCCAGGCGACGAGGGTCCAGCCCTCGCCCTCGCCGGCAAGGGGGACCCTCGCCTCCGCCGGCGGCCGGCAAGGGTCGTGACGCCCTCGCCGGCCTTAGGCTGTGGCCGGTCGCCCAGGAAAGAGCAACACAAAGAAGAAAATTAAAAAAAAAAAAACTGATTCTCAAAATTGTATCGAGAAACAAGAAGCAACTTTTTTTTACTTCTTGTTTCTCTTTCAAAACTGTTTCTAGGCACAAATTTTTGCAAAAATGTGCCCGGGAACAAAAAGTTTACCAAACGCATTTCTGTTCCCAAACTATTTCTGGGAACAAAAGAACAGAAATTTTCACTGTTTGGTACATCACCAAACGGGCCCTAAATCTACCTAATTTTCACCAAAACGACAAAAATTTCCCTCAAACATTCAATTGCAATTTAAAAGGGTGGTCACAAATTTATTTACTTTCATTTTTTTGTTTATCTATATCTATATACGATATGCTTACTATAATTAAGAATTTCACATATTAAGTTTTTGTTAATAGAAGGTTTCCCATGTATATTAAAGTCACTATGTTTTTTTTATTGTTAAATATTACTTCCACAAATATTAGGCAATTTTGCACGGCAGCATTTAACTTGGAAAGTAACAATTGCATATGATCAGAAAAATTTAATTGAAGTACTTTTGTTTTAAACCGGAGTAATTCTCATTGAATTTCGTATACATCAAAGTAATGTTCAACGTACTTATTAACTTTTCCTAAAAGAAACAAATAAATTTCTTATGGGCTAGATATTATGCTTGATAATTTTTTTCCGTAGTAAAGTATTAAAGTTGATGTTGCTAGTAGTAACTTCCCCATCTATTAGTAAGGTTTAAAAATATGATTGGTAATTCTCGTATTAATTAATTTCTTTGAAAGGATCACGTGTTTTGTCCCAAAAAAAAAAAGGGATCACGTGTCATTGACTGGTCCACCATTTTCCTCGCGTCTGACGTGGCACTGACGATGAAAACTGTAAACGCACGACTGTACATTTCTGTCCAGCTAGTGGTGACAGCTCAAGATGCACTTATCCAAAAAGAAAATAAGAAAATAATGTTTAAAATTGGACGGCCAACGTGATATAATATCTTAATATTTTTTCACGATACGTATCATGACCAATCGAGTATTTATATTTTGAATTTTTTTTTCGCTTCTAATTCGCTGATTTATCTACGTAGAATTGTCTCGAGGGGTTAATTGCGATGTTATGATGCATGTGTGAATTGTGTTAGAGAAATCACATATTGAAGAATATGTGTGATGTATAGCATTTAATATATCTTAATTGACTCATAATTTATTAACTTAAACTTTTGAGTAAAAATGAGTCCAACTGGATATGTTAATAGCCTCAAACTTAGATTTCCTCTTGATGATCTTATCAGGTGAAAGGTAACGGGCTTCTGCTACACGCTCTTAACATGTAGAATATAGTATATTCTTGTGATTATAAGCTATTTATGGAATCGAGAGTTTGAAAATAGAATATTGTCTTTAAGGTTGGAAAATTTAGGGAAAAACTACATGCAATTATGCATGTCTGTATATGAATGTCATGAAGGATTTCGGCATTTCAGATTAGATGAAAACGGAAGTGCTTGCACCGCAAACATTTTTAACGAGTTAAAAGTTCAAAGCAGAAGCGAGTGTTTAGTTTTGGATTAATATCATAAAAAATCCAAAACTGGTACACTTATAACAATTGTACTCCGAACTAATTTTTTGACCACCAAAAACCCCAAACTGGTGTAACAATATTATCCCGAATTAATTTTTTAACCACAAAAAACCTCAAACTGGTATACTTGTAACAAATTTATCCAAAACTAATTTTTTGATCACCAAAAACCCTAAATTGGTACACTTGTGCCAAATTTACCCTCCATTAAATTGGATTAATATCACGAAAAATTACAAATTCATAAACTTGTGACAAACAGAGGGGTAAAACCCCAAACTAGTACACCCGTCAACTATCACGTGTCATCAAACTCAACAATTTGACAATAAAATTTAATGAAAGTTAACAAAGGGTAAATCTGTCATATGTGTACCAATTAGGGACTTTTGGTAGTCAAAAAATTAGTTCGGGGTAAAATTATCACCGGTGTACCAGTTTGGGATTTTTTATTGTCAAAAAATTAGTTCGGGATAAAATTATCACATGTGTACCAGTTTGGAGTTTTTGGTGATCAAAAAATTAGTTTGTGGTAAATTTATTATAAATATATCAATTTAGGGTTTTTCTGTATTAACCCTTTAGTTTTATAGGTGATGTGATAGATCCAACCGATCATAAAAGTTAAAAAAAGCTACATTAAAATTTATGTTTTTAGTGGCCCGACATTGAATACAAAAAGTATAGAAATATTCTTGTACTTGGAGAATTGTGTAGCTTTTTGATTTTAAATACAAAAAGAGCACAACACTTCGCAATGTGGAAAGAAATTAAATAGATTTAGGAAATTTTTCGAAAGTATAGGTGATGTGTGAATGAGAATGTTAGAAAACATTAGTTGATTTAAAAAAATGAAAATGCTTTTTTGGGATGGAACTTTGTTTGGATTGAGCAAAAGCAAAAAATATATATTTTTTATTTTCCTACCAAAATTTAAGGCATTATTTATATTTCAAAATTTGTAATTACTTGTCAACATTATTTCAGATTAAAAATACTTAAAGTGCAATTTCGTCGCAAAATTTAAATTAAATAAAAAGTATAAAGTAGAAGCTTATTCAGATATATGGTTTCAATTTCAAGTGTCGAAATAAATTTACTTTGTTTTTTCCCAAGTGGGTGTGAACATGTCAGAAGCACATGTCACCGGATGAATAGTGATCAAGAGAAGAGTAATATTCATTTTTCCAATTTGTATCTTCCTTATCTGATTTTACTTTTGAATAAAAATTAGCAATTAGTGTACAGTTCTTTTTATTTAATTTAAACAAAAATATAAAAAAAATCAAATAAAAAGACAAAGATACATTAGGTGAGACGAACCTGCACGTGTTGGTTCCATAGTATACATAGGAGTCTGCCAAGTTATGAAATGACAACTTCAATCTGTCTCGTGCCCTCTAGAGTTAGCAATAATAATAATAATGATAACAATCTTCATACACAATGAGTTAAACGTTCAAGGGTTTATATTATGAAAAATCCTAAATTAATACATCCGTGATAAATTTACGTAAAATTAATTTTTTGACCACTAAAAATCCCAAACTGGTACATTTGTGACAAATTTACCCTCCACTAGTTAATGATAATAATCCTCATACACAATGAGTTAAATGTTCAAGGGTTTATACTATGAAAAATCCGAAATTGATACATCCGTGATAAATTTGCGTAAAACTAATTTTTTGACCAACAAAAATCTCAAACTGGTACACTTGTGACAAATTTATCCTAAACTAATTTTTTAACCACAAAAAATCTCAAACCGGTACATTTGTGACAAATTTACCCTCCACTAGTTTCCATTAAATTGGATTCATGCCGAAAAAAATCACATACTGGTATCCTTGTGACAAACGAAAGATAAAACCCTAAACTAGTACAGCCGTCAACTACTAGGTGTCATTCAACTCAGATATTTGATGGTAAAATTTAACGAAACCTAATGGGGGTAAATTTGTCATAGGAACAATTTTTTTTGGTAAATTTGTCATATGTATACTAGTTTAGGATTTTCTATGGTATTAACCCAAAGTTCAAAGCATAAGTAGACTTTAAATTATTAGTTTTTATATGTGATGCAATAAATTCAACCGATCAAAGGCAAAAAAATTATATTAAAACGTCGTGTTTTTAGGGCCCAATGTTGCTTATACTAGTTGATGTAACACTTGTGAGATGTAGATATTCTTGTACTCGGGGAATCATGTAGTTTTGTGACTCCCCAGGTATGTCAAGCGATACACTTATTGTGTCTAATTTCTTTCTTATCAATTTATTTGGAACCGGAAGCATAGCAAAATAATTAAACATGTCATATTATTATTTCATATACTTAATAATGTACATATACATCACTTACATTAAAACATCACAATACAAAACACCTGGGAATGGTTCGGTAACCTATCTCTACTATCGTACTCCGACTCTCAAAAGCCTGCTTGCACAACACTGATCCAAAAATCTAAGGATCGATAACCTCCTCCAATGTCAGCTCATCAGAAACGTAACCAGAGGGTCCATCCAAGCTCATAAGTGGTCCCATCCAGTCACCATTGAAGATCGCTTACCTGGCTACATATTGATGGGGAAACTACTCGGTAAGTCCTACGCGATCCATACCGTGGTGGTACACTTAGTATATGTAAAAATCAAAATGGGCATCGCAATATCTTCATACTCATACTCAAAGTGAGCCGGGGCTCCAAAAAGTAGCAGCGACAAAAGGGCCATCGTACATGTTTGGAAAAATAAAAGAATGAGCCAAAGCCCAGCAAATAAAACCTTTAAGTCTAAGGTAGGAATTCACCTTTGCACCTATCTTAGCGTAACAATCACAACCATTCGAAGCAACATAATCAATGCACGACAACACACCTTGCCTTCTTTGTAAGTGCCTCATACGAATGCATGGGATTATCTACTCAATGCACACGTATGTCATATAATTTCTTAATACATCAGTATCATTTAGTGCATTATCGACATTCATATATGTATATTCATGAGCATATATCATATTTATTATTTCATCATATCCCGATTCGCAGGTCTTCTCGATTTACGGGGCATCTCAGCTCCGATGCATCCTGTAACATCCAACGGGACATCCTGATCCGCGGGGCATCTCAACTTTGACGCATCCCGTAACATCTGATGGGGTATCCCAATTCGCGGGATATCTCAACTTTGAGGCACCGTTGCCATGATCTCGTGGACGATGGAACATTTTTATATTATTATTTACCTTTCTCATACACATAATTATGTCCAAAAATCAGCATGAGACACTCGCGTCATTTCACTCAAATGTCAACACCATCACTTTTCATATATTACTTACACATGTAATAAAACCCACTTAATTCTTTTCATTTTTATGCAAGTCCTGATAACATTCTTAGAGAATTGGTAATGTGAACATCGAAAATTCAAAGATCAACCACGTGATTAATCGATAACACTTAGTGAGTAATTCGGTGACTCGATCAAATTACAAAAATATTGCTTTTAGGTTGAATATTCATCATTTTCATATCTTTCATAGAAAAATTGTCATCACCTCTTAGAGAAACAATCACACACCCCTTAGGAAATCTATCAAATACGTCCTAGGCACGGAATTAGCTTAACAATTCCAATTTAAGTGAACCCAAAAATTTCACATACTATCATTAAAACTTACCTACACTTGACAACGAAAGCAAACAAAATATAACAACCGTCAACTAATAAGTCAAGAGTACTAAGTAGAATAACCTAACTTAGCTCCTAGAGCTTTACCTTGAGAAAATTGAGCAATTCAAAGCTTCGGTCACCTTCAATCAAAATAGATGAAAAACCAACAACGCTTGATTTACAAGCGACAAAACCATTGATGGAAAGTAATGAAAGTCGGCAGTACCTTGTCCAACTCGAAAGATCGGGACAGAAACTTTATAAATACGAGTGGGGCTTTCGCCTTTACTCACGGTTTGAAAACAAAAGTTGCCAAAAGAAGTTTGGTGGGTGAAGGTAAAATGAATAAGGTTGGTGAGTAAGGATTGAAAGTTTAATGAGGTGGGGTCTTGTATTCCTTTTAAAAGCCCTCCATCGATCAAGAAAGGAAGGAAAATGTGAGATGAATTCAAGCATGATTAGGGCATTAATTGCCTTAATAAATGAAGGGGTAAGTGTTCAAATGGGATTGTTTCATGTGGCCCCTATAATCATAGCTAGGACACAAGTGTCTCAACAAGATTAGTCACAAGAGGAGACATTTGGAGAGAATTCATCTCCATCGGCCAAGTAGGAAGTGTTTCATCAATGGCATTTATAGGCTAAAGTTAAATTAAAAGAGTTAGCACATTATTTCAATTGCTTACGCTAAGCATGATATCATCAAGAGAATGTGGTATAGCTCAAAGAAGGACAAATGGCTCCATCGTATGGTTTCTAAAGTAGATATTTCAAAATTGCCAAAACATTAGTTGAACCGGTATGAAAACAAGAGAGCTGGTATCTGTTTTAAACATTGATGACTCTGAAAATATTTTGTACCCATCCAAACTTTTAGCAAAAATTTTTGAACGTAAGAAAATACCTAATTCAGTACATTACCAACTTAACATTCAGATGGTAAAAGAATTTTCGAAGCATAACAATCTCCGTTAAAAACTATCGTGGCGATATGCATATCATCATCACTCTAGAAAATCAATCTATAATCAATTATTCAATAATTAATTGCTAGTATGTCCATATGCCGAAATTACGAACATAACAATTTAGCTCATTCATTCCGTTACCGTCACGTTAATCGTTCGACTAGGATGTCCATATGCGATAATTACCGCATCTAAATTCTTACATATTAATAAAAGCAAGGAAATTTTTCGGATGTCACATTATTGATCTTAAAACTAGAAAAAGTGCACACACTCTACACTACGGAAAGAAAATCGGTAGATTTAGGCAAAAGTTCGAAGATATAAAAATGTGTGAATGAGAAGGTATGATAATTTACTTGAGTTAGAAAAATGAACTTAACACTTTTGTCGGATGAAACCGATTGTATGTGGAATGAAACTTTGTTTGGATCGACTAAATGCCTTTCCATTTTCCTGCCAAAACTTAAAGTGTTATCCAAATTTCAAAAGTCACGAAAAAATTGTATATAAATCTATCTGTCAACATTATTTGGGATAAAAAAATATTCAAAGTGCAATTCTATCGCAATTGTTAGATTAAGCAAAAAGTAGAAAGTAAAAGCTTATTCATACATGTTCTCAGCTTATTAAGTTTTAATTTAAAAGTGTTAGAGATTTAAAAGATCATGATTACAAAGTGTTAGCGATTTAATTTACTTTCGATTAAATTAGGTCTTTAACCCTGCAAGTATGATTTACCTTAGTACATGAGCTATTCGTACATTTTTTTTTGCGGATAAAAGTTGAGATTGAAACCATCTGTTGAATTTGCTTAGAGAGATTGAATCTTATGCACCACCTTTATCTCAAAGGAACAATGTCAGTGCATCATGGCTTCACTTTCACATGTTAAAAATTAAACTTACTTTTGTTTTTTTCCCTGGTGGGTATGAGCATGTCAGGAGCACATGTCATCTGATGAATAGTGATCAAGACAAGAGTAGTATTCATTTTTTTAAAAATTTTTATCTTCCTTATCTGATTTTACTTTTGAAAAAAAATTGCAATTAGTGTACAGTTTTTTATTATCTAATTTAAAAAAAAGACAAGGATACATCAGGTGAGAGGAACCTGCATATGCATCTGATCTTCTTTTTGAATAAAAATTAGCAATCAGAGTACAGTTTTTTACTTTAGGTGAGAGGAACCTGCACATGTTAGTACCATAGTATATACATTGGACTCTGCCAAGTTATGCTGATGGTGACAAAAGAAATCTTTTCTTGTAGCCTCTATTAAGTTAGGAAAAAAAAGACAAATGGGTAGGAAGCTTCATACATAAGTTGCAAAATCTTTGCTGTCTCCATTCCTGAAGCTCACACTTAACATTAATATCATATGCTCCAAGAATGGACTCATTTATTGTGCTTGATGGAGGGGGAAAAAACAAAAACAGAAACAGAAACATTGTCTTAATGAGACAGGGAAGGAAGTTTCACACATTTTCTCAGCACAAACAGGAGAAGGGAAGCACACAAACCCTCTTTTTTTTTTTTTTTAAATAAACGAGACGAGTAGCTTGAATCTTTTGATTTGACCTATTAGTCCTTAGGAATGCATGCAAATCGTTCCGTTCGTGCGCAATGCTTAACCAACACGGCGGCGGATATAACCCCCAAAAGGAATTGTCGGCGGGAGACGAGCTATAATTTGAACACGCGATTCGTAGATTTTAGACTTATTTATCGATTGGAAAGTTGGTTGTTGGAAATTCTTGGTTGTTAAATCCTCGAGATTTTCGAATAAAAATCTTCTCAACATGCATTCCAGGCTGCTTGTCAAGCAACCCATTATGCAAACTTCACAATTTCCGGAGCGTGCTGATTTTTTGTACTTTTATATGGGATCGAGATTTTGAAGATCAAACAATCCCATACCGAGTATGCCTAACAAATGTCAAGGGCCATTGAAAAAACGAGAATTATTTAACGATAACTTCTATATAAATTTAACTCAACTGAACAGAGGCGGACCCTCTTGAAGAAACGGGCTTTTTAACGGGCCGGAGGCCCACCCAAGCCGGAGCTGTGAAACGGGCGGGCTGCACGTTGGCCCGTCACCTAGACCCGCTCCGACAATTCACGCGCGATTATGGGCTAAGCTAGGCCCGAGCCCGTCTTTCTTGATCATCTTCTCGATCCCACCATGTTCGAACTCGTTCGCAGTTCAGAGGGTGCGTGCATACCGGCTCGCTCGGGCTCGCTCGCTTCGCCGTCCTGCAACGTCCGCGACGCCCCGTGGGAGTCCCCTGAGCGAAACCCAGAAGCTCGAAGGGCTCTTTCTTCCCTAAAGATCGTCTCTTGACGCTGGGTTGTTCTCAGAGGCAAAGGAGCAAACAGTTGATCGGCACTATCAGGTACGGATCCAATTCACAGGACGAGAAGGAATTATGTCGGTGTAGGAATGATAGTTGCCTCGGTTGTTTGTATTCTCGATGCGCTTATCACATTGCGTCTCCTTAGCTCCGACATCAGTGCGGTAGATTGAGGGAAACGTTGTTTTTGATGCCAGGGTCGTGTTTGTTTTCTTGTGCGTTCTTGAAAGTGTGTGTGATTTATGCACGTGCTCGGAGGGAATAAGTTTCTGAACGTGTTTTCTGTTTGGAAGATCTTACAGGGCGTATTGATTTCGCGTCATGGGAAGCTCTGATGATGAGAAGGATGGCGCCTTCGAAAACCTTACGCCGAAGGTGCTATCGCCCAGCGTGGCATCTGAGGGTGTCAAGTTTGTGGATGAAGTGCTCAATGGTCAGAATGAATGCTGCTTGGACAATTTTCGGATGGACAAGAACGTGTTCTACAAATTGTGCCACATTTTGCAGTCGAGAGGTTTGTTGCGCCATACGAACAGAATCAAGATCGAGGAGCAGTTGGCCATATTCTTGTTCATAATAGGCCATAACCTACGGACGCGAGCTGTTCAAGAGTTGTTTAGGTATTCCGGAGAAACCATTAGTCGACATTTCAACAATGTCTTGAATGCAATCATGGCGATTTCTTTGGATTTCTTTCAACCTCCAGGAAGCGATGTCCCTCGAGAAGTCCTGGAGAATCCTAAATTATTTCCTTATTTCAAGGTAGCTGTTCCCTCAAGTTCGTCCATTCTTCTGAAAAGGCCAGAAAGTAAAATGTCTTTAACTCATCTTTTTACGGGTATCAGCTGACAAATTCCGACATGGATTGGCAAGTATCGGGCGAACCTGAAAGCGACATAAATCTAACATACATTAGTCTTAAAGCATAATTACCAGAAATATAGTGTTTTTAAATGGAAAGACTTGGCACAATTACACAACTCGAATATGACATATGAACACGATTTGCCAGGCATTGATCAGTATTTCTCTGAATATGTATTTGTTAGGACTGTGTTGGAATGGTTGATTCCATACAATTCCCAGTGATGGTAGCTGTAGATGAACAAGGACCTTTCCGCAATAAAAACGGTTTGCTTACACAAAATGTGCTGGCAGCTTGCTCATTTGACCTCAAGTTTCATTACGTCTTGGCTGGGTGGGAAGGCTCAGCATCCGAATTGCGAGTCCTCCATTCTGCTCTCACAAGGAATAACAAATTGCAGGTCCCTGAAGGTACTTCTTACTTGAAAGGAACTTGTGGCTTATTTACTAGTTTCGTTGGACAAACCACGGTTACATTTACTTAAAGGAAAAACAATGTCAGTCTCTTTCTTTACAGGACATTATAGGTCTTTCTTATTTTATTGAGAATCTATTGACATCTCTCCGTTTCAATCTTTTTTTGTCAGAAGTGTCTTGTTCGTATGTTTGATTAAGCCCTGGACTTTGTCGTGCCAATTTATCTGATGCAGGCAGGTACTACCTGGTGGACATCAAGTATGCGAATCTGCCAGGTTTTCTAGCCCCATATCATGATGTACCCTATCACTTGAAGGGGTTGCCTGGGGATCATCATCCGCAGGATGCAAAAGAGTTGTTCAATCAACGGCATTCATTATTGAGAAATGTCACGAATCGCATCTTCGGTGCTTTGAAGGCCAGATTCCCGATTTTGACATCAACTCCTCCTTATCCATTGCAGACACAGGTAAAGTTGGTCGTGGCTGCATGCGCTATTCACAATTACATTCGTACAGAGAAACCAGACGATTGGCTTTTTAGAATGATTGAGCATGGAGATGTGATACAAACGGATGAGGCATTGCCCTCTGTGGAGGTAGAACAGCCAATGCTCTTTGAGACCCAGGACCTGGATTTTCCTTTTGTAACAGAAGATTTAGAAATGTCTTTGCAATTGCGTGATTCACTTGCTACTGAAATGTGGAACGACTATATCAATGACGATTTATCGGGAATATAGACTCATGTGCATAGTTTGAATTTTTTAGGCCATGTTCTTTCTGCTGGATGACAGAGTTAAGGCCAAACTTGGCCTTTATTGTTCTTTGGCGCTTCCCCGTGGAAAGGTCCCAGTTTGGCTCATGTTGTTTTTCCTTTCTATGAGCAATGCTTGCATTTGCTGATTTTTTTTTTTTTTTTGTAATATGTTCCCGCTCTATTTTGAATGCTGCTTTTGGTGGTTTGCTGGTGGTTTTATATATTATCATCAATATTTGGATATATCAGCTCGAATCAAATGTTCAGCTTTTCCCTTGGCCCAAATTAGAAATGTTCTCTGGTCATACTGTTTGATCCAAAAGCTTCCCTTCCTGGTGGATATATTATCCTTCCGACTGTACTATTTTAGAGGATTTAATAGTTACTGACTTAGTTCTACAAGGACATCACTGCCACTTAATACTGATTTTCAAAATTAGAAGAAACTATAAAGGCAGCTCAGGTGGCTTGAGGCACACAGGTTGGTGCACATTCTCGGTTTTTGACTTGTCCTGCTCTAGTCATTGCATAGGCAGGATATCGCAAGCACCTGCGATTCTCATGGTTAAGTGAGTTGCTCTTTTCTCCTCTTTTGCCAACTGGCTTGAAATTAAAGGATAAAAATCTGAGTAGGGTTTTCCCTGGTCGTATTTTGCCAGTTTTCATTTTGGTGGATTTCTTGTCAGTAAGATCTTTTCTCTAGTTTATTAGGCATAATTCCTTCTGCTAGTTGTGTGCTTTCAGATGCTGTTGTGTGGTTTCTCAAGGCCGGTTAGCATTGGTATTTTTGGTTCTTTGTTCTATGAGTTTTAGCTGGAACCCTCGTCTGCATATTTTACTTATCATCTTGTATGATTGCCAGCATGTGAAGTCCAGAAGTGTGAAGCATTAATCATTTCATCACTAGATTTTACTGAGAAAGGTTGTGCATGTGTGCTCTGTCTCACATTTCACTCTCCCGTAAGTCCTTTTCACTCACCCTGACCCACCTTTAGTTTACCTTGTCCTCATGATGTCCCTCTGCCTTTATATTAAGAGAACTTTCTCTCTCCTTGCTTTGTCCCTTTTTTCCTCCATTGGATTAGAGACTCACATGCTATATGGAATTTAATGTTCACGGGACCATTAATATGGCTCTGGTCTTGGAGCATAGCTTATTCGGGTCGGACAAGAATAATGAGTATTAAAGTTTCAGCCCCAAAGAAGTAGCTTAACACGCAAGATTGATCAGATTGAACTGGAATATATCTAGGGCTAATCAGTTGGTCCGGACGGTTACTTGACTTGGTACTTCGATCCTTGATGAATTTAAGGTATAAAGATTGATCTCCTGGTAGGTAACAGTTCCAGTACATGGAGAGGGCTTGTTAAATCGCAAAGAGTTGAATTGTATTGAACACCGGCGGATTGACCATAGATGATGTTGCTACTTAACTAAAATAATCTTTGTTGTTAGCCTGAGTTGATGGACTAGGAGATGAGAAAAGCTATGGTTGCGGCCTGGTAATTGAAAAGATAGGCGCTTCCATCATCCTTTTGAGGATCATAGAAATTACAGATTTTTGGCCGTTTAATGAAGAATTTCCATGTGCTTATATGTCACGACACTTCACATTAGAATTACTCTCGTTGCAATTATGGAATCACAAGCCCTTTGAAAAGATGAGAAAGGAATTGGATGCAAATGTGGGAAGGGACAAGAATAAAGTGGAAAAAGATTGGACCAACCTTGAAATCTGCAGATGAACTTTGCTTTAGACAGATTAGGCAGAACATTTTCAAGAGATAGATTAATATATTGACTAATTGGTAAGTTAGGCACAATGGCACATTATCCTTGTCAGTGGCTTTCATTTGATTATTCGAAGTTTCTGAGGGTAGCGTTGGAAGAACTCAAATCTTGCTCACTGCAAGACAAACTAGCAAGTCCACTTGGTACTGCCTTCCACTTTTGATTTCTATCTGTCAATTTCCATCAAGTATTGAATATTTTATTGGGTATTCTTGCTGTTTATGGATGAATATACCATCAAGATGAAGTGACCTCCTTGAGGTTGGTTTGCAAACTTCCAAACCAACGACATTGGAGTTTAGTGAAGGTCTTAGCTTAATGGATTGTCAGATCGAGATTCCCCAGAGTCATCCACTTCTAATCTCATTACAAGTGCCGCGACCCTATGGGTCGGGCTAGACAAGGTCAAAAAGGAGTACTTTGTCTTCGAATGGCATGACCGGTGTCGGCAACGTCTGCGTAAATGAGGCGGTACCAATGTTTAGGAGCAATATAAGTTGTGTATTGAAATTCTGAGTATGAACTTAAAACATTTCATCCTGCATTTCGCTCGAATCTCAGAGTTCCTGAAATGTAAAGTAACAAGAGGGATTCCCTTCTCATCGGAAAAATAAAGATTGTGAGAGAATTAGTGGTGCGAGGTGTACAGGCATCGGCATATTAAAATAGAGGATGTATTTGTGGAACCCACCGTCCGTGTAAAGATCATTATAAGTTGGGTATTGCTCATGTAATAAAACCATGTAGATCAATTCTATACTTGTGATGTTGATTTTGCTCAAACAAACGATCTATACGATTCTCACGTGAAAACAAATGCACAATAAGGCTTCGTTCGTTTGTGTTTGGGAGCGAAAAATGTTTTCCGTGGGAAAACATTTTCCTTCCCCATCCCCAAATCCTTCATTGTTTTAAAGAAAATGATTTCCTCTTTTCATAAAGAGGAAATCACTTTCCCCCAAAGTCAAGGTAAAGTTGCCTATGGGAGGGAAAATGTTTTCCGTGGGAGAGGAAGTTGATCGCCGGTCACCGGCCGCCGCCGCCGCCGGTCGCCGGCCGCCGCCACCTGCCGCCTCCGCCGGCCGCCGGTCGACGGAAGCCGCCGGATCGGCGATCGCCGAACACCAGAAAATATTTTTCAAAACTTTTTCAAATTTTAGCTGAACACCAGAAAATTGTGTTCCAGAAAAACATTTTTCAGGAAAATGACTTCCAGAAAAATATTTTCCAAAAGGAGAATATTTTCCGGCAAACGAACGGAACCTAAGGACCATTTCCTTTTCTTCCCTTCTCGTTTTGCAAAATAATCTCTTGTTTTTCTCGTCTTTCTAAACCTAAACATGTAAAGGAGTTAGGGAGAAATCCAACAAACAACGGAATGCACGGATCAAATTATCTAGGCAGATTGTAGAGAAAACTATCAAATTCTTCACTGCTCTTGAAAAATATTCTCTTTTTCACTCATTATATGAATCGTCAAATTTGAATTTGACCCTTTAAATTTTTGTTCCGCCTACCTCCAAACATAGCTCAGAAACTACGGCAAGTGATTGAAAGTCGCATGCACAGTTGGATGACTTGACTTGACATTAAGAGCAGACAATGAACAGACCGTGAATAACTGGACACCAGATTTTACCAAGCCGAAGCAAACTTGAAAATTCAAAAGGACCAAAACGAGATCCAACTTAAAATTTCCTAAGCAAACTACTATTAGAAAAAACTTTGATTCGATGTCAGCAAAGATTCATTACAAACGAGAAAAACTACAGGTAGGGTCATAGGCTGTCGTACTAGGTGATGCGCACTGTCGCGAATCACCCGCATGCGTCGCCATCTTCTTTGTGATAAAATTAGGCCGAAGCTATATAAACATATATGCTCACGACAGATTGTGTCACCCCCAAATTATTTATACATAAATTGAGACTTCAAGTCAATAATTACACGAAAATCCAAGTTTTGAAGTTCTTTTTTTTTTTTGGGTCTTACAAGTTTTGAAGTTCAAACAAAGTGAAAAACTTCGAAAAAAATTACTTCTTTTCCCTTGCATTAACCAATCTTAAATCCCTCGTCCATTCATCATGAAAATGACACATGCAGTACCTTTAAATTTTTAATTTATTCCATATAAATCTTACTCTTTTAACTCAATACATAATATGATTTCTAAATTACATAAAATAATCAAAATTCAAAAACTGATTGTATCACTCTAATCTTTTTTCTTTATTTTTTCACTAGACATAAAAATTGCAAGAAAGCCACTGCACTGAGTGCACTCAGACAGGGACCACCCAAAGCAAGCTCCATCCTCAAAATCTCACTCTCTCTCTCTCTCTAGAAAGAGATCATATCAAGGAGGAGCAAGAACCGCGCCCATCTTCTCGTTTCTTGACACAGAGGCAGAGAGAGAAGAATGCAAGATCCGGCGAATGACTTGTTTCCACCACCCTCATCTCCCACGGCATCCTCGCTCTCTTCCTCTGATCTCGACACCGAGGTGAAAACTCCAGCCGGGTGTCCTTCAAAATCCGAACTTGTTACCTCGGATTGCAGAAAAGAAGCTGCTTTGCCCCCCCTCGAATTCTTGAATTCTCACCCTTCTTGCCGTTTTCTCGATTCTTGATTTCTCAGTCCACAGGTTCTTTCTTCCATGACCGGAGCACGACCCTGGGAACCCTAATGGGCGTCAGCTTCCCCGCCATCGCCTTCCGGAACCCGTCCCAGCACCGCGAGGCCCACCACCTCCAGGCCTCCTCGGCAGCCGTGGGCGCGGCCGCCTCCGCCTCCGCGTCGCCCGGCGGCCGGAAGAGCAAGAAGCCCAAGAAGAAGAAGAAGGCGGCCGCGCCCGCGGCGGCCCTGGTGGCGGAGCGGCGGCGGAGGTGGTGGCGGCTCTGCCGGGACGACGGCGGGAAGCCGGCGTCCCTCGGGGAGTTCCTCGAGATCGAGCGGCGGTTCGGGGACGGCGCGTTCTACGACGGCGCGCCGGAGTCGGCGTTCCACGGGATCGTGAGCGGCGGCAACCAGCAGAGGGAGGGAAGGGTCCTCTTCGCGGACGGTCGGGTCCTGCCGCCGGCCGTGGACGTCGGCGACGGGACCCCGTCGGCCGGCGGCGGGGCTCTACGCCGATTCCCGGTGTCACTCACTGGGCTCTGTTCTTGATTCTGAGAGAGAGACATTCTTGTCGTCATTAGTGATTGATTATTCTTTGTAAGCTTGTCATTTAGGAGTTGATGATCATTATAAAAAGCATTAATCTGGCTTCATTGATGGTTTTGCCATTATCGTTTGGTTCTTTCTTCTTTTCACCGGCTGCTTTTGTTTGCTTCCTCTTCGTTTTGGTGCGTGTGCGGTGCTCTGCTCTGGCCCTTCATCATGGTACTTTTAGAATCACTGGCCGTGTGCTCTGGGCAATCAACACAGTAAAAAATGCAATCGAGCAATAATTTTCTCTTCCTTGGTTCTGAAGGGCCACAGCACCATCAATCTGCGATTGGAAAGTACAGCAATATGGCCCTGATGGCATGTCTAAATCCGCTAATGACGCCAAAAAAAATAAAGGAAAAAAACCGAGAAAATATCATTGAGTAGGCCTAAGGGATAAAGCTCACCAAGGTGACTTCAACTTGCTGTACCAATTCATCCCTCGGTCTCTTCTTTTTTCCAATCAAGTTGCATAGTCCAGAGTAGACATCGAGAGATCATTGAGATTCAATCTATGAGATTCAATCTATTTACAACATGGCCCTGTACACACACTCGCATGATTAACATTTTTGAGGCCTCACTAGAAATTTAACAGAAAATTTGTTTGTTGGACATATGTCACCCTAGAAAAGGCAATGAAAGGGTACCCAAAAAAAATCACTCTTTGAATTTATCTAGAATTATAACGCAAAGTGTATTCCAATTCCTTATGATTCTGGTGCTGATATCAGCACAGAGTTCAAACAAATAAGATCTAGTTCCCATATAGCTCCCACTCCCCCCCCCCCCCCACCAAAAAAAAAAAAGACTAAGAAAACTTGAGCTAATTGATCATATCATAGCCTACATGGAGTCTCAACGATGGTCTCGAGAGCTGGCCTCCAAGACCTCTGCTTTGAGCACCTGTCAATTGGTTCCACAACATCATCTCTATCTGAACCCTCCATCTTCTTAGCCTCAGACGGGAAGATGCAGAATTCACTGAACGCGGGGAAGATCTTGCTCAGGTTGTTGAAGCTCCCATGCTTGAGAGCCTTGGAGGCTCTGTAGGTGAGGGCACTCATCTCTTCATAGGTGAGGACGGAGTAGAGGAGCTCCATGGGGAGGAGGAAGTAGAAGCGGCGAAGCTCGAGCTCCTCGTCGGCCGAGAGGCCGTGGATCCGGTGGCCAACCCGTAGGGTGGAGGAGTTGCAGAGGAATTGGCCCGGGTTCTCAAGCATGAGCTCGGCCGCTCTGACGTGCCTCGTGTAGATTTGTATTCTGCCATCAGAGGACAAAACTTTCGCCACCGATGACCCACTTATGATGATGGATGGAGCACAGGAAGTGGCATTCCCCATGAATGAATTTGTGTGCGTAGAGTCTTGAAAGAGAGAGAGTGAGAAGGGTCAATGCTGGTTCTTGTACATGGAAGTGAGTGAATGGGTTGAGGAAGGTGATGGGTTTTATTGGGTTGACACAGGGGGGCTCTCAAATCACAGATGAGCTCAAGCATGAATGAGTGATCGGAGTTGGTTGAGATAGAGACAACAAAGGGAGGAAGGTCAGTTGTCAGTTAGCTGCAGCTATCTTTGTTCATCTATATTAATTATTATAGAAAGAAGAAAATAATAATA
This sequence comes from Syzygium jambos, assembly GCA_031216235.1. Classification (NCBI taxonomy): domain Eukaryota; kingdom Viridiplantae; phylum Streptophyta; class Magnoliopsida; order Myrtales; family Myrtaceae; genus Syzygium; species Syzygium jambos. The sequence continues at coordinate 6,968,364 of CM062221.1, forward strand.
ACATCAGAAGGCAGGATTATGGATTTGGCCATGCAGCATGTATCTTTCAGGAGAAGAAGACAGCTATAGAGTCTTTTTGTAAGGATTTGAACCGATTCGCTAAATGGAATCCTCGTCAATTTTCATCAACAAGAGATAATAGCATAGGCTTATTTCGACGAAGTGGCAACGTGCGAAATGAAAGCGAGATGTTACTAGGTTAGAAAAGGCCGGGCGTGTTCTTCATGATCGGTGTAGTTGAAATAGTGAATGGGAATGTGAGTAATTTTGCTTGTCTTTACCAAATGCAACATAGTTTTAGTGAATTTTCCGTGGATTTTTTTTTATCTTAATGGTTATGTTTATGTTTGTTTAAGAAGGTGAGCACATGGTGTGGGGATGGGGCAAGAGTTAGGCCCTTGTAGTAGACTCACTTAAGGACACCACCAAACCAATGATTGGACATGGGAAACAATTTCTCCAATAATATTCCAGTGACCTAACTCCATTAACTTAATAACATTTGATAGACAGACAATCAAATATGCAACCATCCCCCTAGAGAGAGAGAGAGATCTGTAATATGTTTTTGCAGGGGAATGTCTGTACAGGTCATACTATAGGACTGACAATGACAAATATGAGGTTTTGCTAGGTTTGTGGTCACTATCAAAATGCTAGCTTGCAAATATTCCATGACCCACCTTATTTAACTTATTAAACAATCTATTGCCTAATTATGAACTAACCTCCCATAGCAACAGTCAATTTCATCAATTGTAGGAGGTCCCCACTAAGTTTTCTTTTGATTATGGAGACACCCCCTTTTCCAGATTCTCCAACTGAGCCATTATTTAAGAGAAAATTAATCTAACATATTATTCGCGAAATTACAATGAAAAGTTCAAGAAAGCATGCACTGTCGAAGTCTTAGTACCAAGTAGACATTACAGGAAGGCGGGCGTGATGGCCAAGTGAAATTCTGGTGGATTTTGTTCCAAGCAAGAGACCTGAATGGTGGTTGGGTTGTCACTAAAAGTCTTGACAAAGCCTCATCAAGCATCAGAACAAGACGATGTTCACAAGATACGAATCAGTTTTTGACAAACAGTTCGCAATGCCAGTTCATATCAGTACTCTTCACACCAAAAAAGATCTCTCATCTGATCTTCAAGAGAGACATCAAGCACAAGGCTGTGTCATTGGGTCGGGAGGATACCGAACAAGTGTACAATCCAATCCACACATGAACGAGCACATACACAAAATAATTCAATCATCAATCTTGTTCTTTGGAACCCTGGACATAACCTATGCATACCACGTGTTTTGTCCAAAGTTTCTAAGAAAAAAGTAGCCATTCTATAACTATACCGAAAGTTCGATAAATGGAATAGTTAAACCCTCATTATGCAAATAAGACTTGTCTTTTACTCGGTTAGAATCATGCACAGCATCATCTAGGAAATCCGTAATCCTGTCCACTAAGCTCAATTACTTTGATTCTGTATTTCGCCTTTAGGCAAAGGAAATTCCTATTTCCTACATTTGCAAGCCATTGAAAGCATTATACAATTCGACAGAATCATGCTCGCTATTTAGCCGTGTTAAACTCAAGCATGACATATGAAAAAACAACACAACTTTAATCTTTTCCCTGGAAAGCTCTCACGGCAGGGATGCAGAAAAAGAAAATTCAAGTTTTTCCATTAACGATACACCAGCGAAATGTGTTACAAAATTAGAATTGGAAGGTAAACGAAAAGTCCACAACGAATAGAAATCATGGCGTCAAAATTCAAGGAAAAAGTGTAAAAAATAGCACTGCAACTGCAGTATCATCTTAAACAAAAACTAGTCGCAATAAGATGAACAAATATAGTAGCATAACAATTTAACAATGAAAAAATCACTTTCAGCACATTTGAATAATACATCCAGCAACAAACTCCCTACCCAATCAGTTTTCAGAGCAAGAGCTTTTCTTTACATTATTTTGAAAAACAAATGAGAAACAAACTCTTCCAATAGTGAACTGCAGTGCTAACCAGCTTCAGGTCAAACTGCTTGGTCGATTGAATTTGGGAAAAATGTTATACAGTCCTCTCTTCACGTTAAATCTGCCATGATACAGGTAAGCTTCATATAGCACCAGGTCAGAAAATACAACCAATACTAGGATTTCAACGTGTTCAACTGGTGTAATCATGGTGCTGTGTATGTATGTGTGTGTGTGTGTGTGTGTGTGTGTGTGTGAGAGAGAGAGAGAGAGAGAGAGAGAGAGAGAGAGAGAGAGAGAGAGAGAGAGAGAGAGAGAGAGGGAGTTTCCTTGAGCAAGAAAAAGATCATACTTAATAAGCACAAGGAGATTTTGTACTTCTGTATTTAATCTCTAGAAAGTTGTTGCACCCCAGATTCATCTAAGATTAATCATCACAAAAGGATTGCTATCTCCAACTTTTCTTTTGCCTAAGTCTCTTGAAGGCCATGAACGTAACCGCGGCAGACAGAGAATACCTGCTCCAAGGAGTTAACATGTCAGAGAAATGATCTATCTGGATTCAAGAACATCGTGCCTTCATTTTCTCTAGACCAACACGACTGCTCCCATATTTCAACAACATATAGAATAATAAAAATAAAAAAATCAGTTTTATAGGACCTGTAATGTCTCAGAGAAGAGCTTTAAAATGTTCCTTTTGTATCCAAGAAAATTTAATATGTCCATCTACGATGCCAATATAACCTTACATCCCTTCTCACAGATTGAACAGGCAAGGGAAACTATCGATACGATACTGACAGAAGTTAAATGGCATCAGACATTACAACTATTTCAAACACTAGACTTCCATTAGCCCTAATTAACATGGAGTCTTCAACAAAGAAAAAGCAGTAAAGATCCAATAAAGGGGAAATGCATGGTATTGGGTACGAGAATAACATGGTAACAGCATCGCGGCTACTTCAAACAACACTAATGGCAGAAGGAAAGAAGGGTCATTTTTAAAGAGAAGGGAGACAGAGAGCATCGAGTAAAATTGACAGAAAGAAGAAAGAAACTGACTCTCATGAACATTTGCAGTGAATAAGGAGCAAAGTTTTCTTTAAAAAGTTAAAAGACCCAATTTTCAAGAGACTTCAGAAAAAAAGAATCATCTTGAAGAGATTGCAAGAAAAATTACGTAAAATGGCTACTTTCAAATGCCAAAAGCTGCTATGAGCATACCATGTCAAAGTATAATTTAGGTGGTCCTGTGGCATCACTGAACTGCGAATCAAGGTGTTGACATCCTTTGGTACAGGATACGGATTGCTTGGATTCACCATTTCATTAATATCTTCGACGTAGAGAGTATCAGCAGGGAGCTTAGAAGTATGAGCAATGGCCGCAGTGTCAACATAAAACCACTGGGAAGACGCTGGATCGTTTGCAGGAACAAAAATACTGGGCTTCTCGCTCCCGCGAATGACTCCTAGAACCTCTACCGATGCAACAGTAGCAACATGTTCCTGTAAGCTGAGAGAAATTAGATACATATCTTAAAATCATCTATCTCACAGGAGCAAGGCATCAACCATCGAACCTCAACATTTTTAGGCTTCTTAGACCAGAGTTTCCACCAAGATTTTTCTTCACTCTTTTGCACAGAGGTTTCTGATGCATCTGTAGGCTTTCCAGCATCATCCAAAGTTTCAAGGAACTTGTCTCTCCAACTTCGGGGTACCCATCCTCTATTAACCAGAACTGGAAACTTTACACTGATAAAAAAAATGATAATAAACCTCGTTAAAAAGGGCCAAAAGCACGCCGTCCATATCATCATCTTTTTATTAAAAAGATCTTACACATCAAGAAAAGACCAAGTCTTCAAATTCAATTCAAGAAACGAAATCAAATGCTACAGCCAAAATTTTCATTCATAATGCCTAAAGCACGAGTGAGTTAAAGAAATTGTTGGAAGTATCTGCAACCTATTGTCCCTTACTGACAATTCCTTTCTAAGTGTCACAGTGAGACCCAGGTCATAAGAAATTGAGATAATACATAACAAGATAAATATATTAAACAAAAAACAGTCAAATATAACAGACTACATCAATCCAACTTCTAAAAAACTCGAATTATTTATAAAAGCTTAGGGCTTGGCATCAGAAGTCCATTAATCAACAGGAATAGCTAGGCGCAAATGGACTAGCCAAGGAGATTGAGAATGTTAGTCAAGGTCAAGCCCCAATCAGAGCCATTCAGTCTATCACTACAAAGCATGAAACAGCACGATCAATGATCATTTAATGTTATATCCACCATGAGGCAAATAGCATTATCAAGCAACGAACTCGTCATGAAACTACCTGAAAAACAAGCAGTTCAAATGCTAGCAAAAATTAAGATCTGAAAACACAACAGTAATGAGCACTTGAGTTTGGAGAGAAACAAATACCAATGAACCAAATTTCCATATAACAGTCACGATTCACAGATCCTTAAGGATGAGAACAAGAATTATTACCTTTCGGGGTCATCTGAAATTGGCATAAGGGGAGTGATTAGATAGTACCCATTCTCGGTCACTCCCGAAATGCTTCGGGAACGTGGTCCCACAAATATTGATCTTTTTTCATCAAAAACTCCTTTGCCGAAAACCCTCCTAAACTCCAAAGATTGCAGGTCCTTGTTGCTAGGAGATATGTCCTTAAGTTTCATAGGTTCCATATCCAATCTCCTCTGTCTATATTCCAGCATGTTAATCTGTAAAAGTAAAGAATAAAACATGATCGTAACTGAAGTGCCTTGACCACATGGGCGAATGTTCTAGTCCTGATTTCTTTAACACATACCGTCGTATTAAGTGCCTTACACTATGTTTGGAAGCACGAGGAATGGAAAATGCAACAAAATTCTCACAATTTTAAATATTTCCTCGTCTTTATGCTCACAAAAAAATTAAAATTTTCTGCTTCAATTTCCTTTCTCCCCATTTCCCCCAATTTCCAAACAGAGTCATAGCGTACATACATAAAGCTACAACAACCAAGCCGTCACCGTTAGATATAGTTGTCTCAAACAAACCATTTTGTTATTAGACTCAAGCTCAGTTCCGTGTAACTTGTAATCTTGTAATATCCAGACTATCAAAATCCTAACTTGGCCTGATTAGGAAGACCGTTTCTTCGTATGACTAGCGTTTTACGAGTGGTCCAGGGCCAACACAACGATTTGGTGTTCATCTTTCTCGCACAATTCCACAGAAACCCCCCGCCAAAGCTTTCTCATTTATTCAACTGATAATGCAAACAACTGAAGTGAACCAGCAATGCAATTCCCAACAAACTGATGAAAGCTAGTAGTGCCTAGTACTAGCTGCATTAGCTTGAGACAGAAACCATCCGAAACGAAGATAAACAGAGCAGAACAAGAATCGCTCAGTGGAAAGAAGAGAGTTTGACCTTGTCCTGTCTCCTGAAAATCTGCCAAGTCCCAAGACCAAACGCCATAGCTCCCGGAACGAAAAGCAGCCAGTTGGACCACCTCGACCCATTCTCTTTACCTACGACAAGCGCACATCCGCCGCAAAACCAAGCAAACAAAATCACATCGCACACGCAGCAATCGCAGATCGAAAGCCGAAGAGCAAGGACCCGCACGCACGCACGCCCACGTAACTAAAACCACGCACCTCGAGCCTGAGAAGCGGAGTCGGCAACGGCGGAGGAGGAGGCGAAGAAGCGAGACGGCGGCGGCGGCGGCGATCGGAGGACGGAGTGCTGGCAGCGGAGAGAAGGGGCGGCGGCGGAGGCGGCGGCTCCTCCGCGGCGGAGCTTGCTCGCGAGAGCTCTGGAAATGGAGGAAGACGGCGCCCCCATTTCGAGCTTCTCATCCGAGACCGACCAAATTCATTGGCCTCCGATGGACCTCGACTTGCTGCACACACCTTAAATTCTCCGACGCAAGAACGTTCAACGTTGTTTTGTGGGGGCATTCGGAAGACGGAGGAGGTGGGGTTTTGGAGGGGGTTTTCGATGGACTCCCACAGCCGTTTTCGCTCGAGCCCACTGTCCAAGAACAGCCCACCACGACCCATCATCGAGCTTCGCAGTCCGACCAAGAAAAGGCCCAACTTGCGAACGCCACCAAACCCGAGAAACTAGGGTTTCCCCGTCTCTCCCTCTCTCTCTCCCTTCCATCTCCCTGCAGCTATAAATACCATGGCACTGCAGCTCCCTTTCGTGCTCTGTTCTCCCGTGAAGCTGGGTGTCACGCTCAATACCTCCGTCTGCGATCTTCTTCCCTTTCGCAAGACTTTTGTTTCTTCTTTGTATCTGTGATCTCTCGTCTCTGTGACTGTGAGAAGGCAATCAGTATGCGTCACTGATGCGCTTTGCGGGATGCAAGTAGCGCCATCAGCCCTTTTCGTTGCCGACACCAACGGGCACACCGGCGAGCAGATTATGCTTGCGGCTGCCGTCGCCCCGTACGGCTTTCGCATTCACTCGCTCGTAAATTTCCGCCGCCGCCGCCGTCGTTCTTGAGGTTGATGAGTCTCAAGCTGATCATCTAACGGTGTCTCGTTCTTATAAAGACAGAATTGCCCATTCGTTAGGAATTTCCAATACTTCATGTCCCTTGCAAATCCTAGCCTCGCCGCTGCCGCCGCCGCCGCCACCGCGACTGTAGGCACGGCGGCGTGCGGCGGCGGCGGCGGCGGCCGTGGACCAGGTTCGGGGAGCTGGGCCTGAACGCTATCCAAACTCTCTTAAAAATGAAAACTTTAATCAAGGACTTATTGGTTACTCATTAAATAACTGGAAATGAAAAAAAATGAAATTGTGGGACTTTTTGGTTACTCAATTCAAATACCCCACTTCAAGTGTTCGGGCTGAGCACACATCAGAAAATCACAATCTAACTTATTTTCTTTGAAAATAATTTGCAGTGAAAATTGATGAATATATAATCTAGCAAATGAAGTTGAAACTCAATGCAGCAAAAGTGATAAGTATGACATATAAATAAAAATTGACCCAAGTCACCAAATTAAAAACCAGAAAAAACCTAATGCTCCTGAAGTGCTGAAATTAGTGAGACTACAAAGTCGGCAACAAATGTTCCAATTTTATTAGGGTTGTAGTGATCAGACGACTGAGCTGCTTGGTGCAGATTCTGCAAAACGAAAAACTAAAAAAAAAAAAAATAAGAACCCAATTATCAATTAAATAAGATCTGTAAAGTATGAAATTTTGAGACACGCGGGTAAGTGCCCCAGTTTATTTTGAGTTAGTATTATTTCACTTGGGGAACAAAGAATATATATATCATTTCACTTCTATAAGTAGATGTCATATGCATGTGGGTTCTTACTGTTTTTTCATCGTTAAACACGTGAATATGATCATGACTATGTGCCAAATGAAAGTTTTTATATGTCAGGTGACAATCTTTTTATGTATCTTTTTTTCACAAACGAACTTGAGTTAAGTTGAGACCTACCTCCATCACTGTTAGAAATAGATTTAAGACGCTAACAAAACATCAATTGTCCACTAGAGCAAGCATATCTATCATGGGCCGACACTTCCTCGCATCCCGCGGTACTTAGACCCTTTTTTGACTCGTTCACCCCTCATTTATATCGCCTAGCTTAGCCTTTCTCGAGTCACTTACTCACTTGGCCTAGAAAGAGGATTCTACAAAGAGATATGCATTGAAGAGAAAGTCTTGTAATGCTCCTGCTGTGGAGTCGGATAAAATAAGGATGAGAGAACCCTTATATATACATAAACCTCTCAAATTACAACCGCAGCTCTCTCCTCAATTTAAGGCTACCAACTACCTATAACATAAGTATACAATTCTCATATTGCCCCTACCAACCCTTATATATACAATTCTCTAGAACGCTCTTGAAAACCCTATACCCTTTAGAAGCTTCAAGGCATCCTCAGTCGTCGCGACCAACTTCTCGGCCCTTTGTGCCTCGCAAAACCTCTCTTCCCCGCTCAATTGGGCGACGTCCTTGGCGCTCTCATTTCGGGAAGTCTTCGCTCGCCCGATCAAATCATTGCCTTGGCTCTTCAGTCCCTACGGAAATTGGCGGCTCTTCATCTCTCATACCATTTAATCTTTCCCTTATTGACTTCACGGTTGCACGGTTCTCTGACACCAACTTGATCCTCAAGCAATTCCTCCCTTGGTTTGTCCATCTCCATGCTGTCCGGCAATTCTCCCACTTCCGAAAAAGCACATGAATCAGCATGCTCTCGTGAGTTGGCTATGACGGCACCATCTCCACCATTGGCCCCTCTGTAGGTTGTAGCCATATGGAAGACAAGTTTTAACTCCTGCCAATAGAAAAGGATAGCTCATAGTCAATTGCACACAATAGGTACCCTCAAAACAATGAACCAGCGGTACATTTTCAAATATGAGACGGCTCAAAGATTCTTCTTCCTGAGTTCATGATAAACAAAGATATAAGCTTGAATCTATCCTCTTTATCTGAGGAAATATGTTGAATCCTCACTACTAAAACCTCTGAAAAATATCAGTTCTTATCAGTGCCCAACATTCCCCATGTGGAACAGCAAAAAGCAGTTCCGTCATCTAAACAAAGAATACCAATGGCCATCCTTCTAAATTTGCATCTCTTAACAGGGGAAAATGGGAGAAACAGGTTCCTAAATTTGCATCTCTTCTAGATTGCCAGCGCTGCTTTACAGAACATTGCGCAAAAGAAAACTATATCAAGAACTTATATACCAAGAACAGGCAGTACATAAACCAAACAATATAACTTAATTTTTTGCTAGAATTAAGTCGACCTTCATCTGTTCAGTTTCCCTAATTAGCATAGACTTTGAAAGGTTAGCCATTTCTAATACCTGTCACATTAGCAACTCCCGATTCAACATTCCCTGTCCCTAATGAACAGGAAGGATACGATTACCTTATATTTAAACAAACAAAATGATGGCTCATAGATTCTCATTAAGAAGTTCAAGTGCAACAGAGGAATGAATCTGCAACTTATGTACTCATTTCCCTTCTCATTTATGTCATATCAAAAGAGTACTCACCAATCAAACAATCAGAAAAAGCAAATATAAAACAGTATCTCATATTCCATATTGCGGAAACGATGATGGAATGCAAGAATTTTAGAATCTTCAACAGATTGACCAGTGACCATCTTTGGTTCATCTCTCCTCATTACTTTTTAATTTGAGCCGCAAACTATGCTATGGCCTTAGCTTCCTGATGTTAAAGTTAACACTTGAAATTACCAACAGGGGAAAACAAGTTTCCAGACCAAGGACTTCGTAAACTTCCCAACCTCTTATTCCTTGTGTCATGGTAGCTAGCTAGTTCCTAGTCTTTTGCTAGCATGTGCAACTATAACCTGCCAACTATGGCCTCTAATTCCTGAAATGTCGTAGAGCATTCTATTTTGAGAAAATACATATCAAAATGAATAACATATCAGAACTCAATTAAACATATTACATCCTAGCATCTTTTAATCTTTAAACGACATGATTTCTACCTAATTGCATTGTTCCCATCCTGTATATAAAGCTTGTTTGGCTTTGCTTCCTTTGTTCTATAGAACCACCAATTTGGCTTGCAATGTTTCTAATGAAAATTGAGCAAATGAAAATGCAAGAATAAAAAATTTCATGCCCACAACAATTGTAAGCAGATAAAGATACCTTCATTTCTTTTGGTTAAACTTAGATTGACCAGCACAAATTCAATAGTTAGCACAGATGTAGAATAAAAGATTAGCAAGACAATTAATAACGATAACTATAGTCGTCAACAGTTTAAGTCAAAATAATCATGGCAGCATCTCTGTTGAAGCAAAGAACATCCAAGTCCTCGTAATTTATTCCAAACAGTGAAACCAAGCAGATTGACATATTTGCAACAGGTAAAGTCAAAATGTGGATCATCTGCAAATAGATCCAATGAAGCTAGAAAGCAATACATAAAGAATTGACTATGCGATGAAACAATATCAGTCATTCATGTTACAGAATCTATCATTTATGTTCCGTCAAGATGATTTTTGTGTAGAAGCTGATTTGACACCGGCATTTGTCATCCCTTAGAGGCTTTACCGAGACTAAAGCATTTAACTTTGTAGTATCTAAACGGTTAAAAGTATATGCATCTTATGGAACGTTCACTTCTATTGTGACTCGAAGAGACAATTTACATCCAACCTCTTTCCTATCTGCTTGTCCTGCTTAGTTCTTTCTTGAGTTTTAATTTATTGAAGACAATAAAAAAGAACAATTGATGATTTTAGTTTCTTTTCTTCCTTGCTGTATTCAGCTGACCAAGACATAGAAAAAAGCAATTACTTGCAAGTCACTACAGAAATCTTTACAAATAATTTTTACGAATATGCCTCTTAACCTATGAGCTCAACCAGCGGAGCCAAGCATAATGAGCAAGGTTTAATTATCGCAAAACTAGGAAAAAAAGTATCATAATTAGCAAATATATTTAACCTGAAAATCAAAGGCTCACTCCGTTGGGACCACCTGTCAAATGTAATTGCATATCTTTCTACAGATTAAAAGAACTACAAAAAAAAAATTTCATCGATGACTACTGTTCCAGTGAGTTCCATGATTTTATCCCTTTAAGATATATTTGATTCCTTAATTCAGCAACCCAATTCGAAAGCAAATGACAGAGCAATTATAATAGGTGGAATCTCCTTAAACCCACTACCTCCCCAGTATCCTTTGTTGTCCCATATCTCTCTCCTATGCGGTCCCATGGCCAAAAGCTTAAATACATCAAAACAAGTAGGTGTGCCTTGCGAAACAAAAGAATATCAAGTGATCCAGTGACACTTCATTTTTCATATTTCAGCCAGTGACACAACAAAAAATTTCATGCCATCGTCTTCGCATCATGCATTTTCCTAAGAACTAGCGATAAGTGTCCAGCATTAGAGTCGACTGACGTCACCAGCACTTGAGAAGGGAATAAGTTTCCTAAAAGAGAAATAACAAAATTGGTCTTCGTTAATAACAAAATGCCGACAAGCTTCCTAAAAGAGAAATAAATTCATTTGGTTTTCAGGTTCATCAGCTCATAGATGGTTCGATCTTTCTTCGACTGGTTAATGTTGTCGGCATGGACCACCATATATTCGTTCTTTTGCCTGCCTGCTTTGTGATTGATGGACCTCATAGCTTTCCATCTGCAACCAATGCCACTTTGGAACACTTAATTTTTGTGAGAGTACAGGAGTGCGTGAGGCAGAAACAGATGGACAAAATTGTCGGTCACCAATGGCTCATGTACTAGTAAATACACTACTTATCACCCAATGAAACTTCATCTCTTATATTTCAATTCCCCTTCAGCAGACAACAAACAAGACAAATAATATATACAGCATGAACGTTCACAAGGTTCATGACAAGGAAAATGTACCTTAGCTAAATCTCAAGGAGCGTTATCATCAAAGAGAACTTTGTAAAATCGTCGTCTTTCTTCTGGGTCAAACAAACTACCTAGTCCGTCTCCTTGATCCTGTTCAGGAACTTCATCACTTTTCTCCTTCCTTTTCTCTAATCTATCTACATGCATCCCAATTCTCCTTTTCTTCTCCAAATTTGCTAAATAATGCCTTCGATTGAACTCATGAAGGCCCTCTTGCATTAATTCTCCGAACTTCTCCTTCACAATAACCAGAGGGTCCTTTTCAACCAATTCTGATCCATTATATCCTTCTCTGAGAAGAACAGTATATATTTGATATTTGTTTGAAACATAGAAAATACCAGGGTGCTTCAGCAGCAAAATATTCAATTTCTCTGGTAAAGAAAACTCTCTCCTAAAATGACCAAGTTTCAAGATTGATGTCTTCTTCCACAAGGTCAATGCAAGAATCTCATGGACCAAACCCACTGTCCTCTTCTCCATTTCCTTGGATCCCTCCGTTAAACCTCTAGGATCCACATAAGGCGAAATGTAAGGAGTAGCATTAAATTCATGAAACCTCTCCCATGATTTAGCCCAGGTTGAAGGCAATGAACATGAAAAACATGGCTCGGAACCATGCCTGCGAGCTGAGGCTTCAATTGCAGAGACAGCTAAATCAGGGTCCCATGATATAAGCTCGAGCTCCATAGAACTCTTTCTCCCACAATGATTTACAACCCGAAATATATCCCCATGCTTTGCAACAATCCTAAGCATGTAATCATCTGGAAACCCAAAATTCCGTTTCAACTCATTGATTTTCATAACATTAAGCCTCTGATTTGTGCTCATCATCAACAATTTTGCCAACCGTTCCACAAAAACTCGTTCTTGCATATTTTTCACTGACTCTTCCTCGTCCACTAGATACATCATCCGTTTTGATAAATGACAATAATATTCATCACCCTTTAGAAAGACTTCAAAGCAACAAGGATACTTTTTTAGCCAGTTTAGAGCTTTCCCTTGAAGATCAAGAGTTTTAAACTTCTTCTGGAGAAATTTGACAGGTGCCACCTGGCCAGGGCATGCGAGGATTATGTTCTTGATCTGATTGTTGACAACCCATCGACGGTTTCGTGAGAGAGCCGCTTCAAGATCTGGATCCTTCTTCATTGACCAAAGAGCCATGTGTCTAACCACATGTAGAAAGGATGCTGGAAGATACAGTCCATTATTACTATGATTTACACCACGGGATACGATGGAGATCACCATTTTCACCTCATTTCCAATGTTTTCGTATGGTGGCCCAGAAACCAGTACATATCCTAATACCATACCAGATAGTCAACAAACAAATAAAGGGAATTTATAGAGCGCAAAATTCTTATGGATGTCATACAATAAAAGCCTAGACAAGTAGATTATAGTCCCTAAATTTTTCCTAGTTAATTCACAAGTAAAAAGATAATTACCAATGGCATACCAAAGCGGTACCAAGATGTACCTACAGTTAAATTTTCCAACCCCTACCAATAGCCAAAACTAGTCTCTAAAAGAATAGTCTTCAATGGAAACACCATAATGGTATTCAGGAATGGCACCACCCCATCCTGGAACAATCTCAAACTCGTCCCAAACCCCATTAAGTTTTCAGATGCGATCTCCAAAACCGACCTACTTAAGTTGTCGAGAAACACGACAAACCCGAACCCGCCCAATTGCAATGTTATTTTTTTTTTCTTTTCAAGATCAAACACAAACCATTGCAAGAGAGCAAATCCACCCACCTTTGCATTCTCGAAAATTTCTCCAAACAAAAGATGAAAATGGCGTCTGTGTTGACTTGCAGTAGTTCCCAAATGATCAAAGTTAAAAAGGACATTGAATATTCTAAACTAGCAAGTCATCAGAATCACTAGAGAAGTAAGGTGAAGAAGATCTCAAACCAATTAAATATAAATGAAAATACCGATTTCTTTACACCAATATCCACATAGATGAAGAGTGTTAACAATTGAGTTACTGCAAACTCACTAGACTTTGCTCTGTGCTTTTGAGCTTGTGGGATGCTTCCACCAATACCGCCATGCATCTTCAAAGATCCACATTTGTCTCACTTGTAACTTTCCAAAATTGCCCTTGCAATATAATATCCCCTCATCGTGAAACCACTCAATTTTGTTTTTATACATAACGTCCCTAATTACAGACTTCTTTTCTATGCATAAGCAGCACATGCACACATGTGCCTAAGCTCTAGCCATAACTAACTCAGGATTCAAAAAGATATAATGTACAATGGGTTGAAGACAGCTCGAAGAGATGTCAGACTGGCTTGACAAAGTGGAGAGAGAAGCTTTCCCAAACAACATGGATTGCGAGAATGAGGATGTTAACATACAAAGGCAACGGGAGATCATATCAAAGATGGATGGATCATGGTTGCAAGAGGAAATGCATTGGCACTAAATAGCTCGAGTTCACAGGATCAATTGTGGGGATACACTTCAAATTACTTCCATCAAACAACTCCGATGAGGAAGAAGTATAAACAAAGTGCTACAATTAAAGAACAAGGAGAGAAAACAGCTCAGTAGCGAGGATAAGATCGTTGCGGCTTTCAATAGCATTATCAGAACCCTTTTAAGTCTAATAAGAGTATAAGCTATAGTGGAACATATTCGGAGGAAAGTGACAGCTGAGATGAACAAATCTTGCGGGCTGAGGTTCCAATGGAAGAGATTCAGCCAGCAACATTTCCAATGCATGCTCTAAAGGCTCCAGGGCTAGATGGGTTCTCTGGAATCTCTTGCCAGAACTCTTGGGATGCAGCAGGGCCAAAGATCACTCAAGCAATCCAGACTACCTCCTCCTGCTACCAATACCGACACAGTTCTTGTACCCAAAGTGCCCCATCCTAAATCAGTTTCCAATTTCAATCCTATTACTTGGTGCAACTATATCTACAAAGTAATGTCCAAAATCCTTGTCAAAACAGTTCAACCTTTTCAAAATGAGATGATGATCACGGAGAGCCAAAGTGCTTTCAATTAGGAAAGGCAACGATACATAAAAACACATTAAGAACACAACATTGTCCCACCGCAACTCGGACCTAATGCCGTGTCCGGAACCAGCAGAATAATATGTTCGACTATTCGAACTCACCGGCGGGCGTCGCTCGCGGTCGCGGCGGAAACGGAGCGGATCGGCGCGGATCCGGCGCAAGGGGAACGACGACGAGATGGACGAGCAGGGCACGGCGGGGCGAAGACGGCCGGCGGCGGAGGACGGAGGAGGAGACGATTCACGGAGGAGTGAGGAGGAGCAAGGGAGGCGGAGTGATATGGGCAGAGGACCAGAGGAAGAGGAGAGTATTATTGTTTTGGTAGCCCGGGTTGAATTATGTAAAATTACAATAGTAAATAAGGGTATTTTCGAGAAAAAGAAAAAGAAAGACATTTTAGAGCTCCGTTTGTATCACAGAAAATGAATAATTTAAAAAATATTTTAAAAAAAATAATCGTTTATATTATCATAAAAATGAATAAATGAATGAAATTTTTTTCATTATTCATGAAAATATTAGACATGAATTATTATTTATAATGAAAATATTTTTTATTGGCTAATTATTTCAAATAATACAATCGATCGTTTGTAGAAAAATATTTTTCAAATATTCATTCACCGTGAAACAAACGAAGCTTATAGCTATGTCAGTTTCGAATTTCTATGCTATTATATCCTAAACTCAAGGGTTTTTATATAATTATCCCGAATATGTCTCATTTCCCAATATATTAGGATTTGAGCGTATCGACTAACCGATTAGACCTGCCCCTTCAGTCCCCTAGTATAGAAATTGTATCACAAGGGAAGTGACTTCTTTGTGGAACGATTTAGGTTAGACCATGCATAGACCTGATGAATTTGAGAATATCGGATGAATTTGAGTTGTTCTGACCTTTTCTTTTGATTTTCTTTGTATTTTTTTTCAATAACTAGTCTAAGTCCATTTGTTCCACAAAAATATTACGTAACCTAATCTACACATGATGTCAGACAGCACAAATTGTACGAAAATTTGTTTTACTTGAAAAGAATAAATTTAAAAAAGTTCGAGCTCTTTGATATACACAAGAAAGAGTTTTAGGTTGCATTTGGTAAGATGAAATGGAATGGCATGGAACATAACAAAGAATGCAATGAAAATTGAATGAAATGACGATTTCAATTTTCTTGTTTGATTGTTGGGAAAATGTCAAGGCAATCGAATCAAAATTCTTTTGTTTGGTCTCACATATTTGTAATAGAAGTAGGATTAAATTTATGACTTTCAATCTAGTTGCATTTAGTTAAAAATTATAAGCTTATCATAGCACATTATAACTGTGTGCGAATCGTAAGATAATGTACCAAATACATTTTCGAATTAAGTTCTTAACCCTAAATCATATGTGGTTGATCCTACTATATATCAGAAAAGTGTATGATTATCAAAACTATATTAAGACAGCACAATCGACAGGACCATCTAAATACACGAAAAATCCCAACAGAAGCTCCTGATATCGGCCAGTCCTTGATCATAAGGCCAATGGTAAAAATTCTGTAAAGCACAATGCATGACCCATCGGGGAATCCTTCAATGAATTGGTAAGAACTGGGGCAGTGTCAATAACATGATTGAGGCAGATTCAACCGAATGATCATGGACATGTGTACCTCTGATGCCCACTCGAAACTTGAAAAAACTACCTACAAACATTACAATCCCAGTCACCAGCCTGACTGCCGAGTTACACACAACCCGGCAGGCAAAGAATACACACTAGAACACGATGCCCGACTTGGGACCCCCAAATGATATTAGTCTAGAAGATTCTCAGCATAATCCGCACTCTCAGACCCGAAAAGGCTGGAGAATAATCAACTCATCCTAGGGCTGCAAAACTTTTTGGTCAAGAAGGTTTTATTACCGATCGTTCAGGTTCCCGACCATGTATACTTATCAAGTCTCTAACATGAACAAGTATCAAGTCATAGATGTCTCTGGCTGATGGACGATCAGCTGGGTTTTTCACTGTACACCGGCGGAACAAATCGACAAGAAATCTTAATGCTTCATGCTCCACCTCTGGCCCCTCCGACTTTGAGCCAGATCCCATAGTTGTATGGTCATTCAATGATACTATCGAGTCCATCTTATCTGTTAGCTTCGGCCGTTCTCCCCCCTGCTTATTTATAACATTCAAGAAAAAGGTATTGAGCCTTTATTCAAGACCAAAAGCAATATCGCATAATACTTGTCTTGAAAATGATGACCGAAGACATGAATCTCTCTAATACTTTACCTGAATAAGGTCATGAATTAGTGGCTCAGATAAACCTGAATACGGCACTTGCAAAGTCAGCAATTCGAAAATCAGACAGCCATATGACCAAATATCTACTTCCTGCAGCCATTTAAGTCAAGCAATCAATCAGTAAGATTCACAAAAAATGCAAAATGGCAGTATTCCGACAAAGTGCTTCGTAAACGAAAGACTTTACCAGCCCGTATGATTCCCGTTTATGCATTGTCTGAAGAACTTCCGGAGCCATCCAGCGAGGGGTTCCAACACAAGTATCGGGAGGATGTACTCCGATATGGGCTATACAACACGTATGTAAGGAAGATCGAAGAGGGACTGCTCTATCAAAATCACAAAGCTTCACGACAGGCGTTCCATCAGCCCTTCTTGCATCAAGATCAATCAAAATGTTTTCACTCTTTATGTCACGATGAATAATATGCTTTGAATGAAGCTCCACCAAGGCAGAAGCGACATCCCGAGCAATAAAAAGACCCATATTTATTGGGACATGCTTTTCACCAGATTTAGACAGCTTCTCCAGGTAATTCTGTCATAATAGACATGGAATTAATAAAAGGTGTATATAATAAGCAGAGGAAAGAAATTCTAAAAGCAAATTGATAGCAGTATGGAAAGAAAAGCACCTTCAGTGATCCCCCTTTTACATATTCCATGTAAATCGCAGAACGCCAACTACGACGCTCAGGATTTGCATCTGCAGGAGTGACCCGTTGAGAAGATATCTGATGCCCATACATTTCCACTATGCAAGCATGTTGTAGAGCACCCAATATTCTCACTTCGCCTAGACAACTATACTCAAATTTCCTAATTTCCTCAACTGAGTTACTACATACTTCCAAGGAACGTACCTGCAGAATCAACACAGAAATATTTACGCAGAAAAAATGAGATGTAAAGCTGTGTTTGAGAAAATGTTCTCAGAATGCTTCTTTAAAACTTGTCAGGTTTGTGAAAAAGAATCACGTTTCTAATGAAAGCATTTCATTTTTGTGATTTTTACATTATTATGTTTGATTTCTAAAGGAGGCTTTACTCATTTTCACTTTTCGAAAATGAAAATTTGTCCAAAAGAATTTCTTAGGATTGCCAAACACATTGGCTGAAAAAGAAATCCTTCAATTCTCAAGAACCAAACAAGCCCAAAAGTAGCCTATTTGCTCGAAGTTGAAAATGACATAGAAACAGGCATTCACGATCAATAACAAAGTTTCTTGATCTAGTGATAAAAACTAACAGGCACTGACAGAAACCAAATAAAAAGATTCTTTATCTTAACATATATGATAAAAGACAATGCCACCACATATACTGCTCCAGCTAATTCAAGGGATTACCTTGGCTACAACATTGGCTGAAGCATTAGTGCAACGGACAATAGAGGTAGAAGCTGCTTTGCAAATTTCATTAGATGTAGATAGAGAAGGAAGAACACATCCAGACTTGGAAATGGCTTCCATTGAAAGAGAATCTCTAAACCTCCTCAGAGGAATATACCTACATAACAAGCTCATCCTTCAGAAACTCATCCAAATTATAAAACAAATTTGAAAACTATCAAAACAACAAGTATGTGAAACAATTGAGAGAATCTGAAAAAAAAAACTGGAATTCTACTGCTATAGACTCCAACAAAAAGCACATAGAATAAGTGTCCAGTAAAATACATACACAGTTAAAACTGCTTTAACCTTTTGATCATTTTAGGCATGTAAAATTTGTAGCTTCTCTGTTGTGAATATTGTCCTCTTCTGCAGCTAATATAGATTCACTTCGAAGATATCACACTGAAACAATTTACATTGTCCATGCAGAATTCAGTAACAAAGCAATTTTTTTCTCCACCCATTGTTTAAGCTTCAGAAAAATCTCAACTGTCAGCTTTGATGCTTTTTACTTTTCAGCATCCTTTTCTTTGCAACATTCCAACCCAGCAAATGGCAGCAATTCGATGTGCCTCCACATAAAGGTTGTATTTCCCAGTTTCAATAGGGTAGGTGACCCCAAAGAAACAAGATTATATATCGGGGACACAGTTCAATATAGTCTAACTCTAACACACCTTCACAGACCCCTCAAATGGCGCTCTCAACATTTACATTTTTCATTTATATGACATTTATTACCGGTTGACTACGATCACATTTTATTTGAGCATAGCACATGGCAAAGATGAGCAAGCACCAAAAAGTTTTAATTTTACCCACGGCAAAAAACAACAGTGACCAACAACTATCTCGCCAAGAAAGTCTAAATGAACTGCAATGAAAAGTTCAGAAAGCCAAAACCATGCTTTCATTTTTAACTCAAAACCAAAGAGCTTTCAATACATCCAAGATTCAAGCATCAAGATCAGGTATGAAAACTCTAATAAAAGAACAGCCTGACCATTACGTGAGAAGGGTGCACTGACCTGCAAGCATATTCTGGGTCTGTCTCTTCACGTATATCAAGAGGACGGCATGCATCAACCACCATGCGGACATATAAGTCGCCCTTTTTTACAACAATGATATTCCAAGCATGCGGAGAAAAATCCAGGTAACCTCTAACAAGCTCACATGGTACAGGAGGCACCATTCGATCACATAGATACTGGGAAAAAAATGGTGAGTAGTCAGCTTACAATATTTCAATATAAACAGAAAAAAAAAATTACAGCAAACAGCCACCTTCATAAGAATTGCTCGATGTCTGCAAACACCAAACTTCAGAGTTCCTATAGGAACAATAACAGAACTTTGTCTTGCTTTGATAGACTGAAGAGATTTCTCACATAGATCACGCAATATAATATCCTGATTATCAAGTATTTGGTTGGCAGATGAATCAACATAATCTTGATTTCCAGTTAAGCAGGTGCAAATGAAAGGCTTTCGATAGTTCGAACCAGATACAGCCTTTCGCGTCCTTTCTATAATTGCATTTCTGTCACACCCTCCAAAATGATCCGACACGAAAAGAGCAAGCAATGAAGATATTTGAAGTGTACAATCCTCCAGCTCCTGATCTTTAGGTAATCCATTTAATCTCTTGAAACGAATTACCAAAGCCTGTGCGGTGAGGGTAACTGCATCTAACACTTCATCTCTGTCCCTGAAGAATGTCGCAGTATTAGACCCAAAGTGAAAAGAATCTATCATGAACTTGCGGCAAAGTATCACCAGACATAGAAAACAGAGGACAGAATCCAAACCTGTCAACAAGAATTACTTCACGTGAGTCAATAGATAAATTTCTCTCGTAACTACTGAGAGGCATAAAAGGTTGGTCACGTCCGGCATCATAAAAGCCATCTGGCAGATAATCCTCAACACCACAGAAAGAGAAATCACAATACTGGCGGGATAGATTGAAACTCTCATCAGCTGGCCGGCGACACTTGCATGGTTTAGGGTTATCAAGATGCTGATCACAATACCTCTTACACTTGATACTGACCTCATGTTGATGTACTAATGACTCAGCATCTTGCTCATCAGTAGAGGCATTTGACATGATCGTAACATCTCCTAGCTCTCTACTCGCAGAGTCAACGGCAACATTTGAGTGGTTCTCTACCTTTAATTCACTTTTTGAACTAATGCCATCCTTATCTACACTGCTAAGCACATTTTCAGATGCAATTTCCCCAGAAATCAATACTTTATCTCCAGCATCCGCACAGGTGATTTCCGATGCTGCATCTCTTGAAGCGTCATTGTTAGACAACTTGCACATGTCATCACCCTTTTTGGTCAACTCCTCCGAATATTTTTCACCTTTCCACTTCCTGCTGCTGTTTAAACGTTCTAGCCGAGCTTTTTGTTGCAAATAGTTCCTCCTTTTCCACCTCTTTGATGATTTCCGAGCCGAAAAACATCTAGCATTTGATGCTGACCCAGCCAATAAACTTGCCGAGGTATGGCAGGAGCCTACATAAAGAACAATCCAGTTCTTAGAAGCAAGCAGTAAAGCTGAAGAAAGCCACAGGGAATAAATGCAAAATTTACATGAAAAAGCTGAAGAAACTAGTTCTGCAGGCCTTACTGCTACAAGAGATTGCTCCTTCATCGTCTGGGGTGGATTCATATACTTCCATTTCAGCCAAAGAATTGGCATTATCATCATTGGACAACTCCTTCTCGTCTATATCACAGGATATCCACGAAGGTATTTGAAAACTGAGAAGCTTATTGTGCTTGAATAATAACAAAAATCAACAGAAAAGATACATGTTAATTTCTGTAGTTGAACATTCATCTACAAAAGTATCAAAGAGACAAACGAAAAGTAAAGATGTCAATTATACCAAAGCCTAGCATGAAAAAAAGGTCTGGGTGTTAATCTAATATAGAAACAGAGCATCTTCATGCGATTGTTTTATGAAAATGCACAAAATAAATCATCAGAAGACTGGTTTTCTAAGCACCTGAAGGTTTAAACTTCGCAGGCTATGCATGGAGTCAAGTTCAAGAGGGCCTATTGATGTCAACCTGTTATCTGAAAGGTCTAAAACTTCCAATCGCCGAAGACAAGACAAACCAGAGGGGATTTCCACCAATTTATTGTTAGCGACCTTCAAGGACGTCAAAGAATTTAAATAACTTATTTCATTTGGCAAACTCTTCATCTTATTAAATGAAAGGTCCAAGTACTCCAACTTGTTCAGGCAACCAATTTCTGGTGGGAGGCATCTGCATGAGAAAAATGGCAACGTGATCAACATAAGCAAATGATTTCTACCTATATAGGTGTTGAAACCAACAATAGTATAAATTGACTCACTAACCAAAAAGATTCAGATGTCAAGAGTAACAAGAAATATGATCCAGACACAGAACATTGAAGATTAATGACGCAAACTTACAACATCCATCCTTCATCCAACATATATAATTTTACGTGAATTAGCCTCCCAAACTTATTTGAGGTGAACATCAGTTGTGAATCACCACTGAAGTATAAGAAATGGTAATGGCTAATCAAATCTAATAAAATTTAACCACATAATTTTGATCTTGCATTGGGTTCATAAATTCATTACATCATAAGTTTGCCATGAGCTTCTTTGACTTGGCTCATTTGTACCCTCCTCCATGTCATCTTCAGCACTCGTGTTCGACTGTATTATCAGATTGAAATCAATGGATTTTCTTCCTCTAAATATATACAAAGGTCTGCTTCATTTCTTTTTTATTGCGCTGGACAAAGTGTGTGCTCTTTTTTTTTAGTTTTGAAAAGATTAAAATAGTAATAGCTAGAACAGTTATTTTACATCAAAAATATACTGAAAGTTAGCAGTAATTAAAAAATAATTTATTTTATTTGAAAGATGCAAATCAAATAATGAACTCAGATTGAATTTATCATGTCTTAGTAAAGTAATCACTTAACATTATTCGGCTTAGATCTTATCTAATGTATATTGATATGTGAATAAATTATGAATTTCTATTGACGATATATATACGCCTTATTAAGTATGCCAATCTATCTTGTTTAGGTAAAATTTGTCCATCCTTATAAACTATTATTTGCGAATAGGTGAATCCATCCTTAAATTAATTTTAATGCTATAGTGCAAATTTCTAGTTAGACATAATTTTAACATTACATATAATTATCATCTATAGTCGTCAACAAAAAACACTTTTTTCCTTGTCCAAATAACTTATAGAGATATTACAGAAAAGTTCAAGAACAAAATACCACTAAACTTCAAAGAGATTTGTATAGTTTAACATACTAATGAATTATATACACTTTACTGTGTTTAACTTTATTCAAAATTTTCGGGCAAAATATTTTGGCTCAATATTTCATCAATGAATTCCACCCTCTCCGCCCCCCCCCCTTCCAAAAAAAGAAAAAAATCTAATCCTGGCTCCGTCTGTGTTCCCATACTATCTACTTTAGTTCATAGTATTCCTTTAACACAATTTTGCCTGAGAATTTAAGAAATAGCCTCACCTCAGATATCCAAACTTCAAAACATGCATCAGAACATGGAGTGGCTGTTTCAGGCTTACTTTAGTCACTATTGAATGGGACAGGAGAAAAAGGTTAAGATGGTTGTCACACAACACCATATCAACTACTTTCTACAGTCACAAGTAGAGGAGAGTGGAAAGTAGGAATAAAACTGAACCCTCATCGATCTTCATAAAGATGGATTACTACAAGGCCAATGCATTATCCCGGACAGTATCAACTACTAATTACAATAACATAAATCAATTATTGAAGAATTTCGAATGTGAGTACACATCAATAAGAGGTGCCACTTTTGTCAACATGTAATCACAACATTAAGACTAAGAAAGAAGTACAATTCACTTCCACCTGTTCAGATGAGAGATGAACAGAATACTTCACCATCTATAAATTTTACAATAACACTGCACAATCTCAAGTTAAAGCTGCAACACAAACTTCCTGGAGGCAACTAAAGCAACCATGAAACCTGCTTGCCAAAAGAGCTACACCAGGGTTTTTAGAAACTATGCCGCATCAAAATAACACATACCAAATGCATCCTGTGTCAAGACAGAGAACATAAAAACGCCTGGCCTAGAGCACCAAAGCTAAAGGACCGTCAAATGGTCCCCGAAAACCCCAGCAAACTTAGCTTCTTACACCGCAGAAGCGAGCACTAACTTAAAAGACCAAATTTCTCCTCCCGACAGTCCCCAGACACTCAAAAATCTTACTAATTCACAGAACCGCACAGGACACATTGTGTATAACTCCAATCCCAGCCAAACAAAAAGAAAAAACTCGAAAGCCAACCATGCCAGACAATAACACAAGCAACATACCTTATCGAGAAATGACAAACGGAGAGCTTGGTCAAGCACTTGAGCTGCGCGATCTCGCTGAGCAGAGGAAAAACCGAAGGCCGGCGCAGAGCCTTGCTCAGCTCGAGCTCTTTCAGCCCTTCCAGCTTGTGCAGCGCCAGCCCGTTCAGCCCGGGGGGCGACATCTTCACCTGCAGGCACTCCAGCCCCACCAAGTTCCCCAGCTCGCTCGGGAACAGGTTCAGCTCGTTCGCGAAGAACTTGAGCGTCTTCAGCCTCCGCAGCTCCCCGGCCCACTTCGGGAGCAAGCTGAACTCGTTCTTGTACAGGTAGAGGTCCTTCACCGAGGACCCATTCAGGGCCGGCGGGGACAGCAGCGAGTACTCCAGGTTCTCCCCGGACACGTCGAGGCACAGATCGTCGTCCGAAGCCGCGCCGCCGCCGCCGCCGCAGGAATCGCGGGCCGGGCTCGGGGGCTCGGGATTCCCGGGGGGGTCGGCGTCGCACTCCCCTTGCATTGCGGGGGCGGGCCGCGACGGCGATCGATTCGAACGGAGAGAGGCGAGAAAGGAGAAAATCAAAAACGTCCGGGACGCGAGGAGACGGAGACGGAGACGGGGGATTTGGCCGAGGAAAAGGACGATTCTTGGAAACGACGCGCGGAACTCGAGAAATTTGGGGGAAGAGACGGAGAAGACGCTCCGGGGGTTCGAGGTAAAACGATGGCGGAGGTCGCGAGCAGGAAACCCTAGAAGACGACGACGACGACGGTCCTGTTGGGTCAAGGAAAGGGAAACGGGAGCGAAAGAGGAAAAGAGGGGGGGACCGGGGCGCGTTAAAGGGGAGAGAGTGACGCGGGCGCTCCCCGTGAAAAGTCCTGAATGCCCTCCGGCTTTCTGGGCGGGCCGGCGCGGGCGGCGCGTGAATACCGAGTTCGGGCGAGGGCGTTTTGGGGGGAAAGTTGGGCCGGGGGGGGGGGCGCGGGGTTCGTCGCCCCCGAACCCGCGAGGTGGGTTCTCTCTTTTGAATTTGGCTTTGGATTTTTTTTTTTTCCTTCCTTGTGGGAAACGGAAACGGGGAAGTCTACCGTTGCTAAGAAATTTCCCAAACTTTATACGGGGTAATGCTTGGCAATTACACGTTAAGCCTAGGCCCCGGGTTAATCGGCCCAGTCATTGCAGCCCGTCGAAAGGCTAACCCCGGAAATAGCGATATCCACACTCATAATGATTGCTAATATGCGGGTCGGTTGCTGGTCATTAGACTTGCTGAACGGGTGAGTTTAAATTTGATTTGGATGGATTGAAAAATGGGTTTGAGCCAAATTGTCCAATTCAATCTATATTGACACGATTTTATCCAATTAAGTATTAGCGACGTATATCCGACACAATCAGGAATCGACCCAAACCCAACCCAACACGGGCTCAAATTCTTGGCAATCATTTCCCTTAAATGCGGAAAATAGCATACCGGAAAAAAACTAACCAATTAAACATGAAAAATATGATTGCTAGGAAATTATTAAAAAATTCGACGAATCAATATGTTAGAATATATCTGTTATTTATCCTGGTGCTGGAAATTTTCTCTACTATAGCACAAGAAACTATGCCTGGAAAGATATAGATGACATAAATTATACCCTAGCAAGCACTATATGAAAAATACTTAAATTGTTAATTATGTAGAAATTGCATAATTTGATATACTCACTTCCGGCTTCGCGATGAAGTTATGTGATTAAGTCCCTTTATCATTGACATGGTTACTACCTCAGTGTACGGCATAATGGACAAGCAATCGATTTTATTTTTAGGCATAGAATGTTACAAGTGAAATATACTCCGAAATAAGTTAGGTTTTATAAACAAATAAGTAGTATTTTTTATTATTGGTTAGATTTCAAAGGGCGATTGACTTTTGGCATACCAAACTCATATTTCTTCTTAGGGAAAAAGCCACCAAAAACTTCAAACTTTACTCATTGTGACACATTTACCCCGAACTTTTTTTTGTGACGCCAAAAATCCCGAACTTTCTTATTTGTGACACATTTACCCCAATGTACATTCTCTATGGGCATTTTCGTCTTTTCCTCTTTTTTTTCTTTTTTATTTTTTTTTCCAGATCCGGTGAGGGGGGCCTCGCCAGCGTCCGGCGGCCCTCGCCGGCGAGGCTCCCCCGACGCCGGCGAGCCTCGCCCTCGCCGGCGTCGGGCGAGCCTCGCCCTCGCCTGGGCGAGCGAGGGCGAGCCTCGCCCGACGCCGGCGAGCGAGGGCGAGCCTCGCCCTCGCCTGGGCGAGCGAGGGCGAGGCTCGCCCGACGCCGGCGAGGCTCGCCCTCGCCTGGATCTGGCGAGGGCGAGCCTCGCCGGCGTCGGGGGAGCCTCGCCGTCGTCGGGCGGCCGCCGGCGAGGCCCCCCTCGCCGGATCTAGAAAAAAAATAAAAAAGAAAAGAAAAAGAGGAAGAGACGAAAATGCCCATAGAGAATTTACATTGGGGTAAATGTGTCACAAATAAGAAAGTTTGGGGTTTTTGGCGTCACAAAAAAAGTTCGGGGTAAATGTGTCATAATGAGTAAAGTTTGGGATTTTTGGTGGCTTTTTCCCTTCTTCTTATTTCTGCAGGGCACTAGAGGGAAAATTTTCAACTCTGCAGGAACCTTTTTTTTATTTCGAGGATTTTAAACACGATCATTTCCCGCACCGAAAAATTGAAAAGAGAAAAACAAAAAAACGAATAGGCTCGATGTTTCTGTGGGCCTGAAAAGCCCAACTCGTACCACAAGGACGGACAGAAGACAGAGAGATAGCGACACCGTCGGACCAAAGTAGTTTCTTTGGATTAAATGGGTTGAAAGTAGGTTCTTTTTAGACATATCAAAACCCGTCATTAGTCAAGCCTTATCCTATCATATCCATTTGAACCTGCATTTAAAATCTTCGGCAACTCATATATTGCACATTCCATTAAATATGAGTTACAATATATAGGTGGGTGACCCATTTTGCCACCTCTACTATATCACACATAAGATTATATTAAAAAAAATCTGGCATTGCGCGAAGGGGAAGAAGTCCCGAAGTGGGCTTGCTAAGGATGAAATGGTGTTTCGATGTTTGAGCTTCGAACAAATGAATGGTGCATCGAGTTCTTTCGGAGGACGATAGTGCCTGCTTCGGGATGAAAAGGCGGATTCAAAGTCGAGAAGATTTTTGAAAACTTAGCGACAGCAGAAGGGCACGCATGTGCGCATGTAAAACACAACAGCAAGATTGGCTTTACTGGTAAAACCTGATTCGGAGAAGACTCTGCCACCCCATCTATGTTCATGCGGCCTCGGTTCACCGGGGACGCGAGCATTTGTGCTTTTCTCATCGTGTGATCTTAATCCTTTGTACGTTCTTTTCCTTTGTCTAGTGAACTTAGTCGCGTCGCACAGAAACCTTCTCCCGCGGTAAGATCCTTTCTTCTCTACCATCCATTCAGTTTGCTCTGATTTGTACCTTCCCGCACATTTTAATGCTTTCAGTTGGGTCTGTTGATGATGTTATGCATGTCGTACACCTGCTCATGCCCAATGCATGATGGCTTATAGTTATATCCTCAAGATTCAACTTTAGTTTGGATATCCAGCTGACATTTTCTATTTTTGAAGACACTTATTTGAAGGATTTTACGCTCCACGGACACACATTACTATTGCTCCACAGCATCGCCATGGAGGGTCCTAATGAAGTTTTCTGTTCTCCCACAGGGTACTTTGATATCAGAGCATGAAGTAGAGAGTTTCATGACGAGCTTTTTGAGAGAGAAGCTCTGCTCTAAAGAGCTGGAAGTTGAGCAGCGCCGAGCCGAACTTGCAACAGCAGTAAGAAACACTGATATTGTCAAATATGAAGTTCAGAACGCGAAAGACAATCTTTCTTGCGCCGCCCACAAGTTAAAAGGACCTGGAACTTCAGGTGTTCCATACTCTTTGAAGACAACCCGTGTGAATGATAAGCACGTCGCATTTCATTGCAATATGGTCTCTACGTGTATATGTTTGTCACTCTCGAGCATTCGGTTTACTTCCCGAAAGACTTCGTCATGGGAATCCTGCAAAAAAAAACAAAAATAGATGCTAAAGAAGGACGAGAAGATAAGCGAGCTCGAGATCTACCTACAAGACTTTCGGAAGGATATGGGTGTCCTGAAATGGTTATTGAGGAAAACTCCTAATGATTTTGAAATTGACAAAACTTTTTATGTTATTGTAAATCTGATACTTATTCTAAACTATTTTATTCCAGGTATATATATTTTAGAAGCTCAGAAGGAAGTTTTTCAGACTTTACAAGCTATCAAAATGAAAAGTTCAGATTTTAACATAAAAGACACTCAGACTTTATAAATTCATATCTTACTGAAGACCCACATAATCTTAGTTCTGTATAGCAGACGCAGAAGTTATTCAGACACAGACGCAGACGCAGAAGTTATTCAAACGCAGACGCAGACATAGAACATCTTCACACGCAAATGCAGAACTTAGAACGAAAAATAACAGCTAGTGATCTGGTATCAATTTCACAGAAGGAAAATTTTGATTGTCTCAATCTCAATCTAATTGATTGACAATCAAACATTACGACAAGTATGCATTACAACGGATAAAGCTCTACTTATGGAAACCAAGATTCTAATTGTATGGCAATTAGAATCAGTGGGATTTAGAATCTGTCATCCAACGGCTACTCAATCCTTTTTATACAAATCT
Organism: Syzygium jambos; assembly: GCA_031216235.1. Lineage (NCBI taxonomy): Eukaryota > Viridiplantae > Streptophyta > Magnoliopsida > Myrtales > Myrtaceae > Syzygium > Syzygium jambos. The sequence continues at coordinate 6,996,723 of CM062221.1, forward strand.
ATCTAAGGTGAAGATTGGAAGATGATCATCTGAAAGCTGTTCAACGGCTAGTTTGGAAATGGAGGAGTATTTAAGGAGATCAACGAGCAGCAGAAGGCAGTACAGAATCAAGAATCAATAAGTCCAAAGTCTGAGCATACTCCGATCCTTTCTCTTGTCTTTCTTGAGCCAAACATTAAGATTAAGATTTTGAGGGATACTTTGTAAGAGTGATTATATGAGATAGAGAGTCATATCATACACAAGAGTATTGTCACTCAAAAGCTGTAATTCCTCTTGATTACATAGTGAAATCCAGCCGGTAGGCTGTCGGCATGGGAGAGCGGACGTAGGCTTGCTATAAGCCGAATCACTATAAATTTGTGTATAGTTTTTTTTATCCCTTATCTCTTACTTTACATACTACACATCAAAAGCACTATCTATATAAACTGTTTTGAATATGAATTTTATTCAGACTCAACTGTGTTCATTCATTTCAACTTAAATTATTAAAAATTGTTTAAGATCCCCTATTCACCCCCCTCAAGGATCAGGGGTTACTGCCGAAAGCGTTCCATGAGAGAGACCTGATGTGGGAGCAGGTGAAGCAGTACAGCGAGAAGAACATGCTCCTGGACTCCAAGGTCTCCATGTTGAAGAAGAAGATTGACGTCCTTGACAAGGACATACTCTTTAAGGATGGACAGGTAACGATCTTGAAGGATTTCTTCCTGGAGTGATCGTTTGTGACCGTGAAGCAACCATGATTCATACTGTGAATATTATGCTTACATTGCACCTTTCTTTCTTATACTGGGGTTTGGTCGATTAGAAAGAAATTCGGCACATCTTTAGTCTCGATGACTAAAGAAGTAGTTGCTTCATCTTTTTCGGCTAGAAGAGTAGTTGCTTCATCAACAATAGATTGAAATCAAGAATTCACAGTGAAAACAATTGATTGCTCGTCGGACAGAGCAAGTGGCTCCATCTGGTTGTACGTGCATGGACGGCCTATATCAGACCGAACCAGTTTGACCCTTGGTTCAATTGCTAAACCAGCGAAACATACTGGTTATCAAAATAAGATCCACACTGTTTTTAAGTCCTATGGGTACAGAACTAGGCTTCTGGCCGCTGGTGCACATGGAAGGACTCAGAGCACTCAACCCAAAGACCACAGGCGCTCCGCATTACCACCAAGTGCACATGCTCCTGACATCAGCATCGGTTCACCAGTAGTCCAACAGTTTGGACCCATTGAACCACAAACTGGCAACCTGACTACGTCTATGACCGGCCCAAGTTCGAAGATACTGGTGCAAAGCTCCAATCCCAACTTAATTCTTGACAATCTAATATGAGTTGAGGTGTAATGCATGCATTAATTTTACTACGTAACTGAAGATGATAGTGAGTTATTATGCCTGATAAAGGTCCAGGTATTGTAGAATTACCGTCGTGGGATGCTCCTTTTTCTCCTTGAGCATCTGAGGATGCAGGACAAACTTCGTATGCTCAACCTCCAGGGTACATTACTCCTGTCGTTGCTCTAGTTGGAGCTACGACCCAATACTTGACATTTTCCTTAATATTTTGATATTCAAACAATCTTAGCCTTGGCATTGCACAAGCTTCAATATAACATGCTAAAAAATCTTAGTCAAGAGGGAAAGAAGTTGACATCTACAGCTTCATTTAGTTTACGATCAATACTGACAAAATAGTGCTGTAACACTATCAAAAAGGAAAAAACAGAAAGGTCCCCACCAACAAAGATAACATTACACGAAGAAACAGCGAATTTAAATTATTTTGAGTATGTGCTAAATCAAATAAGGAAACTTAACTCTAAATATCAATATATCCTCCACAAAAAGAAGAGAAAGGATCTTTCTAGTTTATTTGACTGAAAAGTACCATACCCAGGAATATAATCTCTTCCATCACCTTTTGCATCCTAATCTTTGATATGAAGGTTGATATCCGTCCATCATCACCTTCAATGTCACTTCTAATCACATTGTAGCATCAGTAGAGGCACATAATGAGCTCCCAAGCACTTGTTCATTTCCTTTCTCTGTAATGGACACTTTGTCACCCTTGTCATAGATGTCCCTAAGTTTCATGTGCTCGACAACAAGTCATTCTTCTATGACATGAAAACTTCCTTACCTGTGATGCTAACACAAAAGGTTTGTCAACTGCATTGTCACCTTTGTGTATCATATGCAAAAATATTGCAAGGGTAAGGCCAAAGTATCTTTTCTGCTGCTTCTATTTATGTTAAGCCAGACAAACTTAAATAACACAATCTTATATGCTCTTAGGAACTTAGTCAAGCATTGCATGCTATCAAGAAGTTGTAGGACTTCATCAGGCTTGAGAAGAGATCTAATCGCCGCAATAAAAAGAAAATTATTTCAGTGTCATCTCAAATGACTTCAAAAGAAATGAAATCCATCAACCATGGTATTTTTTATTTTTTATTTTTTTGATAACCCAGGGAACCCCCGCACGGCCGACAGCCTGGAAGTAAACCCTGGGAGCGACACGTGCTAGCCACCACACACGTGCCACCGGTTAAGTCACCCTGCGGCGCCCAGGATTCGAACACTCAACCTTTTACAAGAGGAAGAGTGCGCGCTCCAGCAGCGCTACCTAGGCGGGTGAGCAAAAACCAGAAAATTTTGCAGTGCACTATATTTAGCTACACAACAGCAATTCGGTTTGTCGCATACAGTTTTGGATATCATGGTTTTTATGAGCACGAGAAGAAATCTAGTTGCAACATTTGAAAGCATATTACTCAACATCATCTCCAGTGAGTTTGCTAAGAATTTTCTTTTGATCAGCAAAAGAAAACAATTGCACAATGGCGTCAAGCAGATGCTAGCTCATGTAATAAATCATGAACGCAATTTGCATTATGAGGCATAGGAAAGAATGCACATTAGTAATGTCATTTCCACACCACCAAAAGCCGTGGAAATCCATCTATCATTCGATCTAAAAAATCAGTCATCGCATTTTCAAAGGCTGTCCTATTTCTTTCTTCCAAATAAAACAGTAAGCTAATGAAAAGGATCAACCATAAACACAGCCCATCATAAACAAAGAGTAATATAAACTACTTACCGTTTGATGTTGGGTTCTAAAATCCAACAAAAGGAAGTTCTCAGTAGAACCCAAAAACATGAGTGTGGCATAGTTTCACAGAGATTTTGAACAGAAATTGCAAGACCAATGGAACAGGCAATCGAATAGAAAGCAAATGAAAGTGTCGCAAAAGGCAGTTTTAGATATTGTGGACCTGAATATCCATGCGCAGCGATGAACAAGGCATTATTGCAGGGTGAGCTCGGAATCTAATTTGTAACGACAAGAGAGAGAATTTTTATCATCATAGCGGCAGATAGGCTATGTTCTCCACGATAGCAACTGCCCAATCATCTCTTTGACCCAACAATTGAGATTCAAATGCAGTGTGGCAAGTACATCTTCAGAATAGCAGAATATCAGATTAGTATTTCAACACTCATTAAGTCAGACCAATAACTGAGATTGAACCTGTCATCTTACATAGACTGCTTCTGATGTCCTTGCTGGCACCAAGGTGAGCTAAGAGTTGCCAAAAGCATTATCCATGCATTCTTTCTAAATCATTGATTTCAGAAGTTCCAGCGGCAATGTTTAGGACTAACGAGGAAAGAGATGGATCACTCTGCCATTGGTTAACTTGGTTTATAGATGTAAGCAAGAGTTGACTAATTAAACCTGTACAGCAAATACTCGAACCTTTGAACTTGTCAAGAAGAAGACTGGAAAGCAAGTTATCTTGACAGCTTGAACAAGAACGTATGACCTTAAAATGAATCATGAGGCTTGTATTCATTGTCAATTTCATGTATATCCATGAAGGACCTGTCTGCAACTGCAATATCCTCGAATTCACTGATGGCTTCTTCTTGGTCAAGCTGCATAGGGATGCCTTCATCCGTGGAGCTACCCTCAAGAAAATCATTATCTTCCATATCCGATAAGTCCGTAAAAGTTTCTATTCTTTTCTTCCTCCCTCTATAACCAATAAGGCTCAGGACCTTTTCCTTCCAAATAACCAGCGGACATTTCTGAATCAGCTCCGAACCTTCATAAGCTCCTGTCAAGAACACACTAAACCTCTTTCCCCTCTCAGAGACGTAGAAAATGCCAAAATGCTTTAACAGGAGTCTCATCAGCTTCTGAGGCATCATGAATTCTTGTCGAAAGTGGGTGAGGTGATCGGTTACCAACCTCTTTTCCATTGTGAAGCTAAGTAGCTCATGCATCACTGCAATGGCCCTCTTATCGAATTCTTTCGATCCGGCTTGGAGGCCACGTGCATCAGCATAAGGAGATAAGTAAGACCTTTTTTGAAAGTGCTCAATCTTCCCTCCATATCTATATACCTTCTTGTAACTGGCAGGAAACTTCAAGGGGAAAGATAGGGAAAGCAACCCTGGAGTATGAGAGGGAGATTCTGATACCCCCAATACGGCTTTCTCCAACTCTGTGATAGCCCAAGACGGATTCCACTCAACGAGCTCGAGATAATCAACTTCATCTGGATATTTAACCACTTTAAAGTGCTGCGGATACTCGTGTACCCACTTGCTCCTAAAATCAGCTGGCAAACCAAACTCTCTCCTGAAATGAGCAATTTTGTCCAGAGGAAGCCGTTTATCAACCGACATCATCAACATCCTAGTCACGTATTCAGCAGCCATGCCAGAGTGTTCCCTAATCAATCTCTCCTCTTCCTCTAGCAAGTCTTCAGCTTCTTTAGTCATTCCACACCACAATACCCCCTTCTGATCCTTATACAACTCAAACAGCTTCGGCGACTTCCGAATGAAGTCCACTATACTGTGTGGCTTGGGAAAATTAATTTGTCTCCGGTGTCGATCCAGCGACCTCACGGGGATTATCATATCGGGTTCCCTCTTCAACATTTCCATCAGAACCAACACCTTAGACACCACTTTATGCTTCTCGGTCGCGATTTCAAGATCATGCACCCTCTTGTTCTTGCTCCTATCTTGCACTCTCTTGCTGGTGGTCATGAATCTACGCTGCGACCAGGTCAGCAAAACCTCGCCAAAACTCCAATTTCCTCTCAGGGTAGGCAGACGCACTGGCGAGGTGACAATGCATCCAAACTCTCTTGCCGCACTCCATTCGTTCGAGGAAGCTACGTTTTTAACAGTGAATTGAAGATGGGTCATCTCAAGACGCTAATGCCTTGCTCCAAGTTCAAGAAACAAGCCCAAGAAAAGCGAATGCCTCTCACTCGGGACAGACATCAAACAGCTTGCGTGCAAGGGAAAGAGGGAAAACAAGACCGTGAAACGAAAACATTCGAGAAGATCACCGTGAATGCACGATCACCACCTCCTTGGGTTCCCTCGATCAGCACCAGTTACGGTTGGATTTCAAGTGTGGTTTGTGCGGAGAATAAAGAAGAAGCGAGGGGAGAAGAAGAGCGAAGGGGCGGCAGTTTTGGTTTTCGCAAGAAACGTTGGCATTTCTCTATTATTATTACTTTATCGGAAAACTTCGAAGAAGGATAGGAATTTTCCTCCTTTTCTAAAATAAGAATTTAAAATAAATTTTATTTTAAATAAGAGCTTGAAGTAATTTTTATTTAAAAAAAAAGTGTGAAGTAGTCATATTAGTATCAAAAAAGGGTATGATTTCACCAACTAATTTTTTTTATTTGAAACAATATCTATTTCAATTCTTTATTTAAAAAAGGGTTAATATCACGAAAAACCCCAAACAGGTACACTTGTGACAAATTTACCCAAAAATATTTTTTTGATCACAAAAAATCCTAAACTGGTACACCCGTGATAATTTTACCCCGAACTATTTTTTTGACCATAAAAAATCCCACACTGGTATACCTGTGACAATTTTACCCCCGAGCTAATTTTTTGGCCACCAAAAACCCCAAACTGGTACACCTGTGACAAATTTACCCTCCGTTAGTTTCCGTTAAACTTTACTATCAAATTGATAAGTTTAATGACACGTGGTAATTTACATGTGTATCGATTTTGGGTTTTACCCCTATGTTTGTCACAAGTTTACCAATTTGTAATTTTTTGTGATATTAATATAATTTAACAAACACTAACAGAGGGTAAATTTGTTATAAATATACCAGTTTGGGGTTTTTAGTGATCAAAAAATTAGTTCGAGGGTAAAATTATCACAGGTGTACCAGTGTGGGATTTTTGGTGGTCAAAGAAATAGTTCGGGGTAAAATTGTCACAAGTGTACCAGTTTAGGATTTTTGGTGGTAAAAAAAATAGTTTGGGGTAAATTTGTCACAGATATACCAGTTTGGGGTTTTTTATGGTCAAAAAAATAGTTCGGGGTAAAATTGTCACAGGTGTACCAGTTTAGGGTTTTTCGTGATATTAATCCTTTAAAAAACTGATAACAGTTTACGCTCTTATTTGAATTTTCCCTTGCGTTTTTCCCAGAAACTAAAAAGAAATAAAGACATATCGGCTTTTGTTTTGCTTTTAAGCTGCCCAATGAGTTTTGCATTTGTCGTCGCAATTGAAATGATTTTTTGATTTTAAACAATTAAAAGAGCTCGAGAGTCTTACAATTGTTTATATTCATGTGTTTATAAAAAAAAAACTGTGGTGTTTGAGATGACCTGAAAAATCTGGTGTAAATCCATAATGCAGTTTAGTAAAAAAAAATAAATTGAATCATGTGAAATCAAACGTTAATAACGTGACCTTACCAAAAAAAAAACGTTAATAATGTGTAATCTGTAGACAGTTAAACTTCTTCTTGTTATATATAAGTTTAAAAAGTTACGTAAGAGAATAATTTCTTTAAGAAAAAATATATGTAAGAGATTACTAATAATTTTAACTATCAAGTTTGAATTGCTTATTTAGCAAATTGGAGCAGGGAGGGTCCAATACTATATAAAAATCAAATTACATACATTACAACAATAAATCAAGCGTGCTGCGTGCTTGTCGCCCTTTAACGAATTACCAAGTCGCAAGTGCTAGGAAATGTGTCGGCTTAGGCAAGCACGGCCAACTCTGTCAAGAGCAACGGATGTGGGGTTTGAGCATCATGCGGTTGACCAAAGCATCTATGACAATGCGTAATTAATTTTTTCCTTTTCTAAAAAGAATTTTATTTGGTTGATAGTTTGGGAAAATTATAAACCAAGCAGGACTCATGCGAGTATGGAATCGACCTCCGTTTACCTGGACTGCTGCCGGTCCATGATAAATCAAATTTGAGTTATTTTACGAGAAAAAAAATAAACAAACTAAATTTTCTCTCTTTCTCTTATAGAAATGGATCTCATAAATTCATAAACTCAATTAAACCTCTTTCTCTTCATAAAAAAAAAAAGAGAAGAAAGAATGAACTCAATCTTATAGTGGATTTCAGATCATTACTCAACTCGAATTAACCCGATTAAATCGATCCCGCTTCTGACCTTCCTATATAAACTCGTTTTAATTTCTAATTGTTTCCCATTGCAAATTTTTTTTGAAACTCTCTTCTTCTTCTTCACTTAGCAATCACATGGATGTAGAGAAATTTGAAGCTCTCGCACTGCGGCATTGAGGTGAATATCAAACTGAGCAAAATCGAATCGAGTTATTAAATGCGAAATTAAAAAAACCAAACACAATATATTCTGTCCCTCTTTAGGAATGGATCTTGTAAATTCTTAAAAACTTCTAAGAATTCATAAGATCCATTAAACCTCAATTTGTAAGATCTATTTCGGAATAATAAAACTCAATTAAACATCTTTTTCTTAAAAAAGAAAAGAGAAAAGAAAAATAAGGCAAGTGCCCTTCTTCTCGCTTCCCGCCTCTCTCTATATATATAGACGATTCCCTCCCATTTCCTGTCGTTTCCCATCCTCAAAAATTTGAAAGTCTCTCCCTCTCCGCAGAGCGAAAGAACTTCATCGCCGATCATCACGCTCCATCGTCGAGGATGATTTCGTTTCTCAGGTGAGTTTCGCGAGCTCCGGCAGGTTTTGATTCATCTCCTCTTCCGCGATTTCATCGCTGAGGATGATTTCTGAGTTCCAGCTCGTGTTTCTCGTTGATCTGCATAGCCGACGAAGAACAGAGCTAGCTGCAGCTCGCGGAAAGAGAAGACATCGTCGACGACGTGATCGGGACGATCGACAAAGTAAGTGAGAGCGAAACGGAGCGCCGGCGACTGCTCTCTGTTCGTGTCATCGATTCGTTGTGAGTTTCGGTGGTGCTGTGTTTAGGCTTGCGAGGCGAAGATTAGCTCGTAGGCGATTATTGAATTCGTTAATTTTGTTTGGATTCAATTTCGTTCACCTGATGCTCTCGTCTTTGAAGTGAACTTCATAGTCGACCAAGTTTGTTTGGTCTCTGTTCCAAAGTCGAAATAGAATGCAAATTGTTCGACGCATCTATAGCTGTAAATCTGTGTGTATATTGATATAAAGTGAATCTGAATACTGCTCAGTGGATTAGCTCGATTTTGGTTTGGTTGCTCAGTTTAGCTCGATTTTCCTGGAACATCACCGCGAATCCATTCAATATTTTTACATCTCAACCTTTCCAGTGAACTCGTCGTGATTTTTCTGTGCATAAGATAGAGAAGTAATTTTCGCTACTGTTCGAACATGATATGTCGAATTCACCTCTTCGATGTATGTCTTCTGATCATACAAGAGCAATTCAGCTTTTGTTTATGTTGGGTGACATTCAAATTGCACGTGTGTTTTCCACGTATTTGTGACACATATGAATTAATAACGAGTATCCTAAGCTAAATTCGTCAATAATCACTATTGGAACACTAGATTGTCATTGATCTGGGAAATGCTTTTGTCTTGACATTCTACGTCCAACAAGGTATGGTTAGCACGATGGCGTGTCATTCTCACGTTCTTTCTCTGAACTATGCTCATGTTTTTGTTTGCAGTTATTTCTCAACGAATAAATGCTGGAGATGTAGGAATCTGCACTTGCAATGGCTTGACGACGCATACAAAGAAGGTATCTTCTGATCTTCAGTTCCGAAAATTAAGTGGAGGTATTATTTGGCTATGGTGATTTCCTTTGTCTTTGTTTTGTTATTTTGTAGCACTTAACTGGAGCAAAAGAAGAGAGGATATGCGATGCGAAGCTGCTGAATATATAGTGGTTAGAACTTAAATTCTTCTTATCCTGAGATGGTGGCTGCTATCAATCGGAACTTCTATATGCATCTCGCATTAACTTCCCCTTGTTTTCATCAGAATTGTGGTTATATTACTGGAAGTGACGCTATGCTCAGAACAAGTTCTTAATCCTACAAACTTCGAGCTAAAATGGTTCGGAAGACCTGAATGAGTCATTGACCCTAGATATAAAGCCTGCAAATTAGCATATGGACTGTAGAAAGCTGCGCTTGCTCTAAACACTATTGACCTCACAGCACAACATACTTTTAATGTCTTCGTTTCCAGAGAAAGTCGGTTGTTCGCATCACAACTGGAAGCCAAGCCCTCGATGAACTTTTTAGGCGGTAATAGACTTTGTTTTGCAGATTGTGTATATTTTTTTTTTTGGTGAAGGAATTGTCGTGGACAGATTGTGTATATTATTCTTCATGCGTTTCAACAAAAACAACTTCCACTGGTCTGGAAATGTTAAACAGGTGGTATTGAAACTCTGGCAATTACAGAAGCATTTGGCGAATTTCGGTGAAAAGCACAGTCCGACAGCGTTAGCTTTGATGAACTTTTACTTGCTTTTGTTAGTTGGTTTTCTCAAAAAATGCTGCTAACGTCAGTTCAGGTCTGGGAAAATACAGCTTGCACATACTCTGTGTTTCTACTCAGGTTAGTCTGAATTGCATGTTAGGTTTCCGTCCTAAACTTCTGTTGTGTTTTTATGTTTCCTAGATTAACGATGCCTATATGAACATAGTGATTGAATTTCTAGTAAAGAATACAGCCATGGTTGATCTTGGCATCAGAATGTGCGTATTAGGTGATTCTGGAAGGATGGCACTGTCATTTTCTGTAATCTGCAGCCAGTATACTGGAATGCATAATATGCAGTGGTTCAAACCAAGTAGAAAAAAGCCAGGAGAGCATACTAGGTCATAACTAATCAGAAGCCTTAATCATTGATAGACTTGGACTTGGGTTGATCATCAGTTGAATGTGATGCCTGAAGTACTCTACTTTATATGCAAATCTTACAAAATTATTTTCCCCTCTTTCCATCACTCATTATTAAAGGTAATCCCGTTCCATAAGATGATGATTTATGGTTTGTGGATTCCATGATCCTAACAATTTTTCCAGCTGCCAACTCACATGAGAGGGGGGAATGACAAGGTAGCTTACATCAACATGGACGGAACTTTGTACCCTATTATAATTTGTCAGTCATTTTCTTGACCTCAGCAAAGCTGCTTTTGTTTCATACTTGGCGTATGTCCATGTAAGTGCATATGCACTTTCTTAACTTGGTACACATGCAGTCGCCTTGATTGAATTGCACCAATAGCAAAAAGATTTGGCATGGATCCTAGTGCCATCCTAGATAATGCAAGCAATGCTTTCTACACTGGTGGCAATTCTTCCTTCTTTTCGGGCCAATGTACTTGCTGTAATCTAGTCTTTCCATGAATTTAAAGATCATTTATGCCTGTGCCCATACTTATGAGCATCAGCACAACTTGCTTCTTGGTTTGGCTGCCAAAATGTCTGAAGAACCAATTAGGTTACTGGTAAGACGGTGCTCAAAAATCAAACTGCACAGATTTTGTGAGATGTTGATGGTGGGCCTTAGCTGAGTTATATCCTTCAGACTGTGGATCCAATGATCACTCTATTTTGAGTGGATTTTACTGGAAGGGGTGAATTTTCAGAGCCTTAGGTCGATTCTAAAACCATCAAATCATGCGAGTTGTAATTTTTCAGCTCATCTGGTTTGACACTAATAGATTTCCAATTGCAGCAAAAATTGGCACAAATGCTCTCACGCTTACTTAAGACAGCTGAGGAATTTAACTTGGCAGTGTACATGACCAATCAAGGTACCGCATCACATCTCCTTTCTTCCACATAGTCATCCACTAAAATTTCTTGTCCAATTTATCCCTTTGATGGTTTCTCACTGAAAAATAACAATTTGGGGACTGCACTAAGCTCATACTAGTTCTTGTAAATCTCAAGAACCAGCTATTTGGTGTAAACTGGCGATGCATACAGTAGCTGCAGTCCACGAGTTTGGAAAAAGATGGTTTTTTGATGACTTTGTCTTTATTTTATTTGTTTCAGTCATTGCTGATCCAGGCAGTGGTGTGTTCGTATCAGACCCAAAGAAACCAACAGGCAGGCATGTTCTGGCTGACGCAGCCACAATTAGGTTGATGTTTAGGAAAGGCAAAGGTGAGCAGTCCGTTTGCAAGGTGTTCAATGCCCCAAACCTACCCGAAGCTGAAGCTGTGTCACGCCCCGTACCCCACGTAGTGCAACATCCCGTCAACGATCGATTTTGACTGCGACGTCCCAGGAAGCGTCGCCGACCCACACCCATACAGAGATCAAGCACAAGCGGAAGTATTAAATAAACAAACCCAGACAACTACAATATGAGCCAAGGATAGCCAAATCACAATCAAACGCAGAAAATATGTACATACTTATATTACTATTTTAAAACTCTTTTTACAGTGTTCACTATAACCAAAAAGGAAACACCGACAGGTGGGAATAACTAAACAACCACTTCTGCGTTCTGCTTCGCCTCCACCAGGGTGTATGCTCGACGACCGCTGGATATAATGCGGCATCCCAAAAAGAGGTGGTGACCTCGGCATCCTACTGCTGGGGCTCTAAAAATATTTCGGTTTACACAACCGTGAGATAAATCTCAGTGAGTTCAACCCCTAAACCTAGGCTAGGCTAGCATGCAATCTCCTGACCGGAAATAAATATTTAAAACACAATACAACAATAACCAAACCATTTTCTGACCCTGCAGGTTAGACAAATCAACATATAATAGTCACGACACATACGTGACACACATAATCACACGTATGCCAATCATATGCTCATGCACCGAGTCTCACCCACTCGCATGCTAATCAATGCATGTTTGTGCATGCAAATGTTATTGACATGCCATGCGCATTCTTTGGCCCACCGGCCCACACTGGCACACTTGTCCAATTCATTTATTATTAAGACTCAAGTCATTAATTTTTCACGGCCCGGTGCGTCTAGCCTGCTTCAAAGTGTATGAGGCGCAGCAACCGATCTGGCCCAGTGTCTCTAGCTTACTTCAAAGTGCATGAGGCGCAATACTGTTCTCCTTGCGGACCAGAGCCTGCTTCAAAGTGCATGAGGATGGTCGCCTTCCGGACGTACCGAGCATCATCCTGCTTCAAAGTGCATGAGGACGGTATAGACCCGAAGGTCACGACCCGAAGGTCCTTAGGTGATCACACAACACATTATTATCTGAACCAGCGTACGACGCTTCGGGTATTTTAAGTGATCACGCAACTCATGGCAGGCACGCATTCTCGCACAATTTTACTACATGCCACACTCAAGGCATACATAATGCGTGTCCATGTTATGCAATGTAATGCACCATGAGCACCAATGAAATTCAATCATAATCCAGCACAAATTACTAACAACCAGTCATCCCGATCACACCCGATAATTTCTCCAATGGACATCCACATTGGCCCTCTAATCCAATCAATCTCTCCAAATTATTCTCAATGATTTACCACAATTTTCCCGATAGTAATTTCTACCAGTCAATCCTCAACCCGTCTAAAATACACACTGATATAATCTAAGCCAGTCCATAACGTGCCGATAATACCTAAACCAGTCCAGAAAAACGCACTATTAGTCCTAATCCGGGTTTAGGAATTTTACTTACTTAATCCAAGATCACGACGACGGGGAATGGCGGCCGATCACTGGTGAACAGTGAACCGACGGCGAATTCCCGGCGACGGGGTGTACGGACCGGGATGAACAGTACACTGTACGGACGCGTGAATAGTACTTTTGTACGGACACTTGTACGGATGGCTGGGAAATGGCGGCCGGCGAGGCGCCGGTCACGGCGGCGACGGGCCGTACGGTCGATGAACAATAAATCCGTACGGGGACGTGAACAGTAACTTCCGTACGGACACTGTACGGACTGGCTGGACAGGGTCGTATGGACGTGCTGGTCGGCTGGGTGTCGACGGATTGGCGATCGGAGCTTCGGCGAAGCTCCGGTGACACTGTTTGTAAAACTGAAAAATAAGAAAAATAGAGAAAAACAGAGAAAAAGGGGTTGGCTCTGGACTAAACTTGGGCTAAGCTGAGGCGGGGGACCAAGGGGGTCGACGGTGAGGCACGGCGGTCGGCGGCGTGGTCCGGCGAAGCTCCGGCGAGGGAGAAAATGAAGGAAAAAGGAGAGAAAAATGGAGAGAAAAGGTGGGAAAATGGAGAGAAAATTCTGAAGGGGCTAGTCTGGTTCGTGAGAGTGAGTGAGGAGAGAGAGAGTTCAGTCCAACTTGGTCAAATAATAAAATTAGGGGTTCCATGTGTCAAAATCTCACAAAATTGCCCTTTTTGCCCCTCATCCAAGGGCCCATAATTGATCTAATCCAATAATTCAAGGGCATTTTGGTCATTTATCCTTAACCATGGTTGACCAGACCTGGTTTAGCCCTAACTAACCTTGGTTAATCCCAAAATTAAATCCAAAATTCGGAATTAATAAAAAATGGCCTAGGGGCATTTTCGTCATTTTTCGATCCCGAACCGAAATTCCAATTTTCATTCATACCGGTCCTATATATCCATGGTAGACAAATCCGGTGTCGGATTCGAAAAATTCATCCTTTAAGCCCTCGAAAATCAACGGCAAAGTTCCGGGAATAAAATAATTTTATTTTTTCAATTTTCGGCGAAATTCCAATTTTTGTCCGCAATGACTCCCGGTATGTGTGGCCACTCAAAAATGGCGTCGGCTCCGAAAAATAACCTTGATTGACCTCGAAAAGCGACGCTGGCGTCCCGAGGGGCAAAATCGTCATTTTTCACCCCCGGATCAAAATTCCAATTTTTACACATACTAACTCCAAACGTGTGTGGCCAGCGTAATATGACGTCAGATTTCTAAAAATAGTCCCTTAAGCCTTCGAAAATCAACATCAAAATCCGAGCTCAATTTCGTGAATAAACTCGCTAAACTTTCAATTTCAGGGTCTCTCACTAACGGGCGGCTGTTTAGAAGTTACGCGTATCGACCTAGGGCTATCCACATCGTGATGGTCTCGATCATTGAGAGAATGAGAAATTATCACTAGTTCCAGAGATCACGATCGTTCGGTTCAGGTTCAGGACGGGTTGGCCACGTGTACTTTCGGTCTTGCAGAATCACCTGCGCCCCTATTTACATCGTTAGCCTTGGCCAAACCCAAACCATGACCCTTTCCTACGATCGGCCCACGTTGGCCCAAAATATTCCCTCAGTGTCTCTTGTGATCGGTGTCCGTTTCACGATAGGGTCTCCGGTCCACGTACTGTTTTCTAGTTAGCCATATCCCATTGGTTAGTATCCCGAGAGTGATCAGCTCTGGGCGAGACTTACTAAAATGAAATGCGAATTAATATCAGTTTTATTAATCCCGGAATTACATCAAAATTCGGGCTGTTACAAGCTGTATCCTTTTTGTGCCAGATCTTCCTCTAGTTATATACTTTATTGAACTTTATGAGATCATACTGTAGAGACTTAAGTAAAATATCTATAAGTCTATATCAAAATCTTCGAGAAAGTCGATACTGAGTCTACATATAGATAGGTGGAGACCTGATTTAAGCATGATGCTCACAGTATACTCGATGTTGTATGGAGATCCGCGAACACGTTGAATACCTATTTGTGCAGAGAAATTAAATAAAAAGAAGTGGAGATCGAGAATTTTTCAAAACCATCACTTTTTAAAGAAATTTTAGCGAGAGCTCATATGTCAATAAGATGAGATTGAGATTTATTTCATCTATGTTGAACTTGACAGACGCACGTTTTTCAGATAACACCAGGGGTCATAGCCAATGCAAAGGACTAAAGAGGTCTCTCCAACCAGGAAGGCCAGGCGAAGTACTTTTTTTTTTGAATCTGCAATTTGATATTAGCTATCGCATTGACAGCTTTCTCTATCTTCTTTCATATTAAGTTTGTATGGGCTGTGTCAAGTTCCCTTTGACTGCTTAAAAATTGCACGAGAGTTTGCCACTTTCGCCTTGATATCTAACTTGCTATATCGTCTATTATTAAAGTTCAGATGACCCTTCACAAGGCGTTGTGTAAACTCGATTTCCATATGAGGACAAGCATGCTCCAAGTTATCAAGGTTCACATTTGTCCACATATAACACAGTAGACATCTAAGTAAAAAAAAACACGACATTGAATAGACTCTCTGCATGATGGCTAAATGAAATGCTAGAAAGATATTATTGCACAGCATGATCAGGTTTTGTAAAGGCTTGGTTCGGCAAAAGTACACTACAAGTGCCATAACTTGTGTACGGCGTTCACTTTAGTGCCATAACTTTTTTTTGGATCACTTTAGTGCTAAAATTTTTGAAAAACGATCACTTAAGTGCTAAAATTTTTGAAAAACGATCACTTAAGTGCCAATTCCGGTGCCGTACACAATTTTTTGCCGGAAATCTGACGTGGCATTTTTTTTTATTAATTTCTGAAGCTGACGTGGCTCGCCGAAGTCTTGCCGGAGATTGGCACTTAAGTGATCGTTTTTCAAAAATTTTAGCACTTAAATGATCGTTTTTCAAAAATTTTAGCACTTAAGTGATCATTTTTCAAAAATTTTAGTACTAAAGTGATCCAAAAAAAGGTTATGACACTTAAGTGATCATTTTTCCTCTGACTTGGCACCAAAGTGATCCGAAAAAAAGTTATGGTACCAAACTGAGCGCCGTACACAAGTTATGCCACTTATAGTGTACTTTTGCCGGCTTGGTTCTATAAGCAACATATACAGCTGGATAAAACAATGTTACCTCAAATTCTCAACATAGAGCAACCAACCATTAGAGTTGAAAATTGTCAATGTATGAGAAAGGGTGACTGGGTCGTAAGCAACAGGAGGCCATTCGATAGCTAATGGCCTAGCCAAAAAAGGGCCACAAAGCATATAACTCGGTAGTGTGTGGACTTGTTCGCAACACTTCCAACTCTAGGCATGCTGGACTCCTTAGCCTCCGCATCCACTTTGAATGTGGCGCCACACACTTGGCCAAAGCTGTCCACCCAAGGAACCGGCTTCACCTCATTCAATGGGTGCTCATAACTCCTCAAACTTTTGGAGCTGGTAAAGAAGCATCCTGAGTAAAAAAAGAAGGCAACGTTAAAAGGTGAACGCGATTTGGAGCTGGAAAATCATCGGAAGAGCAACATTGTAGATGAAGATGCGCATGTCCAAACATGCATACAAGTAAAGAACACCATTTTAACCTCAGATTAAAAATTTAGGTTTGAAACCAATTTTTTCCAATATGTTGTTACCCAACAACATGACATTCTCCTCTGAACTCTGCTTAATATCAGCAGAGCTCATCCATTCTTACTTTTCACATTCCAATGCTCGGAGGAAACTCCAGTGACGCTGCATTAATGATCCGTGCAAATAATTACCTTTAGGAAATGGTGCAACAGTTTCCCATAGCCCTTCTTCATGACTTCTACATCGTCTCAGAGAACAAGATTGCCTTTGGAATCACTTCCCCATAAGAAAGGGAAACTTCTGTCAACATCCTGTAAAATTTGCCTCAATGGCTGGTTTTCGGATATTCATGTGAAAAATCTCCATGAGGAAAATCAGTTTATATTAAGCATTGAATTAAGGAAATTGACTTCAGATGGAAGGATGAATTTCGGCAGTTAGCAAATGAAAGCGAATGTGGATCAATTTTACTTCATTGGATCCGAACCCAATCAATCTTGATGAGAGCGATATCTTGGATGAGGGGCCAAGAGTCGCCGGTGAGTTTTGAGCGTCCATCTTTCAGAATCTCACATCAACGTATGTGCAATTGTTGGAGGGAGGGAGGGAGGGAGGGAGGCCATCCTCTGGCAATCACCTCAACGTCGGGCAATCTTCAATCCATAAATGTTGGAGAGAGGAGAGATGGTTGTGAAGACTGCTTGATAGTCTGTCCACGTTCCTCGTATCTATCAAGTTAAGAGAGGTTAGAGAAGAAGGAAAGAGAAGACTCCACACATTCTCGTCCTCAGAAGGAAACCGCACCTTCTCTCTGAATTCGTTTCCAGAGAAAGTCGGTTGTTCGCATCACAACTAGAAGCCAAGCCCTCGATGAACTTTTAGGCGGTAATAGACTTTCTTTTGCAGATTGTGTATTATTATTATTATTTTTTTTTGATAATCGAGGTGTCCGCGCAACCGGCAAGCGATAACTCAGCTATAAACCGGCGGTGATGCACGACTAGTCCTCGAGTGACGCTAGCGCATGACCCACTACCACGGCGTACAGATTGTGTATATTATTCTTCATTTGTTTCAACAAAAACAACTCTCTCTGGTTTGGCAATGTTAAACGGGTGGTATTGAATCTCTGACAATTACAGAAGCATTTGGCGAATTTCGGTGAGAAGCACGGTCCAACAACGTTACCTTTGATGAACTTTTACTTACTTTTGTTAGTTGGTTTTGAATCTCCCACAAACTCGTGCATCCGTTAGAAGATCTTATCCCATTTAGCCCTTTGATGGTTGCTCACTGAAAGATAGTAATTTGGGGACGACACTAAGCTCATACTGATTTGTGCAAACTAGTGATACATAGAGTAGCTGCGGTCCATGAGTTAGGAAGAAGATGATTTTTTGACGACTGTCTCTGATTTATTTGTTTCAGTCGGAGCTGATCCAGGCGGTGGTGTATTCATATTAGACCCAAAAAAAACCTGCAGGTGGGCATGTTCTGGCTCTTGCAGCCACAATTAGGTTGATGTTCAGGAAAGGCAAAGGTGAGCAGCGCATCTGGAACATGTTCAATGCCCGAAACCTACGCGAAGCTGAAGCTATATCCTTTTTGTGCTGGATCTTCGTCTAGCTATATACTTTACTCCATTGAATTTTACCCGATTGTACTGCAGAGACCAGGTAAAATATCTAGGAATCTATAACGAATTATGTGAGAAAATCGATACTGAGTCTACATATGAATAGGTGGAGTCCTGATTTAAGCATGATGTTGAATGTAGATCCATGTGAGTGTCTAATATGAATATTATGTGGAGGAATTAAACAAGAAAGTGGATGTCGAGAATACTTCTAAGCAAGACTGGTTGATTAGTTGTGCAGCCTGTGCTGTGTATACGATGCACATCTATCAATGCCATCACTTAATTTCTCTCAGAAAATTTAGCGAGAGCTCATCACATCAATAAGAGAAGATTGAGACTTCTTCCATGTGTGTTAAACTTGACAACCACGTTTTTCATAAAACGCCAGGAGGCATGGCCGCTGCAAAGGACTAAAGAGGTCCTTGCAAGCATAACAATAAGGCTAGGCGAAGTGCCTTATTTGTTTATCTGCAATTTGATATAAGCTATTGTATTGACAGCTCCCTCTATCTTCTTTCCCATTAAGTTTGTATCGGCATATGTCAAGTTCCCGTTGACATCTTAAAAATTGCAAGATTGACTGCTGCTTTAGCCCTAGTGTCTAACATGCTATCATTGTCTGCTATCAAGTTCAGATGACCCTTCATAATGCGTCAGGTTAACTCGATTTCCATATGAGAACCGGTACGCTCCAAGTTATTTTGGTCCACTTTTTTCCTCATTTAACAATATCGTCCTGGTCTCATTTCCTAGTAGAGATAACAGTAACACAATAGACATCTAGGCGAAAAAACGTAACACAAAATAAACTCTGCATGATGGCTAACTGAAATGCCAGAAAGATATTATTGCACATAGCATGATCAGGTTCTGTGAAGGCTTGGTTTTATAAGCAACATGTACAGCGGCATAAAGCAATGTCATCTCAAACTCTCAACATAGAGCAACTGACCATGAGAGCTGAAAATTGTCAATATATGAGAAAGGGTGGCTGAGTTATAATCAATAGAAGGCCATTCAATAGCTAATGGCCTGGCCAAAAAAGGGCCACAAACCATAAGACTCAGTAGTGCAAGGACCAGTTTGCAGCACTCCCAACTCTAGGCATGCTGGACTCCTTAGACTCTGCATCCACTTTGAATGTCACGCCGCGCACTTGGCTAGAGCTGTCCACCCTAGGAACTGGCTTCACCTCATTCAGTGGGTGCTCGTATCTCCTCAAAACCTCCAGTGCTAGTGAAGAAGCATCCTGAGTGGAAAAGAAGGCAATGTTAAGAGGTGAACAGTTTGGTGCTCGAAAAACTTTGGAAGAGCAACATTGTAGGTTTTAATGCACATGTCAAAACATGCATACAAATAAAGATTGCCACTATAACCCTAGATTAACAAGTTGGGCTTGAAACTAATTTTTCCAACTCATGCCAAACATCAAAAATGGGGAAAATATCTTCATGCAGCTAATTTCTCATAAATTATACAGGGACTGCAATCCAGACTCAGTTTTTAAGCTATTGGCAAATGATACTGCATATTCAATGTCAAAAACTTAGACTTGTCCTTCCACGAGCCCTAATCAAATGACAAACACAGGCCGCTGTAACTGTGAGTACATCCTGTATGTCAGCAGCAATCGTCTCCTTGTCCTTTTTCGTTTTCTCTCTGTAGCGAAGCCTCATTATATGTTTTCTAAGGTACCGTGACCCCATTGAACCACTCTTGGATGATGACAAAACCTAAACTTGCCTGATTCAAAGAGGACTGAGGTATCTTCTTATGATCCTGGAAATTCCCATGGAAAGGCACCACCTTGCCTTGAGAAACCACCCAGAGCTCGTCCACGCTTCCATATATAAGATGCTCATTGTGACTAACCTGCAAATGAAGGTGAAAAGAGGGCTATTAGCTGTGAAGACAATCGATCATTGGTCAAATTGAAGTATTTTGTCAAGAAATCAATCTCACCATCAGAATTCCTCCTTGGAACAAGACCAGACCTTGAATGAAAGCCTCAAACGCATCCAAATCCTGAAGTTTGGGATAGTAAAGAACGCAGAATCATACTCATCAATCCTTAGACAAGAAACTAGCAATTTACAAAGATATCACTGGCCATTAAAGCAGAACTTAAAGTCCACATTTATAAACAAAGAGATTTCCGCATAAATTATGTGCAAAGCCCAGTACTGTTGATAGGCACAATTATCTGAACTACCTGGTATTATTTTCTGTAATACAAAAACACAGATCAGGCTGGCATAACTATTCTATTCCCAATATTTTGCAAGTTGGAACAAGTACACTGGTTTCTATTCCATTATAATTTAGATGTATGGTGACAGAGGCTCCCTGAAGCTGTGATCACTGGTTGATTCTTCTGTATTTTCAATGTCAAGACCAGATTCCAATAAGTTCAACTAGTGCAAGACTATAACAAGCTAACTGAAACAGTAACATAAGTCACAAGGTGGAGAAAAATGAGTCAACTTACCAGATGATTGGATGGCTCGTCAAGCAAAATTATGTGAGGTTTCTTGAAAGTTATCTTGGCAAATGTAACTCTGCTTTTCTGACCACCTATTTATATGGTCAAAGCACCATGTTATATGTGCAAGAACATCCAAAAAGCCTCAGAGAAAGAACAGAGTGAACAGCAATTCAGATTTTACACATTAACTAACCTCTAATAGAGCGTCACAATGTCATGCGAAAATTGCTTCAACATATAATTTACAAATCCAACAGTAGCAGATAGGAGAGAGATGTATCAGACAAGGTATACATTGGTTGAAGTGCAATATTTCCAGTTACACCAAAGGAACACAAGTGAACTTGAAGCTTTTGTTCCGGAACTCCCTGCATGAAGAATGCCACATAAGAAGGTAATTTCAGATAAAATGACATCATGTATGACGAAATCTTATTCTGCAGCGGAGTAAACACAAACAACTGATACTTTAAAGAACTGAATAGATTTGCCTCAAGGGTCACTGCTGACATTGCAAACACAGGCAGGCAGCATATCGTTACAATCTCAACCAAATAAGCATGAGTATATTGGCTAAAAATTTCTAGCAAGCTGTAAGTGACAGTTCCTAACCCAACAGAGATCAAGACCCAAACAGAAGGTGGCTTATGAATATCGATCCTATCATGAGTTGGAGTTGTATTGAAAGCTTGGCGCCATGAGCCGCCCCAGATAGACTGCTTGATACTACAAAGGATCATCATCAACAAAAAGAAGGTTCTCGATGATAAAGAAAACCTTAAAAAAAAAAGAAAAACAGCATCCCCTTTCTTCACAATCATATCACAGCTTCCACATAGCTAATCGTGTTTTCAGATTTTGAGAGAGATTATTCTTATTTAGATCATAATCACTAGAAGAAAATTTAGAACATATCTCAATGCACCAAATAAAATTGAATGCTTCTTCTTTTTCTGTAAATTGCAAAAAATGAGACATAACATTGACATACTAGGAAGAGGATAGTGCTGTCAAAATTGGGATCCGGATCCCCCATTCTTCTTACTGCATTTGCTTATAAGCATCGAATTGAAGTGCAGAAATGAAATTGATGCGTTCAAGACCAAAGGACTTACCCGAACCCATATAAATCTGACCATAGATGGAAGAAGGAACCGGGCAGTCAGCAGATCAAAGCGAAAGTGGATCGATTTCACTTCATTGGATCTGAATCCCCAATCAATGCGGATGGTCAAGGATTTCTTGGATTTCCGGAAATTCACGCGAGACTTCTCCGCGGGAAAGTATCGGTTTGTGTTGAGCATCGAATGGAGGAACACCCGAACCCTAGAAAACCCACTGTACATGGCCGAATCAATTCACTGGATCCGATGGTTATCAATGAGGATGTAAGGGATGTCTTGGATGAGGGGCCAACAGTCGCCACCGAGGTTTGAGCATCGGTCTTTCAGAATCTCGCATTCATATATCTCCAATCGTTGGAGGGAGGGAGGGAGGCCATCCTCTGGCAAGTACCTCAACTTCGGGCAATCGAAAATCCGTAAATCTTGGAAAGAGGAGAGATGGTTGCGAAGACCGCTCGACAGTCTTTCCACGTTCTTCATATGGCAAATGGCAAGATCGGTTAGAGAGGAAGGGAAGAGAAGAGTCCACGCATCCTCCTCCTCCTCCTCGTTCTCCTCCGAAGGAAACCGCACCTTCTCTCCCTCCCCTCCCATGCTTCTTCCGCCAATTACCAGACTCTCGAGGGATGTGAGCATGTGTAGGCCCCATTCTCTCACTGGCTGCTTCAGGTTCTCGCACTCCCAAAGGTAAAACCACCGCAAATTGGGAGGCAAATCCCCCTTGGGGAAGGATTTGATATTTTCACAATCCACAATAAATAGAAAATGGAGGGAAGTAAGACGATGCCACTCATTTGGTAGGGACTTTATCTTCGGGCACATGCTCAGTTTAAGGCTCGATATGGACATGAGAAGGGGAGGAAAGTCCGCCACCTCCAATTCTGGACAGCAATTTATATCCAATTCAGTGAGATTTTTACAGCTAGCAATGTTACAGTTGGCGATAGACTTTATCTTCGGACATTCACTGAGAGCGAAATATGACAGGGTGAGGGGAAGGGGAGGGAAGTCCTCTATCTCCGGTGCTAGACAATTAAATATACTCAAACGAGTGAGATGGGTGAGCATGTGAAGGCACTGAGGTAGGCTTCCCAAATTCTTACAATAGCCAATATCCAAAGATTTGAGCGATTCTACTACGGTGATCTCTTCCAGCGACTCCAGTCCCTCGTACTTCCAAATAGAAAGTTCCCTCAGAGCAGCAAGTCTACCCTCGGCAAACGGAAAGGATATTTGAGAATCTTGATTACGAATCTCCAGGTATTCAAGTTGTGACAACGTGTTATTGCTGTCGAGGTCATCTGAAGGAATGGTTGGTCCCATGATTTTTGGACAATTCGAAATGCTCAAAAATCTAAGTGCGCGCATCTTGCTTGGAAGCCTTTCTAAACTCGTGCAATCCGTCAATCCCATCCTTTCAAGGTTGCACAAAAGCTCTATCTCTCCTTCTCCCACCACAAAAGACGTGAATTGAGGACAATATTCGATGACTATACTCCGGAGGCAAGTAAGTTTTCGCGTTTCATTTCCATCTTGCCACAAGTGGGTTAGCTTCTCACTGTTGAGCGTCAGAAGCGTGGCAACAATATTGATTTGATGGAAGAACTTTTTGAAGGTGAAACAATCGCAATTCGCGTCTCTCTATTGCATGTCTCAATTACAAGAGAAATAGACTATATATAGGCCATAGTTTGATTCGAAATAGGAAATCTCTTTCTAGGAAACCTATTCTAATTAGGAAACCTACTTGACTTAGGAAACTTTCCTAAAATATAACTAGAAACAATATCTCACAATATCTATCAAAATATGGAAATACGGATAGACTCAAAAAGGAAACAAGTACTAACAAATTTGGTTTAATTTCTAACACTCCCCCCTAAACCAAATTCTCTTCCATCGATCATTCCAAGCAGGCTCTTGAACTTTCGAAAGGCATCGATCTCGAGAGGTTTAGTAAAAATGTCTGCTACTTGATCTCCGGTCTTCACATGCAATACTTCAACTTCATTCTCTTTAACCTGTTCTCGAATGAAGTGATATCGAACATCGATATGTTTACTTCGTTCATGAAAAACTGGATTTTTCGCCAAAGCAATAGCAGAAACATTATCAACAAAAATCTCCGTTGCTTTCTTCTGCTCCATAAAAATATCTTTGAGTAGTCTTCTCAACCATATTGCATGACAAACGCTTGAAGATGCAGCTACATATTCAGCTTCACATGTCGACAGAGTAACACTTGATTGCTTCTTTGATGACCACGTGAAAGTAGTGTCGCATAAGAAAAATACAAATCCCGTGGTGCTTTTTCGATCGTCAATATCTCCACCATAATCACTATCCGAATAAGCTCTAAGTTTGAACGATTCGGAGCAATAATAGTGTAAACCATGAGAAATAGTACCTTTGATATACCGAAGTATTCTCTTTGCTGCTTTAAGATGAGATGATTTCGGCTTCTCCATGTATCGACTCACAATTCCAACACTATACATAATATCCGGTCTCGTACATGTCAAGTATCTCAAACTTCCAATCAAGCTTCTATAATATGTCGAATCAACATCGGCACCATC
Source organism: Syzygium jambos (assembly GCA_031216235.1). Lineage (NCBI taxonomy): Eukaryota > Viridiplantae > Streptophyta > Magnoliopsida > Myrtales > Myrtaceae > Syzygium > Syzygium jambos. The sequence continues at coordinate 7,021,113 of CM062221.1, forward strand.
TTCAAACTTCGAAAGCTTGGTTCCACACTCCATTGGTGTATTGACCGACATACAGTTCTTCATGTTGAATTTTTCAAGAATATTTTCTGCATACCCTTTTTGGGAAATAAAAATCCCATCGGCATTTTGCTTTACTTCAATACCAAGAAAATAATTCATGAGACCATTATCGGTCATCTCAAATTCTTTCACCATCGATGCCTTAAAAGCATCAATCATCGCCGAATTATTTCCTGTAAAAACAAGATCATCAACATATAAACAGGCGAGTAAAATATCACATTTTTCTTGCTTCAAATAGAGTGCATGCTCGTATGGACATTGAGAGAATCCATTCGCCTTGAAATATGCATCAATTCTGGAATTCCATGCTCTCGGTGCTTGTTTAAGCCCATATAGAGCTTTCTTCAACCTTAGCACTTTGTCTTCATAACCTTTCACAACAAACCCCTCAGGTTGTTCAACATAAATTTCTTCTTCAAGGATGCCATTCAAGAATGCTGATTTGACATCCATTTGATAAATCCACCAATTATTTTGAGCAGCAATGGAAATAATCAATCTAATCGTTTCCATGTGGATGACAGGGGCAAAAACTTCATCATAGTCGATTCCGGCTTTTTGTTTGTACTCCTTCGCTACTAATCTAGCTTTGTATCTTGTTACTTCACCTTTCTCATTCTTCTTGGCCTTGTACACCCATTTAACACCAATTGATTTCTTGTCCTTCGGAAGATTAGCAAGCTCCCATGTTTGATTTTTCTCGATGGCTTTAATTTCTTCGTTCATGACTTTCCTCCACTTTTCTTCTTTAGCTGCATCATCATAAGTAAGTGGTTCATAATCTGCAAGAAGACATATAAGATGAAGCTCTTCGGTAGTTTCGTAAATTTCAGACAATCTTCTTGATCTTGGCGCTAGCGGTTCATCGACACTATTTGAAGAGGATGGTGTTGATGAACTTGAATAAGATGTTGGAGAAGACGGTGAAAGTTGATCTTTCAACTCTGTTTGATCGGAATCACCACGAACATTCGCTTCTTCTTTTGGATTTTCTTCCCACATTCCATCTTCATCGAACTTGACATCTCTACTTACATACACTTTCAAAGTGTTAGGGTCAAATAATCGATAGGCTTTGGATGATGAGTCATACCCGATAAAGATGAGCTTTTTGCTCTTGTCTTCAAGTTTCGATCTTTTTTGGTCTGGGACATGAGCATAGGCAATGCTCCCGAAAATTTTTAAGTGCGTGTTGTGATGATGATCTTGCTTCGCTTAGCCCCTGCTTCAAATGGCTTTAAGAGGGATGTCCATTCTCCATACTTCTCATTCCAGACATCGTCTAAAACCATAAGAAACTTCTTTCCAGACAAATCATCTTTCAACTTAACTTGAAGCCAGTTAAGATCTTTGCCCTCGCAAGGCGATTTGCTGATCGACTGCAAAATAGTCTTCGTTATGTTGAAAACATCAAAAACATCTGAAACGCAGACCCATGCTCTCCTCTCGAAATAGCTGTTCACTCTAGGATCATTATACATCCGTTGAGCCAAGGCCGTCTTTCCAACACCACCCATCCCAACTATGGGAACTATGCTCAGAGTAGCATCGGAATTTTGGACGTCGCTTATCAATAGTTTGAGTACCTGTGCTTCTTCCTCCTCCCTACCGAAAAACTGAAGCTTAGGCAAAGAAGTGCTGGGGAGCCTTTTGTTGGCATAGTTGGATCTGTCCACAACATTCTCTCTCAAGCTTAGATGAGCCTGCTTTCCCAACAAATTAGCATCTCTAACTTCTTCCACTTCTTGCAATTCAGATACGATTAATCCTCCCTGAAGATGCGGCAAGTTGTTTAACTCCTTTAACTGTGATCCTTTCTCTGATCCTACCACAAACTTAGACAAGATAATAAGATTCTTCAAATTACCGATACTCAATGGCATCTCTTTTAGACTCTCTGTATCTCTAATGTCAAGAAACTGTAAGCTGACCAAATTTGCGATATCTGGAGGCAACATAGAAAGGCGTCGACAACCTCTTAAGATCAAAGCTTGTAATTTGCACAAGGTGCAAATTGACTCAGGAAGCTTTACGATGTTAGTGTATGAGAGATTAAGATATCGAAGATGTTTTAAATCATTAACACAATCTGGTACCTCTATGATGTCACAATGACATAATGATAACACCCGCAAGTACTTCGAGTTTGTTAGCAACTCATGCAGCACCTTTATGGAAATATAGATTATTTTTCCGCCATGATTAAATTGAGCAGTCAGTAGCATTAAACTTCTTAGTACCTTCATTCTAGCAAATGCTCTCAAGCTTCTTGATGTAACATACCACGATGAGATGAATGATGCATAGCGAGCTTTCTCTTCAAGAGAGGCATTATCTTCATCACCCACTAGCTGAGACTCGCTAGAGGTAAAGCATGTCACATCCGCAATTGACTTTGCCAGGTCATTCAAAAGATCGTGCATCGAAAACTTGGATGTGTCAACACTGGATTGTTGAAAAAAGGATCTGGATACTAACTCATCGAAGTAATCGCATCCTAATTTGAAGATATTCTCTTTTGCTTTCTATCCATCTAAAAAGCCCTCTGCTATCCATAAGAGTGCCACATCGTCCCTCTCAAATTCGTAGTCCTTTGGAAATACTGCACAATACGCAAAACATCTCTTCAAATAAGAAGGAAGATGCACATAGCTCAATTTCAAAACTGGAAGAACCTCATAATTTTCTTGCGTGGCTGCATCCCAAATTCTATTTTTTAAGATTGCTTCCCATTCATTGCGATTCTCTTTGTTACGTAGGAGACCGCCCAATATCTTTGCTGCCAAAGGCAAACCTCTACATTTTTCAGCTATTTTCTTGCCAATTGTTTCAAGATTTGGGTGCCTCTCAAAATTTCTTGTTCCCAGAGCATGATAGGCCAATAAGCTAGTACAATTATTAATGGACAACTCCTTCAAAGGATATGGCAAAGCTCCTGTTATGGAAACAACAGAAAGGTTGCGTGTTGTGATGATGATCTTGCTTCCCTTAGCCCCTGCTTCAAATGGCTTTAAGAGGGATGTCCATTCTCCATACTTCTCATTCCAGACATCGTCTAAAACCATAAGAAACTTCTTTCCAGACAAATCATCTTTCAACTTAACTTGAAGCCAGTTAAGATCTTTGCCCTCGCAAGGCGATTTGCTGATCGACTGCAAAATAGTCTTCGTTATGTTGAAAACATCAAAAACATCTGAAACGCAGACCCATGCTCTCCTCTCGAAATAGCTGTTCACTCTAGGATCATTATACATCCGTTGAGCCAAGGCCGTCTTTCCAACACCACCCATCCCAACTATGGGAACTATGCTCAGAGTAGCATCGGAATTTTGGACGTCGCTTATCAATAGTTTGAGTACCTGTGCTTCTTCCTCCTCCCTACCGAAAAACTGAAGCTTCGGCAAAGAAGTGCTGGGGAGCCTTTTGTTGGCATAGTTGGATCTGTCCACAACATTCTCTCTCAAGCTTAGATGAGCCTTCTTGGCGAGAATCTTTTCCAACTTGCCATTAATCTCTTGTACCTTGGTTTCAGACACGTGCGAGCGCGGTTGGTTAAAGAAAGGGAACTTCCTTTTCAACAGACCTATGATTGTGCTAGATTTTGCCTCCGACTTGACCTGAGTGGCTTCGATATCGAACTCATTGAGCAAGTCTTCCGTGTCATAGGCCAAGTCCCTAACATCGTCCAGCCACTGCTTCACTAGACGGTCACCACTCAGTTGCTTGTCCTCTGCACCATCTAGCACGGCATTGATTGTTTCCAGCATCCCCTTCCACTCATCAAGGGCTTTGCTGATTCCTTCTCGCTGCGCATAGTCCAATGTCAGAGAAGTCAACTTGTCGAACAAGACTTGAAAGAAGGAACCCAAAAAGATCTCTCCCATGGCCATGGGTGAATTAGTCACTGTAGAGAACAACAAGAGTTATGGGGAAGGAAAGTGACGATGAGCTAACGGAAAGAGAAAACTATAAACTCCAAGAAGACCAAGACTTTCACCTACCAAAAAGATCAAACAAAAATCAGACGTTAGAGAAATCAAACTAAATATACGTTTTGTCCACAAGTGCTGGTTTCTTAATATTTGGAGAATATCCCCAGAGACTTTACTGTATATTATTTTCCTTTTTGTCCGGAAAGTGAAGAAAAAGTGAAAAAGAGCTAATGGGAAAGAAACTTCAGTTGATTCCTGTCATGCCCCGTACCCCAACGAAGGCTGAACATCCGCGGCATGGTCGACTTGAGGTGCGACGCTCCCAGGATTTTGCGTCACCGACCCGAAACCCAAATCAGAGCAAATGCACGCCACATGCGGAAACAACGTGTATATATATATATATACACACACACACCCAGACATAAAAACAGAACTTAACCATGAGCAGCAATAGATATCAACAAACTATAGATAATACTAACGTATATACATCTCTTTACAAAGCTTATATAAACTATTTATTTACAACCCAAAAAGAAATACATCAAGAGGCCACTAAACAAAAAGGATCGATGGCCTAGGGTATCAGCTACTACCCGGGAGAGAGTTACATCAAAAAGAGGGGTTAATCTAAACTTCTATCATTGGGATCTGCCCTACGGCTCCCCACCTGGGTTGGATGGTGCTGCTGACTCCTCAGATGAGTCTTCCTCCGTCAGTATTTCTACGTCAGATCCAACTTCTGCTATTTTCCCAGCTGGCTCACCATTCTCGCCTACCACTTCCAGATTCAGTTCTTCGTCTTCCTCCTCAATCATATCGTCAGCTATAACTTGCTCCTCTCCTTGCACCTCGTCCATAGGTATCGGTCCATCCACTGTATCGCCTACGCTGCTCACACTAAGGGAGGCTGGAGGATCAGAGACTTCACCACTCACCATCTGTGGAATCATAACGCCATTTACATCTATTGGAACATCAAAAGTTCTCATCGGGGGTCCTATTACGCCGTCTGCACCCCTACGGCACCAAGCCACATACTCTTGAGTATGATTAAAATCTTCTCCCACGTCTACTAACACCACTGACTGAAACCTAACATAAGCTGTTCCATCCCCACACGGATGTACACTAGTTGATCTCTGAATACGGTGCGGGTATCCAAAAAGAGGACCGTTCCTCGGCATGCTATGGACGGGGGTCTGAAAATCGGTTTTACCACAACCGTGAGATAAACTAAGCAAGTAAAAATCTCTAATCCTAAACTAGGCTAACGTGCACCTCCAGAGGTAAATAAATTGCATGAACTACTGAACCAGTAAATAAATCACATTAAATTCACTCGGGCCCTCAGCCCTACTTCTTTGGCTACTTCTGCCCTGCAGGTTAGGCTTGCAATATCCGTACACTTCGTAAGCAATTAATTCGACCCGAAGGCCATGACCCAATGGTCATCAATCATTCGACCCGAAGGCCCGACCCGAAGGCCCACAGTTGTATAAATCGACCCGAAGGCCATGACCCAGTGGTCATCACAATTAAATCGACCCGAAGGCCATGACCCAATGGTCATCACAATTAAATCGACCCGAAGGCCATGACCCAATGATCATTACATATAAATCGACCCGAAGGCCTGACCCGTCGGTCACAATTATATTCGACCCGTAGGCCCGACCCGTCGGTCACAATTATATTCGACCCGTAGGCCCGACCCGTCGGTCACAATTATATTCGACCAGTAGGCGCGACCCGTCGGTCACAATTATATTCTTAAATCATATGAAAACCCAACATGGAATTTCACAATCAAAGGCCCAATTAACTTTCTAATGGGCTTCAAACCATTTCAATTTAAATTCAACAATCAAGGCCCATTTAATTTCTAATGGGCTTCAAACCATTTCAATTTAAATTCAACAATCAAGGCCCATTTAATTTCTAATGGGCCATTTGCACAAAATTCGGAGCCCATGAAGCCCACCCCAATTCAGCCATCATTTTCTTCTCAAATCACCATTAAATTACCCTAATTAATCCTAATTAGGTCCACTAATCAACCCTTGCACAAAACACACTCAATTAGGCTTTAATGACCATAATTAAACCCCTAATCTAGCACCATTCAGTGATTAGTGATTTTACTCGCCTATTAGCGACGCGAGACGACGGGAGCGAGCGGCCGATGACCGGCGAGCGGTACAATCGACGGCGGCGCTCCAAGGCAAGCCGGCGGCTCACGGCGGCTCCGGCGAGGCCCTAAGTCACTCGGCCAAGAACAGAGAAAGCTGGCTGGTGGCTGAGGGTGACGGGGAGGAAGACGGCGAGGCGAAGCTGGTCGGCTGGGGTGGCGCACGGCGGCGCGGCCTGGCGGGTCATGCTCGGCGCCGGCGACGGCGTCCTTGCTCGCCTTGGCTGGAGCGGCTGACACGAGCGGCCACGGGCGACGGGAGCGGGGGATTGGGTTGCGACTAGGCTGGGGACGGCGCCAGAGGTCGGCACCCGGCGGTCGGCGGCCAGCAGCTCCGGCGAAGCCTGCTGTTCCGGCGTGAACAGTGGCCGGCGGTGCTGGAATGGCTGGAACGAAGCAGCTGCCGAGGGGAATTCGGGAGAGGAGAGAGAGAAACGCAGGGAGAGAGAGAGCTGAGGAGAGAGAGAGAGGGTCAAAGATGGTCAAGAGAGAGAGTGAGTGGAGGACACATGTCAAAATCCTAGACCAAATGACCAAATTGCCCTTCATCCAAGGGTTGAAATTGCTTCTAATCTAATAATGCAAGGGTAAAAAGGTCAATTGCCCCTAACCATGGTTAACTCACCTTGGTTAACCTTAACCAACCTTGGTTAATTCCCAAAATTGCCCCCAAAAATTCGGAATAAATAAAAATGACCTAGGGGCATTTTCGTCCTTTTTCCGTCCCGAACCGAAATTCCAATTTTCGCTCATACCGGTCCTATATATTCATGTGAGACCTAATCCAGAGTCGGAATCGCGAAATTCACTTTCTAAGCCCTCGAAAATCGTCTGTGAAGTTTCCGAGAATAAAATAATATTATTTTCCAATTTTTGTCGAAATTCCACTTTTTGACCAGAATCACTCCAAATGAGCATGGCTACCCCAAAATGACGTTGGCCGCGAAAAATAACCTCAAACGGCCTCCGAATTCGGCCTCGGCGTTCCTAGGGGCAAAATGGTCTTTTTCTCACTTTCTGTCAAAACTTCATTTTTCCACTGCATTCAATCCAACCATGAATGGCTATTCCAGACTGACGTCCGTCTTACAAAATAGTCGTAATTATCCTTGAAATTTTGATATCGAGTCCGGGTCCAATATCGCGATCTAATTTACTCGATTTGTCGTTTTAGGGTCTCTCACTAACAGGCGGCTGTTTAGGCGTTACGCGTATCGACCTAAGATTGTCCGAACCGTGAGGGTCTCAATATCGAAGAACGAGAGGAATATCACTAGCATCTGAGGTCACGATCGTTTGGATTAGAATCAGGTTTCCTTTGTCAGGCGCACTTTCGGTCATGCGAAATCACTCGCGATCCGATCGTGCATCGCTGACGATCTCAACCTGTCATTTTCCTAAGATCGGCCAGTATTGGTTCAAAATATTTCCTCGACGTTCGTTGAAATTAGCGCCCTATCACGATTGGGTTCTCAGTCCACGTATTTGATCCTATTTAGCCTTTCCCATTTGGTTAGTATCCCGTGATTGATCAATTCCGGGCGAGACTTACTAAAATTACACGAGAATCAATATACACTTTATTGGTCCCGATAACGGGTCAAAATTCAGGATGTTACAATTCCAGGAAGACCAAGGCTTTGTACGACACAAATTGGAGTTTGTTGCTTCACTTTTCACATCCCTCTTTCATCCATGGGAATGTCTCTATTTCCTTTACCAGTAGAACTTCCACTTGTGCCTTAAAACTAATGATCCTATAACTCTCGTCCAACTCTTCTCATGTTCATTCATATTGTGATTCTTAAGTCATTAATCTCTGTTCTTGTCTATTATAATTATGTCTAGATTTTCATATATCTTTTCAATTTAAGTTCAATAAAAGAAGAAAACGCAAAGAGAGAAACAAAAAAGAAGAAACAGCAAAAAAAGAAAAAAAAATGCAGGAATGAAACCAGCGAGAGCACCACCGTCCCATGGCCATTACCGTACCGTTGCCGTCAGCACCGCTCCTAGGGTGACATTTCCAATGGCGCCACCTTATAGTCACCTTCGTAGACAATATTTTTCTTGAGATGCTTTGCTTAGAGCGGTTTAGGAGTTATTACGGATGACGATATCTTAAGTACCTAAGCTTTTGTTCATTTTACAATCGAGAACCTACACTTTTTGTTTGCTCAATCAAGTACCTCAGCTTTTCGAATTTGGCTCTCTTTTAAGGCATCCATTAAATCAATTGCCGTATCGTGTGATTTTGCTGGCATGACTCATTTATCCAAACAAAAGTTAAGTATAATAGCTTAATGTGGTTCGTTTACCCTACAGATTGGATGATGAGGAGAGAGTGTGTGTGTGTGTGTGTGTTGACTCAGACGATCTAAACTGTCTAATATGTTTGCTTATGCAACAGCATCTCAATATACAAGATCGGATGCCAATGTGGATAGTTTATGACTATTTGACGGCGTTAGCATCTAGTCAACATATTTCGTCCGCAATTATAATAGAAGTCTTGACACACATTTGAAATGTTGAGGTAATTGATTGAACGAAAAAAACTTTAGAGATTTGATTACGAAAAAGAGTAATAGTTTGGATACTTGTACGATGATTGGTCTAGATTCAAATCTCAAAGATACTTTTGTTTACGCCATATTTATTCTACAAACTCATCCCCTTGATTCATTGCTTAGTTTCGCCTTAATATTTTTCTTTAGTAAGAATATTCATTCTTTCATGTGAAGGAGAACAGGAGGTGGTGGTGTTAATTTCAAGCGCCAAAAGATTTCAGTGGCTAAATGGAGAGCAGATTGGGAGGCTACAAAGTTTGATCATAAAAATTCGAGCTTTACACTCGAAATATTTTCGTGGATTATCAAACATTTTATTGAAGATAGACTTTTTCTTTGTACTTGATTTTCTTTCGGTTGGACATTATATTAATAATATTATCATCAGATGTAACTACACGGACACCCATAATATAAAACTTTACTGAGAATTCTTAACCAATTACAACGAAACTGCCCTAATAATATTTTTTGTAGATAATTTGTTCCAACTCTTTGAGAGACAGATTGATATCGTCTTGAACGTCTATTCTGACCCACAAGAGACAAAATTGATACCACAAAGAACATATCGGACGTCAATGTAAATAGTTAAAGGCTACTTGATAGCGTTGGTGCCATATCGACATTTTTTGTTCGCGATTTCAATGGAGGTCTCACATTGACCCACATTTGAAGTGTGAAGATAATTTATTGAACTGAAAAAAAAAACTTCAGATACTTGATTACCAGCGCATAGGTAAGAATTTTGATGCACCTCATTATCTGGTTTTATATCAGTCAATTTGAATATCTTTGGAAGCCATAGATATAAGAACGAAATTGATGGGGGGTCCTTTTATGGAGTTTTTGCTTCAACCACTCGCATGTAAAATCGAATAAGCGATTCCTCCTGAATGCAAATGCTTGAAATAAGGCAAAATCAAATTGAGTATTTTTTTTTATATAAGCCAAGAAATATTCTCTGATTTTCTGTGTCATGTATTACTCCTAGGCGATTATAAATGATAGTTGTAAAGTCATATACACATGTCAAAAGTATTGAAGTACTAATGATGTCATCCATTTTATTTTGTTGCTTTTCACTGGCTTTATGGTAAGTCTTGTATTCGTTTTGTCTTTTTTTTTTATAACTTTTAGTAGCCAATTAGATTCGATTGATACAAAAAAAGAAAACCAGAAAATCGAATTTGCTTGCAGTTGAGGCCTCTACGGAAAAAAATTAGATTAGTGCATTTGACGATTTTAATTTTGTGGTAGGTAATTATGTTTGGTTCAAGTATGCCGAGCTCGAAGGGTTGAGTAATATTTGGAAACAATCAACCAGAGAAACAGTTCATTTTGTTCTAATTCCTAATTTTCAATCACAGGTAATCTGAAAATACCTGCGCAATATTCGTATGTCTACTCCTATGCGTAGCACGTGGATGAACATTAGTAATCTAATAAATTTCATATTTCATAATTAATAGACCTCATTAATTGGGTTCAAATCTAAATAGATTTTAGATTAAATCATTTTTTTTCAATTAATAACTTTTAGGAAAGGGAAAGTAAATAATTGATATGTCAAGGAGTGTACATCTTGTGTATGTATTTTATAAATTGAATCTTTCAATTTAGGAACTCATGAGCACCAGTTGAAATTGTCCAGAACTTAATGAATTTTTCCAATCTTTTTGCTTAGCTCTATCTTGTTTAAAGCATAAGTGAGCTAATGGAGAGAGAAAACTATTTCATTCACGAAAACCAAGACATTCACCTACCAAAAACATTTAAACAAGGATTAATGCCATGAAAAATTTTAAACTGATACACATGTGATAAATTTACCCAAAACTAATTTTTTTATCATGAAAAATCTCAAATCGGTACACTCATGATAAATTTACCACAAACTAATTTTTTAACCATAAAAAACCCTAAACCGGTACACCTTTGATAATTTTACCCCAAACTAATTTTTTGACCACAAAAAATCCTAAACTGGTACACTTGCAACAAATTTACCCTCTGTTAAATTGGATTAATACCATGAAAAATCACAAGTTGGTAAACATGTGACAAATAGAGGGGTAAAACCCTAGACTGGTATGTCCATCAACTGCAACATGTCATCTAAATCAGAAATTTGACGATAAAATTTAACAGAAATTAATGGAGAGTAAATCTGTCACAAATGTACCAGTTTGGGGTTTTTTGGGGTCAAAAAATTAGTTTTGGATAATTTATCACATGTGTACAAGGTTAGGGTTTTATGTAGTCAAAAAATTAATTTTAGGTAAATTTGTCACATATGTACCAGTTTGGGGTTTTTCATCGTCAAAAAATTAGTTTTTGGTAAATTTATCACAGGGATACCCATTATGGATTTCATGATATTAACCCTTTAAATAAAGACTAAGAACAAGGTTTTTTTTTTCATGCGTACATTCTCAGTAACCTTATGATTTCGATGTCTTCGTTTTTATACGTTATTGGTGAATTTGTGATCAATGTAGGCCTTTACGTGGCAATTACGTGCTGAAAATTTGCATCAAGATGGGCAGCAATGATATGCTGAAGGGTACTGAGGTTGTAGTTGATGATCGAGAATTGTGGTCCTTTCCACGATTTTCCTATTCATAAGTGTGATGCCTACGGTACAATTTCTAGCAGATTCTACATTGTTAGTTGGCGATGCCTGACCCTTTTTCTTGTCCGGTGATGAATAAAGTTGGCCACAATTAATAAGCATCTTTGTGCAATTTGCACCGATCGAAATAAATGTTGACTATCCACCCGACAATGGCATCTTACTTTCTATTATACATCTACAAGTCATCAAAGATAGCTAACTCTGACCGTTTGATATAGAGAACAGAAAAACGTGCTTTGGGCTAACAAGAAATAAAGTGGGGTGCACCAACAAATCCATGAAGTAAGTTGCTTAATTTTACTCTGGAAATAGTAAACGATTCACAAAATCACCAACTAATCCATTAAGCAAGTTGCTTTGGGCCAACTTTTTTTGTCCTATCAAGTGATTCGCAATCATCAACAACTACTTCAACACTCTTCAGCAGATCATTGTCACCCATCTTGCTGCGAAATTTTCAGCACTGTAGCTTCCACGTAAAAAGCCTATAACTTAAAAAAAAAAACCAACAAAACACTTGGGAATTAAATAAATTTTTGACGAAGATATAAATGCCCCTAAGTTGGCCATGTGAAGAAATATCACCTCTTATCCTCTTTCTAACGATAGCCAAAAGTCTTGATCCGGAGAAAGAGAACAGTTGATTTATCTAACTCAAGGACACGATGTGCATCAAAACACGGTCTCTTCGGTCTAATTCAAAATTGCTGGTCGTGATAGCATACTCATCAAGTACTTTTCATCAGGAAAACCAAGACTTCGCTAGATATCATCTACTTTTTTTTTGTCTAGAAAGTGAAGAAAAAGTGAAAAAGAGATAGTGGGGAAGAAACTGTAATAAAATCCAGGAAGACCAATCCTTTCCGGGGTGCATATTGGCTTCACTGCTTCACTTTTCACATCTCTCTTCCATCCCTATGCGAATGTCTCTTTTTCCATTACTAGTAGATTTTCCACGCGTTACATGTCTTGCTTCAAATTAATAATTCTATAAATTAGTATAAGAAGGAAGCTAAGAAGGAGCCCAAAAAGATCTTTCAGTGGCCATGGGTGAATCAGTCACCGTAGAGAACACCCAAGGGTTATGGTGAAGCAAAGTGACCACGAGCTGATGGAAAGAGAAAATTATAAAGTCCAGGAAGACCAAGACTTTTCACCTACCGAGAGATCAGACGAAGACCAATACCTTTTAATTATGCTTTCTGTCCACAAGTACCTCTCTGTTCATGTACATAAACCATAAACTCAGGAAGGACCAAGACTTTACTGGACATCACGTACTTTTTTGTCTAGAAAGTGAAGCAGAAGCGAAAGAGAGCAAATGAAAAAAGACTAGAGACTTTGCAGGACGCAAATTAGCATTGTCGCTTCACTTCTCACACCCCTCCTCTTCCATCCATCCCTATGTGAATGCCTTTGTTTTCCGATTACTAGTCCATGCCATGCTTAAAATTGACTGTCACTATAATTTTCGATCACAAAAGTTCAAAAAATAAAGTATTGTTCTTGCCCCCTTTTTTGGCCAATTCCATTGCTTTTGTCACGCCCCGTACCCCACGAAGCATGATCATCCGTGTAGGTCGAAATAAAATGTGACATTCCCAGGATTGCGTCACCGACCCGAAACCCAAATCAGAGTAAATACACGACACATGCGGAAACACGTATATATTATATATACACCCAGACATGTAAACATAACCATGAATAGTCAAAGACAATAATATATTAATAAACACTAACATAAATACACCCTTTTTAAATACTTATACAATCTATTTATTTACAACCAAAAAGAATACATAAAAAGGCCACTACACAAAAAGGATCGGTGGCCTAGGGTGACGACTAACTATCTAGGGGGAGATACATCAAAAGAGGGGTTAATCTAAACTCCTATCATGCCGTTCTATTCTAAGGATCCCGACCTGGGTTGGATGATGCTGCGGACTCCTCAGATGAGTCTTCATCCGTCAGTATTTTCATATCTGATCCAACTTCGGCCACTTCCCCAATTGGTTCACCGTTCTCGCCTACTATTTCCAGATTCTGCTCCTCTTCTTCTTCCTCCACAATGTCGTCAGCTATAACTTGCTCCTCACCCTGCACCTCGTCCTCGGGTATAGGTCCATCCACCGTATCGCCCACGCTGCTTCCACTAAGGGAGGCGGGAGGATCAGAGACTTCTCCACTCACCATTTGGGGAATCATGACGCCATTAACATCTACTGGCACGTCAAAAGTCCTCATCGGGGGTCCTAATAAGCCGTCTGTACCCCTATGGCACCAAGCCACATACTCCTGAGTATGATGGAAGTCTTCTCCCACGTCTACTAACACTGCCGACTGAAATCTAACGTAAGCTGTTCCATCCCCACACGGGTGTACACTATTCGATCTCTGAATACGGTACAGGTATCCAAAAAGAGGACCGTTCCTCGGCATCCTATGGACGGGGATCTGAAATTCGGTTTTACCACAACCGTGAGATAAACTCAGCAAGTAAAATCTCTAATCCTAAATTAGGCTAACGTGCACCTCCAGAAATAAATAAAACACACAATTCACTGAACCAGTAATTAAATCAATATAAATTCACATGGGCCCACGGCCCGATTCCAATACCCCAGCCCTGCAGGTTAGACTTTCGATATCAATATAATTCATAGACAATTAAATCGACCCGAAGGCCATGACCCAATGGTCATCAATCATTCGACCCGAAGGCCCGACCCGTCGGTCACAGTTATATGTCGACCCGTAGGCCTGACCCGTCGGTCACAATTTCACTCGACCCGTAGGCCTGACCCGTCGGTCACAATTTCACTCGACCCGTAGGCCTGACCCGTCGGTCACAGTTATATGTCGACCCGTAGGCCTGACCCGTCGGTCACAATTTCACTCGACCCGTAGGCCTGACCCGTCGGTCACAGTTATATGTCGACCCGTAGGCCTGACCCGTCGGTCACAATTTCACTCGACCCGTAGGCCTGACCCGTCGGTCACAGTTATATGTCGACCCGTAGGCCTGACCCGTCGGTCACAATCACACTCAAATTATATAAAAGTCAGAGTGGGATTTCACAATCAAAGGCCCCATTAATTCCCAATGGGCTTCAAACACTTTCAAACAATTCCACAATCTAAGGCCCAATTTAATTCTTAATGGGCTTCCACAATTCAAGTCCATTCACATCAAGGCCCATTAACTTTTCAAAGGCCCACTTGAATTCTCTACTCAAGGGCCCATTCTAGTCTTCACTAAGGCCCATCAATTATTTTTCTCACTTGGGCCCACAATTTCAATTTCACTCAAAGCCCAATTAAATCTCAAAGGCCCATTTAAATCTTCATTCAATGGCCCATTTAAATCTTCATTCAATTTGGGCCCAACATGCAAATTCGGAGCCCAAGAAGCCCAAGCCATAATCAACACTAATTAACCTCCAAATTAAGCCCAAAATATGTCATTAAGCCCTAATTAGGTCCCATAATTAAACTATGCACAAAATACAATTAATTAGGGCCTAATATGCTTAATTAAATCCCTAATCTAGCACAATTAGGCTAATCTAGTAATTAGGGATAATACTCGCCTAATGACGACGCGGGACGACGGGAACGAGCGGCCGATCACCGGCTAGCGGTGTGATCGACGGCGGCGTCCCAAGGCAAGCCGGCGGCCTACGGTGGTCCGGCGAAGCTCACGGCCACAACCCGTTCAAAACAGGGGAGGCGCCGGTCTGAGTGGGCTGAGACAGGCTGAAAGGAAGACGGTGAGGCGAGGCTGGATGGCTGGGGTGGCGCACGGCAGCGCGGCCAGGCGGACGAGCCCGGCGACGGCGACCTTGCTCGCCTCGGCTGGAGCAGCGGCGAACGGGCGGCTGTGGACGGCGGAGATGGAAAGAAATGTTGCGACTAGGCCAGGGACGGCGCCAGGGGACGGGACACGGCGGCTGGTGGCCAGCAGCTCCGGCGAAACCTGCTGTTCCGGCGTGAACAGTGAACTGGCTGTGCTGATCGGTGAAGCAGCCGAGAGAAGGAGAGAGATTCGGGAGAGGAGAGAGAGAAGTGATCGCCGGTGATGAGCTGAGGAGAGAGAGAGAGAGAGAGAGAGAGTCAAAGATGGTCAAGGGAGGGGGTGAGTGGATGCCACATGTCACCATCCTAGCCTATTTGCCCAAAATGCCCTTGATCCAAGGGTTCATATCCAATCTCATCCAATAATGCAAGGGTATTATGGTCATTTGCCCCTAACCATGGTTAACCAACCCTAGTTAACCTTAACCAACCTTGGTTAATCTCAAAAATTAAATCAAAATTCGAAATAAATCAAAAATGGCCTAGGGGCAATTCCGTCATTTTTCCGTCCGGAACTGAAATTCCAATTTTCGCTCATACCGGTCCTAAATATTCATGTGATACCTAATCCAGAGTCAGAATCGCGAAATTCGCTTTCTAAGCCCTCGAAAATCCTCTGCGAAGTTTCCGGGAATAAAATAATATTATTTTCCAATTTTTGCCGAAATTCCACTTTCTGTCCAGAATCACTCCAAACACACTCGGATACCCCAAAATGACGTTGGCCGCGAAAAATAACCTCAAACGGCCTCCGAAATCGGCCTTGGTGTTTCCAGGGGCAAAATGGTCTTTTTCTCACTTTCTGTCAAATCTTCCGTTTTCAACTGTTTTAATCCCAAACACGAATGGCCATTACCAATTGACGTCCGTCTTGCAAAATAGTCGTAATTACCCTTGAGATTTTGATATCGAAACTCGGGTCCAATATTGTAATCTCAATATGCTCGTTTCACAGTTTTAGGGTCTCTCACTAACGAGCGGCCGTTTAGGCGTTACGCGTATCGACCTAAGATTGTCCGAATCGTGATGGTCTAAATTTCGAGAGAACGAGAGGAATTATCACTAGTACCAGGGTCGCGATCGTTTGGATTAAAACTTGGTTTCATTTGCCAGGTGTACTTTCGGTCGTGCGAAATCACTCGCGATCCGATCGTACGTTACTGACAAAATCAACCAGGCATTTTCCTAAGATCGGCCTATATTGGCTCAAAATATTTCCTCAACGTTCTTCAAAATCAGCGTTCAGTCGCGATTGGGTTCTCGGTCCACGTACCTGTTCCTATTTAGCCTTTCTCATATGGTTAGTATCCCGAGACTGATCAGGTCCAGGCGAGACTTACTAAAATTACACGAGAATAAATATACACTTTATTGGTCCCGATAACGGGTCAAAATTCAGGATGTTACAACTCTTCCCCCCTTACAAAAATTTCGTCCTCGAAATTTGCACTTCAACCCTGCTCTTCAAACAACTGGGGGTGTTGACGTCGCATAACTTCTTCGCTTTCCCACGTAGCGCCCTCTGTCCCGTGGTGCTCCCAAACTACCTTCACCATCGGGATTGTCTTGTTCCGAAGTACTCGATCCTTTCTGTCTTCGATTCTGACTGGTCTCTCCACGTACGACACCCTGTCGTCCACGTCTATTTCTTCATATCTTAGAACATGTGTCGGATCCGGTTCATATTTTCTCAACATCGACACGTGGAAGACATTGTGTATCTGGGACAAATTCGGTGGCAGGGCCAGTCTGTATGCCATGTCGCCAATCTTTTCCAGAATCTCAAACGGCCCAACAAATCTCGGACTCAACTTTCCTTTCTTGCCAAATCGGGATAACCCTTTCATAGGCGACACCTTTAGAAACACATGATCCCCAACTTGAAATTCCAGATGTCGTCGTCTCCGATCAGCATAACTTTTCTGTCGGCTCTGTGCTGTCTTTAACCTTTCTCTAATGATCTCAACAGCTTCCACTGTTTGCTGAACCAACTCTGGGCCTGTAATGCTCCGTTCTCCCACTTCATCCCAGCATACGGGAGTCCTACATGCTCTGCCATACAAAGCCTCAAACGGGGCCATCTGGATACTCTGCTGATAACTGTTATTGTATGCAAACTCCACCAGATGCAGCTGTTCTTCCCATTTACCCTGAAAATCCACCACACAAGCCCTCAACATATCCTCAAGAGTCTGGATAGTTCTTTCTGATTGCCCATCAGTCTGTGGATGATAAGCTGTACTGAACTGCACTTTTGTCCCCAAAGCTGTTTGCAGACTTTTCCAGAAATTCGCTGTAAACCTCGGATCACGATCTGAAGTAATCGTCACTGGCACTCCGTGCAGTCTCACAATCTGTCTTACATACAGCTCTGCATACTTTTCTAACTCCAGATCCTTGCGCACTGCCAGAAAATGCGCTGACTTAGTCAGTCTATCCACTATCACCCAAATGGAATCGTGCCCTCTCTGACTCCTTGGTAGTCCCGTTACAAAGTCCATGGTAATATGTTCCCATTTCCACTCGGGAATTTCTAATGGTCGCAGCAATCCTCCAGGTTTACAGTGCTGTGTCTTTACCTGTTGACACGTCAAACACTTAGCCACATGCTTGGCTACATCTGCTTTCAATCCATTCCACCAATAATGTTGCCTTAAATTCTGATACATTTTCGTACTGCCAGGGTGGATACTGTAATTGCTGCGATGAGCTTCTCTCAATATTTCTTCCTTAAGCTCAATATCATCCGGCACACACCATCGTCCCCTATACTTTAGGATTCCATCCTCTGATACCTGAAAATCTGGCTTTCTTGCCGAGGCATCCATTCCCACAATTTTCTGGATTTCCTGATCCGTGGGTTGTAAAGCCTTAATCTTAATTTGAATTTCCGGCTCGATCCTCAAAGTAGCCAGCAGATTCGACACATGGCTTAATTCCAATCTAAATTCTGAGTCTCGGATCTTTTCCAATAACGTCCATTCCCTAATCATCAAGTGTGCCATGCTCGACTTGCGACTCAGTGCATCAGCAACTCGATTTGCCTTCCCAGGATGATACATGATATCGCAGTCATAATCCTTTAGAAGCTCCATCCATCTACGCTGCCTCATATTCAACTCTTTTTGTGAGAACAGGTATTTGAGACTCTGATGATCCGTATAAATCTGAAACTTTTCCCCACACAGATAATGCCTCCAAATCTTAAGTGCAAAGACGATGGCAGCCAACTCTAAGTCATGCGTCGGATAATTCACTTCATGAGGTCTCAACTGACGCGACGCATACGCAACTACTTTTCCATGTTGCATTAACACACAACCCAGTCCTTTGAACGAAGCATCGCTATAAACCTCAAATCCACCCGGTCCAGAGGGAATAGTCAAGACTGGAGCTGTCGTCAGTCTGTGCTTAAGCTCCTGAAAACTTCGTTCGCACTTATCATCCCATTCAAACTTAGTTTCCTTTTTCAGTAATCGCGTCAAGGGCGTGGCTATCGACGAGAATCCTTCTACAAAGCGTCGATAATAGCCAGCCAATCCTAAGAAACTTCTGATTTCCGTCACTGACGTCGGCCTGGGCCACTTAAGTACTGCCTCAATCTTAGTCGGATCCACGGATATTCCTTCTCCCGACACGATATGTCCAAGAAAGGCTACCTTACTAAGCCAGAATTCACATTTGCTGAACTTCGCATAAAGCGCATGTTCCCTCAACGTCCGTAGAACTTCCGTCAAATGCACTTCATGCTCCTCTGAACTCTTCGAATACACTAGAATATCGTCAATGAACACTATGACGAACTGATCCAGAAATTCCTTAAAAACTCTGTTCATCAGATCCATAAAAGCTGCAGGGGCATTCGTTAAACCAAAGGGCATGACTGTAAACTCATAATGCCCGTATCTCGTCCTGAATGCAGTCTTGGGTATATCCTCTTTCCGAATTCTCAACTGATGATACCCTGTCCGTAGATCAATCTTGGAGAACACTGACGCCCCTTGCAACTGATCGAACAAGTCGTCGATCCTTGGCAGCGGATACTTATTCTTTATAGTCACCTGATTCAACTGCCGATAATCTATACATAATCTCAACGTCCCGTCCTTTTTCCTTACAAATAGGACTGGCGCTCCCCATGGAGACGCACTAGGACGAATAAATCCCTTGTCTAACAACTCTTGCATCTGGACTTTCAACTCTTTCAGTTCTGACAACGACATCCGATATGGGGCCTTAGAAATTGGCTCAGTTCCTGGGGCCAACTCTATTACAAATTCCACTTCCCGTTCGGGTGGCAAACCCGGCAATTCTTGGGGAAAAACCTCGGGGAAATTGCACACTACAGAAATTTCTTCCAACTTAGGCTCCACCAATGTCGGATCCTTAACATTCACCAAGTACCCCTCACAACCTTCCTCAAGCATCTCTGTTGCTTCCACTGAGGAAATCCAAGGGATCGAGGTTCCTCCTCGGTTTCCCTGAAACTCAAACTTAGGACGACCAATCGGATTAAATTGGATCGTCCTGCTGCCGCAATCCATAACGGCTTTCTGTTTAGTCAGCCAATCCATACCAATGATTACATCAAAGTCATATATGGCTAACACAGCTAAATCAATTCTTTCTTCAACATTTCCAATCACAATTTTACAGTCCAAGCACCCCAATGATACTAACACCCTATCATGCAGTGGGGTCGTCACACACAACATAATCTCAAGTAGAATAGGCTCCAGACCAACCAATCTAACAAACTGCTCAGAAATAAACGAATGGGTTGCCCCGGGATCAAATAACGCATATGCTGAATGATTGCAAAGAGAAATGGTACCTGTGACCACACCCGGCGCGTCCTCAGCATCTTTTCGCGCTAACGCATATACTCGTCCTTGCGCAGGTGGTCTGCCCTGAATAGCCGGTGGGGGATTTCCAGCCTGATTCCCAATTCTAAGCGGCTGCTGTGGTTGACCTGAGGGTCCCAAAAGTCTTTGCTGGGGGCAATTCTTAATCTGATGCCCCATACTCCCACAGCGAAAACAAGCTCCCGTTCTATGTGGTGTCTGACCGGGCTTCCCGATAATCCTTCTCGGGGGCGGAACAAACCGTCTATTACTAGCCATTGGTCTTCTTACAAAGCGACGATTGTCCCGATTAGGAATAAACCTCGAACCCGATGCTGATGCCCTTTCAATCTGATCCCGTTCCATAGTCTGGGCTCGCTCATACAACTCTCTATAATCCCTGATATTCAACAAAAGCATCTGAGTGCGAAGTTCCGGTTTTAGTCCATCCCGGAACCTTCGAGCCTTGTCCAAGGGATTCTCTACCATTCTCGGGGCAAATTTGGACAATCTGGTGAACTCTGCCTCATACTGCACCACAGTCATCGATCCCTGACGGAGCCTCATGAATTCCGCCATTTTCTTCTCCTGGGCACTCTCAGAGAAAAACTGCCCATAGAAATGTTCAACAAAGATCGCCCAGGTCGGTTCCATGAACTCTGGAAACACTCTATCCTTGACCGCCTTCCACCAATCATGGGCATTGTCCTGCAGTTGATACGATGCCAAGGAGATCTTCTCCCTCTCAGTACACTCTAACAGCTCAAATGCCTTTTCCAATTCCTCCACCCAACGCGGGGCGGCTTCGGGGTCACCTCTACCCGTGAACTTAGGCGGTTTTAGCTTGAGGAAATGCTCCACCAACTGGTGCATTGGTCTCGGTGCCACCATTGGTTGAGCCTGCACTGGTTGAGCTTGAGCTTGATTCTCATGGACGGCAGCAACGGCTGCGGCCTCAGCAGCCTGAGCGGTCGCATTCTCTCTTTCCTGCGCCTGCCTATCCATCACATTTCCAATTCGGTCTAGTGCTCTAAGAACTCCTTCCATACGCGGATCTTCCGCCTGCCTAACATCAGCTCTGGGGTCTGCTGCAGCCCCAACACCCACTCTAGGGTTCTCTTCCACTCTAGCACCCGCAACTATATTCTCTATCGCTCTGGCTCTACCACGACCTCTACCACGAGCTTCTCTGCCTGCGCCCCTCCTTGGGGGTCCTCTCACTCTACCTCTTTCACTGCTCATCTTTCTATCCTGAGTGCTCAACTACCTGCTATAATTCCAACCAGGAATTAGAGACCTAAACCAACTAACCGGTCTAAGCCCTAGGCAGGTATAAACACAGAAATAATTAAGCACTCAGCATGCGGCTAACACAACATCACATGATTTCCACCCAAGAGTCCACATACTAACCTTGGGTCCTGCCGCACCTGCACAATACTGGTTCAATCAATCACCACAACATTCAAACACAAGCATTCTGGAGGTACACTTAGCACACGAGGTCAACCTATGGCTACCCATGGTTACTCCTCCTTATTACTCCAGGGCTCAACTAGATTAAACAGAGCTGTCCTTGCTCTGATACCAATTCGAACGGGGATGTCACGCCCCGTACCCCACGAAGCATGATCATCCGTGTAGGTCGAAATAAAATGTGACATTCCCAGGATTGCGTCACCGACCCGAAACCCAAATCAGAGTAAATACACGACACATGCGGAAACACGTATATATTATATATACACCCAGACATGTAAACATAACCATGAATAGTCAAAGACAATAATATATTAATAAACACTAACATAAATACACCCTTTTTAAATACTTATACAATCTATTTATTTACAACCAAAAAGAATACATAAAAAGGCCACTACACAAAAAGGATCGGTGGCCTAGGGTGACGACTAACTATCTAGGGGGAGATACATCAAAAGATGGGTTAATCTAAACTCCTATCATGCCGTTCTATTCTAAGGATCCCGACCTGGGTTGGATGATGCTGCGGACTCCTCAGATGAGTCTTCATCCGTCAGTATTTCCATATCTGATCCAACTTCGGCCACTTCCCCAATTGGTTCACCGTTCTCGCCTACTATTTCCAGATTCTGCTCCTCTTCTTCTTCCTCCACAATGTCGTCAGCTATAACTTGCTCCTCACCCTGCACCTCGTCCTCGGGTATAGGTCCATCCACCGTATCGCCCACGCTGCTTCCACTAAGGGAGGCGGGAGGATCAGAGACTTCTCCACTCACCATTTGGGGAATCATGACGCCATTAACATCTACTGGCACGTCAAAAGTCCTCATCGGGGGTCCTAATAAGCCGTCTGTACCCCTATGGCACCAAGCCACATACTCCTGAGTATGATGGAAGTCTTCTCCCACGTCTACTAACACTGCCGACTGAAATCTAACGTAAGCTGTTCCATCCCCACACGGGTGTACACTATTCGATCTCTGAATACGGTACGGGTATCCAAAAAGAGGACCGTTCCTCGGCATCCTATGGACGGGGATCTGAAATTCGGTTTTACCACAACCGTGAGATAAACTCAGCAAGTAAAATCTCTAATCCTAAATTAGGCTAACGTGCACCTCCAGAAATAAATAAAACACACAATTCACTGAACCAGTAATTAAATCAATATAAATTCACATGGGCCCACGGCCCGATTCCAATACCCCAGCCCTGCAGGTTAGACTTTCGATATCAATATAATTCATAGACAATTAAATCGACCCGAAGGCCATGACCCAATGGTCATCAATCATTCGACCCGAAGGCCCGACCCGTCGGTCACAGTTATATGTCGACCCGTAGGCCTGACCCGTCGGTCACAATTTCACTCGACCCGTAGGCCTGACCCGTCGGTCACAATTTCACTCGACCCGTAGGCCTGACCCGTCGGTCACAGTTATATGTCGACCCGTAGGCCTGACCCGTCGGTCACAATTTCACTCGACCCGTAGGCCTGACCCGTCGGTCACAGTTATATGTCGACCCGTAGGCCTGACCCGTCGGTCACAATTTCACTCGACCCGTAGGCCTGACCCGTCGGTCACAGTTATATATCGACCCGTAGGCCTGACCCGTCGGTCACAATCACACTCAAATTATATAAAAGTCAGAGTGGGATTTCACAATCAAAGGCCCCATTAATTCCCAATGGGCTTCAAACACTTTCAAACAATTCCACAATCTAAGGCCCAATTTAATTCTTAATGGGCTTCCACAATTCAAGTCCATTCACATCAAGGCCCATTAACTTTTCAAAGGCCCACTTGAATTCTCTACTCAAGGGCCCATTCTAGTCTTCACTAAGGCCCATCAATTATTTTTCTCACTTGGGCCCACAATTTCAATTTCACTCAAAGCCCAATTAAATCTCAAAGGCCCATTTAAATCTTCATTCAATGGCCCATTTAAATCTTCATTCAATTTGGGCCCAACATGCAAATTCGGAGCCCAAGAAGCCCAAGCCATAATCAACACTAATTAACCTCCAAATTAAGCCCAAAATATGTCATTAAGCCCTAATTAGGTCCCATAATTAAACTATGCACAAAATACAATTAATTAGGGCCTAATATGCTTAATTAAATCCCTAATCTAGCACAATTAGGCTAATCTAGTAATTAGGGATAATACTCGCCTAATGACGACGCGGGACGACGGGAACGAGCGGCCGATCACCGGCTAGCGGTGTGATCGACGGCGGCGTCCCAAGGCAAGCCGGCGGCCTACGGTGGTCCGGCGAAGCTCACGGCCACAACCCGTTCAAAACAGGGGAGGCGCCGGTCTGAGTGGGCTGAGACAGGCTGAAAGGAAGACGGTGAGGCGAGGCTGGATGGCTGGGGTGGCGCACGGCAGCGCGGCCAGGCGGACGAGCCCGGCGACGGCGACCTTGCTCGCCTCGGCTGGAGCAGCGGCGAACGGGCGGCTGTGGACGGCGGAGATGGAAAGAAATGTTGCGACTAGGCCAGGGACGGCGCCAGGGGACGGGACACGGCGGCTGGTGGCCAGCAGCTCCGGCGAAACCTGCTGTTCCGGCGTGAACAGTGAACTGGCTGTGCTGATCGGTGAAGCAGCCGAGAGAAGGAGAGAGATTCGGGAGAGGAGAGAGAGAAGTGATCGCCGGTGATGAGCTGAGGAGAGAGAGAGAGAGAGAGAGAGAGTCAAAGATGGTCAAGGGAGGGGGTGAGTGGATGCCACATGTCACCATCCTAGCCTATTTGCCCAAAATGCCCTTGATCCAAGGGTTCATATCCAATCTCATCCAATAATGCAAGGGTATTATGGTCATTTGCCCCTAACCATGGTTAACCAACCCTAGTTAACCTTAACCAACCTTGGTTAATCTCAAAAATTAAATCAAAATTCGAAATAAATCAAAAATGGCCTAGGGGCAATTCCGTCATTTTTCCGTCCGGAACTGAAATTCCAATTTTCGCTCATACCGGTCCTAAATATTCATGTGATACCTAATCCAGAGTCGGAATCGCGAAATTCGCTTTCTAAGCCCTCGAAAATCCTCTGCGAAGTTTCCGGGAATAAAATAATATTATTTTCCAATTTTTGCCGAAATTCCACTTTCTGTCCAGAATCACTCCAAACACACTCGGATACCCCAAAATGACGTTGGCCGCGAAAAATAACCTCAAACGGCCTCCGAAATCGGCCTTGGTGTTTCCAGGGGCAAAGTGGTCTTTTTCTCACTTTCTGTCAAATCTTCCGTTTTCAACTGTTTTAATCCCAAACACGAATGGCCATTACCAATTGACGTCCGTCTTGCAAAATAGTCGTAATTACCCTTGAGATTTTGATATCGAAACTCGGGTCCAATATTGTAATCTCAATATGCTCGTTTCACAGTTTTAGGGTCTCTCACTAACGAGCGGCCGTTTAGGCGTTACGCGTATCGACCTAAGATTGTCCGAATCGTGATGGTCTAAATTTCGAGAGAACGAGAGGAATTATCACTAGTACCAGGGTCGCGATCGTTTGGATTAAAACTTGGTTTCATTTGCCAGGTGTACTTTCGGTCGTGCGAAATCACTCGCGATCCGATCGTACGTTACTGACAAAATCAACCAGGCATTTTCCTAAGATCGGCCTATATTGGCTCAAAATATTTCCTCAACGTTCTTCAAAATCAGCGTTCAGTCGCGATTGGGTTCTCGGTCCACGTACCTGTTCCTATTTAGCCTTTCTCATATGGTTAGTATCCCGAGACTGATCAGGTCCAGGCGAGACTTACTAAAATTACACGAGAATAAATATATACTTTATTGGTCCCGATAACGGGTCAAAATTCAGGATGTTACAGCTTTCCCTTTGATCTCCTCACCCAAATCAACAAAAGTATATGCTCAGGTAGTTTGGGACACACGTGCATGTAATTGGAGATTTAATATGTATTTAAGCCTACGAATATTCTTTTCTTCTGCTTGAAAAATTTTAATGGATTATCAAACATTTGATTGAAGATAGAATTTTTGTATTTACTTGATTTTCTGTCGGTTGGACATTATGTTAATAAATAATATTATTATTACATGTAACTGTTCAGGCACACATAATTTAAAACTTTACTGTGATTTCTTCTTATTCATTTGAAGAAATTCGCACATTTATATGTTCTTTATTTGTCTGTCGAGTCTACCAAATACAACTAATTTGCCAAATAGTGTATTTTTGTAGATAATAGTTTGTATATTTTTTTTAAGGCAATAAATGTTTCTTGATTTTCTTCAGCATAATTATTACAAGGCGATCATTAATGATAGCTGTAAAGTCATGGGATAATCATCTTAAATATCCTAAACCTATTGTACAATGGCCACTTCAGTCCTAAACTTTTCAATTTGGCCAATTTAGTCCCAAACCTTTGATGATTTGTCAATATAGTCATTCCGGCTAATTTTAGCCTAAAGTTGCTAATGTGGATGCCAACCATCCTCTTTAACACAATCGCAAATTCAGCGTTTTCCGGCCAAAAAGGATTACATTGGCAAATCATCAAAAAGTTTAGGACTAAATTGGTCAAATTGAAAAATTTAGGACTGAATTGATCGATATATAATAAATTTAGGACTTTTTTGACAAATTTTCCCATAAAGTTACATACATATGTCAAAAGTATTGAAGTAGTAATGATATTTTCTTGGGACAAGGCTATAGCACTTCTGTCATCCATTCAATTTTGGGTGCATTTCACATGAACATCAGTGGTAAGAGGAATGAAAATGAAATATTTTTTGTTCACAAGTGCTTGTTTCGAAGTATGTAGAGAACATCCCTGGAGACTTTACTGCATATCACGTGCTTTTTTGTCTAGAAAGGAAAGTGAAGCAAAAGTGAAAAAGACCTAACGGGAAAGAAACTTCAATAGATTCCAGGAAGACCAAGACTTTGGCTATGCAAATGTCTTTGTTATCATTACCAGTAACCCTTCCATGCATTATATCAGTATTAATCTCCATTTTTTTTTCAAATTTGCTCAATTTGAAGTTGCGTCAAATAAATTGCCATGTCGTAATGATTTTGTTGGCATGGTTCGCTTAACCAACAAGTTAGGTGATGAGGAGAGAGAGTGTGTTGGCTTAGACAATCTTAGCATCATTGTCTCTGCTGTCTGACATGGCAACATCTCAAGAAATCATATTGGACGCCAATATGGACATTTAACAGCCATTTAACAGTGTTAGCGTTGTCTCAACATTTTCCATCCACAGTTTTAACAAAGACCTTACATTGACCCACACTTGAACAATTGAGGTAATTAATTCAATGAAAAAAAATTCACTTACTTAATTGCCAAAGGAATTATAGTTCAAGTACTTATGATGTCATTGTCCCCTCAAGTTTAACATACAAGCATTAGTCTAGGTTCAAATCTCAAACATACTTTTGTTTACGCTATACCTGTTCTACAAACGCATCCTCCTTGATTCGTTGCTCGGTCTCACTTTTTTAATCATAAAACGAATGGCATCTTCTGCTGGAAATCCTAGTTATTCTTAGCATGATATTGGGGATTTTCTTTTGTAAGATTATTCATTCTTCAAGAGAACAGGAGATAGTTTTGTTAATTTCAAGCGCAAAAACAAAATTATTGGTTAAATGTCAGGCACATTGGGAGACTACAAAGTTCTCAATGTCGATTTCCTTTAGATTTTCTTCTTGGAACCATTCGATCATAAAAAATGGAGCTTTACACTTGTAATATTTTAGTGGATTATCAAAGATTTGATTGAAGATTTCTTTGTACTCAATTTACTATCGATTGGAAATTATATTAATGATATTATCATCACATGTAATTTTACAGGCACACATAATACAAAACTTTACTAGGATTTCTAAACCAATTACAACGAAATTGCCTAAATAATATTTTTTGTAGATAATTTGTTCCCACTCTTCGAGAGACGGATGATATCGTTTGGAATGTCTACTCTGGCTGCAAGATACAAAATTGATACCACAAGGAACATATAGGACGCCAATGTAGATAGTTAACGGCTATTTAATAGTGTTGGTGTCATATCGACATTTTTCATTCGCAATTTCAATGGAGGTCTCATGTTGACCCACATTTAAAATTTCGAGATAATTTATTGAATGGAAAAAAACTTGAGATACTTGATTGCCAGCATATAGGTAAGAAATTTCATGCACCTCATTATCTGGTTTTATTTAATTCAATTTGATAATTTTTGGAAGCCATAGATATAGCATGAAATTGATGGGGTTCCTTTATGGAGTTTTTATTTAAGTCAATTTAATTTTGGTGCTTTTCACTGGCTTTATGGTAAGTCTTGTATTTGTTTTTTTTTTTTAACTTTTAAAAGTCAATTAAAATCGACATTGCTTGCAATTGAGGCCTCTACGGACCAAAGTAGATTAGTGCATCTGGTGATTCTAATTTTGTTGTAGGTAATTATGCTTGGTTCAAGTATGCCAAGTTCTAAGGTTTGAGTAATATTTAGAAACAATCAACCAGAGAAACAGTTCGTTTTGTTCTAATTCCTAATTTTTAATTACATGTAATCTTAAAATATATGCGCAATATTCATATGTCTACTTGTGTGCATAGCACTTGTATGAACATTAGTAATATAATAAAATTTCATATTTCATAATTAACTGACCTCATTAATTGGGTTCAAATCTCAATAGATTTTAGATTAAATCATCTGTTTTTTTTAATTAATAACTTTTAAGGAAAGGGAAAGTAAACGATTGATAGGGCTCGTCAAGGAGACGGGTGCAACTTTATATATATACACACACTAGTAGAGTACCCATACTATGCATCGGCTTATAATCAGTGCGTATGTATTTTCTGAATTGAATCTTTCCATTTAGAAACTCATGAGCAACAGTTGAAATTGTCCAGAACTTATTGAATTTATCTTATCTTTTTGCTTAGTTCTATCTTATTTAAAGCAGAAGTGAGCTAATGGAGAGAAAAAACTATTTAGTCCAGGAAGACCAAGACATTCACCTACCAAAAACATTAAACAAAGATCAAGACCAAGGCTTTTTTTTAGCATCTGTACATTCTCATTAGCCTTATGATTTCTATGTCTTTGTTTTATGCGTTATTGGTGAATATACGATTAATGTAGGCTTTTACGTGGCAGTTACGTGCCGAAAATTTGCAGCAAGATGGGCAATAATAATCTGCGGAAGGGTGGTGACGTAGTAGTTGATGACCGAGAATCATGGTCATTTTTCCCGATTTTCCTGTTCATAAGTGTGAGGCCTACAATATTTAGTAGATTGTGCATTGTTAGTTGGCGATGCCTTACCCTTTTTCTTGTCTAGTGATGAATGAAGCTGACCACAATTAATAGGATTGACAAACAAGCATCTTTGTACAACTTGCACCGACTGAAATAAATGCTAACGATCCACTTGATAATGGCATCTTACTTTTTATTATACATCTACAAGTCATCAAAGACAGCTAACTTTGACTATTAGATAAGGAGAACCAAAAACACGTGCTTTGGGCTAACAAGAAAAAGAGTCGGGTACACCAACAAACCCATGAAACAAGTTGCTTAATTTTACTCCGGTAATATTAAATGATTCACAAATCACCAACTAATCTGTTAAGCAAGTTTCTTTGGTCTAACTTTTTCTATTCAAAGGACCATAATTCTTTTATCAAGCGATTCACGATAATCAACAATTACTTTAGCACTCTTCAGCAAATCATTGCAGCCCATTTTGCTGCGAATTTTTAGCACTTTTGCTACCACATAAAAGGCCTATAACTTAAAATAATAATAATAAACCAACAAAACACTTGGTAAGCCTATAACTTAAAATAATAATAAAAAACCAACAAAACACTTGGTAAGTTACAGGTAATTTATCTAACTCAAGGACACAATGTGCATCAAAACATAGTCTCTTCAGTCTAACTCAAATTGCTGGTCGTGATAGCATACACTCATAAAGTACTTTCCATCAGGAAGACCAAGACTTTACTGTATATCATGTGCTTTTTTTTGTCTAGAAAGTGAAGCAAAAGTGAAAAAGAGAAAGTGGGGAAGAAACTGTAACAAAATCCAGGAAGATCAAGACTTTCCGGGACGCAAATTTACTTCATTTCTTCACTTTTCACATCCCTCCTCCTCCATCCCTATGCAAATCTCTCTTTTTCCATTACTAGTAAAATTTCCACTCGTTACATGTCTTCCTTCAAATTAACAATACTATAAATTAGTACAAGAAGGAAGCTAAGAAGGAAGCCGAGAAGATCTTTCAATGGCCATGGGTGAAACAGTCCCTGTAGAGAACAACCAAGGGTCATGGTGAAGTAAAGTGATAATGAGCTAATCGAGAGAGAAAACTCTGAAGTCCAGGAAGACCAAGACTTTTCATCTACCAAAAAGATCAAACGAAGACCAAGACCTTTCAAGGATGCTTTCTGTCCACAAGTGCTCTGTCCATGTACATAAACCATAAACTCAGGAAGACCAAGACTTAGCTGGACATCATCACGTACTCTTTTGTCTAGAAAGTGAAGCAGAAGCGAAAGAGAGCAAATGAAAAAGACAAAAGACTTTGCAGGGCGCAGATTGGCATTGTCGCTTCACTTCTCACGCCCCTCTTCTTCCATCCATCCCTATGTGAATGCCCTTGTTTTTCCAATTACAAGTAGAATTTCCTCACGCATTACATGTCATGCTTAAAATTGACTGTTTCTACAATTTTCGTCCAACTCTTTTCATGCTTAATCGTACTGTGATTTTTCATTCTGTAATCTCTCTTGTACCTGCCTATTAGAATTATGTCTAGATTTCCATGTATCTTTTCAAATTTAAGTTCAATAAAAGAAAAAAAAAGCAAAGAGAAAAAACTGCAAGAACTTAAAAAAGGAAGAAACAAAAAAGTATGAATGGGGCAAGAGAGCGCACGACTGTCCCACGGCCGCTGCCATGCTGTTGCCATCAGCAACGCTGCCTATAGTCACCTTCATAGACAACATTTCCTTGAGATGTTATTTTTTAGAGCAGTTTAGGACTTAAAAGAATAATGACATCGTAAGCACCGAAGCTCTTGTTCTGTTTACAATCGAGTACCGGAACTTTTTTTTTTTCAATCAAGAACCTCAATTTTTCAATTTTGGCTCAATTTGAGGCATCAGTTAAATAACTTGCCATGTTATATGA